>JAQQWQ010000008.1:0-1476081 GCA_038364195.1 Apiospora sp. TS-2023a
ACCCTAACCCTAACCCTAACCCTAACCCTAACCCTAACCCTAACCCTAACCCTAACCCTAACCCTAACCCTAACCCTAACCCTAACCCTAACCCTAACCCTAACCCTAACCCTAACCCTAACCCTAACCCTAACCCTAAGTGAGTTATTTTGCCCACGATAGCTGTGTCGGACTCCACATGCTAATCAAGTCCATCATCCCCAAGATGGACGCGAGATTCGGCCTTCAAGACACTTGAGCACGACCTGCACAAGCAGCGACGGAGTCAGCTCAACCCCTTCTTCTCGAAAGCCTCCATCCGCGCGCTGGAGCCTCTGATGGCCAGCAAAGTCGACCGGATGTGTCAGCGTCTCGAGGAGCTGGCCTCTGACGGGCGAGTGGTGTCGTTGACACATGCTTTCGCGGCGCTGACTCTCGACATTGTGACACATGTCTGTTTTGGAGTTTCTTACAACACTCTGGAGGACGATGAGTTTGCCAAGGACTGGTACCAGAGTCTGGTGGTGTTGAGTCGAGGTGGCAATCTGTTGCGCCACTTGCCTTGGATCCATACTCCCCTTGCTTTGTTTCCAAGATTGACCACGAAATCGACGTCAGCGGCGGTGCAGGCAGCAGGCCGGCGGCACAATGAGCTGCTTGCAAAAGTGCGTACTGTGATGCGGCGATATGAGAGCAGCGGCACCAAAGAGGCATCCCAGCCGGAGCATCCCACCATATTTGACGGCATCCTCCAGGCAGAAGTGCCAGCCGAGGAGAAGTCGGAGCCTCGCCTCGTCGACGAGGCTCATACGCTGACGGGCGCCGGCACCATGACCACCGCCAAGGCCATGGAGCACACCATCTACTTCCTGCTCCACAGCCCAGACTGCCTGCGACGTCTTTCGGAAGAACTCCAAGCCGCGATGCCCAACAAGTCCGTCATCCCTCCCGTTGCGACACTCGAGAAGCTGCCATACCTGACGGCGGTTGTGCACGAAGGACTCCGTCTCAGCAAAGGCGTGCCTCATCGTTTCATGCGCATCTCACCCGACGCGTCGTATCGGTTCGGCGATGTGGTGATTCCGCGTGGCGTGCCTGTGGGCATGACCCTGATGGATTTCCTCGAGGATCCCAAAGTCTATCCGGATCCGGAGTTCTTTATACCGGAGCGGTGGATCCCCTTCGACAGCCCGGGAGCCCGCAAGTGTCGCGACAACCTGGTTATCTTTGGAGGGGGCAGTCGGATGTGCGCCGGAATGAACATGGCCTGGGCCGAGCTGTATCTCACCATTGCGGTAGTCGTGCGGCGACTGGGGCCGAGACTCCAATTGCGGGACGTGGACTTTGAGAGGGATCTGATGTTGACCGAGGATGGCTTCAATGCACTGGCCAGCCGGGAGTCCAAGGGGCTTCGCGTAACATTGGATTAGGGGCTAAATGGCAATGCACGGCGAGGCATGGGAACATTTGAAATAAATGATTCGCTAGGATTGCAATATAGTGTGCGCAATTCGATAGCTTTGGTTCTGCCCGGTTGTGATATGCAGGTCTTCCCAAATCCGTGCCAAGAATCACGCCATCCCAGCACGCAATCGCCTCCAATCAGATGCAGCTGGGGTTGGACAGACACCCAATGGCGTTCGTCCTGATAACGGGGTTTGGACGTCGAACAAGGCAATAAAAGTCGGGGTCATGTCCGATTAAGTCAAGATAGTACAGGAAAGTGAGATATAATTTGAAGCCGCTCTCGATTCATCTGGCGACATCATGCAGGCGCAACTTCGTTCTCAAGTGGTACCGTTGATGTGAAGCCATGGAGCAGACCAAATCAACCCAGGCGACACGCCCGAGAACAGTGACACCACCAGCCGATGATGTGTCAACTCAACAACCGCACCAACACCGAGGCCTGGCACACCTCCTCCCCTACTTTCGCATCCCCGAGAACATCCTCCGCGCCAAGCTGGATCTGTTCCTGTTGCTCTGGATGTTCATTGCGGGCATCATGAAGGAGATGGACCAGAGCGCCACCACACAGGCCTACGTGTCGGGCATGCGCGAGGACTTGGGTCTCCTGGGCAACGAGCTCAACTGGTTCCAGACCTACTTCAGCATCGCCTACGCCATCTTCATCGTGCCGTCGCAGATGCTGCAGACCAAGCTGCGGCCCTCGCTGTGGCTGCCCTTTGCCGAGATCACCTGGGGGCTCTTGACCATGTGGTGAGTTTGCATTCACTGGGGGGCAGCAGATATGAGGCACTGACTGACTATTGTCAGTACGTACAAGGCCAAGACCGCGCAGACCGTCTATGTCTTGCGGTTCTTCCTGGGCATGATGTCCGCTACCTCTTGGCCTGGCATCACGTCGCTCATCCTGACCTGGTACACACCGGCTGAGCTCGCATTGCGACTGGCTATCTTCCAAGTGTCGGATGTAGCTGGAGCCATGTTTCTGGGTGTCGTGCAGGTAAGCTTGCTCCTCTCAAGAGTGGTATTGGAAAAATAATAGACTGCCGACTTCTCTCAGGCGCAACTCTATTTCCACATGAACGGCGTGCACGGTCTCGCGGGCTGGCAATGGCTTTTCATCATCTCGGGCGCCATCACGGTGCTCTTGGGCCTTTTGGGTCTTTTGATTGTGCCCGACTCTCCCACCAACACTCGGGCTGTCTGGTTGACTTCCACCGACAAGCGCATCGCCCGCGAACGCATGGAGCGCCACGACATCCAGCCGGCGCGTCTGATTCCCTGGCGAGTCCTGAAGGCGAAGCTGGGACTACTGCTGCGGAACCCCCTGACCTGGATGTTCCTGGCCGTCTTCGCGCAGAACGCCTGGGCAGGGCGAGCCAACTCGTACATTCTGCTTTATCTTAAAGGCGTGACCGACCCGTCGACGGGCCGCCCCCTCTACTCAACCTATCAAGTCAATCTGATCCCGCTCGGGGGCTACGCTCTGCAGATCGTCACCAACATCGGAATCAATGCGCTCGGTGACTACAAGGGCTGGCGCTGGCAAATCTGCGTCGGCTCGGGCCTCGTGCACATCGTCGCCTGTTCCATTCTCGCCGCCTGGCCGTCAAGTCATGCCGTCATCATGTTTGCCTACTTTCTGACCTACGCCACCAGCGCCGGCGGCCCTGCGGTGATTGCCTGGCTCGCCGAGCTCCTGCGCGCCGAGCCCGAGGCCCGCTCCATCATTGTCGGCTTGAC
The DNA here is from genome assembly GCA_038364195.1 of Apiospora sp. TS-2023a. Classification (NCBI taxonomy): domain Eukaryota; kingdom Fungi; phylum Ascomycota; class Sordariomycetes; order Amphisphaeriales; family Apiosporaceae; genus Apiospora; species Apiospora sp. TS-2023a. The sequence goes on from JAQQWQ010000008.1 coordinate 3,190, forward strand.
CGTCACCGTTGTCTACGTGGGGCATGCCACGATTCCGCTCGGGGTGTGGAAGGTCACGGACAGCCCGCAGTATCCGATTGGGTTTCCCTTGGCGGCGGCATTCTCGGTGTGTTCCATCCTCGTCGTGTTGGTGATACGGTTCTGGTTCGTGCGCAAGTTTCCCGAGTTCCCGCGAGTGGGCTACGGTGCTGGAGATGTCGTGTCGGACGAGCCGTACACGGACGATGTGGAGGAAGGTAGCACCAGTTTCAAAGCGGAGGATGTAAGATCAAAGGCATGTCACAAGTCCGCGCCCTGATTGTTGAAATCTGATCATCCTGCGTTGCAACGTATAAAAAGAGAGTGACGAATATGAAACTTCCCTAGTCTGCTGCCTTTCCAGCGGCCAGATGCAAATATGAAATACTGTTCCGTTTCTCTGTCTCCTACTAGGGTAACGACTGTGATGCGTATTCTAGCGCCGGTCTCTTCCTCCTTGTTCTTAAATGACCCTTGATGACCTTCTATGCAGTTCAAGCTTTCTCCGGGAGAAGATCAGCAGTCTTCATATCCGAGTGTGAAGGGGGGCTATATGGGAGCTGTAAATATCTCATATCTTCTTGAGTAGGTCGTTTCGCAATGTAGTCATCGATCTGGGGTGCTAGTTTGTCCCAGTCCGTCGAACCCCCGTTGTAGATTAGCCTACCATTCCCATGTAGTGCAGCATGTAGTGATACGAGAGCTCTAGGTCAATCCTACGCAAGATGAGCCCGCCCACCTCGTCAGGGTGTACCTGTGCGTACGCGATGCCGAGTGCGTCTCGTCCACACACCCGCCGCCCGGATAACCGTGGAGAAAGAGGGCTGGGTTGAATTTGTTATCTGCTGGTTGATGTCGACATGTCACGGGAGAAGCGTACCTGGGATGCCAATCTTTTCACCTCTGATCCTGTACAACAACGTGTGACCGCCGCCTACTTTCACTGATACACTTTCAAGCTCGGGGCTGGCTGGATAAAGGGAAACGATGGTGCTCATGGTGGTAGACTTTAATCTGTGCCTAGAGATATAGTGGAAATAAAACACGGGACGAGTATTACTGGGTGGCCGAATCATGTACCATTGCTAGCACCGTGATATACGAATCGACAACAAAGAAACATGATCTATTACATGGGGTAGAAGCTGCATCTTGATTGTTGGTCTTCTTTTACCAATCACCAACATGGAATGATGGGTGTAATGTTGGATGATTGAAAGTGAGTGCCAACACCCGGTGTTCTGTGTTGGATCATGGGTATTACATTAGAAGACATTTAGCGACTTTGACCGGCGTTGATGGGCAGTGAGCTCAAAGCCAACCCTTATGGACCCAGTGCTCACAGTCTGTCGAGCCCCTCGCTTTCCACTTCTGTCCAGTTGGCCTTCTGGGCACCCTCGGCGGTGAAGAACAGGCTGGCCGTCTCGTTCTTCTGGAGAACCCACTGCAACCACTGCACGGCCGCCACGCCGAAAGCGCCGCCATTGGGCTCCCTGTAGGTGCCGGAATGTCCGACGTTGAAGTTGCCGATCCACTTGGGCACGCCGCTGAGGTTGTGGTAGCCCCGCTCGCCCTATGGTGTGAAGAAAGGAAAGAAACCCGTCAGTCAATGGATTAATTTAGCAGAGCAGAGCGAAACAGGAAACAGGAAATAGGACATACATTCGCATACGCAATGTCGGTCGGACCGCCCAAGAAGTAGAAGACGGGCTTGTGCACCTCGGCAATCGTGGCGGGGTCCTCGTTGATCGTGCCGTCCGGAAGGTTCGGGTTGGAGGCGCCGCCGGGCAGGAACCCCGAGTTGAAGATGCCCAGGTAGCTCACGAGCGGGTTCTCGCGTTGGGCGTAGGTCTCGAGGCCGCCGCAGCTCTGGCCCGCAGCCGCCATCCGCGACGCGTCCACGCCCGAGTAGCGTCCAGTCGTTCCGGCATGGGCGTGGATCCAAGTGCTGGCGGCTCGCTGGTACTGCGCGCTGGTATTGCCCGTGCCGTTGGGCGGGCCGTTGGCCACCACCAAGAAGCCGTGCGACGCGATCTCGGTCAGGAACGGCTCGAACTTGGTGCCATTGTTCTGGCAGCCGCCCTCACCGAACAGAAGGACCGGCAGTTGGAGGTCAGAAGGTGGGGCCGTCGGCATGTAGAAAGTGAAGTTGGCCAGGGCCGGTTCCGTGAAACACGACTGCTCAGCTCGTCATTAATAGTCCCAACAAGCGTCATTTCACGCCACAAGACGTGGATCATACAGCTGGGTAAGGCCCTGTTCCCGCCTTCTTGTCTGGCAAGTCCAGGGGACTTGCCAATGTGCAGGCGAGAAGCGAAGCGGCGGCGAGAATGAACTTGAACATGATCGCGATGTTGCGTGTGAGTTGCGGAAAGTCTTACACTGACATTCGAGACTGAGCATCAGCTCTCTGATCAATCAATTACGATGGAACTTTTCGCCGACATGGTCACCATAGTTGCCGAGTCAAGCAGGCGCTCCCTACGCCAAGACAGTCCCATCCAAGACAGCTCCGCTTGGCGCTCTCCCTGACCCTTCGGATCTCTTTGACAAGCTGATGGCGAGGCAAGAAGGCGGGAGGGTGAGCGAGTCGGGGCTCTCTTCGATGCTCATCTACCATGCCACCATCATCATCCACGACATCTTCCGAACAAACGACAACGACAAGAACATCTCCGACAGCTCGGGCTTCTCAAGCCAGACGCGTTCGCCGAAGACCGGTTGTTGCGCCAGCCGCCCGGTGTATGCATCATGCTGGTCATGTACAACCGATACCATAACTACGCGGCGCGACAACTGCTTCGCATCAACGAGAACGGTCGCTTCAGCGTTCCGATCATGTACCAGAAGACGATGCTGGTCTCTTTGATCCAGGAGTGCCTCCCTGACCGCAATGCATATGGTCAAAGGACGCCCCTAGATGCCAGCATTCAAAAGCTGTGCGATCAGTACGAGACCGCATTTAAAGAAGCTCAAGATAGAAGGCCTCGAGATGCCCCAGTGGCCCTCAAAAAGCAGGAGAATGAGACGGACGAGGAGCGAAAAGAGCGTGAGGCCACGGAGAAGGCGGAGAAAGACGCTCTTGATGCCATTGCCAAGTTTGAAGGTTCTGCAGGGTACAAGAGCCTCGTCGCACTGACGGAGAAGCTCGTGCATTTGCTCGAGGACAAGAAACTGAAGCTCAAGGAGCAAGGGACAGGACCCGACAGCAAGTTTAAAGAGTTCGAGACCCAGTGCAAGAACTTCGAGGCAGCCTGGGAGGCCGCCCGGAAGAAGCAAGATGACGACCTCTTCAACACGGCCCGCCTCATTACCTACGGCATGTACATCCAGATCTCGGTGCACGACTACCTCCGAGCTCTGATGGGCTTCCACCAGTTCAACACCAACTTCACCCTCGATCCCCGCGCCGACTTTGATCAGAAGAAGACGAGCCGCGGCGTTGGCAACCAAGTGACGGTCGAGTTCAACCTGATCTATCGCTTCCACTGCGCCATCTCCCTCAAGGACGAGAGGTACACCGAGGAGTTCATGAAAAAGTCGATGGGGTTCAATAGCCCCAGCAAGACCTCGCTCCCCGACTTCCTTGGCACCATAGCGGCGATCAAGCAAAAGGGCGCGAGAGACCAGAAGAGAGGCAAGGAGCCCTCCAAACCATGGGAGGTGACGTTTGGTATCCCCGATGCACCTGGCCCCATCACCGCCGGAGAAAACAACAAATCCAAGCACTTCACGCGAAACGCCATCACGAACCTGTTTGACGACAGCCAGAAGCTCGAGGAGCTCAACTCGGCCATGGACGATCCCATCTCCAACTTTGGCCCTCGGAACGTGCCCAAGTGTCTCAAGGCCGTCGAGATCATGGGCATCCAGCAGGCGCGCAAGTGGGAGACGGGCACGCTGAACGACTTCCGCGACTTTTTTGGCCTGCCACGGCACAAGACGTTTGAGAGTGTGGCCAAGAACCCCGAGATCCAGAACGCGCTGCGGGACCTGTACGAGCACCCCGACAAGATCTAGCTGCACCCGGGCATCTTCTGCGAGTCGGACGAGCGGATGGGCCTGGACCCGGGCCCCAACGAGTCGAGCTCTGCGCTCTGGTCGGCCATCTTTTCCGACGCCATCACCCTCGTCCGGTCGGACCGCTTCTACACGGTCGACTGGAACACCAACTCGCTGACCTCGTGGGGCATGAAGGAGGTCACGCCCAACAACGACGTCTGCAAGAGCTCCGTCTTCCATCGCCTGATCCAGAGGGCGTTCCCGGGCTGGTTCGAAAGCGACACCATCCGTTTCTTCCACCCCTTCTACACGGCCAAGCAAAACGCCATCTACGCCAAGGAACAGGGTTACGCACACGATTTCGCCGAGACAGCAAAGGAGAACGACAATGTCTTTGTTGTCGCCGCCCCGGTCAACAAGCCCGTCAAGCCATGGTGTCTCGACAGCTTCGACGACATCTCCCTCGTCTTGCGCGGGGACAAGAGCAAGAACTTCACCAACCCTGTCTACTTGTACGAGCCCAACTTGCCGGCCGCCGTCAGGGCCGTCTTGGACCCGAACCAGGAGCCGCCTTCCCTCTCATCCGAGAGCCTGGACAAGTACATCGAGGAGAGTGAAGAGGACTTGGAGCGCTATCTGGAAGGGGTGATGAAGACGATGGTCATGAGAGAGTCGATTTCCATGACAAACTCGACATTCCAGATTGATGCGACCAGAGAGTAAGCCCACCTTAGTTAGCTCTTGCTTTGAACTCTTAGCTGACCAACCTACCCAGTTTTGCCATTCCCGTGGTCACGCACTACGTCGCCGACTTCCTCGGCTTCGGCGACAAGCTGCGCCGGCTGCCCACCACCAAGAAGGGCCTGTACAGCGAGAACGAGATCTACCAGCACATCACCAACTGCCAGGCGTTCCTGACCTACGACACCGACGAGACCAAGTGGATGGCCCGGCGGCGGGCCTTCCGGGCGTCGATGCAGACGCTCATCGACCTGACGCAGAACGGCACCATCTGGGACGCCAACCAGTGGGACCTGACGCGGGCCCTGTTCGGCAAGCGGGAGACGAGCCACATGCACGAGCTGGGCGTCTTTGTGGCCAAGCAGGTCCTCGAGTACGAGAGGGACCAGAGCAAGGCGGCGGCCATTCTCCTGCTCATCTGCCTCGACTTTGCCTACAACTCGGTGGTTTCGGTGGGTACCCTAGGGACCTTACCCTACCATACTGCTTTTGCTTGACTAACTGATTTCTTTTTTCAGTTCACGGCCACGCTGGATGGCTACATGGAGGACCTATACACGGCTGCCGACTCCCCACCGCCCACTGATAAGTCGGTGCCGAAGTGGGTTGAGCTTCAGAAGTGCGTTTTCAGTCCTAAGGGCCAGGTTGATCAGGAGCTGGAGAAGATGGTGCAATTGATGGCCCAGTCCAATGTTCGACTGCCGATCGTCCGCAAGGCCATCAAGACGGACGACTACCAGTTTGCAGGGGTCAAAGCATCAAAACCCATCACGATACAGGAAGGAGATGTCGTTGTCCTCAGCATTGTAAGTTCTTCTTCATGTTCTATCTTTTGGAGACTCGACTCGTTGCTTACACAGTCTTCCACTCGCAGTCAAAGGCCATCGCAAAGGCCATGGACGAAGCCAAGGACGAAGCCAAGGCCCAGCGCGACGCGGCCAATATCGAATTCCTGACGTCGCAGCTCAGCATCGCCGACAAGTACGGCGTCTTCTCGCCGCGGCGCTTCGCCACCCTGTCCCTGACGTCCATGATCCGATTCGTCGCGCAGATGCGGAATCCCCGCCGGGGCCACGACGAGATCTGGACCGACTACGTCCTGCAGCCAAAAACGGACACGTACCTCACGCCCACGTGGGACGAGTTTGTGCCGTTTCCCATGACGTGGAAGATCCGGTTCGACGGGTTCGGCGAGTCGGACTATAAGCTCAACGGCCACCCGTACGGCCGGGTGACGACGGCGCCGACCCTGCCGGACTTCTGCCCGCCCTGGTACCAGCCGCAAGGGCCCAGCACCGTCGGAGGCGCGTTCGCGCCCGTGGTCTGCATCTGCGCCGAGGCCCAGGTCGAGGCCGAGGGAAAGGAGGATGGCGAGAAGAAGAAGAAGCAGCGCTGTTGTCCTTGCTTTGAACACACCGCGGAGAGGACGACGGGGGTGACGACTACGCAGCTGGCGACTGGATGCGGCTTGGGTGATCACACTGTACACCGGTAGTTTGAAATATAGGATCCCACCCTCGGATGTGAAAACGGATAATCTTCTCCCGGAGAAAACCTAAACTAAGTATGTCCTTACTCGTCTCGAGCGGGGCGTTGGTGATGCGCTGTCCAAGGTCGCCGAGGCCCCCAGCCATAGCGACTGTCACTATGATATAAGTGTGACTTGGACAGGGATGGGGAGGAGAGGCGTAGCGAGACTGTCAATGAGTAAGTTGCCTTATGTATCGTTGAAGAGTGGTGCAATTGAATTGGGAAATTCTTATTTGCTTGGTTCAGCTCAGGTCAGCTGCATGTAGACTCCCCTCGTTGAGTACTGACAACGACACAATCGACTTGTACTCATTGGCTCCATCAGACTTCTCCTTGGCCGCCGATTCCTACCAACACCATAGAGTTCACCACTTAGACACACGCTGAACACATTGGTGTATCGTTCAAACGTAGAAGGTCCTCACCGCTCATGAATGTGCGATATCAGTAACCACAAGACGAACGATTGGAACGTACATGGCAGCGACTGCCGTCTGGTGGACCTCCAACCCAGGGTCTGGTGCAGACAGTCCAACGTGAACGTCCGGAGCAGCGCTCGTTTTGTTTCTCCTTGCAATAAGCAAACCGCAGGTGCTGAAGTGTTCTCGTATCTGCATTGCCTCATCAATCGAGTAAATTTGTACTGATTCCCAAGATGCAGCGCGTTCGAGATGGGCTAAATATGGCAGCGAAACAAGCATGGCTGCTGGCTGATGACACTGTTTTGTTGGATGGTGGTCTTGGCTTGCTTGAAACTAGGACTCGATTAACAACTTGAGCGCAAGTGAGGTAGATGCCAAGGAATGATTGGGAATGCAGTTTACCGTAATGACGCTACTGCAAAAGCAAGCAGTCGCTACTGCAGAACTCAGTCATGTTGCTTCACGACTAAAGCAGACAGACAATTGGAATATCCAACTTTGGCATCTTGGTTGCGGTAATTTTGGTCCAGGGTCGACATCTGATTCGCTTGCTAGGGGAGAACTAAAGTGCACTCCGCATCCCACCAGGGGCCTTGGGGCTTCGGTGGCGGCAAGCTTGCCGCGGCGCCCTTCCGACGCGGGGAAGTTCAAGGAAGACCTACCACACCTGGAGCGGGAGAGCAACATCCCGAGAATCTCTCTGCCTTATCTACATCCCTGCTGTCGGATGCCAATGCAGAGCTCTGGGGGAAAGGCCTCGTCGTATCGGTTAATCTGCTACGACGATCGGAACCCATGATTCAAGGTGTGTAGAAAAACGTCCCTGCATGCTAAAGATGCTGCAATTGCCATGGCGCTTTATCTCCATGCTTCCACCCGTTCGCTCCACTGCCATGCGGTGCCACTCCAGCAGCATCGGGTTACGCTCCTTGGATGCGCCGGACGCCCGAAAGGACCCCGCTTTCATCCGATCGCACTTGCCCTCTCTCTGAATTGACTCACCGAAACGGGAAGTTGTTGATCAATGTCAGTATAGATAAGTATATGTGGAAGGCACCCGAGTCTTGAGAAGGAAAGCCAGGTCCCCTGATTGCTTTGCAAGAGCCCGCCGACCCTCGTCTCCTGTCGACTCTCCTCCCTCATCCCTCAACCTAGGTCAACATTTCTTCATCATGCAACAGCTGTCTATCCTTCTTACCAGTACCTTGTTGTCGGCGGTGCTCGGCCAGAGCGACCCAGGCTACCCTGTCAAGAACCCCTCCATTTCCTACTGGCAGATCCCCCCGCACCCCGATGTCGCCGACCGCCAGTCCCCCAAGCTGCCCGAGAGCGCCGACATCGTCATCATCGGCTCGGGCATGTCGGGCACCAGCATCGCCTGGCACCTGTTGATGGACAACAACTCCACCAAGGTTCCAAGGATTGCCATGCTGGAAGCTCGCCAGGCGTGCTCGGGCGCGACGGGCCGGAACGGAGGCCACATCCGGCCCTCGTCCTACGAGGAGTACGTCGACGCCAAGAAGATCACCACCCAGGACCAAGCGGCCAAGATTACCAAGTTCCGCGCCGACCACGTGGATGCGCTGCTGTATGCCGCCGGCCGGCTGCCCACCGAGCAGGAAAGAAAGGCGACCTCGGTCCGGGCCGTCGACAGCCTCGACGTCTATTTCGAAGAGGAGCCTTGGGCCGAAGCTGTTCGGCAGTGGGAGACCCTACGGAAAGAAGTCCCCGAGGTGGGCAACGAATGGGGCAAGCTGGAACGCGACGAGGCCCGTCGGACATCCTTGATGCCCGACGCCGTGGGCGCCCTGACGGGGACGGCGAAGGTGGCGGGGGCCATCTGGGGATACCGCTTCGTCACCAACAGCCTGAAGATGCTACTGGACACCTACCCGGAGTCCTTGTCCCTCGACACGCACACCACCGCCACCACCGTGACTGCTGCTTCGAAGAACTCGAGTCACAACTTCGAGGTCGCAACTGATCGCGGGACCATCTTGGCGAATCACGTCGTCTATGCCACCAACTCCTGGTCGCCTCATTTCGTTCCCGTTCTGGGAAATGCTCTCTCGGGAGGTCTGCTCAGCATGAGCGCCCAGCTCGGAGGCGCCGGTGTAAGTCTGACTCTGTGTTGCCTCGAAGAGTGACTTCCTTTAGCTGACACTCTTGCTTCGCCTCTCCCTCTAGCTACCCAAACCAGGCGAGTGGCCCGCCTACCACAACAACGTCAGTCTCCCCGGGGGCCGAGCCTGGTCCCTCTTCCTCCGCGAGGGCCTGGACTACATTGTCCAGGAGCCGGAGAACAGTGAGTACATGTTCGGCGGCGGCGCCGGCGTCTCCTTCCCCGGCGAAAACAGCGAAAATCAATACGACGATAGCGGACTGCCGCCCCCCGCCATCGCCGCGTACCTGAACGGCGCCCTCCCCACCTACTTTGGATACCAGAACTGGGGCCCCGAGCGCACCGATTTCCCCGCCGACCTGCACCCGGAATCCATCTGGGCGGGCCGCACCAAACGCGTCTGGACGGGCATCGAGGGCTTCACCACGGACGCGTTCCCGCTCGTGGGCCCTCTGTCGGAGCCGTTCACCAACAGGAAAGTCCAGAACCCGGCCGCCGGCAGCGAGTGGGTGTCGGCGGGGTTCAACGGCGAAGGGATGGACTACGCCTGGCTCAGCGGCAAGGGGCTGAGCGAAATGATCCGGAACCACATGGAGGCCAACAACGCGACGAACGAGAACCTGTTCGAGTGGTTTCCTAAGGCGTTCCTGCCGACGGAGGAGCGCTTGAGAAAGCAGAACGGTGCGGCTGCGATGCGTCGGGACGCTGGGCGTAACAGCCGTCGGGGTTTGGGTGAGTTGTAAGTCGAGTGATGTCGTCGCACAGTGGCCTTTGCATCTCTGGGTACAATAGACTAGGTAGCAATCCCGACTAGGTGAAGATGCGAAGCAAGTCAGTACTCCGTACAAGTCACATATCTGGACGAAGCTGATAAACTGGGCAACTGGCCAATGTTGGTCTGATCGTAGTCCGCAATATAAGTAATTATGGGGTTCACAAAGGGTATGGCCGGCAGCGAGAAAATGGTTGGCGGCTGGATACCTGGTCAATCCACTGACATAGTAGTACATATGAATTGAACAATCTAATCGACATGCTATAACATACCTTTAAAAAGGGCACCTACATAGTCAAATACAGAGCCGCGACCGCTTCGATACCGCGAGGGAGACGGTGGAGGTGGTGTTGTCTTACCCCGAGAGCGCCCAGCACCTACCCGGAGAGCTCTGTCGGTGCACCACCATGGAGCGCGGGGTACATAGACTGAGTCTCTCCATCCCCGCGACGGAATGTCAATAACAGGGTTGTGTCTAGTAATGAGGTAACAACAAAAAATACCACCATTACCTACGCTCTCTAGTAGTATAACTGACTGATTCCTGGCTGGAAATGGCCGTGATTGAATGGCGGATGATTTTGGCCGAGAAGTCTTATGGTGCCAACTGCTTAAAGAATAATCTTGGTGGCCCGTTTTAACCCTGGCGCCCATCACCCACTAGCGTTTCGCTTTTACAGATGCTGGATTTTCCATCCGATGAAAGCCACTCCCCGATTACCAACAACATTCTTGGAAACTGTTCTCCTGATATTTTGACAGCGGAAATGGTCTGACAGATATGCGGATGAGTTGTTTGATCTCAACTTCAGCAAAAACATTCCTCAGGTATGCTGCCGAGTTACCGTCGCAGCGATGAATTGCGTTCTGTCATTCTGTCATTCTGTCATCCTGCATGCTCTCTGCCAAACAAACTGCCAGGAACGCTGTGCTTCCATTTAGGATGAAACGCCCGACGCTGTTGGATCCCTGTCGCGAAGCGGATTTCCAAGAGGGGACCTGACGCTCCTGTGCCAATCTGGGGAGTGGGATGGGGGGGGCGCTTAGACCAAGTGCCGAAGCGCCCTCCAACGCCAAACCACCTGCGACCGTCCAAAGTGTCTGGGCAGGCTACTGAAGCTGTGTCAGGCAACCCAGCCGCCTGTCACCACCGTCGCCCGAGTCAGTGTTCATCGTAACACCCGAGTGGATGCGGCTACGGTCGCAATGCATCGCACATCATTTCTTGGGGGGACTCGGGGAGGCTGTCAAGAACTACACAATAGCGATCTTCTAGATTTACTCATAGGCGCTTCGATATTTTCCCAATCCAAGTTTTGCTTCAGAAGAATGTTTGCGGTCATGGCAGATGGATTATTTCTGGATGCTGAGTGGCGGAGTGTTCGTCCCAAATTAAGCATGTTCCTTGGTTGGTGCTAGCAGCGGTGGAACGAATGGCAAAAGAGAGCCGTGTGCTGTCGGTCGGTAATGCCAGCCAGCATTGAATTTCTGGTACCTTGCATAACGGACAGGGGCTGAGCTCCCTAACTTCCTAGCCCTGCTCCATCTTGGCTCGGCTTCCATCCCAGATCTGCTCTGGGAGTGGACAGAGACAGGCCGACCAGACACAGAGCGAGATACCCGTCCTGCCTGTTCTGTTCCTGTCGAATGGATTTGAATAAAGACGGGACCCGTAATGCCCTCCCTCGACTTCGCGCTCTCGCCTGTTTTTGCGCATCCCCTTTTTTCGTTTCATCAACACAGTCTCTCATTCTAATATCTCTGTTCAACTTTGAAGAGCTCTGGGAATAGCATCATCCAGTCTTTTCAATAAAGACACTTACATTCCTTTTTACCATCTCCAACCCACTCCCATTCTCTCTTTCCCCCTTCATCAACACATCCGCCAAAATGCACGCCCCAACTATCGTCTCTGCGCTGTTCTTCGCCCTCGCGGCGGCCGACTCGCAGTTCGTGCGGCCCGCCGCCGACAAGCCCGCCGAGGATAACAACGACAACAAGAACAGCGGCCCGGTTGTCGAGATCATCGACAAGACCATCATCGCCCCGCCTCCGCCCAAGACGACGGCCACGCCGACACCCACACCGTCGTCCAAGCCCGCGCCCGTCGCCCACCGCGAGGCGCTGGACGCCAAGTGCACCCAGGCCCTGCAGGAGGTCATGCCGCTCTACAAGCTGGTGCCAACGCCGCCGGCCGCCCTGGCCGCCGTGCCCCTGCCCACCGACCCGTGCCAGACGCCGTCCTTCAACGGCACCCTCTCGGCGCAGTACGCCTCGTACACCAGCGAGGTCGGCGACTGGTACAAGTCCCACAGCTCCGAGATCCTCGGCGCCCTCAGCAAGTGTCCCGCCCTGATGGACATGGCCTCCGACGTCCCCTTCTGCAAGACCACCTCTACATCCTCCACATCCATCGCCAAGCCCACCGCGGCCCCCACGACAGCCGCAGCCAAGCCGCCCACTGCCGAGTCCAACCCGGACGACAAGAGCGACGACGGCTCGAGCAACGCCTTCAACGCGTCCTCGCAGCCTTCAGAAACGCCCGAGAAGAGCGGCGCGCAGCGTGTTTCAGCGGTCGTCGGCCTGGCGATTGCGGCCGCCAGCTTCATGGGCGCCGTGGTCGCTCTGTAAAAAGAAAAAGCAACATCATCTTTCACACGAATTTTTGATTAGAACATTATTCTTCTTCTTCTGGATCGGTTTTACGGTCGGCAACTTTTTTAGACGCGATTGGCGTGTTAATACCTTTTTCAACTTTGATGATACCCCAGCAAAGGGCGGGAGCGAGCGAGCGTGGGCAGGATGGATGGATAATAGACGAAGAAAAATACGAAAGCTCTCCAAAGAAGGTCTCGGCGGCAATGGTCTTTCCACGTACATAAACGGATCATTTACGCCGTCGAACCCTTGTGTCAATGATTGCCAGTCGGCGCCATGTCCATGTCATGTACTTGGTTGAACGCTCTATCTTAATAATTTCAATCGAGAGGGCAGTTTACGTACTGCTAGCAATCACAATTCGGACTGTCTCAACTTTGCCCACGTGCCATCAACACCAATGTCTCACTTTCTTTTCCTCCTGTCCCCAAATTGGACGGCTTTCGCGAACGGTGGCGGCGGCAGCTAACTACATTGGATGGAAGCCGCATCGGAATATTCTCCGAACTTTTGCGACAGCCGCACCCAATTGATGGAAGGGATGGGATACGGGAAGATGGCCCCCACCACCCACCACCACAGCCGTTGTTGGTCGTTCTAGCGCCGCCGATTTAGGAAGAGGATGACAGGCGGCGTAACGGAGGCCATCCAACGGGTTTGAGTCATTACTGGTCACAATACCACTTGCTTGTAGTTGGGATGTTGGTAGCATAAGTAACTTACCGAAGCAAGGGATAAGTTGGCTGGACGCGCATACATATAGAAAGAAGCACCTCAGGCAGAAACGAACCTGAATAGAAATCCGGCTCTTTTCAGCAAATCCTCTCTTCTGGTTCCGCTTCTGCTTCACTAATCTAGTCCCCACGAAAATGGATCAGCCACCGCCGCCGGCGCTCTCAACCGCTTCTCAGCTCATCGCCGAGACCGTCATCCCGGCCACGACAATCACGCCGGTGCCTGAAATCGCCACCAAGCCGCCTCCTCCGCCGCCCAAAGATGCAGCTCAGCAGAAACCTCCCAGCAGCGACATCGCAATTGAGATCGCCACAAGCAACGACGGCGACGACGATGCCCTGGTCGCCAGACTGACCGGCATCGTGAACCAGGTCTACTTTGACACCGAGAGCGACATCTTCGTCGAGGGCTTCCAGCGCACCGACGAGCAGGAAGTGCGGGGCATCATCCAGGCCGGCGAGCTGGCCGTGGCGTACCTTCTTCCTATTCCTACTCCAGACCAGCAGCAACAGCAGCAACGCCAGGTCATAGGCTGCATCCGCATCCGGCGCGTCTCGGACTCGGTAGGCGAGCTGGGCATGATGGCGCTGGACCCGGCGCACCAGGGCGGCGGCAAGGGCTCGTCGCTGGTCCAGTTCGCCGAGCAGCACATCCGAGAGACGTTGAAATTACCCATCTCGCGCCTCGAGCTGCTAGTGCCTTCGGGCTTCCACCACGCCTTCAAAGCCCGGCTGCAGGCCTGGTACGACAAGATGGGCTACCGGGTCGTGCGGCTGGGCGTGTTTCAGGACGAGTACCCCAAGATCGCGGCGCTACTCCGGGGGCCGACCGAGTATCGCGTCTTTGAGAAGACGCTGGTGGGGTGAAATGTGGTGGTGTCTGACCTGGGGCCATCAACCATTGGTAAGATGCCAGTGACGGTCATGGAGATGGAGCCGGGACTATGAATCGCTCGAAGATCAGGGCTGACACAGCTGAGCTAGATAGAAATGAACCTCTACTTATACCCTCAATCAGATGAACACAAAGTACTAAAACGCTCTTTACTTTACATGTAACCAAGCACTTCCTCATCCTGGGGAGACTATCGTCGGACGGCGCCCATAAGTTCTCGGCCTCGACGATGGCGCTGAGTGCCAAGTCCACGTCCGATTCACGCCTGATCCAGCTACGCAGCTCAGCCGAGATGCTGTCCATGTTCTAGTCGGCTAGCTCGCGCTCCGAGGTAATATTTTCGTCCATCTTGGTCATAACGGCAATCTTGCCCGCCAGGGCCGCCATGAGAACCCCTAGGTCTTCCGTCCTTCCGTTCGCCATGCACTCCGATCGGCGTACTCGAAGTGGAGAACAGTCTTGAAGCTGTGGTGGCGTAGAAACCCCCCCCCGAGAGAAAGAACCACATGTAGGATATGAGACTTGCATAAACGTACCGAAAGCGTGTGTAACGTGAGTCTCCCTCCGAAAAAGGGTGTTTTTGTTAGTGTAATAAAATACTCAAATATTCTTCTAGGCAAACATCCCTTCAACTAACAGCGTCTCAACATCACAGTAACTTTCTGTAACATACAACTTTGCCAACCCCCAGCCATGTCCGTCTCGCCGATCCAGATCGGCCTTTTCACCGCCGTTGATAATAACTCCACTGCCAAAGGGGTCGAACTTCACTCTATCCAGCAGCAGCACTTGGAATCAGAGGCTGCTGGTGAGGAGGGGCACCGAGTCCCCAACAACCCCTTCCGCGACCCGGACGCGGCGGCGCACTGGAAGCAGACCTACGAGGACTCGCAATACGAGTGCCGTCACGTGTTCGACCCGGCCGCGACCTGGACTGCGCAAGAGGAGAGAGACGTCGTCCGCAAGGTGGACTGGCGCGTTTGTCTGTGGGCGGTATGTTTGCTCATGGGAGACTCATATTCAGACTCAATCATGTGGTTTCCCTCCTTTTAACGACCATGACATTGCAACTCCAAGCTATCTGCGGCGTTTTTGAACTAACATGGCGATGGTGTCTGTCTTTATCAGTGCGTCATGTTCTTTGGCCTCCAGGTCGACCGTGGAAACCTGGTCCAGGCCGTGTCGGACAATCTGCTGGACGACCTCCACCTCACGACTGATGGTAAGTTTCTCATATATGAAGCAATTCTCATGAGAAGTCCGAAAATTCGAAATCATCTCCGGGGAACTGCCATGACTGAAGACACGATTTCTCCTAGATTACAACTACGGAAACACGGTCTTCTTGGTTTCGTTCATCCTCGCCGAGCTGCCCTCGCAGCTCGTGTCCAAGAAGGTCGGGCCGGACCGCTGGATCCCCACGCAGATTTGCCTCTGGTCTGTCGTTGCCTGTTCCCAGTGCGCTCTGAAAGGGAGGGGCAGCTTCTTGGCCACCAGAGCACTGCTGGGACTGCTAGAGGTGTGTTGTTTGTTGTTGTTGCCGCTGTGGTTTACCATCCTTCATCTCTACTAGACTTTCCACGCCTTGATCGAAACCACGCCGCTCGGATTGCTAACCGTGACATGACAGGGAGGTTTTATACCCGACGTGATTCTATGGCTGAGCTATTTCTACACTTCGAGAGAGCTGCCCATCCGGCTCAGGTATGTCTATCTAACACAGCTGGGGATGGAGAGAGGGATGTATAAATACTTCATACACAGAAGATTTACTGACAAACAAACGATTTTCAAGCTACTTCTTCACCACTCTGTCGGTCACGGGCATCCTGACCTCCCTGCTCGCATTCGCCCTCTTGCGCATGCGTGGGATCCTCGGCTGGAGCGGCTGGTGAGATGCCGATTACTATTCCAATCCCCTTATGTCATGTTATCCATTTCATTCTGGTGATGGCATTGACTAGACACTTATCATATGATGCATAGGCGCTGGCTCTTCCTCATCGAAGGCCTACTTACCCTCGTCGTAAGCTTCCTTTCCCATATGGGCATCCCAGAACATTGCAACCCTTCGTAGCTTACGCATCGTGTCCAGATCGGCCTAGCCTCCTTCCACATGATGCCCGCCTCCGCCGTCCAGACCAAGACCCGGTCCCGCCCCCGGGGGTGGTTCGCCACCGACCGCGAGCTGACCATCGCCGTGAACCGCGTCCTGCGCGACGACCCCTCCAAGGGCGACATGCACAACCGCCAGGCCATCACGCCGCGGCGCCTCTGGAACGCCCTGTTCCGCGACTACGACCTGTGGCCCCTGTATATGTTGAGCTTCGTGGTCTGCATCACTCAGGGCCCGCCGGAGAAGTACATCACGCTCATCTTCCGGTCGGCGGGCTTCAGTACGTTCGACACGAACCTCCTCACCATCCCGTCTGTAAGTTCTAAAAAAACACCATTGGAAGGTCTATCAGTCAATTCAAGAGCACCGTGCTGGTGGACACGGGGGTATCTATCTATCTGCCGGATCTAGTAGGGAACTGTCTAACAGGCGGGGGTGAACCCCCCAAATCTCAATAGAGTATTGCCCACATCATCACCCTCCTGCTCCTGACGCGCCTGTCTGACCGCGTTCACGAGCGGAGCCTGGTCTCATCCCTCCAGGTCTGGTGGACGCTGCCCTGCTTCGTCGCGCTGCGCTGCTGGCCCGGCCTCATCCACGACAGGTGGAGGACGTATGCGCTGGTGACGACTCTCCTATCGTACCCATACTGTCGTGAGTTCTTCGTCTCTCCTTCCCAACACCATGACCATATCATGTGCCTTGGCTGATCCATGATATATAGATGCCATCTTGGTGGCATGGACCTCCACGAACTCCAACAACGTAGGAGCCCGGTCCGTGTCGGCCGCCGTCTACAATGTACGTCGTTGTCTGATTCCCCTATCCTCATCTTGCGAGTGCTTCCTAACCATCGACAACATTGCACCACACCCTTAGATGGCAGTCCAATTAGGGTACATCACCGGCAACTTCATCTATCGAGACGACGACAAGCCCCTGTACCGACGCGGTAACGGGGCGCTGGTCGCTATCAACGTCCTCGCCATCTTTCTGTTCTTCGCCACCAAAGCCTATTACATGTGGAGGAACAAGCAGCGCGAGGCCATCTGGAACGCCATGACGGAGGACGAGCGGAGAGCTTACACAAGAGACACGAGGCTCCAAGGCAGTCGACGGCTCGACTTTCGGTTTGCCCATTGATCGGGATGAGCGAGGTTTGGTCTCTGGTTTGGGGAAAAGGCCGGATCGATGTGACAAAGCTTGGCAGTGGATGGGATCAATTAGGTGGGAGGGAGTATCGTAGCATATCATTAGAAGTTGGTTCTTGTTTTGTTCTTTCTTTTCCCTTTCGTATCGTATCGTGTTGTTTTCGCCTCAATTCGTTTATACCTTATCCATGGACGACAGGCAATCCTTGGCCAGCTTCCGGACGAGCTTGGTGTTCACCCCCGTCATCCTGCCCACCTCGGTTTGCCCCACAATCATCCAGGGGCTCATGTTGCACACCTTCCCCTCGGTAATAAACGTCCAGGCGACGCAGGTACCCCACCGCTTGCCGTTGCACTTGGCCCGGCAAGCCTCGGCCGAGTCGGCCTTGCTGCTGTGCGTGTACTCGTCGAGCCCGCCGACGTGGTCCCAGTCCGCGATGATCGGCTGCTTCTCGAGCTGCTGCATCGTCGGCGCGCCCTTAAGGCGCCACGTATCCAGCCAGCGGGGCGGCGTCGTCGCCCTTCCGAAGACGTCGTGAACCGCCATCATGGCCTCGGGCGTCTTGATGTGGTGGTACGAGATGATGGGGTCGCACATGCGGTCGTGGCGGATCTTAGCATTGGCGGGGGGCTCCCCGTTGAAGAAGCGGCTGTACCCTTCCTTCAGGTACAGGCCGATCCGCTGGAAGGTCTTGGTCACCAGGTGGTCGCCCAGCAGTGTGTGGAGCGACTTGATGTACGCCTCCTCCACCACGTCCGGGTGGCCGTTGAACAGCAGCGACAGCGCCGGGCGGGACACGAAGATGGTGGACCCGCCGTGGGCAAAGCGGCCATTCCAGGCGCCGACGGCGTTGCCCACGTACAGGGGTTTGCTGGGGTCGAGGTGGCCCAGGAACATCTCGAGGGAAGGACGAATCAGATACGTGTCGTCATCCGCCAACAGATACCACTTGGCGTCAGGGAACGTATTGTAAGCCAGTTCGAAACTCGGGATGAACTGAGATGAAGTTAGCAAGCACGAAACGACATTCTAGATACTCAATGGATCCAGCAGCAGCAGATAATGAGACGCTCCTTCAATCCATCCAACTTACCTTCATGGCGTCCATCTCCCAGCCAAACTCCTGGGCGACCTTGTCGGCAATGGTGTTGTACTCATGCTTCAGCGCGCCCTCGAGCGTCGTGTACTTTTCGATGCGCGGGTAGCGCTTCTGCGCCTCAAAGTTGAGCTTGTCCATGACCCGGTGCATCGTCATGTTAACAACATTGTGCACGACGACGGGCTCCCCCTTGGCATCGACCATGGCCAGGTCATCCGTGTCGAAGTCGGCGACGAAGAGGAACTGGTCAAAGTGCATCCCCCGCTGGATGAGGTCCAGCCAGCCGCGCATCCGGTGGCGCGTGCCGTACCCGGACTTGACAAGCAGGGCGACATCTTTATTCAGGTCCACCGGGTGCGGCAGCGGCGACGCATAGAATTGCTGGGTGGTCAGGGTAGGGTCAATCACGGTGCTGAGGTTGAAGCGCGCCCAAAGACGCAGGAAGTGGTCATTGGGAAGGAGGACCCATAAAAGCAGGATCACGACGGGCACGGCGACGAAGAGCTGGCGCACCAGTCGCATGCCCATCCGCAACACGCCGGGAGCAAGCATGGTTGTTGCGCACGTTGGTTAGTTGCCTTGTTTGCTTGTTTGTTTGTCAGGGTCCGACCGAGGGTTCTCTCTCTCTCTCCCTTAGGTACAGAGTTGGTTGCAGGTGGGACTTGGCAGCAGCGACAGCAACAGCAACAACAACATGACGAGGGGACTGGGGACCTTCGTCAGTTTATTATTTGCAGGCAGCCTTAGGGGGGTTAAAAGAAGTACGTGTAGGGATCACAGCAAACAAGATGAAACGGCACAGCACGCACCAGGAAGAAATGGGGATTTCGGTGGAGTCTGGTTTGATTGTCTTGGATTTGCCGTGTCTTCTGCGTCGTGCTGCCTCAATCGCCCGTTCAACGCTCTATCAGGCTGTGTATTTTAGTGATCGTGTGCCAATTGCTTACGCCGAGCAATCCTTCTAAAGAAAGAAACCCACTGTGGCCCAGAGTGCTGTGCTCCGTGGTTTGTCCACTGCTGGTGCTGGTGGCACTAGAACACACAACCCCAGGCCTCTCTTCCATGGCTGGCCTTGGCCTTGCCTTGGCCGCTGGGGGTGGTTTTGTGGAGAGCCTGACCCCAAAGGCAGGCAGCCGGGTGGGCTACCACATTGTTCCCGTGAATCCAGGCCATTGTGACCGAGTAGACAATCGAATGAGATTGATGGATTGGGGCAGATCAAGATTCAGCAGATGGATGGCGATGATGATGACGATGGAAAAGGTCGGATGTATGTAATTAAAAGCAGTTGAGGATGTGAGTGGTGAGTGAGCGTTGGAGAAAGTGCCGCCAAATCGGTGTGTCACTCCTGTTTTCTCCTGGGCTTGCGCCCGATGCAGCCTAGCCTAGCCGTCTGGTGCGGTGCGCTATCTACATCAGAACCACATCAACCCCGACACCATTCGACCTTTGCCAGACCGTCACCCGCCCATCAGCACTCCTGATCCTGTCAGCATGCAGCACCGATGGCGGCTATCTACATGCACCAGGCTACCGTATTCCCCCAGATCCCGTATTTCGAGTCTCACACACCCAGGCACACAGACACACAATATCTTTCGCTTATTCTCAATTGCTTACTGTTCCTGATTTAGAGATCCCCAACAGACAAAATCGAAGAGCTACGTCAAAGAGTCGGTCGGTCCGAGGCTTGGGTCCCACTACAAACTGCCAGCTTGCGCCAAGCTTTTTCTCAATACCTGTCGCGAACCAATTGAACACTCAATATGGCACCCCGGAAGGAACGTACCGATACTGCTGACAAGGCATTCCGAATTAAAGACATGATGACTGAAGTATTGATATCTAGAGCAGACTCTTCTCCTTCGAAATGCACACGACACCGATAACACAGTAGTAATAAATTGACATCAATAACAAAGCAAGACCTGCATATCATGATCTACCGTCCGCCAAACTCCGTTCCCCACACAACCCGACTGACGCGTGGCTCTTACAGCGCTACAGCCCTCCAGCCCGTCGATCCGGATACTTGATACCCGGTCTACCTCCCTCAAGCCGCGACCTGGATATCGGTAAACCGGAAGTCCTGGGGACCCCCGTAGCCGACATCGTTATCGAACGGGTTCGCCACATCATTTAAATAGACGTAGATCTGCGAGCCGGGAATGACATACGTGCCACTGTAGACCGTCTGCTGCTCGCTATCGGTGTAGGTCACGTTGAAGGTCGCATCCTTGCTGACGGCGGGCGTGGCCTGGTCCGGCGCCGCCTGCGAGAACGTCCACTGCATGTTCTCCACCACGTTTCCCCCCGCGTCCTTGCAGGGGGCCGCCGTCGGCCACACGTAGGGCAGAGACGTGGCCCCCGACGACCCGGCGTCCTGGCTCAGGCGGCACTCGAGCACCGGGGAGTCGGGCTTCGGGAGGGCGATCTTGAAGTGGTAGCTGTGTATGCGTCAGCCATGGTAACCTGCAATGGCAATGGCAATGGAAAGGAAGGCAATGCTTACTTGACATAGGCGCTCAGGTGCGGCTTGCTGGCTTGGAACTCGGTCACGGGCCAGTAGAGGTCGGTTACGGTGTTGTCCCGGACGGCTATGGGGCTGGCGCCGGCGAAGGAGACGAGGCCGGCGGCCACTGCCATCACTTTGTTGACCATTGTCACGATGTGTGTTATGCTTGGTAGGTAGTAAATTGAATTGTTTTTGATATTTTGGATTGTCGTGAGATTTAAGTGGTTGCTGTCTAATGCGTAGGCTGGAATGCACTGGTGATGCGACTGAGATATCTCCTTTTATAGTCGAAATCCGCCCCTTCCTCATAGCCAGCCTAATGGCCTATTTCCGAGCTAAGGCGTGGACTCGGGGTGTTAGTCACTGTCAGCATCTGAATACGGGGAGTTATTGGCAATTTGCAATTTTTCCAAGTCCTACTGCAAGTCATGCTTACGACCCCTACGAGGCTAGCTGAAATACGAGATTTTGGAAACGAGGCTCCAGAACGCCTAGGAGGTGACGGTTTGCCAAACTTGCGTCATAGTGCTGACGGGAGCTCCCAACGTTCCATCCACGAACCACGTTCTTTCTAGCGCCACCAAGCCACGGAACCCCTCAGCTGGAATCGAAATGACAAGCCTAGGTTGAATACTCACTTGCCATTGGACCAAGACTCAGCCCCCGTATCCCACTCCAAGCAAGACGCAAACTTTTCGAGGGACTTATGCCTGATCCAGGAAACCGCATAGTACCGTGTGGCTGAGCCGCTATTATAATTACGCCGTATTCGAACATTTAGTCTATACTAGTTATAACCCTTTTATAAAGTCGTTCTATTATGCTCGTTACTTCGCGGGTCAGCCGTTGTCGAGCTGATGCAACGTGACCCCCGAACAGCCAAAGCAGAAGATCAACATCAGGCTTGATGCTAAAGTGAGGGCGTTGTCTATCTATTCCCTCTGGGTCTAATTATAGTTCATTCATACTACCGTCTCGCAGGTTTCATCATCATCACCACGCTCCTCTTCCACCAGCGTACTCTCATTCGGCGGGAAATGGGAGAACAGGAGAACGCCCATCCCGAGAACGGCAACGGCCTGGATGAAGCACACACGCGATTAGCTTTCTACTTATACCACATATAATTGGGACAGGTTCGTTCGTGTGGGCTTACCGCGTTGCAGAAAAAGGTCAGATACGACTTGCCAATCTCGGACAGGGCGGCAAAAACAAACCCGAACAGCCCAAGGGTGGCTAGCCGGGCAATGTTCTCTACGAGCGTCACGGCGTTGAGCGCGTCGGCCCGTTGCGACTTGGGGCACATCTCGGTGATGACTCCCTTGGCGGCGGGCGCCGACCCGGACCCGAAGGGGAGGATGAAGGCGGCTGGGAAACAGTTAGGTATGCGCCTGGAGATCTCTTTGTCTGAGTGGCTTGCAGAAGTATGACTCACCGATATACACGTGCCAACCCTGCGTGGCAAAGGCCGTCATGGCCGTCAGCAGCCCATCCACGACCAGGCTCCACCGCAAGAAAAGCAGGTCGAACTGCGACGCCAGCTTTTCGATGGCCGGGTCTGTTATCTCGGGCATCGCCACCGGCTCCTCCTCCGCCTGCCCCGCCGACGGTGCCTCAAACTGCCGCGGGTCAGTAGGGATGATGTCGCCTGCCGTCGGCGGCGTTTCGGGATCGCCGCCGCTGCTGTTCTGGTTGGCCGTATTGTTGCTGTTCTTCTTGTTCTGGATGGCACTCCGGGCAAACCACTTCCTCCCGGCCGCGATGATGCGCGGGGAAAATCACAATCAAGAAGAAGGCGCGCATGAGGGCGTTGCCGGCCATCAGGTAGCCGTTGTCGGCCTGGTCGAAGCCGAACTCGGCCGTCGCGTACATCTGGATCAGGATGGGCGCGTAGCCCGTGGCCACCACGCCCAAGAAGATGCCGCAGCAGAGGAACAAGACGCCGTAGTGCTTTCGGATTCGCCCGCTGTGCAGCTGTAGCCGCTGAGGCGCCAACACCTTGAGAGGCGCGAGAAACCCGGAGACCCCGTTGGTGTTGCTCTTCTTGCCGTCAGTCAAGGACTCGGGCGAGATGTAGGGCAGAGTCGTGCGTGCGTAGACGCTGGCGAAGCAGAACAGGCAGAATGCTGTCAGGAACGGGCTCTGGATGCCGTACCGGTCACCAATCATGCCTCCCACTGTAAAGGTTTGTCAGTTGTCATTCAGAGGAGGGGCTTGATCAACTTACCCCAGAGGCCGAGACTCATGCCCAACATGATCATGCCTTGCAGCTTGCCAAAGAGGGCAGTCCGCTGCAGCGGCTCGACGACCTCGCCGGCGATGGTGTTCACCACCAGACTGTATCCAGTCACACAAGTCAGTCCACCTGATCTTCAACCAACACCAACACCAACACCAACATAGCACACTTACATGTAACCCGCCGGTCCACCGAAAACCGTCACCAGCTGCGTCGTCTGGATGATCATGATGCCCGCCGCGCCGCCGGCCTGCACGCCCAGGATCTGCAGCAGCACGCGGACGGCGGGGATGGTGGTCTGCAGCATGAGGGCCAGCCGGGGCCCGTACCTTTTGACGAGCCAGCCCGAGAAGAAGAGATTCAGGGTGCCGCAGAGGGTGGTGCTCATGCCCAGGATGGAGAACTGGGTCGCCGTCCCCGCCGCGATCTCGTTGCGGCTGCACCGGTCCCCGATCCCCGTGAAGGGCGGGTGCTTGCTGTAGAAGACGTCGCATTCCATGATGTGGAACATGTAGAACAGACTACATCGTCACCACCAATTAGCATCACCAACAAGAATCACGACGTTTGCGAGGTTGCAGGCATCACACGAGATTGAGCATTTGGGGTTTCAAGTGTCAATCGTCACATGACATCGGCATAAAAGTAACGTACGGGACCTGGGTCACGGAGAAGGACATGGTGATCAAAAAGCCGGCGAAGACAACCCGGTTGGGCGTGCTCCAGATCCGCGACCATAGTCTGGATACGGCGTTTTGCTTCTTGCTTTGCTTGGCTTCCGGAAGCAGCGGGCTCCGCTCGTCGGTGGTGGCCGTCATGGCTGCTGGGCGTTGTGTGGGCAAGGGACCGGCAGGCGAATGAAAACTCGGGGCCAAAAGGCAGGCAGGCTACCAGATAAGTACACACGTAGCGAGAGTCGGAATAGATCGACAGACCAACAAAAACTTGGTAGCAGCAAAGACGGAGACCAAGAAAACAGACAAAAAACAAAACCAACGCAAACCTTCTTCGAGAATTACCAATTGACAACTGGGCTGCCTGAACTGGACAGACATATTCTGGATAAGCGGTGGGCGCGCCGGCCGGACCAGAGCCGACAAGGTTCGAGCTGCCGTATTTTGCCTAGTCTGGGTCCCCATTTGGCTGTGTGAGTGAGGGTTCCCCGCCAATGCTGCTGGTTGATCGGCTTCGGTTCGAAGCCGATGCGGTATCGGGGGGGAGGAAGGGAAAGGGACAACAGCCAGTCAGGAGCCGCAAATGCTTATCAATGAAATTAATGCAAGGAGCGAGAGAGGTGTTA
The DNA here is from genome assembly GCA_038364195.1 of Apiospora sp. TS-2023a. NCBI lineage: Eukaryota > Fungi > Ascomycota > Sordariomycetes > Amphisphaeriales > Apiosporaceae > Apiospora > Apiospora sp. TS-2023a. The sequence goes on from JAQQWQ010000008.1 coordinate 27,508, forward strand.
TCCCCGGAATCCCTACATACATACATGCTGTATGAAGAGCGGCGGCTCCATGTCGTCGTCGTCGACATCATACAGTACACAAGTCGGCTGGAGGTGGGCTAGGTGGGGCAGCATCACCCACCTCCCGCCTCATTCTTCTCCGTCATACCTTTTCTGATGTGTGCCCCTCCGCAACGCCCGGTTATTGCGACCGGCGTTGAGGCTGAAGAATGTTGCTGGCCAAATCTTGGTTCGCAACGGCATCCGGCTCCCCACCCTCCCACCTGTCCGCAATCCGCAGTCGGATGCTAAACGGGAGGTGGTGGGTGCTTCGTAGGATTGATTGGTCAACAGTCTCCGTGGACAGCAACGGCAGCATCACGGACTCGAGGCATTGACTGACTGAGACACTACATACTAACAATGTGTAAGAATTGGGGAGGGTTCTTGACTCGAGGGCACCTGCAATTTCTCATGCATTTCGGAAAGTACGAAAGAAATGAAGCTGGCATCATAATAGATGACTCTTGACGTCGTTGAGAATACTTGTAAATGACTATCTACTTACTTGGCATATTGGGCCAATCAGGGCGTGCATCCGGGTTGATTTCAGGACGCAGGACGTAGATCCCAACCTGTTTATGGTTGTTAACCTGGTTTTGATTTTCGTACTACCTAGCTATCTGGCCATGTATGTCAATACTTGTGTAATATCGAACCCACTTGGCGATGACAAGTGTTTGCCCTACAAATTGGCCATTGCTGACACGTCTGTAGAGCAATGGGTTTGGTTGATAAGTCATTGCATCTCTTTACCAGCGTGTCGGAAGTGTAGTGTGGTTCACATGCGCGATAGATGATGCAGTCAGCCTCTGCGGTTCGGCAGTGTCGGGCCAATCCAGACGACGAACACGACGACAACGGGGGAAGCAAAGGGCTGGTTGCAGGTTTGCAGAGGGTGTTGTTACACATGGGACCAGCCATCAGATCAGATGCCTTTCGCGGCTGCTCTCCTCGGTGCCGGGTGCTGCACCAAAGTACACTGCAGCTTACAGAACGATCACAGCTTATGGACAACGATGAATAAGTAGGACCTGATAAACGTATATCCCTCAATTGCTAGGTACGTACAGGCCATTGTGCAGATCACCGGACGCGAGGCATGCAAAGGAGATGTGTTGTCGTCTGGAAAATCAGACAAGATCACGAGACCAGCCCGACGCCGCGGACCCCGTTAACTCGACGAAGCCAAAGAGAAGAGTCGAAGGGTCTCGAGGGTGGTGTCCAAGGTGTCGAAGATCTGGTCCGGATGCAGCTTGGTGTGTGGTGTGGGGGAGAGTCACGTTTGGGGGTTGAGGGGCAGAGGGGTTGGCTGAGAGGGGTCGACTCTTCTCTAGACAACCCCTCACACCCATTTTACCCCTCTACAAGACCCTTCACGCATAAGAGTTCCAAACAGACCCTCCTCCCCTCCTCAACCTGGCGAAAAGCAATGCGCATCACTGTCACTGTAACCATGGCAGAAACCATGGCCCTATTGGGGTGGAAACCATGAGAAGGATACTTGTGTGTCATTGGGGAAGGGAAAATAAGAGACCCCATTCGACTGTGGGAGAAGAGAGGCAAGCGTCAAGCATGTATGACACAGCCAGGATTACGACGCTGTACCTCGCTGCTTGCGCTGTTGCCGGCTCCCAATCTATTGCGATCGACGAGGGCACACGGAGCTGGTGAAGCGAACAGGCAGCCGGTGTACGTCATGGCTGAACACCGAATCGAGTTGTTGTAGAAGTGAGTATGTGCAGCATCGAAGGAACGCAGCAGCCGGAAGAGGGGATATGGGGGAACGTCGATCTTCCCAGAGCATACATGATGAGAGACTGATAGGTAGGCAGACAAACTCGACTACGGAGGCAAGTTGATTGCGTGTGACATGACCGACCTTGGGGGCTGAACTGAGCCGAACCGAGCTACTGGTGTTGCCGTTCCCTCAGCCGAGGGAACTTGGAAAAGAAGAGAGTCAAAACATGGAGAGGTCATACCGTCATCTGACCAGGCAGGGCTGAGCGCTGAATCAGTCATCTTGTCATTTCCCTTCTCTCACACCGGTTGTGATCTGACCTTCCATCTTTGGGTCAAGCCTGACAGCCGGGGCTGGGGGTGAAGACAGGCCAGACAGGAGACAGGTCAGATCCAATGGCACGAGGCGCAAATTAGAAAAAAAGTAAGATGGCAGGCAGCACCATGAATTTCCAGGGTCCTGGCTAAAAAAGGGAGCGGCCCGTCCACATGGGTCACTGGCGCATACGGATACATACGATAGATGCATGCATACAGTCCAATTTCGTGTCGACTTGCCTTCTCAAGTTGCAATGCCGATCCATTACGTGATGCTTTCTAAAGGTTTGTCACAGCTTTAGCTACCCTGGGCAGGGTACATAAAGTCCGATACAGCACAAAAGCCGAAATCTGTGAACAATACCATAGCAAGCAGAGCCGATTTTAGCGAGGAACCAGCAAGCGAGGCACCGGCTTTTGCTCATTCCGTCAGTTCGAGTTGTTCACTAAGATACATGTTATAATAGTAGTAGAGTCAGCTTGTCGGGTGGGATTGTGCGCGCGCTCTAGCTCAAGGCTTAGCCCGGACCCGCCCATCAATCACTGTGCATAGGGTATTCCGAGAGGCCGAGAACTGACACCGGCTGACAGTTATCCTACAACTAATGGATGTACATACTGCCTTGGTGTTGCTGGCTGCGGGACCGAGAGCAAATTGCACAACTGAAAAGCGGCCTTCCCACCACTCTGCAGTCGGGGATCGAATAGCTCGAGGAATGTGCATTGGTGTAAGTAATTCATGCATCCATGTATGTAGTCATCGCTATTCAAAGTGCACTTTTCTGTGCAGTTCGGGGTACAGCTTTTGCAGTGCCAGCTGAGATGTGACAGTCCCAAATCCGCGGGCGGGCACGCGACCAGGAAGCTAATGGACGGAACCCATGCTCCTCCCATGGGAATCTGCCATGGGGATCTCATCCCGCACGGCTGTACCTGACGTGTTTGGCAGAGAAGCGCGCACTGCACTTCAATGGTCAACTTCCTAGAGGGAAGCCAGTGCTAAGCTTCCCACGTTAGCAAACGAACTGGATGCAAGTAGGCAGCTTGTCAGTTCGATAAATCCCACGAGAAACTGGGGGAATCTCGTAGCAAAAAGAGCTGCTCGCTGAGCCGGTGGATGGATCTGGTCAAGCTCGAGTTGGGCCGGAACTTTTCACACATGGCGAATTGGAGCCCAACCCACCGACTTTACTTGCTAGCTTGGGCGCTTCGCTACTACTAGGAGCATTTTCCCAATCGCCTATCACACTGGTGCGAATTGTAATAATTGGAAGGATAATAATTATGTCTCACTTCAGATTGACTCTCAGCAGTATCGTTGTCCAGATGCTGCGTTCTGGATTGGAGCCCCCATTCATTGGGTGCTGCTTTTGCCTGCCGGCTACGAGGTCGTGGCTCGAGAATCTACCCAGACGAGGTCTAGAAGGCTGCATCGCAGCGCGTGAGGCGTGAGGCGTGCGCCTTGATCTGGGGATGGCATCCATGTCGTGTCTTACCGTGAGCAGTGTGGGCGGGGGGTGGTGTTCAAACGGCTGGTGTTAGGGCGAGGTTACTTTGCTTGAGCCAACTGGGCATAGCGCCGAAAGGCACATGCATTTGCTCGTTTGGCAATATTCTTGCTGTCCCTTGTGTGCATCTCTCTCCTCTCTCATCAGAGACAGAGACGTTGTTAAGCGCCAGGCCCATCGAGGGCCATCGAGTGAGAGAGCCCATGAGAGCCCATGGAGAACTCCATAAGGGCACCCCAGTTCTGCGCAGTAGGTGGTTCTGCTCCGTAGGCAGTATTCTGGGCAGTGGCCCTTTCTTGCTTCGCTCACCGCAACTTGATCGTGCCAATTTCCCCTCTACGCATGTGCACCATGGATGCACTAGAGGGACCTTGGAGGGGCCGAATATCCAGCCCGCAACGGGCAAGGCAGTGCCGTGCTATCGACAAAAGGGACAAAAACACCGTTACATGGAGGGGGGTCCCGCTTGCGAGGGTAAAAGAAAAAGAAAAGAAAACGAAGCGAAACAAGACCTGGCAGGACTGGAAATGGCATCAGGTTCTGGAAGCAGGATGCGCAGATCGGTCAATCGATTCGGTGGCAGGATAAGATGGTTGTGGTATGGCAAATGGGCATACGTGCATGTGTTGTTGTACTCGAACATATTGGAAGTACATATAAATCGGACGTGTCCAGTCAATGCCAGTGCTCAGTGCTCAGTGCCAAAAAACAAGACCAGACCAGACTTGAATCGTCAAGCCTGTCGCCGTCTAGCCTTGGTCTTGGTCGATTTTCAAGCACAGGCACAGGCACACTGACATTGGCACTGGCACTTGCTCCTGCTGCTACTGCTCCTGCTACTACTTGCTGGCACTAGACTGATTGTCCATCAAAAGAACAACCCCCCCTCCTCCTCCTCAGTGCACCCAAAATCTCCCCACCAACTCCCTCTCGACAATCGGGGATTCCCACAGTACTTTGCTGCTGTCGATCCAGGATTTTGATAATTGATTGATTACTTAAAACCATCCTGGAGCCACATCCCACAATATTCCTCTTTTTATACCCGCCTGCATCTTGCCTATTCTGTTGATCTCTGCGTCTGACGAACGACCGACTCGCGCGTTCAACGCCCATCTGCATCTGACCATCCACCTTCGAAAAAGAAGCAAGGGTCCCAGGAATTTGCCCGTGAAAGTGACAGACCGACAGACGTCAGTCAATCAATCCGACACACTCAGATCAGTCAGACCGTCAGTCAGGCAGGCAGACAAGCCAGCCAAACAGTCAGATTGCCTGGATTTGATCGAATTGATCTGCCCTCATCTCATCCATCCTCTCGGGTCGCGCTGCAATCTGCAATCTGCAATCCCATCGGCTGCCGTCGTTTGACTTGCATCATCTCTCCATCTCAATTAGAAAGCGACAATCAAATCGGTTCAGCCACCCACTCTGGGATTGTCGTCATCACATCGCATCGCGCTGCAAGTCGCACATAACCACCTACCTACATACAGCTACCCCATCGCATCGCGTCGGTTGTCGCGACCCTCTCCGGCCACGCCCACCTATTTGGTATTTACTATTAGTCAAAGGGACTAACCAAGCACGACGCCCATTTTCGCTCGTCTCCCGCCCGGGACTAGTCAAACAGAATATTCCCCCGGTGGAGCGACAAGCCTTCTTTTGCGGGTATCGGTTGCCGCATCTTGCTTCAACGGCACTGCATTTGTACATCTGCTGCAGTGGCTAGAGTGGCAGGATATTCACCACTCTCATCTTCGGCCCTTTCCCGTTGGGTTTTCTCCAGCCCTCTGGTCCTGGTCCTGGTCCTTGGTCACTTGACAGTGCCGCAATCCGTATTTTCTCTCAGGGCTTCCATCCCTTTGCACACGCAACAACCTCGGGTCTTTAGACTTTGGCCATCGCTTACGTCAATCTCCTCGTCCATTTCACTACTTTTTGCCCGCCCCAGCCGTGAAAGCGACGGAGACGCCCGCGCCAGCACCGCCCTGCCGCCCTTTCGCTTGCTCAAACCCGCGCAGCTGGAACCTTTGCGCCCTTGTCCCGTTCCCCGAATTCAGACCTTGAGACCCCGTGACGACTGGATACCCAGGCCCTATCTACCAAACCGTTCGTGATGGGTTCAGCTATCTGTTTCTCTACTGCCATGGTAGAGGAGCGTTAGACTTGACGGCGCCATCTTCACCTTTGTCTGACCTCAGCTTGACCTGACCTTCCTTGCCCAGGAGTGAGCTGCGACTTGCTCTCTGCCTGCCCTACTCACTTACTCATCTACATTTGTTCTTCTTCCTCTTTTCTCTCCCTCGCCAAACACAGCGAGGCGAGTGGCGCTCATTACGTGCGACCTCATCATGTTAGGCAAACTGTTCAACCTGACGTCCTCTACCAGTACCACCAACCCTTCGCCAGCATCTCAAGTGCCCGTGTCGCCATCACCCGAGTCGGTGCAAGAGGAAATCCACACTCGCAGTCTGCTGTTCCCAGACACGCAAGCTCTTCATTACCGCCAGGACCAGGTGTTTCCCTTACCGGCGGGATCCTCACTGCCGCTGAGCTCCCCAAGTAGTTTCGACTATGATGGCGAGATCGACCTGGATGTACGCGATGTGCGCGTCGTCGTCATGCAGGACAGCCTGGGCTCTGTCAACCCGGCCCTCATATTCGATAGCCACCCGGGGCCGGCGGTGAGTGACAGGCCGCCCACCAGCAGCGGCCATGGATATCCTCAAGGATCGGCGCAGGAACGCCGGAACCCGACGTCGCCCCGGAAAACCAGCATCAGCTATTCGCGGCCCATGGTGATCCAGCCCGAAAGCCCCCAGCCGCGCCAGGGAGCCTTTGATCGAAGGCCGTCGGTGCAGTCCCGGCATTACCACCATGTTGAGTCGGAGACGCAGCGAGCGTCGCGGGAGTACCGCGAGGAGATTGCCAACTTCACCAGCTGCATCTTTGCCAACTCGGAAGTCATGTCCTACAAGGGTACTTCGACCAAAGTTCACATTGTCCCCACCGAGTCGAGGTCGGAGATTTCGATTCCCTCGTACGTGGGCGATGGCAAGGGATCCATGGGCCGTTCCAGTATGCGCTCTAGTAAATTGGCGCAGTCCTTCACCTCCGAGTCGGCCTCTGCAGCTTTCGAGGCGCCCAGCCCGTCCCTGAGACCATTGGAACGGAGGAAGGTCTTGATCACCCGTCTCTTCCCCGTCAACCTACCCAACGACGAGATAGAAACGCCTGCCTCGGCCACGGGGCCCACACCCCTCAGTCGTCACTCCGAGGACGGCGGCTTCCCCTTCCCCATATCTCCCGACGAGTCTGGCCCCAAGAAGAAGAAGCCGCAGCCCAAGCAGAAGAGGACACCCATGTATGCGGTGGCCTTGGTGCTGCACTTGCCGCCAAGTACTCCGAGCCCGGGATCTGCCCCCGCCAAGCCTGTTTTTAAGGGACCCAGCTCGTACTCGGAGAACGATTCCTTTCCCTCGTCCTTCAACTCGACGCGCCGGTCGGGCTGGTCGATGGCGGGATCGGGCTTGGGTGCCGAGTCCTTCGACACGGCCTACAGTGATGGGGGCGAAGACGGCATGGACGCCATCACGCAGCACTGGGACATCATTATGCGGGCCCTCACTCACCTGCAGTCCGTCGTGGCCACCATGCTTTTCCCCATGCTCAAGGCAGTAGACTACTCTTCTCCGGAGCCCTTCCACCCGAACCTCCCGGCGCAAGTGGCAAGAACCCCCTCGGCCAACACTCATCGGCGGGGTTCGACTGCCTCCCAGGTGAAGCCGCCCAAGACCAACGCCAAGCTGGTGACGCTGCCTGCGAATTGTCTGATGCAGGAAATGGCGCTGGGCCGGGAAGTGGACGCAGCTCGCATCCGGATCGTGACGGGTCTTCGCGCCACCCGAGTCATTACCGGGCAGGGTCGTTGGGGCCCCTGGCGCGATGAAGCCAGATGGGTGGCCAAATGGGCGGGCGGTAAAGAACAGGGTTCCTTCTTCTTCACCCTATTGACTGGATTCCTGGCGACGCACAACGACTGGCTGCAGGCTCTCAGTCCCGTCTGGTATCGCCGGCGGTACTACCAGCAGCAGAAAGGTCGAAGCGAGGAAGACACGTCGTTACCCTGCAGAACCATCATCGTATCCAACGACAAGATGGTCGCCCGTCGCCTCATCTTCTTGCTGTCGGCGTTCTTACCCACGAACCAGCAGCTGCCGTCGGTGCGATCGTTCCGGCCTACGACGTCTGCCTCGTTTTCTCACTCGCCGCCCGTCGTCGTGCCGATCCTCAAGGAAGAGGTTTTGCGCCGCAAACTCAACCGCACCAAGCCATACCACACCATGCCCCGGGGAGCTTCGCATAGCCGCAGCTTCAGCATCCAATCTCAGGCCACTACCCGATCGGCGACGGGAATCCCTGCGCAATTGGCGCATTTGAGCTTGGACACGCAGCAGCACGGAAGACGCATGTCGGATGCCACCTTCCGGCACACGACGCTTCCCATGCCGGGCAACGACCTGAACACGCGCAAGAGCAGCGCCGCCACCACCAACACCATCACGCCCGACGCCGCGGTTCCCCACTTCTCGTCTCTGCACCGGGCGGATACGCGTCGCAGTAATCGTCCTGGCAGCAGTGGGAGCACGGCGGCCGACGACTTGAAGCGCAGTCTTCGGCGCGGAGACAGCATCAGCGAAGGCAACAATGCCGACGGAGCAGGAAACCGCAGTAGCCGGGGTTCGAATTGGGGCAGCGTCATCAGTACGCTGTGGAATGCGCGGCGAAAGGGCTCGACGGCGTCCATCACTCAGACCACTTTAGACCTGCCGAGCGGTAGACCCAGCCCGCTGCCCTCTCCCAACATGAGGCAGGGGCAGGGCCAAGGATTGGAGAGGAGGCTGTCCGAGATGGCGGAAGAGGATGGGACAGCAGGGGCACAGCCCACTGCCGCTGACGATTCTTCTCCCAAAAGCCGAACTCCCCAGCAGCAGCAGCAGCAGCAGCAGCAGCAGCAGCAGCAACAGCAACAGCAACATCAACATCAACAACATCAATATCCACAACACCTCGAGCCGGATGCAATCTGCTCTCCCAAAACCTCGTCGGTGGACCATCAGCCGGAAACGCCCAAGAACAACAAGGCAGAGCGCTCTGGCTCCTCGACGAAGCGGATCCCGGATCCCATGGGCGCGTTCGAGTCGCCCGTCAAGACGACCATCAATTCCGACGACGGCGTCATCGACGTGGACATCCAGTTCCCCGACTACCTGGCCACGCTCGACACCTCGGCCGTCAGCTCGCCCTCGAGCAGCGGCTACCTCTCGACCCCGGGCGGGCTCTACGGCATGAGCGCCCTGGACAGCTTCGGGCCGCTGTCCCGCGGCATCGCGATTGACGGCGACGCGCCGCTGAACGTGGCGGGGTGGCTGCAGCAGTACCACCGCGACTTTGCGCTGCAGGCTGTGGCACCGCAGGCGGATTTGTTGGATAAGGTGCGCGAGTCGCTCATGGCGGAGCCCACACCACCCATGCCGTTGCAGCAGCTACAACAGTCCGAGTGGCCGCCCGTGGAGCAGTGGGTCGACGTGAGCAGCGCCATTATTGCCGACACGACCAATTTCACCATCAAGCGGCTGTCGTACAAGCGCTTGATCAAGCCGAAGTATTTATCCTCCTCGGCTTCGGACCGGGGCAGTGGCGGGGGCAGCGGGGCGACGATGCAGCAGCATCACCTTTCCAGCTCTAGTGGTGGTGGAGGCGGTTATCCCTTCAGTTCGTCGTTGATGACGCCGGCGCTTTCGCCGTATGAGCAGCCGCTGAACGAGAAGATTGAGGAGGAGATTCTGGTTTCGCTCGACGAGACGCTGATTGAGGCCATTGAGAGGGTGGTCGCTCTCTCGCAGAGTAGCAGTAGCGGCGATTCCAGGGAGAGCTCGACGTCGGCTACCTCGTCGCGGTCTGCTAGTAAACGGCGGGAAAGGCGGGACAGTGAACTGTCTTCCGACCCACACCAACAGCAACAAGGCAATACTACTACTACTACTGCCGACCTGGCCGCGGCGCCCGCAGCAACCTCCTCGATGTCGGAAAACGTTCAACAGCCACTACAACCACAAGAAGTACCCCGCGCCGAGTGTAAGGCGGTCGTGCTGGGGACGTTGGAGGGCATTGTGCAGGAGGTGGTGGACCAGCGGGAGAAGGAGGCTCAGCAGGGCCAGGGCGGCCACGAGATGAAGACGAGTGGCGCCCGCTATGCTTCGGCTTCGCCGCCTCAGCAACAGCAGAAGAACAAGGAGAGTGTTCTACGGACGGCCATTCGGGGGTGGCTCGATACGGTCGAGCTCGGAGACGTGTGAGCTGGAGCTGAACGGTCACTGCCAATTGACAGGCATATGGGATCCAATTCACGATCCACACGAGAATCAAATTCACACCATACCTGATAGGTTCCATTGAAGGACACCTTGTACTACCACCAACAAACACACCACCACCACTTTCCAAGTCCTCTCGGAACGGAAGAGGCCAATCATTTACAATATGCATTGAGATACCCCCTACAAGAAGTACTACTATTTTAGTTTTTGATTTTGTTCTGTTTCTGATTCTGCTTTTGTCGACGAGCCACTGAAGGAGGAATGGATGAAGGTTGACTTTGGACGACGACGCAGTGAGTGGATTGATGTCTTTTTTTCCCGCACAGCATGGCGTTTTGGAAGGGAAGGGAAATGTTTTGTCCCTGCGGGTTTATGGGAATGTTACACGTCATGTATAGAAGGAGGAAGAGTCGAAGGAAGAGTCGAAGGAAGAGTCGAAGGAAGAGTCGAAGGAAGAGTCGAAGATAGATTATGGAAGGAGTCGATTGATTTCAAGGGACTGAAATGAAGAACAATACTTGATTTGAACTACAACTACTACGCTTACTCGCTGATGATATTGAAACATGTTTGAACTTGAACTTGAACTGGAGTGGTTTGCGGGTGCTGGGTATGTCCGCGTTGCTGGGGTCCGCAATGGACTGAAGTAATTGGTATGAGATCGTTGGCAAAGACTCGGATTAAGTCTCGTGCTTGAGCATGTATGTATAAAGTGCAGGCAATTCGGTTGAGTTGAGTTGACTGCCTTTCGTGGCCATTCAATTGACCGTACGGCGTATTTGACTGTCAACTCTTGGGGATGTAGAGACATATTAGCTAACCTCGTGGCTTCACTTTAGATAATAGTAGTAGCACCATGACACAACCTTTTTAGGGCTCAACTTGATTAAACTAGATCATGGCAGACTAAGATTGGGGTCTTCTCAGCAACAGTAATATCGTAGTCTCGTTGTCTATTTAATTGGGGCCCGCACAGCACTTGAGACCTTCGCAAAGCTTGCCACACACTATCTGGCAACAGGTCGCCTGATCCTGCTGCTCGGGTTTGATCGTCGGGGCCGGGGAGGAGGGCGACGATACGAGGGTCGTGGTTGTGGATGCTGAAGGGGTAGAAGGGGTAGCGGCGGCGATTTCGGGCTGCAATGTGGTGGAGTGGATGCCGTAGGCGTGCAGGCACTCGTTGACCGTCCGGGCCCGGTCCATGAAGTCGGCGACGGTGTCCTCCGCGCCGACGACGACGTGGGCCGAGGCGACGGCTTTCCGCTGGTCGAGGCGCCAGATGTGGAGTTCGTGGACCGAGTCGATGCCGGGGATCTGTTTCGGGGGATGTTAGCTCAGTGGGCGCAGCCGAGGCCAACGAGAGACGAAGAGAAGGAGAAAGGGATGTGGTACCTTTTCCAGATCGTGCTTCACATCGCCCAGGTCCACACCACCCGGGGCGCTCTCCAGCAGAATCCGGCCGCTGTTCTTGACGAGGGGCAGCGATGAAAGCAAAATCATGACGGCGATGCCCATGCTCACGCCCGGGTCTGCGTAGAAGCGCGCGTCGTAGTGTGTCAGCCAGACGACGAGGGCGGCCACGATGACGCCGATGTTGTTCAGGGCGTCGCTGAGGACGTGTGTGAGGGCGCCGAGCATGCCGAGGTCACGGTGGTGGCCCGCGGATGATGATGATGGGAGTTTGGTAGCCAAGGTGTGACGGTGCTCGGCGTGGGGGGCTCATGATGGGCTGTCAAGACGGGTCATTGGTCAGTCTGCGGCTGTTCGAAATTGACAGGGGAGAGTGAGGTTGTGCCTACTGTGAGGGTTCCGGAAGTATCCGTACTAGGAAGTCCAGCTTCATTGTCTGAAGTGGTAGTGGCTGCCAGTCCGTGGCCTGGATGAGCATGATGGGCCGAGTCGCCATGATGATGGTGCCCATGGTGCTCGTGTAGAAGCACCGCGCTGAGGATGTTCAGGGCGAGACCGACGCAGCCCATGATGAGGACCAACTTGGGGTCCTCCATCTCTGCGCAGCACGTACGTGTTAGTGAGAACGTGCACAAGTTGCCGACCATGTATAGAGAGTATAGCTTACTCTTCAGGGAAATGAACCGCTCAATGGACTGCAGGAAGATGGAGACGCCCAGGGCCAGCAGGAAGACGCCGTTGAAGAACGCGCCCAGGAGAGAGGCACGTGCCCAGCCGAAAGAGAAGTCCTGCGGCGAGTCTGCATTTTCGGTGATCTAGAAGGGTGTCATCAACCAAGCACCAATGTCGTTGGAGTAGATAGGTAGGCGGGTGAGCGAAAGGGGGTGGCACTTACAATGACGGCAACAAGTGCGACAATGAAGCCGATAAGATCGTTCAACTGCACCCGAAGGTTAGATTGAGAGAAGCTCTCACGTCTTTCATGATAGACCTACATAGTGGAATGCATCGGCCAGTAAAGCCAGCGATCCAGTCATAAACGCAACTGTCGTATGTACACATGTTCGCTTAGTAAATGTCTTCCATCATTGGAATCAACAAACAATACCAATGATTTCAGCAACAAAGAATGAGAAAGAGATGGCAATGGTTCCGATAAGCTTCTGCTTGGAGGTGAGCTTGAGTCCTGCCATCGAGGAAGTCGTGTCGACCCGACCGCCAGAGGGTTCAAGATCGGGATCAGAGAGGTTGAAATGTGTTTCAGGTCAGGAGCGAGATAGAGCCAGAAACACGGATCAGATGAGGCCTTTACAGGACGAAGAATGATTGTGTAACCGGGCGAACACAGGCTTGCTTGGAGGCACCAATGGTCAAGTCAAATTGGGCATTGGTTCTTTTGGGGGGCCGAGACGAGTCAAGAACCGGGTGATCTGTTGTTGCTGGGAACTGCTACTCTCTCTTGTTGCTATTTACTCATTTTTTACTCTGGCCCTGCATTGCACCTCCATGCCCCCAAGCGCGACGTGCCTAAGGTTCCTGACAGCTAATGCAATGCAACGGGATCTCGGGATACAGCTCACTGCCGTACGCTGATATCTGTTGGTTTGACCTCAGCGGGTATGCGAGACTTGACGGCGGCGACAAACAAAGAAAACGCCGGTGCAGCAGCTTGGGACGAACCAGACGCTGCTATGTGGCCAGTCAGTCCCTTGCTTTGGCACGACACGACACAATACAGCAGGCTCAATGCTGCCAGCCGTTGTTGCTGTCTCGAGCGGCATGTTGCAGTAAGGTGAGATGTCCACGTCGCACCTCTATGGAACACAGATCATCAAGATCAAGCAAGCAAAAGATGGTGTCCAAGAATTATCAAATGTGTTTTTATTAGATGCTGTAATGCAGGTGCAGCACCGAAGTTGGTGGTCTGTCGCTTACCAGCGTGGTTGGTAGGCGAGTGCCCAATGGCGCTGGAGTGGGGCTTTCAATCCGAACTTGAACTTGACATGTGCCTGAAATGCCAACAAGATCCAGAGTATCACTAGTAGCAGAGCAAGAACACGACAATCCGGATCTGAGATACGAAGATCTGGGGTTTGTTAAAACCGTTTTCCCCATAAATGGATCTGAGATTGGCTTTGCTTTTGCTCAAGGGTTTCCTCCTCTTGGTCAACGTTCCTTGGGCGCCACTATTTGCATTGCAGTCATGACGACGGAGGTCTTGGCCCGGCCCTGCAGAGTCAAGCCGTCATCAACCACCACCGTAGACTGCAATCGCCAGGCCATTCGGTGACCGCCCCATGATCCAATCAAAGCATATGCATTTGGTATAAGTGCCCGCGATTTCAGCCATGGACGCATGCAAGTCCTTACTATATATCTCATAATAAAGAAAACATTGACTTACATGATTGTGACGCAATGACTTCTTCTTCCACTATCCAACGTGGGCTCAACCTTGCCAGCCAGACAAACCTCCGTCTTGTTATTTCCCGCCCAAGTATACGCTGTGCATCATCTGTCGGACTCTGTAACCTCTCCTCGATATCGTCGACACCTAGCCAAAGGAAATCCCTAGGCACTTACCAGCCCAGCATCATCAAATCTCGCTATTCCACAGCATCCGCCGCTATGGATGCCATCAAAGTATGTACCATAATCTTAAACCGTGACTTTACCTCGAGACTGACCTTGTGATGCCAGAACACCATCGGCGAGAACTTTGGCGGCGCAGCGTCGAAGCTGTCCACACACCAGTTCAAGCTATCTGACGTCCCGGACCTGAGTGGCAAGGTCGCCGTCGTCACCGGTGGCAGTGAAGGCATCGGATATGGGTCCATCCACACCCTGCTGGAGCACAACATCTCCAAGGTCTACGTCTTGTCCATATCCGCCGACGTCGTCAAGGGCGCCAAGGGCTCCATCGCCAAGGACCTGGGCGAGGAGGCCGTCAATAAGATCAAGTGGTACCAGTGCGACCTGTCCGACTGGAAGCACGTCAAGGAGATCGCCGAGGAGATCAAGAACGATACGGACCGGCTCGACATCCTCATCAACAACGCCGGCCGCGGCATCATGACCTACGAGCTCACCGACTACGGCGTCGACCGCCACATGGCCGTGAACCATTTCGGCCACGCCGTACTGACCTCGCACCTGCTTCCCCTTTTGAAGGAGACGGCCAAGAAGGGCGACACGGTGCGCATCGTCAACCTGGCCAGCAACGCCCACGCGGGAGCCCCTAGCGACACCAAGTTTGCCAGCCTCGAGGAGCTGAACCAAGATCTCGGCCCCAATCCCTTGTACGGACGCTCCAAGCTGGCGGCCATTCTGTACGCCCGCTACTTCACCCGGAAGGTAACGGAGCAGGGACACCCCAACCTGATTATGAATGCGGTGCATCCGGGCCTGGTCTCCACAAAACAGAGCACGCAGGACATCCACGAGCCCTTCCCCATCCTGGGGTACGGCGTCTCCGTGGTCATGGAGCCCTTCAAGAAGTCCCAGTTCGAGGGTTGTGTGCCTAGCATGTTTGCCGCGACAAAGACGGAGAAGGGCGGGCAGTACATCTGCCCGCCTGCGGTGCCCGAGCCGGGGAGCGCCATGGCGCAGGACGATGCGCTCGCCGACCAGTTGATGGAGTTGACGCGGAAGGTGGTCGCAGAAAAGACCAAGAAGGACTCGATTGATCACGGGTGCCCGGTCGACGTGTCGCATTAATGTAGACTTTACATATTCGTATATATTAACGAGGCAATGATGTAATATTCCCTTGTCACGCTTTTGTGAAATGTGCTGCGTGTCATACCTGAAGTTACATTTTGTCCACACTGCTGTGATCTTGGAAAATCGCATGTGTCTTACACTGATATAAGTCCTCGATGCAATGTGAGAGAGCTGGGCTTAGAAGCTGGTGCCAGCGTGCCGAGGTCGCTAGAGCTACCCACTAAAAATGGCGGGCAGTGGAGTTTCTGCCCGCCGCTCAGTGCACCTTATCGCGATAAGAGGTCACCCTCGATCCATCTGGACAATTGAGCAATCACGACGCCGACTTACCTCTCCAGTTGCCTAATACCGCAAATAGTGCAAGGCGCATTCTACAGCTGCCTCGGACATGATTGCGTTTCCAATCAGTTCTTGCCCCTGACGACGAAGACGCGCTTCGGATACGAGTCCTACGAAGAGAAATTCGAGCGGCCGTCGCACCAGGATGAAGAGCCTATCCGACATCGACTTGGGTTAGTCAAGCAACATTTCCCAATGTCGCACAGCCACTCCAACAGCAACAGCACCACGTCGCCGACCTCGTCGCGGCGCGGGCCCCTGTCGCACCTGCGCCAGCTGAGCCGGACCAGTTTCGACAAGGTCTCTCTCGGCAGCGCCCCGCGCTCCCCCGCCGACACCGTCTCGAGCAGCAACTCCACCGTCCGCAACGATGGCCCCAAGCGCCTCGCCCCGCGAACATGCACCGTCGCCATCAACGAGTCGCTCATCCCCACCCGCGATGAGGTCCTGCTCAACCTGGAGATGTTGGGAGGCGACATCAAGCCGGGAAGTCTGATGTCCATCGTGCCCGTCAAGAGCGAACAAGACCGAACCGCCAGCTCCAACTATGGCTCGAACAAGGCCTCCCTCCTGCTCCACCGCACCAACACGGGCGGCGGCGGTGCCTCCGACGACCCTTCCAAGGACCTCAACAAGCGCTACATATTTGTCGTCAAGGACATGTCCAAAGAGGTGCGCGCCCGGAACCCCACCATTGAGATCCTGGTCGCCAAGCACGTCGGCGATGCGTTTGGCATGCGGAAGGGCACGCAGGTGACCCTGGCCCCCGTCGACGACGAAGCTCCCGCCCTCGAAGCCTCCCACGTCGAATTGACCTTTAAGGATATGTACCTCTCGAGGTCCGACATGTGGCGGTTGGCCGTCTCGGACTTGGCGGACCGGACGGTGTACAAGGGCCAGATTGTCTTCTTCATGGGCACCATCAAGGCCACCGTCGCCACCGTCTACGTGGACGGGCATAAAGCCCCGTCGGCCTTCTTCGGCCGCCACACCCGGCCCATTTTCCGGAGCGAGTCGGCCAGGTACGTGCTGTTCATCCAGATGGCGCGGGAGATGTGGGATTTCGATTCGGACGGGTCGGGGGAGATCATGTTCTACAAGGTGGTCAACGGCTTCCTGCCCGCGCTCTTCAAGAAGTGGGCGATGCTGCAGGTGAAGCACTTGGTCACTATTGTCCTCTTCGCCCGGGTCGAGTACGACACAGGCATCAACACCAACCTCTCCACCGATACGCTCGAGGACGATTTCTACACCGGCTATCAGACGTTTGGGGACCGCCGGCCTTACAAGGACTTCTACCGCGTGGTGGTCAGCGAGATGGCCAGCGGCGAGTGGACCACCATCCTGCATCAGCTGAAGCGCGAGTTCAACATCTTCCGCAAGGACATCAGCCTCTTTCACTTGGAGCCGAGGGATGACACCACCCCCGTCGATTCCTCGGAGGATGGGGCCTCGACCAAAGCTGCCGAGGCCTCTCGGGTCAAGGCGCATTCGTCCCTGGCCATGTACGGTAACTTCCTCGAAGCCATCACCATGGCCTCTTCCCAGTACGCCACCGACTACATCGACCGCGACCTCCTGCGCACGGGTATCTCCATTGCCGTCATCAGTCCCGGCTCCGGCGTGTTTGAAGTCGATTACGAGAATCTACGACGGACGACGGAAGCACTGGTGGGCAACGGGATTGGCATTGATCTGATCTGTATTCCCAAGATTCCTCTTCACTCGGTCCCGCTGTTTCGCTACCGGAACCCGCACTATCTCGGCGCCAACCAGCAGTCGAGGACGAGAAGCACGAGGAGTCGCGACAGTACCCCGAAACAGCCGACGCCTCTAGTGGGCAGCTACAGCACCATGACCGAGTCCATGTCACCGTCCCGGCTGGTAGAAGAGTCCGGTAGGTTGGCGCCGCTGTCCCGACTCCAAAACGACGAATGGGCTTTTGCTTTACCACAGTGGCTGCATGTCTCGTACTGGACGGGCAAATCCGAAGATGCCCTGTCGTACCATGGAATCACGCTCTTCGCCCACGAACATTCCAATAAGGATATGGAAGAGGAGGAGTTCACCATCCGGTGCAGGCTCTACGATTTACAGATGAGAAGTGTGCTGGAGACCAACGAGATTGAGACGCCCCCGCTACATACCGACCCCAAGTACCCGGATCCGACGAGGTTCACCAGCAGCGTCGGACACTCGTCCAGCACGTTGCATCCCACTTCGACACCATCCTCACACCACCACCACCATCGAAAGCCTGCAGATGGACTATTCGACCCGGTGTACGGACTTCAGAGATTTGTGCCGGACAGGCTGACCAAGTCGGGCGAAAAGTCGTTGTGGAAAGAGTTGCAGGCATTCGACGAGTCCCGCGCCAAACTTCCCCCCACACGGGGCTTTCCACTGGCGCCCAAATTAGGGCACGACATCCATCTCGACGGGCCCAGTCGGAGGCAGCTGCACGAAGATACCGCCGGCTTGTTCGGGACTTCTCTGGGGGACAAGAAACACGATGTCTCGTTACAGATGCTTTCCTCCAGTTATAGCTCCACGACCCGTCCGGAGCCATCACAATCTACTGCTGAGGGCAGCACTGCCGATCGGCGGCGTGAGTCGACGGCGACTGCACCGCACTCCAAATTGCATTCCTCTTCCAAAACCCCTAAATTCATGAGGCAGATCAGCCTGGGCCACAAGGGCTTCGGCATTGCCGCGCCGAAGACGTCTATGGCCGAAGTACGCACTGAGCATGTCAGCGCTCACCAGACGGCCCCCGTGCCCAAGACACCGACACCGGCC
Organism: Apiospora sp. TS-2023a; assembly: GCA_038364195.1. NCBI lineage: Eukaryota > Fungi > Ascomycota > Sordariomycetes > Amphisphaeriales > Apiosporaceae > Apiospora > Apiospora sp. TS-2023a. Next base: position 45,767 of record JAQQWQ010000008.1, read on the forward strand.
AGGGTGATAACGCCAACAACGCCCGGCCGACCTTCGATCCAGATCAATTCGCCGCGGATAGTGCCCAAAGACAGCATGTCGCGTCTGACGGAGCGGTCTACGTCAACCGTGTCGCTGACAGATCATCTCCAAGAACTTACCCAGAACACACCCAGCCGGCCCATTCTGATCAAGTCGGGCACTGGCAACGACTCGGGAAGCCAACTGCGATCTGGCTCCCATCTCGGAGCTGGGTCTTACATGGCCACGGCAGGCGGTCGGTCGTCTAGACTTGACGAGGACCGCGATGTGCAGTTCTCCAAGGCGCTTCGGCAGGATGACCACCAGAAGATGAGCATCAACAAGCTTTTGGCTGGGGCCATGCCCGAACTTCCGACCACGTTATCCCCGACCACAGCCATGGCGCCCTGGCTGGTGGTGCTGAACCCCTCCAACCCCGATATCAACAAAGTCAACGACACCATTCTGTTCAGCCGGTGGCAGCACGTTTTCCCCCGACCGAGCGAGATGAGAGTCATGCAGTGGAAATCATTGTCTGCTCCGGCTTCCGTGCCCTTGACCACCGAGTATTTCCCTACGAAAGCACAGCTCGACACGGAATTTCAGAGGCAGCCCTACAATATTGCACAGAACCTGGAAGACGATCTTACCGAAGAGCCGAAGCTGCGGGAAGACTTCTTGCGGGAGCTCATCAGCGCCCGCTTCGCCCACGGGTTCCAGGTGGTGGTGGGGCCCAACGTGGCCAAGGCGTTTGGGCAGAAGCTCATGAAGATTGCCGACGTCTTCTCGCGCGACCACATGGTCGAGGACGGGACCAGCCTGTTTATGGGCGTCGGCAACACGATCCATCAGCTGTCTTGTGTTAATGGCACGGAAGTTGAGGTGAACATCTTTGTGAGGAAGCCGACGGAGCCGGCGCTGCCCGCCGACCAGCACTTCCGGACGTACAGGCCGGCCATCCGCACCTACATTGAGCCCAAATACGACAACTGCGAGATTGACATTCTCACCCCCAAACCCGAGAAGAACTGGAACTACATTGACTCTTACCTGGCGGGGCACACGGACGAGATGACGGAGAACCTGCGGTTCTGGCGGGCTCGTTTTGTGCTGATTCCCATGAGCTCCCGTCCTTATTCGACGTCCAAGTCGCACCATATGGACAATGACGAGGAGATCCGCCTCGAGGGAATCAAGCGCCTCGCCCAGACGTGGCAGAAGAACCGCTACATGCCCCCGTCGGAAAGACAGTTTCAGAGCGCCGGGCAGAAGAAGTCGCGGGACCCCAATCCGCTGGACATTGTCTACAAGACGGAAGATTCGTCCGTGGTGATTGCGGCCGAGCTGGAGACGCTGCCACTCTTTGAGAGCGTCGAGGCGACGTCCCGGAGGGGCCAGCTCATCTCCAACCGGGAGCGCTTCTCCAAGTCCAACTTCAACATCTCCACCTTGGCCGAGGCCATCCAGCAGCCTGTCGAGAATGGCGGGGTGCGCATGCAGAACCGGAGGTGGCATCTTCGACTACACTACAACTGCTTCATTGGCTCCGACATGACGACCTGGCTTCTGGACAACTTCGAGGATCTCGAAAGCCGGGACGAGGCGGTGGAGCTGGGCAACGCGTTGATGGTCTACGACGACGAGCGGCCCAAGGATGGCGCCTCGCGGGATCCCCGAAAGGAGCGTGGCCGCGGCATCTTTGTGCACGTGGAGCGCAGGCACCCGTTCCGTGACGGACAGTACTTTTACCAAATCGCCAACGAACTGGCCAAGCCGCATCCGGCTGGCTGGCTCAACATCCGGAAGAATACCATTGGCAACAGCAACAACCAGTCGGTTCCCTCGACCCCGCTGACGGAGCAGACACCCAGAGACTCACCTCGTACTGGATTGAGCGGGGCTTCCCGGCCGTCGTCGCTTCACGAAGATGGAGCGTCACCTACCTCGGGCGCCACCACACCGACCATGTCCCTACCAGGCGGCAAGCGAGCCAAGGTGGTGCTCAGCAAGATGATGAAGTACGACGTCGATCCCCGCCGCAAGTCGTACCGGCCCGAGCGGATCAATCTTCACTACGATCGGCTGCACAACCCGGACAACTGCTACCACATACGGATTGACTGGATGAACGTGACGGCCAAACTCATTGAAGACGCCGTCAAGAGCTGGGCCGCCATTGCCGCCCAGCACGGCCTGCGTCTCGTCGAAGTGCCCATTGCCGAGGCGTGCTCCATTACCGACGTGAACCCGTTCCGCAAACCGTACCACATCAAGCTGTCGCTCCCGCCCCCCTCGAAGCGGCCGGTGACGTACTACGACCCCAACTCCTTCACGCCCCAGAGCCAGCCGGGGCCGCACTACTACCAGAAGGCCCTCCTTCGGAAATTCGACTTCGTGCTCGACATGGAGGCGGCGTCCAACTTCCCCAGCAATATCGACGTCTCGTACTCATGGGGGCAGCCGGACTTCAAGTACTCGCAGTACATCCACCGGTCGGGGATGGTGATTGTGGAGATCCGCGACGACGGGGATTTCCTGTTGTTGGCCAACCGGCTGTATAGTAACAGGGCGGCGGCGTTTCAGCAGGTGCCGGCACGGACCTCGGAGCCGGTGGGGGCGCCCAATGACCGTATCTCGCGGCTGTTAAGTACGGGCGGGCACGGCGGCGGTCTCATGGCCGAGCCTTCGCCGATTTCGTCGCCCTTGTTCCGGCCGGTGCTGTTTTCGAACTCGACGTCGTCTTCCCAACACAACAACAACAACGGGAGCTCGTCGGCGTCGATCCATACCCGGGACCGCGAACGGGACCCGCCGCCCGTCTCATCGCCGCGGTTGGGGTCCATGGCGGGGCGACCCGGGATGATTGCGACGCATGGGGACCCGGAGATCCTGCGGGAGGCGCTGATGAATTTCTGCGGGGACGAGGAGGCGCTCGAGAACTTTTACAGGGAGACGCTGGAGAAGGGGGCGGCGGTGAGCACGCCCGGGTTCGGGGCTTCCAATCTAGGGGAATCGGTGGTTTCGGATGCGGCGATTCCTTCGTTGGGGTTGCCGCCGGGGGTGTTGGGGCTGGGAGGAGAAAGGGGGGGACTCGAGGGATTCGCAGAGGGAGTTTGGGATGGGGCCGCCGAGTTTGCGGGTGGGGACGCCGGGGATTGGTGGGGGGTCGCTGTTGAGGAGGGGGAGTGTGCAGCATTCGCATTATCAGCTATGATGCCTACCTGGCTAGCATTCGGTTGTTACATGATGTATGTAGGAGGCCTGGGTTTCCAATGCCACCATGAGGATATGGCATAGCATGTACCAAGAAAGATAGATGTTCGTGTACGATGATGAAATGTCAAGGATGCGAATCATATCCAATTGTCCGACTCAGCTGGAAGGGGGTTTAGCTGTGCATCACTAGTCGTAATGTTTATTAGTTGATTATATTGTAATTCTTCTCGCGCTACGATGGCATGTCTATAGTAATGTGTCTATCATATGCTACGCAGTTTCTTCATGGAAGGGACAGGGGCATGCGATTAATGTTGTTTGAATCACGATCCAGGTCGGCGGACTGGATATACATCATCAGCCGCTGTCCAGCAGGGCGGCCAATGGAGGACGCGTCGAGGCTGGAGTTCCAGTCCAGGCCATGGGCAATCTGTCATCAGCAACGGTAGCATGCGTATGCAATTCGTGGACGGATGATGGATCTAGGAAACGAGGCGCAATGGACTGTATGATACATGCGTGTAACTATCATTTTATTGCACCTCGAGTTTCCAGGTCCACGAGAGGACGTGCCAAACCCATGAACCAGATGCCTGGAACATGTACGACGGTGAAAAACTAGTGGTACGAGTCACGTTGGGTTATGTTTGTATGACAGAAACACCGTTCGACGTGTACGGGCATCTTTGCACAGCTGGATGGGGAAGCCTTCCGGGCCGGTAGGTTTTGATACCTTATATAGTTGTTCAGGTGTCATATGTAGTCAGGGCCGGGCCCGGGTTTCCAGCGCCACAATGGCGTGCGTGGCATGCGTGGCATGGCCATGTGCGTGTGCGATGATGCACCAGTGGCACGAATCACAAAGTTGTATGTAGGACTTGTACGCCATAATTCCATGCTTACGAGATGCTGTACGAGTACGCAATTCGTGGCAATCAATTCTGGAAGGCCTCCCGGGCTATTATTGGGAGGGAGCGGTCAAGCCTGAAGCGGCCGGCGCGGAAGTACCAAGGATGGAAGAGGCATGGAAGCATTGGGCGGGGTCGTGTCATAGGGAGAATTTCACACACATGGTTCTGTAACCCCTTGCGGCAGATCGGGTGTACAGCTACGTATGAAATGCTTCCAGTTTTCAAGTCTTTTGAAGAACGGAAGCCGGTTAATGTTTGCGACGGGAAGGTGATTGGTGCAACACACACATGCGACATGCAGTGCCACGTCGAGAAAGGCTAGGTAGGTAGAGAGGTGTCGGAAGATATCTGATTCGCCCGGCCGGTATTTGTATTTCCTTCCCTTCCTTGCTTTCTCTCCCGCCCCCCACGACGGTTCACATAGATGCCGGGCGTCATTGTAGGGAATAGAAAACGGCTGGGCTGCATTGCGTTTTCATATATCTTCCTGTTGCATGGCATGGCTTATAAAGGCACTGTACCCGATTGAGTGTGCGCGCGCTTAATCAGGTTAGGCAGAAAAGGTACAGGGAGGTTGAGTTATCGTGGGCATCACTCAAATCCAAGTAGAGGTACTCCGTAGTATTTCCATTTCCACATGCGCGCGCAGGCGGTTTGAAAAGTGCCTGACAGTTGGCTGGGTTGCAATGGCGTGGCGCTTATCTCATCATCCATGGATCATTTCCAAATACAGATGTCCGTATTTTCGGACGAGAGAAGAGCGAAAGAAAGAAACAAACTTCGAAACCGATGGCGCGCTCAGCTCAGCGTCTGTCTGCCACTGCGACCATCGACTCAGCCTGGTTTTAGGCTGTCGTTCGGAGATAGTTTCGCCCCTAAAGCTTCCCCTTCTAAGCTTACTGGGTTTAGTTCGCTGCTGAGGAGGAACCCGCTCCCCCCTGCGTTGGGTGGAGAGAGGACGACCAGGGTGGGCTAGTAGAGGAGTGGGCCTCGTTCTTGTTTTTGTTAAAGTGGTGCGAAATGCGACGTCAACGGCGCGTAGCTAAGGGGGAGAAGCTCATTTCAATTAGGTCAGAGGCTTGGACGAGAAAGCGGCAGGGGGTCGATGCTAAAATGCGACTTGCTGAAATGACGATTCGAGAGAAGGCATTGAGAGGCATTTTTCAAAGCAAATGAGTTAGCTAGGTCGTCGCTTTTTTGTGTATCTTGAGGAATCAGTACGGGATAAGAAGGGAGTGTCGTTGAATGTTATCTTATCGAAGAAATGAAATGAGAGATCATCGTGAAGGTACCCTCCTCCCAAATAAAAGGGTTGTCCAAGCCAAGAAACGGTTCCAGTGTTTCTTCGTCTTGGGAGCAGATATGGAGATGCTTGATTGCGACTTGGCAACCGACTGTCATGTTGATCTCCCCGGGCGGGAAACCGAACGAGCGGCCTTGGCCATTGGCAAAAGCTTAAACCCTCTTTCGACTTGTGAAGTTCGTTCGCATCGTGTTTTCTTTTTCGATTTGAAGCACCAGAAACCTTGGTACTAGAAGAAACGGTCACAAGCAGAGACAAGTCATGACCAGTCACTTCCCTCCAAAGTGAGTAAGTGACACTAGAAAGTTTCTACCCTACGTCATTAGACAGCCAAAGTTGGAAGAAGCGCAACGGGAAGCGCTGGCCCTGGATCGTTTTTTTGCTGCGCTGGCTGTCCCTGCACGTTTACAGTTGTTGGTTCACTGACCTCGGGAAGAAATGTAAATCGATTAGCGGGCAATGTGTTTGACAAGCGAGCAAGAGCACTTGGATCGTCATCAATTTCCCTGGTATGAGACGGACGGTTGGCTTACAGATAGTCAAAGATTCTCGGAGGCCGCCCATGGCATGGGGCCATCGTCACCCCACATTGGATCTCCGTACATGTCGGTAAGATGTAGGTAAGGTGGAAGTATGGAAGTGCAACCGCCAGCACCGCCAGCAATAAGTGATTCAGTCTTGGGGGTGATATTGCTCTTTATATGTCATGGCAATGCATTATCGTTAGGCATAATTGGAATTGGCCTGCGCAAAGGTGTAGTTTGGGTCGGGGGGCTTGTCGTGCTTCAACTCGAGTCAGGCAGACTGCCATCTTTTGCCAGAAGTAGACACAAACTCCTCGTGCAAGCCAGATGGACTGCTCCAGGAAATGAGCCAACATGCCTTGGGGCCCAGTTTGAAATAGCCACGGACCCCAGTCTCGGAGCTTGACAAGTCCCTGAGATCTCAATTATTACTGACCGTATCCAATAGCTCGCGCAGAAGGTGCTGCAGTAACCGTAACCTTAGCCTCTGGGATCATCTCACACTACCTTACTAGGTGGCCAGACCCTATTAGCCAAGACCTCCCACCCCCTGTCCGGTTTTCCCATGGCCATTATTTGTTTTACATCTCTTCCCATCCGGTGTATCAATAGTGCTGCCCATACACATACATAGCCAAGCCCATTCCCGTCTTGTTGTTGGCAAGTTAGTTTGCGCTTTTCTTCCTCTCTTCTTTGATCCTCCTCTTCCATCAAAGTTGACCCAACTTCCTTGTACGCCCGCCGACGACCGTTTCCGGTCAGTGTGTGCGCCTGCCAAGCCAAAACGCCCAAGCCAAGAATTGCATCACACCTACGACCAACGGCGCATTCGCTGGAAATCGATATCTGCAACCCGTACCTCACGCATCGATTCGATCGAGGCATACCTAATTGGACATTTACCTGGGGGACCGACAAGAGATCCCTTTCGACCATCTCTACCTATTATTAATAATTCGGCAAAGGAAAAGGAAACGATTGCAATCATCTCGCTGGTTGCTTGGCATTTTCGGGGGCCGCCCTTCTTTGTTAGCCATCAAATGATCGTTACGCCGCAATTGCAACAACAACTGCGACAACAATAGCAACGACCAAAATAGTAACCACCAGCTTCAACAATCACCAACATTCAGCAATCTTTACTTTTGCATCCTAATTCGACCAACCGCCCAGCATGTCTCATAATACTCGCAATGCGCTACACAACCTGAAGAATGAGCGTCGTAAGTAACAGGTGTTTCTTTTACTGCTGTTGGATTGACGAGCAAGCCCCGAGTCGGCCCCGAAGAGCAAGAAGCCAATCGAGCACAAGCACCAGCACAAAAAGCCAAGTGAGCTTTACATCTCCCTACAAGGTTAGCGCCCCTAGCAATCTGCAATCTGCAATCAAGGCCTGTAACCCAGTTGCCCGCCGTTGCTGCGAGCCCACTCCACTGCTGCCCCTGCTTTTTGCCCCTACATTTTGCTGCTATTCCTGCTGCTGCGGAATGACCCACTCCCCCACCCATCGGTTCATTTGTTCTCGTCGAACGCCGGGAGCAAGCCCCCCAAGCAATGCACCCATAGCAGCCCATAGCACCTTTGAGCACCACCCAAACACCCGAGCACCGGCAAGCCAAGCACCCAAGCAAGGCGGCAAACCGACCAGCATCAACCTCCTAAACACCGTCGTCACCGGGTCCCCATTCCCAGCACTTGGCGAACCACAACTTTTGGCCGGTTCCTGTTCCATCGCGCGAATTGCATGGTCAACCCATTGTTATTATTGCACGTTTCTCTTTTGTCCATTTCGCTCTCACCCCCTGGAACCTGGAACAATGTTTTCCTTTGGTCGCCGGCCATTTACATTGTCTCCGAGGCCTTGATTGCCTTTGCTATTGTTTGTCTTTCCCTTCACCTCGACCTCTCTCTTTGCATCGGCTACCAGCGCGACAGGACCAGCGTTCCTCGCCTATAAAGGACCAGAGCCGCGAGAGCGCCGACTTAAAGGCCCATAGACAATTGGTCATTTCGTCATTTTTCGTATTCTGCATACGTACTATTCCCCACACAGACCACCTTCTCTCGTTACTATTGGTTTTTTATGATTCTTCCATCTCCTTTCATTTTGGCCTCTTTTTGTGTCGCGTACCACTACTTCACTTCTTGGCACTGTGCGCCTTCTCGTGTTGCGTAGAGAGGGAGCACAGCCATGTCGTCGGACCACGAGATGCAGTCGCTGAAGCGGCGGGGAACCGGAGGGTCACTAGCTAACTTGAGCCAAGTCAACCTCATCAGCAGCAAATCCCAGGCCCGGAAGGAGGGAAAGACGGGTGACGCGTGGAATCCCTTCGGCCACATCCACCACGGCTCGCGAAGCCGGACGGCCGGCGATCTGGAAGCCGCCAATGGCAACAACCGCAACTCGATGCTCCTGGCCCACAGCCAGACCGTCCCCGACCGTTTGCCCTCCTCCCACGGGCGGTCCGAGTCGCAGAACAGCAAGGAGAACGAAGCCCTCGCGACCTCGGAAAACGCCCAGCTCAACGGCGGCTCGCGCGAGGTGCCCATTGCGCCCCACCCCGATGGCGTGAGGAACAGGAAGACGACGGGTCTGGGGGGCGAAACCGACAACAACGGCAACGAGGTGGACAACTCCAAGAAGAAGAAGCCCAAGAAGGACCATGCGCTCTTCAAGCACGTCCAGCCCAAGGAGCCCTACACGGTTAGCAACCAGCTGCGACGTACCATTCTCGGCTCCTGGATCAACATCCTGCTCGTCGCCGCCCCCGTCGGTATCGCCATGAACTACACGGGCTTCGACGGCAAGATCATCTTCGCCGTCAACTTCATCGCCATTATTCCCCTCGCCAACATGTTGTCCAACGCCACCGAAGAGATTGCCCTGCGCACGGGTGAGACTCTCGGCGGTCTCATCAACGCCACCTTCGGTAACGCCGTCGAGCTGATTGTCGCCGTCATCGCCCTGATCCATAAGGAGTACATTATCGTGCAGACGTCCCTGATCGGTAGTATCCTGTCCAACCTGTTGCTCGTCCTCGGCATGTGTTTCTTCTTTGGCGGCATCAACCGGCCCAAGCAGAGCTTCAACCAGGTCGTCGCCCAGACCGCCGCCAGTCTTCTCGCCCTCGCCGTCGCCAGTAACATCATCCCCACCGTCTTCAAGCAAAACGTCTACGAGAACGAGGTCGACAACCACGCCGTGGACGACAGGCACGTGGCCGCCATCTCGCGGGGTGTTAGTGTCATCTTGCTGTTCGTCTACTGCTGCTACCTGTACTTCCAACTGAAGACGCACGCCGACATCTTCAACGAGACTTCGGAGAAGACGGCCACCTACGCTCACTCCAGCAACAACGTGGCCTCCGAGGGCGTACACGGCACCGTGGCCAGCATTGCTGTCATGGCGGCTACCACGGCTGGACCCCAAGCCAGCCAGGCCCGCCAGAACGCGTCCCGGGACGGCGACGAGGAGGAGGATGATGATGACGAGGACCCGCAGCTCCACTTCTGGGTCGCCATCGCCCAGCTCGCCATCTCCACCATCATTATCGCCCTTTGCGCCGAGTTCATGGTCGACGGTATCTCGGCCGTTACGACCGAAGGCGGTCTTAGCGAAGAGTTTGTCGGTCTTATCCTCCTCCCCATTGTCGGCAACGCCGCCGAGCACGCCACCGCTGTTACTGTCGCCATCAAGGACAAGATGGATCTGGCTATTGGTGTCGCCGTCGGTTCTTCGATGCAGGTTTCGCTTTTCCTGATGCCGCTTCTCATCATCATTGGCTGGGGCATGGGTGCCGAGGAGATGACGCTCGCTTTTGACACTTTTCAGATTGTGGTCCTGTTCCTGTCCGTCCTCCTGGTCAACTACTTGATTGGCGACGGCGAGAGTCATTGGCTCGAGGGCGTGCTGCTCATGTGTCTCTATATAATAATAGCGGTTTGCGCGTGGTGTAAGTTTCCCTAACCCCTACTACTACTATCTCTTGATATTGTTGCTAACTGCCTGTCTAGTCTATCCCGCTGCACCAGGTACGGTAGGATAAAAAAAGTTCGAAGATACCAACCATCAGGATAATGCTTCACGGCCATTCCTTCAAAAGTATAAAATAATAATAACGCCTCGTATTCTGCGAGGAGGCAGCTACTCTGTACAAGTATACAATCAATATCTGTATATACGTCACGCTTCGTTTCAGCCTTCTTTTCTGTTCAGTTCCCTGTACATCTTGGACCGCAGCCCATCCCCGAGCTGGCGGGCCTTTTTTTCTCGCAGCATCCCATATGGGAAAGCTTTTCTCTTTGCGCGCGCGGCGTTTGGGGAGTTTTTCTACACACAAGACGGCTGATGTCCCATGGACTAGACCGGAAAATTTGAGAGCTTGGAATGATTGCGAATCCTTTTTGCTTACTATTACATTTTGTTCATGAAGAAATAGGAAAGAGATACGGCCGCTTGGCGTTGATCAGATCAGTCAGACGGAGATATACCAGCTACACTATATGCAGCAGCAGGAAAGCGTCATGTGTCTGCATCTTGAACCCAATGAGCGAGGAGGAGGGGTGGGATATTGGTTGATACCACGATAGTCAGTCAGTCCGCAAGCAGTATGTGACCTCAGTCATAAGTCTTTTAAAACAATACGCATAAATGAAGATTCTTCTTATGACTGAAACCTACCTACTTGACTTCAATGGCATATTCCACTTTGCTATGTAATTTGTGGCGATATTCCAGGATATGCCTTTTAACTCCGCCCACGGTTCTGGACTACCCCTTTAGTCGTAGTATGAAGGCGGCTTCTGGTACATTGGTTGTCACGGGCGGTTTCTTATTTCTGCTATTAGGGGTCATCACTTCTTGGCATTAGCATAATGCTTATCTCGTTTTTTACAATCCCCAAATGGATACACTGGCCTGTCGTGGAAGTATTATACCAAGGGATATCTCTAAGATCTAGAGTCTGGGACTGAGTAGCTGCGTGACTGGTAGTGGAACCTGACCTCATGTGGTCTACTATAACACGACTAGGTTATGGAAAGCACTTATGGCTGGTAACGTCTTCCCAGTGAAAGCCGGTATTAGCTGACTCTTACTTAGTCTTGGCCGCGCTCAAGATCTTCGCCTTTCAGTGTCAATAAGTCTCCTTCCCCCTCCCCTTTCCAACCCATCCATTTATTCTCGCCAACGTAAATGCCCACAATGAGACGGGTCACACGATTCGACGCATTCCCTTGTAGTTAATGATACTGACACGAACAAGACTGTTTATTAGCTTCTGGTCTTCTCCCCGGTTGGTTTGGAATCATCCCCTGGATTTCGTGTGCATCAATGAAGCCAAGGAGGCGGCACCAGCATTGGAAGAGCTGTCGGCTTTGCTTGAACATTTCATAGAAAGGAAGGGCATTCCTGTAACCTACGAAGCCGTAATAGGCTCTTGCCTCACTGCGTTGCCTATACCATCGCCGTATCGGCATTGTCACCCGAGGCCAAACATAATCTTGATGGTGCTCGGATTTGACATTGTCACGGACTTCAGTTTCGGCGCCGGACTTTGCGGTCAATGCCACATGTCCGGCCGGTTAATAGGACTGGTAGCAGCTGTTGCTGCGTGTGACGTAATTGATGAATTATTCGGGTTGTTGTATCTCCCGAGCTTGATTGTATCCGGCTAGTCAGCCACCAAGGAGCTGAATTGTCCAGCCAATCATCCACAAATACGCCATTCTGTTAGTGTTGGCGCCACCTCGGAGTATTGCAGTTCACACTCTGCCTGTCTATATATGGGCCATGCCTCCTCCTATATGATGGCAATCGTGGCAACATGTCACTCCAGAGGAGGTAAGAGTGGTTCAAGAGCATCATCATGTCGCAACCCAAAGTTCTCGTCGTCGGCGCGTCCATCGCCGGTCCCATGAGTGCCTACTGGCTCGCCAAAGCCGGAGTCCAAGTCACGGTCATTGAACGGTTCCCCCAGCTGCGGACCAACGGGCAAAACGTCGACATCCGCACCGTCGGGGTGACGGTGATGCGGCGGATCCCCGGGATGGAGGAGGCGGTGCGGGCCAAGATCCTCCCCATGAAGGGCATCGGATTTGTTGACACCCACGGCCGGCGCTACGGCACCATTACGGCCACGGGCAATCCCGATCAGCAGTCCCTGGTCTCCGAGTACGAGATCCTACGGGGCGACCTATCCCAAGTCCTATTCGACTTGACCAAAGATAACAAAAACATCAGCTACGTCTTTGGCGAGCAAGTCGCCTCTATGAAGTGGCATCGGCCACAGGACAGCTCGGAAAAGGAGGAGCAAATTACGGTGGAGTTCCTGAACGGCTACCCCACCACCACCTTTGACCTGGTCGTGGCCTGCGACGGTGCCACGTCCCGGACCCGCGCCATGGGTCTCGGCTGTGGCGCGCGAGAATACGTCCACTCGGCCAACGCCTGGGCCGCCTACTACTCGACGCCGCCGGGACACGATCTCCTCAAGGGGGCCAGCGGCGGCATCGGACACGGATACAACGCCGTCGGCGGGCGCATGTTGGGGATCGACGCCCCCGACTCTGCTACTGGTTCCAACCGCCTGACCATGTTGAGATTCTACCCGGGCACGCAGTCGTTCCGGGACGCGGCCCAGAGGGGCGACAAGGCGCTGCGAGAGTATGTGGCGGAACAGTACACGGGCGCGGGCTGGGTCTGCGACGAAGCTGCCGGGTTGATCGCGGACGCAGACGACTTCTACGCCTCGGAGATGGTACAGGTCAAACTGCCGAGCCTGTACAAGGGCCGGTTCGTTCTGGTCGGCGACGCGGGATATGCTCCCGGTCCCACGGGGACGGGGACGAGTCTGGCTATGGCGGGGGCATATGTGTTAGCCGGTGAGATTCATCGGCACCGCGGGGACTTGGGAGCCGGGCTAAAGGGGTACGACGAGCGGATGCGGCCCATCGTTACGGGGCTGCAGAAGATCCCGCCGCTCGTTCACGGCTTCCTCGCGCCGCAGACGGCGTGGGGTATTTGGTTGCGGAATAATATCTTTGCTTTGATTTGCTGGACCGGGTTCATTGACTTTGCGCAGAAGTATTTCAGCGCGGCGTTTGCGGAGACGGACAAGACTGGACTGCCTGACTACTTTGGGGAGTCATAACGAAAGGGGGCCAATGATGTTTTAACGTTTTTATGTACTATTTCATGAGGTGGACTTCTTGATAATGCCACATTACCCCCAACTCCATTCCCTACTATCCCCTAACTCAGATAGAAAACCAGCCAACAAGTCGTAAGCACATATTGATTATGACATGGACGAATGGAATAATCATTAAACGCACTGGTTGGTTTGTGTTATGGACACGTTTACTCGAGCACCAAAGACTCCCCGCTCTTCACCTCGACAAGGTTGGGTCGTCTCTTGCAGACCACCGCCTCCTCGCCCTTCTCCCGGGCCGTCTTTTCCTCCTTCTCGAGCCCCCACTCCAGGGTCCTCGGCATATCCTGCACGCGCCACGCGACCAGCCCCCAGAGGCTCAGTGCTCCATCCCCCGTGGGGACCCAGTACTTGGGGCCCCCGTCCAAGGCCCGCTCGACCGCCAGCCCACCCGTGACCCCCAACACGGTCTGCCAGCCGAATGCGAAACTGTCCCGGAGGGGGTGCAGCATGGCCAGGACATCGACCGTCTTGGTGGTGTCACGCAGGAACGCCTGGAAAGGTGGTGAATCCAGATGCATGCCGTGCGGTGATATCCAGATCGCCTCGTGACGGGATGGTAGTTGCTGTGTCGAGCCCCCACTGTCCAGGAGACCGTGAGACCATGTGATCACAATGGCGTAGTTCTGCACACTCTCCCTCAGGCGAAACGGAGTCAGCCAATCGGGCAACGGGCTTTTGGGATGTAAGCCTTGCCACTCCGTTCCCTTGTCACCGCCCACCATGTCATTCATGGCGACGACGGTCTCGAAGTAGCCCCACCCCTGCAGGACGGCGGCCGCGTCAAGCACCGCCACGACGGGGATGCGGCGGTCGAACTTTCGTAAGGACGCCTCGTGCAGGTGGTCGGTGACGCGGGAGCTGATGACAATGCAGTCTACCATTCGCTCGTCTTCTCCTATCGGCTCGTTCCCGGCGACCAATCCCGCCTGGGAACCAGCGCTGCGCTCGATCTCACGTGCGATCTGCTCGACGTCGTCGCCGTGGTGGATGGTCGTCGACGGCGCCGCCAGGGCCACCCAGATGAGCCAGCTGGCGACGGTGACGGACGCGCCCGAGGACGCGAACCAGGGGTCAAACACGATGTGGTAGTACGCCTTTCGGGGCTTCGGCTTCGCCACCGTGGTTTCCTCGCCGGCCGGAACCGGGAAGGACATGAGCCAGCTGTTGTCGCCGTTCAGCGAGGTTAGGATGGGGCGAAGCTCGGATGGGTTTGATGAGTTCTTCTCCATGTGGGCGCGGAGGAGCGCTGGGCGATTGTTGCTGGTCATCTTGAGAGTGGATTTGTTCAAGCAGACAGAGACGCGCGGAATTGCTTTGAGTGAGTAACGAAGAGGTCAATCGCCACAGGCGGATTGGTCTTCCAGTTGGTAATAAGGAACAGCCGAAGGTATCAGGGTGAAGTGGGGATCTAACGGCGCAACAAGCGCCAACAACCCCCCTTGCTTAACCGAGAGCCCCTCACAGCTTGGCACCCAAACGGCCGGGACGTTGGTCGCGCAATAACTGCCGGACATGCACATCCCGAAAATAAAACACGGTGACCGCCCAATGTGGTCAAGGATGCTCACAGTCTGTCTGCAAGATCTCACCCGGATACAACCCGGAGCCCCGAGTTCCTGTTGGCGTCGGGACGCTGACCAGATGGAACCTGGAACTCCGAGTCAGCCAATAGTCTCGGAACCCGAGTGCCGAAATCAACTCACAACGGTTACATGCCATTTGGCAAATTGCGCCAAGATGGTAGGATCACGTGTACATACTCGCTCCTAATAACCGCAGCGTGGCAGACTCGGCTAGAAGAACCAACCACACACCAAATATTCAGCGATTCTTTCTGCGCGAGGTTGGTCGGCTGAGACTCACAAGCAAGGAAGACACCATCCGCGATTCTGTGGCTTCGGTGTTTGCCCAAGACTGAGCACTGCGAGACGTATGTAGGGGTTGGAAAATATAGTAACATGGTTGAGGAAGAGCAGAAAACACTTCAAACCCACGGCAATTCAAAGGGATACCTTGATGTCAAAATCTGATTCTATTATCCTAGTGTCTTACAGTAAAAGGCGCATCGTTTATTCCAAAGTTTGCGCTTGTTGCATCCTGCGACTTTCTGATTATTCCAAAGGGAGCTATTGTCATCTACCTGTCCGTCACTGACTGAGCGGCCACGACACTGGGAGATCTTCCGCCCTGCCTCTCTTTCAGCAGCTCAACATGAACACGAGCGATCTAGCCGGTATCAAGTTAGCATAAGAAGAAGGCGTCCAAAGAAGACGTAATTACTCACTAATCGAAGGGCTAGTCTTGCTTGCTCGATGATGCCGAAGCTCGCGCCCAAGCACAGTCGAAATCGCTGATGGCCTTTTCCGCTTTGGCCACGTAGTATTCCTCCCGCTTAGATCCATCTGATATATGTCTCTCGAAGGCGTTTCCCTTTTCGTCGATATATCTCTCCAGCATCACCGACTTGGCTTTGCCGGATTTGCTGACACCGTGTTAGTGTTCTCCCATCAAAACACTTTGGGACGAAGTCGTTCGCTCACATATTGCTCCCGCCGTGCTTCTTCGACTTTGGACCGGAGCTTTTAGGCATATTGATGCGATAGGGGGATGAATGGGTTATGTGACGAATGCTTCAACTTTCGTGGTCAACGTTGTCAGGGAGCACCAGTGCTTTCGATACTTGTCCATGCTGAAGACAGAACCTCATCACCACCTGCAGTTCTCTCCATTATTATATTCATTTCGAGTCCAGGTTCTGAACCGCGCAGTTCCAAAACCTGTGTGGTCTATCTGATGGGTGTGTTAATCGTTCATGGCTGCGACTGACACGAAGCTGGATAACTCTGCATAAAGCCCAGATTCTGTCCGGTATGCTGTGCATGTCCGCATAAAAGCAAGAACCGTTCAGTAAACGGCTTTGGGACTGCACGAGAATGCGCCACAAGTCTCAGCCGGGATCGGCGACGGTCAATTGATCGCGGACTTGTGGTATTAAGGCAGCAAGGTCGGTGGGAGCAAACATGAGGCGTAAATGCGAACAGTTGGTTGAGAACCAATTGATCAGCAATGCATATACGTCGTATTTCCATTTAGGCTGCAGCATCGCTTGTCTCACCGAGAATGACTGACGAATCAAGAGTCCGTAGTGAGGGGCTGGCAGGTACTTAAGTTCCAAAACCTGATGCCAGAGCCTGGTGCCAGAGCCTGGTGCCAAAACCTGTACCAAAACCTGACACGAAAATGTGGTACAAAGCCTGATTCCAAAATCTGGTGTCAGTAAATACTTCTTCACCCACCATGATTCCTGCCCTCAAGACAAAGTTTTGACAAGGCACAGCGAAGCTGTTCCCTCGGCGGTGTTTGCCTCGCAATTGTTTGGGGGGCTTCATACATTGTTGTAGCTTAGATCGCAACACCTCTTCACGTAAGATTCCCTCCCCTCATTGGTACAAGTGCACTTGCCTTCCAAATACACGATGGCAGCTCCCACGTGCAACATCCCCAGAGAGGACTGGGAGAATCACAGGGCAACCATACTTGAGCTCTACTGCGATAAGGGGCTTCCTCTAACAAGAAGAAGCGACTCCAAGGAGAAGGACCAATGTGTTGAATGGGTCATGAGGTGTCAGTACGGCTTTACTGCCAGGTCAGCTACCCTTCTCATGACTTGTAAAAGAATCATACTGAACCCAGTTGCAGCCAATCGCAGTATGAAGCTCAGTTGAAAAAATGGGGTGTTGCTAAGAACCTAAAGCGGGACGAATGGATTTCACTTCTCGCTAAGCACGACCGACTCGAAAGTCAGGGGAGAGAAGTACGAGTCGTTATCTCTGGGAAGGTTCAGGCCAAGGAACGGGTCAGGAAAGCCCGGCATCGTTATGCGAGATCGTCGGCGGCTGGAGCGCATGGCAGTTCGCAAGGTAAGTTGACCATGACACTGAGCAGATTCTGTTGTCTTGAACACCTGACAGGCGTAGCTCTCGCACCTAGCCGCCAAGCTTTCGTCGAGATCAAGGAAAGCGGCGTATGGAAGCGCTGGTCCTCAGACCATCTCCCCGCGACATCAAGCGCCTTGGTCCCGATCCTTGGCCCTCATCAGTCTTCTGCTAGCACGCCCCCAGAAGCAATGCCGGGTCATTCAACCTCTATAGCGTTGCCCCGACGGAGTGCGATTTCACCCAGAAGCCCGGACGTGTCTCCGATAACATTTCCGGCCCCTTCGCCGGAAGGATACTCCTTCGGAATTGGTTTGTTCAATCAAACTTTCTCAAGCCCCGACTTTGACGTCAATCCTTTCGATCCAGGGCTAGAAATCGTTGAGATTGATACGAGCAACCATTCCGCCTTTGGGGCTGGGCTTGACTTTCTTGGAGCAGGTATTAGTCCACGGGTTCTTCGGAACGATATCATCTGGAATGATGATATATGGCCCAATTTCACGACGCATAGCATTCGCAGCAGTCATGAAAGCCCAGATGCAGTACCCCATCCCCCACGAAGAGACTCTGCAGAGTTAGAGCAATCTTTGAGTTCACTGCTACGTGGAGAGTCTGTCAACGCTACAGTCCGCGGTTCGGTACTTGGAATTGCAGAGCATTTTCAGTCTTTGGTTTCAGCGGACTCAATCTTCTGGCAGACTTATTGTTCATCCACGGCTGTTGGGACGGCATTTAGTGTTGACAACGCACATTTTGCTACATTGCTGTACTCAATCTTGAATGGATTTGCTGGTCTAGACGGTGATTCCCAGACTTCGATTCTGAGGATCCTTGATCGAAATGCAGGATACCTCAACCACTTGCTGCACATTCTCCGGAATGGACCAGACTCCATTGCAAAGCAATTGGCGGACAGTCTATTTCGGGCTGCTGTTGTGTCGAACGATGCGAGGACCGTCTCCCTGCTCCTTGATGTTACTCGATACAGATCAAGCATCACCATCGACGTAAATGAGTTTCCCTGCATGGATTCTCGAGGCCCTGTAAACCCGATAGTGTTGGCGGTGCGTTCTGGCAACGAAGAACTCACTAGAATACTCCTCGAGGCCGGGGCAGATCCATTGAAAGTACGACCTAATGGAGCTCCAGCTCAATTATGGCACATGCCACCAGCACTCGAAATCATGCTCGAACGGACGGATTTAACGCAAACAACGAAATTACGACTCTCGTCTCTACTCATAAGCCACGGTGCAGAAATCACAAGTGAAGCGGTCGCCATAGCCGTTAGACGAGCTACAGATGAATTAACGATCCTTAAGGCGTTGATAGAGCGCCTTCCAGCCGATAGGCACATGATCATGTTTCAAGATCGATACAACCGACCCGGAGCTGTTGTCGAACATATTGTGGAACATATCGAGAATTCGGTTGCTACTTCTCTAGTGAAGAAGCTGGTCGATGACTGCAATTCAACGAAGTGCGGAAAATGCGTTTCGAACAATTCCCGACAGATGGACAGAATGTTAAAGTATGCAGCACGTCGAGGGAATATCGAGCTGGCTGAACTTTTTGCCCCGTATGCCACATCGCTTAGTGATGCCCTGGCAGGTGCAGTTCGAAGCGGGAAAATGGAGCTGGTCCGCTTTCTAGTTGACAGGGGAGCACGTGCAGATGGTCAGGCTTGCAAGCTGGGCAGCACGATCGATGACGTCGACACCACACCTCTCGCTGAAGCGATCAGTCTAGAGAACTCGGAAATGATTAATATCGTACAGGAATATGGAGCCTGGGCCTACATCGATTGTGAGGAACATTTCGTGCTCGCTACTCTCGCGGCAGCAAAGGTTGGAAGCATCCCTTACCTGGAAATGATTCTCCGCCGCGCTCAACCGAAGACGAGGTATTTTTTTACGCCGAGCTGTCCTGCAAGCCATAATGGACAACAGAGCTGAACTGGTTACTTTCTTATTCAAGGCCGGTGCCAATGACAGTCACTTAGGTTACGGCAACCATGAGCCTCTTCGACACGCTTTGAAAAAACGTAATATGCAAATTTTCGAGGCTCTCGTCGAGTCATATAATAGGGTATATGATGCAGTCGAAAACAGCCGCCCAAGGGACTTTTACCGGCCTCACTGGGAAGGCTCCGTCATGGAACTCGCTTCAGAGTGGGGAGATATGAATATCATTGCCGACCTCTCCTGCTTGGGGATTCCCTTAGATGAAGGGTATCACAGAACCCCCCTTGCAGTTGCTGTGGTATCGCGAAACTTTAGATTGGTGGAATATCTACTGAAATACGGGGTCGATCCATCAACAAAGGCAATGTCCGGCTGCACCCCCCTAAGCGCAGCTGTCGAGATCCGAGACTATGCGATGATCAAGTACCTCTTATCCAATGGCGCAACACCCGTGGATGTCAGAGCATTTACGAAGGCTCTGAAATTTGATATGACTGCCTTATTGGAGCTTCGCTCGGCATTCATAATGAAACATCCACTAGGACTGAAAGGTTTTGGCGGTGTACTGATAATGAACGCTATGGAAGCTGATAACGGACTTCAGATCGACTCTCTCCTTGACATGAAGGTTGATTTAAATAGTATGGAGAGTTGGATAGGATATAAGTTAGAAAACCTGGAAGATACAGGTCTCGCCAATGATCTGACAGACGACCTACACCAGAAGGGCTTACTTGGAAAGATGAGTCCCTTAGGATTTGCTATATTATACAGCAAAGGCCAGAACTTGGAACTTGTTCGCCAGTTGTTAAACGCTGGGGCACAGCCAGATAGCGTTGCGAACGGAGGCGTAACATCTTTGAGATCCAGCGGGGATTTGAGGGGGAGATTTGATCTGCAGAGGAAGCTTAACTCTTTACGCACGCCACTTCTTCTTGCCGTCGAAACCGGACGGATAGAGCTGGTCGGGATACTGTTACAACGGGGCGCCGATATCAACAGACCTGCACGTCGAGGTGTTATTCGAACCCCTTTGCAAGAAGCCTGCGAATTAGGCAGCTACTCAATGGTTGAGTATCTTCTTCGCCATGGAGCTCAAGTTAACAGTCCTCCAGCCAGGCAAGACGGTGGTACGGCGTTGCAGTTAGCAGCAAAGTCTGGCAGCATGAAGATAACAGAGCTGCTTCTCCAACTTGGTGCTGAAATACACGCTCCTGGACCGGAGTTCAGAGGCGGATACACGGCATTCGAATGGGCTGCTGAGAAGGGCCGCTACCACATTTTGCTCTTATTGTGGAATGCCTCGCGGCGAGATGGATTCACCACAGAGGTTCTTAGTAGCGCATGTAACCTGGCACAGGAGAATGGACATAGAGGGTGCGTCGATATCATCACCTCGATGATGCACGATTCATCGTTTGGAAGGTTGATTTCTTTCGATGCAGAGGGGGTGGGAATTGAAGGGCTTTTGGCGTTCACGGTCCTATACTTTAGACTAGACCACAGTACCAACTTGAACAGGGCGTACACCTTGCCAGAACTGGTACATGCTAGGGAAGACCCCCAAGTTTGAACGACGCCTTGATCAACCACAGCAAATACCCAGTTAATAGGTAAGAATATTAAGTTGCCAGTTTACCCTCACCGCTGGCTAATTGCGGGGCATCGTACCTAGCAAGCACTCCCAGGTCCCTAGCTAGCAGTGGACCCCTCCCCAAACATACTCGAGCTCCCGGAGCGAACCTACAAAACCAAACAGCAAGCCCAGGCATTATTTACGTTGTAACTCTAGTAGCAGCGCGGATCTCGAGATCTTTCTTCAACGACACCGACTCCCGCGGCCGAAAGACCAAATAAGGCCCATCGTGGGACGAATTGAACACGTCCCAGGTGCAGAATTCCCCCGGCCTTCCCCTGTCCCGCCCTTCTCCGACGGCGGCTAGGGGCCCGGCGGCGGGTTCAAAGTCAAAGTACCAGAGCGTCTTGGCCAGGACGATGGACGTCTCCAGGTAGGCGAGGGGCTTGCCGACGCAGCTGCGGGGGGCCGATGGAGAAGGCGGAGAAGCCCTCCAGCATCGCCTTCCTCGATGTCTCGTCCCGCTTTGCTTCCGCCGTACCGTCGTCATCAAGAAGTAGCCAACGCTCCGGCTTGTAAACAAAGGGTTCCGGGAAGACGGCGGCGTTATGGCCCAACGCGTACAGATTCACGCCAAAGAGCGTCCCCCCGGGGGATGAAGCAGCCGTCGATGACGAGGGGCTCCCAGTCCTCAGCCACCTGCTGTCGCCACAAGTTGGCCGGCGCGGGAGGCGACATGCGCAGGGCCTCGTCAATGCAGGCCCGGAGGTAGCGACAACTGGCCAGCCGGGGGCCCTCGCGGATATCCTTGCCACTTGAGAATGTGGTTCGGATCTCCTCGGCCAGGCGCGTATAACAGGACGGGTTCCGCGACAGGTAGAAGAAGGCCGCCGCCATGGCCGTCGTCACCGAGTCCGCCCCGGCCGCCAGAAACACCAGGGACTCCTTCCAAATAACACTGTCGCGCGTCTTGGCCGCTTCACCGGGGGGCAGCTCGTCGGCCACAAACGAAAAGAAGTCCGGGACGGCGTGGGTGTCGAGCGCGAGGCGGGACCGCACCATCTTTTCGAGGAGGCGGCTGAACTTCTCGCGCGTCTCGTACAGAAGGTAGTCGAAGACCCAGTTCGTGTGCACCCGGTAAAAGGCCGGGAAGTGGTGCGAGATGTTGCCGACGAAGAAGCTCAGCGTCATAGAGCGGGGGAGGAAGCGGTTCTCCTCGCTAGTCTGGGTGGCCAGGTCGTAGCCCAGGGCGAGTTGACCGATGATGTCGGCGGCCAGGTGGCCCAGCTTCTCCGTCATGTTGACGGGTTGAGATGATGACTTGAGCAGCTGTTCGAGGTAGATGTCGACTTGGGACAGCAGCGCCAGCTCAAAGGACCGGATCGAGCGTTGCGAGAAAGCGTGGCCGACTATCTTGCGCTTGTAGGCGTGCATCTTTCTGTCGAGGGTGTTGAACACGCTGTAGACGCCGTTCCGGGTCAATAGCTCGTATGTGAAGGACTTGGTGATACGGTCGTCACTCTGGTAGATGGCTGGGTATCAACATGTCAGTTTCTTGATATAAGTCTTGAACCCACTCGTCTAACTGGGGCGGATACCTTTGAAAGCACTAGGAGAGTTGAAGAGAAGCCTGTTGGGTGCTGGTCTGATTACTGGCCCTATTATCTTGTCAGCGTCCCAAAGAGTCGTTTAGAGTCTTGGGTTGCTTCACAGGTTGACGTACCGTGTTTCTCATGCAACCCAAGCACGACCAAGTGTAGACGCTTTCGAGCCGCGAAAAGGCCAGCGTAAGCATCGGTCAGTTTAGCCAGGAAGGGGCCGGGATACCTGCGTAGAGGATGCAGTAGGAGTCGGTACGACGCGGCGAAGACGAGCTACGAAAACGGGGATGAGATGGGCTCAAGTCAGCAAGTCATCAGCGCCAAAGTCCGGGTTGAGTATGGGCGAAAGAGATATGGTTCCTTACGGATAGAGCAAACGTGCAAACCACGTACCCAACGGTCCTGCCCAATATATCAAGAACCAGCATGATGGTCCCTGTTAGTGTGCATATATATGGCTTCACTTATGGATGGGATGGGATGGCGAAGGACAAAAGCTTGTAAAGTGGAATGGCATGTAGGATTCAGGGAAGATCAACAATACTCTACAGAGAAATAGAGGGCTCGTTTCTGCCTGAGGTGCTTATGCATGCGCGTCCAGCCAACTTATCCCTTGCTTCGGTAAGTCGTGCGACCAACATCACCTCTCCAATAGTTTCGTCCCGAATCTGTCGGTACATGAGGTCTCTCCGAGTTAACGAGGGTACTCAGTCTACACATACAGCTCTAACAAGACTGACTTAGAAGTTCATTCCGTGATTGAAGAGTAAGCCGTTCGAACCCAGATTGCGACACAGTTGAGAAAGTGGTTCCTGACCAGCTTCGTGGGTGTACCTCTTTAACTGACCAATCCGTTGCCAGCTGCCTCGGATATTGGCTATACTCGATGCCAGATGCAAGATATTATGTCGCTCGCATAGTTATTTAGGTCAAATTTATCCCAGTGACGCGCCGAGACGGTCGAAGCGGCCTTGGCCGGCCGGCGCTTCTGCTCCCCCGCGTTTTCCATCGATATCCATGCCCCCCTGTTTCCCCACAACCAGACCCTGGTTCAATGGACGGAAATATGTTACCGACCCGTTACAAAGGAACATCCCACCAGTGGAGTTTTAGCCGACACATGTTCATAATATCTCGCTACCAATAACCAACATGCGGTCACATAATTTCTCCTTAATATGAATTCTGGGAACTGCCACTCATAATACTTGCTTCGTCGTACCCTATTCCAATACCCGGGAGATATCTAGGGTCGAGGGTTCAGAACTTGCTGTTGAATCTTCAGTGGCTGTAGTTCCCAATATGCGTTACATCAGCATACTGATGCTTGCGGCAGCAGTGGCCCCAGCATGGGGTCGTCTGATTGCCAACGAAACATCAGAATCTCTGCTGCTAGCTAATGACCGCCTCGTCACCAGCGTAAGCAAGTCAACCGGTTCCGTCAATCACTTGACCCTCGACGGCCAAGACCTCCTCGGAAATACCGATGGACGCGCCGGAAAAGGCCCCTACCTCGATTGCTACTGCATCCCGTCCGGCTTCTACACCCCGGGCTCCAAGGACGCCACATACAAACTGATCACGGGCACCGACAGTTCCGGCGTCGCGTACGGCGGCATCGTCATGGGCGAAGTGTACAAGCCGACTGGTCAGCGGCTGGAGCAGTACTGGTTCCTCCGCGACGGCGAAACGGGTCTCCATACCTTCAGCCGTCTGGCGTACTACAACGAGACCACGCCGTTCTTACGCAACTTGCAGGAGTTCCGGACGTTGTTTCGGCCTAATACGCCGCTTTGGACTGATCTCGTGACGGACGCTTCGTTTCACGGGCCCGCGCCGCGGCCCAATCCGGCGGCGGGCGGTTCGGGTGGAGCGACGACGGTGCAGGACGCCACGTGGTATCTGGGAGATCGGAAGGGAGACCCGTACGTGGAGCAAATATCGGACTACTTCACCAAGTACACCTTCTCAGCCGTATGGCGAGACCAACTAGCCCACGGCCTCTTCGCCGACGGAACCCAAGGAAACGCCGCTAACAACAACGCCACCTTCGGCGCGTGGCTGGTCATGAACACCAAGGACACCTACTTCGGGGGCCCCGTCCACTCGGACCTGGTGGTCGACGGCATCCTGTACAACTACATGGTGTCGAACCACCACGGCGACGGCACGCCCAACATCACGCACGGTTTTGATCGGACGTTTGGGCCGCAGTATTTCTACTTCAATAAGGGCCCCGCGGGGGCCCCGATGGAGGAGCTGCTGGAGGATGCGTTGAGATATGCTTCACCGGGGTGGAATGCGGAGTTTTATGATGATATTGCGCAGCATGTGCCGAACTATGTCCCCTCGTTGGGTCGCGGGTCGTGGAGGGCGCAGATTCGTCTGCCTGAGGGAGCGAAGAAGCCGCTTGCTGTGCTATCGCAGAACGGTGTCGATTTCCAGGATAATGCGGAGGACACCACGGCGTATCAGTACTGGGCTAACGTCGATATAAGCAATGGCGCCGTGTCCATTGACCGCGTCAAGGCGGGGACGTACCGATTGACGGTATACGCGGACGGCATATTCGGCGACTACGTCCAGGACGACATCGTGGTGACTGCGGGCAAGAATACAGATAGCGGCGAGATCAAATGGGTTCCAGAGTCCGCCGGTCGGGAGCTCTGGCGCATTGGCACACCAGACAAGTCAAATGGCGAGTACCGACACGGCGACGCCCCCGATCCCAATCATCCGCTGCACCCGCCTGAGTACCGCAACTACTACGGCGCCTACGACTTCCTCGACGATTTCCCCCAGGGTGTGCGTTTCCAGGTAGGACAGAGCGACGAGATGCGGGACTGGAACTACATCCACTGGTCCGTGTTTGGGGGCTACGCCAACCACCGACGACCTGAACAGGAGATCGTGGGGGCCAATGGCAGTAGCATCAACAACTGGACCATCGTGTTTGATATTGAGGATGCCGCTGTCCTGCGGGACACGACCAAGGCGACGCTGACGGTGCAGCTCGCGGGGGGCTAAGACGGCGGCGGGGAATACGGATGTGTTCAATTCGACGGAGCGGTATAGTGATCTGCCGTTTGTGGTGTCGGTTAATGGGCACGAGCTGGAGGCTTGGATCATACCGTGAGTAAACAGCCACCCCATGCACAGTTTCAACGAGTTACACACTAACTGAACTTGATTTTACTTAGGTACTACCACTCCTCCTCTTGCGGCGTCCGGAGCGCCGTCGTCTGCTACCAAGTCGCCCACAAGTTCACATTTCCTACCGAGTACTTGACAAGCGATCCCGGCATGACCAATGAGATTGTGCTGAGTCTGCCGTTCAACGCGACCGACTATGAGAGTGCGCTGCTGCCGCGGAGCGTGTACGTGCAATATGATGCTTTGAGGCTGGAAGTGAAGTAGGAGACATAGTAAACAAGGTTACTGTAAACATATACACGAAGTCGGATCGCCCTTGTCTGCTCCTTGCTACAACTTCCTCCCTGGCGATGGCTACATCCATACAGTCAAAATCCCCTGCATAATATCAGATACATGCTCATCGGGTCACGTGGTTACACATGCGGAGGTGTACTACCCGTCGCGCTGCTGGCTGTCAACTGTGCGGTCTCTAATTAGGTACCTATCCCGCGACCCGGAATGAGATCACGTGAACGGATAATATTACTATCCGAGACACTCTCGTGGCTGACCGATTGACATGTCCTCGCAAGGTTGCAAATTCTATGACTTCGAATTTCTTAAGAGCGCTAATATATCTGACTCATAGGACCGAAAAGTCCATGCTGGCAGCCCTTGGATATTGCAAAAGTTCTTCCCCGCCCTATTTGGTTTTATTTGTTTTTTCTTTTCAGCCCACCCAAGCCATCATACCCAACAATTCAGCAGGATCCTCTATCATGCCAACAGAAATGGACACCGAAGACGTTATGGACTATTGCGAAGTATGTGTATCCGTCGCTCAACAATTACGGCAGTTGTTGGAAAATCGACGGGGCCACAAACTCGCATTTTCAAAGAGTGTAATCAACATATTCATTGCCAGCTTCGGGACTGTTGAGCGGATCGTCACCAACAATGGTTGCCTGGCATGCAAGTACCTTCAGAGGGAGATATATCAGTGGGAACGCGAGTATAGCTGGACCCGCTCAGACGATTTGAATATCGTGCTTATCCCCGGCTACTACAAGTACGAATTACAACTCTCTCTTGAAACACTAAAAAGGGATGAAGACAATCATCTCATATATCCATGCCGATCGCAGCGGCTTAAGTTCCACTTATACCCCACAGAGCCCAGCAACGACGAGGATATCTTAGGCAGGGTTTTCAACGAGGAAAGGATTGATATGGGACTTATTCACGGCTGGGCTCAGTGCTGTGAGGACACCCACATGGATACATGCACGTCAAAACTTTCGCCTCATATGGAATACTGCTCGCCTCTGAAACAGATGCTGTTTATTGACACAGAAGACAAATGCCTCGTTTATGGGTCATTGGACGACAAATATATAGCTCTCAGCTATGTCTGGGGTCAGGTGGCCACCGTAAGGACAACAGTTTCGGGTCTGAGCCGAATGACAAAGCCGGGTGCCATCGAATACGACATTCGTACCCCGGACTTCCCTCTTCCTGAAACGGTCAGGGATATAATGCGCCTCGCCTGTCTGCTCGGCGTACGGTATGCATGGGTGGACGCCCTGTGCATTGTACAATATGCGCCCGATAAAGCTGACCAGTTGAACGCCATGGCAAGCATCTACGCCGGGGCATACCTCACGGTTATAAGTGAGGGCAATGATGCTGGCTTTGGACTACCGGGTATCGGTTCTGGTGCACGAGCAAGAAGCCGCCCTTGTCGACAATTACCGCTTCCCGGAATGACCCTCATGGTAGACGAGTCTACAGAAGACGAGGATATAATTCCAATGAAAGCTCCGGGAACATGGGAAACTAGGGGCTGGACGTTACAAGAAGCAGTGTTTTCCAGGCGAGCACTAACCTTCCACCATAACGGGATTGTGTCTTGGAGATGCAAGAAATGTCTCTGGCTAGAAACAAAGATCAAACCTTCGGAGCGGCTGGAATGGGCCGAGCAGAACCGGGAATATGTCCTTAAGGACTGGAGATATTTCGGATTAGGAGGAATTAATGACGATGGACTCGATATAAGGCGGTGGTGCGGTCTAGCCGAAGAGTACTTTTCTCGGCGACTGACTTATGATTGCGATGCAGTCAACGCGCTTGCTGGGATTATATCTGTTATCAGCAGATTATCGCCTGGGGGATTGGTTTGGGGCTTACCGGCTTATTACTTCGATATATTTCTTCTCTGGGATATTGAGTGTGCAGAGGGAGACCAAATGCCTCAGCGGCGGGATGACTCGGCTTCAATCCCCACCTGGTCCTTTCTTGGATGGAAGGGAGGACGTCTGGACACGAGATGGTGGCGGTTTAGCATGGACCGTACCCTAGGTAATCCGTGCGCGGGTTTCGGTAATTATTGGGGTTTCGGTGATTCCATCACAGTGATACCAACGGTCAGGGATTGGTGCTTGGAGTGTCAAGCAACGCACGAGTCAATACGTATCGGTAACGACTTCCACGCCGACAGGTCGCAACCATTGTCTAACTTTGATCCCGGTTGGAAGAACAATAAGTCCACGGAGCCTAGTGTGGGTGATCATTCTAGATACCTGCGTTTCGAGACGAGGACTGGCTCACTTAACGTTGGGGAGATAATTACCAGGGACAAAGAGAACAAGAGTATGTACCTCGACGCTATACTAGTTGAGTCAGAGTTCCAAACCTGGGCAGGGGTTATTCGTCTACTGCCTTCCCAGCTTGAAGAACTAGAGAATCTCGAATCTGGGCGAAAGATTGTCCTTATCGAAATAGCCACTGGCCAGGTTCAGTGGGATTCTGAGTGGACACGATGGAAATTAACGCGATCATTTTTTCCAGAAAACGAAAGTGAGCTGCTTCACAAATGCACGGGAACCTACGAGTTTTACTTCGTACTGTGGGTGGAATGGCAAAACGGAATCGCATATCGGAAGGCTCTCGGCAGGGTAGCGAAGCTGGCATGGGAGAGAGTGGCTCGAGAGCGTATCTCTGTCACGATAGGGTGAACAGATTTCATAAGCATGTACTTTACCTACTATTATCACCTATGTTTCTTTAATTATTCTAATTACTCCCGTTTACTCCAATGAGTTAATGCGTAATAATCCGAAATTTATTTACTGTAGTAGTCATTTAAATGGAATAGCGGCTTCTCGAGTTGTCCACGACATAGTCGGTTTATTCTGGCAGGGGCTTAGTATTGTATGGCATTCCTCACTGACATGGATAGAAGTTTTGGTACACGAACATGTATTCTCAAGTTTGAGTGGCGGCAGGCAGACCGGATCAAGTCATGTTAGACAGGTAATAGACGGCCGATCGAGTGGATGAGCCGATACAAGCAAATTCAGTGATAACGATTTCTGGGAAGTCTCTGAGGTAATAAGCTTTGAGATGTCTTCGAGGTAGGCTCTGGGATCTGACCTGGAGAGGGTGACAAGATCCAGATTGTGGTCTGTTGCAATCCAGTAGGAGAGAGGACGACATTGGCGTTGTTTCCTGTCTAGGTATCGTTGGAAATAATAGTGGGTTCTGCTATACCCAGGGGGGCCTTTTCCTGGCCGTTGGCGCTAGTCATCTGGAAGGCCCACTGAACAGCAGTTGGCTCGGAGGCTGCGCAGGGGTTCAGCTCCTATTCGGACCGGAGGAGTAGCGAGGCAAGGGATGGGGCTCGGCGACACTACAAATATGGGTTGACTACTGCGATGGTCTATCACCATTCCCGCTTTCCTTCTTTTACCAAAACCCTCATGTAACACACGTTGGCTGCCATTTAGTTTGAAGTTCAAGATGTCGCGCCGAAAGCTCGGCGTCGTGGCCGCTGTGGCCACAGCTCTGCTAGCATGGGCAGTTCACCTTTACCAACAGGCCCAAGAGCATGGGACGCAACAGTCTGGCGCCGACACGGTGCCTGGAATCAACAACACGGTACTTTTTCTGGTCACGGGTGTCCATGGCTTGTCCAACGTGCACTTCGCCACTATACAAGCCTTGCTGGAGCGCCATCCGCATATCGAGGTCCACTTCGCCACGCCCACGAGCGACACTGACGGCACCGACGGCGTGAACGGCCGCAACGTGGCCAAACTCGCCCGGATAGCTTCCTTTGCCCGGTCTGTCAACCCCGCCGCGCGTGACGTCGCCTTCCACCATCTGCCCGGCCCCTCGTGGGTCCGCGCCCTGAAACAAAACACGGACGTCGGCGTCGAAACCTTGACGCAGCCGCCCAATTACCGGGGGGTGGCCCTCCTTTCGGAGCAGTTCCAGCACTCCATCGCCCCGTGGACGGGCGAGGAGTACCTGCGCATCTACCGTGCCGCCCGCGCGCTCATCGAGGAGGTCGACCCGGCCGTCGTGGTGCTCGACACGCTCTTCATGCCGGGCGTGGATGCCGCGCGCAAGGCCCGCCGCCTGCAGGCCTTTGTGACGCCCAACACGCTCATCGAAAACTTCGTGGCGGAGCAGCCCTGGCTCGGCATGTTGTGGAAATACCCCATCGTCGGCGCCGACTTCGGCTTCCCGGTCCCGTGGCGACACGTGCCCGAGAACGCCCTGTCGGCGTTCCGGCTCGTCTGGTCCGTGCTCAACATGCCCGCCATCAAGGCCAGGCAGCGGTTTCTACAGGAGCAAGGCGGCATCAAGGAGCCCATCAACTTCTACAAGCTGCACCGGCCCAATGTGCCCTGGGTGACGCAGACGACCGAGGGAGCCAGTATTCCTGTCGACGTGGTGCCTCCCAATGTAACTTGCGCAGGGCCCATCGTGCTGTCAGCTGCCCCAGCGGCGGAGCAGGATGCCGAGCTGGCGGCGTGGCTAGCTAAGGGTCGGGGGAAGACGCTCTTGGTCAATCTCGGCAGCAGCATCAGCGTGTACAGCCCAAAGCAAGCTTCCACCATGGCGGCAGCCATCCGCGCGACGCTCGACAAACATACAGATGCGCAGGTGTTATGGAAGATGCTGAACGCAAGAAATCGCACGGAGGAACTCAAGCCGCTTTCGGACCTCGTCGCGGGCGGGCGCGTGAAGATCTCCGGCTGGATTGACGTGGACCCCGTGTCCCTGCTCGAGACTGGCGACATCCTGGCCAGCGTGCACCACGGCGGCTCCAACTGCTACCACGAGGCCATCTACGCGGGCGTGCCGCAGGTCATCCTCCCACTATGGGCCGACTTGTACAATTTCGCGGCACTGGCCGAGACGTCTGGCATTGGCGTTTACGGCAGCCGCGGCACCGCCCCCAGCTGGACGATCGAAGGGTTGACTAACGCATTTATGGGCGTGGTTGATGATGAGAAGGCGGCGGGGATGAGGGAGAAGGCGCGCAAGCTGAGCGAGAAGGCCAGGGCGCGGCCGGGCAGGGAGGTGGCGGCAGCGGAGATTGCGAGATGGGCTGGTTCAGGGCGTGCATACGTGCTTTAGGTCACATTCAAATACTTACCTAGGTAACTTCCTCGACGGTTTCCTGGAAACATTATCTCCTTAAACAGTAACAAGGGGCCAATGTTCTCCGCCGTTCTAATATGTACAATCCAAATGGCGGTCCATTGCCCGTCTAATTTGGAATATTATTTGATCCGGTATGCTTTGCCAGAGAAAGCCCCTGTACTATACTTACCTGCTTTGATATTTCCCAAGACTGATACCAACGCCTACTTGAGTAGTATTCGCGAGACCTTTTCTTACTTCTCTAACTAAATTCTCCCTTGAGTTGCAGGTTCTCCTATTCGCGAGATTCGGTTCTATTCGGTATCAAGCCACCCAGCGCAGAGGAATCGAGCCACAAACCCCACCTAGGCTGGGTGCTGGGTAGGCATTACAAGAAGCACTGTTCTCCAGGCGAACCTTGACCTCTCCATATGCTGGGATCGTGACTTGGAGGCGCCGGAATTGTTCCTGGACAGGATCAAGGCGTCTTCTCCTTGTCCGGGTCGACTGGTGGAAACTTGACCACCACGGGAAAGTTCTTTGAAAACTTCGATAGGGGGAGAGCGGGTTTATGGTATTCCTCCCGTAAGTTGTTGTATGATAGGAGGATACTCGCCATAGTGGCCTCCTGTTGGCCGATGATTTCGTTGGCCTGAACGACGTTGGCATTGGACTCTTCAAGGGTTCGGAAAATCGACTCGTGGTTCTTCGGCTGTGCAATGATGACAGTTCTGTTTGGAGAATAGAGCTCTATCCTCCAGGGCTGGGTAGTAGAGCTGTAAATGATGCAGGAGAGGAGGAATAAACCGCCCTACCGATTATTCCATTGGAAATACATACTATACCAAGAGCAGCGTTATCGCTATCAGGTGGAATAAGGTTATTCCACCGTTAATACAAGTCTACAGCCTATTATTCAATGGGATAACCGATTATCCAATGGGATAATGTACCTCGCGCTTCAAGTAGGTCAACAACATCTGTCATCGGTACTGTTGGTGGCCTTGGATGAGCCAAGAACCAGCCCCACAGCGCCGCCACCAATGGTCGCGCAGACGGAAGCAAGGGGAGAAACTAGATACATGCGGGGCGGCCTCCCGATTTACCTTGTCTTCTTAAGGCACTCGATTCACTATCATTGCTTGTGCGGACCCGGCTGTACGGTTTGGTGGCCGAAGCTAAAGGGCAAGTAGCAGGGGTATACCTAGAGTACTACACAGTTCTAGGATACCGTGCTTTGTCTTGACAAGGGTCGGTCCTGAACTCGACATGCGGGTAATTAGGCGAGATAGTCTCTCAAATAATGGCGATCTCTTCCTTATGCGACTTGGCAAACAGAAGGAACAGTTGGGATAGCGGGATGGTGACATCCGGAAAGTGGGAAAGGCCCGATTGGTCGGTAATATCCAAACCCCCAACTCGACATTTTCTAGAAAACGACTGCTGCCAACAGGCTTCCATTTCAGCGGTTCTGCCCACCAATGCCACACCCTAACCACGTTACAGCTCAGGCGAGTGCGGGTGATTGCTTCATTAATATGCAAAGTGGCTGCGCTGGCATTGCATGTGAACGAATAGAAAGCCCATGCGGATCTCGCCTCGATCTCCCGCTGTGTCGGCCCGCAGGTGTCTAACAGGCAGCACCTCGGCATTATGGTGTTGATGTTGCCCCCATGTTCTGTGGTTCATATCCTCCTCCGCGCGCGGGGAACGTGAATATGCGGCAGATACTACATCTTCTGCTAAAAGCATGATTGCTTCTTTTTAGAAACCACGCATTCTTATATTCTCCCTCTCTCAGTCGTCATCATCTGTTCTCATAGTGAATTGCTTTTTTACCCACCTTTCAGTTTCAGGGCACCAACTCTTTCTCCTTACCGCAAGCGTCGGCCACCAGCCAAGATGGTCCTCGACGGGAAATTTGCTGAGGCCAAGAACGAGCCGGCCACAGTCAATGATATCGAGCTTAGCGATGCTTCCGATCTGAGAGATGGCAATGCGCAAGATCGGCACGATATGCTGCGCATGGGCAAAGCGCAGGAGTTGAAGGTAAGCCATGAGGCCGCAAGCATTTCCCCTGACCAATGTGTCTTGACTGACCGCCCGATCCCAGCGCAACTTCCGTTTCTTAAGCATCTTCGGCTTCTCCATGATCCTCATGCAGTCATGGGAGGCGGTCCTGAGCGTGGCCAGCATCGGCCTGCAGAACGGCGGGACGGCGGGCATGATCTGGATGTACCTCGTCTGCTGGGCCGGGTTCGGGTTCGTCAACGTGTCCATGGCGGAGATGGCGTCGATGGCCCCGACGACCGGGGGGCAGTACCACTGGATCTCCGAGTTCGCCCCGAAGCAGCACCAGAAGTTCCTGAGCTACGTCATGGGCTGGATGTGCGTCCTGGCCTGGCAGGTCGGCGGCGCCTCGTCGGCGTACATTGCCGGCAGCCAGATCCAGGGGCTGGTCGAGCTGAACTACGATAACTACTCGCCCCAGCCCTTCCATGGAGTTCTGATCGCGATTGCCGTCGCCGGCTTCTCGGTATTTTTCAACATAGCCCTGGCGAGAAAGCTGCCGTTGGTCGAGGCGGGCCTCTTGACGATTCACGTGCTGGGCTTTATTGGGATCATGGTGCCCCTTTGGGTCCTCGCTCCGAGAACTCCGGCTAAGGAAGTATTCACGACCTTTACCGATGGCGGCGGCTGGGGAAGTCTGGGGGCGAGTACGCTCATTGGGGTGATGAATGGCATATACCCATTGTTGGGGGCCGATGCTGCCGTGCATATGTCGGAAGAGTTGCAGGATGCAGCCAAAACGCTCCCGCAGTCCATCGTGTGGACGACTTTCTTTAGCGGCGCTTCTGGTACGTGATGGATGTCCCCAGACAGATGGAAAATGTCACTTGCTAATTGGTTTCAACCCCAGGTTGGGTCATGTTGATCACGTTCTGCTCCTGCCTCGGCAACTACGATACGGTGGCAAGCTCGACTACTCCATATCTTACCGTCTTCCAGAGTGCCACGCAAAGCAAGAGCGGCGCGACCGCGATGGCGGCGTTTGTCATCGTGATGACCATTGCCGGAAACATGACCAACGTGGCGACTTCGTCCCGTCAGCTCTGGGCCTTTTCGCGCGACCAAGGGATGCCCTTTTCTCGTTGGTTTGCTTGTGAGTACCTTCCACGACAGTGGATGCTTCCTCGAAAATCAGGTTCACTGACACCGTTTGTTAGATGTTCACCCGGGTCTCAACCTGCCCATTAACTCGATTACTATGACCCTGATCGTAACGGTCCTCCTCACCCTCATCGCAATCGGGTCACCTGTCGCCTTGAACTCCCTCACCTCACTGGGAACCAACGCTATTCTTTCCAGCTACATGTGTAGCATTGGTTGCGTGTTCTGGCGTCGGGTCACCGGGCAGCCTCTGCTGCCCAGCAAGTTCCCTCTCGGTCGATGGGGGTTGCCTATCAACTTTATGGCGATCCTCTTCCTTTTCATCGCTTTCGTGTTCGCATTCTTCCCGCCCGTGCCGGACCCGACGCCGGATTTGATGAATTGGAATATCCTCGTGTACGGCGTGTCCGTCGTGGGTTCCCTGTTGTACTATGTAGTGTGGGCGCGGAAGCGATACGTCGGACCTGTGGAATACGTCCGAAAACTAGACTAAGAGGAGCAGTCGGGGCTTGGTGGAGATTATCTATAGCATATACTGCGATGCAGACTCGAATATACTCCGTAGTATCACTCAAGAGCTCTTTACGCTTTGATCTGTGTTCATATTGTGTTGGTTGGTGGTGTTGGAAATGGCAGCTGTCTAGTTTAGGAAGCACAATGCAACAGACCACCTGCATCTGCTTAGCCTTGGAACCAGGTACGCAAATACTAAGGTTCCTGTTAGGTTCCTGTTACGCCAACTGATTATGTACATAATCTGAGCTGATGATCGTGCGACGGCCATTCTTGCAGAAAAGCATTGTGCCTGTGGTGCTATTGCAATTGGGGACACTGGAAACTGGGAGACCGGGTTGGAACCATCTCGGTTCCAGCGATGGCAGGTAGGTAGGTACCTGGAGTATTGACTGAAGGATCGAGTGGACGGTCCGACATGCTTCGGAGACACTGTGTGGTATTCACGCAAGGCATGGAAGCACCAAGCGATGCAAGCCCCAACTGCACCACTGTCTGCCTGGGCGATGGCGCTAGCTCTCGTCACTCACTTGAATGAGTAGGTCGGCAGTTAGGAACTAAGAAGGATACGATCTGCCCCAAGCCCTGAAACCCAATGTCTTGAGCAGTATCGTGCCTGGTGGATAGGAATTTTCCACACCCTAGATCTAACCATAATCATCCCATACCACGAAAATGGAGACATGATCAATGTCGTTGAATTTGACTTTAGGGGGTAAGACGTCTAAATGTTGCCGCGGTCAGTGTGTCGCTAGAGATCCTTCGTCTGGTGGGTGCGTGGGGCGGGAGGGGGGCACTATCGCGGGGCTTGGGAATTAAGTACTTAAGTGAGCGGGCAGCGGGCACACCCTAAAATCTGACGTGACAGCAGCACCGCACCAACACAAGAGTCGCAAACACCCGGGCGGCTACACACTCGATTGCTTGCTACTTGCTCAACCACCCCTGCCCCTTACAATCAATCACATACCTGCGTGATAATAAACCCCCTTGCTCCCATTGGTTCTCCCATCATGTCGTCCTCAGCTGCTACAACATTCCCAACCACCGTCCACCGGTTCGAGTCGCCCACACCGCACAACACGGCGTTCGAGTCGGGCCCAACTGATGCCAAGAACGCCCTCGTCTTCATCGGTGGCCTGGGCGATGGGCCTTTCACCGTTTACTACCCGCGGGCCATCTCGAGGGCGTTTACAGAGCAACAGAATGCCGCAGATTTGGGTTACTCCCTTTTCGAGTTCCGTCTGAGCAGCTCGTACACCCAGTTCGGCTTTAAGCGGCTGTCGGATGACGTAGCCGACATCTCGGCATTCGTCCGCTACCTGCGCTCTATCGGCAAGCAGAAGATTGTGCTCATGGGCCATTCTACGGGGACTCAGGTATGAGCTACGGGCCGTCCCGACGCGACCAGCTAGCGTCCTCAAGTGTGTTGGGTAATTAGCTAATAATGGTATCGTGCAACAGGACTGCATGGAGTACGTGTCCCCCGCGTACCCCGACATCCCGCCCGTGGATGGCTTCATCCTCCAGGCCCCCGCCTGCGACCGGTCCGCTCTCCAGATGGAGATGGGTGCCGAGAAGCTGGAGCAGGTCGTCCAGATAGCGCGGGATCTAATTGCCGCGGGCAAGGGCCAGGAGCGCATGCCAATCGGGAGCATCCCGCCAGGCATCTTCGACGTACCCATCTCAGCAGACCGGTTCTACTCCCTCGGCGCCAAGGAGTAAGTCCATGTTCCAGCCTCCGCTTTTATAATCTTGCCTATTTAGATTGAGTGCTAACCAATCACGTACTCCCACAGCGGCGGCGACAATTACTTCGATCCCGAGTTCACACAGGACGAAGCTCGTGCCTTCTGGCAGCGGTTTGAGAAGCCCTTGCTGATCCTGCACTCGGGCAACGACGAGTACGTCCCGCCGTCCGTCGACAAGGAGGGCCAGATTCAGCAGTGGAAGACCCTGTGCCGCCCCGGCATCGCGAGCGAGCTCTCGGGGAGCATCCCGAGCGCGGACCACCGCGTCGAGAAGCCGCCCGGGGAGGCGGAGAGTTGGCTCGTGGACACCGTCGTCAAGTTTTTGAAGCAGAGCGTTTGAGTTTATGGGCCAGTCACGCGCAAGATTCACCAGTAATAGGGACGCCAAATCTTGGATATCATTTCGAATCAATTAAAGCGTAAGCAATTTTATTAGTCATGATCATAGGTCCCATAACACCAACCAGCTCATCGCACGCTTTCAATCAATATGCTCCCTCATCATTACACACAGCCATCATTATCATTACTATAATACTTTAATCACATGTGCATTACCATATGCATCACATGTCATTCTGAAACAATCCAGGTCTTATTGTCGGGGCGAGCGGCGACTGCTCGGGCTTGATCCTTTTGACTCCAAGTCGAGCGACCGGTGCGCGGTACTTTGAGTCGACGCGGTGTCGGTGCGGCGCACTGGCGCGCTCTGAGTCGATGCGATGCTCATTTGGCGGCGGGATGAAGGGGCGCTGCCGCAGAGTATGTTGTAGATCTGCGACGTCGTCTTCATCCGCTCCGCGTAGCTGAGTGCGCTCTGGCGGCTCGCGTCCTTCTTGTTCGGCTGGGCGCCCTTGCCCATGAGCACCCGCACGATATTTACGTGCCTGCGCTTCGTCGCCACAATCAGCGGCGTCTGCTCCTCCGGACCCCTCTGGTCGGGATCCGCGCCGTATTCCAGGAGAAGGCAGACGAGCTCATAGTTCCCCTGAGAGCATGCGATGAAGAGTGGCGTACGGTCGCCGTAGTCCGACGTGTTTGGGTCTGCTTTGGCCTTGAGTAAGATCTGAGCGATCCGCAGCCTCTCTTCGAGCCGGTCTTTGGCCTCCACCGTGGCGTGCAAGGCCGTCTTCCAGTACACGTCCGCCACGTTCACCCGGGCTTTGTGCGTGGTTACTAGCAGCTTCACCATGTTCTCGTTTCCCTTTTTGCAAGCTAGGTGGAGTGCCGTCTTGCCATCGACATCTTGTTTATCGAGAATTGAACCTCCCTGTGGTGCGGCCAGGAACAACTGCGAGACACTGACCGAATTATGTCCGTTCCCGATCTGTGCCCAGTGGAGAGCTGTTCGTTGCTGTGGACCAACGCACTCCACTGATGCTTCGTGGGCAAGCAGCATGTTGGCAATATCCTCGTTCCCGTTTATGGCGGCCTCCATAAGTGGGGTCGAGAACCCGGGATCTACCGCATTGATGTCCTCTACATCGCCCAGCATCTCCGGCAATATTTCCTTCTCCTCGTATATGACAGCAAGGTGAATAGGAGAGATGCCGTTCACTGTCACCTCAAACCGGAAATCAACCGATCTCACGTCGAACTCCAGATTGCGGAGATCGGGCCGTTCGATAACCGTTGCCTTTTCTGGCCACTTTTCGTGCAGCCTTGCAAGGTTGGCAGGCTCGCACCAAGCCAATGCATCCGACCTTGAGGCCTCGAACCTGTGTGGCCAATCGAGAGGGATAGGAAACGGATCTCCTCCGAGATCTCCTAATTTCTGACGAAGGGCGGTTCCAGTCTGATCTGCGTAGGTGGTATTTCCTGTTTCCTTCAGTATGTGTATTAAAAGCTCCGCAACCGATAATATCGTTTGGTAAGGATACGGCCGGAGCGTTTGGATCTTGTCCAGCAACAACGTCATGCTTTCATCGAGGACAGTGATGGCCCGTCTGTGATCATCCGCCCGTTCCTGCTCGGTGAAGTGCCCAAGCCGCTTGCTGTCCAGTGATAGTCTTGCCAGTTTCCATCCCAGTTGTCCCAACCGCTTGGGAGACATGCTTTGGGTGTCCCGTTTTGATTCCGACTCCCAAAGCCGTATCAGTATTTTGAGGGCTCTTTGATGAGGCCATATTGTGGCGCATTTGAGCAATAGATCGGCTCGCCTTTCATCCTGCTCCATCTCCTCGTCGTGCGACAATGCACGCTGACTGACCTCGTTCGCAGCCCTTAGGAACATCCCTCGCCCCTCCAGAGTTGCAACGGGATCATTTGGAGATGGCGTGTTCGGTCGGTCTGGCATCGACAGCGGTCGGTCTCTAATCAGCAGTGCTCGGATTGACGAAGGAAGGTTGTCGAGGCCTGATATAGACTCCATGTCAATATTAGGAACTGTCGGTTTTCTGGTGGCAACTTCGCGAATCTTGTCGATGTCGGTTCTTAGCCGATGGTAATCGCGGTCGTCTGGGTCACTGGGGCTGTATGCAGGCAAGGCAGTGAGCTCTGATAGAAGCTCGTGCATTTCGTCAATTTTGGTGTCCTGTCTCGACATTCGCCGACTGCATGATTGTGATTAGCACGCTCTCCGATATGAGTATAGGCATGACCAGGGATGTACGCACGACTCAATTGCCCATAATGCAAGCTGGGTTATGTGCATGTAGCGCTGCAAGACCTCGACTTGTTTTTGTATGGTTTTCTCCTTGATCTTCTGCTTCAATGTGGCCCATACTTTCTGTCTGTGACTAGGATTCGCAGGTATCTCGGGCAACTCTTTCTCAAGACTCCCCAGCAAAGTAGCGCAGAACTGACCATAGTCACAGACGAATGCGACAACGCTGTCTGACTTGCTCAATCTTTGGTGATTTATGGCATCTTGGATATGTTCAAAGACCGTTTTAATGCCCTTGATCGTATTTTCGAAATATTGAAGCGTGTGATCGATTTCAGAACTGTCCTGCCTCAAATTTGCAACAAACGCGACGATACTTTTGCTGAACTTGACGACTTCGATACAGGCGGCAAGACCCCCGACGATCTCAATGCCAGTCGCCATTGTTTTACAAAGTGGGCCAGGATGCTGTTCTCGGCCTCTAAGGCATGAAATAAGAATAAGTGGATGGAGTATTCCCCGTATCTACCCCAGATTGGAGTGGGTTGGCCCCGGATACCCCAAGGTAAGCATACCGTCATCATTTCCAGTCCTGTAAGCCCGGCTGGTGTGCCTTGCTGCGCGCCGGGCGTTCTTGGATATTCCACTTACGTGTTCGTTAAATTACCTTCCCGCCTATCAACACTGCAGCTGATACCGTGTACAAAGGCAAACACACACCGGTCGACGCCAACGCCACGTCAAGCCTCGCACACATCGGACTTTACCACCTTCGGCCATCTAGGCCCAGATTTAGCGGCCAACAAAGGGGTCTCAGTGCAGATACAGCCTGATCCTTCGGGCCTCGACCAGGCTGAATTTGGGCTCATTTCAGACTGCATGATCCCGTTTTCCTTGTTTTCTTTTTCGGTAAGCCTCGAATCAGGCCAGCGCAGCAGAGACAAATGACTCACATGTAGCAGGCTGCAGATTGGAGTGGTGCATTGGTGTACCGTCTGCAGCCGCCTGCCGCCGTCCTGAGCACAGCGCCAATGTCACGGAGGGGCTTGGACGAATATCAGGCTGGAGATAGGATGGGCCAGCGAATACCAAGGTCACAGACCCGAGTCCAGCAATATAAGCGCTAAATGAAACGCTCCCGGGGTACATGTTTTCGCCCGAGGCGGCTGAGATGCTCGTATTGATGCAGGCCAAGGAGGAAGCGCGACGCTGTTAACAACGGTGGATATTTTATTTTGGTCCTTCTTTCATTCAACGTGCGTCGACCGGCCGTGTGGCTCCTTTCGTGCTTCAACTCAGCCTCAGAAGGACTCCGAGCATTACTTATTTTAATGAAGTCCTAGTGTTGCCGAGTACCCATCATATGTCTCATACTCCTCGTTTTCCTCGAGGTTGATCAATCCTACCCACCGTTTACCAGACATGGACGGCTTTTCAGGTACCAGAGCGGGACAGATCAATGGGCATGGGGAGCAAAGGCCCTTTGTTCACCTTGGTTAGTTCTCGTATCTCTCTCCCCATCAGGGCAACCTCTTCTCGAATTTCCTAATCAAGAACGTTCCAGACCTTTTGGACAATGACGATGAGTTGGAAGAAGATGCGCGCCGTTTTGCCCGGGACGGCCGGGACGGGTTGAAATTGGACGACAGCCAGAAAAGTGAAGATTTTATCAAGAAGTTGATCCGCGCTGCTCACTTGGCTCGAGATCCCGGACGTATGTACCCACGGCATACTTACTTACCTGCCATTGTCGCTACAGCATATACTGACTATCTATTTGGGGACTAGTCTATGACAGTGTGGCTCGAGACGATGAGAAATACGTAAGCCGAGTGCTCCCAGTGAAATTATCAGACGGGGAAAAAGAGGCCCTGAAGAACGAGCGAGACAAGTTGTTCTCCGAACGCAATATGCTGCGAGTCACCGCCGCCATATGCCTCGCTGCGTTCCTGCAGGCCTCGTGCAGGCCTCGCTCAACTCGTCCTCGCTGTTCCCCGAGTTGCTTGGTGCAAAGAGTATATCCAGGACCATCTCAGGTAATGCCACTACCGACTCGGCTGGGGCCAGCTCCTCTTACCTCCCAAGAGGCGAGTCCTGGGCGCTTGGCGGCCTCAACTCCGTCCCATGGTTCTCGGCGGCCGGTCTTGGATGTTGGCTGGCTCCTCCAGTCAATGACCGCTTCGGAAGGAAAGGGGCCATAGCCATATCCGCCGCTATGATCATGGTGAGCTGCCTGGCCTCGGGCCTCACTCCTCTCATTCAGGGCGAAGAACGGCGATCTGTTCGGTGG
The DNA here is from genome assembly GCA_038364195.1 of Apiospora sp. TS-2023a. Lineage (NCBI taxonomy): Eukaryota > Fungi > Ascomycota > Sordariomycetes > Amphisphaeriales > Apiosporaceae > Apiospora > Apiospora sp. TS-2023a. Next base: position 86,912 of record JAQQWQ010000008.1, read on the forward strand.
CGCGTCCTTGTTGGCGTTAGGGTCATCAATGGAATTGGTACGTCATCATCGCGTCCGCATCACCCCTTGCCATAGATACTCCAAGACTACGGCTTTTGACATGGTCGAGTATCACTGGCTGATTAACTATCCAGGGATGGGCATCAAGGCTGTCAGCACTCCTATACTCGCATCAGAGACCGCTATCAGATTCTGGCGCGGATCTTTCCTCTTGGCGTGGCAGCTCTGGTGAGTGTCTGTCTTTTCCATCCATCCATGTTGCGTTATGCTGACAACCCTGTAAGGGTGGCTTGCGGTATAATGTTCGGTCTTCTATTGAACCTCATATTTGCGGCCACTATCGAGAATGACGACATCGTCCTGGGCTTGATGCTTGGTACTCCAGCTGTCCAAGCGGGGATATTGTTAATCCTCATTTGGTCTTGCCCTGAGAGTCCTAGGTATTTCATGAAATCTGATAATAACAATTATAGTCCAATGAAGGCATACGAAGAATTGAAAAAGATCAGAGAAACATGCGAGGTAGGTTGAAGAAACAAGGAAATCCTCTTTTATAAGAAATGGAGAGCTCATACCTGTGTCGTGTAGCTGCTTGCGTTGCGCGACATTTACCTGCTGCACAAGGATCTCGAGGCGGAACGCAGCATCCAGCAGACGAATGACAGCACTACTGGAAAACGTTCAACAGGCGGTTTCCTGGATTTGTTTACCCAAACCCGGCTCCGAAATGCATTGATCAGCGCCTCGACTGTCGCTCTTTCCCAACAACTGTGTGGCAGTGCGTAAAGCCCATTCATTGTACCTAACAGCTGTGTGCCAAGTTTCTAACATAAATCAGTTAATGTATCCGCCTTTTACTCTGGTAGCTATGACCATATCACAGATATCTGCGGCAACAAAACTTACACTATGTAGGAACGCTCTTCACTTCATTCATTGGTGGCGACGATGAAAAGGCCAAGCGTATCACTGCTCTCGGACTTAGTTTCGGCTTTGGTAAGACTTCCTATTTGTTTATACGCGCTCACCTTGCTTCCCCATTGAATCCCAAAATATGGATGGTGGAAGCTAACGATCGATCATCCAGGAGCTGTGATGTTTTTCTGCGGGCTGCCGGCGATCAAAACTATCGACACGCTGGGGAGAAGGAAGTGGCTGATTTCCACACTTCCGCTCATGTGCATTTTCATGGCCGCGGCAGCCTATTCCTTCCCCGTCCCTTACAAGCCGAAGAGCGGAAGCGCCGACACTGTGCGCTTGGTTGCTACATTGCTCTACCGTAAGAACGCAGCACGTGGCCTGCCCAAAAAGTCGTTTGCTGATAGTCAAATCCAGTACATTGTGCAGCCTATGCCCCAGGCTTGGGTAAGTGAAGCCTAACCACTATCCTACTTTCATTACGTGTGCAGTTCCATACTGACTCGTGTCCAGGTCCGATACCTTTCACATTGGCATCCGAAAGGTGAGCTGGAAATCCGACAACCCTTGTGCTAAAACATGACACTAACATTACATGTTAGCTTCCCACTGTCACACAAAGAAATCGTAAGCATGAAACCACACATCATTGGCAGAAAGAAGTCCGCTGACACTGGAGACTCCAGGGTTGCGCAAGCGTCATATCCGTCAACCTATTCTTCGCAGGCGTCATCACCATCTTTTTCCCACGGTACGTTACTTTCTCTCATCGTGCCACCCATAGCATCTGTTTTGCTAACCACTTGCTGCAACTACCTACAGAATCAGCGAAGACAGCTTCCTGACGCCCCCGGGAAGCCTGGGCCTCTTCAGCGGTCTCACCCTGCTGGCCTGGGTCCTCGTCTACTTCCTGGTCGAGGAGACGCGGCAGCTGTCGCTGGAGGATCTGCACAGCGTCTTCAGCCAACGCAAGGTGGATTTCGTTAAGACAATGTACAAGCAACTGGGCTATCTGGTGCAACGGTACCTGTTTCGAAACATGGACGCCAAGGACCCTTTGGCAGCCCAAGAGGGGGAGGATGACGAGGGGGGTACTCGCCGCCCCAGTTCGGCATGCCAATGAGGCCGGTGTCTAGCGGCGGCACGACGGCTCGGTCCCGAGGCTCGGTTGCTGTTAGTCCGCGGGGCTCGGTAGAGTCTCATCCCCGAAACGTTCCGAACGAGCGCCATTAGCTTGGATCACGTAGTGGTGTGGTGAGTGTATACATCGCGATTGAAGATTGCTAACTGCAAAACGACATTTTGTCACATCATGGAACCGGGGGAGGGAGGAGGGGAAGGGCACTGAGCCACCCTGACGTCACGTGACAACTGTCGGGGACCTTTCCGAGCGTGGGGCCACTGGATCGACCTGTTGGGGAGACTGGTCGGGTTGGCATCGGGTAACTTGTACATTACATTTCTTTTAACGGGTAAACGATTTGTAGAATTGATAAGGCTCATTCCGGCAGTTTATAGGCAGCAAACGAATAGCGTCTTGATGACGGTACGGTCCATCGGAATTGTCTTTCAGCCCATTGTCCCCTTGTTGTGGAAGCTAAGAATATCCTTTCGGAAGCCTCCCGTCAGACGCCAGAATGCCTGCGGATATTCTGGCACTACCAGCTTAGATTAATACGAACACACTGGGAACGGTGGACTAGTATTGCGCAATTGAAAATCGCCGATTTAATATTGCTGATTGGTGAGATTCTATCTTGAACAGTAGGCTGAAGCGAAGAGTGCCACGTTTCCCTGGCGTTGCCCGAGACCTGTCGGGAGCATTCCGAGCGCGGATTATCAGCTTTACCACTGGTATTTGCAATGCAGAAATGATCTTGGAACTTACATGTAGGTACAATCTGACTATTTAGCTGTGACTTAATTCACTTTGCTGTGAAAATCGACATCGAAAACCAAATGATAGAGCCATTACTTTACGTATCGTTCAAGTCCAGTTGGAGACCTGGGCCGCGAGACTTGGCCAAGAATAGCCTCTCGGAAACCTCCCCGTCAGACACTAGGATGCCTGTGGGCCCAACTTTAGAGTTGACAGCGCCTAGACACCATTAAAGCGCCGGTCGACCCGCTTCGGGTGAGGTTCCGAATGGCAGCTGTTTGGCAAAACGCGATAGGACATGGTAGCTTATTTGGACTTCCTTTTCCTATTACTTGAAACAAACTACCTACCTAGTTGTGATGCCGACTTTAGCCCACAGTACATGACCGGACTGGGTATAACTACGCCAACGCTATGCTCATGTAAATACATCCGTCGCCCCGGTGCAGTAAGTAATAGCAACACAAGAACCACGTTAAAGTACATTTTGTCTAGTCGGTTAACTCCCTCATTCATCGTCCTCGTACAAGTCCTGATCCCACCGTCTCCCCGGACTGGGCGCCGGACTCGTCCGCATCTTGGGCCGGCTCCGGAAAACGAGCTCCATATCTTCGACCCCTTGCTCCAAGAGTTCTTCGATGATGGTGGACTGCTCTGCCGTGTCCTCTTCTTCCAATATGGGGAAGGTGCTGTCTTTTATCGGCGACACCATCCGGTTCTTGCGCTCCGACCGCCTGCGCTCCAGCTGGGCCTTTTGACGCGCGGCTTCGTAACCCTGCATCGAGCGCCGCGTGCGTGCGACCAGGTCCTCGGGATCTTCGGAATCTGTAGGGTCATCTACGGTGTTGTTGCTCAAGGCCTGTATGTTGACTCGAGGCCGGGGCGTCGGCGAGAGAAGCTGTGTGGCATCGTCCTCGTCCCAGTCATTATCCAGCGACGGTGTACGCTGCATAGACATGCGAGTCCGCTCCGTCAATGACAGAGTGTGCCGAGCCTTCTTCAGGGGAGACGGAGACGCATTAGACATCGAGGCCAAAATTTTATCGGCCATGAGTTGAGTGGGAGAAGTCTCTTGATCTGGCGCGGTCAATTCTTCCCCGACCGGCTTCTTGGATCTGGGGAGGGTACCAGGCAGTTCTGGAGATTGCGAGCGCGGAGGTGATATTGGAGGGGAGTACCGGAGAATCCTGGCCGTCCCCGCTTGCGATACTTGCTTCTCTGGCTCAGGGGTCACCGAAGAAGAGCGACTAATCGGTATAGAACCGTGACGTGCGTTGCGTGGCGTCTCCATCGTATCCTCATTGTCATCTTCATCGCTACTTTCAATCGGAGGCCTAGTGTTTATCGAGGTCGTGCGGACCACAGGACGCCGCTTAGCCGAACGTAAGCTAGACCCATGACTATTGACCGGCGGCCTCGAGAGTTTAGCTTCGCGTTCGAGTTCGTTCTCCCACTCGTCTAGGTCGGAGAGTTGCTCTGGCTCTTCGGCGCGATGCGCCTTTGCGGAGGATCGGTTGGTCACTAGGCTGGGGAAATCAGGGATGCGCGCCAGGTCGCTGTCAAGTTCCGCCTTCATGTTGTCGAGCAGCTGTGCGTACTGTGGAGGAGGTGGCGGTAGATGCAAGCCGTCCAGGTCTTGGGGCGACATGGTGTCGGCAGTCAGTTTCAGATGGGCCGTGAAGCCGAGATCAATGCCTTTGCTGTCAGGTCCAGGTGATTTGCGAGGTTCGGCTACCTTGTCGCCAAATAGCTTCTTCCTAAACCCATCCCACTTTTCGAGCCGGGCGCGCTGTACTTGGACTCGCTGGTCCAGTTGGTCAAGTAGGCCCGGAGTCTGATCTTCAATATCTGTCAGTGTCCCCTTCTGGACACCTTCCCACACCTGCTCAAATGGGGTGGACAGCAGCCCGCCCTTGGTGGAGCTATTCTCGCCGTAGAGTATGTTTTCGGTCCATTCGTCGTTGCCCGTCCAATTCGTCTTGAGCATCTGGCGCACTTGGTACCTCGTCTTGTCCGAGGCCTGGCTGCTGGGATCATCCGCTGCCAAGCTCTTGATCTGCTCGTTGCGCTTCGCAATGGTCTGTTCCTTCAGCGCCAGTAGTTGCGCAAAATCGTGATATCGTCCCCGAGCCTCATTCTTGTCCCGCAAGAACGCCCGTAGCGAAGCCTTGTGTGCGAGCAATAACCCATTCAGCTCCGTCCTTTCGCCCTTGTAGCCCCAGTTCTCGATCGCAATGTTTTCGGAAATGGAGGGTCGGTAGTCGTGGCCGGCGTTGAGGGCGCGCTCAGCCACCAGCTTCTTCAGCACGGCCGAGGAGAAGACGGCCAGGACTTCTTCGAATCGTTCGCCCTTGCATTCGTCGAGCATGGTCTTTCGGATGACGGCATCGCGGCCGAGGACGCCATTCTTCTTTGCTTGCTCTAGGCATCGTGTGAAGGCCGCGCGCAGATTGATCGATTGGACTTGGTCGAGAGGGGGGTAGAACGGTCGGAGCTTGTTCAGCGTCTCTTCGGGGTCCCACAGGTTGAAGAGTTGGTAAAGCGCCCACTCGACGGCCTGAATGCGCTTCTTTTGCCCGCCGACTGGATCCTTGGAGGAGAAGGTCGCGGGCGTGATGTCGGGCCAATCCTCCTCCTGATCCAAGTCGAGAAGTCGCAAATTGGTCAGAAACAGAGTCCTAGAGGAGGTGGTGCTGGGAAGCTGGACATTGCTGGCAGCGGGGGCGGTGGTGCCGGATTGCGTAGGTGCCAAAGGCGACTTGGCCGAGGCGCGTAACGATATCGGTCTCGGTCGCGTGGAGGCGGGCTTGGGCGGTTGGAGAGCCATCTTTTCATTTCAGTTTCGGGGATGAGACTCTGTCTTTGGCAATCGTGACCATGCGCAAAGAATGGTTCATGGCTGGGAAGGAAAAAGCGGCACCGACTGTCGCATAAAAGGTCGAATGTCTCGAACCTGACGAACCCGTCTGTGTGCTGTTCGATTGGATTGTTGATGTTGACTTTTGCTTTCAATGTTGCTTTGGGAAGTGCCGGCGAGCCAATGAAGTCACTAGCAACCGCTACTGCCCCCCAATTTCTCCCTAAACTCCCCTAAATCCTTCTGGTTAGAGAGCCTGCCTAAGCCCGGCTCAGGTGCATTAGTGGGGCGCCAACTACGAAAACTTGACCGCTACGACCAGAACGACCGCCAACGCACTGAAAACCGAAGCCAACATCGAGCGATCCCCATCAAACCCCATGCAAGCCAAATCATCCATCCTCGCCAACGAGGCTCGCGAGTCGCCTACCGGGCCCAACAGGGCCTGCATCCCTGCCAATGGGAACTATTGACTGCTAGTTCAATTGGGAATCGAACGGATTGGCGCATATGATTGGACCTGATCCCATATAACCATGGTACGCGACACTGGCCAACAATGATTTTGTTCACAGCCCCCACTACGTTGCTTTCAGTGAGTGACGTCGCTTGGCTTCGGTGAGTAAGTAAGGTGAGATGACTATGTCGGGGTCTTATACGCCGAACATTAATCATTCCGTCGGCAACGACATCCCTAGCTTCATGTATACCTTATTTCATGCGTATATGCCTGCAGATGGCGGACATCCGTATTCGATCATCCTCACCAGGAACTCGACTCTTTACGGTGCAGCACCGAGATGCCCAGCGCCCAGCGTATCCACTTGCCCCTCATTGTCGGCAACCTCCAACCTCTGAACACTTAATTCCTTTAGTGTCATGAGCCAAGTCTGGAGATCAACGAGCAAAGTTGTTGCAGTCGTAACGTTACTGTCGCGAGAAAGAAGGCGGGGGTAAGAATCGCGAATCGATGTACTATAATACAAGATATCCCCTCTCTTGATGTCCCTCAGTTGCCCTATACCTGCACTATTTCGTGAACGTTCTTGTTGAATGCGATGCTGGGGTTTGCTGCAACTTCTTGCCTATGGTGGCTTGCTGCCGCTCAGCTAAATGCGCAATACAGTAATGTCGATCAAAGATGTCTTGGCCATCAGAATGAATCCGAGATGTCAACTCAGAAAGACTTGTTCCTCGACGCCTTGGTTGCCAACATGACAATAGAAGACTTGGGTAAGATGGTGAACATCGCGCAGAACACCGCGTTATCGAGAAGCTGAACAGGCTAGTCCTACAGGTGCACCTCATGTTCGCCGGGGAGATCATTGGAGTAGAGTCAAGGAATGAGTTATACGGTATGGGACACGATATTTGAGCTAGAGGCGTACTCACAATACCTAACTTAGACCATACGATGCGCTTCTCCCCTGGCTCGCCCATCGGCGCCATGCACGACTGGTGAGACGATGGTGCAAAACCTCTAGGTCTTCATAGCCTCGGCTCACCTCTGAATGTGTAGGTACACGCTGAACGCCTCTCAGAACAATGAGTTACAACAGTTGAACCTGGACAAGTCCCGGCTGAAGATCCCGATGATGCACACGGCCGAGTGCCTACACGGAGTGGGGTCCTTCAAGCAATCCATGTTTCCGCAAAGCCTGGGCCTGTCCGCTAGCTTCGATACGGATCTCGTCTATCGCGTCGGGCGAGCGATTGCGAAGGAGGCGCGCTCGACCGGCATCCACGCCTGCTTCTCGCCCGTTCTCGATATCGGCCAAGATCCGAGGTGGGGTCGGATGCAAGGTATGGGATGACCCCCTTCTCGTCGTCTTCGGGCAAATTGCTAAGTTCGGGTGGGCATAGAGGCATGGGGTGAAGACAAGATCTTGACTTCCCATATGGGAGTTGCCTATTCCTCGGGTCTGTCAAAGAATAGCTCGTGGTCAGAACCCGATGCCGTCGTGCCCGTCATGAAGGTACCAGACAAGGCATTCATTACCAAATTCTGCCATGTAACTCACACTATCTAGCACTTCGCTGCGCATGGTTCGCCTCAATCCGGGCGAAATGCCGCCCCGTTCATGGGTCATGGCAACCGGCAAGTGCTTCAGGACCTCCTGACGCCTTTCGAGGCGGCTGTCCAGCTAGGAGGCGCAAGAGGTGTTATGATGTAAATAATCCTCTAAGCTACGTCTTACCGTACCTGGGGTTGACTTCGAGATATGAACAGGGCATATAACGAGTTTGACGACATCCCAGCATCGGTACATCCGATGCTGCACAAGGCGCTTGATGATTGGGGCTATGAGGGATTCGTCATGGCCGATGACACAGGTTTGCCTCATAAACAAGAATGCATTGTTGGACTATGGACTAACGGGTCTTCCAGGAATGATCGAGCTCGATACCATGCATAAAGTGGCCGACGGCCCAGCGGATGTCATAGCCCAATGGTTCAATGCTGGAGGCATGCTTCAATTCTACGACTACTCTCTGGAAACATACCTGAATGTGAGAAGCTCACCAAGTCCCGCATATCCTGGAGACACCTACTGACCTGCCATGCAGACCACCAAGGGGCTAATAGCCAATGGCACTGTGACCTTAAAGACACTACAATCCCGAGTCCGGCGGATGCTTGGGGTGAAGTGGGATTTGGGGTTGTTCCAGAACCCCCTCATCCCGGAAAACAGCCCCGACCCTCTCGATCTAGTGGAAGAGCACAGAGGACTCACACTGGAGGCGGCGCAGAAGAGTATTGTTCTTCTTGAGAACCGAAATGACACGCTACCCCTGAGACTGAATGAGCAGAACATCAGCCGCATCGCCCTAATTGGCCCCTTCACGGATACGATGAACTATGGCGACTACTCTGGCGCGTGGGGCCAGTATCCGGCCGGCGCCGCCAAGACACTGCGAGAAGGTCTACTTGCATATACCAACTCATCCAAGATCGATCTGGTTTCAAGCTGGGGCGCGAACACATGGGAATACAACGGCCAGTATGTCATCCCACCTTACCTGCTCTCCACGAACGGCACGAAAGGCGGGCTACAGGCCAAGTACTTCCCGAATCCCAATTTCCAGGGGCAGACTGTGGATCGAATGGAGGCGCCGGCACTGGACTGGGGCATGTATCCACCCCCAGGTCTTCCGTCCAACAACTTCAGCGCCATCTGGGAAGGCGAACTCGAGTCGCCCGTCGACTTGGACGTAGAGGGCTGGATTGGTATAGCTGTCGGCCTTAACACGACCGCGAAGCTATACGTCGACGACCAATTGGTCATGTCGCACGGCACTGCTGATCAACTCCTGGATTCGAGCACCGTTATGGGCAACATCATGCAGTACACCTTTACCCAAGCCAACAGCACCCAGCCGGCCCCCGGATCAGCGCCCTTCACGTTCCGGAAGGGCGAGACGTACCGCATCCGGATCGAGTACCAGGCCTATAACCTCTATAAGAAGATCGAAAACGTCTCGTCCCTCAACTCGCAAATGGTCCTGTTCTGGAACCTCGTTGACCGCAACGAGAACCAAGCGGTCTCGCAAGCCGCCCAGCTCGCCGCCTCGGCCGACCTGATCGTCCTCGCCGTGGGCGCGGCCTGGAACTCGGACGGCGAGAGCGGGGACCGCGCCACGCTGGGCCTCCCCCTCGCAGGACCGCCTCGCGCGCGCCGTCTACGCGACGGGCAAACCCGTCGTGCTGGTCCTCCAGGGCGGTCGGCCCTTCGCGATCCCCGAGTACTACGCGTCCAGCGCGGCGGTGCTGTCGGCCTTCTTCCCTGGCCAAAGCGGCGGGCAGGCCATCGCCGACGTGTTGTTCGGTACGGCGTCGCCGGGTGGTCGCATGCCAGTTACGGTGCCGCGCCATGTGGGACAGCTGCCGGTGTACTACAACTTCAAGCAGTTCGCGCGCAAGATCAAGTATCTCGATGTAGACTCGGAGCCGCTTTACTGGTTCGGGTACGGGCTTTCCTACACGACGTTCGCGATGTCGGACTTCCGCGCCTCAGCTACGAATACTATCGCTACTACAGCAGCGATGGTGCAGGATCAGCAGCAGCAATTAAACAACGCGACTACATTCAGCGCGGGCAACACCATCCGTTTCTCAATCAATGTCCACAACAACGGCACCCGGCCAGGCAGCTTCGTGGCCCAGGTATATTTGCTTTCGCGCGTGTCGTCGGTGGTACAGCCCGTGAGGCAGCTCGTGGCGTTCAAGCGCGTGTACCTGGAGGCCGGGGAGGAGGCCATTGATCTCGTCATGGAGCTGGACGTGGATCGGTACCTGACCATCTACAACCGTTGGGACGAGTGGGAGCTTGAGAAGGGCGCCTACACTTTCTCGCTGCTGTCGCACGGGGGCAGCGCTCTGGAGACGGGGTTGAACGTCACCATGGAGCGCATTTGATAATATAACCTAGAATTTATTGAGTGAGGGGCAGAGAAGTTCAATGTGAATGTTTCACGTTAGGGGGCTCGGGGCGCGTGGCGGGGTTCTGAACTGTAAGTACCTAGGCAGGGGGCCGCGGATGTTACCGGTCGCTTTATATGAGCTGGCTCGTCTGGACTTAAACCAGACAGATGTTCCTATTGCCTCCCATGAATCATACATACCCTGCCTCCAATCCTGGATCGTCTTTCAATTCATTAAACACCAACAATTACCAGCAGCGCCATGTCTTGGCATAAACTGCCAGCGGAGCTCAAGTCGGAGGTCGTCAGCTACTTTGAGCTCCCGCGACTCGAGCTAGGCTCTCGAAGTCCTTCGCCGGAATACCTGCTCAATCGATCCGACTTGCGAAACCTGTGCCTTGCATCCCAGTCCATGGCCGAGTTGGCCCAACCTGTGCTCTACCGTACCATCATCCTCCATCGCGAAAGCAGGTCTGCTAAAATTTATCAGACTTCTTATGAAGCTGAGGGATATTATGCTGAGAGGATACGAGGTGAGGCTTGTTTTGGTCTTCGGAGTTCTGTTCTGTGTGCTGTGTTGCCGCTACTCCGCACCTTGATACACAGGCCTCATTTGCGATCGCACATCACATACCTGGCCTGTCTCTATTCTATTGGTGGCGTACCAGGGTATACGCTGGTATTGGACCCTGAAATCATCTTTAAAGGGTGGAAGGCCCGCTCCCAGGAGTTCTCCGATACCCGATGTTTCGAGAGACAGGTCTTGGATATGGCCGGGCTGCCCATATCGCCACTGGATTCAACATACGAACGCCCGGATACAGTGGCGAGGGACGAGACCAACGCAGCGAATCTTCCTCAGACCGACGACACCCAGTTCGGCCAGAGGCTCCTTGCTGCGGTGTTTTGTCTACTGCCAGAGGTGGACACAGTGCTTCTCGAGGCATACGATGTGAGGGCAGGCAATGTGATGCATGGCATACTCGAGCGATACTTGACGAATGCCGCGACGGCTTCGGCGGTACTGCCCAAACTGGCGACTTTGCAGCTACAGGTGAACGAGCTACCTGGGCAAAGGATCGAACATCGGTCCATGGTCGCTTTCAATACGGTCTACGCCCTGCTGGGTCTGCCCACCCTTCGGCACATCGAAACCTGGCGCGACGACGGATTCCAGTCCTTTTTCAATCGCACCGAACGCAGAGGACCACGCATGGGACCCAATATCAACCATCGTGACTGGCTGCCCAAGATGGAGACGATGACCCTCCGGACCGCCAATTACAACTGCGGGTATTTCTATGCGACCTGCGAGGCGGCGACGAGTCTTCGCCGTCTGGAATTGCAGGCCCTGGAGATCGACTGGGGGCACTACAACGCCAAGTTGCACTCGGAGGCCACCTTGAATGCGGCCCTGCTGCTCCGAGCCGACACCTTGGAAGAGCTGAGCCTGGGCGCGTTTGGCCGGCACGACCGCCTTCACCTCGACGGCGCGTCCGGCCGCCTCGTCTGCCTCCCCGCCATGGCCCGGCTCCGGGTGTTGCGTATCGACGTCTTTATGCTGTTCGGGACTCCCTCGGAGATGATCGACCGCCTGTCGCTTCCGGACCTTCTGCCGCCGAACCTGGAGCGGCTGGATCTCTGCGACGGATGGTACAGCGCGAATCCGCGTCTCGGCCGCTTCCAATTCGATCGCTCGGAACGTCACCTCGAGGCACTGGTGCGGCAGTTCGAGGGACTGGCGGAGGCGGTGCGGCCGCGACAGGACCAGCAACCGCTTTCGCGTCTGCGCAGTGTGCACCTCCGACCGGGGCTCAAGTGCGCGCGGCAGGATTGGCTGCGGCAGTGGCAGCTTCGAAAGATTGTCGACCTGCTAGATCAGGTTGGTGTCGTCTTCACGCATGTTTTGCCGCCGCCCGATGCAGAAGAAAAGTCATGAGCTCTTCTGCCTCGCGGTTTATCGCGTCGTAGTTCGTGCGATTGCGGTCTGCCCCATTACCTGTTGGCGAAAACTTCTGATCATCACAGGGAATATGATGTACTTGGTTACAGTATCTCTAACAGTTATTTGCTAAAGAGGCCTGTTTATTAAATTCGAAATAAGCTATCAGGCTTATACAAACGAAGCATAATTTTGGAATTGCATCCTCGAGACCTGACATGTTGGCCCCCACACTTGCCCTCAGCAATCAATCACTGCCCCACAGGTGAGCCTCGACCTCCTTACTCTTCGTGACGGCGCAGCACAAAGAAGAACGCTGGGCCAGGCCCCTGTGGATTGTCCACTACGCCCAGCAGCGTGGTGCTGTCGACCCGACGGAAGTGGTCGATGATGGGCAGCTGGTTGTAGACCATGCTGGCCGTCACCACGCCGCGGTACTCGACGGGCCGCAGTCGAGCTCCCGGCTCTTGGGTCTCGCACTCGGCCCGGTGGTCCGGCACGTGCGCGCCCTGAAGAAGGAGTGCCGTCGCCTTGAGCGGGTCGGCGGCGAACAACAACTCGCCGTCATCACCACCACTACTGCCGTCCTCTCCCCCCTTCTTCTGGCTCTTCTTGGAAGCACGCCACACCAGGGGGTCGACGTGGTCGTTGCCGGTGAATCGCTTCCCGAACCAGCCCGATGTCACGAGGACGCCGTCGGACGGCGACGCGGTGGGGAACTCGGCGCCCTTCCAGAGACCGCGCAGCTGGCTGGGAAGCTGTTCAAAGTAGGTTGACTGACCTGGGTTTCGAATTTTGTAAAAAATCGCATACAGATCGAATACACCAACGATCGATGCGAAGTTGTAAGTCAACCAGGCTCTAGCATGGAAGCCTAGAATGGGTGATCTCATGTACTTGTATATATGTGCACCCGATAATGCGGTGTGTTACGCCAATATTATGACAAGAAACCAAACATGCAGCAAACAACACAGCACCCCGCGCTGTCCATCGTTGCATTGGCTTGATATGGCAGGTCGACCGAGTCGTAAGGATGATGTTTGGGGACGATTTTCGCATTGGCGGCGAGCTCGAGGTCGTATTAAGCATCATATGGCGAAAGCGGAATCACGATGTAGGAAAAAACAAACACATCTTACCTAGCTAGATATACCCCAACTCTGGTCCAGCCATGACTTTAGCAGTCTCACATACGTATATGAATAAGGCTGACGCGATATCGATACATTGTCGCCAGGACGCTTCACCAGTGCTTTGTAATGGCGAGACTTTTGCTAAAGCCGCACCTCGATACCCGTCAGGGTCTTCGGCTCGGCACCTCTAGCCGATCGTTACTCGTTTAAGGCTGAGTTGACCGTTGCAGCAGCATGCAGATTGGGGGTTGAACTGAGGGGTTGGTTGCACTACATGTAACACAAGTAATACCAACATGGTGACGCTGTTCCGACCACCATCCCAGTCTTTTTCTTGGTACCAAGCGACCGCTGGAATAAAGCGTACACTGCCCAGGTAATAACAGCCTATCCACGTGTATTATTCCACTTACTCCCTATACGTGTCACCAAGAGATTACTATCATGTTTGATATCATGCCGGTTGACAACAAGAAGCGAAATAATTGCGGGTGGTGTACCACACAAACCGAGAACGAGGCCTTCAGGTAAGAGGAATATTTTGATTTATTGGCTAATACATGATACCCATTTTCACCATAATCCCCAATCATAGTTGTTACCACGAATGTCTCGGCGACTTGCCAAGTCGATCATCGGAAATCTGTGGCTGCTGACTGCGCGATTTGACAGGCTGTGCCGCAAGTCTCTCTCGCACACATCGGCCGAGGTTGGTGGTATAATTTTAGCAGCCCAAACACGCATCTAAACATAAGGGCCATAGTCATATCAGAAACTGGGGAGCAAACATCCAGCTACCAGTACCTGGATCATGCCAAGGATTTCCAGTTACAAACCGTACGCCGCATTGGTCTTTTCTGTACCCAGATTTCACCCCATTCGCCAAAGCCAGGACAAGCCGACCACGGTTCAAGTGAAATCTCTTGGTTGTAGTTACACCCAATGAGAAAGAGGATGCTAGAGTTGATCTTTGTCCAGGCAGCAAACGGGGTCAAGCGGCCTTTTCGCTTTCACACTCAAAACCCCCCATGACAAGGCCATTCCCGCCCCGAGTACTACAATTGAGTTTGGAGCTAAAATTGATTATGAAATCAATGGCTACATCCGTGAATTTAGGAACACCTTACACGTCAACTCTGAACCATATCTATAATGTTGCTCTACCTATCGGCTTCGATTCCTATTGGCTGAGTTGGCGAACAAGCTTCCCGGGAAACTCTCACGAGTCATGACTAGCACCTCGTATACATTTACAGGTTCGCTCAAGCAGCAGTACGATTGCTGTATAATTGATTCATCAGCGCGCTCCCGAACACGTTTCAAGCTGAATTTAATCCCCATAAACTGCAAGCAGAAGGTAGTCTAGACATCTTTCAGAATGCCAAGTAAATGAAAACCCCACCTCATTGGTTCCCAACCGCAGCCCCCCTGCATGTCGCTTAAGAAGACGTCGAATAGGATGCGCCGAAAAACAACACTGTTGGCTCTAACGAATGATTACTATTCTCCACGCCAAATACGACATCATCACTTGGGATGTAAACAAACGTAGATAAATGCTCTGTCTCTTCTTAGCTGTAATTTCAATACTTCTTGTAGCCTACAACAAAATCACGTTGCTCTTGGTGGACGATGGCCTCATTTGCAAATCTGGTTTTGATATTGACCACTTTGGCTTTTGCCTGGTGGATTTACTCAATGTTGTGCCTTCTTCGAAACTACCTGATCGCTCGCAAGATAGGTATCCCCATCCGTGTACTGTTCATCGCCAGTAACAACCCCTTCTGGATGCTGGTCGATACCAGTGTCGTCACGCTTTTGTGCAAGCTCCTGCCGTTTCTTCGCAACTCGAGCTTTGCTAGGTACAATTGGCGGGGATGGGAGGTCCAGGACAAGTGCCGGTCCGCGCTGGAAATGGGTACAGCCTGGGTGCTTGTCACCTCGAACTACAATGCGATCCAACTCTGCGACCCAGACGCCCTGATGGACGTCTTTCGGCGCAAGAATGACTTCCCACGCCCATTGCAATTCTACAGTAAGTCATGTCTGGCGGCGCATTATGCACCACGCAAATGGTTCTGACACTGGTACTAACTTAACTTCCAATAGCTATGCTGAACCCATTTGGCCCGAACTTAGCTACGGTATGGGAATGGTTTTGCCTTTGGTATGGATGAAGCTGACAATAATTGCCCAGGTCGAAGGAGACCAGTGGAGGAGACAGCGAAAGGCAGCTGCCTCATGTTTCAACGAGCCCAACAACGAAATCGTCTGGTCAGAGAGCTTGGCCCAGGCCGACGGTATGATCCGCTACTGGACGGCTAAGCCGTCAATTGCGAGCACCGCAGATGACGCGCGCACCCTTTCGCTTCACATTCTGTCCCGAGCCGGGTTTGGGAGGTCATTCAAGTTCCAGGGCCATCTAGAGAAGGCGGCCACCGCCTCGGTAGTCATGGACTACAAGGAGTCGCTGCAGATTGTCTTGGACAACAGTATACTCATCATGGCTTTAGGCACCAAGTTCCTCACCAAGTCTTTGCTTCCTGCCAGCCTTCGTGGAGTGCATCATGCGATTGTTGCCTATCAGGAGTATATGACGCGCATCTACGAGGAGGAGAAGGGCTCAGTGGCTCAGAATGGAATAAAGCCGATGAGCCGCACGCTCATGTCCACCCTAGTCCATGCTTCAGCCGAGGACGAAGATCCAGCCACAAGACTGACGGAACGCGAGTTGTACGGGAACATGTTCATGTTCAACTTTGCCGGCCATGACACGACAACCAATAGCCTTGTTTTCGCTTTGATGCACTTGGCCATCAACCCGGAAGTCCAGGAGTGGATTTCCGAGGAGATCTGCTCCGTCTTTGGGGACCGCCAAGTTTCAGAATGGGACTACCACTCGGATTTCCACCGTCTTAAGCGCTGCGCTGCTATCCTGATGGAGACGGTGCGCCTATGGACACCGGTACCCATGGCCAAATGGACCGAAGCGCGCGCGCAGCAGCTGACCTTATCGGGCGAGAAAAACATCACAATCCCACCCGAAACAACTGTCTTGGTCGCCTATTCGGCCGTACACACCCATCCCCATTTCTGGGGACCTGATTCCCTCGAGTGGCGCCCGTCTCGCTGGATCCGGCAGACGAATACCACTACTGTGGGGAAGACATTGGCAAAAGAGGAGGAGCTCATCACCCCGCGTCGCGGCACCTTTGTGGGATGGTCGGAGGGCGAGCGCAACTGCCCCGGCAAGAAGTTCTCTCAGGTCGAGTTCGTCGCTACCATGGCCATCCTGTTCCGCGACCACCGTGTGGATCCGACCAAGAGACCAGGGGAAAGTGCAGTTGAGTCGAGACGTAGGATTCAGCATCAGCTGGAGACCGACTCGGCGCAGATTCTCCTGCTGCAGATGCTGCATCCGGAGCGGGCTGCTCTGAGTTGGAGGAAGAAAGGGCGGAAACCGGATACTGAATAATATTCCGTTTACTCTAGGTGGCTAGCAAATCGGCACGGCTGAAGACAACGGTCATCTCTGCCTGCTAGGTCTACAGCACAATCATTCTAGCTAGAGACCTTCCACCGCCGATCAGGTTGAGCGGAGACCTCATCACTCTATTGTTCATGTAACTAACTCATCAGTTTACTGTGAGCAAAATGGGCTTGCCTATTAAAGATTTTGCCTGCTTCAGTCACAAGTTCCCTTTGCCCCAGACACTTGCACCTTTTTCATACCTCAGCCAACATCAGCATCTCAAAGCTTTCGCGCAGAATCCTACGCTAGGCACATATATACTTGATCCACAGGTCACCGAACACACCCCACCATCTCCTCTGAATCAATCACCGAGAAAATGCCCAAAGGAAGCTACAAAAAGAACAACAAGCCCATCCTGGGCGGTGCCGGCGGGGGTTACGACCTCCCCCCTATCGCCGAGCAGCTCCGCCGCGAGACCGGCTGCGGCACCTACCGCGGCAAGGACAATAGCATCTCGACCGTAGGCCTCGACTTGCCCATCCCCAAGGGCAACAACCCTCCTGGCAGTGGCCCAAAGCATGAGCCCGCCGAGATCCATCAGCAAGCCGGCGGCCCTCCCACTGTCGTCGGTTTCGGTGAGAATAAGTTTCTCTCCACATCATCTGGACACTCTAAGTAGGTAAGTAAGCTTTAATAAGCAAAGAGACGTCCGTCTCGGTTGCTAATTCTATGCTTCCAGACACGAATCATGAAGAAACTAGCCCTGGTTATGGGGGTGAGTGCGACAGTGCTACAAGCTGAGACTTTAGATCCCAAGGAAAGCTCCATTAATACTGGTGGTTTGGTTTGAGTTGGCGACCCATCACATAGAACTCATAGTTCCGTCTTCAGAATACATTCGGCACAATTTTCAGTGAGATTCCGATATGCAGTGTTTTATCATTATGAACTGGCGTCACATGCTGGAGGGGTGTTTTACCAATAACCGCGGGCAATCAATCTAAGGAAGTGTTTCTGTTAACCCAGAATACTTATAGATTTCAGGTGTTGTTAATACAGTCTTTGAGCGTGCACTCTTCGGTGCATATTGTTGCTACTAATCCAAACCTGCCGGGTCGGCTTGGTGGAGGACATTTGAATGGGTATTGTCGAGACTAAGGACTTGTTTGGAAACAGCATACCAGTTCAAAGTGAACAACCGAATTGTGTAAAATGCTCTGGTGTGCTATATTTGGAGTACCAGTAGTCTTATATAAATATAGGTCCTCCCTGCCCTAGATGCCCAGTTCCTGATGTATCTTTTCTATTACCACCCATTTAGTTAACCCTGTTTCGTTCAGCGTTCTTTTGAGTTACTAACTTCCTTTCTAGTGTTTATACCAAACCCATCTGTTATTATTATCCAGCCAACGTTCTCGCTAAAATGGCTGGTCCTGGAAATCCGCAAAGACCGAAGGGATGGCACAAGAACCAGCCCGTGGGCGGAGCCGGCGGCGGCTACGACCTTCCGCCCATCGAAGAGATGCTAAAGAAGGATGTAGGATGTGGCACCTACCGTAAGCCCCACAATAGCATCGCTACTGTGGGCCTGGATCTGCCCCTCCTGAAGAAGAACAACCCTCCGGGTAAGGGACCGACCGACTATCCTCCACCGGAGCCAGTCGAGCCGGCCACCCAAGCGAGCGGCCCTCCGAACCCCTTCAAGAAGTAAGCAGATCGTATCGATTGAGGTAGAGAAGGTCGATTTATCACCCCGCCGCCTGCCATATCCGGAGATGATATGGCTGCTGATTTTGCCATTTCTATGTTTCCAGAGCACTAAGTGATTTTACGGAGCGGTTTACGGACTGGTAATGATATTGGGTTTTGGGCAAATACTGGGCGGGGAAGAGAGGAACCATGGCACTGATGCTGAGGCGTTCCGACATTGGTTATGTATAATGGGCGTTTTTAAGTAGTCAGTTATGAGATCTCTGCTTTGCGGAGTGAATGAATAGACTTATCTTACGCCGAAGAGGCTTGTGCTTGACTGTAAGTGAATTATTGTGTGATATTTTCTTTTGAGACAATCAACTTGTGTGTTTCGGAGACATTTTATATAATGTCTTTGTTTCCATCTTTGTCCATTTATTCGTGGCTTGCTCTTTGTAAGAAACTGTTATTTATTGTGCTGAGGTGATATGGTATGACTCCTAGCGGCGTCTGGAAGAAGATCGTTTAGGTGCGGGCCGACGACCGCGATTATGTGCAGCTCGTGATGGGCTATGAAGCGCAGAAGACGACGAGGCCGCTGGGGTTGACGGGTAAGGAGAAGTACTACTGTGGGAGCAACATGGATGGAATTTAAAAAGCAGAGCTGGTGTTTTCTGGTTCTCCTTTTACCCTTCTACTTTTTGTCTTCTACTTTTTGTCTTCTTTTCCGTTCTCTTTCTTATTCCGATTATCCCTGACATAGAAAAAGAACCCCCAATAACAGTTCATGTGAGATTGGCTAATATTGTTTTAGTCGGTGGGCCGAGATCTGTAAAGAAACATCGCGTCACGGGGTAAAATGGGGAATTAATTGGTAGTCTCCTTCAGAGTATTAACCTGAGCAGGGAAGCCAAATGTCCTAGCTCGCTGATTGTCGTTGGAAATTGAGATCAAGTCCTTACCCACTTCAGATCCCAACATAGCCAACCCCATATTGAATGCCTAACCCAGCGGATATCTTGATTGTACATAACGAGACGACTGCGAGGCATATTCTCAGAAGCCATATGGGGTTATATCCAGACCCAGATCCTCGGCAACCCTTGACAACATGTCATAGGATGTCAGCAAGCCTTTCCGATACTCTTCCCCCCTTTCCTCCAGCAAATGCAAAACCCTCGCCCAGGACACGTCCGGGCGAATCGTGACCTGGGAACCGCTCTCCATCCGTACCGTTGCCACCGCTGTCGCGTTGGGACTAACGAGCTCTATCGTCTCGATGCTCCTTTCGGACCACCGGTTTCCCCTCGACAATCTCTCCAGCAGCCACCGCGCCTTGGCGGCGTCGACCGGCCCCAGGATCCTCAGCCGGGCAGAGGACAGGTCGACGCGGACGATGCGCTGTACAAACTCCCGCTCGATCTCAAAGCCGCCCTCGCGCCGGCGTACGGGATCCAGCACCAGTTGAATCGGCGCCACCCTTGCCGGATTATCCCAGCCTGGGCGTTGGACAAAAGCGTTGAATGCATCGGCCGTGCAGATGATGAGAGGTGCCTTGCGCAGATAGACCGCGGCCTCCTCGTAGACCTGGCGACATGTGAGGAACAGCGGAATGGGGGAGGGGAGCCTTTCACAGCGATGAAATAGGGTCCCGGGCTCGCAGGGAAGATGGCCACCCCGCCATTCGCTGGAACGTATTGTGTCGAGATAGTCGCCCCAGCCGCGACCCCCGCAGCAGCGAGAGAGATTTTGCAGAAATTCGTGATCGGGGACACCTTGGCATGGGAAACGGTCGTATTGGCCCAAGAAACCTCCGGAAGAGGGGATTACGTGTTGGCTGGTGGCGTTATTGGTCAGGAAGGCGTGGTATATCAAGCCTTTGATTTCGGCGGGGAGTGTCATGAACGGCATGGTATCAATTGTATGCCTTTGGGGAGTTGGGTTGAGGACAATTCAACCTTCAAAGGGGGCGGGGCGCGGGAGCTTTGAGGTCATGTCTCCTGTGGCTGTTTGGCGCCTGCATTATGATTTCATTCGGTTCATACCTGTAGCAATCACGTGACGGTTCTACTATCAGTTATCTTCGCACACTTCGGGGGTTACGAACTTTTGTTATTCAGATTTAACATGGTACTCTAGTCAATGATATGTTCAAAAACAATTGAGGGGATCCTTGTCTTTGTTGGCAGGCAGGCTCTTGGGTTGGTGGTCACGTGTCTCACCTGTACCGCTATGGTCTTAACTCGATGCTGCTCTTCAGAGCTCTCTTCCTCAATCAACTGTTTCGTGGCGGCTTTTCCTGTTGCTACAGAGCCCAAAGGTTCGAAGCCATCGGCTGCTAACTGCGCAGAAATGTGGATAAGATTATCCAGCTCTGGTTGCTTGCCATGCAGTTGGGTCAGCCTACTTACGAGCAGGTATCCGCTTTCGGGTGTTTGCCCTCAGCCCGGAGGATCCAGTTAATATCGCGAGGTGGTAGCGGCGCCGGGTGCTCGTGGTGCATAGGCTCATTGGCCCGCAATCTTGGATGTATTCGCCGCAGTTGCGTGCAGTTGCTCACTTACACATAATTATCAACAGAGACACGGGACGCACGCGGTCTTTATTAAGTTGTCATACCACACACACGTATAGTTCTCCCGAGTCGGCGATGTTGGTGTCCCGCCTCCAGGTCACATGTGTGGTGTTGGTGGAAATGGTTCCCGCCTTACCGTGGCAATGGATGTCCCCAAAGGGGGGCGGCATTGCAGATCTTGGCGGAACTAGCCCAAAGAGCCGACGCCGGGGTCTGGTTGGTGGTATTATTACTGCATCGTATTGGCATGGGTAAGGTACCTGCATATCTGCGGGGTAATTGCTTAGCCCCAAGCGTGTGTCGGTGGGAGCACTTGGCCGCTTGGCCTTTCGGGGTAAGAAAGGCAAGAGAGGATTCGGAGATGGGCAGCGGACATGGGACGAGGGGAGGAGTCGGAGTTTATGGCTTTTGGGGTATGCATATGCGAAGAAACAGGCTGTGAGGACGGATGGCATGCTGTTGGGTGTTGTCCTCATAAAATCTGTGCAGACGGCTGGACTTCTTCCGTAAACACTTGTTATTGACCACTTGATTGCAAAGTGGATCGCCATGTAACTTCGCAGTCGGCTGTTCAATTGATAATTACGCGAACACGGGAGAGGGACGGGAGTTATAAGACTCCCCCGGGGTCCGCGCGCATCAGACCCAGTAATCCGAGTCGTCTGCTACTTCGTTCCGCCCCCGTCGCTCGCCGAATCACTCCACCATAAGTGTCGGTCTGACCCCGAGTCCCTCGTTGATTCTTCGTGCTTAATTCTTGTCGCATCCCCAATTTCCAGCCCGGAAGAACTGATTAGATTAAACAGTCATGCGCTACTCTTGGATCGTCGCACTGATGGCTACTGCCGGCGTTGCGCTCCCTTCTTCCGGTTCCCCCAAGCCCGGCAAGGATGGCAAGTTCACGATCGAGTCGAAGGGCATCAAAGCTCAGGCAATTCTCCACTTATACGATTATCTGGACCTCGGATTGGACTACTAACATATCATTCAGTTCATCCCCTACGGTGCCACATTGACCAACCTGTTCGTCAAGGACAAGAACGGCAAGGACGTTGACGTCGTCCTGGGCTACGATGACATCGAATACTATCGTAAGTGCCCTATTTGTCGCAGACGACTTCTTCAAATACGCAATGTCCTGACCAGCGATCTCGTTCAGCCAAGGACCCCGGCCACCCGGTGTACAACTCCATCCCGGGCCGCTACGTGAACCGCATCGGCTACGGCCACTACAAGCTGGACGGCACGACGTACAACACGGAGAAGAACGACGGCAACAACACGCTGCACAGCGGCACCAACAACTGGTCGTACCGCACCTGGAAGGTCGCGAGCGCGAAGCCCGACTCCGTCACCTTCTCCATCTACGACAAGTCCAACTCGTCCCAGAACATGCTGGGCGACGTCGAGGCCAGCGTCAAGTACACCGTCAAGGATGGCGTGCTCAACATCAAGATGGACGCCAAGTCGTTGGATCGCGCCACTCGTACGCTTAGCCCGAG
The DNA here is from genome assembly GCA_038364195.1 of Apiospora sp. TS-2023a. Classification (NCBI taxonomy): domain Eukaryota; kingdom Fungi; phylum Ascomycota; class Sordariomycetes; order Amphisphaeriales; family Apiosporaceae; genus Apiospora; species Apiospora sp. TS-2023a. The sequence continues at coordinate 109,310 of JAQQWQ010000008.1, forward strand.
AAGGGGAAATGAGATGCACAGTGGATACAGTTGCTAATAACTCTCCACAGCACTTATGTTGACGCACCACACGTACTTCAACCTGGATGCGTTCAAGAACCCCGACACCGACAAGGTGTGGGAGCACACATTGCACATGCCCTGTAAGACCACCTTATCCAACCGTGCCAGAAAGAAAGATTTAGCAAAGCTGACACACGGGATCACCTAGACTCCGCCAACTACCTCGAAGCCGACCAAGGCGCCCTCCCCACCGGCAAGATCCTGAAAGCCGCCGCCGGCAGCCTCAATGACTTCGCCAGCAAATCCGGCCTCCCCCTGGGCCACGCGCGGGACCTGCCCGGGTTCGCGGGCAACTGCGGCGCCGACGGCGCGTGCGAGGGCTACAACGGGTACTTCACGATCGAGGGGAAACCCTCTCCCGATTCCGTCGTCGTGGAGCTCGCGAGCGCCTTCTCGGGCATCAAGGCGGAGCTGCGCACCGACCAGCCTGGCGTCGTGCTCTACTCGTGCAACTGGTTCGACGGGACCGCGCCCCTCAAGGCGAACCAGGGGCTCGAGGGCAGAAGGAACGTGACGAGGTCTTCTTGTGTGGCGATTGAGGCGCAAGATTATGTGGATGGGATTAACCAGTAAGTCCAATCCCTCGGTGGTACTTTTCTGTTTCAAGACAGGCTCTTTTGCAGTGCCTCCCTGCACACCCTCACCATTTATCTCATTATGGGCCTCGCTGCCAAGATGAAGACGTTGGAAACTAATTACTTCTCACCCGCAGTCCGGAGTGGAACCGCCTTGACCACCAGATCAGCAAGCCTGGTGACAAGTACAGCTGGGAGAGCTCTTGGACATTCAGCCAGCTATAAATCCTAGTCGAGATAGTTAGTTACTGGAAGTCAGTGACTGAGAGACGTGATGGGATACGTATCAATCCGCAGCAATGATTACTTGGTCAAACATGCTATCATCTACATCGATCACCTGTGGCCGCCACGTTTTGTGGCAAGTGCCTATCCTGTGTGACCAATTGAAACTTGTTTTGGTTTTTTGCGGGCTATGATCGCGTTTCTTCATGTCAATGCACCCTCTCATTAAAAATGGTAAACACGCCGGCGATTGCTCACCGAAGTCTGGCCAACCCCCAGACGGATGGAGATAGGGGGACTCGATCCGACTGTCCGTGTTCCGGCGAGCAACTTGTTCCTCCACACTTGCATATGCCGCCAAGTGCCACCATTCCCTGCCAGCAACGTGCCCACGGAGAATTGCTTGCGTGGGATCTGGAACCTGGTAATCTGACATCGGGACACGGACCTAGTAGGGAAGCCCCCGGTGCAAGGCAAGACCAACATTTCCCCGCATGGCGTGGCGTAGAGGTGTGCAACCCACCAAACAGCTGACCGGGCCCCTTGCCCCGGTCTCCTCGTTTGAGCTGAGAAGACAAGGTCAAGACTACACAAACATTAAACATGCTCACTGACACTCAGCTCGATTGTTGTGGGACGAAACGTATGACTGAGAACCTCGCAAGAATGAACTGATGCTCGAAAGTATTGGCACCCCTTTCTGCCGTCAATTCGCTACCCCGCAACTTGTAGTAGCGCCAGTGACTCCATGTAGTTGCGCAGTCAACTCATCATCGAGAACTCAGTTACGACAGAGGTGTATATATAAACATAATATATGAATAGAAAATATGTACTAAGAATGCTGCTCGTTTACTCTACGCCAAATAGCTTGATATCCCATCTCCCCACACTGGCCCCGTGGCACAACCGAGGGTTACAAGCACTGCGAGTAGTAAGGATTCTGAAACTGGCACGTCGACCCCTGCGCGCACGCGTAGCTCCCCGTCCAGTCCCGGCCGCCGCACTGGCCGTACTTGGCGTTGGCGGTGACGGCGGGCAGGGCCAGGATCTTCTCGGCCGCCTTCTCGGCCACGATGACGATGTAGGACGACGGGTTCGTCGTCACCATACCCGGGAAGATGCCCGCGTCCACGACGAAGAGGTTGTCGGTGCCGTACACTTTCGTGTTGAGGTCCACGACGGCGGTGCCGTTGTTCTTGCGGCCGTCGTCGGGGCCCATCTTGCTGGTGCCGATCCAGTGGTTGGCGCGGCGGTTGGAGGTGGCGACGACCATCTAGAGAAAGAGTTAGCAATTAAAATCGTGGATAGTAGTCCGGAGCAATGGATGGCTTACGTTGTTAACAAAGTCCTCGACCGTCTCGTCAGGCGACGGAACCATCCACTTGAGACCAGGGATGTTCTGGCTGTTGATAGCAGCCTGCACGTTCTTGATGCCCTGAATGACAGCCGCAACATCATTGGGATCGCGCAGGTAGGGGACGGTGGAGACGACGGTGTTGAGCGTGGGCGTGATGGTCATGCGACCGCGCGACGTGGCGCCGCGGCCGAGGTACTGGCTCATGGTCATGGCGTACCCATTCTCCACGCCGGCGCTGCCCTCGACGCGCGAGGTCCACTGCATCTGGCGCACGATGCCGTCGGCGCCCTTCACCTCGTCCCACATCATGGGCCCGATGTTGGGCGCAGCCTGAGCCAAGATACCCGCGCGGTTGCCGAGGTAGAGGTTCTTGTCGGTGACGTTGGGCGCGTCGAACGCCTCGTAGAAGTCGTAGAAGACGATGTCCGGGTGCTCCACTACCAAGTCCGTGTTGGTGTGGTCTTCCAGGTTGTAGCCGACGGGCAGGTTGATCCAGTCGTCGCTCTTGATCATGGTGGCGCCGTCCGTCGCCGAGGCCTTGACCACCTCGAGCTGGTCTTGGGGTCCGATGCCGCTGCGCATCAGCAGCTTGGCCGACCCGAAGGTTCCGGCAGACAGGATGACGCGGCCGGTGACGGGGGTCAGGTTGACGGTGCCCTGGTAGCCGCCCTTGAGGTAGGGCTCCACCTCGAGACCGGTGACGTGGCCGCCGGTTCGGACGATGCGCTTGACCGAGGTCTGCATCCACAGCTTGAAGTTGCTGCGCTTGCTGGCCGAGTCCAGATACGTCGCCATGGGGCCGCCGCGCTCGCCGTGGCTGTACATGTAGGCGGTGTGGCCGAAGGTGCGGTTCTTTTGGTCGTTGGCGGTGTTGGCGACGACCTCCTTCCAGCCGCCTGCACGAAGACCCTTGGAGAGAACGTCGTAGCCCTGCTGGAGGTAGAGCTTGCCGTCCTGGGAGGGGTGATCGGTGCCGGGGATGCGGGAGAAGACGCGACTCGTGGCACCAGCCATGTCCGAAGCCTTCCATCCGCTGGGGAAGTTGTAGTCCCAATCTGTGGTATGGGGCTTCCACCAAAGACCGGCGTTGATGGCAGTACCGCCGCCCAGGACACAGCCGGCCATCTGGTCGGTGTCGGTGCAGGCGATGCCGGCCGAGTCTTGCCAGATCTCATTGCACAGGCCGGGAACGTCGTAGCGGGTCAGGTTGGTTCCGTCTAGCCACGCAGGCTTGTTGGCACCACCCCATCGACCGGAAGAGGGAGGACCCTTCTCAATCAGCAGGACTGTCTTGCCGGATTCGCTGAGCTTGTCGGCCAGAGGGATACCGCCGGCACCGGCTCCCACGATGACATAATCGTATGTAGTGCCGGTGGGAACGGGCACTCCAGTAACAGGCGCGGTCGTGGTGACGGGAGGAGCGGACGACGTGGTAGTGGTTGTCGGCGGGCTAGTTCCACCACCTCCACAGCCGGTGACGGTCTTGGTGGCAAGAGCCGCCCACTTGGTGTAGGAGGGGTTGGCGGCGCTGCTGTCGAGCTGGGCACCAAAGATGCCCTGGGCCTCATGCTGCTTCATGACGACCTTGGCGGGGCACTCGGCGCTGGTCGGGTCAGTGAGAGCCGCGGCCCAGCCAAGAACCATGACGCCGGCGCTCGTGGACGCGGACCCGGTGCTACCTCCCTGGTTCCAGCTAAGGCAGTTCTGGCAGCGGAAGATGACGGAGAACCCATCGTCGCCGGTCGTGGAGGAGATCTGGGTCAGCTTGGCGTCGCCCGTGTACTGCACCGGCAGGTCGTAACCAGTCGCCCACAGGAAGCTGGTGTAGACCTCGGTCTCGTACGGCCAGGCCATCAGCAGGAGGCTGTTGGTCATGGGTCCGCCCAAGGAGACACCGCACCAACCCTTCTCGGTGGCGCTAGTAGAAGAGCATTTCTGGTCAAGTTAGCAACGTGTATGTATCCGGTTGCAATACGGGGGCTACCTACGAAGATACCAATGAACTCATCGGCATCGACGGTGAGAGCATCGGATGGCAGCGCCACACCAAAGGTCATGCTACTCGAGACGGGCCAGGTATCAAAGACAATACCGGTATCGGCGTCAGTGTAAGGCTTGGGTGTCCCACTCTGGGCCCATGCTTGGTGCACATCTGTGGCTTGTTAGCTCCTGGTCGGACACTGAAACCATAAGATGCAGGATGGACTTACTTGAGCCCGCTGCCGCAAGCAGGGACAGGAGTCGAACGAAGTTGCCCATGATGACTGGCTTGTGATTGACGTGGCAGTCCGCGGTTTGGGCAGGTAAGCTGGGGAAGACCTAGTGACTTCTTCGAGAGGGCCAGTCCAGCATTGCTGCGAGGGACAGCGTCAAGATATATAGTCGGCATCGTCGGAATCAGAGGCTCGATGACCCTAAAGTCCAAGGCACTGAGCTGCATCGATCGAGGTCAGAGTGGAAGTGCGGGTTCCTGGGGTGGGAGGAAAAGGACCCGTTGGGAACCGTTGTGATAGGAGGGATATCTCTCCATGTGCTAATCCCAGTCGATCCGGCTGGATCCGAACGGATCTGAATGGTTTTGGGCATGGTGTGGATTTGAAGATTGCGGAAGGCCTGAACCGGGTATCAGCTGACTGTGATGCTGCGGGCTATAAGGCCGACGAGAGGTCATCAGCAGGCGATTAGTCAGGAACCAATCCGCCACCGTGCGGTGCGATGCTGATACCAAGCAGCTGGACTGGGTGCAACCCTCCTCATTTCCGGTTCCCAAGCCGCCATATCAGCATGTGTGGAACCAAAACGCTGGATCATGAATGTTGGCAGCGGCTCGTGTGTCCCATTCGAACGAGCCAAGAATGGGGGTGACGGCCCAGGCGGCATCTGGACTGAGACGCGACCCGAACCAGTTTGTTCGGATTGGTGATTGCGCGAACAAGAACAACAATAATCCCGCGTCCGTCAGCCCAGAATGGCACGGACAGTCTGCTGCATTGGGGTTGCACACAGGCATACGCCGCACGGGGGTTGAGTGAGATGTCCCCGATGCAGTACACCTTTCCATCTGGTGACCTTCCGATTTGGGCGCGGAGGCACCTAAACGAGACCCCGCAACTGCGGCCCGTAGTTCGCGAGATTGCACCAGATGGGGGCGATTTGGAGAAATCGAGCCCCAAGAGCCAGCCCCTAGGTACTGGACGCCCCTACCAAATGCCCCTAGCACCAATCCGATTGTCGCTGAGCAAGCTCCTTTCAATGCCCTGAACACTGCCACAGCCCACCCAGAACCAGCACACCCACCCGACCTGCATCTTCGGCTTCCTTCGCCAAATGCGGTGATGCAGATTCCTTTCTTTTTCTTTCTTTTTTTCTCTGGATACAATTCAAGTCCACCAAATCAAAATTTGCTTCTTTCTGTTTGATCGGAGCCGGCTCCCCGGCGCGCAGATTACCTGGTTCTGCAGCAGCATGCCTGAACACGTTTTTCACATGTGGGCACTGAAGACTTGGCGCGCAATTACATGCTGCATAACATGCCAATACCAAAACGGCCAAAATCCCGAACAGAAGTATACCGACTTTTGCGAAATGTTAGGTCAGTAAAGACGATCAAATCAGATCATAGGTGAAGCTCATTGCATGAAAATTGCGGAACTTGCAGACCTGGACATCTATTAACGTCAGGGTTCGAGAAGCATTTACTAGCAAATTTGGTTTCCAAGCTAATGGTTTTCAAGCATGTCTTCTATGATGACATAGGTAAAATTTGGCACGAGCGCGAGTCAAAAGTGCACATTGCATGTAAGGCGAGAATTATGTTTGCGACTTGTTTTATTTCAATTGATATCATCATGGGTATTCGCTTCTTCGTCTATCTCCTAGCATCGTATCCTTCCATTACTTTAAGTACTTGAGCTGAACCGAGAGACCTAAAGTCTCTTTGCGACGGGCGGGCTCTGGGCCGAGCCGGCCACGGCGCCCTGGGCGATCTGCAGTGTCTGGGCGGTATCGTCGTGGGCCACAAAGGCGGACGAGTAGAAGGTACCGCCAAAGGTGCATCCGACATCGCCGAGCTGCAGGTTGAGGCGGCAGGTGTTGGGCTCCATGCCGGCGGCCTCGGCCATGTTGCGGTAGGGGATCTTGACCGAGGCGACCTTGCCGTCCTTGCCGGTGAAGGCAAGCTCCAGGCCGGCGTCGAGGGGGATGTCGGCGCAGGCGGCGGGGTAGCGGGGGCTGATGAAGGGGGCGTCGGCCTCGAGGCCGGTGGCGGCGAAGAAGGCCTTGTCGTCGGTGGGCAGGGTCAGGCCCCACGTGCCCGAGTCGACGAGGCACTCGGGGACATTGGCGGGGTCCTGGACGGGGACGACGGTCGTCTTGGCGTCCTTGCCGTTGATGTTGGTGGCGCGCACTTCGGGCATGGCGACGTAGTAGTAGCCCTTCTCCTCGCGGTCGACGCCGGCGTTGTGGACGGTGACGAGGTCGCCGCTGTACTTGCCCTCGGGCACGGCGCCGAACATCAGGCTGCCCATCTGGGGCTCGTTGATATCGGCGGGCGGCGCGTCGAACCAGATGGAGAAGACGTCGCTGCTGAGGCGGCCTTGCTTGAGGAGCTCGGGGTGGATTTCCGGTCCGCCGTGGATGGCGGGGATCGGGGCCAGGCCCATGATGCTCTTGTCGTAGTGGGCGCCCTCGCAGGTGGTGCTGCGGGCCTTGATGTGCATGAAGTCGCAGACGGCCACCTGAACGTTCTCGATGGAGGGGTAGCCGCCGCCGAAGCTCATGGTATCGTTAACGGCGCTGGGGCAGTCGATGATCTTGCCGCCGCCGCCATAAGCGAATGTGGAATGGTCTTGGTAGGGTCCCGAGTGGGTGCTGGACTCGGGCCAGTTGAAGGCCGGGTCTATGGTCTGGTTGCAGGGGCCCATGGCGCCGAGGTAGGGCGAGCCCGAGTTGACAATGGCATCGGGCCCGGCGACCCAGTAGCCGTAGCTACCGGTGTCAATGACGGTGGGGATGACCTTGGAGGCCGGTGTGCCCCAGGAGATGTTGGCAATGACTTGCTGGTCCACCATGGGCTGGTAGAACACAGGCATGGCCAGCGTGCTGGCGGTTTGAGCGATAGCAACCATCTTGAACGAGTGTGGTAGTGAGTGAACTGCTAAAAAACGAGTGTAGTAGCGAGAGTTGGTTGGTGGGTGGTGATCTCAGCCTTAGAGCAAAAGAGCGAGTTCTTCCAGAAGCTATATAGTTCGTCTCAAGTTGTCAACTAACGGTCTGCCAGGCATTCGGCACCCGGAGACTCCATATCGTGCTGTTACACCAGGGTAAGGCTCGTGTTAGTGGAACTCCGAACTCATCACGAACTTTTTTCTGTCCAGGTTGATTCCCGAACCAGCTAAATGCCGCGATCCGGCGGCAGGGATTGGCCTGATTTCGCTTCTTTCAGTGGTGAAATCCGCGATCTCGCGACAGGGATTGGGCCTAACTCGCTTTTTTAGAGGTGAAATCCACCAATGGGTGGCCGCTAAGCGTCAGGGGCTTAGTGGGTTATAGTGGACTAGGGCAGTGCCGACGCTACAGCCCCCTGGCGTTTGACGTTTTTGATGGGGCCGGAAATGAGCTTGTCAATGGGTCAGTACCGCGCTATACGATAGCCCCTAATGCATCGCAGAATTGGTTGGCATGGTCTACCTAATACGAACTTTGGGATGGAACCCCCCTTACCAAGCATGATGAACGAGATCGATCCATGATGGCACCAACGATAGGGCGAGCGCCTGGACGTCTACAGCTGATCATTACTATATAAGTGACCTGGGGTAGGCCTTGGCCGTCTTGACTTCTGTGCTCCCAACCACAGTTCAGCCTGCATCCAACTCTTCACACTCGTTTTTGATAATGTTGGCCCCTACACTCGTTTCCCTATTCCTGGCGTCCGGTCTCGTTGCCGGATTGCCGCAACCCGCCGACAATCTTGTCGAGCACGAGAGAGCCTCTTCCGTCCCGAAGTCATGGCAGAAGGTGCGCTCGGCCACCCCCGATGACATCCTGACGCTGCGCATCGCCGTCAAGGAGCATCGTAAGGTGGACGAGAGCCATATCCTGGCTCGCAGCGACCCTAAGTCTCATCTGTACGGAAAGTACATGAGCGCCGAGCAGCTGCACAAGCTCCTCCAGGACTCCACCTCACCCAGTGCCCGCAAGGCCTCTTGGGACAAGGTCCAGCGCTGGATCAGCGCGCGGAACATTCCCGTGGTGCGCGACAGCGATCGGGGCTTTGAGATCAAGGTACGCGCCTCCGAGGCCGAGTCCCTCTTCGGTACCAAGTTCTCGTACTACACCCGAGAGGGCGACGACAAGCCCGTTGCTCGCACCGAGGCCTACTCTCTCCCTCTTGAAATCCGCGAAGATGTCGACTTCGTGTACCCGACGGTTCACTTTTTCGACCCGGCCCACTCTCGCGGCTCCGAGTCCAAGCTGTCTCGCCGTCAGCACTTCCCCACTGGCCCCTACGACTGCTCCAAGTACATCTGCCCGGTCAACCTGACTAGCACGTACAACATCGACTACATGCCCGAGACGGGCTCCGCCAGCAAGCTCGCCATCGCCGGCTTCCTAGAGGAGTACGTCAACCAAGAAGACTGGAAGAACTTCATCACCAAGTACGGCATGGGCAACATGTCCACCCAAGCCCCCTTCAACGTCGTCAACGTCAACGGCGGCGCCAACATCGACGACGTGAAGAAGGCCCAGCTCGAGGGCCAGCTCGACATGCAATTCACCACGGCCTTCACCGGCCCGCTCAATGTGACCTACCACATGGTCGGCGGCCGCCCCCGGCCCTGAACCAGCCCGGCAACGTCCCCGTCCCCGCCGACGAGAACGATCAGGAGCCGTACCTCGAGTACCTCGACTTCCTCCTGGCTCAGGAGGACATTCCGCAGGTCATCTCCATCTCCTACACCGACGACGAGCAGGCCGTGCCCCGCGCCTACGCCGACCAGGTCTGCGACCGTTTCTCCTACCTGGCCATGCGCGGTGTCTCCGTCCTGGTCGCCAGTGGTGATGCCGGCGCCCAGGGCACCCGCTTCAGCGACTGCAAGGGCCCGGACAGCGAGCCCCGCTTCATCCCCACCTTCCCGGCCTCGTGCCCCTGGGTCACCACCGTCGGCGCCACCGCCCGCTGGGGTGGCGCCGTGGGATGGAGCTCCGGTGGCTTCTCCAACTACTACCCCACCCCCGCCTGGCAAAAGGACGCCGTCGACAAGTACATCGCCTCGGGCCCCGACGGCACGGGTATCCCCGAGAACCCCTGGTTCGCCTGGAACGCCTCCGGTCGCGCCTACCCGGACGTCACCCTGCTCGGCGTCGACTACCTCGTCATCAACGGCGGCAGCCCGAACCCGGCCAAGGGCACTTCGGCCTCGACGCCCGTCATCGCCGCCATGATTACCCTGCTTAACGACATCCGCCTTAAGAAGGGCATGCCTGTCCTCGGCTTCCTGAACCCGCTCCTGTACGCCAGCAACGTGGCCGAGGCCGGCTTCACCGACATCACCGAGGGCAACGTCAACGGTTGCTCCAACCAGGATCACCAGCAGGCTGGCTTCAAGGCCGCCGTCGGCTGGGATGCTGCCTCCGGGCTCGGTGCGCCGGATTTCGCCAAGCTGAGGAAGCTCTTGACCTAAGCAAAGAAAGAAAAAAGAATATGATTATATAAAGACGTAACGACATCAATACCAGAGCAGTTCATTATTATACTTAAATATACCTGTGCTTGTGTATTGTTTAGAGAAATTAGAGCCTTGTCAATTGAATTGTCACCCCTATCCGTTTTAGGTGTTTAGTGTCACTCTCCAAAGGACATAAGATGTAGTGTACCTACCTCCCCTGAGACACTGATTAGTACAAAGAGTGAAGTGAAGGAGCACTGATGCTACGAGGAATAATCGGTTGAGCTAAGGGGATTACTTCTAAATGGTGTTTACCCCAAATGGTGTTTACCGTTATACTGGGACTCGAACATGGTCGCCTGGATGAGCCTATGCATGTCGAACTTTGCTCTAGAAAAGTACAGTACCTAGTGTACCTCTTTATTCAGTGTACTAGGTTGCCTGGAGAGATTACCACCCATGGTCTTCATTCCTGACGGGACGATAATGGGCTATGCCTTACCAATGCATTCTGAGGCATTAGAATACCTGCTGGGTTATTCAAGTAAATGTGTGATTATGCTATCGCAGGCCTAACGCTCTGGCTCTCCTGATCCCTCTGTCAAGTACAGCCAACACGAAGATGGGCAACCCTTTGTGGACCACCTCTGACTGGGTCTGGGGGCCTTTCGATCCGGCGGCTCAGTCGGAGCGACGGCCCCTTTTGGCCCGTGTGGAGCATACGTTCCACCACAAGCGGAAGCGCGGCCGCCCTGTCGGCAAGCGGGAGCTGGCCGAAAAGCATTACAGCTCCGCCGTCAGGACCTTCTACGTCGCCGGTGGCAATCCGCGGCTCGACATTGTGCTGAACATCCCGCACCAGCGCCCGTTACCGAATCTCCCATCACACATGAACCACTACCACCGCGATTGGAAGGGTCAGCGCCACTGGCTCTACGAGGAGACGTATTATGCACCGGAGGACTTGCAGTGCGACTTGGCGACTGGTAGTGCGACTTACAGTGTCAACAAATCTCCGAAACGTGGAGGTACTTGGTACTGATCACTTTCGTTGAATGTTATATACCCACCAGACATTCCGGAGGAGCATCGCTACTGGCTCCAAGAAGAAACTGAATACTCCGCCGCCAATAGGTTAATCAACATCGTAACGAAGAAAATGTGCTACTTACAGCGTTGGGAGGGCTCCCAAGTCTGTGGACAAAGCCTGATCGTGCGAGTGATATGGGGTGACACCATTGGAGACTCAACATCCTAACTGGCTGGAATGGAACTGCATTTGGATGAATGTTGAGCTATGTCAAGACAACATGTATGCGATGTGCGGCTTGACTACACAGAGTGTAATTGATAATAAAAGGCCCCTGCTATCTAGTCTGTGCCTTAGGAAATATGATTCACTGAATTCAATAGTTTTTACCCCTGCGTTAGTGAATTGTACCGTTGAAGTAATGTGATGCAATGTTTGTCACTTCTTTATTGCCAAGAAGGTTGATAAGTAGGTGAATAGAGTCACTACATTGATGACACCGGATACTGTACTTACATTCACCTGGCTGGATGTCCTATAAAGGCATCTTGACTTCGCACCTCGGCGTACCCTCTTTCCTTTCTCCTAGACAAAACATTCTCCTACCAACCCATCCTACACAACAACTCAATCTCCATTCTCACCAAACCTCCTTCACGATACTATTTTCTTTTCGTTTTACACGCCTCTCCTTCGCGGGAGCTTTGCAGTAACGGCGTTCCCGTGCATTAACGCTGCTCATCGAGGCATTGCCTCGTTTGCGCGTACCTGCAGCAGCGATGGCGTACAACCGCGTCCTCGCGGCCCTGCTGCTGTTTTTTGTACATCAGTACAGTCTGGTTGCCGCCTCGTGGGACGGCATCGGGGCCTCTTCGCAGAAGTGGCCCAATGTGCCTGGCTATGGTCCTCAGGTAAGCAAAGTTCAATCCCTGTCGCCGAACGCTGTGTTTGGATAAGTGCAGCTGACATTAGCCTTCTTCCTGCACACAGCCCAATGCTCCTTACATGGTCGACAACCGACACAACTTCTTTAATGCTTCTCCAGATAAAGGTGAGAGTTACCCAACCCCGTGGGACTCAAGGATGTAGATCAATTGACAATGATTATAGGAACGCAAGATGGCCCAGTTTGGAAGTACTCGGGCAGCTTTGAGAACTTCATGACGAACCTCCACGCTGGCCATGTCATTCGTGGCGGTGATGGCCCGGGCGCGAAGCCTAGCGAAAATGCCACATCTTCCTCGCCCAACGGCACACATGAAGGCTTAGCTCACTCGCGTCGATCCGATTCGTCTTACTGGCTTACCAAGCTAGGCCCTCTTGGCACTGTGAGTTCACAGGCATCTACAACTGGCAGGGTTTGGCTAACAGAATCTCCAGCAACCTCACGCCGGGTCCGGATACAAGTTCTTTCGTAATGTGGTTGACGACTACAAGGCCGACAACTCCGGAAAGACCGACACCGTCGAGTCCATTAACGCTGCCATCCAGGATGGAGATCGATGTGGCAAAGACTGTGGAAACACCTTCACCAAAGGCGCAATTATCTACTTTCCAGTTCGTAACCCCTTGTACATCTTCCGACATTGGAGTTTTCATGGCCTCTTGCCATTTGCTTTCCTAGTTGGCTAACGCTTAACCTTGCAGCCTGGCACATACAAGATTTGCACCCCGATCATCCAGCTCTACTACACCCAGTTCATCGGCGACCCCAACGATCCCCCGGTTATCAAAGGATGCGACACCTTTAAGGGAATTGCCATGATTGATACCGATCCGTACATTCCGGGAACGTGAGTCAAATGGAGTTACATTATACTTTTACAGAATGCTGACAATCATCAACAGGTCTGGCGAACAATGGTATTGACATCAATGCACCCTTTTGCACTCCCGTTTGTGGTTTCGTATACTGACACTTTGTGTAGGTATGTCAACGAGAACCAGTTCTTCAGACATATCCGGAACTTCGTCTTCGACTTGACCGATATGCCGCTGTCCACGACCGACGACAGTCAGCCCTACGTCCCAACCGGCATTCATTGGCAAGCTGCACAGGCGGTACGTATATCTCATGGGACGACGCAATTGTGCCGCTTTGAGAACCAGGCTGACCTCTCCTAGACCACTTTGCAGAATCTAGTATTCAGCATGCCCAATGCCACGGATGCAAGCACTGCAACCCACGTGGGCATTTTCATGGAGAACGGCAGTGGCGGCTTCGTTTCAGGTATGTTCCTCCGCTTGACGCCCGATATGGCCAACAGCTGCTAAAATTTCCAGATCTTGTATGTCCAACCAGACTCGCATCACATGTCGGCTGCATGAGCATACTAACCCAGACAGGTTTTCATTGGCGGCGCCATCGGATGGCGAGCAGGTAAGCTGATTTTGCACATTAAATCTTGTAGTATGTCCTGTTTATTGACATGTATCCTCAGGTTCGCAGCAGTACACGGCTAGAAACATCAAGTTCTATGGTTGTCTGACTTCGGTCCAGATGGTCTGGGATTGGGGATTTAACTGGCAAGGCGTAAGTACCATTGATCATAAAACCACATATTGCGATTCGAGTTGACCCGTCAACACAAATCCCTCCAGGTCGAGATCCATGGTGGTGCTGTCGGCTTCAACATTAGCGGCCGAGGTGGTGATAAAGGACAGGGCACTGGCTCTGTCTCCATCATTGGTAAGTTCCGCGTACGTCTCTGTGACAATAGTGGCGGGTGGCTAAGTTCTCTCAGATTGCACCATTATCAACGTCCCTACGGCCATCTTGACGAACGGTCTGGAATACGCTCCCAATATTGTCCTGGACAACCTTTGGGTCGAAAACGTTGTCGATGTTGTCGTACAAGACGATAACAAAAGGGTGCTTTATGGTAAGTAACAGCTACCTTGTCCTCCTCATGAGGTTAGACCCTAAGCTAATACGTGCTTACTCGGCTTTAGTTGGCATCCTACCCCAGCGGATCGAACTTTGGGCAGCTGGCCAGCGTTACAATGGCTCCGAGGGCTCCTATAAAGCAGCGCCGGCCGAAGCTCCTCCCAGGGGAGCAGGTCTGATTGAAGGGGAGAGGGAGCATCTCTTTGTGAGATCACGACCCGAATACCATGACCTGGACTCAAGCAGCTTCCTTGTCGCCACGAACGAGGGCATCTCCAACGACGGCAGCGGGGACCAGGCTGGTGCCATCAATGCTTTCTTGGAAAAGGCCGCGTCGGCCAACCAGATCGCCTACTTCCCGGCTGGCATATACCAGGTTGCAAGCACCATCTTGATTCCCACAGGCTCTCGTGTCCAAGGATCGAGTTGGTCACAGATCCAGGGCGCCGGATTCTACTTCGCCGATATGCACAACCCGAAGGTCATGGTCCAAGTTGGTAAAAAAGGTGACGTTGGCAACATGGAAATTGTCGAGATGCTATTCACCGTGGCAGGTCCCACCGCCGGTGCCGTGCTTATGGAGTGGAATGTAGCAGCTGCACACCAGGGCTCTGCCGCAATGTGGGACTCTCATTTCCGAGTGGGCGGTGCCACGGGAACAGATTTGGATGTCGAGCACTGTCCAAAGACTGGCGGCAACGAGAGACAATGCATTGCGGCTTCTTTGATGTTCCGTGTCACCCCACAAGCATCCGGGTATTTCGAGAATGTCTGGGCGTGGGTTGCTGACCAGTAAGTTCACCTGGTGCTGACTACTTCTAGAAACTAAGTATGCTAACCAACTAACCAACTATCCAGCGACAATGACTTCAACACAGTGAACGTTACCGACAAATCCTCCAACCAGGTCAGGGTGTATGGCGCGAGAGGCAGTATGTTCAGCTTCTCTATGACATAAACTTGAGGTTGATTGCTAATTTCTTCCCTGCAGTGCTCATCGAGTCTGAGGGCCCATCATGGTTCTATGGCTCAGGCTCTGAGCACTCGGTGCTCTACAACTACCAGTTCTCCAACGCTAAGAACGTAAGTATTTTGTATACCTATATTGTATCCCCAAGCTGACACGTATTGGACACCAGATCTATATCGGACACCTTCAAACGGAGGCACCGTATTTCCAGCCTGAGCCTTTGGCACCTCATCCTTTCACTCCAGGAAAGAGCTTCGCATCTGACCCGACGTTTGATGACTGCACGACGGATGCCTGTAGAACGTCCTGGGGCATGCGTATTCTTGACTCCAAGAACATCACTGTCCATGGAGCTGGTAAGTCATCATGTCTACAATATCCCAGCTACAGTTGTTAAGTATTCAAAGGGCTTTATTCGTTCTTCCAGAACTTTCAGCCAAATTGCACCAACGCCCATAATTGTCAAGGGAGCATTTTGGAAGTGCAAAACTCCCATGATGTCGTGATATTCAACATATTCACGGTGGGAACGGAAAACGTTGCCTTGGGAATCAAGTAAGTGGTTTGCTTGCTATTACCGCCACGGAGGACACTACTGACACTTGCGACCTCACAGCGACACCGCGATTCGTCAAAATGATACTCAAAGGTAAGTTCCAATACACACCTAATTTGGACGCCAGCTGACAACAGCGTAACAAGTGGATATACCACCGAAGTGAGTATCTGGCTGCCAATCAATGGCCAGGACAGTCCAAACATTGTCTATGTGGGCACAGAGATTTGGGCCACTCCGAGTGTCTCATGTTCGCCCCCATGCATCCTGGTGTTGCCCACCAGCCCCTTATCGACGTCCTCCACCATTGACCCCGGAAACTATACAACAAGTCTCGAGTACGGAAGTCCTGGTACCACTACCCTTGGGGACGGACAGGTCATAGTAAGCACACCCCTAAAAGAAAACCGGGTTCTCGGCAAAGGTCCGGCTAACTCCACCTGTTACAGACTACGTTCATTATAACGACTACGATTGTCACCATTGACATTCCACTGTAAGTGATCACTCGCCATCAAATCTGAAGACAGTTGCTAATCAATGTCAAACCAGCTTAACAATTGGTGCAATGCCATTTTATAATCTGAACGTCACCTCCACAGCAACAGGGGGTGGTTTCCTGGCAGAGCCCAGTGTCGATATTCCTCCCGTTGGCGTACCGTTACCCAATGGCAAAGGTGGCACCACCACCCGCAGCCTGACCCTGCCGCCTTGGCCCAAAGTAAGTGAAGGGCCACCCGACGGACCTGGATGGGTTTTACCCAGCGACCCCTTTGATAGCAGCCTGCAATTTCCCCGGCCACCTTCTTCGCCTGGTTCGCTGCCCGGCACGCCTACTAGCCCCAGCACCAGATCCATGACCTTCTTTACTCCCTACAGGACAAGTCTTTCGGTTGCTGGACCAACAACTTTGACCATCAACTTCCCGGAAACCCCCTTTCCCGAGACGACCATCCAAGTCCCTCCTGTCACAGAGCTGCCTTTTCAGACACCCAAATGGACGTTGACTTTGCCCCCCGACTTGAACACGGCTTTCACGCTACGATACCACTGCCACGGCCCCTTTTTCCTCACCTTCTTTCACTCCTTTACAGGCTTCTATGATTTCGATTGCACTTTCCGAACTGCCTGGACATGGCCGTTAACCCCCCAGCCGAGCGCCACCGCAGACCCCCTATCGTTGCACCCCGCGACCATAACCTTCCCGGGAGGCGCAGGAGGAGCCCAGCCCACGTCATTCACCTTGAATGGTTATGGAGGAGGAGAGGAGCCCATTAGTCTAACATTTGGGGCTCCTCACTGGAGCTTCCCGCCCCTGCACGTTACCTTTGGAGGAGGGGATGACACCACAGCAAAACCCTGGACTTTCCCAGGAACCCTGACCTTCTCGGGAGGTGGTGCAGGAGCACAGCCCACCATATTGACTATTGGACAACTTGGGGGAGGAGCGCCGCCCGAAACCCTCATGATAGGCGGGGCGTCTGGGCAGTCCACGTCGGTCGTCTTTGGCGGATACTGGCCCTGGCTATGGGCCCCTGCTACCACGCTAACCTTGGACCACGAATATGACCACACGACAATAACATTGGGAGGAGGCCTTGGAAAGCCAGAGATCACAACCATGACGATATATTCGCATATTAACGAATTTGTGCCCGTTCCCACACCCATAACCTTGATGGACGGTGGAGGCGCAGAACCTACGACCATCGTCCTGACTCAGCCCACGACAGTTACCTTTGGGGGTGGCCACTGGAGCTGGGGAGCCTTTGATACGGACCAGGCCGCAGAATGGACGATTCCCCCAGCAGCGCCGCCCGGAGCAGGGCCTCAGCCCACAGTCTTCACCTTTGGGGACGGCTACAAGCCCACGACACTGCATTTGGGCCAAGGCGATGGGGAAGAAACCGCAATAATCCTGGCGGGAGTATCTCAGACCAGCACCATGACTCTGGAGGGAGGTAAAGGAGCACCGCCCACGACCATTCCGCTAACACAGCCCACGACAGTGACTCTGGGCGGAGGCCCGGGAGGATGGGGAGCGCCCGAGACGACAACGGTGAGTATATCAGGCATTGTTGCACCCTTGCCATTTCTTTATTTCCTCAACTACCGAACCACCGTATTTAGTTGGAAGTCATCATCTAACGTTCTTCGTGTCACAGACATCCAGTTCGTCGCCCCCGTTGCCAGTCTTTTTGCATTGGCCCTTGGGTTCTATCGACTGGCTCCCAGACGTCGATACTGGAGGGTCTCATGACGACGGTCCCAAAGACAATTGCATCCATATTTTGTTTGCAAAGGCAAGCTAACAGACCCTACCCCCATATGAGCATCCTCCTTCTAACGTTTGGCACTAGATCTGCTTTGCTATGCATCTCGGCCTCCGTATTAATCTTCCGACGATTCATATTAAATTCCCACCAGGAATCTACCCTCCGTAAGTTACCAAGAATGGGAATACATTGGCAGAGAGGGTGTGACTAACCAATTCTCACCCATCGCGATATAGTGGACCTCCTCCGCCCGGCCTTCTCAAATTTCCTGGAACAGGAGACTTCAAGGTCAGAGGTAAACTCCCGCCGTGGCCCAAGATCACGTAAGTTGCCCCCCCTCCCTCCCCGGCCCTATACAAATAATGTAGACTGACGAAGAAAACGCTAGGATTGGATGGGACCACAAGTTGACGTACGATGATCCCCGGTCCACGGCCTGCGAGACGCAGACGGCCGATCTGTGCGAAATCACGACCTCTGTCCTCATCCAGTCCGGCACGACCAGCCGGTCCACCATAACGGGAGACTGCGCCCCCATTGAAGGATGTGCTGCGGTAAGCTTGAAATAATTGAACAGTGGCATGAGTTGTTCTCTCATGCTGCCAACACCTACCTCCCAAGTACCCGTGGCACTAATACTTGTTTCTATTCTAGACCGACACCGATGTGGGAGTGACAATCACATCAATCGCACCGACCAGCTCACCGACCAGCTCACCCAGTTCGACCACGTCGAGAACTTCTTCAAGCACATCAAGCGGTGCCTGTCAACCCACCCCAAGCGGAAATATGCTCGTGAGTGTCATACTTGGTCCCACTCACCATTAATTACCAAGAAGCTGGAAGCTAACATCTGCTGCAGAATGTAACTATTCCCACCACTCGTTTTTCGGAAACCGGATTTGATCCCGTTCTATGGGGCCAATCTGCGAAGTCTATGTTACTGACCACGGGAACTTAGGTATGCCTTAACGACGCCATGGTGTATCCGAAAGACAGTGACAATGTCGGGGAGATCCCGGATCTCCTCGTCAACTACACGGGCAAATACCAGGTAATGGGGGCCGGCAGTGAAGTCGGCTTCTACTGGGTTCAAGCACTTGACCGAGACACATACGAACTACTATTGGAATCTGTCAGTAAACATCTTCTATATTCTTTTAGTCCTGGATGAGCCGTAAAAAGGAAGCTAACGACAAAATTGCGGACAGCCCGACGTCGCCGGAGTGCAATATTACGAGGAGGAAAATGTCGCAGACCCGTACCACGATGAAACGGACGACTTGTTCCCTGTTTCTGGTTCCGAAATCAGCGCCAACTCCACCGCCAACTCCACCGCCAACTCCAGCACGCCGCACATGGGATCTCTGGCTCGTCGCACTGGAATAGAGTGGGCGAACAACCTTTGGCAAACAGGCATTTGGTCTCTGCCCAAGAAACAAGATCTTTGCAGCCCAACAAGTTGGTCATGCGACTATAACGCCAATCCACCCTCTTACCGGTATTGGTATGACAACGAGGGTGGATTCGACGCTGACCACAATAGAGGCTGGACAGTATACGTTGTTAATGAGTGGGCAGGACCTTGGACAAGCCATGTGGTACGTATACCGTTAGCAGGCTCTGAGATGTATGCTTACTGTGCTCAATCACGCTACAGGAATTCGCCTACTCCGAGATCGAGTATCTCAAGAATTCGATCCATTACAGAAACCCACAAATAGCACCCAACAAGAAGGACACAGGCCACCCGTCTCTTGTGATATCGCAGATCAACGGGCAGCAACTGGGCACCTGCAAACGATGCCGAGTGGTGTACACTTGGATGGACGACTTCACCAACTGGCCCAGCAACGAACCCCAGTACAACGTTCTCGGAGAGCTGTGGATGATATATGAGGACGTCCTAGCGAACAACCTTCAAAAAAAAGCCGTAGTCAACTGGAGCGGAGGCTGTAAGTACGACCTAGCGGCGGGGTTCGAAAAGACCTAGGAATGAAAACTGACTATCATTGCAACAGACCGAGACACCAAGATAAAGCCAGTATTAATGGAAGCCTTAGGTAAATTACACAGCCGATTCTTTGTTCAATGGGGTAGCTCATGTTCGGAGCTGACATGCATAATAGCGAGAATTTTCAGAAAGCTCGATGCGATTGGTGTTGTACTTGTCTGTTCGGCTGGCAACCACGCGAGAAAGGAGGGTAAGGGGGTCCGCGCCTACCCGGCAAGATTCGGCGACCCCGACACCGGGAAAAACCCCGAAGGCGAGATCCCGAATCTGATCGTGGTGGGTGCAACGACGAGACATGGCACCGATACAGATTGGGCCCAAACAGCACCATACCTGACGACATTCGCACCTGGAGAAGACGTTACGGTACCAATGAACCCAGCTGAAGCCAAAAGGAACGACAAGTATACAACTGATTCAGGGACGTCCATGGGTAAGTTTCCCCCCGCCGTACTACACCGTTCTTTATACATTAAGTGAATATGACTGCTGACAAGCTCTCCCTATTGCAGCTGCCCCACAGGTTGCGGGGATTATTGCATATATGCGCTCACTGTCGGGACCGTTCCATGAGCCACTGAAAGATCCCAAGAATGTCAAGAAGATGATCAAGTTCTTGGCTCGCCGTTACAACACGATGCTGCCGGACAAGAGCATATTGCCGATTGATCCCTGGGACAAGCGTCCTGTTGTCTGGAACGGCCAGGTCACGTTCTACGATACTACCACTGGCTCATACAAGAGTTACAGCTGCTTAAAGGATTGGGACACACGTCTAGCCTGGGACTTTAACGACGCATGCAACGGCCTCGACCCAGACATGGACAAGATGGGCAATGGCGAGCCTGTGGTAGGCTGTCCTAGCAAGAAATCGCACCGGCAGCAATTAGACGCTGGCGGCGACGCGGACTCGTGCCCCTTTGAGCCTCTGCACCCCGGAGCACAATCTCTCACCTTCTCGTCTGCCTCTGTGGCCCAGCCCACCTGCGCCGCGGCAGGGGGCTGCGGTGGTACGGTCTGCAGCGGGTACTACTGCGCCGCCAGCCCGGCGGGACCGCCGCCCGACCACCAAGACCCCAAGGATCCGGACAACGGGCACCCCGTCCCGTCGAGCACCGTGACGCGCAGCTGGAGCACCGAGCCCGCCGCCCCCACCGACCTCAACAGCTGGAGCACCGACTTTTACACCACGACCACCACGTCGTCGACCAAGACCACGACCGCCCCTTCGCCGACCCCGACCTGCGACGACCGGTGCAAGCTCGACAGGGGCAACCCCTGCGACTGCGACGAGCACGGCTGCAACGACAACTCGCCCGCCTGCTGCATCAACGCCAGCTGCCCGGACTGCTACTGCTCCGATACAGGCTGCGACCCGAACTCGCCCAAGTGCTGCGAGACCAACACGTGCACCTGGTCCTGGACCGGCGGCGGCGGCGGCGAGAAGCGCGCCGCTTCCTCGCGCCAGCTCAGCGACCGCCTCGCCGCGCTCTCCAATTCGACCTCGCCCATGTACGGTCTTTGGTCGCACAGCAACGACAGCACCGGCGTGTGGCATATTTCGGGATACGACGGACGACTGAAGCCCGAGCGCATCTGCACGGAGAAGCCCGCCTGGTCGACGACCAACAACAACCCGGGCGCGGCCGGAACCCTGCAGACATGGTACGCGAACCTGACCGCCTTCGACGACACGTGCAGCTACCTGGCCGGCGTGGACAACTACACCAGCGTCGCGGCGGGCGCCAAGGTCGGGGCCCTCACGTGCCGCCGCTGGGCCACGGCCGATTGCTACCGCGCCAACAGCACCGACGTGCACGACTGCGGGACGGACAAGGTGGCGGAGGAGCTGGTGTGCCAATGGTAAAGTAGGGAGATCATTGCTGATATGACAATAATGGCATGACTGTCCGCTTGCTAGATAGGCTTTGCTTCGCTTATGGGGGCAGATGGGAACGGATTGACAAGGCGCTTGTCGATCATCGCTTGTGCGCTTTGCACTTTGACTTAGGCAGTGTCTCATCTGTGGCATCTCTGGCCACTACTCCATATTATGTAGCTACCTAGATAATCAATTTGCTGTGTTTTCCGAACGGGTAGTTTCACTGCGTCAACCATGTGCTTATTGTGTAGGCTGCGGCCGGTATGGCCTGGTACTTAAAGCAACACCTCCGCCCTGCCTAGACTGATCAATCAGTTGTGCCCTGATTGATGAGGGACTAGCGTTTATGAATTATTCTTTTAGGGGGCGGCTCATCCCCTTTTACAGTATGTGGCGCTGACGGCGTCACCCCTAGTGTGTTGGACTTCGGACGAACTCCCAGTAGCGTAGGTTGGACGTTAGCGCAAGTCTTTATTTCAACAACATACCAGTGGCAACCAAGTTTAGTTGGACCAATTCCTCATCTAAAGCAACACCATTACTTCATGCCCCTTCAAAAGACTGTTTTCGAAAGGCTCAATGCAAACTGCCGTGACCAATGGAGCCGGCAAACCAAGTGCGTCCAAGTCATGTGTTCTGATCCCGGCATGGTCAGAAGGGAGGGCTTGACCTAGTTCGGGATGCTCCCCGGCTCGGAACCGTTCCGAATCTCAACCTGCGCCACTCTCGGGATGTCCCCGAATCGTTCCCTGGACATCCTCAAGTCAACGAAAACGCCAAGGCTAAGATTACCATTCACGCTCTCTCCATTTTGCAACACTTTACTGCAGTGTACCGAGTATACGTTTGCTGTTGGCTTTTCCCAGGGAATCCCCAGTGCTGTCGCCGACCTGCTGGGCAATCTCTGGCATCTTGGTTTTTCCAATCAGATTTCCCGCGGAGTATCTGATAGATGGTGTAAGCGGCCGTTGGTATAATCACATCGGACTAATTTGTTTTTCGTATCTACTAGGAGTCTCTTGCAATGGGATAAACATTATGCTATTATCATTATGCGATCTCCAGTAAAGGTAACATTGCATACTCCGGTGAGGAGCAGCACCTACGCCATTAGGGGATAGTGTTCTCCCCCATAAAGCCTATGATACAACGGGATCCAGTATGACAAAGACCTTTCAGTTTAAGTCAATGCTTCCAGCCAAGGTCCCCTCAGTAAATCCTCTGGAGTTGGCCGCTCGGCCGGGTCAATCTTCATCGCTGATTTCAAGAAGGCGACGAACTCTTCCTTCTCGTCCTGGGGCAGATCCGTAGTGTACCATTCCGACATGAGATTGTGTTCGGCATCGAACTTAGTCGCTTGCTTGACCCTGCCTTGCTCATCAAACATAGGCCCAACAATGTCTGGATCCCCCTTCTCCAGCAATGCCTTCGGAAACTCTCCGATCAGGTGCTCGATCTCTGCTAGATGTTCTCTCAGCTCGTAGTGCCCATCCGGTGCGACCCGGCCACTGAACATACGTACGGCCCGGTACATCTCGAGAACGATGGCACCCACATTCCAGATATCCGCGGCCAGACCCCAGCCGGCTCCGATGAGAACCTCGGGGGCACGTAGGGCGACGGGCTGGATCAACTCACACAGATGCTTGTCGACCCAGCTGGAGACGCCCCAGTCGCCGAGGACGATGTCTAGCTCGTCGATTCGATCGCCGTCGTTGAAGTAGTAATTGGAAAGAGGGCGGGTGGGGATGACTGTGTACTGATCCTCCGTTCTGTCCTGTGGCACTTTTTCTTGCGTAAGGTAATCGGATTCGATGCGGGAGTAGGTCCTCATCTTCACCAAGATGTTGCTGGCCTTGATGTCTAGCCTACAGGTTAGCCCGGGATCAGATGCAAAGGGTAAAGTTACACACCTGTATGGATAACACCGCATTCATGGGCATAGTCCAGAGCCAGCAGAAGCTGGATCGTGATGCGCCGCATCACTTCGGTTGGAATCATGCAGTCCTTGAACCAGGCTCCGAAGCTAAGCAAGCTTTCACCACAGAGCTGGAACACAAGGCACGCATGGGCTCCGTTGGGGCCCTTGTGCTCAAACTCGTCTTCGAGATGGCATATGAACTTGTATCCCATGAGGTCTTGGTCCCCGTCTCTCAGGTGGTGCAGGATTTCTCTCTCGTAAACGTCTTTTTCGGCCCCATAGCACTTTGCGCTGAGGACCTTGAGGGCACGGAACTCGGCGGCACCACCTTTCCTAGATGACAGTTAGTCGCCGTTGCATCACTTGGTTCTTGTAATTGAGGCTCTCCAACTTACGTTGCTTCAAGATCGCGAACAAGCCAGACGGTGGAATATGCGCCGTATCCAATCTTACTCAGAATCTTGTATCTACCATGGTAGATGTCGGCGATGTAAACGGGATGAAAGCCACCCGGTCGGTATGCATGACGTCCTTCTTCGATTACTTCCTGACTGTCTGCGTCACGCGCTTGTGAAGGTTTCGCCGGAGAAGTCATGTTGAGATAGCTGCGGTGGGAAAGATGCAGAGCAGGAAAATTGTTGCGGGAGAAGATGATCAACGGGACAAATAAATGGTGAACCAAAGCCCAAGCAGCAGTAGCAAAATTTATAGGGCGGGGAATTCAAGTAAGAAGGAGGTGGCCGCAGCGTGATTGCTTGCGTGGGTGCTAGTTTGAGTGATGCTTGCGGGATAAGCAGGCGCTATTGGGTTGCTACCTAGGTAAGTAAGCATTCAGGATAATTGCTTGCAGATAAGCACCCAGTTAGGGAATGGGTATGAATGGAATTCTGTATTCAATTAAATGGCAATAATGAAGATTGCCATAAGCTTCCCTAACATCATAACCTGACTTCCATATGTGCTGAAGGTCACTGGCATATTGAATGAAACAAGGGCATGGTATCTAGTAGTAAAACTTTCGACCAATCCATTCTCTTAACAGGTAAAGACCTCTCACAAAGCAACGCCTCTTGAGCAGAAAACATCCGGGAAAAGTAGCCTCAAAGCTCTTCGCTTTCGACAAATGAAGAAGCACCGTTCGTCATGACGATCCGAGAGAGGACCGACGTGGGGTACACAAATCCTAAAAAGCGAAGCAAATCGGCCGATCTTGCTGCCATGGCGTACTCCAAATCCGACTCAAGAGACCTGACATCAGCACTTATTCGATGCACACCACGGCAACGGTAAGCACCTAAGTTCCTCCCGCCTCCAACTCCTACCTCACATTGCGCTTGTGCTTTGAAACGGCTCGGTATCTCACACCAGATGTATCCTGCCGCGCTTAGACAATCCAGTGGTATTTTCTGACTTTATTTCTGCTGCTAGTGGAGGCTTGACCTGGCACACTGGAGGCACCAATCCAGCCTCGCCTGTACATCTGACCATCGAGTTCAAAGATCGCTTCGGAAACCACATTACGACAAAACACATCAATCGGAACGGGCTTGCC
The DNA here is from genome assembly GCA_038364195.1 of Apiospora sp. TS-2023a. Lineage (NCBI taxonomy): Eukaryota > Fungi > Ascomycota > Sordariomycetes > Amphisphaeriales > Apiosporaceae > Apiospora > Apiospora sp. TS-2023a. The sequence goes on from JAQQWQ010000008.1 coordinate 134,291, forward strand.
TGCTAAGTCTTCCTCCTCATCAACTCGCTTCACAGTTGGTGGCTGGAAACAGTTTGCTACAACATAGCTGAACATCCTAGTGCTGAGTCGTTAGCGTTTTCTCCTCCAACAATACAGCTGGACGATGGAGTGCCCATAACCCTATCTTGGATGGCGTTAGACCATCCCTAAGAAAGGAAAGCGGTTTGACCCTATTGTGCTCTGGCTGCACTTGTTCCCTACTGTTGTATGCATCAATGCAGTAAACTCCCTGGTATTGTGTGTATTTCTTTGTTAAACATGTTTATTACGAAATCTACTAACTGCACAGGGGGTGCTAGCAATTACTTGGTTAACCCCGATTCTACCAGACACATTAGCAATTGGCGGAAGCAATGATCTCATGGGTATCACCCGAACTCAGAAAGGCGCATGTGCATGTCTCTCGAACGACCAATCAGCTCCCACTTATGCCATAATGTGCCCATACCTGACTCAACGGGTATTCTCAATCTTGCAGCTCGGGCAAGAAAAATGTATTAACTAGAGAGAAAGAAAAGTGTGCAATGTGATTCAGTCAGACCTTGATCATTTATTAAAACATTATCAACTAACATTTCTCTCACAGCAATCCAAAGTGACTCGGAGCTCATGGCTGAGAGATTCTATCCCATTGCGGTGGCATCATCGACTTATATATAAAGAGACCCGCCCTGCTCTAACGAACGACCGCGAGGGCGCGCATACCTCCGAGGCACATTATCCCACGTCACTTGAATCCGCCCAGTCCCCCGCGTCGGATTCGCATACCCACGCCCGATGCTGACATGACTTTGTGAATCATACGTCTTCAGCATTCCGGTTCCGAACTCCAAAGTCGCCTCGCTGTTAATCATCTCCTGGAGCTCGGTGGGTAGCCTCTTGTAGCCCATCCGGAACTGGCGATATTCGAGCTCCTTGCTCTCTTTGGACAATCTGTTGGATACCGCGTATCCGAAGAACTCGTTTGCTCTTTCCCGGCACGCCGCAAGAGCCTGACGTGGCGTCGTGCCCTCAGCGTCCGGCCGGTCCATGTCGCCGTCTCCCGCCCCGGCTTCCGTCAGCATCCGCATCATCTCGTCCTGGGCTCTGAGCGCGCTGTCGAATCGGACGCAAGTGTCGCCGTAGTCGCCGCGGATGCACGTTGCTGCGATATGTAGCGGAAGCTCCGTTTTGCTATTCGTTGCATCGACGCGTACGTTATGCTCCAGCAACCACTGGACCAAGTCTTTCCAACGCCAGCACCCAGAGGCGAGATGAAGCAGCGTGTTGCCGTTCGCGTCTGCGCCTTGGAGCTCAGCCCCGTGTTGGAAAAACAGTTCGAGATCGTCGGGCGACAAATGGCGGTTCGCGAGCGAGGGCATGCGGCTGACGGAGAGCAAGGTAAATAGCGGCGTGCATCCCTCTTCGTCTTTGACCCGCAGACGGGCATTCTTGTCCACCAGAAACCTGGCCACATCCACCGACTCCAGCAGACACACGTAGTGCAGCGCAGTTCTGCCCCAACGGTCCTGGACGTCAAGCTGGGTCGAGTCGCACGCAAGCAATAGCTCCAAGCATGCTTTCATCTTATCGGACGTTGATACGGGACCCTCCTCCGCCCAGACATCTCCGTGTGGGTAAGCCAGAGCGGCTTCGAGGGTAGTCCAGTGAAATGGTGTCATTCCGTTGCTGTCGCGAGCTGCCATCATAGACTTGGCATCGCTGCCCCCGACTTGGAGTAGTGACCTTACACCCGCGATGTTCTTGTAGTGACAGGCAAGATGGAGGGGAGTCACATCTTCTGTCAGCTCCCCAACATCGGTATCTTGAGACTGGCGGACTTGGATGTGGATATCGCAGCCGCCTTGGACCAGGCGGCTGATGAGATTCCCACTTCCAAAGCGCAGAGCAATTGTCAGGGCAGTCTCCACTATTGGTTCCGTCGACTCAAGACGTATGTCTGTGGTGGTAGATTCCTTTGACTCCATCGATTGCGGGGGCACGTCGCAACTAGGGTCTTCCCATTTGCGACTAAAGCCTTGGTTACGCCTGTCTCGGGTGAGTAGTATATCCAGCGCATCCTGCTCCGAATAGTTCAACGGGATATCCCAAGTTCCGGGGACCAGCAGTTCAAGATTGTCGCAAAATACTTTGCTTGAGCGACACAGCTTGTCGTGAAGATTGGCGCCTCGGTCGAGCAGAAGATGCACGACCTCTTCTTGGCCTGTACGCCAGAGGTGTCCAGACATCTGTATTTCGGGATAGACGTCACCGTATCGAGGAGGACAGCTTACCAGAGTACCTAGCAAAAGACTGCCATGCGGCCCGGCTGAGCTCAAACGCTCTGCCGCCGCATCTAAGTGGTTGTCAAGGATCCAGTGCGCAACCTCGACCTGACCGTTGTAGCATGCTCTGTACAGCGAAGGAGCCCAATCGGTCTCGCCAGCAGCTGCCATCAGGGTTCGGAGAACCTCAAGGCTGCCGACGCTGGCAGCAAATGGGATAGCGGCATGATGAATCTGGCCATCGGGGCGGACAATTATCCATGTATTGATATCAGGGTGAGACACCATATGCTCTCGGACCCCGACGACATTATCCTCCCTGATGAGCTGATAAATTTCGTTGCCGGCCGACTTGCCCTCACCTAAGTCGGATATGTCGCACATAGGTCTTAGTTGAAGTATAGTGATGTACAATAGAAAAGAGTTAAGACAATTGCAGGATAGCTGTAATGTCAAAGGTAAGATTTGGTGAAGAAGAACTGGCTAACGCGAGGGTTGTTTACTTGATATGCCAGTACCAGATTGACCTCCTTCGGGCAATGGGACATTATGATGGAGCCCAACTCCACCTGTGCCCCTGCAGATATGGATACAAGCTCTGATTACATTGGGCAAACCGGAAGAGGTGACTCATTCGCCGCTTACCCACCAGGTAACTCCAGTCCAACAAGACAAGTCAATATATATGTTTACAGAAACTGGTACTTACATAGAACAATAGATTGAGCCCATAGAATGTCATTTCACGCTTAATTTTGGTTTCAGACCTCTCAATTCCCTGCAATACTAACAAGGTAGTTGATTTCATATTCCCCTTGAAACGCTCAGGTCTAGCAGTATCGCGGATGTTGACCACCCGCAGGACAGCGCTCTACACCGGAGCCGACGGGCGAGGACGCCACCAAAGTCGGATAATCGGACGGGCAGGCATTTTGTCGCTCGAGCAAATCGTCCTTCACTTGCACTCGAAGTAGGGCTTGGTCGACTCGGTCACGGTGGAGCAGGCGCTCTGCCATCCAGACCTAATCCCTTTACTACCGTTCTACATGTGAGAAACGTAGAGCGGCAACCTTGTGTCTGTAAACTTGGCTGCCATTAACAGTGGATTATCATCGTGCTGGGGAATCTCGTCAAATACTAGTTGTTAAATAACTACTGCCTTTCCCCACCCAGCTTATACATGTGATATACCAAGGAGACTCGGTTGGAGCTGAACCTTGTATACTGAGTCGTGATCTCCATGTGTCTGTATGTGATATTTATATATATGTAAACGCACAAGATTATCAGAGTTCCCGGGTTTCCTCATGTGGGCGCTATTCCGTGCTACACATAATTAAGTTTTACAAAGTCCACCTCGAACACATGTCAACCTGTAGTACATTTTCTTCCTTGCCCATGAATTCCTTCCTGGTGCAGTCTTATTCTTGTGCGGTCTTTGGATCCTCACTAAGACTCAGGCTTTGGTATCAGCATATGCCTTCAAATATGGGACAGACAGTCGAGAGCTATGGGGAGCTGATCTCACTTTATACCGGTGGGGTGTGGGCACTGTGACCTGCGGCATTCCCCGTAGCATTCGCGGCATTGCTACACTCGTTGCAGTGGGTCGTGACTCCGTTGGGGCCCACAAGTACTCCGTGTGCCTGGGTAAAAGGCGTAATAGCTAGGAGAAAGAATGTGACAAGGATATCTCGATGCATTTTGAACTGAAGTGAGTTCCTGGGCGAGTCGACGTGATTATGATTTGGCGATACTGGGCGAGAAAGACAAAAGATTAAGATGCTGAAGTCCGGCTTCAGAGTGTGAAGTATATGTGGTTGAAAGTTGGTGATGGATATACCGTATTTCGTGGAGACTCTGTGGGCTGACAAGCCGCTACTTATAATCCGGAGTTCACATCTGAGTCCCAAAGCACTCAGTCTCCTAACTACTCACGTTACGTGCTCCATGACTGCAGTTAATGAAAAAGCAAAGTCAACGTTTCATGAAGTGTCATTAATTGTAGCCAAGGGTAAGGCTTACATATCTCAAGATAAAAATGGCCACATACGAACCTATGGTGCTTGAATCTACCACATCTGGCTCATAATATGGATGTGAGAGCTGCATCATGTGTCACTTTACCGGTTCTTATGTACCTTTGATGTAGTAATCTCCAGGTATCGCTGTGTACCTTACCGAGCAAAGAGTGATGGTATTTCGGGCCGCTACTACTCAGTGCCTGATCAGCTAAGTAGACCCAGTTCAACCCACCCCGGTCATATCAGCCCAGCTCCTATATGATGGAGACTGGCGCTTAAGAGATCGTGCGAGTTTCACTTGAAACCCGCAATCCCAGATGAGTCGCAATGCCACCGAGAATTTCGGATCAAGCATCAAGCCCAATCCTACCCGCCAAGATGCTGACAGGAGTTCGTGCAACACATGAGCTGCTCCGGAACCACAGCCAGCCCCTGTTCCAGACGGGTATATAATGCTACTCTGTGTCGATTGCAAGTCTCAGTAACGCGGCGCACGGCGGCGAGCTCACCGATTGGCCTGGAATTTCATGATCAATATCAACTCGGTCAAATTGGACAGGGATTAGTCCGAACTCATGCCTTACAATCGCTGCACACGCCGAATTGGCGAGAGGATCCGAACGGCTGTTTCGGGAATCTCGGCTCATTCCGGAAAATGACGACTTTCTAATGAGGAGGCGTCACGTGTTTGGCTCCACTGTACGAGTTGAGTCTCCAATCTGGACTGGAGGCTATTCCAGACTCTGGCCCAGACGTAACATCGGTAGTCTTTCTGTACTAAGATCTTCTTGCACACCCTACTTCCATTCTCGATAAAATCACACTCACACACCGTTCCATAATGGCGCCAATCCGTGTTGGTTTCATCGGTCTGTCCAAGACTGGCTGGGCACCCGTGTCACACCTGCCCTATCTTAAGCAGACGGGCAAGTTTGAGATCGTGGCCATCCAAAACAGCTCGGTAGAGAGTGCCCGGGAAGCAATCAAGATCCATGGTCTGACCGAGTCTACGAAGGCTTATGGTACTCCTGAAGGTGAACTCATACTTTTACCTAATTAATGTTTACTCGGGTTTTAACTGACGTTTCCAGATATTGCCAATGATTCCAACATTGATCTGGTCGTCTGCAGCACCCGCGTTGATCGACACAACCAGGGTATCGTTCCTTCGTTGAAGGCCGGCAAGGACGTCTATGTCGAGTGGCCGCTGGGCAAGAGTCTGGCGGATGCCGAGGAGATCGCAAGTCACAAGAAGCAGGGCATGGCTGTCGTGGGTCTCCAGGCACGACAAGCTCCCATCGTCAACACCATTAGAGACTTCATAGGATCCGGCAAGCTTGGAGATGTTCTCAGCAGCACTTGGTCCGGCTACGGAATGATGGGAGGGGATGTTGCGATGGAGTCACTTGCCTACTTTGTCGACAAGAGCGTCGGAGGCAACTTGCTCACCATCCACAGCGGACATGGGCTTGACTGGGTCCAGCATGGTAAGGCCGAGTCCAATCCCAGTTGCCACTTTCGGAAACTGACTGGCGATGCCACATGACAGGACTGGGATCGACTTTTGAGCCCACTAAAAGCAACGCCCTGATGACCGTTCGTCGCCCCTTTGTCAAGCTGACCAAGGCCGACGGCACCGTCATTTCGGACCGCCATCCCCAGACCTCCGAGGACACCATCTTCATCAATGGCGTATTGGCCTCTTCTGTCCCCGTGCAGTACACTCTGCGGGGCGGAGCCCCGTTCAAGGGGACTCCCGCTCTGGATTGGCGCATCCTGGGCACCAAGGGCGAGCTGCGGGTCACGGCCTCGGGCGTCTTCCTGCAGATCGGCTATCCGGACCAAAAAATCGAGTTTTTCGACTCGGCCGCCGACCAGGTGACCGAAGTCCCCATCAAGGCGGACGAGTGGGACAAGCTGCCGATCCCCGCGAGGAACGTGGCCCGCGTGTACGAAGGGATCGCGGGTGATATAAAAGCGAAGCAGCACTTGTGCGACTTTGATGATGCAATCGAGAGACACCGGTTCTTGCACAGCTTGGACTCTTGAAACCAACATCTGCACTTGGAGATGCTAAAACAGAGCCCGTTAAGAAAAAGTTGAAGTACTTAAACTCAATGCGTAGATAATAAACGGAAGACAAGCTGTTTAGCGACTAATATCCCCCATGTTACAAAGCCCCGATGTTGCTGCCAAATGATGGAGGCCCAAGCTGCCTACTTACGACCAAGTCCCTCCTCGCGCCAAACATCGGAACCAGAGCCGCCAATTCTCGATAAAAGTGCCCGACAGAGGCTAGGTATAAGACCAATTCCCAGTTGTCAATAGCATCGTCAATTGACCACCCCAAAGTCAGATTTGGCGTCTGTGCCTTGATGCAATTGATTCCGACGCCTGCAGAGGCGGCGCATTTAGCGGCTACTGCCCCCAGAAGTCAACCCAGCAAACCCCGCGGCCGACAGCAGCCCCGAGCTGACAAGACGGAAAGCGGCCTTGCGCGGGTTGCCCTCGCGCCAGACGACCCAGCTGTCGACAAGACCCGCATAGGCGCCCAGGATGGCCAGAATCGTGTCGCACGCGGGCAGCTGGCGGGTGAAGTAGAGCGCGTACATGCACATGCCGATGGTGGTGGTGCGTTGTTGATGTGCATGACGGCGGCGGCCTGCGGGGTGCGGGCGATGCGCTCGGGCAGGCCAAATTCCAGCATGGAGCCGTGGGGGTCGAAGAAGGTCCACAGGCCGCCGAAGGTCATGACGGTCGCCGTGAAGAGGGCGGGGATGTGGCGGGGTTCAAAGTGCTTAAACATGACGAATTATTCGAGGATAGCTTCTTGATTATATTTTGATGTGTTTTATTTCGTTATTGTCAATGAATGGGGAAAGAACTTACACATTGCAACGGCTGGAGTTGAGAAATGGTGTTGGTTTATTTTGCTGTTGGCAGTTGGTTGGCTTACTAGTTCTGGCAGAATTAGTGGACGCAAGGGATGAAAGGCCACTGTGAAAGCCCAACCGCCAAGGCACCCTCATCCCCGCATCGCTGTAGTAAATCATCTCAACGCTCTGCCAGAGCCATTGAGTGCGCTCATCAATATGTTGACGTCGAGTACAGACAGCCAGCCGCAATGCACGTCTCACAATATCATATATAGCACGTAAGCACAGCAAGGAGCTGAAAAATTAAACTAGAAAAGATCTTACACGCGAGTCGATTTTGCGCAACTCTCTTTCTCTCCTCCGTTCGCTTGATTTTGGCTCCAAATCCTCCAGCCCAGCGCACTTACATACGACACGCGCATATACGGTTCAACCAGATAACAATTCCGCATTCTAGGAACGACGTAGTCGATACAGGATCTGCAATGCATCTAGTGCGGTTACTCTCCGTCTTTATTTGGGCGCTGCACGTGTCGGCATGTAGTGTCCGGAGCAACAAGTTCAGGCTCTGGTTTCCGTATTTCGACTACCATTGGCGCCAAGTTGCCAGGGAACAATGCGCGACGGAGATTAACGACTTCCACGTGGATAACTAGAGCCGGTTCGATCGCCGTGCGCCGCCGCCCTGGACTGCATTCTGGAAAACTCGAGCGAGTCGATCAAGTCGAACCTGGCCAACTCGCAAGTGGTGTTGGGTCTAACCCCCACCATCTTGTCATTCGTGGGTTCGGACATTGCCGAGCTGGCGGCTCTGTCGACACACCATCCCTTGCTTGCCATCTTCCTGTCCCGCGGAGCACCGGCCCTCCAGATCAGACACATTTTCACCCCGCTGCAAGTGGCGAAGATTGTCAACAAGACGCCCTCGAAATTCGTGCGATTATACCACGGTTGGCTTACGAGCAAGTCTCGAACCATACAAAGGCTATTCGACTTGGGTCTGTATGGCTTGGCGATTGGCGCTGTCGCTAACAATGTAGCCACGTGCCTCTACCTCGACTCGCGGGCCGTTGTGGGGTTCCGCTGTGGCGCCGTTTTCATGCCGGTGGCCTGGGGCCTCTTGGGACTGTTTCCTGCCATTTTCGCCATTCTGGCGGTCCGTCAGCAATATCGACTTCCCACTTTTACCTTCCGCGAAAGTGGGAAGGACGCGCGAGTCGAACGGTCCCGATGCCTGACGAAGGAGCCCTTCGAGGCACCCAGACGATGGATCAGCGAGGCGTTCTTTTCTGCCGCCGCGCTCGCCGCTCTGCTGCAACTAGTCTACGGGACTTCGGTACTGTCGGCTATGACGCTCGTTTCCTACTTTGATGCTCTGCCCATTTTCGCCCGCTATTTCGCAGGCAATCTTGTGTGCCGGGCGCTGTTGCTGATTGAGCTTGATAGGGTCAGGATCAAGCTTCGTGGGCTGTAGTAGTACAGATGTTGTTCTGGGCAATTGACGAATGCTGCCCAGTCCCTAGTGGTATTAGTTAGCTGCGGCTGGAAATTGAGCACTAACAAGAGCTCCGGCGCTAGAAACGGCCCCTGGAAGAAGTGGGGGCCTCTAGAGCTCCTCGATCATCCCCGGCGCCTCTTTTTCCATTCACAGGTACGGACCTGGATGCCGCACGAAAATGCTCCTATGTCTGGATCTGGTAATAACGTGGCCAAGGCCGGGCTAATACCGGACACTAAGATCTGCCTGGATACTACTTACAGTGCACGAGCTCATGACGCTTCTACCCGCTCGCCTAATCCATTTCCCCTCAAGGGTTGGCAGCTAAGACGAAGCTTAAGCGCTCCAGGCCCTTCGCTAAGCCGAACCCACTCTAGCATTCGCGATAGTCGACCGAATTCAGCTCTTTTCAGCCAGCCACGGCGGCTCTAACAGCTTTCTAGTCTGATTCCGTTCGTTTTCCAGGTAGACATTTTCTAGTCTTGCCGCGTATCCTAATCTCTTTGGCGCTACGGGTGTGGCGCATTCGCGGGATAGGAGATGTTGTGGTGGTCTAGACTATGTTGCACTGCTTTGGACATGATTTGATGCGTTGATACCGTCGGCCGCTTACCTATATAATGCGTGATGTGTTGATTTGATCTGCAGCACTTTTTGGTATCGGCACCAGCTTCACTCTCTCGCTGGATCTCCGTCATCTTCGGGACGCCATGCCTTCGCTTCACTTCGCTCTTTTTGCCGGCGCCGCCGCGGCCTTGCCAAGCCGCCATTTCGCGAGGCTCTTGTTACCGATATTCCACGAGGAAGGAAACGCGCACAAGACTTGTGTGGCCAACCCGTGCCTCGATGGAGTAATTGCGGCCGACCGCCCTACCCCGGCCGATGCCCTGGCCGAGTGCTCTGCCTTCTTCGCGACGGAGGTCACTTCGACGTCCACCAGCACGTCGGAAATCATCACCAACCCGCCCCCGGTCACAGTGACCATGACCCAGACCCTTCCCACCATCGTCATCTCCAATGTCATCTCGACTAGCACGATTACGACAACTACGGATGTCACCGACTACGAGGAGGAGATCACCTTTATCACCATCCCGGTGGGCAACATTGTCGAGATTGATACGACTGAGACAATCACGGAGGTGGTGACCAGGACGGTCACATCCACGACAACCCTCGCCACTCCGGGCATATTAATCGCGAAGCGTGATGTGGTCAAGGGACCAAAGCCCAAGCGCGGCGCTTGTCGGCATAATCCGGCGTCGACCACCTCGCCAAGCGCCTCAACCACGGCCAGTACCAGCTCTGGTGGTTCGGCTTATTCAGCTAAAGCACCCAATACCAGATCAAGTGCCTTGGTTTCTTCAAACGAGCCATCCACTACCCCCTCGAGCGGCTTGGCCTCTTCAGGCGAGTCCAGTACTACCACAAGGGCCCCGGCTTTCAGCAGGTCAGTTGCATCCTCTAGCAATCTCGCGTCCTCAACCGAGCTCAGTGATAATCACAGCGACCCGGCCTCCAGCACCTCCAGTAACAACTCAAGCAATTCAGCTATTTCATCTGAGGCCAGCACCACGGTTGAAGCCAGCACCACGGCTGAAGCCAGTACCTTATCAAGTGATTCAGCTGCTTCAGCCGAGGCTAGCACTTCAGTTGAGACGATTACCGCGGTTGAAACCAACCGCATTTCAAGTGATACAGTTTCTTCAACTGAGACCAGCGCCGCTTCAAGTAACCTAGCTGTCCCAACAGAGACAAGCCCTACTCCTTCGGGCCCGGGTTCTTCAGATACTGGCTCGTCTTCAGACACTTCTCCTTCGGACCCTAACTCCCCCGACCCCACCTCCGACCCGGCTACTGGAGACCCGGGTTCGACATCAAACCCGGGTTCGTCCTCAGACCCGGCTGCCGCGGATCCGAAACCGTTAGACCCGACCGCTTCAGACCCTAGCTCAGACCCCGGTTCTTCAGACCCAAGTAAGCCAAACCCGAGTACGTCAGGACCCGGCTCAGTCGACTCGTCAGACCCTGGCTCTGTCCCGGGTTCATCAGATACAGCTCCTTCAGATCCCGGCTCGTCGTCAGACCCTGTTCCTTCGGACCCCAGCTCCTCAAACCCGGCTCCATCAAACCCGGGTCCCTCGTCAAACCCTGCTCCTTCAGATTCGGGTTCGTCAAACCCGGCTCCTTTAAATCCGGATCCGTCGTCAGAACCGGCTTCACCAGATCCTGGCTCAGACCCGGCTCCTTCGGATCATGGTTCGTCAGACCCGAACCCCTCCGATCCAGCTCCTTCAAACTCGGGCTCGTCGTCAGATACTACTCCTTCGGACCCAGGTTCGTTAGACCCTGCTCCTGTAGACCCTAGCTCGTCAGACCCTGGCTCGTTGGATCCGGCTCCTTCAAACTCTGGGTCATCAGACACGGCTCCTGCACACCCAGGGCCATCAGACCCTAGCTCAGAGCCGGGTTCGGACCCAGATTCGTCGCCCGACCCAACTCCGTCAGATCCTGGCTCATCGTCAGACCCGGCTCCTTCGGACCCGGGTTTGTCGTCTGATCCCGCTCCTTCAAACCCTGCTCCATTGGATCCCGGTTCCCCGCCAGACCCAGGTGCTTCTTCAGACCCAATCTCATCAGACCCTGGCTCAGACCCGGCCCCGTCCGACCCAGGCTCGTCCGACCCAGGCTCTTTAGACCCGGTTGCTCCCAGCCCCGCCTCATTGCCCGCGTTCTGCAGCGATGTGGGTCTGTACTCCTCTGCCTGCGCGTGCGCCTACCAGACGGGCGTGCCCATCGTGACGGTAAACACGGTCGTCCTCGTGACCAAGACTGTTTTGAGCACGGATACCGTTTTTGCGACGGCCTACTCGGGTAGTACTCAGATGGCCACCATCACGGCGTTCGTCACGACCACTGTCGAGAAGACCGTCGCCACCGAGACGGCCACTGACCAAGAGCAGGTCGTCTCTGATTTCACGGTATACGGCTACGAGACCATTACGGTGACGGTTCCCAGCACGAAGACCAAGACCGTGGTGGTGGCGGTAACCCCATCCCCAACTTACTGCTCCCAACCACCCTTTATTATCCAGATCGCGAGCGGAACACAACAGGGTAAGTTGCTATACGGGGCCGACGATACCGAGGACAATATTACGTTTCCGAACCGGGCACTAAGAGTCATGCCGCCCAACAACATCCCCACCACCTTCAAGATCAACAGGGACGGCGTCTTGACGGCAGACTCAGGTAACCTAGTCTCTTACACCTCCCGCAACGCCCTGGCCGGACGAATAGTCTGGTCGGTGATGCCCCCTATCAACGTCGGGGAAAGTGTGCTGCCACTGTACGTGCTGCTCAACAGCACGCGCGGCTGCCCGCCCCCCGTAGGCCAGTTCTACGCGTGGTACGGCAAGAACGGGCAACACAACACGTGGATTCTCTGCGGTGACAAGGTGCTGTTTTCGACGAGAGGGAATGACGGAAGCCTCTGCGGAAGAGGTGTCGATCCCGAGATCATCACCTTGAACTACATCACCGCCCCCGCTTGACGATATCTACCAACACTTTTGCGTATGCTCTCTTCGTCGCCATAATCCCCTCCCCTAACCTTTCCGTCGAAAGGTTTGGCGGTTGGCACCGTGTCCGCTTGCCCAAGACGTTCGAGTGGGGCCTGGAACCCGCGCCATTTGATTCGGCTCCTCAATAAGTAGTATCGGCACATTATGCACCTGACATTAATAATGATACGCTATTCGATACGGTCCTATTATTCATGTGCATGCCTAGGGTATTTAGTATTCTTGATTCTTTGTGTTAGCCAAAGCGATATTACCCGAAAGAATATCAGAGACTTGATTCGAGGGGCAATGGGCTGGAAGGCCTGCTGTTAGTGCATCTGAATTGGCGGGGGTTTACCAACAGCCTCTCTCCCCATTGGCGCTAATTGTCCAGTACCTGCAACGTTCGTTTAAGAGGTACTTACCCCGCCAAAGTCCGGGGAGCTCCAGTGCAAATAGGCGGTCACTCGGACCTGGCCACAGAGGTTCCCAGCTGGATTCTCGCAGTAGAGGTGCCAGCAAGGACGTGAGCTGTCACATTTCTGTCATAAACCTCCGGTCACCGGAGCATAAGCAAGAACATTAGTTGTAATGATAGCACACTTGAAAGCAATTGCTGCACCGGATATAAGTAGCCACGTAAATCTATCGTGTAATTGCTCAGCATCACCAACTTCAGCAACCATGGTAACAATGACAGAAACCACCACGGTTGTCGCAGCCCACGACTTGATCGAGCTGGTGCCCATAACGAACAGCACCGTCTTCCAGGCCACGGGGCCGCCACTTACTGAGATCGATGCAGAGGCTGCTCTGGCCCAACCCGAGACTGACCCCAATGCGCGTCCAGCCGCATTCCGCTCTCTGGCCCACGAGATCCTCTTCGTCTTGACAGTAACAATGAGCATCGCGATGCCAAGCTTCCTGCAGGGAAGCATCCTCATAGTGTCTCCCAACATCCGAAAAGACCTCGACATGGCGACGTCCCAGCTGACCTGGGTCATCGCCGCGTCCAGCCTGACATCGGGCTCCTTCCTACTCTTCTTCGGCAAAGTGGCGGATATGTTCGGTCGGCGGAGCATCCTGCTGACCAGTCTCTTCGTCTTCGCCGTCTTCGCCCTTGCCACGGGCTTCGCGCGCGACGCCATCACCCTGATCATCCTGAACGCCATCATGGGCCTGACGTCGGCTTCCATCATTCCCTCGGCCCAGGGGATTCTCGGTAGCATCTACGAGAAGCCGTGCAAGCGGAAGAACTACGCTTTCGCCTGTTTTAGCTCCGGCAATCACCTCGGATTTGCGGTGAGCGCAGTCTTCTCCGGGGTGGCGTCGCAGGTCGCAGGATGGTCGGCGTCGTTCTGGCTCCTGGCTATTATATACGCCGCCGTCGCTGTCGTCGCTTGCTTCACCGTGCCCCCGGACGACAGCGAGAAGCTGCCCTTCAACATGGACTCGTTGAAGCAGTTTGACTTTGTTGGCGTCACATTGGCAATTTGCGGGATTGGGCTTTTGACTGCAGGCATCAGGCAAGTGTATTCCACAAAATTTGGCTCGTCTGCTTTCTCAGCAACATAAGATGACTGACACTGAACGAGATTCTAGTGTCGGCCCTGATTCACCTCAGGGCTGGAGTACACCGTACATCATTGCCTTCCTCGCCTTGGGCCCCTTACTTCTCGTCGCTTTCGTGTGGTGGGAGACCCGATTCGCGTACCCGCTTATGCCCATGGAAGTGTGGCGAGATAAGGAATTCAGTCTGGTAAGTCATTCTTGGTCACAACAAGAGACTTCTCTGTGCATACTGAATACTGTATGTCAGCTGTTGGCCATTCTGCTGCTCGGCTTCCTGTCCTTTCCGGCTCTCTTCTTCTTCGGCGCACTGTACCTCCAGGAAGTCTTTGGGTACTCCCCCCTTATAGCTGCGGTTTGCCTGATACCAGCAGCCGTATCTGGAGTTGTGGTCAATGTGAGTGCTCTCCCGCTGTTACCCTGGACACTTGAATGTGGGTCTAAGAATCGCAGGTTCTCGCTGGGAGGCTACTACACATAGTATCCAACAAGCTTTTAATGGGGATTGGCGCTGCCTGCTTCACCATCTCATTTCTTTTGGTGGCGGTCCAGCGCTCAGGTGCGTCTTACTGGGCCTTCACCTTCCCTGCTTTCGTCATCGTGGTCTTCGGGACCGACTTCGAGTTCAATGTCGTCAATGTGAGCCACGACATGCACCGCCAGGTTTTAAATAAATGGCACTGACGCAATAGCCACCTAGATGTACGTCGTGTCTTCGTTGCCCAAGTCGCAACAATCCATCGCCAGCTCCGTGTTCCAGACCACCATCAAGCTGGCCACCGTCTTGGGACTCGGGATCTGCGCTGCCCTCTTTGCCAGCGTTTCGGAAAGGCCTGCCAGCAGCGGGTACTACGCCAACGATCCCTTCGAGCCGTATGCGGCGCTCTTCTGGTTCGCAACGGCCGTGAGCTTTGTCAGTCTACTGATCGTTCCGCTGCTCAACATCAAGACTCAGGGACATATGAAGGAGGCTTAGAAACGGAGTAAACAATCATCTAGTGACAATTACAGATTGTATTACCCATACAAAGACGAAAATCGATCCCGCTGGAAATTCCCATATATATGGGCGTCGCGGAGCTCTTTTCAATCATGGATGGTGCCATCGCAGATAATGTTAATTAAGTATAGTCCTTATACCTGGCACATACCGCCACATTTCATCTGCCACCATACTACCCTGGCCCCGCCAGGTTGGCCAGGGAGCTCCAATTTCACCATGTAGCATTTTCGCGCCAGCCTGCTTCGAAAGCCACCAGTGTCGTTCTCTTTCCGCTGCCTGTACAGGAATACTATATAACAATGTATTTGAGACCGACGAAAGGCTCGAAATTATTTTCGCTGTCTGGCATGGTGCAAGCAGTATTGACTCCGTTCACGTCGAACGATAAGACTCCATTGCAGATGCCAAAGGTATTGGATGCCCCGTTGCCCGACGTTGCCGGGCGTAGGGGGCCCTGTGCCTGAATCGTCGGGCAGGCAGGTCCGCAGCCTCTCTGGATCTGGAGCGGGCTCAAGCCCTGGAAGATAAAGCCGAAGTCACCGAACTCATAGACAGCGTGTTGATTTTCGGGTGTGGGGTCGAAGAGAATTTTGGGAGACGGAGGATTACCGAAGGTACCGGTCTCGCCGGGGGTGAGGATGCGGTTGAGGGTTCCGTCGGAATCAATGGTGAAAGTCAGGATAAAAGGGTTACCTGCATCAAGAATTGAGACATAACTGAAGGGTATCCGAAAATCGACTTGTCCCCCTAAGTACTTGCCTGCATCGGTCCCGTTGGCGATCTGGATCTGGAAGTTGGGCTGGGCGCAGGTCAGAGGCACGGCGGGGCAGCTTGTTCCGGTTGCGGTCTGCAACGTCGTGGTGGTGGTGGTGGTGGGGACCACCAACGTGGTGGTAACGACCTCAGTGGAGAGCTCGGTGGCGGAGACGGTTTGGGCCGTGGTCGTCGAAAGGATGTTGGTCATCTCCACGGTAGCGCTGACGAAGGCGGTCTCGGTGGCTACCTCGGTGGTGCTGTGCAGCTCCGTCGCCGTCGACACGTCCGTGTTGACAACCGTCTCCGTAACGACGACGATGGTGGCCGTCACGGTGGCAGGTACCGCTTCCTGCATCTGCGTCACAGTGACGACGGTGGGGGCCGCGTAGGCGCATGTGCAGGCCGAGGCGTACTGAGCGGCGTCTACGCAACCCGAGGGCACCAGAGATGCGGTGCTACTGCTGGTAGAGGCCAGCGAGGACATACTGCTGGTAGAGGCCACCGGAGTAAGACTGCTGGTAGAGGCTAATACCGACATACTGCTGCTGGCGCTGCCTTGCGGGTGCTTGCAACGGCCCTTGATCTTGGGGCCCTGAAGCACATTGCGCTTCTTCTCCGGCGTGATTGTCTGGACCGAGGTCGCCACGTCGGTTTCCACCGAAGCCGACGTTTCGGTGAAAGTGGTCACGAAGACCTCCAGGCCCGTGACAGTGACAAAGCTGGTGGCGACGGAGGTCTCTGTGACTTGTAAGGTCTGGGTTAGGATGTCCGTTTGTTGGACGGTGTTGAACACGGTGGCCGACACGTCGACGGTCGTCGTCGTGGTCGTCGTGCTATGGGCGGTGGCGAAGGACGTGGCGGTCCCGGGCGGGGCCTTGGTGACCGTCACCGTGACTGGCGTCGCGCTGGCGGTAACGGTCGACGTGCTCTGCAGGAACGCGGAGCATTCATCTAGGGCCTTGGACGGGATTGGAAGCGCAGCACCGACTACGCCTTGGAGACATGTGTCGAGGGTGCATAACTCGGCGAAAGGATTACCTGCTGCTACTACCCTCGTGACCCTGGCGGATAGGTCGTTGGGCAACGAGGCAGCAAGGCCAGCGAAGGACGCGAGCAGAACGGAAGACGAAAACATCGTGTAAGTGAGTGGAAAGGCACCAACAGAGGGCCAGTAAAAGAGTGTGGTTGGTCGCGAAGGCTGCAGACGTACTTCGCCTCTACTGCCTCCGCGGGTTGGGGGATGGGACATTTATAAAGGCTGATCATTGCAGCACATCGCCGTAACATGGGGTTAGACAAGCCTCGTCCGAGTCCAGCTGAACCGAGTAGCGGGATCGTAGCGGGATACCCAACCGATGTAATACGGGGTCGCTACCGGGGTCGCTAGTGATGTTTGGGCCTAGCAATCGGGCTGGACGGCTTAAGCTTAACGCGACTAGGACTTTAGCAGTCAATAGGTCGTCCTTTGAGCGTCAATCCCAAATTTCGGAAATGAATGCATTTCCTAATTCGACAGACGCCAGGGGCACCCTCTCCAGACTGCGGAGAAGACAGCCCGCCACTACGTTAGATCGACCAATGAAGACTAATGAAGAAAGAGTAAAGTCTTATGAAAATGCCAGTATGTATGGCATCATTCTGGAGATAACTCTGTTATGTAGAATGGCATCTATTTCTATACTGTTCAAATTCTAAACCTTCATCTCGTACCGCTCCAGCATTTGACCCACGGCCATCTAACTACACCTCGTTACACGTTATGATGCAAGACTTCGGCTTCTGCAACTTGTTTCCGTCCCCCTCCCCCTTCTCCTCGTCGACCTCGAATACCACAGACGAGAACTGCGGCCTGGGTGCCTCTGTATTGCGCCGTTCCACTGTGGGCAACGTCTCAGCTTGGTAGTTGGGTCGAGTAAACCGATTGAAGGCGATGAAGGTGTCTTCGTCTCCCGGCACGGCGTTGTTGGGGGTGGCGACGTGCACGCTCCGCCGCCGGATCGGCTCGGCGTCGTCGGTGACGGGGCGGACCCCACTGAAGGAGTAGATGCAGTTCAGAACGGGTATGGAGAGGCCGTGCACGATGATGGAGAAGAGCGCCAAGAAGTACACGACTGGTTCAATCCACATCAGTCATCAAGAACCATGGAGAGTGGGGGCAAGAGGAAGGGCAGACTTACCAGGGCCAATGGCATTGAGCAATGCCTTTTCGCTTTGCGATGGGTTTGCCACTCCCAGTAACAGGATCGTGGTATGCTCCAGATAGTAAATAGCCCCGACACCAATCGGACCAAAGTACCCCATGAAAACGGCCTCCTTCCAGCTGCGCACCACATTGGGCATCATCCGGTAGCACATGAGCAGCGCCGGAATCCGCCGCAAGATCAAGACAAGAAAGCCGAGAGCGAGGAGGCGCGGCCAGGTGATTCCTGTCGTGAGGGGCTGGTCGAAGCTCTGCCAGGGGACCGTCACGCCGATGTACATGAACCCGGCGAAGTTGAGCAGCACGTCGATGCACGAGTTGACCTCGTCGTGGCGCCGCTTGGTCTCGGCGAGGAAGCGGCCGTCCCAGTTCAGGGCGCAGCCGGCAACGAAGCAGGCGAGGAGGTCGCTGGTGCCGATGGCGCCGCATGTACCCAAGACGAACAGCTAACGGATGAAATATTAGTGTCAGAGACCAGGTTGGTGGAGACATGAATTGGGAGAAGCTAGTAGACTTACACCCAAGGCGCAGGGGAAAAGGAGATACCCCTCAGTGTCAATCCACTTTCTAGACAGCGACAGCTCAACTGCCTTCCGCGCGCAGTAACCCGCGATGGCGCCATAGGCAATGGCCAACACCACAGTGTAAAGCAGGGTCTCCAGAACCCAGTCCCCCAGTGCATTTGTTATACTTCTTTCCTGCGACAAAGCTGACGAGGAAGATTGGAGCAGGAGGTTGATGGCCAGTCCCAGAAACGGAGACGCGAACCCGTCGTTGGCACCGGCCTCGGCCGAAATGATCTCGCGCAGGGGGCGGGCGACGAACTTGTCGGCGAAGGGCCCTTTCGCGATGGCCTGCGAAAGGATGGGGTCGGTTGAGGTGACGCAGGCGCCGATGATGAGGGTCGAGTAGAGTCCGAGATGCGGGATCGTCGCCAGGACGCACGCCGAGGTTGAGAGCCACATGATGGTCATTATGGGCAGGAGGCAGACGAGCATCTCGCGGTACCGGAACTTTAGGTAGCGAGCGGGCAGTTGGTAACCCGCAATCACCCTTGTATGAAAGGTCAGTAACTACTTACAGACGCCACATGGACGAGGGCAAGAAAGGGACGTGGACAGGGGAGGGAAGAACTGACAGTTGGATACCTATCATGACTCTCATGACACCCAACGTGATATCGTCCTGCCGGATGATTGTGGTCACGACCCATTGCTGCGAATCTAGTACGCGGGCTGCTATCGGTCCCAGAATAATTCCAATGACCACCGCAGGGACTAAAAAAAGGATCGTCATCAACATAAAATCGGGTACCAAAAGTGAATTCTTACGATCCGTAACTTACGAGCTTCGCCCAGATACCACCGACTTTTGATATTCACGGCTATCAGGCCAAAGAGCATAGTGAAAACCCCTAGACACATATAGGTTAGATGCAACAGATGCTTCCATGGAGCTTGGGTTCATCATACCAAGAACGGAAGCTACGATGTTTAGCTCGCTGACATCTAGCTTAGGCATGATGGCGACCACCAGGGATTGTAAAATTAAATATTAAAGGACTAGCTATCTCGCGGTTCCAATGAGAGAAAGTTCACAGTGCTTCGTGGGGCGAAACTCCCGAGACTCTGTTCACCGGGTTGGTGGTTCCGCGGGCCCCTTTTAAGCTTGTTTTCAAAGGCCAAGATTGTATGTGTCCATGAAAATAGTTCTTGGACACTCTTATCAAAGCTGGATGCGGCTGCATGAAGTTCTAGTCGCTCAAGTCCTTGGTCCCGCCCTTGCCCGACCCTTTGGGACTACACTGGGGAGCCCCCCGGAGCACCAATCCAAAGCGCTAACCAAACAGAGGCCTGTCCAGGCAAGGTGTTCGTTATACCTGCTACACCTGACCTCGTGGCGAAATGTTGACTGTACTATACGGTGGCACTGAAAACTCACATGCCAGCTGTCTTTTCCCCATGCTCAAAATGCATATTTCAACTGATCTGGATGTCGAAAGGCCACTAGTGGCGGTGGGGGATGCATGGATTTCTAGATATAGCAATCGAAGAATCGTTAGCATGGTCTCGCGACATACTGCAAGGGGATCCGAAGCTGGGTATTTAACCCAAGTTGGTTTGGAGAAAGGGTTCGGGATGCACAGAATCTGCCTCGTGGGAGCCTGAGAGTGAGATCGTGTGGTACCTTTGAGCCGCACAAGCAACGGTTAGCCCTGGTATCACCAATCGTCTTGTGTGTTCTAAAGCAAGACATTGTCTCATGGGAATTCCATATGGATGGGCCAGAGATTACATGTAATCATGTTTTTGGGTTATGATGCTGAGCTGGCCTTTTTTTCTCATGCGAACCAAGTCAGTCCCAGGGGTTCATTCATAAAAACACCCTTGGCCTACCTAGTCGTTAGCTAGTGCGACACAGAGCTTGGCATTGGAGCGGTGGTTTCCCATGGCAGGACACTAGAACCGAAGGGATTCCCACCACGGCCTGACTACTTCGCCGATGAGCACTGGACTTGATCTATTGCCAAAGGCAGAACATTGGGAGTTCCAGTAGACCTGTGTGGAAGGTTTCGAAAAATTACACTTCCATGAGCGTGTGGGAGGCACTGAAGATTAAGAAGCTTCTTGTGCCCCGTTTCCGTAACACGTTCCAGGTCGAACCGGTATTCTCGAGACGTCTCGTTGCATCACCCGATCGAGATTGTGGAGCCCAATGAGGACACCCAACCCGACTGAATATGAGGGCGCGGATCAGGGCAGCGCACGAAGGATCCTTTGGAACACTATATCATAATATTCACAGGGGTTGATTGTTTATACCAGGGGGTCGGGGAGGTTTCGCGAACTGTACCGGCTACCACCGAGGAGAAACGACAATTGATCCCCGTGCCGTCGTACCGGACCAAATCCCGTGCGAGGCAGGTGGTAGCGACAGTAACACCGAGAACAGAACGCTTGAATTCTGGGTTTGGGAAAAGATGGTCGACATGCATGGCGCGTGTCAGGCAAGCCCCCATGGGGCGCCCCATGGGGTTTTAGATAGACAAACAGAAGAGACTGCGCGCCAAGCCACACACGAGTTCTCCCTGCTGGCCGTCGTTTCACGGCGCGCGCATTGGCAGATGCTCCCGGCCCGGCGAGCTGCGCAAGTGCAATTGCCAAGGAATCATTAGTTTGTCCCCTTCTTAAGCGAATGCAGAAGTGATCGGAAAGAACTGCGACGGGCAGCCCGCGAGAATCCTCTTCCGGGCGGTGGCCACGGTAGATCGAGTCGGGAGAAAAGTCCCGTTAGTGAGTCCCCACCTCGGGTCTAGTTTTCCGCCACCCTCCAACAAAGGGGCGGAAATAAAGCGGTTGGTCAAAGCTGGGGAACTAGACTCCAAATACAGGGTGCATGGTTTGCGACTCGAGAGCTCGACCATGACAAGCCTCAGAGAGCCACGTGACGATGTGCTCCAAATGGGGACCAGTCGTTCTCTACTGCACTGTAAATAGCAGTAGTTCATGCAGGCAGGTTGCTGTTTTGTAATGTGTGGAGCAAGATCGACTGTCGATCGACCTGTCCAAGTGTGTGGCTCATTACTGGAGACCAACAAATGAAGTGGTAACTATGAGTTTGAAGATAGCAGCTTTTGATGTCTAGTAGATAAGAGCTGTGGAACAACGCGGGGAGGCGTGCGGCTCCGGATATCGGACTAGATCGGAGCGAACGGAAAGGGAGAGGGTGGAAGGGTGGGAAGGCGAGCTCTAGAAGAACTCTATTCTGCGTTAGAGAATCGATAGAAGAAGCTTGTCGGTATGCGTCCTTGGCAGTTGGAGTCCCACCCTCCCGGGTCGTCAGCCATTCCCCACACCCCACGCCCGTGCCTTTCTCTCTGATTCAGGGATGTGAGTGATATCAATTCATGCAGCTGCAGTCCAGAGCACCAGCTGCAAATGCGAAGGTGCCTGGGTGCATTATCCGACACCCTTCTCGGATCGCCTCGTGTCCCGGATCAGAAGTCGGTTGCGAGGGGAGATCCCCCATGATTACTCAGAGATGCTTGGCAACCTTATTCGACACATGTTTCACAGCCATGAAGTCAGAATGGCGTTGTCGGCTAGCGTTGCCCACTGAAAGCGTGCGTTGATAGATCTGTGGTCAGCGTGTGGCTTGCATAAGTGGCATTACAATTACTACGAGATGAGCCGGAGGAAAGAATCGTGCGACTTATTTATTAGCTACTGGGTATATGAAGCCACGATGGGAACGACGAAACATTTCAATCAGTATCGCTCCTCGGGTCGGTGGCATGACCAGATTTGGGGTGGGAATGGTCTGCTTTATAGGATGGCATTGACAAGATAGTAAGCCTATGACACTGTTGCTGAGACACTGTCATAAGGTGTACTGCCATGTTCGAATTCGGATGCATCATTGGACGCCCGCCACAGTCGTAATAGACACAATGTCTTTGGTGATCAGCCGGCTATCCAAAAACTCATCAATCCCTAAGTTTCCCGGTGTTTTATCTCCGGATTCACATCCCCAACAGAGGGATGTTTCAAGACATGAATTTCGATGTCGATGTCGATGCTAGAAGTCGATGGGACAATTGAGCGAACAAGACAAACTGTACGCAATGAGTTCGTCAAGTCGGCTCCTCCCCCCGCGCTAAGTCCACGGAAAAGTTAAAATCTGCCCCTGTCCATGCGTCATCCGGAATTCCTTGGCGCTACAGCGTCGAGCAACCGAGAGAGCCCAACGAGAGCCCGACGAGTAGGGGAAGGGCCTAAGCTGTAAATAAAGTTACCGCGTAACCAAAGGCGTCGTAGCAAACGCAGCACGGCCGATCTGTCACGACTCGTCAGTGCACTCCCCAGCTCCCCCTCCCAGTGTAACTGTTTGGTTTCCCTGCCGAATAGCCCCCCGTATGGGCCGTATGGGGCCGTATCCCTACTTCCTAACCCTGGCCATCAGCTCGGCTAGGCGGGGCCGCGCCGAACTCTAAAGTCGTCGATGGGCACAGTCGACTACGTAGAGCCGGCATCGTCTCATGCAAACAAGTCACTCTCTCCAATCACCAATGGTATTTGCTAGCTTTTCTCCGACCAGGTCCCAACAACCAGCTTTTCGCGTAAGCATGAAACCATGGGCGGAAAGGCGATTCACCTTCACTATGACTCGTGCCTCGGTGGGAATAAGGATAGAAGTAGCCTGGCAGCAGCCTTCCCGAATGCTACAGTACTGTTTCTTTTGCCACAAGAAAAGAACCTCCGTCTTTTCCTCCCCTCTCCGCGGGCGGACTACTGCTGTGGGCCATACATACATACCTACCTATCACCCCTCGACTTTTTATGTGAGGCTGGTCCCGCGTTTTGCGAGAACAACCAAACTGGCGAAACGACGAACTCGTGGAAACTTGATTCCTTGAAACCCAGCGTTTCTGCCCCAATGATCGAGCTCCGGATTCGCGAGCATACCGATCCGTCTTCACGGCGCATCTGCTAGCAGCACGAGTAGGGGCTTTATTGTCTGAGAAGTACAGGAACGACGCCGGACCATGAGCTTCGTCTCGCCTCACTATGTCCCCGAGCCGGTCACGCAGGAAGATTACATCATCGCCTCGCTCGCTTTTGGCTTCACCGTCGGCTTCGGGTGGCTCACGACCTGGACGGCGATCCGGCAGACATGGCACGGCTACAAGAAGCGCAGGGGGCGCGTCTTCCGGAGCCCCTATATCATCATGATCTGGGGTGAGATTATTGTTTGCGCGGGGTTCGCCATCTTGTGCTTTCTCTATTTGAAGCATGTATTACACCCAGGGTGAGTAAACTCTCTCCCTCTTCTTTCCCATGCCCCCTGTGTATATAAAGCTGGCTTTGCGACAAGATATACTGACTTTTGATGGGTGCAATGGCAGACTGGGCTATTATTTCGGTATTCGTATGGTAACACCGCAAAGCTTCTTATACGTCAAACGATCTCTCGTGACTAACCACAAGTTGCGCATTCTAGTCACGCTCTGGGCGCTGCAAGTCCACTTCCTGCTGCAGATCATCATCAACCGGTGCGCCATCCTCATCCACGACAAGCGGTGGACGCGGCAGCTCAAGACCATCGTGGCCGTCATCATCACGCTGGTCAACATCTCCGTCTACAATATCTGGATCCCCGCGCGGCTCCAGACCTCGGCGCGTTACATGTGGATCAACTCCTGGTGGGACCGCTGCGAGAAGTGCATCTACCTCATCATCGACGCCGCGCTGAACGTCTACTTCATCGTCATCGTCCAGCGGAACCTGGTCTCCAACGGGCTCACCAAGTACAGGACGCTGGTGCGGTTCAACATGTTCATTATTTGTTTTTCCTTGAGCATGGACGTGCTCATCATCTCCATGATGAGCTTGAAGAACACCTTCGTGTGAGTATTTTTATCTGGGGAGATATCCGACAACACCGACTAACAACCGTATCATACAGCTACATGCAGTTCCACCCCCTGGCCTACATGGTCAAGCTCAACATTGAGATGTCCATGGCCGAACTGATCGCCAAGGTAGCCAAGCAACGGCGGCTGGAGATGTGGGAAAACGAGGACATATCCAACAACACGACGTTCGGCAACATGACACAAGCCACGACGACCACGACGGGCCAGCTGTCGCACGTCTCCACCAACAAAAGCAGCGGGCGGATGCGTAAAGCCGTCAACTCGGTGCTGCACCGCAGCCGCGGCAGCACCTACTCGTACACGGAGCTGGAAAACCAACGGCTGAACCAGTCCCTCCAACAGCAGCAGGAACACCCGCAGCGGCCGCCGGACGCGACCGTGTTTCACCGCCACCACGACTCGGCCGGGAGCGGGGGCAGTAGTAATAATAGCAGCGCGAACAGGGATCCGCGGATGGGCATCTACACGACGCGCGAGGTCCACATCGAGTACGAGGCGAACCCGCTGCACGCCGCGGCGCCCTGGACGAACCCGCCGGCGTTTTCCAACGGGGCGCTCCAGATAGGGCGGCCGTCGAGCTTCGGGTCGCCGGACCGGGACACGTTTGGGAAGGGATGTTGAAGGTTTCTTTTCCTTTTTTCTTTCTATCACGGTTTTTAGGCATATGTGTGAGCTTAGTTCTATACCCTTTCAAGTTGGAATACGATTTGTTTTAAGACATCCTCTCAAATTCCAATCATATTGCAAAGTAAGCTGATAGATATGTTGTGAGAATCCATGACTACTGGCCTAGGTAGATGTCTTGACACCATGCAGTCCTTTCCACACCAACTAAGTATGCACACCCGAGTTCGCCCCAGCAAACACTTCACTGATTTCTGAACAGGTGCACCTACGATGATGAATTGATGTTTTGGCACCAGCTGACTCAAGTGAGATACCGGAAATTGCGCGTTGTTTTGTTCCTCCCCGCCTTCGCAGACATCGTCATCTAATGCTGTCCATATACCTTGGTGCCCTCTCTTCTCTAACCTTTGATGCGTCTGATCCCCGAAACTCCGGATGTCTGACATTTAGTAATGCTAAATCCGGTCCATGCAATGTCTATGATCTCTTGTCTGTCTCCCCTTGTCTTTGTCTTATCTGTCTGTCTGTCTGTCGGGCTCTCATGCCCCTCGTTCCTCAAGCCTTGGCCGAAACGAACCCCACGATCCACCGCTCCAGCTCCCCCGTCCAGCTGCGCTCCGCGTCATCCATCGCCAGCCCGATGCCGTGGGGGCCGTCGGGCAGAATTACTAGGCGGAAGGGGCGGCGGTGCTGCGCCATGGCCCCCGCGAACAACAAGGTGTTCTGGACGGGCACGATGGGGTCGTTGGAAGTGTGGAACAGGAAGGTCGGCGGCGTGTGGGCGCCCACACGGGTCTCGGCGCACATCCCCAACCGCACCTCCTCGTCTGCGTCGAGGCCGATCAGGTTGCGCAGGGAGCCCTCGTGCATGGCTTCGGGGTGCATGGTGATGACGGGGTAGGTCAGGATGGCGAAGTCCACGATGGACGAGGCCGGCAACAAGGCCCCGTTCTCGGTCTCGGCATCTTCCGTCTTCTTCACGCCATTGGTGGCAGCAGCGGACGTAGTAGTCGTGGTGGTATTGGCCGTGATGGCAGCAAGGTGGCCCCCAGCGGAAAAGCCCCAGACCCCGAGCGTGGCGACCCGCCCGCTGGCGCGGATGTGCTCCACCGCCTCCACCGCCTCGTCGATCGGCGCAGGGTAGACGGGCGCGACGGCCCCGCGGTGACTGTCGACCGTGTAGCGCAGGATCCAGGCATCGAACCCGCGCTCGTTAAGCCAGGCCGCCGGCGGCGGGCCCTCGTTGTCCCAGGAGATGTTGCCGTAGCCTCCGCCGGGGAGGACGAGCACCCCGGTCCCGTTGGGTTTCGGCGCGGGGTAGAAGGTGAGGTTGAGGTGGTCCGTCGTCATCGTGTTTGTCGACAGAGCAAAGGGAAGAGCAAAGATTGGCGGTTCTGTTTTGTTGGTGGATGAGGACTCGTCCTCTGTTGAAAACTCGTCACGATGGGATGGTTTCAGAGATTTAAGGTCCCCATATCAAAACTGTTTGATAAGGGGAAAAAGAAAAGAAATAGTCGCTGGGCTGAATTCAATATCCAAGCAGGAAGGGGGCGGAAATGGCTTTGGGAGCCAACCCACTCGTTACTAAAATTGATTTTCCCTTTCCCCATCCCCGGGTGCCTTGAATGGGGGGGCGCAGTTACTAGTTATGAGTCCTGACAGCTCATTCTATCTCCAAGTGGCTTGATTGCTGTCAGGCCTCGTGGTCCCTGCCTTGGGCCCCCCGGCGAGAAGACATGGGCTTGGAGGTGGGGCGCCCTTTTGCCCAATGAAGCGTTGAATGCAAGGGGTAACTTATCGCCAAGAGGGCTATTCGCGGGTCACCCATGTCTTCCTGCAAGTCCGGGCTAGCTTGGCAAATGCAGGCGATATAATCTAGATGATGTACCTTGCTTGGTTTATTTTGCGATGGAGAAAGACTGTCTACTGCACGTCGCAAGCGCCCAGAAACAATTCCCCGGTACACCGGTGCACCGGTCTGGATGGACATGACGGGAAACCCTCCCAAGAACATACCGCACACGGGCGAAGGTCCTTGTGTCGCCGCTCTTCGCCCCGACCGGCTGCAAAGCGACTCACCGGTAAAATGGCCTTTTCGGCATCCGAGCTTACATCCGACGGCAGAGATTCCGGCAGGCAGCAAGCCCTTATCCGATCAATAATACACACTCTCTCAGCTTTACAGCAGAATCCCCCCCTTCTACCACCAGTCTTTCCGACAAACAAGCAAAATACACAAACTGCCGCAGTCGCACCCGTGTGATGCGCGTTATCCGCTGTATGGCGCCAGGTGTTGCATTGGGCTGCCAGATCACCATCGATCGCGTATGACGTGATACCAACCCGATGTGCTTGCTGGCCAGCTCTTCATCTCCTGGGCGTTTGGGCACTCCCGTCAGCCGCTGTTTGCTGTTTATGACAGTATGATCTTGATGTTGCACTGCATAAGGCGGGCGAGAGAGAGAGAGAGGTAGATGTCTGCCTAACGTCATGATGAGGTACGGCATATCGCAGACCGTAGTATCGGGCGCTTCTTGGAACATTCCAGATCGACAGGGAAAAGGGGACGGGATGCAATCTGCCGTTGGCCGTTATATTGGGCGATTGGTATGCCTCGAACCTTGCTGCATCCGACCAGCCAAGTCGGGGAGAGCTTCCTGGAGTGCCCGGATGGTGACATTTCATGTCTATCGAGGCGATGCAAACGCGACACGCGGCTGCCGTGCTCTGTTAAGCCTTATGAGCACCCAAGCGGATGAAACCCCGAACCCAGAACCGTGCCGTAAATTCCGCCCAACTCCAGACCGGTTTCCACAGGTCACATCCGATGTAAGCGAGTTGTGCTTTTCCATGTTACTCGGACAACTCTGAAAACGGGGAGATAGTGCTGTTCTTGTTCTGTTGGGACGGATTTACGACCTCACCCCATCACCCATCCGAGGGGGTGGCATGGATGGTGGACAAGGTTGTGGACAGACAAGATTCTGACTGACGCCTAATCCGCCCCCACTACAACACAACTTTGAGGGTTGCCGATCTGGGCGCGCCCGCGGCCTTTTTGTGACCAACGACCAAACTGCAATGCCACCGCTCTTGCATCCGTCTTATCATCTCCTACATTTCATATGACTAGCATTGCAATAAGTCTTGGTATATAAGACCCCGCATGAATGATTTGGCACGTGAATCCCTCTTCAGCTACCATCTCTTGATGCCAATTGGGATCTTGATCATGATCAAAAAGCCCGGCTGTCGCTGATGCAAAAAGAGGAACCACTGATGCACCATGTTCCAGGGGACCAGGGACCCAGGGAAAAGCAAGTCTTGAACCAACAAGCCCAACCGCTAAACCCCACTGCAGAGGGTTCAGGCCAAGCCCCTAGGACTTCCCCGCGACGGCCGCCCGACGAGTCAAATCGCCCATCTAATCGGGCCAGGGACCGCGACTGGTCATGATCTCCGACACCCTGTCCGGGCTCTTGGGCTCCTTCATCGATTGACGAGAAAGGGAAAGAACAAAAAAAAGCAGGACCTTGCAGCAGAAGACTCTGCCCACGCAGATGGTGGAGAAATGAGAAACGAAACGAAACCAAGTACCGGTACGGTAATTGCATGTGCGCCGCGGAGATGGTGGCTCGCTTAAGCAGGGTCTTCGATAAACACGCAGCGCCCCTCATCGCCAATGCATGGCGCGAATGATGCTTCTCCGGTTTCCTGCTTCTCCTTTCTGACCATCACAGTTCCGATATCGAGTATGTTTCAATTGAAAGAATTTCTAGAGAACAAGACGAGTTAATCTACCAAGTGTAATTATATAACCAAATGTAATATGATCCCAGCGTGTATATGCCTTACGTGTATGTACATTTCCATTTTCCATCTTTTTGCAACTTATGGACCTCCCGCCTCAATCGCCTTCAGGACTGGTCCTCAAACACCCCAACCAGCTCATCGTCCGCCCCTAACAAGAAGCAAGACGGCGCCTCCACCCCATTGGTCTCGGGCACGACCTGCCCCGCGCCGTTGGTCTCGTCGTCGGCGTGGTAGATGACGGCGTTGGCCAGGTCGCGCGTGTTCTCCCCGCCGCTGCCCCAATTCTGCGGCGCAAACATGATGCTCGCGTGCGCCTGTGAGGTGAGCGTGTTGGGCAGGTCTTCGGCCCGCACAAAGTGGTGCATCCCTAAATTGGCCCACACCACCAGGTCCTCCTGGACGAGGGACTCGTCGTCGGCGAAGAACTTCCAGAACTCGACCAGGGGCGCCTCGGGCACGTTGCCCGACAGCGCCGCCATCGAGGCGGGCTCGGTGTCGTGCTGGCGCGACACGGCCAAGGCTTGTTTCGCGTGCTCGCCGGATTTCAGGAAGAAGGGCGAGTTCCGCGAGGGGAGGTAGACGTTGCTCAGGCCGGGCATGATGCGGTAACCCCTAGGCTCGCCCCAGGCGTTGAGGCGGTCCTTGTTGACGACCGTGTACATCGATTGCCCGTTGGGCGGGAGGTCCAGTAGCCCGCCCGACTCGGACGGGATGTCGCCGATGTCGTACCGCATCGACTCGAAGACGCCGCGCTCTGGGTACCACGGCTGGGTGATGTTTTCCACGATGAGATCCGTCCGGCGGAAGGAGTTGCTGGAATCCACAATGTCGAAGTCGGCCTTGAAGTTCATGACGTGGGTGTGCATGGTGCCCGAGATGGTCTCGCCGATGCGGGGACCCCAGCGCCCGGCGTCGTCGGGGCGGTAGTAGTTGGCCTGGACGTAGCCCGACGCCCGCGCGTCGACGGTGATGCTGCCGTCGACCCAAAAGCCGTAGTCCCAGATGTAGTCGTAGTTGCCCAGCGTCGCGATCATGCGGACTACCAGCTTGGAGCCCTTGGTCGACTGCTCCCACTGGTCGTAGACGTTGTGGCGCGTCAGGGGGCGCCGATGTCGGTTTCGAAGATGCAGATGGTTCGATCAATGGTCCGCAGGATGGTGCCGTCATTGAAGGTCGCGTTCCAGTAGGTGGCGTGGTAAGGGCAGTCGTAGCCCGGGATGGGACGGACTGCTTGCGCACCAATGCCGTAGAAGCGGTCACTGTAAGCCGTTCCAGTCTGGAAGGGGTTGTTACCGGCATATTGTACGAGTGCATCTACTACAAGTCAGCGTTGGAAGAGGCACTAAGGAGGTACATATGCGCTTGCCTTGGAGGGACAGCTCGTACAAGACACTTTCGCCCTTGAACCTGATGTCGTAGAACTGGATCCCCACATCCTTGTCGAACCTAGTGTAGAAGGACCACCCCATGTACGTCAAGTACTTGTTCGTGTTATCCGCACGGTATCTGTTCCCGTCTAGAGTAAGCACCGTCGGCGCGAACCTATCCTCGAGATCTCGCACGGAACCAGTTCGATCCTTATCCAGGAACGAATCGTTGGTCGTTGGGTTAGGGGTCTTGGTGATCTCGCCAGCGGACCAGGCCGCGCGGAGCTCCTCAGTCGAATTATACACGACGAGATTGTAGACAATCATCCGAAGGTGGTACAAGGATGCGTCCGTCCCGGCAATATCGAAGCTGACGTAGAGGTCCGAGGGCTGGTCCCAGGGGTTGGGGGCGCGCCTTCGCCATGGGAGCCAGATCACCCCCGTGGTGCCGTCGGTCGAGTACGGGTTCTGGACGAAGTACTCGGCGTTGGTCCGGTTGTCGTCTGACCCGTAGTAGGCCAGCCCCGTGAGGTTGAGAGTGATGTCCGCGATACTCGTCATGGTTTTCGTTACGATCGCATCCACCGCCTTGTGCCGAGGCTCATCCATGAGGCCGCCGCTGTAGAGTACCTTGGGGCCGTTCGGGCCATTGTAAAAGTAGTCCAAAGGCCTCATGGTCGTCGAGCCCGAGATTGGTAGAGGTCCGACCTGCACATATGTTAGCCACCTTCAACCACCTTCAACGTAAATAGGGCTTCACATGGGTCACTCACGTAGTACTGGACCACGCCGGGCACCTCAGCTGCCCCTTCATTGATTACCACCCGCGCATATCGTGGGACGGAACTGGAGTCGCCATTCAGATAGCTCGTGACATCGGTCTTGTTCGGTTTGAGGATCTCAATGTGGGAGATGTAGTTGTCACTCATCGCCAGCGTGGAACTAGACGGGTCCGACAAGTTCAGTCCCAGTGCTGAGCCTCCCAGCCATTCCACGATCGAGTCCAGCTCCGGTTGCGACAAGGGCACAAAGGGGGTCCCCTTCGGCGCCGTGACCGTGACATCTTGAGGCACTGGGCAAGCGGCGGCGCCGCCTTGACGCTTGAATATCCCGCTGGCCTTCCAGTCAGAATATGTCCATTTGCGGTGGTTATCTGTCGATGCTCGTCCCGCATTGAGCAACCCGAACGCGATGATCAGGGGCCCGAGCCGCATTGTCTAGTAAAGAGGTTGATTCGTTGATAGGGACAATGTGCTACACAGACACAGACACGTCGGTTTGCAAACATCTTTGTGCCATAAGTTCTGAGAAGGTGGC
Organism: Apiospora sp. TS-2023a; assembly: GCA_038364195.1. Taxonomy (NCBI): domain Eukaryota; kingdom Fungi; phylum Ascomycota; class Sordariomycetes; order Amphisphaeriales; family Apiosporaceae; genus Apiospora; species Apiospora sp. TS-2023a. The sequence continues at coordinate 165,625 of JAQQWQ010000008.1, forward strand.
GCACGGCAAGGCGGCACCCCTTTCGGAACGTCTTGGGGAAGAAAATCCCAAAGGAGCGGGTTGGGATTCCCGCATCCTTTCCGCCGCCCGGCGGGAAGCAACGAAAGTGCCGTCTGAAGCGAAACTTTAGCAAGGCAGGATGTAAACCGTTAGTGGCTGGCCATGCCGATCCCATCGAAAGCTTAACCCTATCTAGTGGATTGGATGCCTGCTTGCATCAGTTTTAAATACACCGGTAGCTTATTTCAGCTCTACCATCACGAAGTTCGCCGTCATAGAAGCAGAATATGGATTCGCACTTCACGCCAGTAGTACTGGGATCGGAAAGGGGCCTTGTGGGGAACTATACCGAGAGAGATATTCAAACCAACAGTTTATAGCCTGCTCGACCCATTGGTATGTGAGAGCAGGTGCATCAGGAACTTGGGTTTCATTATGAAAGTCTAGCATGTTACAGTGGGCCTCGGTTATCCGGCATGGAACGTTTACGCGAAACAGCTTACGGTCAACAAAGGTTTTCGAAGGATGATGATCGATATGAGCTGCGTTCGCTGATGGTACTCTCCTTTGAGTAGAAGCTGTTGTCAGCCAACAAGACTTACTGAAAATAGCCTTTTCCACAGTCAGGCAACCTCAGGTTTCGAGGGCAGGGCAGGATAGGAACAAGTACACGACCAATGAGGATAGCTCCTTAGAAACAAAAGGCTGACTTTACGTGCTGTTACCTCCCCACGTCTATGTTTGAGCCACCAGCGAATTTCACTACAGTCATCCAAGTACAAGGTCAACATCTTCGAGGTCGTGCTGCTCCCAGGCCTCCTTGTCGACTTCCCCAGCTGCCTTACGGTAGGCGACGCCATCAACCCCCCATTCAACCCATAGAACACCATACTTTTCCTTCTTCGTCAAAGTAGGGTGGAATAGTAGGCAGGTGGCGGCAAGCTCTATCGTCTGGTATTGACCTGAACTTTCTGCTGGTAATCCAGTCCATTCTTCCTCTGACGGAAGACGGAGCTCCCCGCAACGTTTTTCATATTTGTCGAAGACTGCGGCTATGTAAATATCGCCAAGACGGTAGGAACGTGCTGTACGAAACGTTCCTCGTTTAGTCTTGCAGGAAATGAAAGCGTGCTGGGGAGGCGTGGGATATATCTTGTCATTGTGCCGATCTTTGATTGGGAACCAGTACCAAAAGACTTTATCTGGCATGGATGAGTGTCGGTAGACGGTATTTCTGCGTACCATGTTTCCGGGTCCGTCAGTGTAGGGGCTGTACTTGTGTGCCGTCCATCCACAACCCAGGTGACTATTGAAATCCTCGTCATCGACACCATTCATGATATTCGGAAAACAGGGACCAATAGCTCGTTTATCGCTGGAAGTAGGTGTCTCGTGGTTGTACCATTTAGTAAGGCCGTATGTAGCGTAGTTAGAGTCTTTCAATGTTCCGTCGTTTTCTCCGAACGCAAAGACGCTTGTCTCCCAGCCTATCCACGACCAAGATGGCAAACGGGATCCTGGAAGGATGGAATGCTGCTTTCCTGAGTGAACTCGCCTCTTCATAGGCGTTTGGCTGATCCACATCAGTGCGGCGTGAAAATACATAAGCGGCAGGCCATAAAGGAATCCGCCCTCGAATGCCCGACTGAGAATCTCGAGTATACCAGTTGCCCCTGCCAAGGCATCCAGCGGGACGGAAAGTGTTCTCCCATTATAGGCTGACATAGCTTGACGCAGCTCGTCTGTTAGATCCGGGTAACCTGATAGCACTTTCGGGCTATCAAATCGATAGGAACTCGACGGTTCTATATGGTGGTGGGCGGAACCTTCACGAATGCTATGCGTAGAACATATCCAGTGAAAACGCTTCTGCTTCACCATTATAACTCTTTGCGACAGGGCATATTCTTGGAAGGTCCATGCTCTATTGAAATAACGTTCGCCCATTCCACTATACCCATCCCGTATGATAATCTTCCTATTGGATGCTACTGGTAGCACCATCTGGGACAAGTTTCGAGTGTGGGATACACCTTTTATGCCAGCTATGCTTTCAGCTGCATCTCCATCGGCTGCCACAATAGTGATCTTTGCAGAGGCGTATATGTTACCCATCAAGCGTAGTTGATGTGCTGAGTGTTCGCCGTCATCCTGAATGACACAGAGCGCGTCGGCCCAGAGATAGCGTTCCTCTAACGCACGTGTCAGGCCCATTGCACTTCGGATCTTCGGTGAAACGACTTGGTCAGATAGTCGTTGCGACAAAGCGCCAGGTTGCTGGAGCGCTTGTAGAATCGCCCGTTCATTTCGAAGCCACGTTGCAACGCCCCATACGTAACTCAAGGCAACGAAATCCCTGATGCCCTCCCCTGGTACGAGGCAGTCGTTGAATGTGTCAATAAGCCAGGCTGGATGGACTTGAGTGATCTTGACAGGATTGGAGCAGTCCTGGCCGTGCTTTGTTAAACATTCGGATTTCCATTCATGGAGTAAATACAAGTTAACCCAGTCTGTGTCTAGAATATGTCCTTTCCCTTCTGGCAAGGAATTGTCTGAAGACGGTAGTAGATCTATTTCCTTACAGACACTTGGGAGGCAATTGGACGTCATTTTTGGATTTCGACGGTTGCCAATCGTGATTGTGAGAGGCTCGTCATCGTTCAGTCCAGTCGTAGGAAAGGCATCTCGTAAATATTGTCGTATCTGACGGTGACAGGGTTTGTCGATGATGTCGTCAGGTCTCAGTTCAGACCAGGGTTTCCAGCCGAAATCCGTAAAATGTACGAATGCCATCGTAATCAATCGACAGAAGCTACAGTCGTCTTCTAAACCGAGTTCTTGGCCCCGCGATGCATGGCCTGGGGAACCCATTCTTGGACAAAGAGTAGTGGTTTGACGGAATACAACAGAGTGACTGGATTTTGGGTCGTGAGATATCGCTTAAGGTCTTTCGTATTTTTGACGGTGCTGGGTTGGATGGTATATATCCCTACAAGAACACGGTACAAGCTGTAGTAAAAGTTGATTTGATTGGTTCGATCGGCCGCATGGAACACTGAGTTGGCCCTTCAGCCACAAGGCAGACTCGCCCCCATTTCCAAGGAACAGGTTTAACAAGCAATTCCGATCTGCATTAGTGTCCTCTGAGGCAGAACGTTGAGCGAGCTGGCCTCGTACGAATCGAAAGGAAAGTGAAATTACCGCTTCGCAGCTGCACTAGCTACGCGACGAATGCAGAAGACGAGTGGTACTTGGAGCAAGCATCGTGATGTAGCCAATAAGCCGCGCGCAACGTCCCAGCCGCTCCTCAACACTTCTCGAGGCAGGGCAGTTTCCCAACCCGCCAAGACTTGCAATATACATTGGCCTGGGAGCCTTCACTGTGACTTAGTGAGTTCTTCTACGTAAAATACTTTAGCATTAAATGATGAGCTAACGATGGAAATGGAATGATAGAGAGGCACCAATATCAAGCCAAGCCAGAGTTGGAACCACCAGCTCATCGTATACTCCCATTGTGTTTTGGTATCCAAAACTATGTAGATAGAGATAGTTGTGCTGTTTCTCAGGATATCATTGACAGAACCAAGTTGGGCAAGATGCGGGTATATGTGTTCCATGCGACTTGCAGATCGCCCAACCATCAGCGATCGAGTAATTACCAACCAAAATATAAAAGAGAATCCCGCTGACCAAAACGCCAACCATCCATCCTTTTCCCTCGATGTACACACCCTAAGTACAAAACCTTCCAAGTACTTGGAGTCCAAGCGACGCGCTACTGTTGCGGAAGGCCCGGCGAGCCCAACGGGCTGCTGTAATTGGGATGCAACGTCGAATCGCGATTGTTGTTCTGCGTTGAGTTGCGGGCCTGCTGGGTGTACGGGTCAGGCGAGGCCATCTCGATACGGTTGGCGGTGCCGCCGTCGAGCTCCGAGTAGCGGGCCAGGTTGTTGTTGTGGTGGATGTCCGGGTTGGGCGACATGGGCGGGTGCTGCGGCGGCGGGGAGCCGTGGGGCGTCTTGTTGTAGTAGGGGTGGCTGGGGTCCAGCAGGGGCGACTGGTTGTGGTGGGTCGTCGATCCGCCGTAAACCGATCCGGCGCCCGGGTGGTTCGAGTCCGTCATGGTCGGCACCACGGAGGCGCGGTTGTGCATCATGGACGCCTGCTGGTGGTGGTGGTTCTCCGAGATCGACTTCTCGTCGGCCAATTGCTGCTTCAGAGACTTGTTCTGCCGCAGGAACCAAAGGATCGAGGCGATGGCCACCAGGAGGGACACGCCGGCGACGACGGCCAGGCCGATGGTGGCGTTCTTGAACGTGGTGGCGTCGTTGCTGTTGTCGTCCGCGGTATGCGCCGAACATACACTATCCTGTGTCGGGATGGTCACGGCGCGTGATGTGCCGCAGCAGCTGGTCGACTCGCCGCAACAGTATTTTCCACTGCCGTCATTGCAATTCGTTATGACGGAGCTGTTTCCCGGGTCGCCGCCATCCTATATCAAACAATTGGTTAGGCATTATTGAGACACAAGGTAGACGTCGAGAGAATCAAGTCGAGGGTTTCGTGTTAGTCACACACATACCTCTGTCGTGATGCAGACGTTGACACAAGCCTTGCTCTTCCAGCTCTTGTCGGTACAGAACCCGCGTCGCAGTCGGTTGTCGGGGCCGTTGCAAAGACCCAGAGACGAGCAGGTGTCTCGCTTGCTGGCGTCCCCGTCCAATCTACAGCAGCTCGAGAAGACGCCGTCTTGCTGTATTCCCAGCTTGTTGCACGGCACATATGTCTCATTGTTGGCCTCGGTCTTGCCATCCGGGGCCCAGCAGGTAATCTCTTGTGCCGTGGCACATGACACAAGGCCAAAAGCCAGCAATCGTCCAATTTGGGAGTATCGCATGGTTGCGGTAGCTCCAGGTTTGTCGCGCGGTTATGGAAGCGGAACCTCACTATCACGATACGCAAGAGGGAGAAACAGAAAAGACAGTAACGGTGTCCCGACGATCGGTGGGAAACAAGTTAAAAGAAACGAGAAGAGGGGTGTGTGCGCTTTAGATTAGTTGCTTGCCAGGTCATGCAAACAAAACATGTTCTGGCCGGCTCCGTTCTGTTGGTTCTCTCCCGCGGCGTAGCAAAGCACCCAAGGGACCACGGGGAACCACATACATACGGGAGAACATCACAAGGGACCATCCAGCATCTCCCTTCCTCTCGCAGCTCGTTACGATGTAGCTATTTTTCGAGCAGGGATGCAAAGCTGACATGCAGCTCTAGTGCCAACACAGCCAGCAAGCCAGCAGCAGCTTTGCCGCAACAGGAATCCGAGACGATCTTGGAAGATGTCCACAATGGATCCACCACTCCGGATCGCGGCCAACCAGGAGATGCGTCGAATTGAAATAGCCAATGGGGACATGATATGATCCTCCATTGCGCTGACATTGCGTCAAGGCATGTGCATCCTAAGGGCAGACCAAGAGAGCATGGCAGCGAGATGGTGTGTGGCGGACCCCAGTGAGATGCATTAGCAACGTTCCTCAGCCAGCATTGTGCAGACGAAAATAGGTAACGAGAACACAACATTGAAGAACAAATGGGTGACAATCGGGCAGATAGCTGAAGGCGGATGGAGCCGATGGTCACCCTATCAATTTCCGTTACATCGCTAGATGCTACCACCGCTGTGGACGACGGGCACTATTTGCTTGTGAAGGCATGGCGACTCCGTAAAGTGCAGGTGCTGAGCAGCAAGCTAGCAAAGGCGTAGAGGCCAAAAATAGAGTGACACTAATACCAGCACAGCACCCATGGAGATTGGAGTCGCGGCATTGAAGGGCATCTAGCCCAATTTCAGTCGTTGGTGAAACCGGCCGCCTAGCCCTTCTATTCCATCATTAGAGCTTGCCACGAACTTGCCCGCCCTTGTGTTCAATCTGAATCGTTCAGAGCCTCAGAGCTTTGTTAGTAGATCTGATGGATGCTGTTGTTGGGGGCGCGGACCACCACACTAAATTGGGGCTGAGAGGGGAAATTAGTGATTGGTCCTTTTTCTCTTCGAGTGTTTCCTGCAGCCTCTTTGTGCTGACAGCCCAGCCCACAGGTGATATGATGGGGGCGTGGTACATATCGCCCCCGCCGAGTGCAATCTACAGCCTGATTCAGCGCCGATGACATCAGCTAAATTGCTTTTCTGATAAGCCAATCTGGGGCAGGCTTATTATGTCGGCAGTTCGAGTTGCATGGTGAAATCGTATTATCATCAAGGAGCTGTAGATTGATCTTGTTCAAATGGTCAATCTCGAAGAATTCCCGGCGAAGTCAAATGAACCGACAAACCTGGGAATTGCGATGCCTGCCAAAAAAAGATGGGACGAAGAATCCCAGTAAGCACCACAGGGATAAGGGCCCCTAAGCCCAATGCTAAGCCCTAGCTGCTGCCGTGAGCGTGGGGATCTTAACCCCATCAGCTTAGCTGTCAATCATGACCAAAACTCCACGAGTTGTGCAGCAATTGCTTCATTGTGCAATCAGAAACGACCCCGAGACCTGGGAACAGTGCCGATACACGAGAGACACGAAAGACACCGCTCCGTCCAATCAATAAATAGTACCGAGCTAGTAGACTGCGCCGCCCAACTGGCCCAACTCACAAATTTCGTCACAATGTCGATGTTGAAAACGTGCTGTCGGTGACATAGGAGGCATGCTTTTGATGAAGGATCAAAAGCTAGCTCATCATATGCTAATAAGCAAGCAAACCCAACAAACATCTCCCCTGGACGGATTCCCAGTGCTCCAGCTCCACGCCCTGCCTCTTCCTTCTCCCTGGCAGGTACTGCCTCAATCCAATAACCTTTAATATGTAATGGTGATGATGATGGTTGCCATTGGCGTAGATACGCTTAGCGATTGACCGCCGTTGGGTCAATACGAATGCTGCTTGTTGTTTGTCTCTTGCAAGTAGCCGAAGTCTGCTTGCCTGCCTGTCAGCTAGGTACTACTAGAGCGCTCAGCAGGCGTGCCCCACTATCCCCCAAACCCTCCGAGGTGTAGCTCGCTCTCGGAGGGTTTTCAGCTGAGCAGCCAAAGCAAGTGCTAGACACTGCCCGATACTTTCGGATGGATATTTCGCATCAAATCAAATCTCATTGTATTACTGGGAAATGTGCGCCTCAGTAGGCCTGGAATTCTGCTTCCAGCAACTGTCTCCCGATAGAGGATTACTATGCCAAAGGTAGCAGCAGCAACAAAGCGATCCGCTTGCGACCGGTGCAGGGCGAAAAGAGTCCGATGTCCGCGTGCCGAAGACAGCACGGCGCCATGCCCTCGCTGCAGCCGTATCGGCGAGCCGTGCGTGACGGGGTCCCCTGGCCGACCCGGCAGGCCGCGAAAGTCGCCTCTTGATGGAGTTGCCATAATACCCAGTGGTTCGGTCTTGGGCTCTGGCACCGAGTCTTCGCCTGATCACTTGCCAACGCCGCAAGATACCGGCGATGATGCACCTCCGTCACATGATGGGCCCCTTTCCGCAAATCCTTCCACAGCATGGCTCGGTACCGATACCCTAGATCGCTGGACGGTGCCTAGCGGTACCAACTTCTTCGGCGCGACATCGACGACCACCGGGACTTCTAGGTCGGGCAATTTTCCGTCGCTAGAGCAGCTGTGTAACCCATCTCAGCCCCAGGGGCTACTGGGCGGAGCGGATAGCCTCGACATGATGTACTTGACTGAAGGCTCCAACGACGTCCTTGATCTAGACCCATTCCTGGCCTCGTTCGCATGTTTCCCTGATGCCCCACCCCTCCCGGCCCCGAGTGCAGCAAGTTCGTTGAGAAATCTCGGGGGGAAGCTAGAGCGGCAAGCCTTGGCCGCGAAGGCTTTATTCTCGGACCCTCGCAACATCGTGGAGAAGTGTCCTGAGGATGGCTCTTTTGAAGGCATGGCATCTGAGAACCCGGTCGCCGTAGCGCTTGCTTGCACGAATGAGTTGATCGAGATCGTCCGGTCCCTGACGGTGGGCAATGGTTCCGATCACCCTCCTTCTGCTGACGCAGCCAATGGTCACGGGCAGCGCTTGCTACCCTGTGCCGCTACTTCTTCAACCAAGACTTCAACCATCAGCACAGAAACCACGCTCTTGGTACTCTCAAATTATGTTGCGCTTATGGGACTTTACGACTCAACATTCCGCCACGCGTATCAATCGCTGAGCCAGACGCCGCCGGATACCGTCCGGTCGTTGAAAGCGAAAGCCGTACTTCGCATCGGGGGCACCTCCTCATTGCAGGATATCCCGGCGAAGGTGTACGCGATGGGCATCATCGAGGTCATTCGAAACCATATCCAGAGGCTGGAAAACTGCTTGGGTCTCCCAGCACCTTATCGCCTTTCGGGTGAGGTGACTTTTTCTTCTCCGCAATTGACAGCTAAAGGGATGTTTGCCGAGGGAGAGCGGGCACGACTGCTTCGGACAGTCATGGCCCAAGAGGATCTTCAGCTGGATGGAGGAACCAGACCATTTGTAGAAGGGATACAAGAGAATCTGACGAAGACTATCGCACTCTTCGATGTTTAATGTCCAAGTCAAGATTTTTTTATTAATGTAACTGAATTGAGAGTCAACCTGGATTGCATCTGAGAAGCGCCTCTAGTCAAAACAAAAGAAAGATTAATTAGCCCTAACGTACATCCAATAATCAACTGCACCAACCTCATCATCTGTATGCCAGACTCTTCAACCGCAGCACCCGAGCCCCAGCGGGAATTGAAGCATCAGGACCGCGTAGTCACTGAGACTTTCTGCTACTCTGTCACCTCCTCTTCGCTCTTGTTGGCATTGACCTTCTCCGTCATCCCAAACTCGCTGTCGAGCTCCTCTCTAAGCGGCACCTCTTTGAGTAAAACCGCCACGACAAACCCCGCCGCCGCGAACGCGATAGCCACCTGCCACGACCGCCGCAGCGCCCAACTCTGCACCGCCACCACCTGCGCGCGCGTCTCCCTGACAGTAAAGAGTCGAGGAATCGCGCCGTCGCATCCTGGTACGCGCCGCCCGCCGCGAACTCGGCGGCCACGGTCACGCTGCTGGTGATGATGGCGGGAGCCAGCTGGGCTGCCCGGTTGCTAAAGACAGTCCCCGCAATGGCGACGCCCCAGACGGTCCCGAACCCGCGCGTAAACGCCCACGTCCCCGTCGCGAGCGCCGTGTCCGCGTCCGACAGGGGCGCCAGCAGGGCGGGCAGCAGCGTCGGGATGGCGAGCCCCGCGCCCAGGGACTCGACGACCTGGAACCCGACCCAGGCGGCCGTGGTCGAGTTCTCATCGAGTAACGTAAAGAGGCCGAACCCCACGACGATGAGGGCGAAGCCGAGGACGAGGAGGGGCTTGTACCGACCGAACTTGCTCATCAGCAGGCCGCCCGCCATGGCGCCGGGGATCATGACCAGGATGGTCGGCAGGAGCATGACGCCCGAACGGTAGGGGCTCGCGCCCAGGACGCCCTGGAAGTAGACGGGGAGGAAGTACATGGTCCACATCATGACGACGCCGTGAAGGAAGGTGATGGCGAAGACGGCGGCTGTGACGCGGTCGGCGAAGAGGTGGAGCGGCATCATCGGGTTCGGCGCAAATCGGGGACTGGCCTCGAGCACCAGGAACCCCGCGAGGCCCGCTACGCCGACCAGGAGGGGGACGAGGACCTGGTACGACGACCAGGGGTGCTCGGCCCCCGCCCAGCTGAGGGCGATGAGCACGGAGCTTGAGGCACCAACGAAGACGGCGTTGCCCAGCCAGTCGAGGCGGGTCAGCTTGGTGGCCAGCGTGCTCGACTTGTCGTAGTTGACGTTGAGAAACAGGAACAGCAGCACGAGCGCCGGGCCGCCAATGGGCAGAGCCATGTAGAAAGCCCAGCGCCAGGTGCTGTAGCTGACGATGAGCCCGCCGAACAGGGGGCCCAGCGAGGTGCCCAGGGCGACCATGCCGAGCACGGCGGCCATGTAGGTGCCTCGCTCCCGCAGAGGGACCAGGTCGCAGATGATGGTCTCGCCGAGGACGCTGATGCCGGACGCGCCGATGCCCTGGATGACACGGCCGCTGATCAACATACCCATATTGGTAGCACTGCAAGAAGACGGTTCAACTGTTAGTGAGTGTTTCCCAGTTTTGGAGGCAGTAATGATTCCTGGAATTGATATTCATAGCACTTACCCGCCGCATATGCCGCTTCCGAGGACGAAAGCCGCTGTGGAGAATATCATGGGCCACCGGCGACCGAAGACATTTGCGATCTGGCCAAACATCGGTTGGAGCGCCGCCCTAGTTTGGACACCCAATGTTAGTAAAGTAGATCATCAAGTCCTGTCGAGTGGAAATACACAAGAGGCTTACATGGTCAAAAAATACGCGTTGGCTACCCAAATGTAGCTAGACCCCCCGCTGAGGTCCTCCACGATGACGGGCAAAACCGTCGAGGTGATGGTGGCTTCCGAGGCTGTCAGGAGGCTCGTCAGAGCGATGACCCCCATGATGGCCCAGAACCGCGGTCCTTTGCGAGCCCGCTTGGGATCGTCTGGTGGCATTGCGTTTTGGGGTGATGATATATAATTCTTAGAAGCCATGGTGTATTGGTGCGTGACCGTGTCGAGGGCCAGAGTATTCTGAATATCAGGGTATGCTTGTTTCTTATATTTGAATCTATCCGCTTAGTTGAATGTGCCTTGCTCTTTATATGTCTATGGTTTCGGAGAGGCAGCTGGGATAGTCAGGGCCAGCTAGGGCGTTAGTGAAAATCAATCTCGACAACGCTCGGAAGGTATTCTCGGAGGGTTTTTGAAAACATCCCTACGAGTAGGCTGGAACTAGTTATGTACTATTAAATAACCAATTGGTTCATTCCGCAAATTGGAATTGTACGTAAAAAGCAATTGTATCTTCGAGATGGCCTGTTATGCATAATAATCCCTACGAGCCCCTGATCTCGTCCCGCGAGCTGATTTACTAGAGTTTTGTGTGTCGTCCACAGCAACAGATCCAAGAAACTACTGCGGCGCGACGATTGTTCCTAAGCTTACATCATCGATAGACCCTGGCCGATCAAATAGTAGAGGGACCCTACCAAGACGATGAGCGGGAAAGAAATAGCGAAGTACTGCCAGAACTTCTCCCCGCCCGGGGCGTACGGCTCCGCCATGCTGAACATGGCGGCCGTATACGCCAGCGGGATAAACACCAACCCAAGAAACGTCAAAACCTTGGTGTTCTTCGCCTCCGTGAGTGCGACGTCCTGGCTCTTCAGGGCTTGTCGGGCCGCCGCCAGGCTGGTCAGGGCCGTGATGGCCGAGTTGAGACCCTCGACGCGGCGCCGGAGGTCTTTGAACCGCATGTACAGGAACTGGAAATCGGCTCCGACGTCCTTCCAGCTGCCATCATGTTCCACGTCGAGCTCCTGCAGAGCGATGCGGCATTGGATCATGGTGCACTCGAGCTCCTCGTAGTACTCTGCCAGTCGGCGTTCGAGCGCCTGCGTGTCGCTCCACTGCGCCTCGGCCTGGCCGGCATCGAAACAATCCAAGTTGTCCTGGCGCGACAGCCGCCACTGGGTGCTCGAGACCACCGACCGCACGAAATCGTGCAGCTGGTGGTAGTGGGACGCGGCGATCTTCTGGGCCACCACGGCCACCGAATCGGCATCCGTGAGGTCGAGAAGACTCGAGTAGTGTTCGAGGTAGAAACAGAGGTCTTCGAGCAAAGAGGCCCTGGTCGGACCACCAGCTTTCGTCTTCATCTGCACTTCATGCGGCATGAAATCAGGATAGCCGCCTCGGAATGGCGACGGTGTGATGACGTGGTTGGATAAGTCATCACGTTGCACCACACGGAGTGGCGGGTCGGTTATGATGACGCCTACACGAATTAGAACGGCTGCTGTTCGGTCTACGTTTGGGTCCATGTGTAAGTGTACTTACAATCCCAAGGCCCGTTCGAATCAGATCGTCGCCTTCGCCAGACGGAGCACTTCCGACGCACCACTCCAATGTCCAAGAAAGAACCCATGATCCGAGTGACGCCGATATGGCGCCCGCTGATGGCACACTGCAACCAAAATGTTCCACGCAGAGAGGCCGGAAGGGATACCAGTTCAAAGTACTTGATGCAGAAGTGCTCCTGGTTCAAAGCCATGCTGGGCAGGGTCATGGCGTCACTCTCCCTGGCGGCGCCTTGCGCAATGACATCGACTCGCTCGTGGTCGAGGAAGAAGGAGGGGTGCATCCGGAAATATCCGCCCAACGAGGCTATCAGGTCCGGGTTCTGACCTTCCAGGATGTAGATCCGGTTCACAGTGTCGGGGGACCGAGTTTCCAGGTGTTCTTTTAAAGCCTGCGGAGTACCATACGTGACTGGCTGCTTGAAGCCGGTATCATTGGATTCGCCTGCCAGCATCACTACCTTCCCGGGAACATTGGACCATGGTATGTGTTTGCCAGCCGCCTTGGGATCCCTCCGCTTGAGCCTAGGGTCCGAAGCACACAGCTGATGGACCAGATCCCGGTACTCACCAGGGGCACTCAGCCAGTCACCTGGGTTCGAGGTGTTTGGATGCATGCTGTCAGTGGTCAGAAAGCACTCGATGACTAAACATGCCGATAGCTTCCAGAACAGTTCCGGGACGCCGTGCTGCTGATGTGACAATGCCGAAGGGGAGCGGGGTAACACAACTCGGTCCTATCTTGCATATCAAAACGCCAATCAAGCAGAACAGGAACTGCCCATCCAATCAGGTTGATGATGAAATATGAGAAAGACGGCTGAGCTGAAATGGCCAGAGCAGGTGGGGCGCCAATCATATCCAGATATTTTCAAACCATGTTGCCGAAGGACAGGGAAGATAAACTCGATATATGGTCATACACCTTGATGTATTGCATGATTCCGGATAGAGGTAGATTGGTATAGTTATATTGGCTTGATGGTGAAAGCGCTGCTCCTAATACCTAGAAAAACATATTGTACGGTATACGTCCTGGCCAAGTCACTGCTCTTAACACAAAATATTGATAGAATGCCATTGGATAGGATAAGTAGATTACTAAGAAGCAACATTCTCGTCATTAATGGGATAGGACGGCCAATTGACTCATCCGGCATCGTAGGGAGACATAACCGGGGCCGCACGTTGATGGGCCCACAATACTCGATCCATGGACCCCTGCGTCCCACCCCTGGGTGTTAGTAGGTGGAGACGATCTAGGAGTATTAATATGAAGCTGGAGTTGCCTCTGGTGCGAAACTGTTCTTTATGAAGTAGTCGTTAGACCTCTTCCGTCTCTCGCCTCAGAACTCAGCCATGGTGGACGTGACCAAGTTGCCTTCATTGACCTTGTCCATCTCTCCGGAGGACTTTGACGGAAACGGCGACTGGGCGCCCGAGGACTGGACTACCTCTGCCACCGAACCCATGGCAGACGAAGCTGACGAGCTGGACCCGCCGTTATGTGAGGATGACGGCACCCTATCCAGACTAATCAAGAGCAACGATGCCATCGCCCTGGAGGAATACCTACAGAAGTTCCACCAACGCCGCGTCATGCCCCGCATGCGCGACTCCGCGCCCTGGTATGCCGCCATCGAAGGCGGACACCTCGAGGCCCTCCGCGTACTGATAAAGTACGTCGACTACGAGTACCCGCACCGCTCGCGGTGCTGTGGGGAGGCGTCGACCATGTCCAGATGTTGTTTTGATCCCCGCTACCTCCTCCACTTTGCGTGTCGGTCGACAAGGAATCTGCCCATCGTGCGCTTCCTCCTGGAACAGCCCGAGACCGACTCCTGCAGGAGGGCACCCAGCGGCTACACCCCTCTACTCGACGCCTGTGAGCACCTCTGTGAGCGATCCTCGCGCGACGAAATGTCTCTCGAGGAGCACGTGGCCCACTGCGAGGCTATCATCGGGCTGCTGCTGGACTCGGGCGCCGACGCCAACGACCAACTACTTCAGGACGGGGTTGTGGTAGCGACCCCTCTGAGCTTCGCATCCACAATCGGAACGCCCGGCCTGATGCGGCGACTCATTAACCAGGGTGCAGACGTCAAGGTCCGCGTGCACTTCGAGGCCGATTACGCCGGGTGGCAGGAAGTGGAATACTACGGCGGGATCGGCAACAGCACCCCGCTCCACCTCGCCGCTCGTCACTTGAATGTCGAAGTAGTCCGGTTCTTGCTGGGGCAGCCCGAGGGCGCGACGTTGGCGTTGGCGCGGGACGACGAGGGCCGGCAGCCTCTCCATTGCCTCGCCAGTAAATCGACAATCCATCACATCCACCCGGCGCTTCGTCGGTCGCAAGATCGGTGGGATGATGGAGAAGTAGATATCCTGAAGGTCGCGCGCTCGGGGCTCGCGGCCCGCGCCATCGAGACGGCCCAGGCGCTGCTGCCGCTCAGCGACCTCGAGGCGCCGGGCCCAGGCGGCAAGACCCCCTTCTTCGTGGCCGCCGAGTACTGCGACACCGAACCAGAGCGCTGGGACGAGGTCCTGCACTTTCTGCTCGACCAGGGAGCGAACCCGGCCGTGACGGATCACCACGGAAACACGGCATTGGGGCGGTTCGTTCGGTTGAGGTTCCGGGATCCTCGCGTGGGATTCCTCGAACGCTTCGTCAAACGCGACGCGTCGGCCGTCACCGCGGCCGACGCCAAAGGCAACACGCCGCTGCACCATGCGCTCTGGGTGGGAGAAAAGGTCGACACGGTCCAGTTCCTCCTCGACCACGGCGCCAGCCCCGGCGCGGCCAATGACGAGGGGGACACGCCCGTCCACCTCGCGCTTTTGAATATTCGCTGTTTGATCGAGGATACGGGAAGGTGGCCAGAACGTCCGCATAGAGATATGATGGAGGACCTTCGGCGGATCCTGGAGATGTTGCTGGGCCCCGCCGGAGACTCGGCGGCGATCCTCGACCTCCCAAACCGGGCGGGCCAGACGCCGCGGAAAATGATGCGGGATGTCAAGGACGCCGAGGAGTGGCGGAAGAATGCCGAGAAGGGCTATTATGATGAGACATATCAGACGTATCACTGGCAATAAAACGTCGGCGAGGACGCTGCGGTGAGGGGTTGAAGAGAAAAGGGGCTTGCGAAAGGGAGTGTGTATTACATAGAGTATTACGAAAAGCTATATCATTATATCCCTTCAACTGAGTATAACAACTTGAACACATCATAAACGTTTATTTAACTGTTACGAACCATAGATCAAATGAATCTTCTTATGTGAATAATCCGGTATCGAGACAGGTCCGGTTGCGTCCAATGTCAAACTGACACACACCACAACAGAAGCACTGCACTATGAGTGATTAATCCAGGTGAAGGCTCCAGGTAGCTTGGAATATCCGTGAACGGCATTATACAATTCCCAAACTCGAACATTCAGGCAGCTGAAGCACTAGGTGGAACCTCGAACCGGGTGACCACAATGTTCCCTTGATTACGCGAAGTATCGACGCGTGAGATAAAGAAAAAACAGAACCCTAGTGACGTCTCTTTGCTTTGTCGCAGAGTTAAAATAGCAGTCCTTTGTTGTTGCTGCTTACAATCCCTATTGTAATTTCCTGGATTTCGTAATATACACAGGTACTTCATATATAAGCAGAGAAAACGACTCGACCCATTATCCGCAGGAATCGAAGTCTTTCATACATACTGCCACTCCGAGACATACACAACGACAACGACTCACCCAGCAGAGACACAACTTCAGCAAGCACCCTGTTCTTGGCCCATTGTAACCCCTGCACCAAACGAGTCCAATATACAAATAAACCCGGGCGTGAAAGGAGGCTCGCTCCACAATCATGTCTCAGTTCGGCGCCAGGCCGTCGCTAAGCGACTGCTACCGTACCCTCGGACTAACCCCCGGCGCCAGCGAAGCCGAGGTCAAGGACGCCTTCCGCAAGCTCTCCTTCAAGCACCACCCCGACAAGGCCGGCTCATCCCAGGCCAACAATGACAAGTTCGCCGCGATACGCCAGGCCTACGAAGACATCCTCGACTACCTGGCCGAGCCCAAACAAGGGCGCTGGGCGGAGAAACCAGGCGGTGGATGGTTCCCAGGCGGAGGGTTCCCGGGCGGGGGCTTCCCAGGTGGAGGCTTCCCTAGCGGTGGCTTCCCTGGCGGCGGCTTTTGGTATGGAGGGTTTCCCGGCTCGGGCCCACCGCCAGGTTACGGTGGTGGCGGCAGAGCAGGGGGACCATCGGGAGGTCGTGGGTACAATCCCATGGACGACCCCATGTTCAGCGAGTTTTTCGAAACGGCGTCCGAGTTCATGTTTGGCGAGAAAGGTAAGTTCCCAGGCAGCAGCAGCAGCAGCGGTTCCCGAAGCCCAACGTCATCCGGCACAGGTTTTCCACCAGGAGCAGGGAGCTTTCCATCGGGAGGGTTCCCGGGAGGATTTCCTCCAGGCGGATTCCCACCATTTGGTAGCGGCAGCAGGAGTAGTGGTATGCCTCCACGAGACTGGGGCAACTTCCCATCACCAGGCGGCGACTGGGAACAATTTTCGGGAAGCGGCAGCAGCAGGGGCCAGACCCGAAACCAGTACGGCAGCTACGGCGGAAGCGGCGGCGGCGACCAAGACAACGGCCCGGCACCCTCGCGCGACGACCCGCTAGGTGTAGTCCAGTGGTCCCTGCGGCGAGCGCACCAGCGTCTCGCGCCTTTACCGGGCAAGCTGGCCAACATGCGCAAGTGGTGGGACAAGGCCGGCGAGTGCGGCTCCATACCGTCCAAGCAGCTGGCAAAGGGTGCAGAACGGTTCGACCAGGCCGAGCTGCACCTGGCCAAGATGCTTGAGCCAGGTCGCGGCCCAGATGGACGCGGTTCGAAGGCATCAACAACAGCAGGACTCGGGCTCGGACGACGAGAAAAAGAAGAAGAAGAAAAAGAGCAAGGGAAAAGGTAAAGAGAAGGAGAGTAGCAGCAGGTGGTATGACATGGGCAGCAGCAGCAGCAGCAAGAAGAAAGAAAAGAAGACGAAGAAGCGGAGCGCTCCCTCAAAGAAACAGGTCGACAAGTGGTCCAACGCCGCACTAAGCCTGGGTCGCAAATCGGAGGCGGTGCTGAGCGAGGTCATAGCACTAGAGGTGTGCGCCATGAACGACGATCTGAAAGAGTTCCTGGCGGCTCTGGGGCACATCAAGAGTGGCGGTGACAACTCACATAGAAAGCCGAAAGACAAGTATGCTGACAGCAGCAGCAGCAGCAGCAGTGAAGACGACGAAAGCAGCAGCGGCAGCGACGAGGATAGCAGTAGCGAAGAAGATAGTAGTGACAGTGACAGCGACTAGGAGGGATGGAGCTTCATTGACTAGACAGCGTTAGAGCGCTAGAATCGGAGCAGGTGACGAGGTGTAAGGAACTTAGTTGACGTGGCGAAATATCGCCCAGGTTAGTAATAAGCAGCATTCATTCACATCCCCCTTGATGGCGAAAGCCCTGCTCCCAGTAGATTATGCTGTGCAGTACGTACTAGGGATCATTTGGTGCTATTGCCACAACGTTTATTTCAATGTTACGATATCTGACTGGATACACTGGGATACACTGGGATACACTGGGATGAACTAGCCTGTCAACCCAATGACCGGCTCCGGATAATTTCCAAACACCATCGGCCGGTCGCCTAACCGCGTTGGTACCGGTGCCGTGAGCTTCAGCTTCCGTTTCGCCTCATCAACGCCTGCCACCCACACGTAGCCCATGATGTTGGCGTCGCGGATCGTGTCCGGATCGTCATGAACGCCGGCGTAAACGACGGCCAGGATACACGAGGCCATGGCCAGCGATGGTTCCACTTTCTCGAGGCTTGATTCGGAAGCTGCGGGGTCGTAGAAGTCCTCATCTGACGAAGCGTTGGTGGGGTCTATAAGGAGATAGGTCAGCATGAAGTTGTTATATAGTATAATCGACGGTATAATCGTTGGTATAATCGTCGGTATAATCGACGGGATCATGGTAGAAAGCGCAGTACATACCTTCAACAACTTTCCAGATAGTCACGGCGTCGAACGGTACCTGCTGCGTATGCGGACTCAAGTTCCTCCGTACGTCGCCGAAAAAGTACTCCTTGATGATGGCCTCGGTCACGCTCTGCATGAACGCAGAGTCCCGCTCGACGGCGCCACTGCTACGGTCGAGGCCCACGACGGCAATGTCCTCGCCCAGTGTGGTCTTCTGGCCGGCGAAGCGCCGCGTCAGGTCAGCGGTGATGCGGTCCGAGCCGAGCACAACGACAATGTTGACCGAGAACTCGGATACCACGTGCGCGAGTGCGTCGTGGCCCGTGGTGCTGTTAGCGCTAAGGTCGCCCGTGTCGATCACCATGCCCGATCTTCGCACATCGGGGTCCTCAGCCAGTCGACTCGTCGCTGCGGCAGCGAGACGGCTGATCAGGACTCGGTATAGCTTGGGGTTCTCTTCGGGCGACCGCAGGCCATACAGGTAGGACAGCGGCAGCTTGACGGGGATGGCCGTGGGGCCGGAACTCGGTGTGCCTCCCCATTCGGTCGTGATGTCCATAATAGTAGCGAACACGGCGGCGCTCAGCGTGCCGGGGAGCGCCAGCATGCCGTGGGTCGGGTCGGTGTTGACGACCATGGGCTGGTTGCCTCGGCGCGTCGCCCAGGCCGTCAGCATCCTGACTAGGCTCGTCTTGCCGCTGTAGGCAGGGCCGCAGACTAGGATGCGCGGGCCCATGCCTGCCGCGCTGATATTGTTCTCCCCAGCCGCAGCGATGCTTCGCTGGACTTGTGCGCGCGCGGCTTCGAGCTTGAAGCTCAGGTTGAGGTACGAGACCAGGCTGGTGCCATCGGGGCTGTTCGGCATCGACGTGTAGGCATGGTATCCGTCCGGATTAGGCGACGTGATCTCGAGCTCGCAGGTCTGCCAGGTGTTGATCTTGGACTTCATGCGCGTGAAGACGTAGGGGGTGTTGGGCGCGAGCTCGGTGCCGTCCTTCTCGGCGGTGCCGTTGACCAGGCGCACGGTCAGGGTGGTCGACGCAGGGACTTCGAATCGGTACTCCCAGAAGGGCTGGAGCTTGACGGTCGTGGTTTCGACTAGGGCGGCAGCGGCGGCGGCTGAGCCTGGAGGCGGCGCCTGTTGGTTGTCATGTTTGCTCGTAAATATGACCTTGCAGCAGAGATTTTGGGGCGGTGGGATAATGTTGGGAAAGAGATGAGCTTACCGGAGCGATATGACCTAAGCCGGGAATTGACATGGCGGTGACTGGAAAAGATTGATGACTGCAGCTACTACGTTTCTATTGCTGATGCGCCTCACAATGGTCGCGTTTGTTCAATGCGACTGCGTGTTTGGGTGGCAGCAACGGAGAATAAACCAGTCAGGCCTCTGGAGTTCTGATATTGTTTTTGTGTTTAGTCCGCTTCCTTTATCCGGCGTAAGTGGAATAATCATGGAAGATAGGTGCTGTCAATGGTCAGAGTACGGTTTATTCCACTTGCGCAGCTGGGACAAACAGAGCGACACAGTTGAATCAACATGGATGGATTGCGACTTCCAAGACAGACGACACTGTGTAGTCAATTCGGACAACCTGAAGGACTATGTAGACTGGCTACCTACGAGACCCCACGATTATTGCAGGCTTGAAAGCTCCAGCAGTGCAAACAATGCGATTGATTGCAGTCGATGCGCCAACTCCTGAAATCCAAGTACACAAATGAAGGCTGGAAAGGAATGCGGGAAGAAGGATGGTTATGACGGAGTGCAAGCTCGTTGACAAAGGGGATCAATAAATTGATGGGTCAGGTCTCAGCCTCACAGCCTTCTTGGTGGGGCATAATCATTAGGTGGGGTTTCCAGGCGGTTTAGTGGCATTGTCACAAGCTTAACAGGCGCCCAAGCATTGAAACCTTACATGTAGCCTGCTGCTCGAGGTGAATTGTGTACAGGTCAAGCAAGTGCTGTATTCCGTGCGGTATTGCTTTTTCCATCATATACGACCGAGTCGCAAATATAATCTCAAACTTGAATAATCAATCTAGGTAGGAAACAATAGCGAATCCAAGAAATGAGCAGGAGGTTCTTTAGACTGTTAATAGATGCAACAGAGGAAGGTGTTTGTGTATATATTGCTTTTTGGGTCTGATACTGAGAAAATGAGGCCCTTGTTCCCGTCCGGTACGCCGTTGTGGACTTTATGAAGATGAGTAGAAGATCCATGCATCCCTACCGCGAACCTCTAAGAAAAATGCACATGCAAAAGCGCCATATGCTGTAGGATATCATCATCGCATCGTACACGCCGCTCCCATCCAGCTAGCCCCCGTGTTCCGTTGTCCCGTACGCTCTCTCCCCTTCCCTCTCTTTCCCCCTAGGTACACACACGTCTAGTCCGCTAACGTCTCTTATCCTCTTGCTCATCCCCTTGCTTATCCCCTTGCATAGCCTCGAATAACTTCCGCAAGCTTTTTACCCCCATCAGGATGTTCTCGTCGGGGCCTTCGCCCGGCACAAACTTCGCGTGGGCGAAGTCGATGAGCTTCAGGCTGTAGACGTGCGGAAAGCTGGAGTATTCTTCGGAGTCGTCCGACTCGTCGCCACCCGATTCGCCACCGTCCGCCTCGTCAAGAGTGACGTACACCTTGTTGGAACCGACCTCGTCCATACCGATGCCGCTGTCCACCCGTATGCCGCCGTTGACAGACGCCTGGGGGCTCCGGAGCATCTCATCGATACCGGCGCGCAGGGTGGGACCGTCGCCCTCGAAGACGAACAGCAGACTGGCCGAGTACATACGGCTCTCGTGCTGTTCGAGGACCTTCTCGACTTTGTCCAGATCCGCGGCGAAAATGCCCGCGACGAGCTTGCCAAGCTCCTCGTCGATGCCCGCGGGCTCGTTGAAGATGAACTGCTTGAGGCTGCTCAGGAGGTTATCATCGTTGACCGTCTTGCGGCCCCACCACTTGTCGTAGATGCGGTACCCTTCCTCGTCCAGGTCGGCCGGGTTATCGGAGCCCTTGTACACGCGCATGCCGGCGACGCGGAACCCGTTGTTCTTGTGCGTCGTCTCCTCGGCGATCTCGTTGAAGCGTGCCTGCTTCTCGGGCGGGGCGTCGTCGGCCCAGAGGCGCAGGCCCAATTTCGCGTCCATGATGTTGGGCTTCTTGTAGCCGAAGCTGGCGTTCTCCAGCACCACGGCGCGATCCGTGGTGATCTTCCGGCTCTTATTCGGGACCCAAGAGGGCTTCTCGCCGGGTGCTGGTACGACCAGGGGGCGGCGCCCATCGTAGCCGAGCGCTGAAGCAGGGCCGGGGGTATGGGGCGCTCGTCGAGGTGGAGGTGCGATTGGATCTCCTCCTTGATCGGGGTAGGAATGTCGGCGTGCTCGACGATGCCGGGGATAGCGGCGTGGATCATCTCGTCGGTCGTGTTCTCCGTCAGGGCAAGACTGCCCAGGTACAGAGGCATCCATTCGGCGAATCTGGGGTGCAGCGCATGCGCCGACTCGTAGAAGTTGATTTCGGGCGCAGTACAGGGCTTGATGAAAAGCTCGCCGTCGGCATCGCACAATGTACCCGCACTGTTTGCGCCAATTGTCAGTACCTCTGAGAAATGAAGCGCAGCAGCGCAGCGCGCCGTGAAGCCAGGCGCTGGGCGCTAGGCGCAAGAGCACGAGGAAGGGAATCCTTACTGTCCAGCGACGGCGTAATTGTAGTCAACCAAGTCTGACTGCTTGGGTATGTCTCGCTCGCGACTCAATCCGCGCTTGGGGGCAGGAAAGGTCGCGGATGTAGATAATTTCTTGGGCGATCCGGCGCTCATGTTGACGACACCCATTATATGAACTTAATTGGGGTTTTGCGATCCTGTTCGACAGGTTGACTTGTTCTGGTCTTCCTCTACTAACCCAAATGTATTGGCGGAATGCGAAAAGTGTTCTGGATTGGACAAGGAGGTTTATTTATCCCTCCAGTGGTTTCGTTTCGTTTTTCGGACAATCAATTGACGACAGTAGCTTCGGCGCTTGTACGGCCGCGCACAAAGAATGAATACACAACAGCCACGACCACATATAATGACGATGCAGGCGAATGGGTAGGCTTTCCTGGGTAAACCCTGTCTAACTTGAAGGCAATGTAACAACACTCGATAATGGTCAACGAAAAGTAAAGAATAGTTCCCAACGCGCACGTAAAGGAGGGGGTGCGGTTCGACTACAAATAAGAAGAATAGGTGTATGCCCGTAGGAGGTATGAGTAAGGTTGGTCAAGGTAAGGTTACAATACAAAGGAGCAGGGCGGGCGGGAAAAGCACAGGATCAAATTGAATGAAAGGGATCAGAGGCGGGAGTGGAAGTGGGAGGGGTGACAAAGGGCGCAGCCAGCCATAGACTTGTTCCGTCCAATAATAGGGGACTCGAAAAAGGTACAAGGAGTCAGTCACTTGAAGAATCAGGGGAGAGAGAGCGCTAGAGCTTAAGAGAGAGCAAGATGAGAGAGTGCGAGAGAGAAGAAGCGTAGGGCTCCAAGGGGCAAGGCGCTGCCGTCATCGGTTAGGCTTAATTTTTTTTCTACAATTTACCTGTTCCCCGACATATTGGCCCCTGCTTCTTTTCTTGGCCCAGGTCAGTGCCCCCCTTTGCCATCAGGGTCCATGCAGAAAGTCCGTGTTTCTCTGCTGCATGTCAGATAGATTTGATGGGTTTCATTGCGGGTGCAACGCAAACAGACAGCATTACCGAGAGAGAGCGCGCCAACTGACTTGACTGTTGGGACTTTGAAAGAAACAGCAGCCGGCAACTGAAACTGGAACAATCTGTACATCGGACAGTCAATTAATTTCAAGTCGGTTGCTCGTTACACGTTTTCGCACGGGTCATCTCATTGGTTCAACGCCAGTCCCACCGGCGCTGGCTTATCATCATGTTACTGTAATAGCCAAGATCTGCTGTTGCTGGCTTTGCCCGCTTACTCTTGCTGGCTGTGACGTCTGACGGCGACGTGGTGTGCTGCGGTCCGGCCGGCTTACACGGCACGCTTCTGGAAGCACTGTTCAAATGCTGTGCTGCCTGTCTTGTAGCGCCCAACAGCTGCTGTGTGGCGGACTTTCAGCGCGTTCCCGTCTGCTCAGCCACTGAGGCCACCCATCCAGAATCTGCCTTGCCCACTAAAGGGCGAAAGGGCGATGGATTAGCGGACCCCCTACCTACCCACTAATGTTAGCTTTGGCCCAAAGTTCGGGCAATGAGCCACACCAAGCATTCCTCCTATTTGCTCAGTTGCATCTTGCATGGGAAAAACCATGCCACTGAACGAGGAGAAACATGCATGCTCTCCCGATGCCATCTTGCCTCATCACGCACTCTTCCGATCATTCACCTGCAGGTCATCTCGTAGAGGGCATCTGACAGGATCAGTAACCCACTGCCCCGTGTTCAATCTGGCCAACTCATCAATCAATGCGAGACTCACGAGTGACATGAAGGAATCCGCTGGCACGTGCTGACACCCGATGGGATGCGTTGGAATTTCTGAGACATACATCAGTCATCTGGCCCATGGCAGTTAGATGTTGGAGATATCTCCCATCTAACGCGACCACTCAACCTAATCCCTCCTTGTGGAAAACCAACTGAAATAAAACCATTTAGTTTATATCCAAATGAAAGGATGAAGATACAACTTTAAATAACTAGTATGGTTGAATTTACCGAGTACTGTGGTGGGCCTGTCTCTGCGCTCTTCGCAGGGTGAGGTTGAGATGGCAAGCCAATGTTTGTAGCTGTAACGCACGCAGGTTTTCCAAGAACAATAGATTATTGTTCGTTCAATGTTGTTTGGTATTGGCATTGCAGGGTCCTGGCGCATATCTTCCTAGGTAGGTGGAAATCAAAACCCAAACAAAGCGGTTTGCAGTTGAAGAGAATATCACTGCTGCTTGTTGTTTCGTAAGTTCAATCGGTTGCTTGCTGGCAGAGTGCCCCCTTCCAGCAAACGGATTGAATACAATTGGAAGTGCTCTCCTTGGAGCATTTCGCTTCAATATCATTTGCGCAATAAGTAAAACTAGGCAAGAGCATCTGCTCACTACAAACGGTGATTTTGCAATTGGAAGGAGAGAAGGACTTTGTCATATCGCCTTCAGTTTCACTTCTCATTCACTTCCACCAACATTCCTTCACACACAACACTTGGGTACAGCGCCCTGCTCAGTAACCATACACCACCCTCATATCCCAACATAGGGTCGCATCAAGCAAGATGGCCGATCAAGCCGTCACAACTTCTGTTGACGGACAGGAAGAGGCTGCCATGGAATTTACCAACACACCTGAGGATTCGCATGTGCACTCTGTGGACAACAAGAGTGGCCAAACTGAGCTGCCTTCCAGCAACGCCGATGGAGCTACAGACGGAGTTGTTGACCATGACTCTGGCGTAGAAGATGTCACTGACAATGCAGAAAACCTTGCTTTGGACGATGACA
The DNA here is from genome assembly GCA_038364195.1 of Apiospora sp. TS-2023a. Classification (NCBI taxonomy): domain Eukaryota; kingdom Fungi; phylum Ascomycota; class Sordariomycetes; order Amphisphaeriales; family Apiosporaceae; genus Apiospora; species Apiospora sp. TS-2023a. The sequence continues at coordinate 190,130 of JAQQWQ010000008.1, forward strand.
AGCCCAAGAAGAAGAAGAAGAAGCCCAGGAAGAAGACTGGCAAGAAGCGAAGACACATAACTGGATTCGAGGGTAAGTTGTTGCCCTTGAAACCTTGAAACACATACATAATCACTTTCTTTCTTTCTCCCTCTTACCATTCTCACAACTAACATATCAAAGAGAACTTCTGCGACCCCCCGGTGACTCCCGCCGAAGCCTCGGAGGAGAAGCAACTGTACGCGCCCCAGATCCCGTTCGCAGAGCGCATCGAGGAGTGCATCCAGCGCTACCGCCAGAAGCGCAAGGTGCACCAGCGCAACGCCCACATCTTCGACCGGTACTTCTTCTTTGGCGGGATCCAGAGCGGCCCGCGCCAGTTTGGCGGCATGGACGCCGACGCCATGCGCGAGGCGACCACGGACGAGATCCGCCAGATGACCGCCACCGACTTCATCCAGAGCGGCGCGAGCGGGGCCAAGTATTACCACCCCAAGGATGCCGAGGATTGGGTCGTCGACTTTGAGGGTGTTGTTAAGGGATTCCTCTCACGCTACATCCCCGAGTGCATGACACAAGTCGACCCCGAGACTGACGCGCGCGAGGCCGGCCGCTTGATCAGCAACTTCCTGAACTACGTCCTCCATCACGATGTGTGCCCCGAGTACACGGACAACATCAAGGCCGCCCAGGCCATCTGCGAGATTGCGCCCGACGAACTGCGCGACACTTATGATCTCTACGCATCTCTTCCTGACTCGTTCAACACTGCCGCCCGTTTCTTATTCTGCGATGGCGGAATCTTCAAGACCTATGAGCCCGAGAAGCCTGCAAGTGATACTTCAAAGGATAAGAAGGCATCAGAGTGGTCTGGATACGACATGCGCTACAATCCCGAGGAACTTGATGCTCATCTGCAATTGGCCATCTTCCGTTTCAACCTCATGGACAAGATCAAGGACGATACTCTGAAGCAGACCATCATCGAGACAGAGCCAAGAGAGATGCGAGTCGTCAACACCAAGACGCAGGCCTACAAGGTAATCTCAACCCACCGCCCTGGCAAGGCTGTCAAGACGTACAACGAGGAGATGCTCAAGAAGCAGGACCTGGGCGGCAAGATCAAGCCTACCGGAATGGTCATGCTCCGTCCTACCCTCATCGACCATGCCTGGAGCAACCTGCCCCGTCCCGAGGAAGTCGACGAGAGCGACCACCCCACCGAGAGATTCATCCTCGACGACGATCTTCTGCCCAAACTGAAGCCGGGCATGAAGATGGAGCTGGTCGTGTGTGAGCTCAACATCGGCGGATTCCGCTTCATCAAGGAGTGCAAGGAGGTCCGCGCCAGCTTCGACACGCTGCTTCCCCAGAGTCTGATGCTCAACTGGAAGGAGCCAGTGCTCAATGAGAGACCACCTCCCTCGGTCGCGCAGCCGAATGTTGGTCACGAAGACCCGGCTAAGATGGCGGAGGATGATTTCGAGGGCTGATTTGGTTTTCATCGACGCGCGAAAATGATAGGGCATATGACTTGACTCTTATGAGATATGAGACACGACTTCAGATAGATAAGATGAAGCAATGAATTGATAACCACTTGAAACTATTATATTGTATGTGACAGTCGTCGCATGCTTTGCCAATTCTAGAAATAACTACCTCAGAGGAGGATTGCTTACTTTGATCTATGTATCTACACCAGCATGTGATGGACAGATACGTAAGTGGAAGCCCAGAGCTCCGCTGGAACCCCGGATCTGCAAGGATGGATGATGGGCGGACCCGCGACTCCAGATAGTCGACAAGGGCGCCGGCCCACACCCCGTTCGATCCACATCATCTCGGACACTTTGCGGAGCCTTTTGGGATGGAGTCGCCTATCCTTGACCCCGGGAATGAATCAAGATGATTCATTTGTCATGAGCCGCGGCGTACGGAATAAGCCACGACATCTGTGAGAAATAGGCGGCTTTGACAGTGAATGTATACATGTGATATGTGTATTCTTGCTTAGGGGTTGGTTGAGGTAGGACGACGAGGATCAGCACACTAGGGGAGACTTCGGTTGGCTGGCTAGTATTGAAGTTACACACGACTTGGCACTTGGCCCATGGGAATGTCGCCGAGACGATATGTCTCCGGCGCGACTTGGTGAAGTCTTCATGCCTTTATTTAAAGAAGACATAAGGGATACAATTCCATGACGAAACCATTCCAGCAAACAATACTGACCTTCCAGTTCCAAGTCAACATCGCAGCGCACACATCCATCGCCACAGCACCAACTACCCAGGTTACACCCACCAGTGTAACACTTATTCCAAATACTACTACCAATAACCAGAAATAAAATGGCAGCACCCACTTTTCCCCTCGTCGACGTCCTCATCCTCGGCGCCGGCCCCGCGGGCCTCAGCGCTGCGGCCGGACTGGCCCGCCAGCTGCACACAGCCATCGTCTTCAGCTCGTCGCGGTTCCGCAACGAGCGCGCCCGCCACATGCACAACGTGCCCGGCTGGGACCACAAGGACCCGGCCCAGTTCCGCGCCGTCTCCCGGGAGCAGATCCTCGCGCGCTACGACACGATCCGCTTCGAGGACTGCCAGATCACGCAGATCGCAAAAGTAGGCGGAGGCAAACCGCTGCTGTTCGAAGCTATCGACGCGAGCGGTAGGAAGTTTCAAGGGCGTCGCGTCATCGTGGCGTCGGGAGTTCGGGATATCATGCCGAATGATATTCCTGGGTACGATGAGCTTTGGGGTCGCAGCATGTAAGTCTTGACTTCCCATCTTCACATCTACACCTGCTGATGATGTGAGCAAACAGCTTCCACTGCGCCTTCTGCCACGGCTACGAGGAGCGCGGACGACCCTCGGCCGGCCTTCTCGCCACGGGCGCCCTGACCAACCCCATGATGGGGCCGGCGGTGGCACGAATGGCAGGCCGGCTCGCGGGTCAGGTCACGGTATACACCAACGACAACCCCCAGGTCGGCGTGCAGCTTCGCGATGCCCTCAAGTCGACCACGAAGTTCCACATCGAGGACCGGAAGATTGCTTCATTGGCCAAGGACCCGGAGACGCCCGCACCAGTACTTTCCACCTCAACTTCCACAGCTCCCCTGGGACACGAAGAGGAAGATTGTCACCACGGCCTGCTCGTCACGCTCGAAGATGGCACCGTCATCCGCGAAGGCTTCATGCTGCACGCGCCCGACACGGAGCAGGCCGCGCCCTTCGTGGCGCAGCTGGGGCTCGAGCTCGACCCCAAGGGCGGCTTCGTCAAGGTCGCCTCGCCGTTTCCGACGACGAGCGTGGACGGCGTGCTCGCGGTGGGCGACTGCGCCGCCATGCTCAAGTCGGTGCCGACGGCGATCTACATGGGCTCCAAGGCGGCTGCGGGGGTGGTGCACAGCTTGCAGGCCGAGGACGACGGGGAAGAGTGAAGAAGAGCGACCAAGATCGTCTGAAGAGTGCGGTCAGAACTATACTCTATCTAGGGTGGGTGGCTTCAGACTTGCATGCATTCGATCGCAGATCTGGGTTTTGGCGAGCTACACGGGTACGTGCCTGTGTCCTCGCTCCAGCATGGACCATCTGCTGCTGTGCGAGGCAACTTTGATCATGCTATTTCGAGACATTGGATTCCCAATACGAATAGCTGCAGGTGCAGGATAGACGCCAGACAGAGACAGCTCGCCAATCAAGCACTGCCACAACTTGAAAGTCAACCATGGCTTGCGTGATGCATGCTTTAGCAGATCATCGTGTAGCCCGTAGGTGCATGCGGTGCTTGTGTAGTTGAAATCATTACGTACAACTCAACCCCGACAACCCGGTCTCACACGGCAGCTAGCTGCAGGCACCCTGTCCATGCCAAAGGCTATCGGGCATAGCGACCTGCGGCTGGGGCCGAGAGGGTCTTAGATCATCGACCCACCGAGACTCGGGTTGCCTTTCCCGCCTGCTTCGTCCGCGCGGCGGCTCTTGGTGGCTGGCTATGATGATTGCTTGCTTGCCGGCCGTACTTGCACTAGTAAAGTGAATCGCTCTGTTCCATCTCGGCACATGTCGTACGCCATGTTTTACAGATCTGGATTCGTGATTGGCCAGCGGCAGCCCGATTTAGGACATGGCCCCGTACTGTAGCGCTACTGTGTCCTGGGCCAGGGATTGGCATGGCCCGGACAATGGCGTCACCCCAGCTAAGCCCAGCCAGTGTCTCGGACAAACCCCACCACGGCAAGGAGATACATCAGAAATGATCGAAATGGCGTTTTGTTAATCGCAGATCTATCTACTCCGTACAAGCACATAAAGGTGGACGCCTGCTCAGGCGACCAACCCAATTCCCTCTGGATTTCGTCCCATAGCTGTCGGCAAAGTTCGACCAGTAAACAATGAAAATGATATACCGCCAGCTCGCCGCTTTGATCCAGACCGCAGCTGTAAGCTTGCACCCCAAAGCCCCTATTCCTCCACTTTGATTCGAATCAATCAATCTGTAAGCTGACCAGTCGCTCTAGCTCGCTGCGGCCCTGACCGATGACGACCCTTGCCTCACGGCGTTGTCCTGGTCCGACCCCCGCGTCGACCTGTTTGGCGTCGCCGAGGACGCGTCCATCTGGCACAAGTTCTACACCGGCTACGACTGGCAGCCCGCCGGCAAGTTCGAGTACCTCCCCGCACAGTCCAAGGGCTGCCCCTCGGTGACCTCGTGGGGCGAGGGCCGTCTTGACATCGTCTACGTGAACGCCTCGGGCGGCCACGTCATGCACAAGTACTTTGGCGGCGGCGAGTGGGGTCCCTCGTGGAAGGGCGCCGAGAACCTCGGCAACGGAGGTCACCACGACCACATCGAGGCCGTCGCTTCCAAGTCCTGGGGCGAGAATCGCCTCGACATTGTCGGGCGCACCAAGAAAGGTGCCTATGTCCACAAGGCCTGGACCGGCAAGGACTGGTACCCCTCGGGCGACAAGTGGGAAGATTTCGGCGGCGAGTTCTTCAGCGACCCCGCCATCGCATCCTGGGCCGAGGGTCGCCTCGACATCATCGGATACGCCGCCAACGGGTCCCTGATGCACAAGTACTACGATGGCGAGTGGTCCGCCTGGGAAGACCTAGGCGGCCCCGGCTTCATCGGCAACCCCCACGCCACGTCGTGGGGTTCCAACCGCATGGACTTCTGGGGCATCGACTCCTCGGACGGCGCGCTGCACCACCTCTTCTGGGACGGGCAGGGGTACCAGCCCTCGCCCGCCAAGTGGGAGAACATAGGCGGCGAGTTCACCGACACGCCCCGCGTCGTCCACTGGAAGCCCGACCACGTCGACACCGTCGGCAAGAGCCTCGACGACGGCAAGCTGCGCATCAAGAACTACGACGCCGGGCAGTGGAACCCGTCGGTCGAGGACTGGTGGACGCTGGCGGGGCCTTTTGTCTCGGAGCCCGCGCTGGTGGCCAAGAACAACACTGGTAAGATGCTTCTGACCATCCTTTTCTCTGTTCATATTGTTTTGGCATTGGCAGTTTTCATGACATAATCGATCTACCTCATACTAATCATCCTTATACAGCCTTCCTGTACATCTTCGGCATCGACGAGGAGAACGATGTACGGATGCAGATCTGGTCTGGCACGGGCTGGGAACCGGCGGCTGACCAGACCTGGTCGATCGGAAAGTACTCCAAATCCGGAGATGATAAGATCTTTCAAGGTCATGAGAACCAGCAGGTTCTACAGCCTGTCGAATTGTAAATAGGCAGTGTCTTAATTCTGACCTATATCATGATTCATCACTGGTAGGGCTCATAATCGTTTCACGTGGTGTGCTCTCTCATACTACTCCATAAAACAAGTACCATGAAAAAAGCCAATGCCATCACAGTCCTACGGAAAGTGTTTCGGTGTCTTGTTTCGCTTTTTGCATATACCGCTAACTGATGTTCCGCGTTGGTGGTCTCAAACCTCAGGTAAAGTCCATCCCGCTCAGCTGATCTGTAGGAATGAGCATTATAGCTCCAATTTTCAAAGAAGATAAGGATTAGTCAGAAAAGATAACGAAGAAGGAACACGTGCATCTCTTCATAAAAAGGCCTCTCATTATCCCATGCGGCCAGTTGAATAATACCTCATCCCAGTTATTACGCCGTGTTGCCCCCAGTTTCACCCACCAGGCTTTCATGCATCATAATGTCATTATCATATTTTCTTCGTGCCCTGAGAAATTTAGCCATTTGCGAGAGAAGTGTCGACGAAGTCCTCAAAGACGAGCAGGTATTCAAGGCTCCAGCACAACCGAACGTCGACCCATGAACTTCCTCGCAATCTCCATGTTGATGGCTGGTGGCAGAGACTCGTAGCTTAAACGAGGAATCAGGGCGTCGGAGACACCACGTTCTACGAAGTGGTCGAAAAGGTGCAGTCCGTCGATCAGGCGTAAAACGGTGTAGAGCTTAGGGTTTCGGCTGTGCTTCTCCTCGCCTTGGGTTCGAAGGTATGCGGATATCATGTCCAAGTCGGCAGGCGTGTAAGTCTGCTTGGATCCATTGAAGTGGCTCGCGAATCTCTCGGCTGCGTCCATGCTGGGCGGCCGTTTGTGGGGTGGTGCTGAGCTTGGTGTGCCGCCGTTGCGATCTTTGGGGTCTGGATCATCAGCTTCTCCATCGGAAGGATCCGAAGCGATGTCCGTCAAACCTTCCAAAGTCTGCTCGAGTTGTTTCTTTCTTTCGTCAAACTCGTTGCGGGTCCGATCTAGCCAGGAAATCACCTCCCGAATCTCTTTTCTCAACAGACTAGGACTCCTGGGCGTCCAAGCTTTTGCATCCGGGTCTTTCTCATACGGGGGGGCAGGATCGGGTGTAGCCTGGTTGGTTTGCGATTGGGTACCTTTGTCTTGCAGATCCCACTGGATACTGTTTAGTATTTGTTGTCTGGACCGGTACTGGTCCAGCGAGGCGTCCTCGTTCTCTTCCATCCAGGTCCGCATGCTTTGAAGGATGCCTGGTAAGTCCGGTTTTTTCTTGACCACCACTTCAGAATCTGCAGAAAGCATTTCAGACAGGTAAGAGATGCGCTGATCCAGCTCGACTCGTTGATCGACCCTCTGGGCTTCGGCATCGTCGGCTTTCCTGTACTCCGCCTCATCCGCTATTAACCTTTGGAGGCGCTTCTCGGCCATCCGATTCCCCAGTGATACTGATCTGGAATTATGGAGCTCATGCCTCGCGCCAAAAGTCGTAGCCGTGGCCTGGACTTGGAACCCGTTCCTGGCGTACAGTTCGATTTTGAGGTCAATTCCTTCCGGTCCAGGCGCGGGCAATATCGGACCAAGCTGCAGGGTGCCTACCCGCTCATTATCGGAGGCAAGCAATCCTTCCCCCTCGTAAAACACTATGGTACTCCCGCGAGAGGATAAGGAGCCAGTAGGTTTTGCCTTGCCGTGTTGAGGGCTATGGGGGACGCTCGGGTCGCAATCCTCGAGCGGCAAGGAGCATACCAAATCTCTTTTTGAAATCATCATCGAGTTCTTGCGCAAGATATTGTCGACAAGCCCTACACGAGTGTTGATAATCCCAAACTCGGTAGGGGCTCCCAACGTTCCGACCCCCAAACTCTTTGGGAGGACGGATATAAGGAGGGACCCAGCCAGACGACTGTTGGACTGCTCGCCCATCTTGACAGAGCAACCCGCCGCGAGTCCGTGGACTTGAGCTTCTTCGGTATCAAGGAACCCATCGAGGTCCTTGCCTTCGAAATAGTCGGACAGAAGCTTCCGGATCTGCGGCATCCTCGAACAACCTCCAAGTGGGAATACGTACTTGACCTCGGACTTGGCGACCTTCGCTTCGTCTAGGGCCTGATCGACTGTCGCGCGCATTCTTTGCAACAATAATACACTGAAAGACTCAAAGTCCTGCCTCGTAAGATGATGGTAGAAGTCACGCCCTTCGTATAGAGATTCGATGTGGATCTGTGTCGACTGGGCAGACGACAGATCCCGGATGGCCTGTTCGCAAGAACCCCGGAGCCGCTGGATGGCGCGCTTGGTTTTGGCGATATCTTTGTTCCACATCGACTTGATCGTCCCGGCGAAGTGGAAGACGAGGTTCTTGAGGAAGTCCTCGCCCCCGAGCCCGGGGTCCCCGGCGACCGACAAGACCTCGTGCACGCCCTCTTCGGAAGACAGGACGCTGACACTAAGCCCGCCGGCGCCCGCGTCCACGAGGACGTACGAGTATATATCCTTCTCCGGCCTTCCGACCCCCAGGACGTAGGATGCGCAGGTCGGGCTGGGCAGCAGCTCGATGACCTCCAGGCCGGCAATGGCGGCGGCATCGCGGACAGCGTCGTACTTGCGGATACCAAAATCGGCGGGCACGCTGATCTGGACCTCTTTGACGGTGGCACGGAGATATGCCTCGGCATTTTGCTTGGCTTTGGACAAAATCATGGCCAATATCTCTTCTGGGGTAAATTGCACCTCTCGTCCCAGGTAGCGGACTTGAATCAGTGGGGTTTCGTCGCCTACCACCCGGAACGGCAGGTAATTCAGGTCGTCTTGCAGCCCTTTGTCTTTGAAGTCTCTTCCTACCAGGCGCAACACATTGAAGACTGTGTTCTCCGGGTTTCGGTTGGCTTGGCGCTTGGCGTCGGCCCCGAACAAGCGCTGTTTGTCCCCGAACGAGACGTAGGAGGGCATGCTTCGTCCGTCCTCGTAGGGGATGATCTCAAAATCATCATTGCGATAAACCCCGACTCGCGTGTTGGCAGTCCCAAGATCAATCCCGACGGCCAAGGTGCTCATACTCGCGCTTGGTATGGTTTAAAACTGGTTCTGTTCCGTTTGCTATGCCTGGCTTGATTCTGAGTCCGATCATGCAAACGGCCGTTTCCCCCTTTTCCGTTTGGTGGTTCACCAAAAGTGGGAGAATGGCTGATACACGCGCCTAAAACTCAAGTGATTGACAGCCAAGAAAACGCAGAGTGCTCCAAGTTTCAATGTGATTGTTGATTTGGAATGTGCCAGAAGAAGATGGGGATATATGTTTTGTTCTGGTGGTAGCCTGGCCGTTATGAGGCTTTGGTTAACACCGATCTGGCTGACTTCGCATATGTGGAATTGAAACGAACAAAAGGATGCTTCCGACGTGGGGACTCATACGAGTTTTATTGATCTGCTGCATGTTGTACCAACCAATATCGCGACATGCATATTGGCCCCCAGCCTTAGAAGTCGCTCGAGACTACATGTAGAAAAACATACCCTCCATGTCAGCTGCAGACAGCCATCCTGTGAGGGGTAGGGTCGTATCCCGGGAGCCTCACGGCCGAAGCCTGGCCAAAAGGCGCACTTCAAATGGCTCTGGCTGTCTGGGACACTTTGGCCCCCACGGACCGAATCCAGTAGGGAAATCCCCAAGCTGGGCGAAGTGCAGTGGAAGGTGATGCGGTGTTGGATATCTTGGTGGGTGAGTTGCATCCCCGGGTGGTGGGACTGCATCTCGATGGCTGGTGGCAGTGCATTTATTGGTTCTAGGTAGACGCCACCGTTCTGCCAAAGTGCTGTCGCGCTGTCAGCTTGGGACGTTCGAGTCGCTGTCGAAATGACGACTCCGAGGAACCCGGCCAATTTAAAAACTCCGAAGGCAATGATACACTTTGTAAATACACTTGGTAGTGTAATGATATGTTGAATTCGTGGTCGTTGTTCCATTTGTTGAAGAGGTTGTCTGTTTTGGTCAATCGGGCGTCTTGCCCGTTTCGCTTAAGTATGCACTTGCAAAGCTGCATTTCGTTCCCCGAATGCACCACACATAAGCGATGGAAGGATGAGCCAATGTCAATATGTGTGCACACCATGTATCTCAATCCACATACATATGGTATTGGTCATTGCTGCTAGATTCGCTTGCTTCGCTGTAATTATAAAGTAGACCTATGTACTCAACAATGTCTGCCCAAGGTCCCGAACCGTTCCCACCACCTCTGTCCTGGACCACTAAACATCCGAAAGTCTCGCCAACATCATTGCCGCCTCATCACGGATCCGTCCATCCAGGTGCTCAGCTTTGGAAATCTCCTCCAAGGCCTGCCGCCATTGGGCCTCCTGTTCTGTGTGAGTTTTCCGGAGTTTGGGGCCCGCCAACATGACCCAAGACGCCGCCGCGGGAACATCGACGTGGGCTGTGGCCGCGCCGCCCTGTGCGGCCAAATCGAGTGATTGGCGACCCCAGTCACTCAGAAGCTTCATGCCCCGGAAGCGTCCCTCCTCTACTAGAGCGAGCGCTGCGAACGCATTGATGCGAGTCCACTCGTTCTCTCCTGTTGTGCTCGCAGGCTGTGGAGACTGGATAGCTTGATTCCTCCAAGCGACATAGGCTAGAGAGCATGATTGTCAGCAAAATGTAGTCAAAAAGGGAAAGAGTGTAAAGGGCCTTGTGCAAAGAATGATGTACGTACAGTCCCGGTAGTCGCTTAGCAGATTCCAAAACTTGGGGAGGTCCTCCCAGAGCTGGTACTCGCGCACTAGGCCTGCATCGTTTTTGAAAGTGCCCAGACTCGCCTTGCCGGTCCGGTCCACGGTGGGCAGCCCGGCAATGGCATACAGTAGACGCAGGATCTGCGGGTGGGCGACTTGCCATTCGATGATCAGGTCGATGATGATGGCCCAAAGGTTGCACAGCTCCTCCAATTCGTCGTCGGTGCGGTCTTGGGCGGCGGTGGCGGCCTGGTGAACTGGCCTGGTCAGGATCTTGGCCGCGTTGTCGACGGTCATGATACCGTCAAAGTACGCCTTGAGCGTGGTGCATTGCTCTGGTGACGCGGCGCCATCGTGCAGTTTCTCGCCGAACCATGCTTGGGGGATCTGGGCAGCCATTGTACGCGAAAATGCCGACTTCGTTTGCTGTGGTGTGCTATGGTAAGTCAGGGTTGAAAGAAGTGGATTAAAACGGAGTTGTGAGAAGACGGATAGTTGGTCTGAAAATGTCTTTTGATCTGAGCTGTGAGCTGATCAGGGGTAGGTACTTGAGTGGGCGCCTGGAAAAGTGCTTTTGATGTATTAATAGACTCAGTGATTCCCGCGGGGTTAATGATCGCCAATTTCAATAGTAAGCTTCCGCTCTTAACCCCACAGATCTGCAGATCAGAACCCCAGACCTGTCCGTAAGCGCTTACACAATGCACGCCACCCCGACAACGTCATTTATAAAGTCATACCTGTTTTAACAACTCTTAGATGTGCCGCTGGTTACTCAAGTGGTTAAGCGAATGATTATCCAAGTGTTTATAAATAAGATTATTCAAGTGGTATGTGGCTGACTACGATTCACAAGATGTGCAAGTGGCATCTTATACGTGGTTAAAGAAATAAATTCTTGACTGGTATGTGAGCTAAACGAATGTGTATTACGTCGACTTGTCCCCAGCTTGATGCATTCCCCGTACCAACAAGAGAATTCCAACGCCTGCAACGAAGGTAAAGAGAACAACTACATGCATCTAAGCGACCCTATTTAGCAACCAGTGACGCGGTCGATCTTGACCAAGCAGCCATTGTCCAGGGTCTCGCGACCGCAGTGCGAGCATCCGTGGTTCCGGATGGCCTCGTAAGATGACTGCGGAGAAGGCGAAGCAAACACGGTCAGTTTATGTCGAGTCATGGGCACATGTATGGACTTAGATTTGCTTACCTGGAGCTGAGAGCCCAGAACCGAGCAATGATCGCCACTGACGAATACACCGCAAGTGCCGCTGCAGGTACCGCTCGATCCCTTGTTGCCACCGGTGAGGTAGGTGCTGCGTCCCTGGTAAGCATATGGTGCATTTTGATATGTCACAAGACAATGGGAGGGGAGCAATCTGGACAAAAGAGTAGGTACTCACTTTCCAGGTTTGATCTGGCGGAAGGCATCATCGCAGCTGCCGCCGAGGCGTTCACAGAATGCGGAACCCTTGCAGTCCAAGTTACCGCGAGCCTCGAGGGCGGCCCCGCGATCGCGCGATCCAAGTGCAACATTGACAGTCTCCTGGCCGTTGTCGAGGCGGAGAGAGTCGGGGGCAGGGCTGGCGAGGCCGAGGACCACGAGCGACAGGAGGGAAACAAGCTTGACGGAAGAGTACATGGTGAATGTTTGGTACTGAATCGGTTGGAGCGGGTTTTTGGAGAAAGTTTGAAGAAGTAGATAGTAGTGTAGAGCTCGAGTGGATTGTTGATGAAGATGAAGATGGAGATGAAAATTGTTGTTAACGAGTGGCATCGGTAGACGTTATTATACCCATCTCCACGACCCCTCAGGCCTTCCAAACAGGCAGCTCATGACTTGATACTATCTACGAACATACTGACGATTCTAAAATTGGCACATGTTTGACTTCGTGTTGGAATGATTTTGCTTTTTCTCGCTAGGTGGGGCTGAGCAGGCGGCTGACATCCTCAACCTTGTTGTAGGTCTAGTTCTCGCAGGGGTTACATAAGCTTGCATGAAGTAAGGCTTGAAACTCTCAGAGTATATTTAGGATATAGTAAGTGTATAATTCGTTTTCGTAGAGATCTGCATAATGATCAGCCCCTCGGGCTACTGAACTTCGCCTTCTTGGCATTCTGGACCTTTTGTCCTATGCGACCTCATTGGTCGGCACTATGGCATTGCCTGTAATGCACAGCCGACAGACAGCTACGACAAGGTATAGACTTACTAAGTGTATTGAGATCGACACATGTACCTACTCCAATCTCTACAGTCATCAGCCCTAGGGCCATATTTGGCCAGAAGCCCGGCTGAAAAGGACTTTCTACTTGCAGAGTCGTCCTTCACATAAAAGATCAGCTCAAGTAGATCATGAGGCATCTAAGGATTACCGCACTTACTGTGGGGGTTTCAACTAGGTCGTTAGTCAGTGTGTTTCTATAATTATACACACTTGTTATTTGGCGACAACAGGATCAGGATCGACGTCTGGTGCTCAGGATAGCGCAGTCAGACTGAGTAAAGTATCTCAGATTCTTCAAGGAAACGATGGGTTATGGGATTGACTAATATGTCCTCGAATGGCATAAATATATATATTATCGGCTAGCTCCTAACTCGAGGTCAATCCCCATCTCAAAACATCAGTCTTCTCGTGTCTGCACATCTTCATCCTAAATCACTTACTTCAAAGAGCACATAGTCTTTTATTCAAATCTCTTCCAAAATGCTTTCTCTTGTGTCCCTCATCTCGTTCGCCAATCTCCTCGGCAGCACTTTGTCGGCCCCTACGGTTCGTGACGTTGGTGGAATCGAACACTCGCCCTCAACCAACTGGAAGTGTGGAAGTACGTAGCTTACCCCATCTTTGCTCGAATATGCAACTGATGAACTAATTCTTGCACACTTGACCAGACAGCCTCTTCTCCCCCGACGACATCACCACCGCCCAGCAGTACGCCGTCAACATCCAAAACCAGAAGCCGCCCGTCTTCCACGGCCGCAAGGACAAGCTGTACCCCAACGGCCGCTTCCCGCACCAGTTTATCAACACGACCCCGACCATGGAGTTCGCGGCCTACTGCGACGACGAGGCCAACCGCAAGGAGTACCCCATCATCAAGCCCGGCGAGCAGACGCCCTACACGGGCTCCGTCAACAGCAACACCAACTGGGGCGACCATCGCCTCCTGTACGTCCACAAGATCGGCGAGACCAAGTCCATCTTCTGCGGGCTCATGACGCACGAGGGGCAGGCGCAGGGCAGCTTTGATTACTGTGTTCCTCAGAACAAGCCTTCATAGGTTGAAATTGGAATTAGGGAAGCGAAGCGGATCCGAGAGGCTAGATTGCAGGTTTCAAATGTTCAATCGATGTCAAGGCAAAGATGATGAGGGTGTTGGTGTTAAAGTTGTTGTTGCAAGTAGAGTAGACTAGTCGTTCATCAGCTGTTTACTTCTTACTTCATCTTGTTGAGCATATCTTTTCATGGGTCTCTTCATGTCAATGCTGCCCTTATAGCAAATATAGGGTTGCCATTATTGTTGGTATAGCCAGCTCAGGGGCTACGGCAGTGCCCAAAAGGGGCGTCACGTGAGCGCAACGCACGGATCATCCGCTCATTGTATGAAGAAGAACCAGAAGATTGCGGCAGTGGAGAACTGGCCTACATCTCGCCAGAAGGCGGATATGCGGCTCTTTGCATTGTGATGGCGCGGAGGAAGATATGCTGCTGGTCTAGTTTTTACCTTTCGCATCTAATATTCACAGAGTAGATATATCAGTGACAAAGGTTACCAGCCCCTAAATGCGTCGTTGCTTGTCGCTCCGCAGAGACTGCATACAATACCTAACGTATAATCGAGGCGGATCACCCAGATGGTCGAATTGAGCCGGCTATACCCTCCATTTTATTTGAGATTCCCTTCCAGCTTTCTGCCTGAGTTGACACTCTTTCCCACCCCCATGACGTCGATACCCTATTTCCACCCCTTCGCCACGATCCGAACCCGACTCTGAGTCTGAGGATACCACTGTGCATGCGAAAGCCCTGAACTGAGCCTGCCACCTCATCTTCCAGCACTCGGCCGGACAGCTCTGTATACAAAACAGGCTACGATTTAAGAATCCATTACCGACCCCCAAAATTGAGATGTGTCAGCCTTAGAACCCTTGTGCGCAGAGTCTGGAGCTGGATCCGGTTCCCACTCCCACTCGGCCTCGTTTTGCGCCCTTGCCCCGATCCGGGATTCCATCTTGAACTCGGCGGGGACCCAGCCGGATGGGTTGTAGTAGCGAATGCTTTTATCCCGAGGGTCCGGCTCCTCCGTAGTCTTTTCCGGGTTCCTGTCGCTCGAATCGAACCAGAAGTCGACGAGATGGGCGAGCCGCACCCGATACACGTCGCACACGGAGCCGTCGTCGTAGTAATACGGACCTTGGCGGGGCACGGGCTGCGCCTCGACCATCTTGACCCAGAAGTCGCGCAGCCGCGGGTAGAGCTCGGCCGGCGACGCGGGCAAGCCCTGCAGCTGCTCGACGGTCTCGGCGTCGAGGAGGATGCACGCAAAGAGCCGCGAGCTGCAGGGCTCGCAGTGGCGAAAGCGGAAGTTGGCGGGCCTTTGGATTCGGGAATAGGCCGGCGGGGAGTTGAACATGTCGAAGCGCTCCTGCGCCCATGGGAGGAAGTAGGCGCGGACTTGGTCGGCGGTGGCGTCGGCGAAGCGGTCGCGGTCCTCCCAGATCTCGTTCACGAAGCGCCTCTCGAACTCGTCTTCTATCTGCCGGTCCGCCGTCTTGGCCATGTCGTCGGGCCAGCTACCGCCCATTTCCATGAACCCCTCGATATCCTCGTTTCGTCGGGCGATGTCGTGTTCACACATGGCCTGCACGGTGCGTCTGATCGCGGACAGGGCGGTCTGGAACTTGGCGTCCCATCCGTCGCCATACACGGTGCGGATGATCGTGTAGCCCCAGGTGCGGCCGCGATAATCGCACGCACGTTCAAGGGAGGTGAAGCCGGAGAGGTATGACGCAAAGGGGTGCAAGCGTTCGAGAGGTCTATACACGACGTATTTCATCTTTTTTATCTCCGGGGTCGGCTTCCGTTCGCTTGCCAATGCCCTTTTGATGACATCAACATCTCGCCGTATCTCCTCTTCTGTCTCGAATCGAAGATCACTGCCTTGTTGGCTGATGGTGGCATCACCCGTAGGTGGGGATGCAGTCAAACGGCTCTCCATGTCGGTTTGTGTTACTGGCTCATGATGGGACACAGTCAACTAGGAGCATCGGGCGGGTTATTGCCATTTTTATACTAGAAGCAAGTACCCTTGGACGAGACAGCACGGACTTCAATTGATTGAACAGGCAGCAGTCGACAATGGCCCTTGCGATATGGTGGATATCCACTTGACATACTAAATAGTACTGATTCAGGGCTTATGGAATTAGAGACAGCTACTTAATATAAGGGTGCGGTCGCTAATAAATCGTGTAGTAATCATGATTGGAATCAGACTCAGTGTGGACGCCCAAGTTTCTCCTCCATATTCCTCCACAAAATAAGAAAAGAGAACTGCCTCTCAGCGTGCGACGGCAAATCGCCAACCCGATACCGCGCGTCCTGAAGGTAAGCCCGGTACCGCCGCATGACCTCCAGGCTCTCGTAGTTGAAGTTGTGCTTGACCGGGTATTCTCCCAGCAGTCCTGCGTGCTCTCGTGCGCACCCATCCAGTGTGGCCCACGACAGCAGTGCCCCGTCCCCGGAACAGGCCAGAAATTTCCCTTGCCGGTAGCTCCTGCGCACGACGCGGCGGTTGTGGGCCGACCAGAACCAGAGGAACGCCAGCTTGAGGAGTTCGGCGCTTTGGGCGAAGTAGTCGCCGTCCGCATCTGCCTCGGGCTCGCCAATTGCGGCTTCCAGCATATGGATGAGCAGCGCCTCTTTCCTACGCCGCTTGGAGGTGCCGCAAGTGCGTTTGGCGCACCAGGTGATGCCGTGGGCGGCGGAAGTGTAGTAGTCGCCGGTGTTTTCCCGCTGAGCTAGCCAGCGGGAGTCGGACGGCGAACGGATATGTATGACGGGCCGCGAAATCACCAGGTCTAGGTTGGTGGAGGGCTCGGTCGCGTCCGAAGGTGATCTCCAATATCGTACATGAAAGGAAGCCTTGCAGATGCGGCACCCCCAAGGCTCTCCCCCGTAGTCCAACAAAGGCTTCTCAACCAGCCCCGACCCGTGTTGTTCCAAATCGATTGCCCCATTGGTTCGGATCGTGTGGAATAAGTAGTCCATAAACACTCGATCGTTTATTCCAAATTGAGGGCATGGCTGTTGTTCCACACTGGCCTGTTCAAGGCGCGTACGTATGGACGCGAGGGCACCGTTGCTGCCGAAGTTCGAGCCGGAATCACCACCTCGGACCAACGGGACATGCATTCGAATGGTTTTCGTGGACGCGTCGAATGTCGTATCGCACTGGTCACAGTCAAAATTGCTCGGCGAGCAGCATGCCTCGTTGTATTCATCCCACGCCAGACGCTTGTGGGAGCAGACCCGGAAACGCGCGGTGCGACCGATGCAGTCCCTTCTGTGACTGCCGCCATCCAGCGAGCCTCCCTTGCGCGGTTCGGGGAAATAAATCCGAGCATGGAGCTTCTGGCAACCGGCGCAGTGGACAGGGCGCATCAAGCGCTGTAGCTGGTCCCGGAACTTGCCCGTCTGGCGCAGACCCCAGCAGAAAGAGCAGAGTGTGTCTCGCAGCAAGAGCCCGGCAATATCGAACATCGCATCGCCATCGGGAGTGTAAATATTGTTGCGCAGATCATTTGGATGCATCCAAGACAGACGCTCATCCAGTCCGGACAAGTCGTCACTCCACGGCGGTCCGTATTCCCGTGGTTCGTGGAACAAATCCACCTCGACTTCGCAGAGCCCGGGGAGGGTGGGACTGAGAATCAGGGCCCCGGGGCAGTCCTCCGGCTCGAAGGGTGTGGCTAGTGGCAGAAGCTAGAAGGATAGCGTTCGGTCGTGGCTCAGACCCTGAAACGGCGGCAGGTCCTGGCAAGGCAGTAGAACGACTCGATCGGGAGCCGATGTAGGATATTGAGCAGTAGCTCGTCTGAAAGATCTCCTAATTTCGCCATCGTGAAGCAAGGTGTCTGGATTTAGCAGTGCGTGAGAGAGGAGGAAGTCAGATAGCGAACTAGTAGGATTTGAAAAAGTACAGAGGTATCTTTCTAGCTTTATGCTGGGTTAATGTCATGCTCGTTATAAAACAAAATTGCCATGGTTGCGGGATGACTAACACCGCCAATAGAGTTATCTCGACCCATGGTATAAACAAGTTCAGTAACACAGATCCATCGGTTTGTCATAAGCTGATTATTCCAAACTTGGCATTTAGAGCCCATTGTATAATACTAGGTATTATCCCATAATCACCGATAGTAGAATAAGCAGTTGCGGTAAGTGTCAGCACTGCAGAGGTAATCGCCATCATTCCCCAACCGGTGACGCTGTCGCGCAGTCTTTATCTAACTACGCTGGTAATAATGACTTCGATCGTGCATTTTTGCTTTGGACGCCGATTTCACGCGATTGCGGATCCCGAGAAAAGCCAGAAATCTTCCGACAATCTCCTTCTTGTGTTTCCATGTCCAAGCGCCCGAGCTAGACTGGTAGATTCGGCCTTCGCTCGTAGTGTACGCCTCGTACAGGTCTAGGCTCTCGAGTACAACCTGCTCAGGCCACCAGTCATCGGACTCCCATGTATAGTCCCCCAATGTTACCGCAAGGAGAGCCGCCGCCGCTTTTCTTTTATACGCCGGAACATGTGGGCGCAACTGTTCCAAGTAGTATGGCCCCTCATCGTAGGCGCGGTCTGGCAAGACATAACTTCCCGGAGAGGTTTCGTCTCGAACGAGCGAGAAACCAAAATTTCGAAAGCGTATGCCCATGGGGCTTGCCGTATGCTCTATGCCTTTCCGAGCTATGTGGTTCTGGTTCCAGTGCAGGTGGTGATGCAGCGTCCACATCTTCCCGCGCAACGCGGGATCGGGCTTGGACCAGAACCACCAATAGACGCGGTTCAGCCACTGGCTTCTCTCCAGCGGGCAGACTCCGTATATCGGGTGGCGCTCGGGGGTACGCATGCCCATCTCGAGCATCCGTATCAGCAGCGCCTCCTTTCGGCCACCTCGGGAGGTACCGCACGATGGATCCTCACACCAAGTGATTCGGTGTGCATCGGCATGTCGCCTCTCTCTCGGTTGTTCTGTTTGTGCAAGCCATGCCGAGTCTGAGGGCGAGTCGAATTTCGCGACCGGCCTTGAAATGATAAGGCACAGTTCCGAGATATGCCTCGTGCTGTATGCTAGACAGGTTCGATGCCGGAGGAACGCCACGGTTTGACATACACTACAAGCCCAAGTCTTGCCGCTGTGATCTAGAAGTGGCATCTCCGCAGCGTTGGCGGCATACCACTTGCCATCCTCTGCGTAACACCTTCGGATGTTGTGCAACACGTAGTCAACAAAGTCCGCAGTGTTGAGGCAGACGTGGGGACAAACGTATCCGTCCAAGTTCCTCAGATGAGGCCGCAGTAGGGCTAACGTGTCTTCGTCCATGCCAAATGCTTCTTTGGGGTGTTTCAAAATCTCGATACTGGCTTTAAAGGAGGGGGGATTTCAAGCAAAACCTTACCCCACAGGTCTTGCAGTCGGGTTTCCCAGACAAAGATGCCCTCTGGTATTCCTTCCAGCTTAAGTGGATGTGGGCGCACATCTTGAATAGCCGGGTGCGTCCGATACAAGTAAGTTGCGAGGGTCGGTCGTGATCAGCAGAAGGGAAGTCCGAGAAATGAATCCCAGGGTGATAGGCTTCGCAACCTTCGCAACGGGCTGGACGCATGAGTGATTGCATGTTCTGCCGAAATGCCATGCGGTGCCGGAATCGGTAGCATGCCGAACACAACGTATCTTTGAGCAACAGTCCGATATACCGTTGTATCTCGTAATCTTGGTGGGTATCGTTGCGGAGGTCATACGGGATCATGTGAATGTTTTGTTCCGCTTGGTACATGGGCAGGTTGTCCTCTGGCTTCCAGTCGAGCCGCCAAGGCGGGAATTGGTTTACCGGCGGGTTGAACATGCCCATGTCGACCTGGTACCTCGCGATCGACCCAGCGAATAACCACCTGTCAGTTGATTTCAGCGGGAACGACGGATAGAAGCAGTCGTTGCTGAACCTCCAGTCGTGCCCGAGGCGTCTGAAGACGCGGCATGTTTTCGTGATGCAATAGGATGAGTCGATCGGAAGATAGGCCAGTATTTCGAGCAGCAGCTCATCTGGGAGATGCTGCAGGCTGGCCATTGTGTGTTAATAGTTCCGATAGAGTGTCAAGTTCGCGTTTTTTCTTTTTCAAAAAGAAATTTCGACTGAAAAGGGTATAAGAAAATAAATTGATGGATACAAGTTTTACGCCAGAAACCCATAGTTTACCCAAACTCAAAGATATCCCACAATACACCAAGCGGTGAGAGGAACAAACCATACTTTGCCCATAGCTTTTCGATCTGTAAGACCTGGCCGGTTTATTCTCGCAGGGGCTTGGCACTTAGTTTTGCCACGAGAGTTTGGTATTACCATGGACATCGGTTACTATCAATATTCAGGTTAGGTTCAAGATTTCGCTCAATATATCCGTTGCTCTGGAGGGTTGTATATAGCTACCGTAAAGCTATTACGCCGCCGCGTACCTTGGCAACTCCCAACCCGAACGGAAGCGACAGGCCATACAATGAACTTTAAGTTTCAAAATTTTCCACAGTGGCTTTGAGTTTCTATTCTTATTTCTCCCCGTCCGCGAATCAGAAGTCCGAGTTATCTTGTTTCTATATTGCCAACAATCTCCCTCTCGCGAACTTGAAACAAGAATCACCATGTCGCCTATCCCCGTCCCGACCAACCCGTCCCGACCGCCGTCCCCACCTTGAATGTCGGGACCACCCCCGACGAACGGGAGGTCGTTTACGGGGAGTTGACGGAGCACAATCTTGGCTGGATGGTTACAATCGGGCTATGCGCATTCCTCCTGCAGTGCCATTCATCGTCTACCACTTGGCCCGCTGCTGTTCGAAGCATTGCTGTGGTTGCTGTGGTTGCTGCAAGGCCCTGGAGGATTACTATTCTCTAAACAGAACCGTCATTATTGCACAGCTGGATAAGTACGAGACAATGTTACGACATTCTCTATATATTAATTATCGAATCTAAATGGTTATTACCATTCAAGGAGTAATATTTTATTTCGTTTATTCCATTATTGTAATCGGGAGTAAGTGGAGTACTCGTGGTACCTCCACACCTATTATTCCAACAAGGCAGTTGAAAGAAATCCGTTGGTGCGTTGTTGTCCATGGACTATCAGACCACGCTATTATGCTATTTTAATGCACAAAGACTCTTTTGTTTGCTAAGGGACCAACAACAAACAGAGCCAACGGGCAAACAAAGAAGAATTCGACGTAATAGACAAGATACAAGCGCTATATATCCCGCATCCGGCTCCAGTCCTGAGGCGAAGTGACAAAACAAAGTAGAGACGTAACAGTGACTGCGTAGGCATCATGGACTCCCCTTCGATCCAACCCGGCGTCGATGAGACGAACCGTGAGACCACCACCACACCCGCCGCGACCCCAAACACTCCAACCAAGGATGTGGGACTCAAAGGTAGGCTGTCGTCCATGAAGTCTTCACCGCGGCGCGACTCAACCTCCAGCATCACCTCCACCAACTCGCGCAGCGGCAGTCGTACGCCCCGACCCGCCGGCCACGTCATCCGCGACGGCCAGATCGGTTCCTTCAACCCGGTCGAGGTCCGCGACGTCCCCGGCCTCGGCAAGGGCCTGTTTGCGACCCAGGCCATCCCGCGGTACGCCCTCCTCTTCGCCGAGGAGCCCTTGCTGTTCGCCCCCAAGGGCGGCGACCGCGTCAGCAACCACCGCGTGCGCAAGTTCCTCGAGGCCCTGGAACAGCTCTCCCCCGAACACGAGCCGAGTTCATGTCGCTGCACGCCTCTTCCACGCAGGTCGACCAGATCAGCGACGACGCCCGGACCCGCATGCGCAACTGGTACATGGACATCAAGGGCCTCTCCGGAAAAGCACTGGATAACGCCATGGCGTCCGGGATTACGGCGCTGGCCGCCTACGGCACCAACAACGTCGCGGTCCTGGACTACGACGACCCCGAACACCCCGAGGGAGTCATTGTGGGCGGCGTCGTGTACTCCGTCTTCAGCCGCATCAACCATGCCTGCCGCCCCAACGCCGCCTTCTTCTACTTGGGGGTCCGGTCGCAACGCCTCGGCGTCCGGGCGCTGCGCGACATCGCCGCCGGGGAGCAGATCTTCGCCAGCTACCTCGGCGAGAAGGCTGGACGGGAGATGGGGCTGTACCAGCGGCAGGACGTGCTCGCGACCTGGGGCTTCGAGTGTAAGTGCGATGCCTGCATCAAGGAGGCGCTAGCCGAGACGGCGGTGAAGGAGACAAAAGAGGCCGGGAAATAGGAGAGTGCAAATAGAATCACTGCCGCCTCTCATACACGTGGCCATCTGGTCCGTCAGTACCCAGTTCGTAATGGTAAGTAAAGTAAGCAGGTAAGGAAAGTAGGTAAGTACCCTGTAGAGCATGTTCAATCAACCAGGTAAGTCTAGAATGGATTGCCATTTCAATCAATGAAGCACCCGCCCTACTTCGCAAATATTTCCTAGTCTTTTAGTGTCTTTGGCTTCAAGCCAACCCACCACCTCCCCAACCCCGTCCAGTCCCCCTCACAATCCAGCATCTGCGCCGCGGGGCTCACGAAGTCATCGGCCACCTCGCGCATCACCCCAAAGAACCCGTACTCGACCACCCAGTCCTGCTGCTTTCCCTCCAGCCACCGCGCCAGGTCCCGCGTGAACCGGTCCACCAACGTGGGGTCTCGACTCGTGCTCGCAAGCTCTGAGATGACGACCGGCAACTCGAAGCGCGCATGTCGCTCCTCGAAGTACGCCTTAGCGGCAGCGGTACCTTGTTCCGTGGTCTGGTCGGGCATGGTGTAGAAGTGCAGGCCGAGGATGTCGGGCCTGTCGCACTCGTCAGGTAGGCCCGCCATGAAGTCGTCTAGCCACTGCGAACCCGGAGGGTCCGACGCGCAAGCTGGGCTGACAAGCTTCACTCGGTCGCCATGGGATTGTCGTAGAGGCAGTATAAGCGTGTGCCAGAGTCGCAGCGCCTCGGCGACAGAGAGCGGGATACGCTCGGGCTCATTAAAAGTATGCACAATGACGGGCGAACCCGGGTCTCTCCGGAGCTCGGCCTCGATGCTGCCACGGATCATGTCCCATTCATTGCCCTCGAGCTGAGCGGGAGTCCGGATCATCGGCCGGAACGGGAGGGCAGCCGGCAGCTCGGGTGGGCGCCAGGCGTTCCAATTGGTGATAGAGGCGATGCGCGACGACGGTTTGGTCAGTGATGCCGTGGTGGACTGCAGGGCCGGCGTGGCGTCATGGTCTCTGGTCAGTGTCCAGTCCCAGAGGAGGGTGCGCTTGCTGCTCGGTTTCGACATCCCTATGGCCTGTTATCAAAACTTTTACTCGTCGGATGTGTATGCTGCACACCATGTCATCTTGGACGATCGCATCTGCACCGGTCATGGAATTCACGGCATGTCAGGCTCGGAAACCAAGGCCGAGTGACGTAGGTGGGGCACACACACCCAGGGAAGTTGGCAGAAGCCCTGTTTGCATCTACTGATTCATTTTCGGTAGCCAGTACAAATTCTGAAGTGCATGTATAAGTACTATGGCTTTAATTCGATTCGTCTGTCAAAAATAACCAAATCGGCTTTGTAACATATTGGGCATTCAGATATACTCCATTGCGAAATGCGTCGCTGGAGAGAACACCCAATGCGACCCAGGCTGCTAAGTACTTAAGGCACCTGTAATTACAGCCAGTAGTGGTCGCTAGGCTCAAACTGCGCTAACCCAGACCCCATGCCACCGCCCAGCGCCCTCTTAACCACTGGAACCCCTGTAAGAAACTCTGTTAGCCACTGCACAAGAAGACTTGGGCCGCAATTGCACCACCCATTTCATTTGCGCATTCAATCAACGTCGCGTGATGAGGATGAGATCGACTTACCGTCTGTAACGTTGCTGCCGTTCGTGTAGTTTCCAAAACAGCTGTATTCGAACTTGGCCTGCTCCAATAGCCCGTCCAAGATCTGCATAAAAGCGCCCATTTCGCACCAGCCGTCATCGCGGCGGCCACACTCGGGATAACTTTCGCCAAGCGGCACGGTGCGCTGGCTCAAGGTCAGGTGCACATATTTTGTCGCATCGCCTTCGTCATAGTAATCTGCTTCGCTGGCACTCCTGGAAGGGTCGGGTCGCTGGGCCTTCACTGGATGAGGCGCCGTGATGACCTCCCACACCATCTTCGCGGCAAATGGGGTGATGTGCGAGATGGTCACGTTTCGGGGTTCGAGTCGGTGGGTGGAAGGCAATTGGTCCGAAAACTGCTTGAGCCCGAACGCCGTGATGACGGAGTAGATGTTGGTGTCGTGGCTGAAGTCGAAGTATATGTCCTGGTTCAGCGGGAACGTCTCCTCCATCGTGTCGAGCGTGTAGTTGACGTTGGTCACGCCCTCGGGCAAGTCGTACAGGTGGCCCTGGAGGCGCGCGTGGAACTCCTCCACGAAGCCAATGCCGACGGCGCGTCCCGTCGGGGACATGAAGCCGGACCCGCCCTGGAACTGCAGGTCGATGCTGTACTCGAAGTCGAGCCACTCCTCGTAGGTGAACAGGTCGCACCACCGCGAGAAGCCGTAAGCCACCGTCTCGTAGGGGCAGAGGGTCTGGGCGTTGTAGCTGTCCGCGACGGTCCAATCGTAGTTGCCGGTGAACTTGCGCAGGCGCTCTGTCGCGTCCGCGAGGTAGATATGCTCCCAAGCGCGCGACGCATTGTTGCCGCCCTGGGACCGGAAGTTGAGGGCGTTCTCGCACGCAAAGTACCCGGCGAGCGAGTTGTTGAGCCCGAACGTCTCGAGGATGGGCTCGAGCGTGACGTTCCGGGTCCACTCGAGACCAAAGAACCCGGCCATGAAGTACTCGGCCGACTTGAGCATGCGGTCCTGGCTGGTCGTCCGCGCCAAGATCTTGGTCGAGGTGTTGTAGAGGCTGCCGTAGTTGTAGTAGTGCAGAACGCCACTGTCGAACAGCTCCTGGCGTCCCCTAGCGACGAGGATCTCCGCGCCCAGCGTGTACTTCCAGTCCTTGAGGAAGCTTAATCGACCAGACCAGTCGGCCTTACCAGTGCGCGTCAAGTTCTCTACTTTGGCAGCAAAGTCCGAGATGGAAGACTCCCCGGTCGGGTATCGTGATCCATGCCGATGCAGAAGGTGCATCTGGGAAATCTTGGCGCCCGGCGGAAGTGGGTGCTCATCCACCCCGAAGCCATCAGAATGGGCGAAGTAGCTCGAGAGGTGGCCTTGCAGCTGGAAGATGTTGGAGTTGTTGACATTCCCCACGATAGGCACACCCGTTTGCAGGGGCTGATTAGGGGCCCAAGTACCCGTAAACGCGACCGTGTTGGTCTGGGCTAAGAAAGGGGCAATGGCCGCCGTCTTGGTAGGCCCGGGCAGGACCTCCGTGGTGGTCTGGAAATAATCCGGCACATCAGAAGCCTTGGGCCATTTGAGATGATCGCCGCTCCAGCCAAGGTAGCGAATGATGGTGACCAATGCGATGACGGAGATGATGGCGACGGAAGTAATGACGCCCCAGGTCAGGGCAGACCGCGACCGCGAGGCACGTTTCTTGGCAATCAATGGCGGGGTATTAGATGGGAGCAGCTGGGCATCAAGAGACTCTCTGCCCGAGTCATCATAAGACTCGTGGTATTTGTCCTCTGGGGACGGCGAGGTGGTGGCCGTCATGGTGTGTCTTGGGGGGCTCGCTTCCCTTCCTTCGGTACTTCGCTAGCCGGGGTTCTTTGTTGTGGGTGGGTTGCCACGAGCTTAGGTACGGTACTTTGACACACGCATGCACGTGACTCGACCTTTCACGCGATATCTGCTCCGCACACCTGAATCTCCGGGGATTAGCGAATGCACATCTGTAAAACCCGATAGTTTGGTTGTCGCGGATAATTGCCCTGCACCCCTTGGAGTCCCTGAACGTGTTGAAAGACGTCCAAATGTCTTGCGGTCACTTTAAACTCAACATGGGACGAGCCGAATGTTTCACGTCTGATACTTTCGGAGGGCGGAAAAAGTGAGGACCCTACCCCCGAATTACGTCAGCCACGAAGATCAGCATAACGAAAGCCGCGCCAACCTGCGTTTAATTGAACGACGACTTGTCGTGAAAGATTCTTCCAGGGGTAAAAGCCGATGGTAAGTACGTAGATAGACATGTTTGACACATTTTGCAACACTGCGCTTCCGGTCGGCGTGTTGTTCCGCCTTGGAGAGGTAAATGTCGGCACAGGTCCGATCATCTTGTCAGCGTGATCAAGGTTAGTTGGTTTTCAAGTCGCCTGGCAGCCGACGTGGCAATTCGATCCCCGGACACCACCACCAACAACTCTTCTGATTCGCTCAATTATAGAAAATACCTAGTTCTCTAGGTATCATGGCCTTGCTCTCACGTGTGATCAATGTCATATAAGTGAAACTGCTTGCCCTGATCCGCTATAGGCAGGTAGTATTCCCTAGCTCCCAACGCATACCTCGTGGTATAGAATTGTTTACGCGGTTTGGTTTTGGCAAGATATTCTCGGGGTTGACTTTCGGAGGTCTAAGGTCCAATGAGTCACGTTGCAATACCCCTCATCCGATTGCGCCGTTCGGAGATGTCTTTCCAGCGTCAGCCAGGTACCGAGTGTCTGGTGGGGATCCAAGGCAGTGAGTGCTATTTTCTCGACAGAGAACCACAAAGAGGTGCTGTCAAGCGAGTCGGCCAATCATTGAAAACAAGAGAACTAAGCAAATCCTCCCCCTTGCAGTGTGCTGGGGATGGGCCACTATTATTAGCGGACAGAGGGATGCGAACCCCTAGATATGTAGGTTCTGGACCGGCGCACAACTGGCTGTTTAGAGGGGTAAATCAGCCATCTTGCAAATGGGCCGAAAGTACACACTGGTTACTCGGAATTAAAGGCATCGCAAAATAGAAAATACGACGAAGGAGCACACGACCAAATCTGACTCGTGCATCGGCCTTTCTCACAGATGCAAGATAGCGGGGCCAGCGCAGTCTCGCGGAGACTTTGTGACTGGATTTTCAGGGTCCTGGTGGGGAGGTGGGGGGCCGCAGGGAAAGTCATCCAACGGTCTTCTAGAAACAACTAACAGCCAAGCGCCGGCATATACGGTCGTTCGCTCTTGATTGGTTCTCGCACACTGTTACCTGCTGAGCCATAGGCAATAGGACCTTTTTGTGGCTCCGCACGGGGCTTACTCTAATCTATTTTCCGTCAGCTGGAAATTCTGGTGCCTGATCTTTTTTGAGCTGGCAAACATGCGCTGTCCGTATGCAGATGTTGTCAGAGCACTAGCGCCATCTGCGCCGCCGAAGGGCAGTGCTGCCGACACCCGAGAACCGCGAGCGTGGAAATGGGTTCGGCGCCTCTATTATAGGGCGTTAATAGTATACCCCTCCTAAACCTGGCGGGGCGAAGCAAAGGTAAGGGAGCTGGTTATGGGCGGTGTAACACACAACATCATCCTGCAGCAGTCAGCTCGATATCAGGTTTTCCAATAATTGCGCAGGATGTTACGGCAAGCAATTTATGACGACAAGCAATCAGATGATGGCTGCGTCCTAGATGCAGGCCGGCTTACCTCTCGTCATCTGGTTCGGACATCTCTTAGGACGATCAAAAGAAGGGAGTATGCGAGATGCGATGGAGTCCGTCCGCACGGGTGGATCGAGCTCCATGATTCGGCAGCAACGTTTCACTGACTTGGAGGGGTGTGAGTGGTGGCATCCAATACGGCAGGAACACGAGACGTGTCATACCCATTCATGTAGTGGCGCTGGCCTGTCTTGGCTATAGTCGGGTAAGGCTGAGACATGGATCACCCCTGACATGGGCACCTCACCTCATGAACGGGCTTGCGGGCTTTTGCTTTTTGGGCAAAAAAGCCACCACCTGAGCGGAGGATGGCAAACAATCTCCGAGCAAACATATTCCTGGAGTTGGGGAATCGGGATTGCTTGACTTGATTGGGCAGTGTAAGAAACGACCCGGCGCTCACGAGATGTCTTACGTGAGCTACCCTGATATAAAGGGGACGGGATTCGTCGTACAATGATTCTCGAAGTTCAATGAAGACTCCAGACTCATTAAAATAACCATCATCATGTTCTATTCCCCTGAATTCTCTCTCCGGAGGCGGTCCGCCGCTCTCTTCCTAATCTTGGGCACCGTCCTGCTTCTCCTTGTCGGCGGTTCTTCTGCTTACACCGACGTGAGGACGGGCGCCGATCCCACCGTCATGAAGGTTGGCAACAACTACTACTCGGCCGAGTCTGCTGACGGCGGTATCTGGGTCCGCGAGTCCCCCACATTGGAAGGTCTCGGCAAGCCCACCCAGCGGAAAAAGGTCTGGTCCAACAACATGGACGACGTCTGGGCCCCCGAGATCTCCACCGAAGGTGGCCGGACCTGGATCCACTTCGCAGCCGGCAAAGACCACCGTATGTACGCCATCAGTGCCGACTCGCCCCTGGGCAACTACCCATCTAGCGCCACCAAGGTCAACCTGCCAGACGACCATTGGGCCATTGACGGTGTCATGTTCACCTTCAGCGGGCAGCGCTACCTTGTCTGGTCCGGCTGGGAGGGTACCCAGAACGTGGAGCAGAACCTGTACATCGCCCGCATGAGCAGCCCGACGCAGGCGACGGGCGCGCGGTACATCATCTCGCAGCCGCGAGAGTCGTGGGAGAGCAAGCGGGACGGAAGCAACCCCTTGATCAACGAGGGGCCCGAGGCCATCATTGACCCGGACGGCCAGCTACACATTGTGTACTCGGCCAACGGCAGCTGGGGCCCCAGGTACTGCCTGGCGGACCTGCGCCTCAAGAAGGGCGGCGACCCGACCAACGTGTGGGACTGGTACAAGTCCAACGGCTGCCTCTTCGGCTCCGACCAGGGCAACATGATGTCCGGGTGGGACGCCACCTTGGGCATCGACGGGCCCGGCCACCACACCTTTGCCCTCACCAACGGCGATATCAACTCAAGTCCCGGCGGCACCAATCACATTCCCTTCATGTTCCACGGCGTCGCCAAGGGAACCCCCTACAGCTGGGACAACAGGCACTGGTACACCGGCAGTTTCGTCTGGTGGGGCCAGACAAAGTACAGCCGCAAGAACGTGCCTGGCGACAACGAGAACGTGGGATGGAGCTTCAAGTTCTTCGAGGCATGATAGAGATACCCTTTTTCATTTTCATTTTCCACTTTTTTTCCTTCCGTCTGGGTTACATGGGTGCATATATACCAGGGACATTCACTTGTGGCGCTGGCTGGTTTTGATACCCCATTTGGGAGGGCATAGTCCCATTGAGTCTACTATCCAATTTGGCTAGCGTTATGAGAACCATACACCGGAGCAGAAATACCACATGCTTTCTTCTCTTCATGGACATACAGCTCCCTTGCAAATGCCGTGATCAACTGAGACAGTATGTAACACCTGCTACCCGTCGTTAATCACAGCAAGCCCCACTTTTGGTCCGTCGCGCAGTACACGTAGCATTGGGCCTGCGGGGGTTCGATCGGGACGTAGGTCTGTATCAACTGCGTCAGTAATACTCCAGATAAACCCATGCCGACTGTATCTGGAAGTCTCGTACTCCACCATCCGGCACATCTTGCTTGCTACCGTTCACTCCATAAGTCGTGCATGTGGAAATCGGATCACCATGCATGGAGACCTCGGAGACAACCATGTTATTGATGATTGGGAACCCAGCCGTGTTGGCCTGGACGAAGACCTGTTATTTTAACCCCTGTCCATCACTGAAACTACCATTAGCCACTTGTCGTGCTGTCTGGAGGTCGAAGGGATCACGGTTGCAAAACCTGACATGTCTGCATTAAGGACAAGGGCGAGTAAGGCAAGACAAGAGAGTAACATTTTGCCGATAATGCGCGATGGACTCAGCAATCACCGCGAGAGAGACAACCATGCGAACAAGTTTGATCAAATTTGGTATGCAATGGGCTCGGATTCATCCTCTATATATATTCGCACACAGAGAACTGTCAAGCGCACTTCCTAATTTTGGGCATCGCCTGAACAGAGCGCAACCAAGCAAGTTTGCTTCTACTGGGGTACGGTGTTTCCGTGCCAGTCAAGGTGGTGTCTCCCACTTCTCTGCCTGGGCGTCAATTGCCGATTTGTTGAAAAGCTTTCGCAAGGCAACTGGTCCTACATGCGGCGAATGTGGCACATTACATCATCATGTCACGTTTTCACCACAGGCAATCGGCTCTGCGAGTGGCACAGTTTTCCCGTTTTTCTACGATGCGATCGAATTAGCGATGTTGGACGGGCAAGTCGACACCGCCTTCACAATCGTGAGTTCTTGGTGCCGATTGTCGATGACTCATCCCTCTGATACAGCTGGTGAAAGGGAAACATGGCTGTTCTAGGTATCTCAATAAAGCAATCAGAAGATACCTAAGTAGTGTCGCCACCAATTCACTACATTGTTGTGCAGTGGATAATTCCTGTGAAACCTGGAACAACCTCATCCCATAATGGATAATATCGCATCTAACACGTGATGACGTTGACAGAGGTCAAACATCCAATGCAATCGCCTGCCCGCCAGGGTTGATCAACATAAACTGTCGTTGCTCACCCCTCCAAGATGGCTGTCCGGTACTTAAAGATCCGTCAAAACCACATTCTGCGATAGTTTTTTGTTTTGCCACCACAGGATCTTGGCATTGTTCGAGATGTGATAAGTAGTTGTTTTAAAGAGGTAGAGAAGACAGCATATTCACAAGGCTGAACAATATTACAAGAAGGCTCGGAGGAAGGCTGTAAAGGCTGTAAGAGACTCGATTGAGGAAGTGGAGCCATGCTACTCATGAATATGTCATATATAACCGATTGTTGCAGGCAGGTCTTCTTAGCTAAAACTCGGAGACTAACGCGAAATAAACGAGTTACAAGTGCAATATTGACTTTCCCACAATCGTTGCTGCCGCATTGACAAGGTCGTTGCTTTCAATAAGTTTACAAGGACTGTTGCAAGAATTTCCCACTAAGCTTGTACCTAATGAATTAATGGATGGCAGTCATATCGAGGCCTTGTAATCGATACGTGATAAGCACGCAGCATTGAAGTGACTTCCACAACTTCCCGTAATTCCCAGCCGTTCTTTCTTGTTTTGATTCTCCATCGACGCCAACCGGGCCTCGACCACAGACCACAACATCTCTCTTTCTCTCTTCCTAAACTTCACCACCACACCACCAAACCACGTCCGATTCGTAAAAGCGTTCGTGTATCGATTCATCTCCCATAGTCGAAGGCGCCCTCGGTTGAAGGCGATTTTTTCCGACTCTTTTTGACCAAGTTGGTTTTGGTAGGCCAGCAAAACGAGCCTTGTACTGCTACAGTGCTATCTTCCTGGCCTCAACTTACAACGCGTCTCTTTTTCCTTTCCCAAACTTCACCACCGCATCACCCAACCACCAAACCACACCCGATTTGCAAAAACGCACGCGCATCGACTCATCTGTCATAGTCGAAAGCGCACTCGGCTGAAGGCGGCATATTTCGACTCTTTTTGACCGAGTTGGCGTTGTTGAGCAGCCAAACGTCCAGGTTAGTAGGCTCAAGTTCCTGCTGTGTGGTTGACTAACCAATAAATACGATTTAGGGAGGAATAAGGGACCAGTACACTGCGATGGTTTCGACAAGAAGCACATCAGAGCTGACCAAAAACATGGGTGCTAACAATCGTCACGAGGACGAGCGCGTGGTTTATCTGGCCTTGAAGGATGTCTTCAAAGATTCGCTCGCCAATACCCGAAAGATCAAGGCCATACGCACGGTGTTCAACATATATGGGCAGAAACCACACGTTGCCGAGTTGTTCAGAAGGTATGACGAGAAGACAGTCTATGATACCGTACACCGTCTCCTAATAGATGGGGTATTCGCCTCCGCCGAGAAGGCTCGGGCCCGATTCCACGGTGTTCCAAAGCCGTCGCCAGTCTTACCAGAAGGACATTCAGCTGCAGAGGTCAACCCGGTTCCGGACGGGCGCAATGTTCTATCTGGCAATGAGGCGTTCGACGAAAACTTAGATGCACTAAAGGCAAGCAAGACGCGGAACTCCATCCATGCTTCCCGCACGGGCACACAGCTCTTCCCCGTGCGTCTGCCTTTCCCATCCCAGCATAAGCTGATGATGCATCTCCAACAGCTGTTGGAGCATGCCTGCTACGGGTTCGCGACCCAGTGTCTGCCTAAGGATCTGCAGCCGCAGGGCTGCGAATTTCCAGAAGAGATTGAGCTCAATCACTGGGTAGATATGCTGCCGAAACGGTCGGAGGTCCTGCAAGCGAAACCTGGCGAGAAGCCACTGGACCGGCTCTGCAGCTCTGTCGCCAACATCCGACATAACGCTGTTCACCGGCGTCACCTCACGGCCGCTGAGGTTGAGATCTTCTTTCGCGATGCCGAGGAATTCACTGAGCGTCTGGGAGACACCGCCGCCACCCAAACCATCGCTCTCATAAGATGTGAGATACAAGGGACGGTCGAAGAAATCGAGGAAAATGCACAGACCGTCAGTAGCCAGCTCAGCATGACCATGGAACTTATCTATGCCGAACGTGAAGCGCTCCGGAAGAGGGAGGATGAAGCACTGTCCAAAATGGAGCAAGAACACTCAAAGTACCAGGCCATTGCTGCTCGAAGCCTCGACGCCATCATCCCACGGCTGGAGGCTCGTCCTACCGACGCTTCTGATACCGAGGAAGGTGGAATTGTGACGGAGGACGAAACAAAGGCTGGAGCAGACCCGGAAGGTGAGGCTGTGATGGGTGACGAAACAATGTCTGGAGCAGACCTGGAAGGTGAAGCTGTGATGGAGGACGAAACAATGGCTGGAGCTGGCCCGGGCAATGAGAAGATGGACGGGTATGAGTCGGATGAAAGCATCCAGTTCAAGCTCCACTAGGCCCAAGTCATCCATAGCATAAACTCTGGAATGAACAGTACCTGGATTACTAAACGTTAGTCGACACTGAAATAAACGGTTATTCCAGCATCGAATTCTGGAATCGTCAAAAAATTTATATCTAGCCGTTAATTCTGCTTCCACCGTGTGTTAGACGTCCTTGAAGCGTTAACTCGGTATACAGATCGTTCCAGATATCGGTACGGTAGTTCAACGCTTGATCTTATCCATCCTACTCTGCAACGGTATTCAGGGGTGGATGGGGCTTGGGGGAAGAACACCAACACTTCAAACACCCTTGGGAGGTTGAGCATCCAAAGCCACAAAATGCATGCCAGTATGCGACCTTTCCAGTTCGATCAAAGCAGTAGGGTTTGGATACGAGCGAGCTTAAAAAAACTCCGAGTCTTAGCAAAAGTGAATGCCATGTTGAGTTGATGTAAGAGGCGTTTAGCTCGGAATCGAAGATGTAGTCCATGACTCGTCGGTTGGCCCAGCCACCATTATTCACGCCAGCCTTTTGCGGGCATTCAAGCCCCTGCGAGAATAAACTGGTCAGGTATCTCGGGGTTCCAATATTATTCCAGTTCGTTTAGCACACTTAGTTTATCGGGAGTCAGTGGAATAATCAAGATAGGTGCTGCCAATGGGCAGAGTACGGTTTATTCCTGCGGCCACTTGCCACCATCATACATGTCAACCTCTCGCGGCCATTGTATTGACTCGGAACATGACTCGTGCCTGCTGGAGGAGCGGCTAAGCAATCACCAGCCGTCTAGTGAAAATAAGTGCAGGCAATAAGAGTGTAGGCTCGGGTTTCCGAACCCTTCTCGCCGCTCAAATAGACTACATGAATATCTTATGTGGCTGAAACCCGCGGACCTTCCTCGCGACCTCTTATTATTTACCTATTACCCCCACCTAGCCTGCAAGTTTTTAGGGATGAAATGCCTTGCAACCCCATTCTAGGCTTGGCTGATGCAAGTACCTCTGAGAGGTCTCTCGCAGTAGCACGAACTGCTAACCGAGCATGGGATATGTAGCCTAACAAGGCCACCCGCCTGCTTCGCTTGTTGCGCATGGAAATGCCGAAAGCAGGATCCGATACGCACAGCCGGGCCCACTCAGACAGAAAGATCCACCAGACTTTTCGTGTCTATTACCCCACACCCCGCAATGCAGGAAGAGGAAGTCGGGCAGACGGGATGTCGTCATGTTTGGGGAAGAAGCCCCGGGACGAATTGCGGCGGCCGGCTTGCAGTTAAGCTTTCGTGATTCGGCCAGCTGCATATTACTAGTCGTTTGTAACTTCACACGCAACAGGACCCTGTCCGAAAACTAACCAGATTCTACCTATTTCAGCTGGTTGATACCTTGATGGACCCCTCTTCAGTCCCAATGTCTTCTCCCCACGAGACACTCGTCCAACTCGATGTCGTTGTCGTCGGGGCTGGACTCGGCGGCCTAGCCACCGCTATTTCTATCGCACGGTCCGGTTCAAAGGTCACCGTCTTTGACGCGGCCAAGGAGCTTCAAGAGGTTAGTTTATTTCCCCCAATGAATGCTTTCTCATGGTTGTCATGGTCTAACTTTGAGATACCCCACATCACACAGATTGGCGCCGGCCTGCAGCTGACACCCAACAGCACAAAGATCCTGCAGCGATGGGATCTCCCCGAAACGCTCTGGGCAGCTGCTGCCGAGCCGACTTCGCTGACCGTGCACCGGTATACGGGGCCCATGCTAGCGAAGGATCCCGACTTCGCCCAGAACATACGGGCGCGGTACGGAGCCCCCTTCGTTGACATGCACCGCGTGGA
Organism: Apiospora sp. TS-2023a; assembly: GCA_038364195.1. Taxonomy (NCBI): domain Eukaryota; kingdom Fungi; phylum Ascomycota; class Sordariomycetes; order Amphisphaeriales; family Apiosporaceae; genus Apiospora; species Apiospora sp. TS-2023a. The sequence goes on from JAQQWQ010000008.1 coordinate 224,673, forward strand.
CCTGCAGCGTGCACTGTACGAGAAGGCCAGGGCCCTGGGCGTGCAGTTCCGGCTGGGCGAGAAGGTGGTCGACCTGGCGCTGGAACGGGACCGGCCCGAGGTAGTCACGTCCGAGGGCACCCGAACGGCAGCCGACCTCGTCATCGCGGCGGATGGTCTCTGGTCGCGCTGTCGTTCCCGGTTCCTTGGCCGCGACGACCCGCCCAAGCCTACAGGTGATCTGGCGTACCGCGTCGTGCTCAAGCTGGACCAGATTCCCGATCCGGACCTGCGTCGCCGTGTGGCGGAGCCTGCCGTCCACTTTTGGATTGGGCCCTACGCCCATGCCGTGGGGTATTCGCTGCGCGGCGGCAATATGTACAACATTGTGCTCTTGGTGCCGGATGACCTGCCACCCGGGGTAAGCCGCCAGGAGGGCTCAGTAGAAGAGATGAAGGCTCTGTTTGAAGGGTGGGATCCAGTTTTATCCCGGTTCCTGGGTCTCGTCAATCATGTCGACAAGTGGAAGCTGATGCATCGTGTGTTTCCATCACCCAATCATGGTGTATGACACTTGCTAATGAAGCATATCTAGAGAACGAAATGACCAGTTGGGTCAATGACCGATCCAACCTTGTTTTTCTGTAAGTCATCCATCGTCTCTGCAATTATTGCCAGATTGCTTTCTGACCGAAGATAGGGGCGATGCTTGTCACCCAATGCTGCCTTACCTAGCCCAAGGCGCCAACTCAGCCATCGAGGACGGAGCGGTCCTTGGCTTGGTGCTCGGACATATCCAGTCGCGGGATCAGGTGCCCCAAGCTTTAGCTATGTACGAGAAGCTGAGGAAAGCCCGGGGTGAGTCGATTGTGAGAGAGACCTTCAAACAGGTTAGTGCAAAAGCCCCCGACCCCCTGCTCCCCTATTTCCTCCTTATCTCAAGTTTTCAAACTAAAAGGCGTGCCTTCTCAAAGCGAGATGATTTCCACATCCCGGACGGCCCCGAACAGGAGGCTCGCGACCAAATCTTCTTATCACAACTTGGAAAAGAACTGAAAGGTCCATTTCCCAGCCGCTGGACTTGCCCCCAGGTCCAGCCATGGCTGTATGGGTATGATGCTTATGAAGAAGTGGAGAATGCGGTGAAGCAGGAACCATTCAGCAAGACAGGTGTGGTGACGACATGAGCCAATAACAGCCGGGTGTATTTGGCAATTTTAGGTGACTAGGTACTTTACTTCCTCAATGGTCTCACAAGGCAGTAACTACACAGTGACTACGCCAAACACACTGTAGGCTCCCGATCCGTCATTACACCTCTCGAGACATAATCAGATTCACCATTACAAGAGCACCTCTCATAATTGTCCTACAAATCTGCTACTTCAACTTTGACTTTCTGACAAGCCTGCAAAAACTCGGATTCCTCCCACGGCGCCGGCCTTTCCGGCAAGACGAAGCTCGAGCAAGACGAGCCAGCGACTCGGATCAGCTCTTCGATTCCACGACCGTTGGTAAAGGACCATACGCGCACATATCGACTGCCAAAGTCGAGCGTGAAAGTCTCGCCGGCGGCAACGACCAACGTCTGTCCCGCGCGAACCTCGCTCCAGCCACCATCACCTGACCGGAGCCGAACCCGCAGCAGGCCCTCCTGCACGCAAAAGCAGTGGTCTACATCGGCAAATGTCAGCCACCGCGCCAGCGGCCGCTTGAGTGCATCGTTGTAGACGCGAGACGACTCAATGCTAGAGATCGCGAACTTGCCAGCACACTGGTCAGCCAGGATGAAAGGCCGCGACATTACACCCCCCAGCAGCCACCTCGGCCCCGTGTTCGCCCGCATGAAGTAAGGCTCACCCGGTCCCGCCAGCTGATTCTCCGATGCCTGCCACTCCCCCACCTCGGGCGGCTGGTAGTCCCCCCGCGCTGGAAGTGCACGTCGAAGCGGTCGTTGGTCGCCATCATCTTCTGCATGAGCAGGCTCTTCAAGTCGCGGTCGTCGTGCTCCGGTATGACGACGCCCTCGTACGTCTCGGCGACGTAGCGGAAGAAGTCAACCCAGTCGCCCGGCGCCACGAGGCCGAAGGTCTCGGTGTGGGGGCCCAGCAGCTCGGGGTTGTGGATGACTTTCTGCTGTCGGTTAGCCCCTAACGCTCCTTGCAAAAGAGGGGGTCGAAAGGCTCACCGGAGGCACATAGGCAAAGTCGCCCGGGCCAATGATCCTACATTTGTCTCCATTCCATAGCTTCAGGAAGCCCTTGGTGACCACGAACACATCGTGGGCTTCTTCGTGCCAATGGAAGCCAGGGGCGTCGGACAGCACCGCACCGCTGGAAAAGACGGCAATACCACCATTGGTCTGCTTGGACGAGGCCAGGATGTGGAAGACGCCCTTGCTGCCCGGGATGGTGAGCCGCTCGCCCTCGAGCTGGTCGAGGATGTAGGTAGTCCGCGCCGGGGGTGGAGCCGTCGTAATGGGGATACTCATCTTGGAGCAATTGGGGAGTTAATTAGCTAGTAAGGCCTTGGGAATACACCAGCAACTCTGACGCGGGACAGGCGCGAATAACGATCAGAGCCAGGGAAATCAGCAATAATTAACTGTCTCAAAGTGAAGGACGGGGGGTCAAACAAATACACCACCACCTTCTCCCCCAGTTCAAAACCGCCGCTCGCCTCATTCGACGTCTTGCAATGAAACATATACCCCACTCTCATGGCCCAAGTGGGTCATCCCGCCTCGTAGAACTTGGAGACCCGTAATCACCGAAAGGCCCCACAGTTGTCTTGTCGCGGTTGTCGTAGCGGCAAAGGCTGGTATCTTATCCGACGGCTGGTTCTTGTTGGGGTGTTTAGAGTAACTGCCGCCGGCCTGAAGCCCCTCCCATCCCGAGGTGACATTTACGGGCATCGCCAATAGCTTACATACAGCTAGCACTTTCGAATTTGGGGGCAGCTTATTAGCTTCTTTCCGGCGGCCTTCACTAACCCAAGGTGTTAGTCATTAGCAGGGTCTGGGTCCCTTGCCTCCTCCATTTTAGGCGACCCGTGAATCAGTATGTAGAATTAGACAGGCATAGGGTCTTGGAAACACGGCGAGGGTCTATTACTTTGTTATTACATGGTAGTAGAACTTCGGAACCGAAACGGACGAATATAAAACCCCACGACGTTGAGAAAACATATCACATTTTCATAAAGGTTGAATACTGTGGGTTACATCATGCATGATGGATTCATAAGCTATCTACTGGCTATACTCGTGCTGCGCATCAGCATCCATAACTGACTGCTATAGAGCCGGTGCCCTTCTCAAACTCGGAGAACAAGGGCAAAAACATCGCTTCCGTGGAACATCGTGGAACATTCTTTCCATCGACCACCGTCCTAACCAACAAGCACTTAAACCAAAGCCTTGGCCATTTCAACCAAGCCCTCAATATCCTGGCCGGGCAGCTGCGACTCCAACCAAGCGAGCGCTTTATCAACAAGCAGCTCCCACGAGTCCTTCTCACCGGACGCCTCTTTTCGAAGCCAAGCAACGACACAAGCGGTAACTATAACCTGACTATGGCTCAAGTCCCCGCCCGCGTTCTCGCTGTACTTTGAAGTAACAGCGGCCGTCCACTTCGGGTTGAGCGACATCTCGTCCCACTGCATAACGGAAAACAGCTCCGGCGTCCAAGCCCACGAGCCGTCGAAGCTCTGCAACACAACCAAACGCGAAAGAGTCGGGGCTGGCTGCTCGACATCTTTGCTCGATTCGTCATCGTCAAATATATCGTCAAACGATCCCGAGACAACGGACTTTCTGGCGCTTCTGGCGCGTGGCTGCTCGGGAAAGAGCCGCACTTGCATCTGACTGGACGTGTTGCCGAAATTGGGAGACGTCGGAGCCGGCGGAGAAACCCCGTTATAGCCCTGTCCACTCGTGCCAGGATAATGGGGAGCGGAATACTTGTAAGAGCTGGCGGCCGAACCAAATAGACCACCACCAGACTGAGGAGCCACAGCAGAGGGATAGGGGGCAACTCCACCAAAAAGACCGCCACCGGAGGGAGCAGCATGGTGCGTTGGAGCACTAAACTGGTTAGCTGAGGGGTTTGAGTGTCTCGTGGCCGAGCCAGAGAGGCTCATTTGGTGATGTTGGCCGCCTGAAGGGCTCGCAGCAGAGCCGAAGAGACTACCACCAAAGTTTGAAGGACTACCTCGCGGCGGCACATAGGCAGGCTGCGAGGCGAAAACGGAGTTCGAGAGCCCACCAAAGGCGCTGCCGCTAGACTGATAAGTCCTGCCCTGGGGAGCACAGTGAGGCATTGGAGCCGGGCCAACCGCACCGAAATGGCCGCCTTGTGGAGCGCTCTGGGTCTTGAAGGCTGACCTGGAGCAAGGAGTAGAAACTCTGCCACTACGCGTATGAGGCACGCTAAGGCGTTGGTCCTGTTGTTGGTCATGTTGTTGACCCGGGCTGACCTTGATCTCCTCTTCGCCCTCGCCGTCGGATACGGCGATAAAGGAGCACCATTTGCCGCCGACCTGGTACTGGACACCCAGCCGGACGGCCTCGCGCTCCACCATGTCTTGGAACTTCCCGTCGTACTTCTGTTTGAGCAGGACCCCCTCGGCATCCTTGGCGTGGAAGATCCAGCCGCGGCCCTCCTCGAGCTCGCCGACGGCTTTCTTGGCGGCCAGCTGGTGGATACTCTGCCCTTTCTCGCCGAGGTGAGTGATGGGGATCTCGAGCTCCAGAGGGCCTTGTCGGGATGTGCCGCGTAGGATGACGGATTTGGGATGGCGATGGGTACCAGCATCGGGCGAAATCATCAAGTAGACGGTGCTGCGGGTAAACGGGAACAAAGGCGGGATGGAATTGGGCGCCTGTAACAGCTTGGGAGCATTGATCGACGGAAGGCCCGAGTACTTGTCTTCGTCAACTGTCGCAGCATGATCGCCTTCGTTGTTGGATGGGTCGAAGAGAGAGATCGGTTTCTGGGATGCTGGCTCTTCGTCGGCTTTGGGGTCGTTGATGACCAGTGATGCAGAGGGGGTGTCAATGACCTCGAAGTCTTCATGGTCATCTGCGTCATACTTGACCTCCAACGTGTAATCCTTGATGTGAGGGGAGAGGGCACCTTTGAGCATTCGCACGACTTTGCTGCCCATCTCCTCCGACTCGGCAACCGCCTGCGAGAATCCGTTGCCGGCTCTGGCGACCCTCTCGATCAGGGAGTGGCTGGCGGCGTGACCGATACCAAGGGTGAAAATGCGAATGGCACCTTCGGCGGAAGCGACGTTCTCGTTGATCATGTGGACGAGCCGATCCTGGTCCCAGATCTCGCCGTCAGTCAGCAAGAACACCTCGAGGTTCATATCCTGGTAGCGTCGCTTGATCGTCTGTTCGATGGGCTGGTATATCTCCGTGCCTCCGTAGTTCGCACCAAAGCCTTCAATGTGTTGCATAGAATCTCCCATGCTTGCAGAGTCGTATGTGCGAGACCTGTTCCAAAGGAAGCTGTGGTTCGAGCCAAAGCTGCAGATGTTGAACTTGACGCCCACGGTGAGCGACTTGACGAATAGCTGCAGAGCCTTTTTCAGGTCGGGAATCTTGTCGCCCATGCTTCCGCTCCGGTCGCATACAAAGACCACTTCTGGCTTTTCGGGCGCAAGGGAAAACTTGGGTACCAAAGTTGCCATGATGGCCTTCTGACCCGGGATCGACGGGTGTTCCTCCAAGATGGCGACCGGGTTTTCGATCTCCGTGGCTGACATCTGAAGGACAAAGTCCTTGTAGAGCTCTGTCGTGTTGAGAGAAAGAGTGGCGGATGCCTTCTCAAAAGTGAGATCTTGCTGCTCGGGAGATTTGGAAGTCTTTCCAATCGTAACAGCAATCTTGTGTGATGGGGACTGGATGGATGTGATGCGCGACCCTGCTGAGACCTGTGCATCTACAGTAATATGTATGCCCCCGTCCGGTGTGGCTGGGATTGCATTAGGCGGCTGAGGACCACTAGAATTTGATCCATACCGTGGGGCAATACATGTCGGGATCGTGAGTCGCAAGCCATTGGTTTGGGCATCGTGCTTCAGTTCACCGAGGTAGGTGATCTCGACCTTAATCTGGGCGCCGCCGGGGATGTTTCCTACACTCGTTCTGAAGACGTCTCCGGCTGTTTCGACCGCCTGCTCGAGCAGACCCGCGGTCTCGCCCTGGGCAACTGCGTGGTCGAAGGTAGCCTTGGCCTGGTTTCGCTCCTTGACAACGCCCTTGATGACGCGGTCGCCAACGGTGCATGTGAACTCAACGATACTGACACCGTCGAAAAGAGGAAATGTGTAGTGCAACTGCTTGATGGAGTTTCGTCCAGGGTTGGCGAATGTCTGAAACAGGGTTGTGCGGGCGATGGAAGAGATTATGGATGTGTGTGCCTCGACCTTGACCTGTGGGAGGTAGATGTGACTTCTGGGGGCACGACAGATGCGTCGTGGTCCGGGAAGTAGTAGAAACCACAGATGCTGTGGATCGGCATCCCGAACGGTGGCGCCATCCTGAATGCTCGAACTTAGTAACGTTGTGAGGTGGTGGAATGCATAGAAGGTGAGAAGATGGAGAAACAGAGAGATAATTATTGGGGAGAGGGATGTTTACTTATGGATGGCAGCGAAGCCAAAAAAGAGGCGAGGATGGTTTGAGGTTGCTGGTCTTTCAAAGGTGATTCAACATTGAATGCACGGGTAGATGCAGGAGATGGTCGCCTAAGACGCCTAAGACGCCTAAGACGTACGCATTTGACGTAATTGGCTGCACAAGACTGAGCTCTAGTTGTTAGTGGGGCGCGTGCTGTCCAGGCAGTCCAGGCAGCAATTTGGCAAAGGGAACACTGAATCTCATTGGTCTACAGCACGCCAAAATCAGGCACTCAAGATTCAGTCATCCTGCAGGCGTAAACAATTCACCAAAAGACGAAGTCTGTACTTAGTCTGCAACCACTCCGCACCTATTATGTTGCTATCATGCGCTCTGTCCCATTCCTTCTTAAGACGAGCTTGATAAGTGGCCAAGACCTTGAGACTGACTCACAGAGAAGCAACTTTTGACATGTCGAATTTGTAAGCTACCCTTGTTGGATCTCAGATAAGTATCAAAATGTACTGATTTTGATGCGTACAGGCAGCTATCGGAACAAGGCGACCCGCGGTTCATCTTGCATGCCTGTTTGCTGCCCAATCGCAACTTCGTTCATCGCACATGCGTAACGGATACTGGTCCTTGGATCGCGTTGGTCATCAGGCAGACGTGATCATTGCCTCATCCACTCTGTCGCCAATGGAACAATCCTTGAACTTGAGTAGTTTGCTGATGTTTTATCTTCCATTATTGCAGGAAGACCGGCCACGAATGACTGAAAATGCTAGGGCTAATAATTTCTTTAAATGTTGTCACCGACTTTTGAGGTTCTACTGCTTCTCACTTTGTTTGTCGCTTACCCCTAGGAGTTTTTCAATCTGCGTTTTCTGAATCTGGTGTAGAGGTACAACCGTTACTTGACCAGACGACAGTTCTGGATCAAGACCATAATACTACATCATGGGCACAAAGGGATTCTCTCATGTTGAGGAGCGAAGCAGAAGGAGTTTCATCCCATTACCCCTATTAATAAACTTAGATAGACGAATGAGAGAAGGCCTGTCGTCTTATCTACATGAACCCTATCTACCTGCATAATCGGCCGTCTGGTCTACTTCCGGCGGTGAGGTTTTTACATTTCCCCAATCCGTTATTTGGTAGGCCTCTTGCAGCCCTGTTCTCTCATTGGGTAGGGTCGGTATCTCCCTTTCACCTACATATTCGTCTACGTCAAGATGGGAGGGGCACTTTCAGATGCACTACAACCATAATAACACGGTCGCAGTCTTCAACCACGGCGTTGCTCGATTTTTCCAGCAAGATACAAGTTACGACGGTCTCTCTAGACAACAACAAGACACGGCTTCTACCCAGTAAGTGTAAAGAAGATCACTCAGAAATGCGTAAGCATCACTCCGTACCATCTGCTAATAGCGAAAGTGGCGGCGATAAACGAGACACCCCTTCGAGATGACCCAGATACCCTGGAACTGCTTTACCAGCCTCTGGTCCTCGAAGACGCCATGAACCGAGTGATGAAGGGCCACCGCGACGGCGCGGGCGAGTCTCTCGGGATTCCGACAGACTCAATGCTGCCCTCCTTCGAGGCCCACAAGTGCTTCGCCAACAAACTCGCGCAGGTCCTCGACTCCGAGAGAGGGGGACGTACCGTCACGGCCCTCACCATCCTGAAAGGGGGGAGTAGTCAGCCCATCTACGTGGTGGCATCCAACCAGCGAAGCCAGGACCAACTTGAAGGTGTGCGGGAGTTCTTGCAGGAGCTCTTGCGTTTCGTGCACACGAATCCACTCAAACTGAACCCGAAGCCCCTGCTCAAGAAGGTCCTGGGGATGATCATCATGTTCAATTTCTCTCGTTTCCAGGCGTACTTGAACAACTTGAGAAGGGGTCTCGATGCATGCATTGCCGACTGCGGAAAACGCGTCAAGAGCCAAGACAGTATGTTGGAGTACCTGATAAGGACGTCGCGAAGCACGGCTAACTGTCCTCAGTTTTGGAGTTGGAACAAGAGTTGCAACTCCTCCAGACCAGGGCTTCGTTCCCAACGGAAACGGGTTATGACATTGGGAGAAGCAAATGTACGTCTCGATCATCCTCTTGCAACAGCTGTTGTGGTTAGCATCTGAAAGAGTGTGTCATAGTTCTTAGCGATTGCGACACCCTCCTGAAAGCCATCAGCATCAACAAGGGCACCAGAATCGATGATTGTATACTGCAACACACGGATGACCCGAACGCATCCAATTTGGAGATCTGGCAGGAACTTCGCCATTATCTTGGGCGCCTTCATTCCTACCGCCAGGCTGCGGATGTCATCATGGCGGCAAATGACCGCTGGCCGAAACTGTTCCAGGAGGTTCGAGTGTTCACTGTTCCCTGTAGTCGGAAGGCGTCGAACCCGTTCCTGAACCGGAAACTGAGCGCCGAGATAATCGTGAGGAACATGCTATGGGATGATGAGAATCCAAAACCATACCTGCGGCAGGTAAGGGGTCTGGACAGAATTGGCCTGAGCGACGAGATCAGAGACCTGGCCAACAAGAAGACGTTTCATCCAATTGTCCACGCCGAGGTGCAACTCCACGCGGCCCTGATCCAGCAGGACCTTTTCCGCTCCAGCGACTTCTGGAACGGGTACAAGTACATTGGCTGCAGCAAGCCGACCTGCCGTTTGTGCTCGTATTACTTTTTCGAGCGCGGCGACGGCATCCAGGTGCGGCCGACGCACCGGAACATCTATCTTCACTGGCGTCTTCCGGACGTCTGTCCCGGCCAAGGACGTACCGAAGAACGGACGCATCGCCAGCTGCTGGAGCAGATCACGCAACGGGTCCGCAAAGATGCGAAGCTCATCATGGACGAGAGGCAACCCTCACGCCGAAAGCACGACTCGAGTGACCGCTCCAGCATCCCCGGTCTCCTTTCCCTGCATATCCCAGATACAGCTTCGTCTCTAGGTGACCTCGTGTGCGAGACCTCACTGCCGGATGTCGACGCTTCTGCAGCTGGCGGCCTCGTGTCGCAATCTTTCAAACATGACAGCCTGGGCCGTCTAGTGGAAGAAGATAGAGAAGATGTAGTCGACATCGATGACTTTGAGAAGCTAGGTTTTGTGGACGATTGAATGAATAATAGTTGAGGTCTGAAAGGTATCAGAATATAGGGCAGACTGTTTGTGTTTTTGTTTTTGTTCTTCCTGTCTTTTTCTTTTTCTTTTCTGTGTCCGGACCCTGAGGAGGTTGATCATTCATAATTATATTTTGATTATGCTAAAACTTTGCTCTTGGTTACCTCTTCCAGAGTGAGCAACTCGAGTCACAGCCCAGAATAGCGACCTAGGCTTCTCTAGGACAGAGACAAGGGAGGTTTGGTAGCACACGTTGTTCAATTAATTTTTCGATCTTTTGGAGTGCATGTTAGACCTCTGACAGCTGCGACAGTGCCCCTCAACAGTGTATCAGAACTGTGACAGAGGCTAAACATGGGCTCGCAATCTCGTGTGATAGACATTTAGGGGAACCAGTAGCAATAGTCGCCTTCGACGCGAACTAGATACAGATCTGCCTTCGCCGAGGGCCAGATTACCTTCCCCATATCAATCCAGCTTGCGCACATACTCCACGGGCCCCACGTACCGCTTTCGGGCAGAGAGCGCATAGTAAAGCAGCGATCCCACCACCGACACCCCATAGATGAGGATATTCCAGTTCATGTCCGCCGGGGCCGGATTGGGGCCCGGGGGAAAGAAAGCGAAGACGAAGATGACAAGGAGAAATAGCATGGACACGATATTAATCGTCAGCCCCCATCTCCCGAGGGGAAGCTTGCTGGGGAGGAGTGGCTGGTTGGTGAGACGACGCCACGTGATACAGCCGATGCTGCACATGTAGCTCGACAGGATCGCATTCGTGCCCAGGGACGTAAGCGAGTTCAGGGCCACGTCGGATCCTATCGCAATCAGAGTCAACAGCACTGTGACTATGAGAGTCATGGTGATGGAATTGATCGGGAGGTTCAGGCCGGGATGGACATCTGAAAGGGGGCAGCATCATTAGCTCAAGGACCAGGACAGCCCAATTATTGGTTGGCACAAGCATGAGTACACGGAAGGAGAGGATCAAGCAAGGGGAAGGAGAGACCTTCGAGTTTGAGAGGTCGGGAAAGTGAGAGAACGGGAGAATCATGCAGCTACTCACATGCGAAGTAAGAGGAAAACGGCATGCCTTGGTCCCGGGAGAAGGCCCACAACTGGCGCGACGCGGTTGCGACACCAGTAAGGTTGCCCGCGATGGTCATAATGACAATGATGATGCTCAGGCCGGTCGCGCCGGCTTTCGATTGTGTAGCACTCTCGAACACGGCGAGGAACGGGAAGCCAGTAGGCGTATTCAGCACATCATCGATATTACCGAGGCAAGAGCAGAAGGTGATGAGCATAATCCAGCCGAAAGCCCCGTTGAAAAAGGTGGTCCATATCATCGAGCGCGGGAGCGTCCGGGCGGCATCCTGCAGTTCCTCCGACATGTGGACCGCCGCGTCGGCGCCCAGAAGCGGATAGACCGAGGCCATTGTACCGACCATAACACTGGTTCCCATATTCGCCCAACCCCTCCATTGTTGAAGCTCGTAAAGACTTGCGCCGCGGGTGTTATCGGCGAGAGAACCCAGAGCACGACCAGGATGGCGATAAAGCCGAGTACGTGGATCGACAGAAGGCTGGCTTCGACCAGCGGAAGCTTCCTCGCGAGGGCGGCGTTAAAGAAGACGGAGAAGGCGGCCACCGCGATCGAGAACATGGTCGTGTGCCACCCTTGCGGCTGGTAGCTCGGGTAATTGAGGGCAATGAGGCCCTGAATCTGCCCCCCTGAGATATATGCGCTTGATGCGCAGCCGGTCTGCCACGATAGCACACACATCCAGCCCATCACATAACTCAAGAACCGCTGGTACTTGCGCGGGGCAAATTCAGATACCCAATGATACTGATTTGCTCTCGCTGTCAGTGTTTGTTCTCATCTTGGAAAGGAGGCAAGACAGCTTGGGTTTGGGTAGGAAGTAATGGAGTCGTGAAGCCTTCCGTACCTGACCACCTGTAGTGGGAGCCATGGAGCCCATCTCGGCCATGGATGTGTTCACAAACCCGAAGCCAATCCAGCAAACGAGAAACATCCAGATGTAGCCGGCAGTCCCGCCGTTGGTGAGTCCAATAGACCCTACCGCCAGCACCGACTCCCATGCCTGCATCAGGATCATGGAGAAGCCAAAGATCGACAGGAAACGGAAGTTTCGCTGAATCCCGTCAGTCACTCAGGTCTTCCAGGTGAGCCAGTCATATCTCTTTCAACATACCTTCAACTCCTGCGCCTTACCCATGCGCGTCATATCGCGACGGTCCCGCGCATTTCCGTCCCTGAGATCGGTAACCTCGGTATCTAATTCGATATCGACAGTGGCAGGGTCAAGCTTCGTGTCGGTCATTTTGTAGAATTCTGGTGGCTCAGAAAGAAGGCGCGCGAATGCAATGTACCCAGGTGATAACGGGTTTGGTGTACCTCCTCGACCGGTAGAGACCCAATGGGGCGAAGAAGGGAAGTCCAGTATTTGCGGCAGGGCTCAAGCCATACTTGTAGCGGAAATGCGTTTGCGTCGCGCCATCTTCTCTGCGACCGGGCAAAAGACTGGCGATCCTCGCGGCATGGGGGGTCGGAGATGGGGCCTGCAGAGGCAAATTTCCAGATGCCGAGGGGTTGCAGTCGGTTGCGGCCGGGCACAGTGGCTATTGGTATGAGAGCTCCAAGGGATCAAGCGTGAGGGCATTTAATTGCCGATCCTAGTGATAACACAGCCGTTACAGCGGCCGACCGTCGAAAATGTACACGTCAAGCAATCGAACCCCGGTTTAGATGCATGCAAGATGCAGGTTGGGAGCAATATGTTTGATGTCTGCCAGCGACAAAGCAACCAATTCGCTGTGGCGCATTTGGCTTTCCACGTTTCATCAATAGTTTCCAGTACTACCTTCCTGTTACTCCCATCGTACGAGAATACGAGGGGGTTATCGCTTCCACAACCTAGAAATTATGTGCGAGCATAGATCTTTGAGTCGCGAATTGGCATCATTGCCAAGTAACCTACCGTGCCAGGAAAGATGCCGTTGCTGCACCTTGCCACATAACATGCCCTAGCATTATCCCTTTGGCCCTGATCACCGCTTTTTAATAGGCCTTAACTATCGTAAATATGTATGGGCTCAGCCTATGTACTTTATTTTGTTCTTTGCTACCCCAATCCTTAGATGGCTTGGATCGCCATCGACCTCCGTACGATGAGATAGTGGTCCGTGCGTGGAACGCACGTGACGCCCCCTTTTGGGCAGTGCCAGTAGCCCCTGAGCTAGCTGTACCAACAACCGAGCCACACAGCCGGGTAGGGAGGAACAAACTGTTATTGATTTCCATAGTAGTTTGACGAAAAGGCGTTCCTTCGGTGTTCCCTGCCAAAGCAGAAGTGTACGTAGTCAATTTCCAGTCGCATCTTGGTATCTGGCGCACGCATTGTTTGTCACAGGATGGCCACAGCGCTATCGTTCGTATTCTCGCAAGGTTGGAATATTAAATGGCTCACAGCAGTGAAGGGCGACACTCGAACGTAGGAAGATAGTAGGGAAAGGTATCTAGAGGGGCTTCCGTATCCTGTCTATGAGAGGGAGACTCTTGCCGGTGCTCCTCCAAAGGCACCCAGACGAAAGACAAGCGTGAGGTTCAGCTTCAAAGTATCGGTAGTCGGCACTATATACCTTTTTGAGTTTCCTAGATACACATCAGTCGAGCCGCCCGATTCTCACACGAAAGAGAGTCAAGTATTGAAATGAAGAAAGCCGACATATTTCGAAGTCGATCGCATAAACACTTGATCTCATAAGATATGTAGATATGAAAACAGTTCTTCTAAATTACAATCTCGTAATATCTTGATTCCAACATTTCCCTTTGTTGCAAAACACAACACTGATGGCCAAAAGGCGCACCCTCGCAACTTCATCAGATAGAGAACACGGAAGTCGCTAGTAAAAACCCTTGAGGCCATTGCGCTCGTACGCCAGATGGTCCCTAGAGGGTTTAATACTCATCTCATACCATTCTCTCGGCCCCCAGCATAAGGTTCGTTTACTGGGTGATGCAAACCTCCCTGTCCTATCAGATTTGTACAGCTTTCCTGTGTATAGTTGGCCAGGCTGTTGGCGCTGGATTCCACGCCGTCTTTTTGCTGCCGTCACACTATTTGCAGTCGCCTCGTTCGGTGCGAAGCTCTTTGCAGGCATCGCAGTTGGCACACCACTCCTCGCAAGCGTCGCAGTCGGTGCGACACCTTTTCAGACGTCGCATTCGGCGCACGTGTTGCAGTCTGCACGGCGCTTTTTGCAGGCGTCGCAGTCGGAAAAACACTTCTGGTCTTCGCCCCAAATCAGGTGGGATAGCTTGTCCAGGAGCGTGAATGCGGTAGCGGCGAGCGCAATGAGCTGTGTCAGCTGGCCGATCGTGTTGATGTTGTTTTCGATATTTTGGCCCTTTTCGTCACGCTTGAGCCACTGGGAATTGTCCGTCCAATCGCGGAGGGTCCAGATGGAGACTCAGTTCCAGATTGTGGCAACCAGGCAGAGCGCCCAAACGGCCAGCTTCAAGCCAATTGTTACCACAACCCAACAGGGTCTTTCAACAAGAGACCAGACTCTGCCATACAAGTCCATATGCTGCCAACTGTCGATTTTCGGCTTTATGTCGTCTGCATTCGGGAACATAAAGCAACAAACACAACCGAGCCACAAGACCACGGAGACAGCCGTATTCCATAGATAAGGTATTATCAACCAAACCCAACAGCCTCTAAACCCACGCACAAAGGCAGCAAAGTTGCGGTCCCTTCCATGTTTTATGTTCACTTGGTCTTGTTCCTGCGGCTTGAGTCCTTCAAAGATATGTATATCTTTATCCAGAAGACAATAGGCCAGTAGAACGAGTATGCTGCCTCTCTGTTCCCTTTGGGGCAACACCCCGAAAATTGTAGTGTCGATGCCGTCATCCCCCAAAGCTATAAAGAATAGGACTAAGCTGTAGTTGCAAAGTCCTAAGGTTGTGAGACGGGCATGTGTTGTAAGCCTGTTAGTATAGTAGCTCTTGTTGATGACGGCGGCGAGTGTTGCGGTTGCTATCCCCGTTAAGGTCATACGCATATCGATGAGGTAGTGATATGTTGAGATATCGCACTTGGCTGCGGCTTTGTATGCAGCACCGAAGGCCAGGATTAGCAAAAGTTGTGCGTCTGAAATCCCGAGAATCACGTCGTCGGCCCAGCCATGGAATCTTTTATACCATCTTTCTGCCCGCTCCCAATGTCGAATCAAGCCCATGCGTAACGAAGCGAACAGCAAGCTGAGCCCAAAAACAAGAGCGCTAGGGCTATCTTATGCAGTTGTTCAAGTCCCTGGGCGGTAAGCGGCTGGTTGCTCCTCGCAGCTTCTGTACACTGCGGTCAGCATTTCTATCTCACCGTCTAGTGGGCTTGAAACGCGCTGGGGCACATGAAGTACAGTACGATTGCTTGGTGTTTGCAGCATCTAGCCCTGTCAATCCCGCATTCTCAAGAGCGTGCCATCACCGGACGCCCTGGAGACGTTTTGCTCGCATACGTTGCACTGATCTGCTAAGAGTGTGGTTCTTCTTGCGAAGGCGAAATATCTAGTTCCGGACAAAGTCGCATCTTTTTTTTCGATTCTTACCAAGTAGCCCCGGCAGAAGCAAAAGACTCACAAAGAGCTGGTTACCTCAAAATGTATAAACTCAAAAAAAGGTATGATACCCCATACCTTCGAAACTCTCAAAGTCGCATGAGCAGACTGGAGATGATCAAACATGTAAAGCAATTGGAATGTATTCGAATATATTGGCGTATCCAACTCGCGCAGGTTGTTATCAGCGTAGGAATCATATGGTTGGGGGACTTAAGCATGAGTTTAACATCCCTGCCAACATTATCTCCCCAAAGATACCCGAGCGTGTGGGGCTCCCACACCTAGAGCTACAAATATTTTTTAGATGCGTCCCTAAAGACGCCCATAAGGTTTGAGCAAATGCCCGTCGTGGAGGCGCGCGCGCGCCGCCTGAGCAGCAACAAGACTTGTTTGATTACACACAGCGAATCATCGAATCCCAATAGCCGCAATGGTCATAGGGCACATCCGAAGTGAGTATGTTCAGTGGGTGAGATTGATTGTACCTTGCTCGTTGCGGGGTTCTCTCGAGCTGTCAGAATTTAGGGGGCCCGCTCACTAATTCCCGTCGGATCTGACCCTAATCCCGCCTCACTCAACCCACCCACCCCGCTAGGGATTACGCCAATGCTTTGACAAGACTACCGTCTCACCTTCTAAAGTCAAAATCAACTACAACCTATTAAGTCCTTGGATATAACAGCTTGGTTTAATCTATAAATATATAGATCCTGCTAATAATGGGTTCATCTCTTGATTTACCAGTTCCCGTTTTACTCTATCATTGAGCGATGGGAGATTAAGCACACGATCCCAGCTCTCTGGGAGTCGGAGTGCAACCACGGGGCTTGAACCACATCTGTTTTCGGAGCCTTCTCAATCCAGCTGTCAGTACTTACCTACATCAACTCAACCCCCAACCACCCGCTAAGCGACCCGAGCAGCGGTGTCGCCCCGGCCAGATAATGAGTTCTAGATCCAGTTGTGGGCTGTTTTATGGCTGATTGGCCGCTGCGACCGAGCCAACCTACTGGCGTGATCCGTAGGGGGCTTGCAGCAGTTAACACAATGATCCCTTGCGTCAATACGATAATGCACACAGTGTCTCCCAGGCGGCACGACCCATCCGCCATCCGGCACCCCCCTGTCACGAACCGGTCCTAAACCCACGTGTGCGCTCCGCAACCCCTGCCAGCTGCAAATTTCCCAGGTTGGCGAAAAGTCTTTTTGCATGGTTGGTCCAAAAGGTGGTTTGAGGGGTCGGATCAGGTAGCATGCCTCGGTATCTGGGATTGGCGCTACATGCATCTGGCAAGAGACAGAGATCTGACTGCAGGAGCCTTTTTCCATTGTTTCTAGCGGATATTGACGACATGAGATGCAAATGAGTTCTTGATTACTACCACCCCCTCGGATGTAACTATGTAATACACCTGTCAAGCTGCATCCCCCCTTTCCGAGCTCAATCCAATTTCCGTACATACTCGACAGGACCAACGTAGACTTTCCTGGCCACGGCCACGTAGTAGATTAGCGAGCCGAGGACCGAAGCGCCCCAGATGAGGATGTTCCAGTTCATCAAATCGGGCGTGGGGTTCGGCGAGGGCGGGAAGAAGGAAAACACAAAGGTAACGATGAGGAACAGCATCGAGACCAGGTTGATGAACAATCCATAGCGGCCAAGCGACAGTTTACTCGGAAGCAGTGGTTTGTGGGTAATGCGGCGCCAGAGCACACACCCGATGCTGCATATGTAGCTGGACATAATGGCCGTGCCGCCTAGCGACGTGAGCGTGTTGAAAGCTACGGGGGATCCAATAGCGATGAGTGTCAGCAGTATGGTAAATATTAGTGTGGTCATGATTGAGTTGATCGGTAGGTTGAAGCGCGGGTAGACGTCTATAGACCAGCATTAGCATTTGGAGTGAACCCCCAACGTAGTTATTGACGGGTGACTTGCATGAGAACCATGACGCAAAGGGCGTGCCCTTATCGCGAGAGAAAGCCCATAACTGACGCGACGCCGTGGCATGTTGCGTGAGGATCCCGGCTATTGTCATGACGATGATCAGTACGCTCATGGCCGTGGCGCCACCAGCGCTCTGTGTCGTGTTGAAGAACATAGCGATGAAAGGAACCCCCGTCGGGGAGTCCAAGATGTCGTTCAGGTTACCCAGAGTGGAACAGAATGTGATGAGCATGATCCATCCTACCATGCAGGCAGGCCAGTGTCAGCAAATTGCTATCGGCGAGACAACGTATTTTTGGCTTACCTAAAGCGCCATTCACGAGAGTAGTGGCAATCATTGAACGTGGCAGCGTTCTTGAGGCGTCCTGAAGCTCTTCTGACATGTGCACGGCAGCATCTGCTCCAACGAGGGGAAGAAAAGCGGCCGTGATGCCCACCATGGTGCTAGTGCCGACGCTGCCCCAGCCACCCCCATCATTGAACGTGGTGAACACCTGGGATGCTGGGGCCCGGGGCGCCAGCACCCACAGCGTTGCCAAAACGGCGATGAACCCCAAGATATGGACCGAGAGCAAACCGGCCTCCACGAGAGGCAGCCTGCGAGCCAAGATGATGTTGAAAAAGACCCCGAAAGCGGCCAGGGCGATGGCCAACAAGGTGCCGTGCCACGGGTGCGGCTCGTACTGCGGCGAGTAATTGAGGACAAGGAGGCCCTGGATCTGCGTTCCGGCGATATAGCAGGTTGATGCGATGATGGTTTGCCAGGCGAGGACGCACATCCATCCCATGATGTAGCTGAGGAACTTCTGATACTTCCGGGGCGCGAATTCCGACACCCAGTGATACTGCCCTCCCGTGGTGGGCGCCATCGAGGCCATTTCCGCCATCGAAAGGTTAACGAAAATGAAGCCGATCCACGACACCAGGTACATCCAGATGTACCCAGCGGTGCCGCCATTCGTCAAACCGATAACCCCGAGCGAAAATATGGCTTCCCATGACTGCATCAGGATCATGGTGAAGCCAAATATGGAGATGAACCGGAAGTTCCTCTGTAGACGGGGAACGGCGGAGGTGTGTGTCAGCCGCGGTACCCAGAGTCAAGACGGGACTTCACGTACCTTCAACTCCTGTGTCTTCCCCATGCGGTGCATGTCCCGGCGATCTTCCGCATTGCCATCCTCCGGGTCGACGATATCGCTATCCAGCTCGATATCGATGGGCGCGTCACGTTTGGTGTAATTGAACTTGTCCTCCTTCGCCATCTTGATTGGTATTTGAGTGCACCTGGTGTAAGGGTCGTGTAATGTAAAAGGGCTGGCAGATATGGTACAAGGACTCAATTCCTCCGATTCCTCCAATAGATGTAGATCAAAGGGAATGCAGAGAAGAGAGGTACTATTTTCTAGAAGAAGCCAAGTGATACTTGTAGCGCGCTATTTCTCGCATCATTGCACCATCGCACCATCTGCGGGTGCGGAGAAGACAGAGCCACGTATTATCAAACGCAATGGGGTTGGGGATCGATCAATAGGTCCGAACTGCCGAGATGTTTGCAGACCGGAAAGAGAACATGGCTGCATGGATTTGGAGAGCTGAGACATTTTTGGCGTGCGGCCCGTCACAGTGGGTGTCGTGGGCGAGAGCTGTAAGCGACTGGAAATACGGCCTGTCAGGGTGATGATGCAGCCAATATATGCGCCCGTCACTCAGCATCCTCGATAACCCTTGTCCTTTGGATCGCCACAAATTTGACCTTTCCCGTTTCAGACCTAGCGTGATGAAAGACGTGGATGGTTGGCTTCCCATTGGTTTGGCCGTGGAGGGTATAGATCGCCCTTTACTCGGGGCATTTCGGTTAGCCAATCCACCCAAGCCTGAGACTCGGGTCTGGGACTGGCCAGTGGCAGCTACGCCACGTAAAAATACCGTGTCCCAGACTGTTACAGTGGTCATCTTTGCATGCAGTTTGCTACGCACCTTGCACTTCGCCTGTCAGATCTGACCACCCAATGCGAGTCACCCCCAGTCACCTGTAAATGTGAAAAGAAAAACGGCCACGAGCCGATTATTGGATAGAGCCTTAAAGCCCTGCAGTTTGCTACTTTTCGAGATTTCTCCCACATGTCTCACATATCATCTTCTAGACTTCCCGCCTTCCTTGCTTGCGACTGAGCTGATGCCATGATGGCGGCGCCATGGGCTGATTGACGGGCCTTCAGCTCACGACATTCGCCAACCGCCACCCGCAACCCGACCCAAAGGGCGACTGGTCAATGCGAACGTAGCAGTTTACCGGGATTGTCCCTCGTTCACCCTTGCCTGCCAGCATTCTATCTGCTCCTTTTTTTATTGTCGTCCCCAAGACTCATCTGCTTTCTCTTGACATTTGATTAATTCCCTGCCTGCCAAATTGACCCAGCACAGCGGAACCGACCGGGGAAGACCATACCAACAGCAACCATAATCAACAGAAAGAGGTTCAATGTCTGAACATGCATGCTTGCTCCCTGTCAATGTCAACTACACCTTCCAACGGCCAAGTTTAGCCGTGCGTCCGTCCTTCTCACCGCACACCTATCTAACCATGAGGCGAAGTAGTGGAGTCTGAAGAGATAACTACTGTAAGACCGCAAGTGATCAGGCCGTCTTTCCTTTTCTACATCTCGGGTTTTATTTTGCGATCGGTCAATGATTGCAGTAGCAAAGTTGGAAGGGGCTGCTGAAGTTATAACTCTCAGCAACGATCTTGCCGACCGGCTCCACACAAACATCAGGCCGCCGCTGATATCATGGATTCTTCGGGGATGGGGGATGACGACATCACCGGCTCCTCGCGTTTCTCGCCCATCACCGAGACCGATCACGCCGGATATATTTGGGTCGTCACCATCATTGGGACCGCCTACACGGCGCTTTCCCTCCTGCTAAGAGCTTGGATCAAATACCGGGTGTACGGCTGGGACGACCTCCTGATCGCCATTGGTACCGTGCTACATCTGGGCCAGTCTGTAGCGGTCTATCTGGCGCTCTCCTACGGGCTGGCAAAGTCGAACACCGTCGCCGATCCCGCCGACGGCCCAGCCGCGAGTAAAGCGTGGTTCGCCTCGGAACTGCTAGGTCTCCTCGTCTTGGGCTTTTCGAAATGTTCGGTGCTGGCGTTGATGATGCGGGTGTTTACCCCTGAGACTGGAACCACCTCGGGACATCGTGCTTGCCTGGCGTTGACCATGGTCAGCGCGGTCTGGTGTATCGCCTCCGTCATTACGATCTCTGCCCGTTGTGACACCGCTACCATTCTCTCGTCCGCCAACAAAGACTCTTGTCCTGGTCTGGTAAGTCACATACATGGATGGGTCAAAAGTCCGTCCTCCCTCCACATGACTGACGAGACATTGCGATGTGATAGTACGACCGCCTCCTCGGAATCAAGGTGCCTGATATGATCACCGACGTCATGATCTGCCTCATACCTCCCTGGGCGACCATGCCCCTCCACATGACCAAGGGCGTGCGGTTCCACGTCTCGCTCGCCTTCAGCTTCCGCCTCTTCGTCGTCCCCCTCGCCGCCCTGCAACTTTCTTACTTCAAAAGGGACGCCGCCGAATCTACCGACGCCCAGTTCGACATTGCCAACAGCCTCCTGTTCCAGCAAGTCGCGCTCATCGTCTCGCTCATCAGCGCCACCATCCCGAACCTCCGCACTTTTATGAAGTCCATCAACTCCGGGTTCAGCCTACCGCCACTCGCCATCGAAGAGACGCGCGGGTTCGCGCTGCGGACCTTTGGCGGCAGCACTATGATCCACGGCCGTAGCAGCGGCAGCAACGGCCGCCATACCACGGGCGGGAACCATACCAACACCACCACCACGAACAAGTCTTTTGCCACAACGAGCGGCAATCGAGATCAGCCCGTAGAGGAGGAGCTAGCACTACGTCCTGACGGTGTCCACCATGAGGCGCGCATCTCACACGTGCGGCATCCGAGCGACACCGGGTCGGAGCAGCATAGCAGTATCAATCGGTCCGGTAGTCAGGAGCGGATCATTACGAAACGGATGGAGTGGGATGTACGGCATGATGCTCATGATAGTTCTCATGATACTGGATGATATGATTGATATAGCAGTTTGGTTGGTCTTCTGTTTTTGAAAAGGTTTCACCTGTAACTACCTACGTTCCTGGAAAGCCCCTATAGATTACATCTCGAGATGCCCTCGCTTCATCTTGTTCTTGTTAAATACGTATTCGGCTATTGGTGGACTCACCTAATACATCTGGACTCGAAGCGCCATGTTAACTCGCGATATGGCTACCTGCGATGTTTAAAAGGGGACTTTACTCCGCTTTTTGAGAGCGGGTCAGACCGATTCCTCTTTGGATAGCCGGGGCATCTTCGGCCAAATCCATCAGACAAGCATTCGGAGATCCTCCTCGGCTTTGGTGTTAAGAGTCATCGGCGAGAGTATCGAGATGACTACATAACGTCGATACTGGGTACATTCTTCGTTCCATATAATACCACATGTAGCAGCTTCCCTGATCTGTCTCTTCCCGACTGCTCCTTCTCTCCAGGCAACCCGTGCAATCATGACTCACTCATACTTCGAGAGGCTGCCACCAGAGCTACTGATTCCCATTCTTACTAGCTTGTCGGGCCTGGAATCCCTCGATAGCATCCTTCGGGCGTCTCCCGCCGCATACCGGGTTTTCGACACATATTACGAAGAGATCTTCGAGCCCCTCTTGTCGAGTGGTGAGATTCATCAGTTCACCGTCTCCCTGATAAGGATCTCTGCCTACCTACGGACGTCCTTTCTTCCTCCCCACGTCCACGATTTACATAGCCTGCGCAACTGCCTCGCAGAAGAGACGACGACGTACAGGTGGGATCCGTCCCGCTGGGAGCACCCGCCTTGCCCATTGCCGGCCGGTATAACCGCCACAGCTCTCCGCGGATTTCCTGGCCAGCCACCGGAAGATCGTCTCGCTTACCGTCGGGTGTCTAGACTATTATCTGAGTCTTTTCCACGCGCTGAAGCCCGAGCACCTGGTGGACAAGGAGTTCATCTACTACCACAAACAGGGAGAGGGAGGGAAGCACGACTACGTCGGCGCATGGCAGCTGGACCCCGCGCGCGAGCCATTTCCCATGCGCGATGCGGGGCCGCCGACCTGGGTCGAGGAGCAGCGCGTGATGCGCGCCTGCTGGCGCCTGGAGCTGTTCCAGAGCGCGAGGGTCGTCATCGAAGCCGGGCGTCTACCATGGCCGCCCGACGTCGAAATCTACGAGCCATTCGTGAATGAAATGGGGACCGACCCACTCAGGTTCTACGACGTGGCCGCGGGGGCACCATGGTGGTCGCACCATAGTAGGGTTCCACCGGGACATGACGAGGGCGACGTCAATCCGTACCTGACTTCGGAGATCGAGCGGGACCTCGACGCCGAGCTGATCATCACAGTGCAGACCTACCTCGCGGAGAAAAATCGGCAAAACATCATCGCGTCGCACGACTTCCTCGCCCGGGCCAGGAGGAGAAGCTGGGCTGCTCCGGCGCCGGAGGGCCCGGAAGACTCGGACGTCCTCGGCAACGTGTGGGGGGTCCTGCTTTTCTTCCACGACGTGAGCGGCGGCGAGTACCCCGAACAGAGCCACTGGGCGCCGCCCCATTCGCCCATCAAGCACGTGACCTTTGAGCCCTTCCGCCGCGTCGGCTTCGCCATCTGGAGCGAGCGCCGGATGCGGGCGGGCGGCTTCTTCGGCCCGCCCCCCTTTCGCATCGCAACGACTTCGACTCCTGCCTGGCGGCCTGGCGGAGCGTCCTGACGCCCGAGATGCTCGACGAGGTGGCCCGCGAAAACGAAAGGCACCACGCCTCCGACTCGGACGAGACGGACACCGACGCCAGCGACGGCGAGGACCCGGGGGAGATTGTGCTGCCCCGGTGGGTGATCCGGTCGGAGCGCTTCACGTACCGGAACCGGAAAAGGGCGCGCCGTCGGCTGTCTCGCGTGCGGGCGGACCAAGGACTGATGCCATTGAGCGTTCCACGTTGGCCCCACTTGATATAAGATTCTCGGGAAGTTTGCGTTTCATATGAATACACGCGCTCTTCGGCTCGCTTGTATACAAATCTGAAAATATGAGGGGGAGTATGAAAGGGTTATTATCTGGACACATAGTAACCATAGATGCACCTTGACGTACTCAATATATCAATAGAAATATCTTGATTATAAAGTATAAGTCATATTCGAGGTTGGCCTTGATGGTTCCCAAAGCCATCCCGACACGGTTCGTCCAGACCACCGTCACAAGAATAGATGGGACTATCTCTAAATCTAGGAGTTGACTCGTATTGCGGCTAGACCTTATCAATTTTCGTTTCGGAAGAGGTAAACAAAGGAAAGGCATGGGTAAGAGACCATGATCTCGACTACGTGAATGTTGCTTGGGACGTTACACTTAACACTCTGCTCCGGTGCACGGGTACTTTGCCACCTCGTCCCTTCTAGTTCATATGAAATATCAAGCCAAACCTCGTAGTTCCGCGTACTGGATCTTGGGCTGTTGTTCCTACTTTGGTGCTGCCTCTACGACTGAATCAACCCACACCAACGACTGTATTCTAACCTCCCCTTGATATAAGGCATCTGAAACAATGGCACACGTGTAGGCAAAAGCAAATGGGGACAAGTAGCGTTGGATTAATGATATGGCCAAAATGCAGACAATAACATTGCATCAAAGGAAAGGTCGGCCCCTTTT
Organism: Apiospora sp. TS-2023a; assembly: GCA_038364195.1. Classification (NCBI taxonomy): domain Eukaryota; kingdom Fungi; phylum Ascomycota; class Sordariomycetes; order Amphisphaeriales; family Apiosporaceae; genus Apiospora; species Apiospora sp. TS-2023a. Next base: position 248,811 of record JAQQWQ010000008.1, read on the forward strand.
CTTCTCATACGTGATGTTGTCGTCTACTCAGTTAACAGTATATGCAAGCTCCCAATTATGAGTCCATATGCTTACAGAACTACAAAACGTGGAAGTTTGAAGTCCTTTTATTTTTGGGGGGTCTCCGTGTTGTGATCAATAAAGTTGTGTAGGCAGAGGTAGAGTGGCTTGCTTGTTAGTTGGATTCAACGTTTAATCCAAGTTGTAAGAGATAAAATTCCACGGCTATATCAAGGAATGGCGGGAGTCGACCTCGTTCAGATCATATACCAAATCTATGAGCCATCATTTCACGTAATTCCTAGTAGGGTCGGCAGAAGTCTTTTGAGATGTCCTCGCGGACCCCCTGTCAACCGGATGTGAGATCAGGGGCCATTCATTGGTGGGCGCCGATTGGAGAGAGATTCGTTTGTCGATTGACTAGAACTGCTTAGCCGGACCAAATAATCGCAAAACATGCATAATCTAATCTAGTACTGGCCATGTCTCAGTTTTTTATTATGCGTTTCTCCGGATCCGTATGTTATACTTGTATTTCACTTTCGGTTGAATTCTGTAAGGGAGTCAGCTTTTTAATTATTGTCGACCTTGTTGAAGTCCATTTAAGGTGGGTGAGACAGTTCAGTTCAGTTCGCAAGGGCGGGTTTTGGCTAGGCGGGCTAACCCGAGTCCAACCGAGGGAGAAGGAAAAAACAGGGGTCCAAAGTCCCCAAGAAACGTCCAGTGGCCTATTTTTGTCAGCCTGGAACCCGCTAAAAATAAATGGCCATCGGAACCCCGACTTCGCCCTTCTTTTCTTGGTTTCTTACATCCACCATCGCCCAGAACCGTTCGAGTGTCGTTCGATTCTTGCCGTCTAATTACCTACAACCATGATACCCCGGTAGAAAATATTGCCCCGCCGACTCGCCGCCCCAATCGCCATGACGTCTACTTCACTCTTGCGAGTCGCCATGCGACAGCGCCCAGCAGCATGCCTCCGATCCGGCCGATTATCGCGACAACCCCCTTCTTCACTTCGCCGACTATACTCGACTTCGAGCAGCCAAGGCGACGAGGCCTCGAAAACACCGACGCCCGCGTCACGGATGGAGCGGGCTGAAGACAAGAGCACTAGACGCCGTGGGATTCCTTTCCAGCATGGAAGCATCTTTTGCCAGCTTTCGGAGGCCAACAAGCAACAAGCCCGTTCATCGCACACTTCTGCGTCGGGCGGGAAACGAGCCGACGCGGTGGCGCAGAACACCCACCACAGCGATAATGCAACAACCGCGTCCGCGCCAGCGCCAGCGCCGCCCCAGTCGATAGCGAAAGGAAAGAGGCTGGGACACCGGCTCCTGTGCCAGTGTCGATACCGGTGCCCGGCACCGTCGCGCCCTTGCCCATCTGGCAGCGCCTGGGACCCCTCACGCGCGGGGCCGAGGCCTACGCTCGCGCCCAGCGCCGCCGGCCCTGGGTGACCCAGGTCGCCACCATGCTGGTCATCTACCTCTGCGCCGACATCAGCGCGCAGCAGATCAGCGGCAAGGACGAGCACGAGTACGCGCGCACGGCGCGGTCGCTGACCATTGGCGGGGTGGCGGCGATCCCAGGTCATATGTGGTAAGTCTAGCTTCCCTTTCCCATTCGGCGCATAGGCGCATGCGCATTCGAGCGATAAAAGACCGGTCGGCTAACAATTGGTGTGTCAAATCTAGGTTCGTTTTCCTGTCGCAAAACTTCAACTACCCGTCCAAAGTGCTCTCTATCGCCGTCAAGGTCGCCATCAATCAGGCCTTCTTCACGCCCATCTTCAACACGTACTTCTTCGGCGGGCAGGCACTGCTGTCGGGCGACTCACTCCAACAAGCTTGGGATCGCGTATGCGCGACCGTCCCCGTTAGCGTCGTCAACTCGTGCAAGATCTGGCCCGTGGTTTCGGCCATCAGCTTCGCCTACCTCCCGCTCGAGTACCGCGCCCTCTTCGCCGGCGTCGTCGCCGTCGGCTGGCAGACCTACCTCAGTTTCCTGAACCGGCAGGCCGAGGCGGCTGAGGCGCTGGCGTTGGCGACGAAGGCCGGGTCGCAGAAGGAGGTGAATGCTGACACTGAGCATCGCACCCGTGTGCTTTCCATGCCTGGCCCGGCAAGAAATGTCGCGGAGATTCGCGGCACTAATAGAACCCGCATCGCGGCTTGATATTCGCTTACGCGCATGTAAACGGCCCGAGGAAACTGGTCACGGCTGTGGCGCGTGGAATGCAGCCCCAACGCAGATAATTACATAGACTTGGGTTTGACGCACATCATTTACTGGGCGTTTTGGTAGACCGGGATACCTCAAGGCAAGAAAACGAGGAAGAAGCGCGGCGTTTCTACTGGATTTATAATTGGCATACAGTACATGCATTATTACAACATAGACTTTGCTTTGCTTTCGTGTCTTGCTACTGCCTTCTTTTGATCTTTTCTTTTCTCAAACTCCGAACTCCAGAGCAATTTGCAGAGCCCACCAGAGCCCTACGAGCGATCATCTCCAATAACGAAGCAAGCAGTGGGTACTGCTACCCCTGCCGGGTGAGAGGAAGGGAGGTCTAGCCGTAGTTGGGCTAGCAAACCGGCTCTCGCTTCTGGTTGCTTGATTGGAAATAGCAGAGGGCTCGTTTGTTTCTTCATCTGTCCCCGTACATGAACATAGCATCATGCTGAAATCAAAGTCGCATCAATTGAAGAGCCTTAACATAGGTCATCACAACCTGACCAAGGCTAAACTTGCTCTCATGAGTTGATCAATTGAGGGAATGACGCCGCTGATGTGAGCAGCAGAAGCTACCGCGTTGGCTGGTGCAACTGGCGAAAACTGCGGCCAGAGTGTAGGACGGCCAGTGCCACTACATCGGAGCAACTTCCCTGGGGAGCAGTCATCTGCACTTGTCACATGCTGCGACTCTTTCTCATTGGCAAACCTAGAGATGCGACCCCCTCTGGAGTTGGCTTTACTCGAGACAAGCCCCGATGCAATTGGCCGTACCGGAGGGTCGCACTGCACGGGCCGTGCTGCGTGTGACGGACGAAAACAGCCTCCAAGCCTCCAAGCCTCCCCCGCCTCTTCCTCTCCTTGTCCCCTCACCAATCCCCACCAAGCCTCCCAGCAGACTCTCAGCCCTCCCAAAGGGGCGGCCAATTGATGCCTGAAGAGTTGGTTCGACCCCTCGCTTCCGCCCTTTTGCTTCGGCCAGGGTCTCGTTCGTTTGTCTCCCTTCCGCAGCGGGAACCAATTTGTGTTTCGAGTCCCCGATTGGCCGATCCCTGGGATGCAATGGTGTGTCGTGTTGATCGAGTTGCCCCGTTTGCCTGTCTCGCCCAGAAACACGACAACAGCCGAAAGCCCTTGCTCGTCAACAACATGGTTGCTTGCCTTATCACTTTCAGCTCGCATACTACCCATGCCGGCCCATGCAGAAAACATGCTACTACTGTACAACCGTTTCTTCTGCACTCCAACGTGGCTTGGTGGCTGGGTCGCTTGGGAGGTCCCCGGGATGATGTTATTTGATCCATCTTATAGCTTGCGCCAATCAGCGCCGGGACTCGCTGAGGGAGAGGACCTGGGCTAGCTGGGGCAAGGCTCGCGGCGCAGCCCCACACTGCCTTGGATGTAACCTAGAACCAACTGCATATGATGCCTGCTGGATTTTGTCGTTGCTCGACATGTTGATGAATGGAACCTGCTGCAGGCTGAGGTGGGCACATCCAGCTTCCCGTAGCTGGTCTGCACCTACCAGCTTGCTTCTGACTGCGTTGTTCGTCCTGTATGCCCCCGTGAAGAGACAGCAGGCTGTTGAGTTTCTTCTCTCCCTCTTGTTTCTTTCTTTCTTCTTGCTTCCCAGCTCCTCCTCCCACCGTAACCACTGGTACTATCCCCCAGTACCTGATTTACTCTGGTTCTTACCATCATCATGGCTTCTGCTTCTCGCAGAGTCGCCGTCTTATTCTGCACCATCCTGCAGCTTTGTCTTCGACATGCACATGCCTCGCAGATAGCGGCTTTTACCCGCAACGGGTGGAATGTGCCCCAGGTCGTCATGTACCAGAGCGATACTGAGAGTATTCTCTATAGCCTTTGCAACAGCATCGACACTCCGGTATTTCCTGGAAACGCGACCGCGGCCTTTTTACTACCGGACCAATACCCTACCTTACCGGGGACACACGTGTCGGTTGTAGGGTACACTGACGGCGATGGAATCAAAGTAAGTTCCTGTTGGGGCGTTCTTCTCCCCTTTCATGCGCAAAGGGCTTGTCCTGATTGGTATTCGCCTCTGTCATAGACGAATATATTCTACCAGACGACCAGCGGCCATATAGTCGAAGCATTGTATTCTTGCAATAACGAAACCGGCCATTACGAGCCACTGAAAACTGGCCCGGCATGGGTCCTCACGGATGACCCCAAGATCACCAAGCCTAAGAAGCCTACTGATTTGGCAGCGTTGATTTTCGACGGAAAGGGAGGGATGCGATTGTACTACAGAGGCGAACCTGACGATGCACTTCGCAGTATTAAGTATGTGCCAGAGTCCGAGAAGAACGTTGGGTGGGTTGATGCCGGAGCCCCCGTACCTGGGGGTATTGATGGCGGCCTCGCAGCGGCGTTTGCAATTCCGAAGGAGGTCACGGTAATGGCCCCGATAACCAACACGGACAAGCATGTAGGAAATCTATATGTATCAACTACCCTATCAGACGAGGAAGGACTATGGGGAATAGGTAATCTAATATACGCCCGCCCAAATTATGGGGCAAAGCCTCCTAAGATCTACCATTCGCTGACCAGCCCCTAGATTCTGTGCCGACTCCCATCCACGCCGTCAACCTTACGAGCCCCGATTTGCAGAGCATGCCTGCCATGAACAACATGACGGACGATAATCAGTTCAGCATTGAATACATTGACGACGATCCCAAATGGACTTTTGACGAGCTGGACCCTCAGGCGCCACTGGGCCTGACGTTTGGATCCAGCAAGTCGATGAGTCTGTTTTATGTCGGAACGGACAAGCTGCTGCATCAGGTGCGACGCGAGGTCGATGACCACAAGAACTTCCAGTGGAGCAATGCTACCCGGCCCACAGACGAGAAAGCTATGCCCAAGGCCGACGACCCCAAAGCCCACTTTGGGGTCGCGTATGATCCGCAGAATGATCGAGTCTGGGTCTACTACATGGTCAACCGGACCATGATGCAGCTACATCAGCCTTCCAAGGGCCAGTGGGATGTGGCCGTGGCCCTGCCCAAGGTCAAGCCTGACACTGCTCAGTCCGGCCATGGTGGACTCTCCAAGGGCGCCAAGCTGGGGATCGGCATTGGCGTCGGATTGGGGGTCCCGCTCCTCCTTGTGGCCATCGCCGCCTACCTCTTCTTCCACTCGCGCAGCTCCCGGCGCAACCGGGCCGCCGAGAATGCCGCTGCCCAAGACGCACACGCGGCCGCTGTCGCCCCGCCGTCGCAGACAGGATCCCCCGCCCCGCGGTACACGTCGGGATACTGGAACATGGCACCGGGACAGCAGCCGCCCCACGATGGACCTTGGGCTGTCCCACAACAGCATTTGGGGGTCCCCTACAGCGACCAAAACGGCTATGTGAAGCCCGACCTAGGATACGGCTGGGGCCCCCAAGAATACAAGTCACAGTACCTGCAACAGCAAGTTCCCGGTCAGATGATGCACCATTCGCCCCCGGCGCACACCCAGCCCACGTTCGAGATGGCGAATAACCAGGTTCCCGTGCCAGCACAGGAGCTGCCAGTTTCGCAAAACCCGACGTCAGTCCCTCAGAGCCCGACACCGGTGCAGCAAAATCAAATGCCAAATCCTCATCCTACCTAGAGTGGACGCTGTTGAATGGTGCACCAAAGGGGTTGTGGCACGAGACCCTGCAACAAGGGACTCTGAGAGGATATGACTGTCCTGCTGATGAAATGGAGAGTACAGTCGAATGGTGCTAGAACATGGTATGGTGGATATGAGCTTCGATATCAGTACATGAGTACATCTTATATATATTGGTATGATAGAGACGTTGCATGACATGACACGAAGGCTAGGAGGGAGTGCACTATTGCGACTCTTAACATGTTTTTTTCTCAACCTTCCTTAATTAAATAATTAGTTACTACAGCAACTGCTTCTCATGAGCAGCAGTTTCGGGCCGCCATTCATCGTGCATCAATCCGCCGTCGAAGTTGACGTTGAGTCGTGGTTAGTAATCACAACGATCTTGGTCAAGCCGTTTCATCCGATCGTTCGCTAGCTCAAACGGCCACTAGAGGAAGGGCCCCCCCATAAGTTACACTCCCGTTCCCGTGCCGATTGGCGCTTGGCCGCATCCCGGAACTTGCTTGTATGTAAAGAAGCATACGAGGCCGAGTGCGCTGACTCCGGTTTCCCGCTTGGTGACACAGCATCCAGAATCGCGTCTCGATTTCGCGCATTCGTGGCTTGCAGCAGCTTGCGCCATTGCTGCGCTGTCCGTTTTCTGGTCCCCCGTGCCGTCCTTGCCGAGTTACAGTGGACCTGCATTGCTTGGCTCGCTCTTGGCCTTCACCGTAAGCCCATAAGCCCACACCCAAACTGAGGATGTGGGAGCCTTTGATGACGCGCCAGCAATTCTCATTGGTAAATAATCCGATGGGTTTCCATCCATCATAGGGAATCTGCCCCTCCATCGGATTGCCCCTCATTTTTTTTGTTTGCAGATAAAATCTGCCCAAAGCAAGCAAGCCGATCTCACACCTGAGCTGCACACCTCGCCTTGTGGAAAACGACTCCACGCAACTCTCACCACCCAACCCAAGCCAACACCTCATCACGGTATCACTTATTGAGAGGAGGGTGACTAAAGAAACAGCAACAAGGAACCGTCATCCAAAATGGCGGACTCCCGAGCCCATTTCTGGCTTGCCAGCCTGTTCCTGGCCGTCGTCTGCCTGGCCACGCCCGCCGCGGCCTTCGGCGCCGGCAACATCAGCAGCAGCTCGCCCATCGAGGGCATCAACTGGCGCCACGGTGATATCGAGGATGCTCTGCTGGGCATCATGATGGCACGCGCCCTCAACAAGAAGGGCAAGGAGTTCTCGAAAGTCATGGTCGCCCGCGTCTACTTTGGCAACTGGCTGCGCGACTACTCGCAGGCTGTCGACCTGGGCACGATCAAGACGGTTTCATACGAGGCGATTCGGTTGGTCGTCGCGATTCTGGGATTGTCAGTGTATTTTTCTTCTTGACTGGTGCTCTAGTGATACGACATGCGCGCTTCGATACGCTCACGTGCCCATCGAACACTTACTGACACCCCGGATCTAGCATGAACTTTGGCTTCGGCTCCAAGGAATTCGAAGTCACCGAAGAGCGCCTCGGCTGCTACCGACCGGAAGAACACATCGACAACCCCAAGGGCTACGGCGGCGATAGCAACCCGAAGGACTACTGGCACGGCCTGCGCGGCCCCGTCGACGAGGAGCGCGAGCTGGCCTTCGACCCGGAGACGGGCATGATCAACTACATCGCCAATGAGCACGAGGGCTACGCGACCTCGTCGCGGCTCCTGCGTAAACTTCTCGGCCGCTGCATCGACCTCGGCCGCGAGCACGCCGCCACGGGCAACGACGACGCCCTCTATGAGTCCATGCGCCTCATGGGCACCGCTCTGCACTGCCTCGAGGACTTCTTCGCGCACTCCAACTACATCGAGCTCGCCCTCATCGAGATGGGCAACCGCAAGGTCTTTCCCCACGTCGGCCGCGACGTCCGCGTCGTGCTCGAAGACATCGATCGCGAGGTATACCCCGTCGTCACCGGCACGTTCGGCGAGGTCGATTTCCTGCACTCCGTCGCGGGTGAGGTCTCGGACAAGCTGGCGGCCAACGAGATGCAGGAACTGCAAGAGCACCTGGAGAACGGCAAGAACGAGGATACATCGCTGCTGCGCAAGCTGCTCGCCATGATCCCGTCTTCCGTCTTCGGCGGCGAGAGCCAGACGGACAAGCTCGACCAGATCCAGCAGGACACGGCCACCGCCCAAATGGACGGGCTCGAAGTGAAGCCGCACCGCGACCCCGAGGAGATCACCCTGTGGGTTTCCAACATCTTTAAACAAATCGTGCCCATCATCGAGTGGCACGACCGCATCATGAAGATCATCTCGGACGCGCTGCCCAGCATCCCCATCCTGCCCAAGATCATCGAGCGCCTCGAGGACCAGCTCAACGCCTTCGTCACGGCCCAGATCGCGCCCTTCGTCGTGCCCGTCATCCAGCAGATCCAGAACGAGATGGGCGCCGGGTCCGAGGGCATCATCCAGAGCTCCGCCGACCAGCAGCACCGCGTCTTCAACGACGACCTGGCCAGCGACCCTACCCACTCCATGCTGTCCAAGGACCATTTCACCAACGTAAGTCAGATACCATCCCTTCCTCCTTTCCACAATCATCCATCTAACTCGTTTGACTTATAGCTCCTCAACGAGCCCGCCGGCAAGTGCGGCTTCGCCATGGTGCAATGGGTCGTCCCCCAACTCATGGAAGCCATGGACGACGAGAGTATCTCCATCCGCCGCACCATCGACCGCATCATCAACGGCGTGCTGCATCACCCGGCCCACCGGGAGCAGGGCCGGCACGGCGCCAGCGAGGGCCGCCAGATCTTCTTCGACGTCGTCGAGCACTGGTGGAACGACATCCCCGAGGAGGGGCAAGACGACTACCGCCGGCGCCTGTCGCGCGACGGCGTCCTCAACGGCGAGAACCACAAGGAGGGCGAGTGGGACAGCGGCCACGGCCACGGCTGCCTGGGCAAGCTGGAGCAGCACCAGCAGCACGGCGGCGGCAAGAAGCAGAAGAAGGAGGAGTGGGACGACAAGATCGCCAACGCGGCCGCCGACGCCATCATTGGCAGCGTCTCGGGCGCCTTCAACGAGTTCGTGCCCGGTAACAACGGTTCTGGTGGTAATGGAGGCCGCAACAGCCCGGGCGGCGTGTTTGGCGGCGTCGCCACTTTCCTCGGCGAGATGCTCGGCGGCCACAAACACAACGGTGGCGGCGAGCAGCGCAGCAGCGGTGATGATAACAACTACCGACGAGAGGACTACGGACGTCAGGACAGCTACGAGCGACGCGAGACGTTCGAGCGCTCCGACGGCGACGATTACCACTCCCGACCCCAGGAGCCCGTCTACAGCGGCGGTGGTCACGCTGCCAGCTTCTTCGGCGAAGGCAGCGGTGAGGAGGGTCGCGATCGCGGCGGCGACTCTTATAGCCGAGGCGGTAATGACGGTTACGGCTCTTCAGAGCACAGACCCGATAGCGAAAGACGTGACTATGGCGGCGGATCCGAGTACGGCCGCGAGGGTGGCGGCGGTGGCGGTCAGGCTGCCAGCTTCTTCTCCGGTGGTGGTGGCGGCTACGACCAAGGCGGTTACGGCCAGCCGCCTCCCCCCAGCAATACTACGGTGGTGGTGAGGGTGGTGGCTATCCGCCTCAAGGTGGTGCTTACCCACCCCAGGGAGGTTACCCGCCGCAGGGAGGCTATCCGCCTCAGGGAGGATACGGTGGTTACCCACCTCAGGGAGGAGGCTACCCTGGAGATGGCTACAACCAGCAGGGCGGCTACTATGAGCGTCGCTGGTAAAGGCGGCGACTAACTTTCTACAAGGTAGCACCCATCGATGATTGCGGATAGAATGATGATGACTTGACGGCCGGTTGCATGATATAATCACTAGACATGAGGAAGCCTTGCCTTCAATCAATCAAATGAAATCAAGTTAATTTCTTGCTTTTGGTAATTCAAAGCACAGGGTATATATCCCATCCCGTCTGCTACATACATAGTCGTTGACACGTACCTCCTCAAGAGGTCCTGTTGTTGTGCTCCACCGCTCTCTCCTCATGCTCAATACCTGCCTTCTCCTCACTAAATAAGTCGCGCGGCGCATCCGGGTGATCTCCACCCGTAAGGCGGTGCCCGTGGCGGCCAATCTGCCACCAGGGAAGGGCGAAGATCTCGTCCATGGACTCGAGGGAGCGGCCCGCCATCTCGGGCACGAAGAACCAGACCCACGCCAGCCCCATCAGGCAGACGGCGCCGCAGAAGAGGAAGAAGCCGAAGGGCGTCATGGCCAGCAGCATGATGGGCACGGCCTTGGTGTTGCCGAACTGGTTGACAAAGTGCACGCACATGACGATGGAAGCGCCCAGGGCGCGCAGGCGCAGCGGCCAGATGTCGGCGTTGACGAGGTACTGGAACGAGTTCCAGCCCATGGCCCAGCCGACGCCCGAGATGTAGAGGGCCGACGTGGCACCCACGGCGGCGCGGCGCTGCGAGGGGCTCAGGTCGCCCTTCTCGAGGCGGTCGGTACCCACGATACCCAGGAAGATGGCGACATAGAGAATCGAGACAGCTTGGAGGGTAATACCAGCATACAGCGACTTGCGGCGGCCCAGGAAGTCCACAATGAAGAACGCGCACAGATACGCAGCCGTCAACTTCACAACACCCAAGATGCAGGTGGCGAACAGCTTTTCGGACTGGCCTGTGTAGCCTAGGACGCCGAAGAAGTCAACGGCATAGATGGTGATGGCACTAGCACCGGACCATTGACCCAGAAGCTGCGACAGGAGACCCAGCATGAGACGGTAGCGGTTGGCAGGAACCATGATGAGCTCGCGTAGCTTACCCACCCGGGACACTCCGTGGGTGGCCTCGCGCTCACGCTCGAGCTGGTCCCGGATCCCGATTAACTCCTCTTGTACGAAAGGGTGCTCAATTGGCAGTTGACGGAGCTTCGTAATAGCCTTGACCGCCTCGTCGTGTTTGCCCCTCATCACGAGGTAGCGCGGGCTCTCATTGAGTGTGAAGGACATGAGGAGGAAAAGAGCCGCGAATCCGATGTGGGCAGTCTGTGGAGCCACCCACTGCATGCGCGACGAGTTGGAAATGTGAAGTGACGCGCCCCAATTGGAGAAGTAGGCGATCATGACGCCTAGGTAGACGGAACCGGCGAAGATGTTGGTCAACATGCCGCGGACCGCACGAGGAGCCGTCTCGCCAATGTAGGTGGGGCCGACGACGACGGTCATGCCAATGCCCAGGCCAGCAATGAAGCGACCGGCCATTATTTGACCGACATTGCCATGGCTGTTAATGACGATGATGAAGCCGACGAGCCAGAGAACGCACAGGGACTGGAGGGACCGGATACGACCGATGCGATCGCAGAGAACAAACGCCAGTAGAGAGCCCACGATGGAGCCCAATTGGACCATGCTGGTGATGTTGGACTTGCGGTTCTCTTGCTCGTCCTCCGTGCCGACCTTCATGCCAAACTCACTCGAGAAGCTCTTGAGAGAGACCATGCCTCCGACAAGACCTTCATCAAGACCTCGACTGGCACCGAGAATACCTATGGAAGCGTTGTTAGTCGAGGACTCTAGTTGGGAAGTTGTTTGCATCCAAGTACTCACCGAACACAAATGTGCTCCAGTATAACCGCCAATTCAGCACCTCTTTAGGCGTCTCATTGAGGGCAGCAGTCTGAAAATAGGAGAGCTTCATCTTGAGGGGGATTTGCTGCACAGGCCGCAAACGTCCGAGGGAGAGCAAGAGGATGAGGGGTGGCGACAAAACCTCAGAAACATATTACCGCAGGGCGGTATACCCTATTTATACGTATGGTCGCATGGTACCCCGGATCGGCAATAAAGAGGACTCTGGGGATTATGGAGCTAGTCTGAGCACCACGATAGCCAAGCATGGGGAGCATGGGTGGAGGCAACGCGCTCTCCACAAATTGTCTCCATCGCAGGCTCGGGACTTGACCGAACTCAGCACCAATCCCCGACGCGACGTTATTTCTTCCCACATAGCGCGCGCGGGGTCGCGATTGTACCAAGTCCTTGGTCACGGGTGGAATGCGACTGGAAGTGCGTCCATCTTACGATGGGCAACCCTGCCAACTCCATCTCGAGGGTATATTTTCACCCGCAGCCAGTCGGTCGTCCTCGCGTTTCGGGCTAGTGGCCGACCAAGACCTGGCCGACAGATCTCCGTACGGATCTGGCCAGCTGGGCAACTGTCATATCCATTATTCGGCCCAATGGCGATGCGTGCTGCGTACTGACCGCTCGTGACAGAGGAGTGGATTTGGGAGGTTCTTTGGGTCGGGAGTGAGAGCCGGTAAGTGTCGCAAGTTGCAAGGACGCTGGCTCGCGCAGAGACGCCAAGCTGACGGACGACCTCAATCGATGCAAATAAGACGTGTTTGTGCTGTATTCATGGCCATCGTTTTGTCGGTGGACGATTTGGCCACACTACAGAGGGCAGAAAAGTCGGATATTCCCCGACGGTGGGGGTCATGTTCGTGACGTTCTACTGGGTTGAGCCTGGGAAGAAGAGCTGAGGGAGCTGGGAAGCTACTACTAGCCCCGACTTTCAAGGTTTTACTAGCCACACCCGCTCACTTTCCGGAAACCAACAAAGTCGGGACGTTCTCAATCAAGTCTCGCCGGAAGAGATAAATCGCTAGATCCTCTGGATGAGGGAATAACACACAGGTAACGAGGCATATTAGGTAGTCAGATGCTACGTAGATCGATTGTCAGGGTGATACAGCAGAACTTCGCAACCAAGGGACTCCCTGAGCCTCGGCAGCACCATCTAGGCTTTGGTGCACTTAAGCAATTTTATTGGGAGTTGTTGCTAAGGCCTCGGGTTAGTGTAATCAGTGTGGGGGTAAGTAGTGGATGCGGCTCTTCCTTTTCGGGCTCTTCCTGGTGGGGATGACCAGTGCTAAGAGCTGTTCAGTTGTTCGTGCCAATGCGGGGAATTGGTGCTAGCATGCCCTGGTCTGGACTTTTTTGGGCCATGTGGTCGCCTAGCACTTGCACCACTCAGCTGGGATTGGTGACAAAGAGAGGCGTGGCAAGCCAGAGAGGTGTCTATGTAGCTCGTTGCAAAATCTCGGTTCAATTGAATACCTCAATAGTATGGATTGATCTCGATACTTTCCTTGTTGAGAACCACCTGATACACCGACTTTTCTTCCCAGCCGAAAGTTTAAAACAATGTCGCTGGAACTTCAGCACTCATATCATTCATCACTCCTCAACAGTGAGATCCGCCCACATCGACATAGAAATGGTGCTCAGGCCACGTCTCCCGGCCTTGGCAAACGTCTTCTTTGGTCTCCCACCAGCTTTCGACGCAATTGAAACAATCATTATAAGCAATGTCTCCGAGGGCATGGCATGGCCATTGGATGTTTTGCCTATAACAGGGAAGACTTGAGTTAGTATCAGGCTTTGACCGGGGCAGCGCCATGTCTGTTTGAACGTATTCCATAGCGAAACATACCCATTGTCGGAGCACAGCCAAATGCCCGAGTTCCATGAACAGCTGACGCGGGAGCAAGTGTTCCGGGGTCCTGCGTTGACTCCACAGTTGCCGGGAATGCCGTGCAGGTAGTCGATGCCGGCCCAGATATCGTTGACGTACGCGTGGTCCCCAGCATCACCACCAATACCACATTGAACCTGGTGGCCATCCTATAATATCCCCATTCGTTATCACCAGTACACATAGGTGTTAGTCGAATCATCAAGCCAGGACTTACATTAGGCTTGTCATCCTGTTTAAAGGAAAGGGAAGTGTTGAGGCCAGCGGGGAAATCGGGATTGATCTGCTTGATCTGAGCGACAACCTCCTACAAACCATATTGTCAACAACGGATCAAAGCAACATTCACATTTCATGGCGTGGGTATTACCTGGATGGTGCCAGAGAAGTTCATCTCCGGGCCGCCAACCTCAATCTGTCCGCGCCAGATCATATCGGTGATGGTGGCACCGGCACGTGGAGCTTTAGCCAACTGCATACCCGGGAGGGCAGCAGCGAGGCCGGTGAAGAGGAGGAAAATGCGGCTCAGCATGGTGAATGAGTTGTTGATTCGGAATTTGAGTAGGACTTGGTGACGGGTCGTTGTTGTTCTGGAGGTCTTGTTAAGTGGTGAAATGGTGACTTGAGTGAAGATGATGTTAAGGAAATAAGAAGCGGGCGAATGCACATTGGCCTTGCGGAATCTCTTGTGTTAGAAAAGGCGCTAAGAGCCCAATCGAACATTGAAAATTCGATGGCCGTTAGTTTACCCATGGTTACAGAGGAAGGAGCGAGGTGCTGATAGCGACCGTGTCGCCCACTTGACCGCCAATGAGTCAAGTGGGTTATGCCTCGCACCTTCCCTTTCAATTTCGCTGCTCGAAGGGTGCTATAAAAACAATTCTGCGTACCTGTATTCATACCTTCCATTTCCAAAGTAGACACCATAATCATTTGCTAACATTGAGTAGGTATTTGTGTCGTACTTAGGAAGATTACCACCTGTTTCTATTCCTCCGTGACTCATTAGGGGGTCTCCAATGGCCCATAAACTGCCTGTCTCCGTCCAGAAGACTGTCAAGATACGGCGGCCGCGTATATATGTAATCCCACCTCCTGCCATGGCCCAAATGTGTGTAGCGATCAACGTAGTTTCTGACGCTCATATACGTCCAACCGACGTCCTGCTCAAACCACCACTCGGCCTCCTCATCGGTAGGATGCGATTCAGGGCCCTGCTCGCCATCGACGCCCTCTTCTTCCACAGTGGGACCCATCCATTGCAAGATAAGCAGCTTGACGGCAGGGAAGAAACCCCCGGCTTGATCAAGAGACTCCATGCAAAGATCGTCGACGACCAGACAGTACTGGTAACGGGGCCGGTGGCATTCGGGGCTATAGAACCCGGTCGACATATACTTCTCCTCGGGGTTGACGTTGGGATGCAGCTTGGTCTTCAGATCGTTGAGACCCCAAGACAGGAAGTGTTCTCGCACTTGGCGATGAGTTGCTCGGCTATGGAAGAGTTTGGGCATCAGAATTAGTAGCACAAAGTGATTCTGGTGATACAGTGGTCATGAAATTCGCAGCACCTACTAAAGTGATGGGTCATCAATTGCGCGAAGGTCGTGGGACGGCAAGAGGTCTTCCCTTTTGTGGTGCTCAAGGTCTTTCTGCACGGCTTTTAGAAGCTCGTGTAGAATTCGATTCCATGCTGCGTCATCTCCCCCAACACAGCGATAGATCTCATATTCTCCCTCGTTAGAAAACGCTTCTGTAACGGCAATAGGATCAGCTGTGACATCGTACATACCACGAAGCCCCAAACGGGGTCTTTAACGTCGGTATCTGAAAGCCCAGCATCAACGTTTAGAAAGCAAATCTCGTGATTTCGCCACGCTGCTATGCCTTCTGTGTATTCTCTGATTGGTTGATATCGCATCAAGCCATTAGCTTCCACGTGTCGGGCATCGATAGTCTGAGAATAATCCATTGGGCCACGTCTATGGCTTGAGCAAGGCTTTGGTTGCGGTGCAAAACACGGGTTTTTCGTACGTGAGCTGTCCCTATTCGAACCAGTTTGGAAATTACGAAACTGCTGCGATGCCAATACCCAAGTTGGAGAGTTGCTGGCTAATCGTGGTGATTTAATTCGAGGCCGGTGTACGATTGGTGAGTATGAGAAGTTCCTGGTTGATGAACCTAACCGAAATGGTACATTGATCCCTATTGAACGAAGACAATGCAACATGGTGTTCCTATGTTGAAATAGAGTTGGTCGATTTCAAAGGTGATGGAAAGATGTTCTACAGGACTAGAGAGCCAACGAGGGGAATATGGCACATTTTATACAGGCGCCCGACCTTCTGATCGGCGTCGAGGTCCGTGCACATTTTTCGTCTTGACAGCCTCGGGTGTCTGATAACCCGTTTACCCAAATGTACAGCTATTGGCACGGTTGTATGATCGATCGGCTCAATCTTAATATGTGTGCTACCAGCTACATGCAGTCTTGCAGCTTACTTCAATATTGCTACCGATGCACTATCCTATTGTCGACCAATCCAGTTGTTGGCAGTTTCAGATCTCCCATACACCAAATTGGTACATGCCTCCATATCAACCGCATTTATCGCACACCCTTGGAAATTCGAGACCACGTGCTAAAGGAATGTTAATTACTCTGTTGGACCGTACTAAACCCCACGAAGACTGGACTTCTAGAATACGAGCTCCTTACCACTCCCTTCAATGGAATATTTCTCAGTGACAATGATCTCGCTATTAAATTGGCATTGGACATGTCGCAAGTTACCAACTTCACCCAATTAAACACCCTTTCTCCACATTAAATGCCAATACATACAGCATATCCGAGCCAAAGGGCACTGCAGTCCGTCCCAACACCAGGATTCAGTCGATAGAACTCATCCAGCGTGATTCCGGCGTCGTTGGCTATGCTCCAGCAGCCATCTCCTGAGACAACCTGGTGCCACTTCTTGCAATCTTTGGAGGCCCCAGGCTGAGTGGGGATGGCCGGCTCCGCGGTAGTCGTTGTTGTCGTCTTTGACGCCACTGTTGAGGTTCCGCTTGAACTCCCACCGATGGTTTCAGTGGGAGAACCCAATGGAGGTCTTGTAGAGGTAGGTATGGCACTGCCGGACAGCACACAGATTTGCTCGAATCCTTCATCATTGAGCTGACTCCATATCCCTGTATCGCAGTCTGGTCCAATCCACGGATTTAGACTGATCAGCTGCTCAGGCGTCATACTCAAGACTTCGTAAATTGTTGAGCAGTTGAAATGTACTGCATGATTGTCAGAAATAGAGGCTTCTGAGATTGAAACGACCCGGCACTCACATCTGTCCCTAGCGGCAATGTTGGTATAACATCCGCACAGGGGCGGTTGCAGGGATGTTGCCGGAATACGTGTTGGATCCGGAGGTGCGCAGAAGTCATAAGGGTACGTGATGCTTGCTGCATGATGTTAGTGGCTTGCAGTGAGACTCTTTGGTTTGTTGACTGACGGTTGAGCTCCCATAGTTGAATACAGTAGCTATATTCAGACTGTAGCTCACAGTTACTCCTTGAAAGGCTGGGATTCCATTCTAACAAGTCGCCAACCGTCACGTTCGCGATGATTGACCATGACTCGCACGAATTTGCCTCGGTCAGATTCTCCAGGTACGGAGATTCGCTGAAACCACTTTCGTAGTAGTAGCAATTTTCCATCGTACCCGGGGCAGTAGGCTTCGCCGCAGGACTCTCCACTGGGATTGGAATGAAGGTACTTGATGTTGGCGGACGTGAAAACGTAGTGGGTGCGGTGGTAATGGGATACCCAGTATACGTCCCTATGTTCCCAACTGCTTTCACGCAATAAGACGTGTTAGTCCATATATTAGTACACATTCGGTCTACCTGTGGATTGAGAAAGTAGAAGTCATCAATCGAAATGCTGAATTTCAGTGATATTGAAGCGCAGTAGTCTCCAGTTTGAACCTAGAATGTACATAATTAGTCTCGTGACTCAACAAGGCGATATAAATTGACTTACGTAGTACCACTGAGCGCATCTCTTATTCGACTGACCCTGCGCATCTGTCGGAACAGGAACGGCTGACGTCGCACCATTACCAGCGCCAACGGTAATATGCCCGGAAGGCGAGCTGTCACGAAATTAGAAAGGATCGCCAATGCATTTTTTGTTTAGGGAGGCAAGCGTACCTTGAGCAGAGATTCCAGCCTCTCCAAGACGCCAAGTTGGTGCATGACGGGCTGATCATTGGATTCCATGACAATACCTGAGCCCATGTGACGTTCCAACTAGATACTAGTGACTCGCAAGTATCATTCGATTCAAGCTGGTATGTCGTGCAGATGGAGCCAACTGGTAAGCAAAGTGATCCGCCTGGAGCAGGTAGATTGTCACATCCAACGTTGAGACGATTCATCACGATTAGATCGTATGTTGGTATGTTGTTGCCCTTTGATATACTAACACAAGTGTCATTTTCGCGAAGTATATAGTTAGTCCCTTGGCAAACAGGCGTTGGAACGGGGCTGCTGGTAGCGTTTAGGGCGTATGAGGTCGGAGTTGCGTAACCATATTCTAGCTCTCCGCAGCTGGTTGTGATACTTGCAAAGCTCTGCGCATTTATGACGTTGTAGCCGAATGGCGAAGAGAGCTGATTTTGCTGCAAAGCCAATTCGCAGTAGGAGCATGCTTGTTCGTCGGGGTAACTCGTCTGGTTCGCGGAAGTGGATTCAATTGTGTCACAGTATCGGCCTGTTGTTCTGAGGCATAGAAAAAGTCAGCATCTTGCACTACAATTCATAGTCTAGACTAGAAAACCGGACTGGGGTCGAAACTTACCTGTCTTTAAGGCACGAAAGGCTCGCAGCATATAGCCAGCGGTCAACCAAGAATGTTGCTTGTGTAGAAATCTTAGTAGCTGTTGTGTTGAGCTGGAAAATTGAGATAGCTCACGAGGATAAGCGACATTTCTCGGTACCATGATATCGGATGGCTGTGTGCAGGCTATTAAGATCGAAGCACGAAGTGATTGAAGATCCGATCTACACGCGCTGTCGCATAGCGAAATGAGTTGGTCTTCTACCAAGATAGCGACACTCGCTTGGCTGTCGAAGGCAGATACTGTTAGCAGGCTACCTGGATGCAGTTATCACGGAAAAGCGTACTCCAATCCAGCATACGGCGCCAACCATGCTGGGCAGCTAGAGATAGTGCTGTTCACTACAGCGAAGCAGCCGTCACTCAACCCAAGAGAGTCATGAGGGAAAACATAGCCATCAAGTTGTTGGCAGCTCGCACACAACAAGAAGTTCAGAACGATCACAAGAAGCGAAACGATGGGCATGATGACCAGTATTGCAAACGTGGAATGCCTTGACCCGACCACGCAATCCCAGTGCGGGGTGATACTGGAGGTTTATTCTACGCCGTCCAAATGACCCTGCCGGGCTCGTTGGTTTACAGGCTCTTCGTGAGATTGCACCCTGGTTGTAATCAAATATTACCCCTCGTTCCCGCGTATGCCTGGTTGGTAAAGCTGCATATACGACTTTGGTGTGACACCGAGGTTGATGGAAACGGAAAACACCCCCGCCATCGTTTCACAGCCACATACGCTCTCTTCTCAATTGGTTTGCGGCAAATGAGTCATACTGTAGCGAAATGAACTCATATACCCCTTGCATATAAACCAATAGGGGAACACGTAGAGGTTATGACATCGCGAGCTTAATTACTGCTCACCCTCATCTCGGGTATGGTTTTCATGCATCGGCTAAAGACTATAGCGCAACAATGCTGTGTAACCATGCTGCACCACCTTGAAATATTGAATGCGGCCATGGGGAGATCCAAGAAGCCAATGGACTAAGAATAGCTTGCGTTGGGTGGCTTCCAATATGGAGAAATGAAGAGACGGCCCGAGAAGAGGATCAATACGGTTATTTGGTCCCACCGTATGGGGCACCTATCACTGGTCAACCCCTGGCCCAATCAACCGGATCCGGCTTCAGTTGCAGATATAAACGATGATCGGGTGGGTACTGTCACCGGCTCGGGGCGTCCCTTTTAGCGAAGGTCTGAAGGTAGTCCAGATCTACCCCAAGTAAATGAATATGGCTACCGCAACTGCAAGAGGTGGGATGAGGGCCGGTCCATCCCCAAATTGCAACGCACCAACACCAGTATCAATACTGACAACAAGGTAGCAATGCAGGCATGTCGGGCCGATGCCTAATATCAGACCGCAATCTACTAAATTCACTTCCGTTATTCCATTGGTCTGTAGGTGATCGAGATGAGTAGTCGCAAGCGAGCCTCCCACAGGAGTCGATTACGAGATGGATATCAGAGCGCACTCACTAAGAACAACAACGAATCCCAGAAACTCACCGACCATTTCTCATCCGAGTGCATCGGCAATAGGCCACATATTGATCATATACACCTGCATGTACATACTGTGCTAATTTACTCCCGTCTTCGTCAATCGATCCGGGTCGCCTCTTATACCATACAAGTCTCAACTGGACATCTTAAGCTAAACTGAGACCCTGTATTCTTCACACCATATATTCAATACTCAGACGATCTCAAACTTTCTGTCTTGGAGCTCAATACACTCCAATGGAATTATTCCTTGTATTCCTCCTGTGTATGATACACGTTCTCCAACTCTGCGTGGCAGACTCTGGACATTCATTCTACCCGCCTGTTCATCATGACTTGCACTTGAGACGAACAGCCCTGCTCAACCCCAAGGCTCACCTCGAAAGTTCTAGTTCTCTGCGAGCGCGTGAAGATTACACTTGCGGCGTTGGACGTACGTAGATTCCGTGCACTCTCACTGACAGTATCAACGCCCTGACTAGTTGACTCTGATATAGGACCTTGCAGCAACGGTGCCTGTTGTGGTTGTAAGCATATCTCTCAACTCTTTTATATCATCAGAGATCTGATTTCGCGTATAGCTAGTGGGAACTGCGGCTACGGCACCCCCTACTGTGGTAATGGGTGCACTAGTAACTGCGATGCAGTGGCTGAATGCGGCAAGGATTCGAGGGATGGCAAGACCCCTTGCCCATTGAACACATGCTGCTCGCAATACGGCTTCTGCGGTACCACTGAAGGCAAGTATTACCTTTCTTAAATTCCCTCTCCGTGCGCTTCACTAAGTCATGTTCTTGTATTTGGACTCAGCACAACTGACAAACCGGGTTAGAGTTCTGTGGCAAGGGCTGCCAGTCAAACTGTGTCACAAAGCCATCACCACCTGCAGGATCATCCAAGGGACAGTCTCTATCTAGAGGTAACCAAGCCCCGCCGAAACATTTCATAGATCGTGAACTAACAATGTTGGCAGTTATTGGCTATTACGAGGCTTGGAACGCCCGATCCGACTGTCACCGTACATCACCGGAAGATTTACCGCGTAAGCCAATGTCCGAATAATATCTTTCACGGCAGAGAGCTGACTTAAACCACAAGTTGACGCCCTGACACATTTGAATTATGCTTTTGCCTATCTCGATCCAGACACTTTCGAGGTTCAAACAATGGATGCAGCGACGCCGCAGTCACTTTTTGAGGATTTCTCGAGCTTGAAGATTGCCAATCCCGATCTCAAGCTTTTCGTGAGCATCGGGGGTTGGACATTTTCTGATAACAATACCTACACTCAGCCAATATTCGGAAACATCGCCAAGAGCTCGTCCAACCGGCAAACGTTTGCTGACAAGCTGGTATCGTTCCTCGACTACTATGGATTTGACGGAGTTGATCTGGACTGGTAAGTAGGTTCTCATCCCAAGTTTTGGCAACTTCCCATGGCTTATAATTCACAACACAGGGAATACCCAGGCGCTCCAGATCGAGGTGGTCAGAAAGAGGACACGGCCAACTACGTGCTTCTGGTCAAAACACTACGTGAAGCGTTTGATAAGTCCAGACATGACCTCGGCATCACATTCACAGCTCCTTCCTCATACTGGTATCTCAAATGGTTTGACCTTCAGGGCATGATGAAGTATTGCAACTGGGTTAACTTGGTATGATCAACTGCCATATGTCTGTTCATCAATAATACCGATCCTAATATGATACAGATGTCATATGACCTTCACGGCACTTGGGACAGTACCAATCCGATGTGAGTAAATTATACACGATCGAAGGGTGCCGAGGCTGATAATTACTGCTTCTAGTGGTTCCATCGTACAGGGCCACACCAACTTGACCGAAATCAAATTAGCCGCAGAGCTTTTCTGGAGGGTCAAAATACCTACGCACAAGATATCGCTTGGCTATGGCTTCTACGGCCGAGCATTCACTTTACAAGACCCGAGCTGCACAAGCCCTGGATGTCAATTTTCAGGGGGCGCCAAACCAGGGGTCTGTACGCAAACCAGTGGATGTAAGCTTCATGTCTCAACAGCTTTCGGGAACCACACTGAACTCCTCACAGATTTGTCGTATTATGAAATCCAGGAAATCCTTGCCAAGAACCCTGGTATCAAGGTGATCCATGATGAAAAGGCGGCAGTCAAGTATTTCACTTGGGATAACAACCAATGGATCTCCTACGATGATAGAGATACGTTCAAACAAAAGGTCGAGTGGGCGAACGGTGTCGGGTTCTCCGGTTCTTTGATATGGGCGTCTGACCTCGGTACTGTCTTATCTCCAAGAATACCGATTTGTACAAGTTGGCTAACTCCAATATTTCTCACAGATGATTTCAAATCAACTGCCCACGCTGCACTCACTGGGAAGAATACAGCTGATATTCACACGTCAAAGAGCCAGAAGTTGCGCAAAGACAGCCAGATCACAGTCGAAGATCTGAATACCTTTCTCAGCCAAGACTGCTACGTGCAGGAAGACTCTCTCACCACGTGCAAGCCAGGAGATTTGCAGGTCGGATACGACCGAGCTGGCAGAGTACGTTTATAGACTGGCATATTCTAAGTGGCTTCATGGTTTACTAATTGGAAATGCTTCACAGAAAGGAGACTATAAACCGATATGCTGTTCTAAAATGAGCGGCTTGACGCAGTGTCGATGGAGAGGCGGTACAGGCGGTACCAACGCTGGCCGCCATTGCAACGGACAGTGCCATGACGGAGAGGTCATGATCACCACATCTGACTATGGTGGCTCCCCAGGAGAGTCGGACGAGACGGCCCATTGTACTAAAGGGAACAAGGCCTTTTGCTGCTCCATGGGGGTCTTCGGAGATATGATCAAGCAGTGCCACTGGTCGGAGGGAGTGTAAGTAATGCCCACCAATCTCCAGACTACTTCGTGTTTCCTAAAATTCGTCCAGAGGAAGCGCTTGTAGCGAAGATAAAGAGCAGAGTCTTGCCTCGATGTGGGACAAGACGGGCCGAGGCACGGTTTCAAGCACGGGAATCAGTTTTGCTGCCCCAAAAACCAACCTGCGCCATTGTTGGATTGCCGTTGGGCGGGATCTGGTGATTGTGCCAATAATCAGTGTGGCTCATCAGAAATCACCCTTCTGACGGATGACCGTGGTGATTCATATGGGAGCTGTAGTTGTAGGTTCCTCCACTTCTTCCATGCAGGCAGTCAAACTTTCCTTATCGGATTCCAATTCCCATGAGCTAGTGGCCTCGGATGCTAATCGTTCAAGCAGGGTATCGAAAGAAGTCACTTTGCTGCACTCCAAACATGGAAGTACTGCATACTCAAACTTGCAGCGGGAGCGTCTGCGAGGGCCCTGATTCTGGATGTGTCCAAGACGACGATGAAGACGACGACGACAACGGCGTGGTTGACTCTACCTGGGCTAATAAGCGGTCATATGTGTCGGGGAGTGGAAAGACACTGTGGAGTTATTACGGCGACGAGTCCCCGAGTGCTACGAACCTCCATGAAAGTGGCATTGAGGATCGCCGAGCTGGCGGCTCCCGAGGCAGACTTCTGGACCTGAAAGTATTGACAGACAGTATCGTCTACGCTGGAAAGTTCCTCAGCGTGGTTAGTCGAATTCATCCTTCAGGACTGGGCGCTTTCAGAGGCGATGGAAAGGACACATTCATCGTCAACGGCGCGATCGACTTCCTCTCGACGTCTTGCGGCTCAACGGCAATGCGTCACATCCCTTTTGGGTCTATCTACCCTGCAATCTGGAATTTTGAGCATCTTCGCGAGGTGAACTTCCTCTATGGCTTCGTGGAGAGTCTTTTTACTGGCAGGAAATTCTCCGGCGCGCCAATGGCGAACACATTTGATCCAATGGACATTTACCGTGGCTGGAACCAGGTTTATGACGTCAGTCTACCACGAATCGGATCAATCGTAACGGATGTCAGGAACTGGCAAGAGCCGATGACTCCTAACGACCGGATCATGGAGTGTATTGGGTCCTTAGCATATCGCGAAGGTGCAGCGCTATTACCAAGAGATCTCAATCGTCTGAAGGCAACCATTATGCAGGGACAGCGGCCTCTTGGCGGCCCGGAGGAGTTCAAGGAACTGTTGGATGATATTGCCGGGGGTAGCGAGTCTGATTTGGTGAAAGTATTGAAAAACCTGAAAGGTGTACGTATCCTCTCTGGATTTTTGACGACCTTCTCCATTTGGGATAACAACAAAGCTAACCGCACTTTTTGAGAAGGTCATCGGAGTCTTCAACTATTTGAACCTACCACAGGTGCAGGTTGCGTTTCACGCATCAGGCAATATGCTCGATCGAGAGATGGAGTTTGCAGAAACGTACATACCCGGGTTCATGGGTCTTGCTGCGGCATGGAACGAATATGAGCTTGATTATTACGCCGAGGTCACAAGACGTGCCAGAGTATGGTTCACGGACAGAATCGGCCTCATCGGTGCCAGGTTTCCCATGGGCGGATCTTTGACCAATCCGAGTGTTATCAAGCTTGTGTATGAAACCGCGATATTGGCTGAACAACTGAAGCTGATAAAGTCCCCACTGGGGATTTTTAGGGGGCTGGCTGACAGGAATTCGTGTCCCGCTAACAGCACCGCTCCCCAGTTCGGGGTTTGCCCGTCAGGCTACATGTAGATAGGCAACTCTCCCAGCGACGTCTGAATCAATTGCCACGTTGTATTAAGTTTCCACATCAATTACGCCAGGCCGTTCACTCAGTCCTGGTGATTCGAACCCAGGCTTTGGGATAATTTCTTCTGTAACAAGCATCATCTTGCAATAACACTCTTCTGCTCAGACCCTTCCCGTTGCCACGGCTTTCTTATGCCACTGGTCAGAACACAACTCATCATATAGGAGGCTGATATATGATTACATTGAATACGCTTGATATTACCTGAATCTACTTTGGTCAGTAGTAGAATACGGATGACAGTAATCTAGGTGGTAATGCACGTATACGGGTGGGCTGTTTAGGACCCAGTGCTCCTGTCCCATTGAATACAACAGCGGGGATTCCGCGATACTTATATTCAAATTACAATAACCCTCACTATAAAAACAAAACAATGCAAGTAATAACTCTTGATCTTCGCCAGTATTTACCTACTCCCCGTGAACGAACTTCTTGCTAGCTAACGCCACAGCATTTCCAAATATTCCCAAGACCTGTATACCCTTAAAACTCTTACGGCCAATCGCACCATCCCAATCACACCATATAGTCTCAATCTACATATCCAGACAGATCACCATGCCAGGGCAAACGGGCTTCAGCAAACCCCTCGGCGAACAGATTCCCGACACCCGGCACGCAATCTCTGTCTCGCTTCCCACCTGGGACGACGTCGTTGCGTTCGCGGGCAAGGACCCGCGCGTCATGGGTGCCTTGAAGGGGGCTACCCCCGGTTCGTTCTTCACAAAGACGTTGTGGCAGTCTCCAAGCTCTGCATCGAAATTTTCCAAAAGCAGCCCTCTGCCATCCAAACTGGCGTGGATGAAGTAACCCACGGGGTAGGATGCTTGGTATTCCCTTCCATTACCTACGCGTCGGACTGTCAGAAGTACATTGCTCTCCGTCCCGGGTGTGACACTAACGAGGTGGCTCTTCGGCGGTTCGACTTCACCGTCAGCCGCGCGGTGGGTCCCGTTGACGGCGACGAAACAGCGAGATGCGAAACGATAGATCTGTATGCAGTTTTCTACCCCGAGAAGTACCACGACTTGGCACGGCGATTTTGGCGAATCTCGGGCACCGGCATCTCGTCACGACTGGCGGAAGATGTACTGAAAGCATTGAAGGAAAGCAAACCCCGAACAACAGAACAGCAAATTTATAACAGGTACCTACCAAGCTCGTCGTCCCACCGTGTCATTCAACGCCGCATCGCCAGCTTGTTGCAGAGTGGCCTTTCAATGTCGCCAGAGTCGCTCGAAGACCATTCACCAGTTTTCGGCATTCTACACCTCTACCCTACCGGCATGGCAGCTATCTATGGTCTGACAAGGATGCTCAGGTCTTGGAGTGGGACCAAAGCGGTCGTCGTCGGATTCCCCTACGACAGCACGCTCCGCGTCCAGGAGACATTTGCCAAGGATCATCTCTTCTACGGACACGGCACAGCCGACGAACTCGACCAACTAGAAGCGCACCTACACGAGGAAAAAGAAATTCACCATCGTACCATCCAGTATGTCTGGTGTGAGTGCACATCGAACCCCCTGGTCCGCACCCCTGATCTGGACCGCATCCGCGCTCTTGCCGATGAGTACGGTTTCCTGGTCATCGTCGACGACACCATCGGAATAGCGGCCAACATCAACGTCCTCGACGTCGCCGACATCATCGTGACATCGCTGAGCAAGAGCTTCAACGGCCGCGCCGACGCAATGGGTGGCAGCATCTATCTGAACCCAATGCAGCCTCACCACGATGAGCTCCGTCGACTATTCGCCTCCAAGGAGAACGCCGGCTACACCGACAGCTCGCTACTCTACCACCGCGACGCCCAGCAGATCGAGCGAAACAGCCGAGACTACTTGCCCCGCATCGCCTCGATGAACGCCAACGCCGCCCGCCTCGTCGACCTACTCACACCGATGTCGGATCCCGACCGGGCGCTCCAGCGCATCTACTACCCTCGCGACGATCCCAACTACCGCGCCCGAATGCGTCAGGTCAAGAGTACACAAGATGATGACGACGGTGGAGGCTTCGTACCGGGCTAGGGTGGTCTGTTTACGCTGGGATTCGCGTCCGTGGACGTGGCGCGCGCCTTCTTCGACGCGCTGGACGTCTGCAAGGGCTCGTCGCTGGGCGCCGAGATGACGCTCGCGCAGCCGTACGTGCAGACGGTGTTCCCGCGGAAGAAGGAATGGGCGGCGCAGTACGGGCTGGACGAGGCCATTGTGCGCTGTTCCATTGGGGTGGAGGATGGGGAGGTTCTAGAAAGAGTGTTTGGGGTGGCCATGGAGGCGGCGGAGAAGGCGTTCGACAACATTTCCTTGTGATGCTGCCAAAGGTTGATCTAATGTGGCTGGGGAGAGAAAGCATAAATACGAGACAGCAAGCGGCTGAAGGAATAAACCGTACTCTGTGCATTAGGTTAACAACACCTGTCTTGATCATTCCACTTTCTCCCGGTGGAATAAACGGACTAAACTAACAGGAATAACGTTAGAAGTCCGTATTATCGAGGAGACCTGACCGGTTTATTCTCCCAATGACTTCACAGGGGTACTCGATATAATCAATGTTCATGCCAGCATATGTCACGGCCGTCCAAGCTCTTCCACGGCTCGAAGAATGTCACGCTGGCCCGCTCCACCTGGATACTGTAGTAACCGCCGGGATCCTTTTGCAGTTGGTCTCCCTCTTGTACGAAGGGCAGAGCAGACTACCCGGTCCTCCAAATCAAAGCTAGCCACCACCGCCTGGCATCGTGAAAGATCAGGGTCGACACGGGGATTGTACAGGTAGCCCACGAGCGTAGAGGATATCGGGACTCGACCATCAACCTGGCCTCGGGAGCTGTATAGGGGGTGTCAGATGGGCCGCCAAGGGCTGGGTTCGGAACAGCCTGTCTAGGCAGTGCAGCTGTTCGTGCCTTGATGCGTTTATTGCGGCTAAACAGGATAGGTGTGCTAGTAAGGGCCGGGCTACTAACGGCCTCTTGTATAGCAGTTACGGGTCCGGACGTGCCGGCTGGGCTGATGGTATCATGCTGCGAGGCCAAAGTGTACGCGGCGTTCGGAGACGCTGCAGCTGATGCATGGTTGCGAGCTTGGCTATTGTCGTCAGCCACTATGCCATAGTCGTACAAACTACGCCCTGCCCCTATGCGTCGGTATGTAAGTTTTACATGGTTGGTTCAGTTGAACAGCTCCAGCCGTGCCAGGGCTTACCCCGAATACTCGCATTTATTAGAGTTCAAGGGTCGAAACAATGTCACAAGCGTAACTTGATCATATTCTGTGTCAGAGACGTTTTATCGATGACTTATTGCCACCCTTAGGGGGCAGGCTCAGAATTGCCTCGAACCTTTCGTGGCGCTCTGCTTCAGCAGTAGGCTTGCTTTGCATTGTACCGAACCCGGATGGAACTTTAGGTCATGTTAAGGTTTCACGATTTTTGGTTGGGGTTCTTCGTGTTGTGCGACTCGCCTCGCATAAAAGACGGACAGTTGCTCTTTTGCTTATTCCCTTCTTCCTACTTTACCCCCATATGCATTGTGCGGCAGAGCGTAACAAGGGTTGACATCGGTAAAAGTCGTTACAACACGATCTATGATGACCACGTCTGTCGGATACAAATTTGGCTAGGGAGTGCTTGTAACAGAGCACTCGATTCAAATCCCAAGGTCTGAGATGTTTGTTTCCACGTGGTTCGTCATGTCCCGAACGTGGCTATGTATACCCAGTAGTACTGGTCTGAAAGCGCTGGAAAATACACTGACGTCTCAAAATAATACTTTTTTGGTAATTTTAGAAATCATCCTATGAGACTTCATTTTGGCGTTGAAGAGACGTCATGCCATGCTTTATGCAGTATCGCTTACTCAATACGTTATCGAGTGCGACAATCGGAATCTGGAAGGTACCAAAGGTGCACATCGGGATGAGAAGTTGGTCGCTCCCTCAGTTGTATCGCACGGGACTTTGGGACCAGAGCACCCATGGGCTGAATTGTGAAGCAGCTCTTCCGAGACTTGTTTGAGCCGGAGGTGTTGGGATCAGGCTCCCTGAAGTTGCGTTGCGGTGGCACTAACTCTGCCATTTATATCTATGATTACGATGAAGCGTTTGACGAAGGTACATAGTTCATGCTGCTTGACTGGGTGACTAGTGACGAATTCATGGCAGATTTTAATCATTACGAGGGCGAGAGGGAGACATGGATGAAGAAGATTAGGCGGTTAATCAAGCGATAACTGCTGACCTCGAATTACTCGAAGCCGATGCTGTCCGCTTGGGGTTTTAGGTATCACTACCTCTATATTTGCTGCTATCTTTAGGTGATCCCACTTGATACCTCTTTCGCCTGTACTTACTTCCTCACAAACCCCCATCCTGACATAAGCAACGTCTAAATTGACATCCCGTTGAACCAACTATTGAGCCTTCGTCTTGAACTCCTACACCAGACACCCCGCATTGATACTCCTGCCCACCTCACCGATATTGCAATCCCTCCAGCGGTTGGTGAGGATGGTCACACACTCATAGTTGGAGGGTATGCCCCTGCTGAGCGGGTTGGCGGCGTAGACCGCGGTCGCCCCGCTGGCGAGCTCGCAGCCGTCCTTCCAGTAGACGTTGTACTGCAGTGGCACGCTGCCGCCCACGCCGACGAAGCTGATAAAGGTGTCCTTGTTGCCGGTTTCGATCATCTTTTATTATTTTCGTGTCGTCCCTAACAAGGCTAATCAATCCTTATTGCCAAGTCTCGGAGCGTCTTCCCTACATGCTGGATCCCTTGGCAAGGCGCATGATTACGTCACCTCTACCCATTTATCGGGTTACCAAAGTGTTGCCTCTGCGGAACTAACATCTCTGCAGAGCCAACACACACAATCTGACTTTTGCTAATCCACAACCACTTTCAGCATATTTATCAACCCGACCAGATTCGCCGTATAAAACATGTTGTTATTACTGCTTTGCCTCTTATCTTTCTTCGGAGCATTGTCTGAAGGCGGAATTTATACCAGCCCAATATGGCATGTCGATCAAAACCCTGCCGGTCGGCAGCTCCATACTCGCGCTAAGCAGATGGTCCTTTCTGGTGACTCGGCTTCAGCTCAAGACGCCGACATGTGGGTATGAAAACCCTCCTTCCAGCCATGGCTTAATTTTAATTGTACAGTACATCCCTGGCCCGTTCGGTCTGGCCACCGTCGCGGCGCTGGGTAACCCGCCGCAACCGTTCCGGCTCTACGTGGATCTCCTCTGGGACACCTTGTTCGTCCCCAACGCGTCGCTGAGCACGCAATACTGCAGCCCGGGCTTCGAGATGTTCCGCTACCGCGCCAACGAGTCCTCGACGGCCAAGCCCACCGACCTGGGCTGGTACCACATGGAGCAGAACCTCGTCGTCTTCTCGGGCCCGGCGGCGCTGGACACCTTCCGCATCGGCGGCGGTGACCTCCGCGTCGAGCGCCAGCCGTTCGTGGCCGTCGAGCACGCTCAGCCTGCGTCTCTATTGCACCTCTGGATGAACTACGACGGCGTCCTCGGTCTCAGCCCGCGGTGGAACAGCCCTGCCGAGCCCACGGCGTCGCACCTGCCCTCGCCCTGGGCCCGCATGGTGCGCGACGGCGTCCTGGACGACAACGTCTTCGCCATCGAGGTGCCGCGCGCCGCACGCGGGGGGTTCGACTACGACGGCAGCAATGGCGACGTGGGCCCGACGGCGGGGGCGATGACCTTCGGCGGCGTGGCGGACAAATACCGGGACGCCGAGTTCGCGACCCTGCCCCTCGTGGTGCGGGATGACGACCGGGCCTGGGCCGTGGCGGCGCATTCGGTCCGCTGGGCGAACCAGACGCAGCCCATCGACTACCGCTTCAACGCCTCGACCATTGCCGTCTTCTCCACCCAGTGGATCATCGGCCTGCCCGGGCCCCTGGCGGCGAGGATCCACCGGTCCATCCCGGAATGGGCGGGCAAGCAATGCGGTATGGGGCTCTTGTGTTTCATCAACTGCGCGGCGAGGAGACACTTGCCCGACCTCGTCTTCGAGCTGGCGGGCCAGAGCTTCACCGTGACGGCGTTTCAGTACGCCTACCGGGTGGTGGACCCAAAGGGGGAGGGGATCAGTGCACCTTCAACATCTTCTCCACGTCAGGATACACAGAGGAAGGGGGGCCGATCCCGGAAGACGCCGTTATTCTAGGGAGCCCCTTTCTGAATGCCTATTACAGGTGAGCCACTTCCCCCAACCAGGAACGACCTAGTACGAGAAACCACTAATTACCTTGCTCTTTTCTCTTTTAGCGTATACGACTTGGACAATATGGAAATACGGTGTAAGAACATGATATTCAACTTCCCCTTACAGAAATCAAACGCTAACGTGCTTGTGGGAAACAAGTGACAGAAGTCAAAGGCTGAATTGTGGTAAGCTGGCCATTGGTGATGGGGATGGAGCGCCATGAGCGGAAGGGTTAGCTAGTGAGTTACGGCTGAGCCTGGAAAAACTGCAAGGGCATGGCCGCGAATGGACGCGGCCAGACCAACGCCGATTCCCAGGCGCTGTTCGGATCTGTCCTCTACTGGCTCAACCAGGGGAGCCCCATTGACGAGAACGGCAATTTCAAGAAGGAGGTCCCGTCGGATGCGTCCAAGAGAAAGAATATGGGTGGGCTCGGGGGCGGTTGTGCCGTGGAGGCTATGCATGCTTGATCTCGACTGCTTTGCTCTGCTGCTCTGTGCGCAATTTGGTTATTTGTGCTGTTTTATTCGTAGTTCCCAATAAATCATTCCGAGAACGGGACTGGATTGCTGTTAACATGTCCATGTTGGCCGGTTCGGAGAACTCCCATCAATCAACCTAGTTCGAACCTGTTATAGACATCAGATTGTGTACATGTTTGACTACGTTAGGTTGTGAGCCCCCATTTTCACCTGGGTATAGTTACTGCCTTATCCGGTCGAGCATGAGTAACAACAGCATTACCATCCATATCTCGCCGCTTGATCTCCCACTGCGGCAGCATGTCCTCGGCCCCTCGAACCGAGACCCGCTCCCAGGACAGTGTCAATTCCCCCCAGGCGCCCTCTTGCAGCAATCCCTCGAGCGGCTCCAACACCTGCTCTTCCCGCTCGCGCCACCGATTCTGCCAGCACCACCCCACGCTGATCTCCAGCCGCACCCATCGGAGATTCGGGAACTGACGTAACGCTGCCCAGGCCGAGCCCCACTTGCCGCTCATCCCGTCGACGACGTAATCCTCATCATCGTAATCAAACCCTTGCCGTCGCCTTCGCCACGATCGCAAGGGCGCGCGCTGTCGTCGTCTCGGGTCTCCGGCGGAAAGTCAGGATTCTTTTCGGATTGGCCAGCGACCAGCCGAAGTCCAGCCGCTGCAGCCACGGCGCGCCGACGCTCTCGGCCAGCAGCCGTACGGCGCGCTCGTCGCCCACGTCAAAGGTGTTGGCGCCGTACAGCAGGGGCAGCCCCTCGTCACGGGCGCGCCGGCAAGAACGCAGCAGGCTAAGGACGCGGACGGCACGAAAGGAGGTTATTGGGGGTCCCCAGTAGCCGTGCGATACGAGTTCTAGCTTGACCGGGCCTTCCCGGGAGTCATAGGCCCGGAGGCCCAGGATCGGCGGGCTCGCGACGAGGACGAGGCGGAAGATGGCCTCGCGCAGCTCCGGGGGTAGCTTGGCGAAGAGTGGGGATTGAGACTGGGGGTGCGGGGTCGGTGCTGGGCGCTTGAAGTGGAAGATAGAAGGCATGGTATGGTATGGGGAGTTGGCGGTTGACAAAGGAGAGACTGTGGGCTGGATTGTGAAGTGCGACGGGTGAAGATTTAAGACGATTGGTAACTGTACCCCACTAATGAATACCCCTTACGGTTGGTTGTAGCTGATGAAAGACGCAGGGATTGTCCTTGCTTGGGTTGGGGCCTGTAAGCATTGCGGTGGGGCATATGGCCGCTGACCTTTACCATCGCGCTGCTTATAAATTAAAACATCCTCCACACATTGGGTTGGTAATGAATGGTGTTTTCCTCTGAAATGACGTCTCTCAATATCAATTAGTTTCGGGAACATTTAGGACAGCTGCCGCCCATACGGAAATTGCCCCTGCTACAGCTCCACAGTAATCATTCAAGCTCAATGAAGACAGACCACGCTTCTCTTTCTTTCCCTTTCATCAACCAAATGATATTGTTATTTCCGGCGTAGTCGAGGCAGCACCTCGATATCTAGTAAATGCGGACAAAAGGGGCGTCAATCGATAGGATAGCCGCTTGGTATAATGGAATTGTCGGTCAAGACCTCATCACCATTCACTTAGACGTGCATAATCGTGGCTCCTGATTACTGTCCGGTCGTATGCAAACGTTTGATGTGGTGCGTTTGCGTTAATACTTCACACCAATAGCACAGTTCGGGAAGTACAGTTAACAGCTGTTTTGCAACGAGGCCATTCATGCAAGCATCGAGCCATCCTCTCAGGTTACAGCGTGAGAGTCGCCAGTGGCCCCGCTGAGTAACAGTGGTATTTCAATAAGTGTGTACCGTATAAATAAGTCCATACAAATTTTTATGTTTAATGAAATCATAAAATAGCTGCCCCTTAACTGCTTGATCCTTACCATTCCTGGGTAGCCCCTTTGACAAACCAAAATTGAATAATGAACGTTACATGAATAGGCAAGCGATGGTGGATGGAAGAAACAAGAAGCCATCCCCCTAAATGAAGAGTCAGGGGATGGGAACGCCATGCCAGGTGAACATAGTGAAGATGGTTAAGCTCCCAGGGTGGGTGCCTGCCACCATACTACCAGTTTCCGATCAAATATGAGCTGCTCGGTCAACGTTCAGAGTCATTCGACCTTCTTTCGGTCTGTCGATCACCTGTCAGTGCATGCATTGTGGACCAAAGGGGCATACAGACGACACACCCACTGAACTGAGCACCTACTCCAAACAGGAGTTGGTCCTGTTCTTGTCTGCTTCTTCTTGGAGGCCTGTTCCGCAAGGGAGGTAGAGGTGGAGGTGGAATCGGAAGCAAAGGTACATGGTCTCCATTGCTGGAGGACCCTTGGGTAGCCTGGGTTGAGAGCCTGGAAGCCGTCAGCGACCCATGTAAGTTCAACTTTTGAGGTACATCATTACATGAGTATGTAGCTGATTAATGGAACCTTAGAGGCAACTCGTAGTAGTTTGCTAGACTCCGGATATGTTGTTACGTGTCACGAGGCCGACTTATTTGTGGAAGTAGAGAAGACACTGAGTATAATATTTAGGAGGGTAAGATTTCAAATGACTTTAGAACAGGATGTAACACTTATATGGGTAGAGATTGAAGAAATGCAGGCAAACAGTGGTTCGGCTGGGTTCTACTCGAGTGTCAACATGATTGGGTTAGCCAATCACATCACGTTATTTATACCCCCTCACCCACAGCTGAACCAGCTGCCGCCAGCTGCAGGTACTCCAATCGACCAATTATATTTCGTCTCAGCCGTCTCGTATATATATCTGCAGTCAAAGAAGAGGTGATAGAACTCGTGATAACGGACAAGATAGATTCGGCCTCGATCAGTGTTATTGGGCTAGTTAATGACAGAATTTAACAGCTTGGCTTAATAGATGTAGACCTGGATATCCAATTAGTCAAAGCTTATTAATGGAAAGAAGTGTTTCATGACTTACAAACTCATCGTTCTGTCGATCTGTCATATCCAAAAACGCATTCTCGCCGATACGCGTGTGAGCAGCAGCACCACCGACCTCTACCGCTTCCGCCGCCTCATCCGGCTTACCACTGTTACTCTCCACACCGACCGACGAGCCCACAACGCCACCGGCGTCGTCGTCGACCGCCTCGTACTTGTCCTCCATACTCGTATCCTTGATATGAGCAGGCTTGCCGTTGCGCACCCGCCGCTTCGACTGCATCCGGTTAAGAAACAGCAAGTTGAGGACCTGCAGGACGGCGCAGGCGGCCAACGCGACGAAGATGCCCAGCACGGCCCGCAGTCCCGGTAGGTAGGCGGGCGCATCCTTGGCGTTGAAGAGTAAGGGTCCGATGATCTGGCCAGCGGAGGACCCGGCGTTGTAGATGGCCATGACGGCAGACTTCTTGGTGGTGCCGGCGGTGTTGCCGACGATCCAGGTGACGATGATGGGGTTGACGCCGTACATGATAGCCAGCAGATAATATCCCACGAGCAAGGGAGTCTGCTGCGCGGCGGTGCGGGGCAAGACGTAGAGCATGACAGTGCCGGCAATAGGGAGCAGGGTCAACAACACCAAAACGACCGACTTAACGCGGAACCGCTGCGCAGCGATGGAGGAGATCATAATAACGACCCACTGGATAGCCCCGAACGGTATATTAAGCAGCGAGGTGCGGTACTTGTCGTACCCCAGCCCGTTGAGGATAATGGGGCCGAAGGTATTGGTCACGCTGGCGGCCGCGTTGAGCAGCAGCGACATGCCGAACCACAGGTACGTCTTAGGCTCCAACAGCATCTCGGTGACGTGGGCCCACTTGAACTCGCTCGAGCCCGTGCCCGTCTGGTTAGCGCGGAGCCTCTCGATGGCCTTCGGCTTGTCCTCCTCGGTCAGGAAGCGGGCGGACGGGATGTCGGCGTCCAGCTTCCAGGCGACGAAGGGGGCGGTGCAGACGGTCAGGAGGCCGACGAAGAGGAAGATGCTAAGATTGGGGTCATGATGTAAGCAATGGACTAGACATGGATTGGCTTAGGGTTAGTAATAGCTGTCTTACATTTGCCACGACTCCAGTTTATCCGACTGGATCTTGCCCAGGCCATACGACAGAGCCGATGCCGCCATGGTCGAAAGGCCGTTTGTCCCGTACCACGTCGCGATTCGCACGGGCTGCTCGGCACGACGATACCACTGCGAGGTAATGACGCCAAAGAGGGGCAGGCAGCCGGCCTCGAACAGACCCAGGAAGAAGCGGGTGGCGATCAAGTCGCCAAAGTTGCGGCACGCCGACATGGTGGTCTGCGCGATGCCCCAGCCCAGAATGAGGGTCGGCATCAAGATACGATGGGGCACCCGGACGATCAGGAACGACATGAAGGGCTGCGAGATCAGCTGCGCGATCGGCAGGATGGAGCTCACGAGGGAGTATTGGTCCCCGACCAGGTGCGTCGACTCCCGGAGGCCGAAGGTGGCGGCGTAGCCCAGCACCGACTTGTCGAGGATCTGGAGGAAGTAGACCCAGGTCAGGATCACGAGGATGACCTTGTCGGTCTGGCGGCGAATGCGTTTATTCTGTTGTAGGGTAAGATTTAGGGATATTATTAGCAGCCATTGATGGTGGTTCGCCATGTCTTCTTACACCAGAGGCTACTCACGTCTTCCTCCGTCACTGTCACCCGCCCGGCCTCATTGAGGATCGCCAAGGCTCTGTCGCCGTGGGGGTTGGCAATCAGCGCATTTCGAGAGTTGGAGGATGCAGCTTGTCTCAGCCTGGTCCCGGAATCTCCTGCCTTGTCTCTAAATTTACGAAACATATCTGCCGTCTGGTCTCACTTGAAGTCTTTCAGGTAGTAATACAGCAGAAAAAAGTATTGAAAGTAAGAAGACCCCTTAAGATAGGGGAGAAGAAAAAAGAAACAAGTCAACAGCGGTGAATAATTACGGCCGCAAAAGGGGAATTGGGGTACATAACGATGACGGATGCCATGCATATATGCCTCCCCCACGTTTCCGGCACTGGCACGCCCACACTGTCGTGCATTCTATGTCTGTGCGGCTATGCAGCCCGCTTTGGGGGAGACGGGGAGGCCTAGAACTACCAATCTTGGTTTTTAGGTTTCGCAGATAGGTCATCTGCTAGAGCTGCACTCCAGATTGGCCCGGATAATAGCGGGCCGCCCGCTCGCGTAGAGTTACAGTACACGACATGACCCGGATTGGGATGACAGAGTCATGGTTGGGAGGGTTCAAACTCGCTGCCGTGCTGCCATGACAGCATCGGATCCGAGCGCGCGATAATTGTCAGCTGATAATGAGCCGCTCTCCGAACTTACCGCACTTGGGTTGATACGGCATGGCCGTAGATACGGAACGCGATTTTGTTATCCTCACTCTCTTCGTTTTCTTGAAGAAGCAGAAGAATGGAGCCCGATCAGGGGTAGTATCAGCTAGCTTGGCATGGACAGGGGTCCGAATCATTATATTTCCCGGGGTTGTAGCCAAGAAGTTTACCCCGCAAATCCCCCGCAAAACCTTGAGCAGGCCCTTAACCAAGCTCACGTAGCATTCGCGCCTTGAAAGTTTACGACTATCGAATGGGGTCGCGGAACGGGGTCCTTGCTATGACACTGCTATCGTGAAATTTGCCGTCAGATCCTGTTTTCGCACAATCGGTGCCACCACTGTTAAGATGATATTCGATGCGGTTCTTCGATTTCTCCAATTCCTACTGGGGTGCCCTAGTCAGCCAAAAAGACTCATATAGACCATAACACCCCAACTATTCATCTGGTGAAGTCAAATAGAAGGCATGAACTGTACCCCGATGTCTTCACAGTTTTCAAAGAATTCAGACATGCACGGCTCCCGTGGAGACGGATATGGAGACGGCGGTGTCACGTGGCAATATTGGCTGTAAATGGGTCTATCGTATCACGGCACGGTAGAAAGAATGTGGCTGCCTAGACGACGTACGGCGTGGTAGTCCGGAAGATCTTGTATATCACTGTCTACGTCAAACCATCCTTTGTATCCTATTTTGTTCTGAATTACCTTGTTTTTTTCTCTCCCTCTCCATTAGGCCCAAGATGATTTCCCTTGTCGCGTTCGACCTGGACAAGACCCTCGTCCGGTCCAAACAACAGCCCCTGCCGATCGAGGTCGTGGCCGCCATCAACTTCCTCCTGAGAGTCGCCCACGTCGCGCTGATCTGCCAGGGCGACTGGGAAGAGGTCGAGCCGCGGGTCGGCGCCCAGCTGGCCTCGGACATCCCCGACCTCGCCAAGCTCTGGATCCTGCCCGCGGGCGGCACGCGGATCTACGGGTACCGCCTCGCCGAAGACGGCCGCTTCAAGTACGAGAACCGCTGGAACCTCTGGAGCGACGAGGAGGTGACCACGATGGTGTCGACGCTGGACGCGGCGCTGGCGGCCAAGGGCCTCGCCCCGGACCCCTCGCAGATCCGGGGCCGGCGCGTCGAGTACTGCGGGTCCTACTTGAAGCTGCATGTGCTGGGCCGCGAGACCGACGAGGCGACCAAGGACGCCTGGGATCCGGACGACCGCAAACGCAAGCAGCTCGACGCCGAGATGCGGTCGCGCCTGCGCCAGCTCGGCCTGCTCCAGCCGAACCCGTTTCGGGCGGACGGCGACGGCCTGTACCTGCGCGGGGACGGGGACGGCATGCGGCCCGAGTTCGAGACCCGCGTCGGCTACGGGGACACCCTCGACATCACACGCGACGACGGCTTACAGCGCTTTGCCTGCTACCACCGCCTCGAGGACATCACGGGCATCCCCTGCAGCGAGATGCTGTGGGTGGGGCCCCGCGACGACAAGCCGGGCAGGGAGCAGTGCATGGTATTGAACAGCGAGCATCATACGTATGTGGAGAATCTCGGGGAGGCGGTGGCTACGATTCGGGCGATTACCGCATGTCTCTCCTGAACCGATGCACACTACACAAGGGAATCAATTTGCATGAAGTTTTGGCAATGGCGGACATCTGCGACAGGCTATAACTCGACACAGCCGTCTTCAGCTGGACTTCTAACAAACTGACAAACAAAATGTCCACGACATGTATAAGTGTCGCGGAAGTAATACAATTATCAGGCCAGATCTTCTCAATGTGTACGGGATGTATGTAGTTTGTCGCCCCTGGCTAACATTTAAGAGGCTGGGATTTAAAGTGTCGAAAAAGCTACTAACCAGAATGTGGGAGAAATTGGTCATGACCGGGACCATTGTATGTCAGAATCTTGAAGACATGGACACAGGACACGCGCAGGATCACCACCTCACCTCCCGTCACTTAAGTACAGGGCACATCAAGGTTTGCCGCTGTCTCAAACCATGCAGGGCTGTTCTAATAGTTTGCTCCAGAATAGCAACTGAGACTCAGTATATTCAAGTCACTCTTTCCTTTCCGTAGCCAATACGATATTTGCCATAGATTGTTAAGTGCTAACGGAATCACTCCACCTCCGGGATGAGATCCACATGGGAGGGAGTCATGTCCTCGCGGTAGAACTGGCGTGAAGGGAACAACATAGCTCAAGGTGCCAGGAAGGGGCATCTTGTTTTAAGTCATTATCATTGGTGACTCGTGGTGAGAACAAGTACTCGGTGAACTCGCCTTGGTATTTTCTGGGATCGACACCAACGGCAATGGTCTCAAAAAGCTTCGTCTTCAAAGTGCCACACATTCCTCGCGACGCATATTGGCCTGCATGAGCATTTAATCCTCATTGTACTGAACGGCCTGCTTCTTGTCTGCGAGGAGGATGTACAGGTTGTTGACGGACTCTTGTTGTCAGTACGTCTCTTGCAGGCTCGCTAGTGCGCAGCTTGCTCTCCCTGTTGCGGTGCTTTCACTTCCTAGCCTCGTAGTCTTATAGGGGAGCGGTATCCTCTTCTTGGCCCAAGGTCCTTGAGCTCCTCTTCGGCCGGAGCGAACGTGTTTTCACTAGTGCCCACGTCGCAGATTGGTTATCTGGTATCCAGGGTGGGCAAGAGCATGCGCTCCCCTTTTTGTAACATTGGCGGCAGAGGGGGTGGCTTGCAACGCCACAGCAAGCGGCGGCTGCACGTAGCACAGCCACAACTCCAGAAAGAAACACTCACCTGCCTTATCCCGTCCCCGCTAAATTAATTAATCCGCAACTTTATTTGTTTTCGATGCAGCGATCCCCAATTATAACCAATCCTCCATCCTCATGGCACAACTTGTGCCCGAGTTCTTGCTCCGTGGACTCGGCCCACGGATAAATGTCCTACGCCGGCCTGCCGCAGTAAGGGCAGGCGCCGAGCGTATTTCCATTAGCGATGTCGAGGTTCTATCTTCGTACAACTGGGTCAACCCGGCTCACCCACCCACCATCATGGTCCCAGGTAATACGGCATTTGCCTTTCTGCTAGGTTAAAGTTCCAAGAAACTAATGCGAAACGCAGGAGGGCCTAGAGTCTTGCGCCCTTCGATCTCGGCCGTGCAATTGGAGAAAACGGAGGCTCCGGCGCAAAACGACCCGCACTCTAGTCGACTGGGGCAGTCTTCTACCATGCAGACCCTATTTCAGGCCGTCGAGGTGCTGAGACCAGAGTGCCGTTTTAATAATGTCGACATCGTTGCGAGCCGCATCGTCATGGATCTTCTACGGCATTTCTGTCGAGCAATTGTCAAAAAAGACCCTTTGGGTTGAACGCGTCCGTGGTCCACAATTCGCTGATATTGGAGGCCCGAACGGAGGCAGAGCTTGATCACGGTGGCACGAGTATCTCAGGGGGCCCGGGTCACGGCATTACCTTTGAGGAGCACGTATCCGACTATCCGAAAGGGCTGGAGGGCAGCATTTCCCATTGGCGCATACTGCGTTACCGCTTGGGCCCGCTCAAGTGCGTGGTTCGCTACGAGGCCGACGCGACCAAGTACCCGTATGGCGATTGCTCCGGGCAGAGGCGCGTCGTCCTACCGGCGCCGGACGACAGGTCTGCCACCGTCGTCCTCCGGGGACACCTGACGCCACAGGCCGATACGATTGAGATAAAGTGCTTTGGCCACGATCGCCCCTTGGCTTTCAACACCTTCAAGCCGGAGATCTGGGCTGGCTGCACTGGCCACATGCTCCTGGGACGTCACGTCGATGGCCTGCTCGAGCAAGTGATTCTTGCGCCCATGCTGGAGAAAACGATGCTGTGGGAAAGCGCAGAACCACGTCAGACGGCCTTTCGCATGCTTCCTCATCTAATTTCGGACCTGAAAGAGGCCGTGCGAGCTGCGCCCGGCCGCCAGGCGGCGCTCATTTTTCGTCCGTATCCCCTGCAGCTAGTGGA
The DNA here is from genome assembly GCA_038364195.1 of Apiospora sp. TS-2023a. Lineage (NCBI taxonomy): Eukaryota > Fungi > Ascomycota > Sordariomycetes > Amphisphaeriales > Apiosporaceae > Apiospora > Apiospora sp. TS-2023a. The sequence goes on from JAQQWQ010000008.1 coordinate 289,408, forward strand.
GGTCTACGACGCCGGTCCGAAGCCGGACCGCCTCGTCTCGGAATATATGGTCAACAAGTTCTGGGGTGGGCGGAAGAAGAAGCCAGCGAGAGCAGACTGAAGGGTCCACGTCGAGGTGAAAGAGAGAGCATTGTAGGCTGGTTGTGGCTGTGTGTATACTGTTGATCCAGATACGCCTGAGAGTGTATGACACCCGTCTGTAGTGGGGTGGTTGACTCTGTAACATACAAGTATACGTTCAGCAAGCCATCACAAATGCATTAGTAAAGAAATATTATATAAAAGTTAATCCCACCTAAAATTAAGTACATAAACGTGAAGTTCTTGTACAGTCCAGCTTGTGATTACTCATGGCTGCCCACTTAACAAAACGATATATAAACATTGATTTTCCTGAAACAAAGAAAAAAAAGAAACAAAAAGGTCTTGTTCGTAACGTTGTCATCATCACGCCTGCGCCCGCTTCAAGGCCTTGGCCTTGCGAACGCGAAAGAGCCGGTAGACGACAAACGTCAGGACCACATTGGCCGCAATGTACGACCAGAGGAGCGCAAAGTTGGGCCAGGCGTCCGCGTAGGCGATCTGGAAGCCGGAGAGGTAGTCGTCAGTGGTGGCGACGGGGCAGTAGGCGCAGAGCTCGCTCGTCAATCCCATCTGGTCCGGGTTAAGGACGGTGCCACCGTGGCTGACCACAAAGGGGCCGAGAAAGTCGCCGCAGGTGGTGTTCGTGGTGGAGGCCTGCATGTGCAAGATCTCGGCCGGGTCGCAGACGACGGGGCTCCCCGTCAGCGAGGCCGACATGATGCCGCTGATGAGATAATTGCAGGGCGAGACGCGGTACATGAACTCCCAAAAGGCGGGGAGGTCCGCGGGGCGGACCGAGACGCCCGAGAAGGAGATGCACAGCAGCCAGAGCAGCGAGGCCAGCACGCCCGCCGTCTCGGCCGTCTCGACCCCGGCGATGGCCAGGTGCGAGAAGGTGCTCGTGAAGAGCATGTACTGCAGCAGGAACAGGAACACCTGCGCCCCGCGCTCGGCCGCGTCCGAAGCCGAGGACGTGTTTTGGACGAAGCCGACCGGGTAGTACCAGCAGAGGTAGGCGAGCACGGCCATGAGGCTGTTGTAGAAGGCCTCGACGAGGATGTTGGACAAGAGGAAGGCTGGTTTTGATTGGAATGAATTAGTTTGACGTCTCAAAGTAATTGTACTCAGCATTGTAGAGAAAGGGCCAACACTTACACGTCCACTGGTACATCTTGGACGGGCGCTCTCGGGCCTCGTACAGGGCGCGCAAGGGAACAAAGGTCGGCATGATCTGCTCGTTGAGGTTGCCGAAGAGCACGAAGAACATGAAGATGGCGTAAAGCTGGTTCTGCAACCCTTGGAGACTGTTATGGGCGCGGAAGCTGAAGCCGATGTACAGGGACTGCAGACATTTTTTGTAAGTAAGAAGGACAGTGTGTCGAAAGAGAAAACCATAATACATCATCTTGTAGAGATATGAAATGTCCATCTTAAACGTACCGAAAGGCCGACCATGAGGATTTTGGACCAGATGTACGTCGGGGACCGCCAGTAATGCTTAGCGGTGCGCAACAAGACCTCCCAGAGTTGCGACCAGAATGAAGTCACGAATTCTCGACGGAGGGATGGATCGTCGTTTCGGGCATGGGCGATGCTCGTTGTTGAGCCAGAGACAGAGACAGCAGAACGATTCCTCATGCGCGAAAGCTCCGACTTGACGGCCTGATATTCGGGTGACTCCCGCCAGGTCGCAAACCAGTCGATGCCTTGGGATCCATCGGTATGGGACTGGATGACCTCGAGCATCCATTCCGCGGGATTGGCCGTGTCGGGGCACTTCGGGGCCCCGTTCCGCTCGAGGTACTCGATCAGTGTATGGCTCTCGTCGCCCAAATCTTTGGAATGATTATGTTAGTACGCCACAAGCAACAGACATGAGAAGAGAAAGGAGGGTCAAGTGTGTGATTTCTCACCTCCGAAATAAGCCGTCTTTCCCCCCGACGAAAGAAGCAGCAGCCGATCGAAGCGCTGGAAGAGAATGGCCGACGGCTGGTGGATGGTGCAGAGCACGGCCTGCCCGCTGCGTGTGAGCTTCTCGATGAGGTCGCAGATGGCCCAGGACGTCTGGGCGTCGAGCCCCGACGTGGGCTCGTCGAGGAAGACGAGCAGCTCCGGGCGGGCGGCCAGCTCGACGCCGATAGTCAGCCGCTTGCGCTGCTCCACATTGAGACCCCCCTCGCCGGGGACGCCGACGACGGCGCCCGCAAACTCGCGCATGCCGAGCATGTCGATGACCTCGTCGACGTAGCGCAGCTTCTCGGCCCGGGGTGTGGTGGGGGGCTGCCGCAGCAGCGCGCTGAACTCGAGCGCCTCGCGCACCGTCGCCGTCTCGAGGTGCAGGTCCTGCTGCTGCACGTAGCCGACGCGGTGCGGGAACGACGCGGCGTCCGTCGGGTGGCCGTCGATGAGGGTCGCGCCGCTCACCACCCCCGTCGTGACCCGGGTGGCCAGGACGTCGAGCAGGGTCGTCTTGCCGGCCCCAGAGACGCCCATGAGAGCGGTGGACTTGCCCGGCTTCACCCAGCCGTCGACGTGGTCCAGGAGACGACGGTGTTCCTGGTCGCCTTTGACGTGGACGTCGTAGCAGAGATCTTCCCAGTGAAAGACGGAAGTGTCTTTGTCATTTCTCACCTCTTCTTCTTCCGGTGCTTTGGATTGCTCGTCTTGGATCTGTACCACCACAGTCGAGGTGGACGACGACGAGCTGGAGGAAGACTCGGCGTCCTCGACGTTTCCCTCGGGCACAGCACCCCTTCGGAAGATGAGAAATTCCCCTCGGCCCTTGGGCGGAGTCGAGAGTTCGGCCGCGGCTATATACGTGCCGAAAAGCCCGACCAGATAGGCAGCGAGTATACCGACGTTTCTGGTCGAGATTGATTAGTAAACCACAAAGGAGGCGTCAAGTCAAGAAAAGGGGAATCACTCTTACCTCCATTTATTTTCATTCCGATAGCCAAACGACAGTTGGATATAGGCGTCGCCGCTGACGGTACTTTCGCCGGCACGCGCCCCCACCACCGAACAGATCCGAGACGCCGGGGCCAAGTCGTCGTAGCCGGGCCCCTGCGGCACCATGTTGGTGGCGCAGGGGAACTGGCGGCCACTGAACTCGTTGGCCATGAGCGCTTCGAAGGCGTACGACAGCGGGTTGACGTGGTACATCCACTCGGACCAGCCGGGCAGGTAGGCCGGCGGGATGCAGAAGCCGGTGTAGATGATGAGGCCGATGCTGAGTAGGGCGCTGGGCACCATGGCCTGGGCCGGGGTGCGCGTCAGGTACGCGAGCGTGCGGTAGAGGCACGACATGACGAGCGTGGTCAGGTAGGTGACGAGGGAGAAGAAGAAGAAGCTGCCGGCGTCCTGGCGGAGGCGCGTCATGAAGTAGACGGTCAGGTTGAAGACGAACATGTTGGCCGTCTTGTAGGGCAGGTCCATGACGTAGCTGGCGATGGCCTGGGTCGACAGGCTGTAGAAGGCGTACTTGTGCTGCTTCTCGACCACCGGCCGCTCGGCGTAGACGGTCAGGACCTCGAGCTGGCTGGCAAAGGCGTTGAAGAGCAGCGAGAAGAAGAGGATGCCGCCGCGGTAGTAAAAGGTCGAGGCGTCCTCCCGGAGGCGGAAGAACATGCTCCCCAGCATCAGCGCCATGACGACCTGGAACAGGAGCGACGCGATGGTGTACGCCGGGTCCGCCAGCAGTCGCCGCCAGCCGCGCCAGAGGTTGAGCCCCACTTGGGCGGCGTACGAGGTGCTGTAGGGCGACCGCGACGGCTGGCTCTTGGCCTGTTCGGCGTGCCGCGACTGCTGGAACTCGGCCAATCGCTCGTCGGTCGGGTGTTTGAGCTCGTAGTCGGCGAGCTCGGCGACAAGGTCCTGGCGCTGCCGGCTCGCCTGCCATCTCTTGGCGAACTCGTCGGGCGTGCGAGGGGCGCGGCTTTCAAAGCCGGAAAGGATGTGACGTTGGTTGGGGCTGGTCATGGAGGTCAGGAAGTCGGGAGTGGTTTGCCGGTCGGGACCTGAAGAAGGTGTGTGGGTTAGTCAAAGGCTGACAACGAAACTCTGCTCAACCTACAGTGGAACCCGAGCTCTTGGAAGTATGCCTTGGCTTCATTTGTCGGACCAAAGTATATCTGTCTCCCTTCATATAACACGGTCACCCGGTCAAATAACTGGAAAGTAGTTGTGTGATTTAGTGAGACCTCTTCAATCGTTTACAACAGAATCATACCTCATAAGCACTCTGCGGCGCCTGGTAAATGGCCACAGCCGCGCTGATCCCGAGCAGGTCGGCCTGCCCACGGAGGCACTCGCAAAAGTTGACGGCGTTGGCGCTGTCGAGCCCGCGCGTCGAGTTGTCCCAGCACTGCAGGCGGGCGCCGGCCAGGGTGGCCTCGGCGATGCTCACGCGCTTCCTCTCGCCGCCGCTGACCCCGCGCACCATGTCGTCGCCCACGCGCGTGTCGGCCGTGTGGGCGATGCCCAGCACCGCCATGACGACGTCGCGCGACAGGTCGGCCATCTGGGCTCGCGTCAGGCCCGGCGGCGGCGTGCGGGGGGACCGGGCGGCAGCGGCGAAGCGGAGGGTCTCGCCGACCGTCAGGTGCGCCAGGTGGACGTCGCGTTCGGCGTTGTAGAGCACGTCGCCCCGGAACCGGGTCCGCACGTATTTAGTCCGGATCCCTGCGTGTTTGTTTTCTCTTATTAGCTTTCAAAGCCGCACACCGGTTTTCCCAACACTCACTCACCTCGGAAGTTCATCTCGGCTCCAGGGCTCACGCGCAGACCCGTCGTCTCGCCGGCAATGGTCTTTAGGAGGGTAGAGCACCCCGAGCCCGGCGGTCCCAGCACGAGGAGGAGCTCCCCGTCCTCGATGACGCCCTCAAAGTCGCGCAAGATGGTCGTGTCCTTCGGTTGTTGTCGTCGTCCGAGGAGGAGGCGCCTGGCGAGCCAAGGAACCAAGTCCCAAACCACGCCGCCGGCGCTCTGCTGGTGCTTCGGCGCCGTGCTGTCCTTGCCCGACACCGTCAAGTCTCGGAAAGCCACGCCGAGTTTCCGCGTCGTCGCTCTCGTTCCTGCTCTTGTGGCGGTGTCGTCGTCGAGGTTCCAGAGGTCGGTGACGGACCGGATCCATCGTTTGGCGTCGAAGGTTGGGGAATGCGGGTCTAAATCGCCGCCCGAGATGGGCGTGTGCAGATTCCGGGCCAGCGACTCGATGTCGGCCTCTATGTATCTTCGACGACCCTCGCTCTCTTTTGAAATGCGGTGGTGCCTCAAGTCTTTCTCATTGTGGGCGGAGTATGTTGGCAGCGCACTACTACCAGGGTCACTTGGGCCCGTTTCGAGTTTTGAATTGGGCATTATTATGTATGTGTCGTTGATGGATGATGGGACAAGTAAGACCTGTTGAAACGACCAAGTATTAATTAATTGATAGTGAAATAGATGCGGCGCGTTTAAGAGGATGAGATGATACAGCCATTCTTCTGGTGTGAGGCTAGCGGTTTATAGATGATCATGAATATGGTACTAGTGTATACTCTCTCTACAGCGTGGCCATCCGCGGATCCCGCCCCGAATGCGAAAAGCGCAGGGTGACATTGTACGTCATGGGCGAATAAATCTAGACGTTTTCTCATTGGCCTCCGAGTGACGGGACTAGGTATGCATGATTGGATCGTGCTTAATTACGGTTTCATTAGCAGGATCCAAACCTCCCAAGGCAGAATGCGCCGTTGGGCCCAACCGGGGTGTTGGGGCCTGGAACGGGTGGAGGGAGGGAGGACCCCTGACTGAAGGAAGCATCGGGGTCCACTTTTACGACAGCGGGTCCAGGTCATAACCCATCGGGATCTAAGCCACCTAAGTCTACGGATGCAGATATAGTAGTAGTTGAGGCCATGCACCCCGGAAACCCGCGGACATGGTGCTAAGATCCTATTATAGTCGCCTTCGACTAACATGGATTTGTCTCTCTTCGGTGGGCCGGAAACACCGCGGCTTACATGACTTAAACCAACAAGCGACGCGGGAGATAATACGTAATTATTGCCCTCCCGTCATCATGGCTTGAGTGCACTCATAACATGATGCCTTCTGAATACGGCACCTCGGGGTTCGGGTTCGCCATGTGAGTAATTGGCAATCATGCTGAGCCAGCAGTTTTAGGTTTTGCTGGGCCTTGAAAGTTATCTCTAGGAACGAACCTATATCAAGAGGCTTTAGGCGTTAATTAGAACGTGTATTTACATGATTTCAGTCGCTAAGAGTTTAGGGACAGATGCGAATCAATAATTGGAAGTCCTGCAATTTTGAAATTGCACTCTTGAATCTAAAACATTCACACTAGATATGTACATGGAAACCAAGCAATAAAGATACACAGAGCGCGAAGTGCTAGACTCTCACAGGCCCCTCCCAGACCTTATCCCTCCCATTAGATACCCAACCACCCCCAATTAGAACTCTGTAAACAGACTAGGGACCCAGTTCACGAACCAGCTTGATATACTCAATCGCCCCGAGCGCCGTCAAGACATGCCACCAGCCATGAAACTCCAGCAGGTGCGACCACGGAGCCCCGACCGCGCGCCGCCAGCTCCTCAGGGGCTCGCAAAACTCCAGGTCCACGTGCCACAGCCCGTAGCCCAGCGCCAGGGCCAGGATGGCCTTGAAGAACCGGCGCATATGCTGTTTCGCCTTTTGCTCTTTCTCCGCCCCCGCCGCTTGTCCTTTACAGGAGGAGGAAAATATCAGATACAGGGTACGAGGCCAGATGCACGTCAGCTGGGCGCCGAAGATCGTGACGTGGTACATGACGTTGCCCGACCGGACATAGGCCACCGCGAGACCCGTCGTGACGGTCACCAAGAATACCGCGGTGGTCCGTCGGACCAAGGGGCCCCGTCCGACCGTGTACAGCCGGTGCAGCATGGCTGTGGCCAAGACCAGCATGGATAGCTCGTCGCACAGCTGGGCCTGGAGAAGCATCGTCCCGTGAAAAGCCGTCGACGTGACGCCGACGAGGACCATCGACATCGACATGGCGTCGAGGCGGGGGAACAGCACTCCTCCGGGATGATGACTATGGCGGCGTCCGGGATAGCAAAGTGCCAGGTATACGTATGCTATGTTTGACAAGGTGTTGATGAACTCGGCAGCATATTGCGTCACTGCATAATCTTCCTCGCAAAAACTGTCACCGATTCACTGTATTAGACTCACGACCGAGAGACGTAGGTAGGTAGGTATTGGCCCAAAGGCAGGATAACTTACTTAGCCCAGCTGGTGGGTAGACCCCAGACGCCGGTTAAAGCGTACTTGTCGCCGGAAAAGTCGTGATTGTGATGACCCATTTTTGATTGGAATGGGAAACCTCTTGTGCTGTTGTGGTTGCTGCTGTATTGTTTTATGACAAGTGACTGTGCTGCGCTGTGCTGCTGATAGATATTTCGATTCGCTGAATTGGTGTTGCGCCAACCTATGCCATCAAATACGTTCTGTTAGAGTAAATCGTACGGCGGTTATAAACGCCGTCTGTCAGCGGCATCTACTAAAGCGCGATAGGCCGCGGGGCCCCGGCCATGTAGTTTGGATCTTGGCAGATAATCATAAATAAAACGGGGCTTGGCAGAAGCATGGGCACCCTTGACCCTTGGGGCCTTGTGGATGTCCCCACTTGCCGCACTCGCATAGCTTAGCAAGCAGAATTAGGAGCGAAGCGATTGGTCCCCTTGATGCGGCGCCGTCGTCGGGATCCATGGGTGTCGTGGGGGAGCTGTCGTGGCATATCCTCTAAGCCTCAAAACTTTGTTTGTTTTCGGGCAGCCCCCTGTTGACAGTTGACCACCCCCCGGCTCGTTTCGGTGGAGTATAGTATTGCACTGACTCGCTGGTCCCGTGCTGAGACCACCTTTGGTCTCAAACGCCAAGCATAACCCTCGTATAGGTAGGTATGTGGTCGCCGAATTCGATAATTATCCGCCAGTCCGGCAAGGAAAGCGAATGGCCGACCCCCAAGCCTCGCTGTTTCGGATCCTCCCGCCAATGTTCCGAACCCGACATATTAGTACGTGCCGAAACCTGCCGCTACCACTTAACCCCGACCTCTCTGGCTGGACGAGTTCCCATTGCAATGCGTAGAAATAGAAGAAATAATAGCCTGATGAGCACACCACACGACCAAATAAACGCACGATAATATCCAGAGCCGCAGAGTCACACGGCAGTTTGTTCCCTACAATCATGACCGCCCAGCAGCAAGACGGGTCGTCGCACGCGCAGGCCTCTTCCGCGACTGCAGGCGACGCCCGGCACCCGCCAAGAGCATCGTTCGACGAGAGATACGACGGGCCCTATGGCCGACCGTCGCTCACATCCGGCAGGTACCTTTCCTTGTCGCAGGCCTGCCACGTCCATAGTTGGGAGGACACGAGATGCGAATGTCTTCTGGAAGAAGCGTCGCGCACCAATGATGTGGACGTCGATATCGATGTTCGACCACCGGGCATCGCGCATCTGCAGGAGGACAAAAGTGGTGATTTGGATGATGTACCGTCGTCGTCGTCGTCACCGCCGCCACCAGGTCAGGCTGAGGCTGCACTGGAACCCGTCCCGCCGCCGTTGAACTACACGCTGCGCGGGCGGCGCTCCGGCATCGCCCTTTTCGTCTTGTACACCTTTCTCGACAGTCTCGTCCTGCCGGTCGGGCTCTACTTCCTTCTGTGGTACGGGTTCGGGCCGGGCAACCCAAAGTACCACCCCCTCAGCGCGAGCACCGTCTTGACCATCGTCACGAGCGCCATGGGGGGCGCCAGCATCTACGAGATGCTTCTCCGAGCCTGGAGGCTTTGTAAGAAGGACAGCGATTGCCGGGTAAGCAAGTTTACTTGGGACAAAGAGACGACGTTAGTGACTGATTGGATGTGTGATTACTGCAGGTGATTGGAGCTCGGAGATGGTACTTGGACTGGTTTGAGTGGTGGTTCTTGTTGGCCTGGATCCTGATCATCATTGAAGTCGTCGTGTGAGTTTCTTTTTTCTTGTCTTCCCCTCCTAACCCTAACTAGAGACTCATAGCCGTTAGGGCGTTCCTACCCGACGAACCCGACAAACGCCTCCTGGCCATGCCGCTCTCGACGGTGCTCTTCCTCTTCGGCACCGTCAGCCTCTGCATCGACCTGCTCCACTGGCAGGCCGTCCCCGCGCCCGTGCGCATCTCGTCGATCCCGCGCGGCGCCCAGCTGCGGCCCGGCATCTACCCGCTCATCGAGGACATCTGCGCCGTGGACGGGTCGGGCGGGACCGAGTTCCGCCGCGCGCTGAACCGGCGCTACGCCGCCAGCCACGTCTTCCGCACCATACTGCGGCGGCTCGGGCTCTTCTGGGCCGTGGGGGCCGACTGCTGCGCCCTGACGACGGCGGCGCTCGTGTTTGGCCTTGCCGCCGCCGTCGACGATGATCTTATTGATTATGCTTACACGGTGGGGTGGGTCTTGCCTTTTCTCTGGGCGGGGCCTTGGGCTTGGGCTACGGTGGTTTACGTGAAGCGGGAGTTGCGGAAGGAGAAGCGGCTGTGGGCGAGGGAGGTCGAGATGAGAGATATTGGAGTTTAGACGGAAATGGTTATTGGATAAACCTTAGGTAGCAGTGGACAAGCTAAGCGCGACGGTGCGATGCAATTGATTGCTGGTAGATTCTGTGCCGCATATAGTTCATCTCAATTCTGAGGTTACTTTTAGTTACTTGTTTGTACACTTATGAGCCAAAAAGCATGAATATGAAATACATCTCGACTTTCGTTCTCCGAGGCCTTCTCTTTGGACCTTCGTTCTACTCTTGGGTGACGACCAAGTGTATTCGCCACAAATAGGCCTTAAGATGCATCGATTAGGCAGCAGTATGCGACGAAACACGAACGGCCCGACACGGCCATGGTCCTAATTCGACCCATGTCGGATAGATTTTGGGGGGCATTGATTTGATCTTGTTCTAGATGCTTTGCTGTCTACATGCCAAGCTATGTATTGACAAGGTCGCACTCGCATAGATACGCTAGTTTTCGGCAGTACGAAGCATTAGGGCGGAACTTAATTTGGTTGGATCCATAGGTTTAATGCGTGGGGGTGATGGGGAAGGGGGAGGCGGAGCTGCGCCCCATGACCAATTGACCAACCGGGGCCGGACTCCGCGGTGAGCCACGCGGAGGTCCCCGGATGAAAGATGTCGGCGATTATGGTCCATTGCTAGCAAATGTTGGTAGCATTAATTAGCCTGCTGCCAAACATGTTTTGCTAGACCACGAACGCCAGGTTTCATATGAGATATAAAGCCTCCGACATGGCCACCAAGATTAGGAAGCTGTCTTTCCGCCGCAAACAAACCAACAGTAACACGAGAGACGACCTCAACAGAAACATGGCGTCTAACAATCTTGAACCCATTCCGCAACCTCCCAAGGCACCGCTGGTGGGCAACCTGGGCGATGTCGACGTCAAGTTCCCCCTCGACTCCATGGTAAACTTGGCCAACAAGTACGGCCCCATCTTCAAACTGAGCTTTCCCGGGCTGGATATGGTCGTGGTGTCGGGCTGGGACCTAGTCCACGAGGTCTGCGATGATTCGCGCTTCAAGAAATCCATCAAGGGCGAGGTAGAAGTGAGTGCATGCACACCTATCACATTTACCACTGACTGGCACTAAATTCGTCGTCGCAATCTAGGAATTAAGAGCGGCGGTTAACGATGGACTCTTCACGTCCACGGGAGAAGAGGAAGAGAACTGGGGCGTCGCCCACCGCGTCCTCATGACCGCCTTTGGCCCACTGTCGATCCGGAACATGTTCGACGAGATGCACGAGATCGCCAGCCAGCTGGCGCTCAAATGGGCGCGGCAGGGCGCCCACGAGCCCCTGGACGTGGGCGGGGACATGACCCGCCTCGCCCTCGACACGGTGGCCCTGTGCTCCATGGGCTTCCGCTTCAACTCGTACTACCGGCAGGACCTGCACCCCTTCATACAGGCCATGAACGAGGTCCTGAACGCCGCGGCGCTGCGGACCAACCGCTTCATGCCGTCCGTCTTTTACCACTCGTCGAATCGCAAGTTCAAGGAGAACATCAGGCTGCTGCGGTCGACGGCACGCGAGGTCGTGGATTCGAGGCGTCTTGCACTTGCCGACGGTGCTACTGCGGCGGATAGAAAGGACCTCCTGGATGCCATGCTGGTGGGAGTCGACCCCAAGACGGGTCGGAAGATGTCGGACGAGAGCATCATCGACAACTTGATCACCTTCTTGGTCGCCGGCCACGAGACCACGGCCGGCACGCTTTCTTTCGTCATGTACAACCTGGTCAAGTATCCCGAGGTGTGCCGGAAGGCCCAACGCGAGGTGGATGACTTGGTCGGCACGGGCGCCGTCACTTTAGAGCACGTCTCGAAACTGAAATACATATCGGCGGTGATCCGAGAGACCATGAGACTGAACGCGCCCATCACGGCCTTTGCCCGGGAGGCCCTCGGCGACCAGGTCATCGGCGGCAAGTACCTCATCCAAAAGGACACGCAAATCGTCTGCTTCCTGACGCGGTCGCAGAGCGACCCGGTCGTGTGGGGCGCCGACGCCGACGCGTTCAAGCCGGAGCGCATGCTCGACGCCAACTTCGACCGGGTGACGAAGCAGTACCCGCACTGCTGGGCCCCCTTCGGCACCGGCCTGCGCGGCTGCATCGGGCGCCCCTTCGCGTGGCAGGAGATGGTCCTGGCCCTGGCCGTCCTGCTGCAGAATTTTAATTTTGTCCTGCACAACCCGGCCTACACGCTGCGGATTGCGCAGTCGCTGACTATCCGGCCCAAGGACTTCCACTTGCGGGCCATTTCCCGCGAGGGGCTGTCGCCAGCGCAGCTCGAGGCACGCCTGGCGGGAGGGTACGTCGATAACACTAAGACTAGAGGCACACCAACCACCTCGCCACCGGGCTCTTCCTCCAACGGCGCGGGCGGCAACAGGACGAAGAAGGGGCGCAAGATGGCCATCTACTATGGCTCCAACTCGGGCACCTGCGAGTTCATGGCGCAGAGGCTGGCTTCGAGCGCCCACGGGCACGGATACGAGGCCTCGGTCGATATCCTCGACGCCGCCAAGGAAGCACTGCCCACCGGACGTCCCGTCGTCATCATCGTGGCGTCGTACGAAGGCCAGCCTACGCACAACGCGGCCCATTTCGTGAATTGGATCGAGAACATGGAGGAGGGGGATAAGAAGTTGGAAGGAGTCAAATACGCTGTTTGGGGCTGTGGTCACAGCGACTGGTCGGCAACCTTCCAAAGGATACCAGGCCTGATCGATACCACGCTGGAAAAGCTCGGCGCCTCGAGGATCGTGCCCTTGGGAACGACCAATGCCAAAGACCGCGACATGTTCTCCGACTTTGAGGCGTGGGAGGACCACACCCTTTGGCCGGCCATCCAGCAACACTTTGGCCAAGGAGAGTCGCCCTCTGCCGCCGAGGGGGGTTCCGATGAAGCCTCCTCCTTCTCCCCCACCGTCCACGTCTCCTTCACGACGCCCCGCACGTCGGACCTGCGGCAGGACGTCAAGGAGTCCTTGATCGTGGACGCCCGGAGTTTGACCAAGACGCAGGGGGGCGGTGGCAAGCGACACCTCGAGATCCAGCTGCCCAGCGGATGCACCTATGCCGCCGGTGACTACTTGGCCATCCTGCCGCACAATCCCAAGGAGACGGTGGGCCGGGTGATGCGGCGCTTCCATCTGGCCTGGGACGCCCACATGTTGATCGAGTCGTCGTCGCCGTCGCACCCGACCACGCTGCCCACGGGCGTCAGCTTGCCCGTCTCCGAGGTGTTGGATTCCTACGTCGAGCTGAACCAGGTGGCCACGAAGCGGGTACGTCGTTGTTCAGAATTCCGAAACCCTTTCTTGTGTGCTAATCAAAATCCTCAAAATGCAGAATATCACCGCCATCAGCCAACTGGCCGAAGACGGCGAGACGAAGGAAAAGATCCTGCGTCTGGCGGCTACGACCGAGGCCTTCGAGGACGAGGTCCGATCCAAATACCTGTCGGTCCTCGGGATCCTGGAACGGTTCCCTGACCTTCCCGTCCCGTTCGGGTGTTTTATTTCCATGTTGCCGCCCATGCGCGTACGCCAGTAGTGAGTCTACCTACTTACCTAGCTACTACCCTTACCTTCTTGTAACTAACCGATTCCTAGTTCCATATCCTCGTCCCCCCTCGCGAACCCAGGCCGCCTGACCCTAACCTACTCCGTCCTCGACGCCCCGGCCTACTCGGGCGTCGGCCGCCACGTCGGCGCCGCGTCCTCGTACCTCTCGGGCCTGCTGCCGGGCGACCGGATCCAGGCCTCGGTGCGCGCGGCCGCCGGCGGGTTCAAACTGCCCCTGGAGCCGGCCAAGACGCCCATCGTCTGCATCGCCGCCGGGACCGGACTGGCACCCTTCCGCGCTTTTATTCAGGAGCGCTCGTTTCTTGCCGGCGACTGCGGCAGCGGACAACAGAAACAGAACAAGTTGGCCCCGGCGCTCCTGTTCTACGGGTGCCGCCACCCCGCCGAGGACGACCTCTACCGCGACGAGTTGGACGCGTGGGAGCGGGCGGGCGTGGTGACGGTGTACCGCGCCTACAGCCGCCTTCACTGCGACGTCGACGCTAAGTCCAACGACGAGGGGGAGTGCCACGGGTACGTGCAGGACCGGCTGTGGCTGGAGCGGCGGGCCGTGGGCGAGCTCTGGCGCCGGGACGCGCGCATCTACATCTGCGGGGCCAGCAAGATGGCGCAGGCGGCCAAGGAGGTCCTGGTGCGCATCATCCTGCAGGACGAGAGCAGCGAGAAGGCCGGGGCAGGGGGCCAAGATGACGGCCGGGGAGGCCATGGCGTGGTTTGATAGGCAGAGGAATGAGCGGTTTGCTACTGATGTTTTTGATTAACTAAGGAGGGTCAAAGTTGCGTGTCTATTTATTTTTTAAATAATGTTCGATATAATTAATCGTAAGGATCTGGCCTCCAATACTATTTAGAGAATCAACTATTTGCCCTTGGGTCGTGTGTTCGTTGGTCATCATGAAAGGGGGTCTGAGCTTCAACTGAGCTTCTGTGACATGTCAATCAGCGGGGACGCACCAGGCTTCCCAATTCAACCTCGTCTGCCAATCAGATACTGGTTTCGCATGTCTCCTTCCAAATTCGTGGTGTAGTTATCAGTTACCAGTTTCGCATTCGCATTCACTTAAAAAATTGGTGGTGGAACAGAAAGGTGTCGAATGAAAAGGGGTTCAACGGTAACACATAAAGGGAAAACAGCTCTTATCGATAAGTCGATGACGTAGCCCCACACTGCCACTTCCTTAGCTCCCCCAACGTCACTGATTACGTGGGGAGCCCATTGTTGCGCGGGCGCGCGAGTGATAATATCGCCTTTCAATCTCACGAATTCCTTCTTTGATCAAACTTGCAGTCTGTGATATAATTCAGTTGCAGTTTCCAGGCAAGATGCTATCCGGAATCAAAAGTTCGCGGGCGGCCTCCGCGACGGCGACGAAGGCCACAATGACGAGAAGGGCAAGGAAGAGCAGTCGCTGACTACCATCCTCCCTACGCGCGAGGACCGCGCCAGCCTGCTGCTCCTCGTGGTCGAGTGCCTAGAGGAAATGCGCCAGCAGATGGCCAACAACTTCGAGGTGGGCGACGACGTGGCGGAAGTGGACCCGAACACGACCACGACCAAGCTGGAGATCGCCCCTCCATCCGAGAAGACCGCGCTCAACGTCAGCGACAAGAAGGCCGCGGATCAGCCCGCCGCTGCGGACCAGGCCAGCGCCGCCGACGACCCGCTGCCTTCCGCGGATTCGGAAGCTGGTGCCGCGGCTTCCCCAGAAGAGGAGTCCCAAAAGGCCAAGGAGAAGGCGCAGAAGCGACGGGAGCAGCTGACCAAAGCACTGGCAAAGGACGAGTTCGTCGCATTGAAGAAAGCCGCAATCGCGCATTTCGATGAGTGGCGCGATCACGTGCTCGAGCGCGTCGGCGAGGTCGTCAACCAAGTTGCCGATCAAGACGACCCGGACATCCAGAATGCCAAGGGCGAGGAGTTACGCCGTCGCGACCACGACGACCAGAAATCCGCCAAGCCTTCAGGTGTCGCTGCGGCTGCCGCCCTGCAGGATGACGGCGGCTTGGCCCACTTGCAGAAGACGTACCCTCCTCAGGCGACGCCGCTGCGCGACCTCGAGGATGCGCACCGCGTCTTGGTTCTTCATTCGCTGCTGCTGCTCTTCCTCAGCCTTGAGACGTACCAGGCTGAGTCGCGCGTCTTGATGCTGCGGCTCGCCAGCGCACTGGCCGTCCCGCCGCAGATCCTGGCCGAGGACGAAGGAAAGGTCGCCAACGGCCTGCTCGAAGCCGCTAAACACATGAGCGCCGACGAACAGAAAGAGGCCCGCGTCGACAAGAACTCGACGTCCCGCAAGTGGAAGGTCGGTCTGGGTGCCGCAGCCGGTGCGGTCCTCATTGGTGTGACGGGTGGCCTCGCGGCGCCACTTCTAGCCGCTGGTCTTGGAACTGTCATGGGAGGCTTAGGTCTCGGCGCCACGGCCACTGCTGGCTACTTGGGCGCGCTGGCGGGGTCAGCCCCGCTGGTGGGTGTCTTGTTCGGCGCCTATGGTGCCAAGATGACGGGTCAGATGGTCGACGAGTACGCGAAGCAGGTCGAGGACTTCGCTTTCCTCCCGGTGCATCCTGGCAAGAGGGGCAAGGAGAGCGAGAAGCGGCATCTGCGCGTCGCGATCGGCGTTTCCGGGTGGCTGCTCGTGGAGGACGAGGTGGTGGATCCCTGGAAGGTCTTCCTCTCCAGCGAGACGGAAGCCTTCGCCCTGAGATTCGAACTAGATGCGCTGCTGAAGCTTGGCAACGCCCTGACGGGCTACGTGGCCAGCTACGCCTGGGGCTGGGCCAAGAAGGAGATCATCAGCCGCACCGTTTTCGCGGCGCTGGCTTCCGCGCTCGCTCTGCCGTACGGTCTCGCCAAGGCCTCGCGAGTCATCGATAACCCCTTCAGCGTGGCCAAGTCGCGGAGTGACAAGGCGGGTGCGGTATTGGCTGATGCGCTGATCCACAAGGTTCAGGGCGAGAGACCGGTCACGCTCATCGGATACTCGATGGGCTCGAGGGTCATCTACGCTTGCCTGAATGAACTGGCGAACCG
Source organism: Apiospora sp. TS-2023a (assembly GCA_038364195.1). Lineage (NCBI taxonomy): Eukaryota > Fungi > Ascomycota > Sordariomycetes > Amphisphaeriales > Apiosporaceae > Apiospora > Apiospora sp. TS-2023a. The sequence continues at coordinate 305,724 of JAQQWQ010000008.1, forward strand.
CAAGGCGTTCGGTCTGGTGGAGTCAGTGTGTCTGATTGGCTCTCCCATTCCGTCAGATACCGTGTCTTGGCGGCGCATTCGCTCTGTCGTTCCTGGCCGCATCGTCAACGTCTACTCTACCAAGGACTACCTACTGGGCTACCTGTACCGCACCAGCAGCTTGCAATACGGCGTAGCTGGGTTGCAGACCGTGCACAACGTGGACGGCGTCGAAAACGTCGACGTCTCAGACCTGGTCGATGGACACACCCAGTACCGGTTTCTTATCGGTTCCATCCTGCAGAAGGTCGGCATCGAAGGCATCGATGCGTCCGTGGTGGAGCAGCAGATGAAGTCGTTCCGCCGGGAAGAACAGAAAAAGAAGGAGAAGGAACAAGACGAGAAACTTTCACCCGAGGCCAGAGACGCGCAGTTGGAGAAGGAGGCGGGGCGACTGGCGGATGAGCAGCAGGGCACCATTCGGGCGGAGATTAAGCGGAAGGAGGTGCCGAAGTCGTCGTCGTCGTCGGGTTCGAAGGTGCATACGTTGATGAAGTAGAGTGATACTCTCGTCCAGAGGCTGACAAAGCGACGGATGATCCCGGGTCATACTATCGTTAGGCCATTTTTATAAATAGACATGTCCGTATTGCAGCAAGTTATGAACAAATGGGCAGTGATGCATGCCCGATGCGCCGAGACCCGAGCTGTAATGAAGACCTTGAGAACCCTAGGCCTCACTAAACTGTCTTAGAAGTATGCGTGGAGTGCGATGAGTGGTTTTCTTCACGCAACTGAGGTGCCGTCGCAAGAAGCACGTTCCTATCTTCTGATCTACTACTTTGAGGAAACTTTGGAAGGTCAGAACCTCCTGAAAGATATTGCAGAGCTTTATTCTCGTAGTGTTGTGTAGCAGGTTTTCGGATTGATCATAGGGGTATGGTAATATAGCAGGGACGGCGTGCTTGGTCACGAGTCTTTTCTTTCTAGATTGTATTTTCACTTTCTTCATTTATTTCAATGCCTGGTGAACGCAAATGAACGACTACTAACATTCATGTTCGAGTTACTGCAAGCCTACAGAGAGATATATATTACTAAAACAGTAGGTCTCTAGTCAATGCCGTCATGGATTCCACTCCTAGTTACACCCTGCTTTGGTAGAGACAGCATAGATTGATGTCGTATGGTCATACCTAACCACATGAGTTAGCTTTGACATCAACTTTGATAATTGGGCACCGGAGATCAATTGGAAGATATCCTTTATAACTGAGTATGGAATCGGAATATAAAATGAAAACTCACCAGTAGTTCCCACGGCTGATGGCGTCCCCATTGCACACTCTACCGGACATGGTGCCAGAGCACCCGGCCTGGTCGTAAAACCAGAGCGCAAATGCTATATTGTAACGGTCAGCGAGCCCCGCCTCAGCACCCTGCGACTATAAGGGAAAAAACGATGAAGGCTTACAGTTGGTTCGGAAAGAGCCATTTCCGATGCCGGGGAAGAGGGAGGACCAGGAATAGCATGTGCCTAGATCGATGGTCTTGACCTCTCCGCATTTGCCAGTGAAGTTCCTGCACGAGGGTGTTTGGTCTTAGTCAAGTAGATCTGATATATCTTGTCCGCTTTCCAAGCGACGGGTCAGAATAGAGCTTACTCTCCGTCGCAAGCCCAAACCCAGATAGTTGGGGCCTGGCGGGGGAACAGACGTTCCGTGTTGGGAGACTGCTCCGGAGTCGGCTCGGCAAGGGGGCAGCGAGAGCAGCTGGTACGGCAAACGCCAGAGTCCAGAACGTGGAGAACTGCATTTCGGTCAGACGGGGGCTTTGTCGGGCTGTAATAAGGAAGTGTTTGATTCTTGGCTGTAGGTCTCCGAATGACTAGCTGGTGATGAATGAAAATAGGATTCAGCTGTGAGGACATATATTTGTTATAAACCACGGGCTCGCTGTAATATGGATCTAAACGTATGAGGTTATATGAATGGTATGCTTACTGGGTGTCATACGAGACAACCACCATTGCCTCTTGCCATCCACGCTGATGCGGATGACGGGAGGATCAGCAGATGGTCAGCCAATTAGACTCGTCCGAATGAGGCTGCCATGCTGACGCTGCGGTTTGATTGCATGAGATTAGTGATCGCACATTGTTGTGCTTACTCATTGTTTTCAGCTGTATACTTATACGAGGTAAGCAAAGGCTCTCGTGTAGTCAGATACATCTCGTGTCCTAATTGGGAAGGAGACTGTACGACATCGTTTTCTCTATTACGCCGATGGACTTTGAACTATAATTACAGGACAAGGTAACGGGAAGGTCGAACTCATTTCTACGCCAAAAGTAGTTATATTCGGATGCGTTTCGATATTATGTAACTCGTACAGCGTCACATGCCTCCAATTTGACCTGCCCATCCATGGTTTGAAATAGAGAGGCCGGCAGCTTCAAAGAAGCTTGCACGAGCGTGCGTGTCTCGACTGCATCCTTCATTAACTACGTCCCACGATAGCGTTTCAATGACAAACTTCCATTCTATAGGCAATGCAAGCGTTTATCTAGGTTACTTCAGCAACAATCTACATCTCCTGACGGGCCTAATCCGTACACCATACTCAGTGAAACTGCGAGTAACTGGAATCTTGCGATACGAAACGCAAACAAGAAGACCTACACGGGAAGGTGCCCAAGGGAAAAGGCCGGGTGGCTGAACTGCCTCACCTTGATATAACAAGAAAAAGGGCTGGAAAAGGGGGCGGCATTGGCCCATAGGAGCTGACAATCGTGGAACATTGGAGATGGTTAAGTCAAACCAACTCGAGTCAAGGAGCACTCATACGAGAGGCTCTATTGAGAAGCACTCAAATCCTACGGAGCCCGTTGCATTTGAGAGACCTCGACCCATGAAAGTCCAATCGGCTTCAGCAAACTGCTGATGCCAACTGAAGAAAGCTTCATACACAAGGCCATCGGAGTTTGCCAACAGCCTGGACACCGAATTCCGAATCCCCGCTGGTGATCCACGGGGTTCAATTCAGCTCCAGGATCCACCCCCGCGCAATCCCTTTGTTTACCTACGGATACTTCCGCTCAGCATTCTGCCCGATGCGACACAGGATAGGGAGTCACCCTGTCTACTTGAAGTTTATTCCATATCTCAATGTGCGGTGAGGAATGAGGAACAAGTCGGCATTCGCATGCAGTAAGTCGTACACCTCAATTGCCTCAAATCTTGCTGGCATCCGAAATAAGTCGGAATAGTCTCGGACGATCTCGGCATTCCTCAGGACAGGTTTGGTCACCAGGTAATACGTGACGTGGTGAGTCCAGTTTACGATATTGCGATGGTGCGGGGGAAGTGGTTTGCTCGCATGACCTCTCGTGACTTGCGACTGCTCGGGTGCCGTGTCGTACCACCAGCATTTCCGGAGAAAAGCGGGGGATGCTCATCTATTTAGAGTTGAGGAAACCAGTTTATATGGCCGAGTGCAATTACCATCTCACACATCGTGGCGCGCCCTTCTTCTTACACCTTGTTCAATCCATTGGCATTTTGCATAGCAACTGCATGCCGTATCATCTTGGTGAAATGGCAACTCCCGATTCTCTGGTCTTTTTGCCCTTGGAAGTGACTGGGTGACGCTCGTGAATGAGTGGAGCGCAACCTGCCCCTGCAACCTGCCCCTGCCCCCGTGAGAACCACAACCAAATCCGTACGAACTTCAAAATGCTTCCCCAACTCCCCGGGACAAACCCAAAACCCCAAGGGGCCCCGCCATCCTATTCATCCTATTCATCCTATTCCCTTTCGAATAATAAGTCGTGGGAATCCATGATTGTGCCCTCTGTATTGGAGGTAGGTATTGTCACATTTGCCCCCCTGGAAGTTGGTCCCCAATCTTTAAGAACCCCCGGTTATTCCGTTGGACTCGAGGCACTAGCTTCGGCCTGCGCCATTGTCATCCTTCGGGATGCGACAGGCACATGGTCGTCTGCATAACCTCAGCTGATAAAGCAGCATCTCACCAATATGTGTCACCGGGTGAGAAGGAAGGAATCAATCAGCACGCATGGGCTCGCTTAGACAGCAGACGACGACCTAGATGTCACCGGACCTCGCGACACGTTGGATGCGCGGCACGCCTTACACACTCCGGCGAGTACACCAACTAGGGAGACTCTAGGATTGTCACAATTTGTCACGAAGGGAGACAAATCGGTTCGACGCATGCGGCCACGTACCATTACCGGACGCCGGTAGAAGCAGCATCCTCAGTAGACGGACGACGGACGACGTATGCACTCCACCCCGCCGAGTCGGAACACCTGGCCCCAATGATGGACGACAAGCGTGGCATCGGAACGCTTAAGAGGCTATGACGTAAGGACGACCATATATACCCGGTGGATGCTGCGAGAGGGAAGAAACCGAACCGCGACTAAGACGAGCATGAAGAGCAGTCATGAGGCCAGACAGTGATATCAGCAACGGCCCCGCGAGCCAGCCCGCGCGCGGGCTACACGCAAGTAGTACGAAGAAATTCCATCCTGGGGCTGGAAGCAAGAAGGTCAGCCACGCACCCTCTAGCGGAGATCCTCACGGGATGACGATTGACACATGCTACGTGGTGCGTAGAAAAGGGAAATGCGAAGGCAGAACGGGTCGATCGCTCGTGAAGCTTGGTATGGTGAGGGACTGCGGAGGGTTGGGAAGGCAGGATTGAGAGTAGATGCTGGTCAATTGATATCAAGGGTCGTACATTGAGTTTTGTCCATTGCTTTACTGGAAAACATTGTAACACGCTATATCAGTAAGAAATCGGCTAATCAATACTGTCGCAATCTATGTCTGAAAAATGCTATCAGAACAGAAGCGTTGGGAAGTCCCAAGTTTCTAGTTAGTGGGTGCCCAGTGCCCAGCGCCGCGCCGCTCAAGCACTCCACTGGCTGGGCGGGTCGGTTACTGAAAGCTTAGCGGGAGACCCCGCGGCAGGCGACGACCCCCACGCACGCGCAACACTTTGCACAAGAGATGCTGTGACGGTGGTGTACCTTGACTACTTCTGTTGCAAAACACAAAATGCAATTGAAGGTAAGAAGACTGACTTAATAGATATGATGGTCATATTATTGTGGAATTTCTGAGTGGTCTAATGTCATCGGGCGGGCATTATGCCATGAAACAACCAGGAGATGATCAAGTTGCTCGATATGGCCCTAAAAGTTCAACGGCCCCCTCTGATGAATGTGGTATAGCTACGTTACGTTTTGACGACTTTGATAACATTCTATATCAAGAGATGAAACAGGTAATCGACGGATAAAATAATGATGACTGAAGAGCAAGTAAGTACATATTAGAAGTGCGGGCTACCGACAGCTACTACCCGACTTTTGTAGCTCTAGCTCCTGTCAAGATACCAGAGATGAAGATGATATGAGCATAAGAGACTTCCAGAACAACCCCGTTTCAGCTCCGGATTCTTGCCCCGAAGAAATTAACCCAATTGACAATGTCCCGTTCTATGGGAAAGCGGCTTCGGCGAGTTCGGGAAACATGGGATTTGTTGCCAACATAGCCACAAACGCCTATCTCCGGTTTTGGTTGTAAAAGTCGGGACCACTGGGTGGGTGGGGGTTCAGCTTATCAAGCATCCTGCATCCAACCTGACAGCTAACGCTCGATTCGCTTGTAGACACACACTGCAACACTCCCAGTTGTATTCCTGCTCAATCACGTAACAATATGCAATTTCTCTTTGGACTAATCAGATATATTTCGAGGTCATTGGTTGATCACTTAGGCTTGCCCGAAATCCATACACAAGCACATAAGCTTGCCAACGAAGTGCTGCATCTCGGACGTATTAAGTGCTAGCCTGCAATGCAGGTGCTTTGAAGCAGTGGGGTTCGATCATTTCTCTGGGCCCGAAGAAATCCCCCCAATCGCCTGAACCTCGTGTGCTGATTCGTCCTCTCCACTACCGAATTGCCCTCTTGGGAAATGCCTGCCCCAGAACACAAGCTCAATTGCCACGAGGGAAAGGGAGCCACTGTCCGGAAGAAGATGAACAATCAAACCTCCAAACCCAGTACTTTCCATCGAATGGTTCGACTTGTGAGCGTCAGTGTGTCTGCCGCTTTCTTCACCCGCGGCATTGGGACTGTGAACGGCAAACAGACCAGGTTTTGGGTGCGACGTCCGGCACTAAGCCAAAGAATTGGGCCTATAGTCCCCTGAAAATGTAGCCGCAGGCCCTGCCCGGCCCGCTGTGGGCTGGTCTTTTTAGGGGGGCGACAACGCGGCCTGGGACACATGCGCACCAATTCCGCTCTTCGCATCACAATTTTTGGGAAATCAGAACACCGAAATCTCTCCATGAAACCCCGTTATTCATGCAGATCGATAGGCTGATTTGCTGAGATTAAGCATCAGGTAGATCCAGACCCTCGGGTAGGATGGAGAAGAGTTTCCGGGAATTGGTATTCTAAGACAGTCACCAGCGAGAATGACAGTTTTGGTAGAATATTATTACCCAGTAGAGAGACTATTTCCATCCTTAGCTGGTCAATCCTTCAATATGAGAATATCCGTATAAAACGCTGTTAGATTGAGAATAAGCATAGTAGCATATCTTTTTTAAGATCATGTTTTCTCGTAGCATCGCCCCTAAGATCATCACCATACATGCCCGACCCACCCCCTACGGTTCTTCAAGGGGTCCCATCGCCCCATCGCATGTTTTCTCGGGACCAGAAAAATGGAAACGCAAAAGATCAAAAGACGAACATCTGCCCACTGCTTTTCTAGTAGCAGTCCACTCTTCATCAGTCGCCATTGCATGATCTACATGTAAGCTGCTGTACAACATCAACGAAACCTCCCCCACGACAATACCACCACCAAGAAGGTCGTCAAGTCAACATGTCGGTACCAACGTCGGATTTCAAGGTCATCATCGCGGGTGGCAGCGTCGCGGGCCTGACCCTGGCCAACGCCCTGGAGAAGGCGGGCGTCGATTATGTGCTGCTGGAGAAGCGCGACATCGCGCCCGAGATGGGGTTCGCCCTGCTGATCCTGCCGTGCACCACCGTCGTCCACGACCAGCTGGGCGTCTCCAAGCGATACCTGCCGCCCGCCATCCCCTTCACCACCCGGGACCACTTCGACGAAAAGGGAGGCGTGGTGAGCCGGAGCAACGAGGGTACCCTCATCGGCGAGAAGTAGGTCTTAACTACCTCGGAGAAAGGATGGAATGAACGGAGCCGCGACCTTGAAAAGGAAACATGTGCTAACGAGGAGGTGATGGTGGCGTTTTTGCAGGGGAAAGCGGCCTTTGATCATGATAGAGCGCAGCCGGTACCTCTCCGCCCTGCGCGACAGTATTATCGATCAATCCAAGCTGCGCTCGCGTGAAGGCATCGTCAGCTACGAGGAGGGACCCGACGGGATCACCGTGACTACGGATAAGGGCAACCGCATCCAAGGCAGTCTCCTGGTCGGAGCGGACGGCGTTCACAGTTCGATCCGCTCCATGCTGTATCCTAAGATTGATACCACCAAACGTACGTCTCACTTAACTCCCGCTTGGGATCTAAGACGAAAAGAGCGAAGTACTAACACGGTTTCGATGTCACAGAATTCGAGACGACTTTCCGTGTACTCATCGGCACATCATTCAACCATGACGTAGATAAGTAAGTCAAACATCATATGGGAGATCAAATCGCCCCAAACCAGAGCTATTTGACTGAACTGACACACCGCGCAGTAAGGAGAAGCTCCTGATGAAGGAAGGCTCGACAAACCACACCATCTCCCCGGGCGTCGGCGGCCTGGCGTGCGCGTCGATCCCCGGCAAGATCTTCTGGGCCATGTACATCCCGCTGGAGAAGAAGCCGCTGCCCGAGTCCGGGCGGCGGAGCTACTCCGAGGCCGACATCGAGGAGGCCATCGCCGAGTGCTGGGACGTGCACTGCTGCGCCGAGTCGACGTTTGGCGACCTGTACCGCAGCCGCACCGCGACCATCATGGTGCCCCTCGAGGAGGGGGTCGTGGACCTGCCCTGGAGCAGCCCCGAGGGCCGCGTGGCGCTGGTGGGCGACGCCGTGCACAAGACGACCGCCACTCTCGGATTGGGCGGAAACGCGGCCGTCGACGGCGTCTGCTACCTGACTAACGAGCTGATCCCCCTACTGCGACGGACCGCTAGCCAGGCCCAGCCCCGGCAACCGACGGCGGCGGAGCTGCAACAAGTCCTGAAGGCGTACGAGAAGCAGCAGCGGCCCCGGGCCTCGTACGCGATGAATGCGTCCTACTACGCGACGCGGTTCGAATGCATGCACAGCTGGTGGGCGTGGGCGGTTAGGTGGGTCTACGGCCTGCTGCCGGTGGGGTTCAAGGTCCGTGTGTTTTCGGACTTTAATGGCAGCGCGCCCGTTTTCGACTGGCTGCCCCATCCCGACGCTCCAGAGGGCAAGAAGGAGCAGTGAAACAAGTCAATTCGGCTGGATTAACAAATATCGTTGGTTCCTTTTCACATGTTATCAATCAATGGCTAAGACCGATAGACGGTCGAGACTGGCTTAACCCCCGGGGAAAGAGCGGGAAGTGGAGCGACTTTCGTTGATGATTCATAAGCTTGGTCTGAGACAGGTGGAAATGACGGAGCGTCACGATCATGAGTCGCGCTCAGCTGAAAGTTGCCGACCTAATAAGTCAAGACAGGCAATCACCCCAGTGGGGCGAAACCAGCTATCTACTGCTTTGCATTGCTTTGCCAGGGGCCAGATCAACAGAACACAGCACCCCAGGTCCCCAGCTACCCGAAGGCCTCGGCTGGCTCAATCATTTTCTGGGCCGAAATAGCGTCGTCACTCAACTCGGCATTGTGTTGTTTGCGTTTGACAGAAAGTGAGCAATCAATTGTCGCAAGCAAACATTCATGTTCATGTACCATACAACTTAATCGTACTTTCCCTACACTGTCTTATCAATTGAGCGTTATCTTTCTACCAAACCACAGCAGCAGCAATTGAAGCTTAGTATTCACCAAAACACAGCAATCTTCCCCCCGTAATCATGCCGCCCAATCCGTCGTGGGTCAAGAAGCTGGCCCCCGCCTCTCCCCACGGGGGCGAGCTTCTAGCGAAAGAGCGCGCCGGCAGCAACATCGACGTCGACCAGCTGGCCGAGTACATGTTCACCAAGGAGGCCCTGGACCAGCGCGAGCGCGTCCTGAAAGTGCTGACCGCCGACCCCGTCTTCGACAAGTCGCAGAACTACTTCCAGGGCCGCGACGCCCGCATCAAGGCCTCGCTCGGCAAGGCCAAGCGCCTCACCCAGCTCTCGATTAAGCACAAGTGGTCCCCGGAGGACCACGCCTGCGCCAATGATTTGCTGACCGAAGTGACGCCGTACCGGCTGCACGACACCATGTTCCTCATCACTCTGCGCGAACAAGGCACGCCGGAGCAGCAGAAGCTGTTCCTCAAGAAGGCCGAGAACTACGAGATCATTGGCTGCTACGCCCAGGTACGTGCTTGCTGACGTTTTATCGCTGCTCATGCCAATTAGCTCACTGTGAACCAATTGAATTAGACCGAGCTAGGCCACGGCTCCAATGTCCGCGGCCTGGAGACGACGGCGACGTGGAACCAGGCGGACAAGACGTTCATCATCCACTCGCCCACGCTGACGGCCTCCAAGTGGTGGATCGGCACGCTGGGCAAGACGGCCAACTACGCCGTCGTCATGGCGCAGCTCGTCGTGCACGGCAAGCACTACGGCCCGCACCCCTTCCTGGTGCAGATCCGGGACCTCAAGACGCACGCCGTCCTGCCCGACGTGCACGTCGGCGACATCGGCCCCAAGTTCGGCTTCAACACCATGGACAACGGCTTCCTGCTGCTGAACCAGCTCAAGGTGCCCCACGTCAACATGCTGGCCCGCTTCTCCCGCGTCGACCCGGACACCGGCAAGTACCAGCGGCCCGCCAACCCGTCGCTCATCTACGGCACCCTGACCTGGGTCCGCAGCAACATTGTCTTGCAGTCCGGCGCGACCCTGGCCAAGGGCGTCACCATCGCGACGCGCTACTGCGCCGTCCGCCGCCAGTTCCAGGACCTCGACGCGGCCAAGGACGCCGTCGGCGAGAACCAGGTGCTCAACTACACCATGGTGCAGTACCGCCTGCTGCCGCTGCTGGCCGCCACCTACGCCCTGCACTTCACGGGCCAGAGCATGGTCCGCCTCTACCAGGAGAACCAGAAGCGCATGTCGGCCGCCTCCGACGGCCAGCTCAACGACGCGCGCCGCCGTCCGGGGCCCGAGGAGCTCAACCCGGGTACCGACTTGTTAGCCGATCTGCACGCGACGTCGTGCGCGCTCAAGGCGTACGGCAGCACCGTCGCCGGCGAGGGTCTCGAGACCTGTCGCCGCGCCTGCGGCGGCCACGGCTATAGCTCCTTCTCGGGCATCGGCTCGTTCTACGCCGACTACCTGCCGACCCTGACCTGGGAGGGCGACAACTACATGCTGACGCAGCAAGTGTGCCGGTACCTCCTCAAGTCGGCCCGGGCCGTCATCTCGGGCAAGGCCGGCGACAACGACACCACGCGCATCCTCAAGACGTACCTGGACCGCCGCGACACGACGGGCGCCGCCTACGACATCCTGGCCTCGGACTCGGACCTGGTGGCCGCCTACGCCTGGCGCGTCGCCCACATGACCTTCGAGGCCCTCCAGCGCCGCGACGTCGAGAAGCAGTCCTGGAACTCGCTGCTCGTCGACTTCTACCGGCTGAGCACCGCGCACGCGCAGTACATGGTCGTCAAGTCCTTTTACGACGCCCTCTTCGATAAGGAGCAGGCCCAGGCCCTCGAGAACTCGCTGGATCGCCAGTCCGTCGCTGTTCTGCACAAGCTGTTCCGGCTGTTCGCCCTGCACACCTTGGTCGAGCGCGAGGCCGACGAGTTCTTCGCGGCAGCCGCGACGACGGCGCGGCAGATTTCGTTGGCGCGTCGGGCGGTCATGGCGTTGTTGGCCGAGATCCGTCCGCATGCGGTAAGGCTCGTGGATGCGTGGAAGTTCCCCGATTGGCAGCTCGATTCCAGCTTGGGGCGCTACGATGGGAGCGTGTACGAGGACATGTTTCACCGCGCGAGCGAGTTGAACCCGCTCAATGATGTCGTGTTCGACTCGAACCCGAACAGTAGCGTGTTGTTCCGGGGTGAGGCGGGGATGTCGAGTAAGCTTTAAGTACTTGTGTGTGCGTGTTAGATTATCGGTTGGGTTCGAATCGGTTGCTTTGAGTTGTGTGTAGAGTGCTCAAGGGCCTTTCGGGATAGATGTCACAAGTAACTAAATGAGTAAACATAGACAGAGACCAATAGAGCTCTCCTTGTCATCCTCGACGCTTACTGCTGCTAGTTGGTTTATATCTAGGTGCAATCGTACCTTCAAATTGAGCATGGTATCCACACTGCTGTATCGGCCTTGTCAACTCTGTCGAGCATATGCGAAAATAAGGCTCTCTGCCATTCCCTGATACGCACGTGATCCAGTTGCGCATCTGCTATGCGTGCAATAGCCTGAACAACGACTTTTGGGGGCCGTATGCTGGTCTCAAGGGTGGCAATGGTGGGGTAGTCACCACCTTCAGCAGCACTTCGGTGCTGGCGGTTCTGTGCAACGTCGGATCAGGCTCTGACCCAAAGTAGACCAACAATGACCATCAACGAAGGGCAAGAGAGAACTTGTAGGCTGCCGCGATCCAGGCCAACAAAGTTACTCAGATAGTCACCAATTGTACGTCAATACATAGCTAATTATCTCTTGATCCTTGGATCGAAGTTCGCAAGCCCGGGCGAGAATAAACCGGCCAAGTCTTCGATAACAAGAAGTTCTATAAGGTATTATTACAGTAGTATTCGTTTATTCCGCTGTTATAATCTGGAGTGAGTGAAATAATCAAGAGGGGCCCGGTGCTGTCAATGGGAGAAAGTACGGTTTATTCTCGCGGCCGCTTGTTCGGTGAGCCAGCCATCAGCAGCAGCCTCATTTCGTCTTTGGCCAGTGTTAAAACCGGAATACGGCCCAAGACTGAACACTTTGCATATCAGAACCAACGTGGTTGGTCAGATTTCGGTTGCGGCCCACAGTGAAGAGCACGCTACTGCATGGTCAACCTGGGGGCTTGAATCTCCAGGGTATTGCCAGCCATTTATTGGTCCGATTCTGGGGTGACACAGGGGCGGAGTGCTTCTTGATCCTGCCCCATCCGCATCCGTATCTGGCCCCCCTTCTCAACAACTGCATCATTCGTACGGCTATATCAAGCTGCAAGATTTCTCAAGTTATCCCAACTAAATCAACCTTCATGACTTGCACCTCATCATTGCTTCCTGACGACACTTCACTGAGCCATCCCCTGATTTCTTCCGTGTCTTCTTGAATCTTCACACCCACGATGACTTCCCTACCTCCACCCCGTCCAGTCTTGCTGTGGCAGCCAAGAGACTACACCGTATGGGATGCCAACCGGGACCGGATCTACGATTACTACCTGGTATGGAAGAAAGACCGCGGCAAAACAAAACGGTTGATGGAGGAACTCCATGGATTCCCCGAGTTCCCGTAAGTAGTTTTCCCCTTGCCTCCTGTGACTTTCGCATCTCACAGTTGCCAGTATGGCTACCTGGGAGTGGGTACTTCGAGAGCACTTCAAGTTCCGCAAGAATCTTACCGAAGATGACTGGGCACCCATTCGCCATCGTATCGCCAAGAGACGCAGACTTGGGAAAGACAATTATGCCATTGACCTGTGCGGCGCCCAATTATCGGAAAGCCGTGTCAGGAAGTATGTACGTAAGAAGGTGGCACTTTATGGTGAGTTCATGACCCTAAAATACAGATCCCCCTCATATATATGATGCAAGAATCTAACTCAGCGCCAGCTAATAACCCCGAACTGCCTCGAGACATACGGATTAGGACGCCACCTCCTGGTGAACCCTCTGCATCTCAAGAGTTACAAAGACGGGTGAATATGTCGGATCTACTGCTGGCTTCATCGCTAGACACAGCTGCTATCAAAGACATGCTGCCAGAGTGGATTGTTGAAGTGCGCAAGAACTCGCCTTTCAATCAAACCATGCTCCGACTTCAGCTCTGTCGTAAGTTTTCTACTGGACGGGCCATGAGTAAATAATTGTGCATATTGATTCTGACAGCAACGACAGTGGAGTCATACATGGTTACGGATAATGACCTACGAGACTCATTTGCATCTCTTGCCCAGATGTATCAGCAATGTCCATCTCCTACAATGTTCGGCGCGTGTAACTCCTTGGAAATACTATCTTTCGCTTGTTTCTCGACATCAAGCGGAGCAAACATACCCGAGCCTCGCCCCTTGCTCGATTGGATTGGGAAAGTTGTCGACTTGCGTTTTTTACAAGGCCTCTTTTCTGCGAATACACCAACGCTACTTGAGTTTTGGTCGAACCTGCTCCAAAAGGCCAATGCTCTCAACAGTTTCGAGGCATTCAAATGTTTGACCGAAGTTGGCCTTCGGGTTGCAAATGGACAATGGGCCCGATTTTGCCTACGTATCTGCTACACAACATATGAAAAAGGCATGACTATGGACCAGCGATTATCGGTATACGTACGCAATCTGATTAAGTCTAAGCTCCTGGCGAAAGGAGTTACGATTAATCCGATCTCTTTCATCTCCCTCTGGGGGAGCGCATCAAGCCAAGGAGATATTGCCATGATGAAGATACTGGTCCAGGCAGGCTACAGATTCACTGATTTGTCTGTTACTGTACAACAATATTGCTTCAGGGCGGCTCTGTTTAATGGCCGTTGCTTGAGCTATCTGCTCAAAACCGGCGCGACCATTGCCCCTGTGTTAGAGGATGGGGTATACTGGGACGGGCCTGGGCATCCGAGACTTGCCAGAGACCATATTTGGGTTAAGGGTGGTAAATATCTGACCCGGCTCGAGAAATCTTATCTGACCCTGCTCAACTGCTTTTATAAGAGTGGTTTGCGAGGCGACCAGACAATCACGGTATCGGGTATCTGCAGAGCTGCTTCTGGCGGTCTTGATTCGTTGAAGCATTACATGGAAACGACCCTATGCGTAACAATCGAAATCAAAACAGTGCTCCTGGAGATCGCCCTGTCAGAAGCAGCTGACAAAGGATGCTGTGACGTTCTTGGTTGTCTCCTGGATTACGGTATCGACCCCAACGTCTCCTCCTTAGGCGGAAACAAGTACAGCGGCCTTAAATCATCTCCAAAGTCTTGGAACCCAACACTGCGTGCGATCAAGAATTGCAACTTGGAAGCAGTGAGAAAACTTCTCTTCCGGCATCCTGTACTTCATTGCCACGATTGCTTCATCGGTGTCCTGTCCCAGCCAGGAGAAGACTGCTGGGCTGCCACCATCGAGTTACTTGAAACATCAGGTCTCAATCCGCAAAGGTTTGGGGATGATGAGGTTATCCAAACAGCTCTGTCCTATTGTGGGCGGTGTAATGACCGGGAACTCATACGACTTTGGAAAATATTCGAACTATGCAACATTCCATTTGACAAGAAGATCCACGGGGCGACCTTGCTGCAGATGGCCATTCGAAAAGATTGCTCTCTCGATACAGTGGAAGTATTACTACGCCACGGAGTTGATGATGGCTCAGAACTACTCTACGATGCGTTAAAGTCCGAATCGCCAGACAGAGAGAGGATCGTGGAATTGCTTCTGGATCGTGGCATATATCCATCCACTGGTGATGCGAATCTTCTTCTTGAAGCTGCGCTTACGCCTATGGAACTCAACGAGGGGGAGAATCTCAGATTTTATTTCTCGATGTTGGAACGTGGTGTAAGATGGACTGTCAACGCTCCAAGTTGTGGGACCAACTTGATTACATTGCTCCTCAGAGCCGGAGCCGAGGACTATTTAATTGCAGACGCCCTGGATGCTGGATGCGACCTTAATTTGCAAGGGCAACAAGACCAAGGCACACCTTTGGTGGAAGCAATCAACCAGGGCCGCTTAGAACTGGCGCTTGACTTCATTCGTCGAGGGGCAACTATTAATGCGATAATAGAATACACGGATGGTTGGTATTACCCAACCGCGCTTCACGCTGCCTGCGAATCGGGTGCACCATTGGCTTTTATTGAGACATTAATTGACTTTGGGGCACAGCTGGATGCGGGCTCGGAGACTCGGAGCGCCACCAGTTTGCATTATGCTGTTTCTGCCGGGCATCTGAACATAACATCTCTTTTGATAGCGCATGGGGCGGATATCCATGCTGTTTTCAAAGATGATGAGGACAATTTTGCTGTTACTCCTTTGGACTTGGCAGCTGAAGATGGTAACTTGGAACTGTGTCAATTGCTTTACGACCTCGGGGGTAGGAGTGGATCCAGGGCCATCACTGATGTTGATGGAGCTGTTCAGCTTGCAAGACGGTGTCAACGTCTAGGAGTATTGCGATTCTTTGAGGAACGCGTCGAGGGCTTGGATAGAATTCCAGACCTTGAGGACGAGGATGAGGACGAGGACTAGGGCAATTTGGGCTGTTACCCCGGGTATTGGGCTCGCTGCGCTTTCTTGCACACATGTTCACTTCCGTGGTTATAGATAACGTTTCCTAGTATATATACTTTCTGGACTATGTACAACTGGAAGCTCAGAGCCCTCTTCCGTAAATAGAATGTAAAATGACGTTGTTCAGGGATGGACGTTTTGCCTTGTGTCCCCCTTCTCCCCACGCCGCGAAACACCCGTCCCACCATCACTCTCCACGCACTCACAACATCTTGTTGAAGTTGTTGTTATTCGGCCACATAGCCGGCCCCGGCATCGGGCAAGTCTTGGGCTGCGGCTTGGCCCAGCTATCGTACTGGAAGAAGTCCTGGTCGCGCTTGTAGACCCCCGGGATCTTGAACGTGTTGCTGGGCTTGGCGCCCGTGTAGGAGCTCTCGACCTGCAGGTGGGCGCACTGCAGGAAGAACTCGCGGCCCTTGTAGGGCTGGTGGGTGGCGATGTGCTCGATGCGCATCAGGTACTGGCCCGCGGGGATCTCGGCGGGCAGCGCGAACTTGAACTGCTTCTGGCCCCACACCAGCCAGGCCTTGTCCTCGGTCGAGCCCTCCCGGTGGCCCAGCTGGTACACCTTAAACCACTCGCCCGAGCCGTCGTAGTCGCGCACGTCGCCGGGGGCTTTGGACATGTAGATCTGTGGGAGGTTGTCAGCATTTGATCTCGTTCATACAAGTAAGTCCAAGGAGTGCTAGATCAGTCACGTACCTGCAGGGGACCCGGGTGCTGGATCTCGGCCTGGACGTTGGTGGCGAACCCGACAATGTCCTTGCCGGCGACGACTTTCGCCGTCTTGGGCTGGGTGCGGTGGTTCTCGGAGCCCTTGTTGCAGCGCAGGTCGTTGCTGTTGAGGAACTTGCCGTCGTCCCACGAGGGCATGTAGCCGTTGTCGTGCTCGCGCACGTACTCGTGGGCGCCCGTCACCTTGTCGTTGAGGATCAGGTGCGGGAAGTGGTAGTGCGCCAGCGTCAGCGCCGGGGACAGGGCCGCGAGGGCGAGGACCGAGAGGTTCTTCATGGTGGGTTGATGTAATTAGTGGGTTTGAAGTGAAGGACGAGGGGGTGAACGAATGTAGTGACGTAGCTGTGAAGGTATCACGAGGCTGATGGGGTCAGAAAGCAGGATGCGATGAGGACGGGATCCAAGAGAGTTTTGAAGCAACGAGATCGGTCCCTTTATATCTTTTTGGGGAGCAGTATGGCTTCGCGTGCGGTTTTGCTATAAGACCTCGTTTATTGCCAAGCCCGACACCATTCGATCGTGGGGCCGAGTTGCAATGCTGCCAAGACCAGCAACACTAAAAATGGACAGCGATCCATGCCATCTTGGCTCCGCATCCATTCTGGCCAACTTTGCCCCGATTCGTTTCTGCCTCTTTCTCTCCGAGAGCCCAGAGGGGGAATCTGGTGATGTTTGGCCGTACTTGCTCGGTGAGCAAGTGCCGATGATTGAGTGCATCTTGGCCGATTGGCGACCCCAGATTGCCTGTCCTGTGGACGCGGTGTCACCGCACACACTTCTGTCCCGTTGCATTTCAGATAGCCCTCTCCCTGCGAATCAAAGAGTAAGACCTCGTGCATCGATGACTGCCTTTTTGCTTTGCCGAGATGATCGTGGATTTCTAGAGGCCACTCGAAGAGGCATAACTCAACTCTCGGGTCGACTGTTCTGGAAGCAACCATCACTTTACCAGCCGCTCTCGACCTTATCCGACAGCGCATGACCCATTGACGAAGAGACTGCCCTCGAATGTTGCAGTCGTTTAGAACTCATGGTAGCATTATATAGTCACAGTGATGCTATTGCATCTTGTCCATAGGTGGCCTTGGATTGTCCCGTTTGTGACCGGTTGCGGTGCAAGAGAGTGGTTAATATCAGCACATCGGATAAATTGCAGGAGAGCTTGGAACGGCCCAGGGCGCTACGTTGCGAAACATCGTTGGGGGGCGGAGGAACATTCTGTCGGGGCCCTGATTAGACGGCGATGGGGCATTGGTGGGGAGCATAGTCTTGGCGGGATGTGACGCCGCCAGATCCCGGTAGTGAAATCTATATGTGCCGATGGTATATCCATATTTCGGAGCTTTTCTATGCGCAACGCACGTACCTGGCAAATGGAGCCGCAACCGAAGATCCCTTATCCCTGCCGAGGATCGGATGATCAATGATCATCGCTTGATATGGCAATAAAGATGAGACGAACTGGAGGTGGCTGACCTTGCTCTGGCATTTTGTTTCTTTCAGGGATGTGTGCGACGGCCGGCCACGTTTTATTTAGAGGACGGACATGTCTGTTTTGAGCCTCACCTTACTCGCTTTTTCATGCGTGCATTCCCATACTGATTTTGGCTTGGCAGCCTTATCAGGTGGGGTAATTCATGTGTAGCTTCTCATATTTCAAGAAGTATCGCCCAAGCCGGATGTACCGTATTGAGCATCAGTATGTTAATTCCAAAGGTTGATGTTAGTCGACCAGAGCCACGTTGGTGACAAGAGTGGTTGGGTGTTGTATGTGTCCTCTATAACAACCAAATTAGACAGGACTTGGCGTCTAGGGCAGGGTTATAACGGCCGGCCAGCCTCATCTTTTTGGTACACCTCTTTGGCCCCCCTGAAGTATCCCTGGCGAAGGCTGGATCGACTTGGGGGCGGATCGCCATCACATAGCCTTACGCCCGTGGCCATCCGCTTGGTGTAGTCCATCTACACGACGAAGAGACGCGAGCTCCTCTTGAGGAATAAGGAGTTGGAACTGCCGCACGGATGCCCAGAGGTCCTTCCCGCAGTTCTTTGTACATAGACCACGTTGAAGTCACGTCGATTGATAGGATTTTGGAAGTCGCTCGCGCAGCAAGCCATTCTTTAATTCGCCCATAAGGCTGCGTGATGACTTTAATTTGGAATAGACCCCCACGCGTTTTATGGTGGTCAGCAGAGCTGAAGGGGGCTGGCGCTTCGCAATTTGAAAGATTATCCTTCTTTAAGCTCACTCTCCCTCTGGCTGAAATCGCCAGACTGTCACAACTTATCTCTGCCTGTAGCTGCGGCATGTATAACTAGCACCAACTCCTTTGCATCATGTTCGACACAACCAAATCGAAGCGCCTTCTCATGGTGGGAGTGCTCCTAAGACTTTGTATGTTGTCCCTCGTGAAAGGGCAAGTTTGTTACTTTCCCGACGGCACAGTCGCTGCGGACCATAAGCCTTGTAGCCAGGCGGGCGGCGCTTGCTGCTACTCGGCGAACGATGCGCACCGCGATGCATGTTACAGCAACGGTCTTTGCCAGAGTCTTTGGTTTGGACGCATCTATCGCGGCGCATGCACAGATAAAGCTTGGGGAAGTAGCTGCCCTAGTGTTTGCACTGATGGTACATGTAGGTAGAGCGAGAACGACATAGACATTGCTCCATGATGCTTGTTACTAATTGGTGTTAAAGTGGCCAACGGTGGGGTTGCCCTCCGCTCCTGTCTGACCCCGGCATTCTGGTGCTGCGACCTGGGGGATATGAAGCACGACTGTTGTGCCGAAGGCAAGGGGATCGTCTGGAACAACGCGACGCTCGTCAACTATGCCCTGGCACCTCGACAGACCGACTATACTTTCGAGCTGACCGCCGGAGGATACACATCGATACTCGCTGCCACTGCTGCTGCATCTTCAATTGGAGCGCGTATTGCCTCCAGCTCCAGCTCAAGTTCAGTCGCAACTACGAATCCGTCGACAGCCACTACCAGTCCATCAACAGCGACGAGCGACCCTAGTTCAACACCGACCTATACGTGCCCGTCGACGCCCGGCGTCGCTGTCGCGGCAGGTCTCGGAGCAGGCCTAGGCGTTCCCTTAATTGCTGTGTCTGCTGCCTTGTTGTGGATGCTTGCGAAACAGCGATATTACCGGTCGCAGTCTACGGTCAGCACGCACCAGGAAACACAGCGGAAGACCATAGTACCCACACGACATGAGCCCGACGACGTGAAATATGAAATTGCCGACGGACAGCGCACTTGGAATAAGCCTGAGTTGTCAGCAGAAGAGCGTCGCATGGCTGCAGAGTTGAGCTAGAGAACTTATTGTTTCATTAGGGATAGAAATTTGACTGTATTATTTGTAATTAATATATTCTAGAGGCAATTGAGTGACGGCTCGTTTCCACTTCAAAGCGTCGATACGTACGTGCCGTGTTGTATATGATTTCGCGGAGATGAGCCCGACTGCTCGCTCAAGAAAGGCCGGAGGAAGTGTCCGATGTTGATGAGAAGAATCGACGGAAAGGGAGGCGCTCTCATAGCGATGGGCAGTCGAACTCGGGCCGGTTGGGGAGGCGGATCAGGGCCAACTCGTCGTCCTACTACTTCAGTGTTGCTAGCCATGTCCTTAAGGGTGTACAGTGCGTTGCAAATAGCGTGCACCTGGGCGGAGAAGTAGCAATCGATGGCCTCAAATTCCTTAGGCGGCTCTCGGCACGCGATGGCCTCTTTCGCACGGGTCGAAAAGCAGGGGCACCTCCGAATCGACTTTGCCCCGAAAGGGACAACACACTGTATCATAGCCAAGGGCTTAACATATTTTCGTTTTCTTCCATTCATGCCAAGCCTCCTCGGCAGAAACAAAAGACTCACTGAGAGCAAGTTACCTCAAAACATATAAACTCAAAAAGAAGGAATAATTAAATTATACCCACTCATCAGAATTATGGGTTCTACATCTTGCATACACTACTCATAGAAACACAAGCTACTTTGGAACGGCTTAAGGTTCGGTCCCTTCCGTTCTTCCAAATTCCGAACCAGCACAAGATAGGTCGACACTAATAACATCCACTACGGCATGGCCTTGGCTAATACCGTGGAGGAACCGTGAAGGGTACAAACCTACATCTCCAATCCCGTCGTCTAGGAGACCAAAACAAAACAAGGCTGTGATGCAGCCTGGATGCCCAACCCGGGTGTCCAACCTGGAGGACTGCCCGTCCAGAGATGACCAAGAAAGACCCATTGGGAATTCAATACTGACCGTCAGGGTGTGAATCCCGTGTGGATAAAAAGCACACGAGGACCTTACCTTTTCTGAGTTCATACCAGGCTGGCATAGCAGAAAAAACACAAGACTCGAAGAAGGACCCCACCCCCAAAACAATCATGGCTCGGCTTTTCGCTCTCTTTCTATCTGCGCTGTGCGTGCGCGGCCAGGGCATCGACTGGGAGGCCGTGGATAGGCTGAATGCCGAGACCGGTGGTTCTCACCATATCCAGCTCCAGGACCCTGTTGTAGCCGCCGCCGCGCCGCCCGGCTACTCGGCCCTCGTCTCGCTAGTCAACCAAGCTATATCGGTCCCGACGTGTGGCTCGGCCGATACCTACCTCGGCGTCCGGATCTCGACCAGCGGCCAGTTCAATACTACGTGGTGCACGAAAGTGTGCAACACTGTCAACGGTTGCCAGTTTATCAATACCTACAACCTCCGGCAAAATGGTAATGTGATCGGCCAGTTCTGTGCCCTCTATACGAGAGCATGGGACGTGTCGTACGGTTACAACATTGGTCAATATCGAGGCAACGATCTCTATACCATCTCGGACAGTTACATTTCCTTTAACGGGGGATTGCCCTTCCCTGCTACTTGCCCGGACGAGGAATGCAAGAGGGAGATTTTCAGCTGTTTCAGGTCATCCCCGCAAGCAAGGGACTACTGCTCGGCGTTGACTCCCTACACGACCACGGTTGCCACCACGACGCCCTCTGCAACTGCCACCACCAGCACCACGTACGTTGCCGCCACTATGTCCGTCACGGCCACTTCGACCTCGACCGTCACCCAGACGGTTCCGTCGTCGACAACCACCACGACTGGCTATTACAGCGACCCGCCGCCCCAGCAGAAGCGGGCACCCAGCACCTCCACGGTGCCAACACCCGCCTGTATTGCCACACAGAGCTTCCCGGCGGATCGCATCACCTCGGCGTGCTCCTGCCTCGGTGTTCCCGCCCGGACCGTCAGTGTCACCTATACCGCCCCGACCGCCACCGCGACGAGCACCGTCAGCATCCCGGCGACCACCACCGTCACCGTCGCCACCGTGTGGCAGACGACGACGACCACCACCACGACCGGCGTGCAGACCGTCTGGGCGCCGGCTCCGACGCCCCCGAACCAAGACTTCGAGCAGGGCCCGCATGGGCAGACCTGGGAGTGGTCCGCCAGCGACCAAGGCTGGACTCTGGGCATCGTCCAGACGCCCGACCTGAACAACAACCCCACCTGGGCCTTCAACGCCGCCAGCGCGCAGGGCGCCGGGGGCGTCGCCGCCATCAACACCAACGTCGACTACCGCTTCCTGCTCCGCGCGGGCCCCACCTACCGCGTCTCCTTTTCGGTCAAGACGTCGGCGCTCGACACCAGCAACGGGGCCAACACGGCCATCGACATCATGTTCAAGTCCACCGACTACTACAACGTGCCCTGCGGCGGGCCTTGGGACCCCATAACCAACGGGACCGCCATCGGCAATGGCTGGTACCGCTACAGCATGGACTTTGTCGTGCCCCAGGCCCAGCAGGGCTATTGCAATGCGTATACGCTTTTCTATACACGAGGCGTGCCCGGCAATCACTTCGTGGACAACTATTCCATCGTGCGGCTGTAATTGATGAACGGATAAGCAGGAAGGGGCCTGCTTGTGTTGTACGGCGCGCAGTTCGCGAGACATGCAGATATGTAGCTATCTGTAGTCCCCCTGAGCGGTGCAGTTGAAAAAAATGATCACTGCCAAACCCTCATCTCAGAAAATCGAAACAAGGTCGTTTTTACAACTTACATCACTCTGAATGTCTACTTCTTCTGCGTACATTGCATACATCGCCATTCGAGATAATGTATATAGATCGTGTGAGTTTATTTATGTATTATCTGCAATCTAAAACCAATGCGAAAGAGGCAGGCTCGGAGTCGGCCAACAACAAGATCGTAGTGGAATTACCCATGAACTCGGCCAAGTGCATGGTATAACTATTCCCCATCCATCCTTTCTCGAAATATACCAGACCATCCTAGCTACGACATTGGACACAAAAGAACAAGTTGCTCCCTGAATCTGAATCACAAGCACCGCCCATACTGCACCCGAATCTTCCTATACTCATAGCCAGCAGCCCCCAAGTTTGTCACTTGGTTAGATGGTTCACTATAACTGCTTTTCGCGCCCTCAGGTAGGACGGGGTCCAAAGCGGCTTCCCTCCAGCCCTCAACACGGGATAGGACTCTTGCGACAGTAGGAGGGGAGTGAGGGAGGACTTCCAGATGAGATGTTCCGCGCGGTTGGTTCGGTAGATGATGACCAGGAGGAACAGGCAGGATGCGCACACCAGGGTGGCCGGCAGAGATATCCAGGCCCAGTGTACCAAGATGATGATCTCGTCGTTGAAGACGGGGACAGGGGTGACAGTCGCGTTAGGTCCAGCGATCATGCGGTAAGACATGGCGGTTGCGACAGCAGCCACTGCTGACGTTATGTTGGGACTGGCGATTTGATTATCAATCAGAATATCCCTCATATGATGTTGTGTCAAGTTCTCTAGCAGAAGAAGAGTTGTACAGTACATCCACGCGAGGGTCATGCCGAACGTTTTGTTGTGGGGAAATGATGGATCCGATACAACAATATCGATCATATCTTGCGCGGTACTGCTATTTAAACTCGTGGTATTCAGTAATGTCACTGGATATGTAGTCATAAGTCCAGGATAAATAGTCCCATGGGTGACGTTCCAGCCTGTGTACTCTACCGCACACAATTTGAGCATACACTCAAGAATCTGTAAGCCATCCCAAAAATGGATTGATTCGGATGGAAATAGGAGTATTCCGAACTTAAGTAGATTACCGTCGGTTATGTTGCGTTTGGATAAGACGGGCGCGGTTAGGTTTCCTTGAGAGGTGCCCATCATGTGGGACCACATGCCGCTACCGCTATGCCCTAGTTCTTCAAATGTGAAGCCACCAGGAGTGGTAAAGTTGCACCATTCGTAAGAGTTTTCTGCTGCTCTGGTACAGTTTCTTTTCGAAAGTTTAGTCACTTCCTGGCAAGTACTCGTGACACCTAGAGATGCGAACGAAGGGTATTGACAGCGCGATCCGAGACATGACAGATCTGGTAATCGAGGTTCACCGTAAAGGGCTAACTTAATGGCTCTGTCCATATAATATGCTTCGTTATCGTCCAGATAGTCCACGTATTGTGATGCTCTGAACTCTGAATAAACTCCGCTCACAGCGATCTGCCTCGTTTCAAAGCTAAGGATCTGTTGTGCGAAGGAGTCTGTCGCGATAGCAGCTAAGATAATAAAGCAATAGGCGTATGGAAGAATTGATTTGGTCGGTCTTTTTAAGAGAAACTGAAATGATCCTAGTGGGCCTCTGCTAGCATTGTCGAATTCCTGGAGTTTCGTTATACTAGGTGTTTCCGATTTCTTAGGTTGAAGGAGATATGTCCACTTCAATTGGCTGATGCACTCGGACACGGGTTGTATCAGACAGGCCTTCGAGGCGGTGGAGAGGACGGAGATGAACGCGTTGGGCGATACGGCCAAGTTCCATGACGAGAGTGGCTGGTTCTGTATGTGTGCGAGCAAAATGATCATGCCGAGCAAACACAGGACCGCGAGTAGAGAACTCCCAATCTCCAACCACCAATCAGTCTTGGAGAAGTAACGGGAGTAAATCCCCCCGACTTTCCAAGCATTTTGCTTGTCGCCTGTAGTGGAGGTGCTTGTGGAGGTACTTGGACGCTCGATTAGAGATTCCATTATGATGGAGGGATATAAAAACGAGCTGGGTAAAGGGGGGTGGGGAGAGAAGGGGAACTAGGCATTATCTTCTTTCGAACACATTTTACGTTGGATCGGTACTTAACCTTCGGTTAAATCGATATAGAGCCGCATCCATGTTTCTTTGGGTTGTGTGTCAGTTGAAGTGGTACAAAATCAAGATTTAGGGAGAGTGCTACATTTATGTCTGAGGTGTGGTGAGATTCAACTTTCACGTGCCACTTCAAGTCACACAATCAACTCGTAAATACCAGGAATGTCAATACACAACTTCTGAAACCATAGTGGCACAGGCATCCAAATAAGCCACCAAGATGCATATTTAGTTCAAAGACGCGTAGTGCAACTGTGCATAGCCCCGTGTACCGATGAATGGCGTACGACCCGATGCTTTCAGATGCATGATACACTAACCCGCGTGGCAACTAATGTCAATCATCCAAAAAGAAAGTATCATTGTTCCAGTAATTACTGTGTATTTCAAGGTGATGCTAATGCCTTAGTCCGAAAAGGCATAGAAAAATACTACTTGGAAATATCAGCCCAAGGCTTGATCTTCTTCGCTCCACGGGGATCCAGCAGAACCAGAGCCTGATGCAGCTGTGGCAATCCATCATAGAAACTAGCCTGATGTACGACATGAAGGAACGACTTGAGCCACTTACCCCCTTCTTCCTTCCTGACTTTCCGCCTCTGACCCGGCGTCATGGCCTGCACCGCCTCGGCGAAGTGGACGTCAAAGTAGAACCCATGGTGAACATAGGTGCCCACTCGCGACGCCCGTGTAGCGTAGCACGAGTGGAGCATGTCACGCATCACGGTGAGCACGTGTAAGCGGTTGGCGTAGGACTGGTGCCGCTTCATGGCGTTTTCGAGCCGGCCCAGCCGTTGCCCGATGGAGTGGCAAGCACTCACGGCCAGGCCTTTCTCTCCTCTCTCTGTGCATCTCTCGTACTTGCCGTACCAGCCCAGGTCGCGCTTGGTGGTTTCGAGAAGTTTGTCGTAATTGACGGGCTTCTCGCGGGGCTCTGGAGGTTCGTCTTCTATGGCCTCTTCGTCTTTAATATCATCCTTCTCTTCCCCTTCCTCGTCATCCGATCTAACAAACAAGGAGTCATCCAAGTCTGGTGGCGGGGACGCGACTTGGTCGGGTATCACAAGCGGCTGGGATTCCGACCCAGGACCCACCGCTAGCGACGGAACCGGCCCTTGTGTCCTGAAGCGCCGTGGGGGCGGGGGGTGGCATGGACGGCTGATTGACCGCCGCGCGCTTCTGGCCACTGGCGACAGGTGCAAGCGGAACTGGGTTACATGTATTTAACGTAGCCAGAGACGTCCCGGGAGGATTGGTTCTGTATGTGCGACGGGGACGAAGGGGTGTGTGCATCCGGCTCGCTGCCATTGACGAGCCGCGATGTGGAGCCGGTAGGTGTTGGTGCTGAATGGCAATGTCCAGGTCCAGGATAACGACGGGATCACGCATTGCAGCCTTGACCAGTATATGGACGAAGTCGAGAGGAAATGTTCTTTCAGGGTCTAATTGGCCAATCTTGTGGTATAGGTTGGTCATGCGACTCGTATCGTCCTGCTCTTGGCGTGCAGGCGCTCCTCCTTGGGGGTACCGGTAGTAGTGCGGCGCGGCACCAAATCCGGGATGCGCCATGATGCAGGTCAAAGCCGGCGCCAATAAGCGCGATAATAACTTTATTACCCAATGGGAAAAACGCAATAGGACTATAAGCGCAAGATGAAACGAGCTGTGTTTAGTCGGGTTAGACGTAATTGACGCAGTTGACGTAGGTAGTTCACGAAGTCAAAGTTGCGACGCGTTTGTAAGGCGTGGGACGCGTCAAAACGTTTAAGTGGTTGTGGAACCCGCTAAGATTGGTCTGATCTTCCCCGTAGCTAGAGCTGGGACCCCTGAACAAAAAGACTGCCGCCTGTAGCACTACCATCATCCCTAACCCCTTTATGCCAACCTTATATCAACTGCAATGAACTACAGGAGTGTTATTGAAGGAAACCCCATTTTATAAATCATTACTTCGTAGTAGGTACATCACCAGTAAGCGCCCACCTCTATTTTCCAACCATCACCCAACCGTGTTCACGTTGATCTCCCTTTTTCTTTTTCTTTTTGGCGAACTCGAGTGACAATCAAGGCTTGGTCTGCTCTGTTGAGGCCAGGGCCCCGCATCGTCGCTTGAAGGAGAATCTGAACCGATCCATCCTCGACATTCTGTCCAAGACGGCCGTCGTCAGTCGGATCACCTGCTCGCGCGAGAAAGTATTGTGTTTCCAGTCGTACGAGCAAAGAGCCGCGCGTTGCATGCCGCCCTCTCGCCCGCAAACGATCACTGCCGTCGGGGGTCGGGCCGCCCGGAAGGCCATGGCCGTCATGGAAAACGTATCCACTACGGTGAATGTGTGCATTGTGCCACTGTCATCATGACCACTCCGTAAGAGAGGCGGCAAACCAACGCACGCGCCCTGTTCACTGCCAGAGGTAGACTTCTTGTGGCGCGAAAGAGCACTCCCGGCCACACTCCATTGCAGCCGCCCGCGGTTGGAGCCGAAGAGATACTCTTCAATCATCCCCAGATCGCTGGGGACACCCTCCATCCCCACGAAAGAGGCTTGCGTGTCCCAGAACTTCCCGACGTAGAGGTTAAGGATCATGGCGGGTGCGGCAAGCGAAATGCCCGTAGCGACGAACAGGAAGAAGATGCTGATTAACAACACCCAAATCTGGGCTGAACTCACCCCGGGGGTATGACGTGGATGGTGGCAAATTAAATTTACTCCTTTCATCGTCAATGTCGGCCTTGTGTCGTTTGACGTCGGCAGTATAGACTACAATGGCGGCAGCATATAATGCGAAGACTAGCGTGACAGCGAGATCGAGCGTGCTACCGCGCAAAAGCCACTTGCCTAATGTTCTTCTCCACGTGGGGCGAACAAGGAACGGCACCGGTTCCACTGAAAGTTATAGTTAGCAGCCAGTAGTTATTACAATTATCCGAAGAAGGAATTCAGCATGCATATAAAAAGAACGCACTTACTTGCATTCCACTGTATGGTCGCACCATAGGCCCCGTCCAGGATCACCGTCTCGTCATCCGCGATGCCTGCAATCTGGCATTTCGGTTCGATGTCCCAGAGTTTTGAACCCCAGAAGTCATGCTGGTAGTGCCACGGCTTGTTGGTTTCGAGCAGCTGCACGCATATGAGGCGTTCCAGAAACGCCTCCGAGTTATTAGCAAGCGAGAGTCTGGCAAAGGCGGCGAACTCCGAATCGGTCGTATCCATTGCTGGACGTCGGCGCAGAAGACTCATCAAGGCATACGCCGGGTCTCCTTGGAACCTTCTGTCCGTGCCCTGATCCCGGTTGTGGAAGCACTCTAGGGCAATACTGAGTAGTTCCAGAGGCTCCAGATGGATAGAAGACTCATAATGGTCAATCAGCTGACGAACACGATTGGCATCTTTCCAAACATTGCGAGCAGCAAAGTTCCTCTTTTCCCATTGCTCGGGTGGCCTGGAACCCCCGATGGCATACACCTTCACGGGCCTTTGAGACGGAACAAGCAGGATCTCAGGGAAGGTCCACATCCTCGAGCCCCACACCTGCATCCACTCTGTGAAAGCTGCCGCATTGTACATCTTGCCGCATTCATCCAGCCATTCGCCATATGCCTCCTCGCTATACGGTCTCATTGGGTGAGGCTTTTCGCTGGGACCGACAAGCACGACCATAGAGTGAGCAGCACGCGCAACCTCGCAGATGCTGTACACTTCAGGATTGTTGACGTTGGCCGCGGTAGACCCGTCTGTATTGAGGATACATTCGAAATCCCACCAGAATGCCTTTAGACCATTTTTGAGTTTATATATTTTGAGGTAACCTGCTCTTTGTGAGTCTTTTGCTTCTGCCGGGGCTACTTGGCAAGAATCGAAAAAAAAAAAAAAAAAAAAAAAAAGACCTGCCTGGTATGCCGCCTCCATTCCGTACCTCACCAGTGTCGCCCGGTTGAACTCCCCCATTCGAAGGAGATTCTCCCGTTCCTGTATATCCGTTATTTTCTTCTCGTTCAGCCAATCTTCAGTGAAGACGCCAAACTGCGCCCGGGTATATGAGAGAAACACGTAGTCAGTCTCAGCATGGCCGCCGTGAAGACGGACCCAGTCGATAACGTTATGAGTATCGTATCCGATAGGGTTTCCATTGTTGTCGTATTCCAGGAAGCAGAGATGGGTCGGTCCGAACCCCCGTTTCATTAGTTTCTCGTCGTCGGGTTCCTCCACCTCGGCAGTGAAGCTACCATGAGCAGTGGATGCCTGAGAAGTCGTTGTGGAATGACGTGTTATTGGTGGGAGCTCGGTGGCGCCTTGCCGACTCCCCCAGGTGGTAGACCTGGCAGGGTTTGGGTAAGTATTGGGCGTCCAGTAGGTCATCTCGATATTTTGGTGCTTCTGTGGGACCTTGGAAACGAGGGAGGTGGTTGAGGTATACGCTGTCATACATGACATCTCTCCGTCTTCCGGGATCTGTGATATCAATCCAGTGGTCTCGTCATCTTCACGCTCCTGGTAGTCTTCTTTGCGATTGCGAGCCACCTTCGCGTACTGACGGTCGTAGGCGTAGATCGGGTCATAATCCCCATCATTCCTCAAAGTTCCACCAACATCATGTGGTATCAGAAGCTGGTCGTTACATCAGTCTAGGAATCACTAGAAGCACTGGATTTGAGAAGACTCACGACGAAGAGGAGAAAAAAGCAAGAAGGGACCCATGCCCACGGAGAGGAATCCGCCCACTGAGCCAAGGTGATGATGGGCGAGATCTGACTCCTCAATCTCCCAGATTTTCTCCACCTGCCGGTGCCTTGATTGCCACCATACTCGAGTGCTTGGATTGTAGCTCGATAAAGGGAGGGGATGGGATCAAGGTACGGTGCCAAGGAGAAAGCATGCACCCATTGGGACAGACGAGCCGATAAGGATATGACACCGACAGGCCTTAGCGTTGGCTTCGTGGCTTGTTGAACAACAAGAGGCACTAGCTTCCCACTGTAAGGCTCCAGGTACATTTCCTCGTCGTATTCGCTTAGGGGGATTTCTAGGAGACGCCCAAAGGCGTCGTGATGCTTGTGGATATTCATTGTCATATTTGACGCCATGAGAACGTGAAAATTCGCTGGTTCGCATGAAAGATAAGCGCATCGGTAGAGGTGGGAACACCCACATCTTAAGTAGAGAAATCTTTAGCCTTTCTGGACTGCCCCTTCTTGGGCACAGAGGAACCAAATACTATGGCCAAAAGTCAGATGGCCTGTGATCTACGTTGATTTTGGGTGGCTTATTGAGGACGGCTTATGATGATACTTACCTCAACCCCTGAGATCTATGTAAACTTATGATTGATTGGGTCTCAGGGCTTGAATATGTCCCCATAGACGCCATCGCACCAGTCGCTCTGGAAAATTCGTTGTGTGAGACTGCATCATGGAGAGAACGTCCCTGTAACGGTCAGTGGTCATCTTTGAGGAGGCGTCCAGCTAAAATGTTTCACACCTTCATGAGGTCTCAGAGGGACCTCGAAAGCGGCCATCCATAGAGAAATATCTAGTTGCGTTTCGCAGGTTGTGGTAAATAAGCGCCGGGACTCGCCATGAGACGCGCCACCATTCAGGAGAAACAAACGCACCCTGCATGCAAGATGACATTCAGGGCCCTAGGCAGGCTACTGCTGACCCTGTAACTTACAAGTAAGGCTGAGACGTTAGGCGGCCGCCCGCCAAGACCGCTTTCAGCCCTGAACCCTTCAGCAGGCCGTCTCCAGCTGTGATAAACAGGATAAGGCTGTGGCGCTCAGTTGCCGCCTGCCAAGATACGCTGATACCGGGGTTACCAATGACAAAAGACGTCTTACTTCCCAGTACTTGCAATAAGCTTAAATCCGGCAAGCGATCGCCGAAACAAACCATCACCTAAGTTTGTTTCTCTCGGTTTCGCCAGGGAAGAATGCATAGCAATTTGATATTTTTCTTCTGTAATTCTTCAGGTAATATATTGGCTTCTAGAGATGCTCAAACTCGGTCGGTTTATTGTCGTTGGGGCTTTTCAGTCCTAGCCCCGACTACATGAACTTTTATCAAATATGCATAGGGCCCCCAATACCACCAGGATTTGGCTGTGCCTGCGCGATGACCGTGATATTACGTCGTTCATTGCCTGTATCTATCTATAGGTAGTGCTGCTACAAATAGCTCCGTTTGCTCATGGGGGCCAATGCTCCCCATTCTCGGTAGAATTAAACCCATCAATAGCAGCAACATGATTTTCAGCCCTCACTTCGCCTTTTATTCTTGCCATTATGTTTTGATCAAATGGCAAAGGACTGTCAATTGCTTACTTCTCATGTTTTTCCTCAATTCTAGCAGCGACTCAGTTCACTTACAAGCATGGCTCAGGAGCTTCCCAACTCCCCCGATTCACGAACCAGCCCATACGGCCGAATATTAATTGAGAAAGAAGATGGATTCATGTTATCAACCAGCTTGACCTCAATTCCTACGCCCTTAACCGAGGATGGTATCACCAATAATAGCGCTGACCAACCCCAACTAATTCCCTACAATGAGTGTAATACTTTTGACTCTACGAAGTCCCGTACTTTTATGGAGAAACTTGGCTTTATGTCAGTCGCCGCTCTGAGTGGTGGCTTCATAGTCAT
This sequence comes from Apiospora sp. TS-2023a, assembly GCA_038364195.1. Classification (NCBI taxonomy): domain Eukaryota; kingdom Fungi; phylum Ascomycota; class Sordariomycetes; order Amphisphaeriales; family Apiosporaceae; genus Apiospora; species Apiospora sp. TS-2023a. Next base: position 336,898 of record JAQQWQ010000008.1, read on the forward strand.
ACTCGCAGCTGTCGCTGTCCTCTGCTTTATTTGGTATGATGCCTCTAGGGCCATACGACATGAATCCCCATCTTCGATATGGCTTTCCATTGTCACTTGGGGCTGGACCACTCGGGTCATTACGATATGCACTGCCATGTTACGTGCGGCTGTATCGCTTCAAACAGCAGTCATCACACCGATCGTCGCCTCCTTACTGCTTGAAGTCAAAGGCACCAGGACCCACACCATGCCCTTGGTGTCGATAGTGAGGGCCGTCAGCGTCTCCCCAACGAGCCTCCTCCGGCCAACTCTGTCCGAATTTGGGCCTTACTCCATCGTGATAATCATATCGTCTCTGCTCTCAACAGCCACGCAACTCATATCAACCATTCTGATTTCCGACTTTGCCACTACGAGCATCGCATCGCCCGCTACTACTCGCACACTGAGAATCGGGGGCATTTTGCCCTCTCAAAGGTACGATTTGTACACCGCAGCGCCGGCGAATTATTGGCGCTTTGCCGAATACACAGAAACTTTGCCCCAACAACCTGGAACTGTGGACACCGGCATATCTTTCAGGGCAGCCATTCCCTTCACGGACCAGTCTTCTCGGATCCGATTGCTTCACTACTCGGGACTCCACCCTGTGTGGAACAGCCGAGTGGCATGCACGACCCCTACCCTGCTGAACGCCTCGTGGGATCCGGACAGCGAATCTATCAACGGGGATCTCGTCTTGAATGACCCAAATGCTTCCTCCATTGCACACGCAATCAACGGCTCTGCGTTTTCTTTTCGCTGTGTTTTGCCCAGTACATTCCCATCGATCTGCCAACTTAACACTGGACCGTACCTGAACCATGCATCCTGGTGGTCTGACTTGTATCTTCTTGTCGAGCCAACTGAGACACCCTTCCCGAGCGACTGGGCTTTCAATGCGTCGCTTACAGATAGCGCGGCGCGTAGGTCGCAGAGGGAAGCGAACTCGCGCCGGCCATTCCCACAGGATTCGTCTTCGTGGATCACGGTCCGCCATTCCGCCGGGTTTCCGTTGGCATATTTGACCGTCTGCGCCACGGCCATCAACGATCCCTGCAACTACCGAAACGTGACCATGTCTGGAGGACCTTTGGCTAATGAGCCGACGCGGAATTATGGTAGGAATGAGGATGATCACGACCGGATGCACCCCTCGAGCCGACAATTCAGTACCTTTGCCAACCAAACATACACCTCGAACAGTTTACTCGACACGGTGGGAGTCCGCCATCAATTCGATGCCCTGGAAGAATACGTTCCATTCGAGGACCGTGAGGTCATTGGCCTCTCAATATTGCCGGGCAAGCCTGATACCTTTAATCCTAGTGGCACTTCACGAGCGCCCCCATGGGGCGCCAACAATACTCTGGTCTTGGGCGACGGGCGCGGGAAAAGCGATGTCTCCGACACTGGGCCCGTCTACGCTCATCCCATCCACGGCGCCATATTCCGCGACACCCTCGACGCGACAGCGAACCCGGCCCTCGCCGTCCAAACTCTGCTGACGACACTCCACCTGATGCAGTACTACGACAGCTCGTACAAGGTCGATTTGTCCGCGTCTGTGTCCTACGTCTTGTCTGAGGCGGTCCTGATCCCGGTTCGCTGGAGTGGACTCATCGCCGTCCTCTGCATGCTTGTGGTTCATCTCGCGGTCGTGGCAGTGATGCTCGTTTTGTTTCTTTCTCGGACCCAGGCGTCCATGCTGGGAAACGCCTGGCAGGCGGTGGCGCAGACCATCAGCGAGGAAACGCTGCCTGTTCTAGCCCGCGCCGACCAGATGACGGACAAGGAGCTGCGCAAGTGTCTAGGCAGTAGTATGGATATCACGCGAGAAGGTGTGGTTCGGAACCGGAAGAATGGGAGAGTCGAGTTCCGATCAAGGTACATCTGACATCATGAAAATCCAGTTTTTTCAATCTACCAAACTTCTCGTCCATATTCCAAGCAGCCGCGCACACGCAATTTCCAGTAGTCACTCCCCTTGTCTGTATTGTTTCGTACCATTGGATAACCAGCCTCTGGTATTCAACGCCTGCATCAATAATAATCATCCTCATCCTCACCCTCCTCCTCGTCATCCAACAACCCATCATGATAGTACTGACGACCTGACGACACTCTCCGATATCCACACATGCCACTGACGAAGCCAAGTTCGAGGTCGTTGCGACATTCCGGGATCCAGAAATAGGTGCCAACTGTAAGGGGATCGTTTCTCAACAGCAGTTCCCAAACTTGATCACGCAGTATTCTTTGGAAGATAGTGGAAACATAGTCGTTCACAGTACCTCCATCTTCCAAAAAGGTGTCCAAAAATTGTTGGTCTTCGTCGGATACCAAGTGGAGGATGTTGTCTTCGCTTGGAATCATTCCCTTCTTGAGACATTCGATGAACCGGTTAGACAATATTTCACGTCCTTTATCAACCCATTCGTCGTCGTAATCGTCAAACATGTCGTAATCCTCATCGCGTTGAAGCCTAGCCTGTCTCATGAGCAGGGTGCTCATTCTTCGGCTGAGGAATCCACCGACGCACTCCCCGCAAGTGCAGCCACACTTGAGTCGTAGAGCATGGCGGATAGCATCCGCTTCGGGATGGATCATACGGGCCTGTTCGTCGGTCGCGGACGATATTTGGGATATCTCCTCCCGAGAGAGCTGGGTTAGGTCGAACACCTTCGTCCCGGAGAGGAGTCCCATGCAATTTATGGTTTGTTGACTGAACCCAGGGAAGAGATCCGACACCACTTCCGTCATGTCCATATAGATCCTTCGGGTCCTGAGGTGCTCCATAGAGGTCTGCGACGCTTCAAGGGGCGTATCTCCCTCTCGGTTGCGTGCAGTTCCCAAATTGGGACAGCGAGGGATGATGTACTCAATTACCTCCTGGCTGCCTCGGATGGCAGCCAGGTGAAGCACTGTGTTACCGTCCTCGTCAGTGGCGAACCAACGCTCGTCCTCGGTATCGCCTGGAAGGATTTCCTCTAGCTGATGGACCTGCTCGGCATTAAGGTGCCTAATGCTCAGCAGATTGGAAAGCGCCTCCTGGACATGCGCAGAGATGGCAGTGTAAGGCCCCGTTTCTTGTGGGGCATCCCATTCCTTGGAGGTATCCAACTGCCGGGAAGGGTGGTCTGAATCGTCCGTGAAAGCGAACCAGGAAGATGTCCCTACCCTCCTGAACCCCAAGGACCGCCAGAAGCGCCTGGCCGTGGCCAAAACTCTCAAGGCTTCGTCTTTGTCTGTTCTATCCACCTCTTGATTGAGAATCCCGGGACCCACCACCACAATAAACTTTCGCTGTCCGGCAATTCCACGGACACGATCCAGAACCGCTTGGACGAGTTTGGTACCCACGCCACGACGACGGGCTTCAGGGTCCACGGTGAGCTTCTCGAAGAGCAGGATGTCGCCATGGTCGAGCTCACGACCCCAAGCCCCGTTGCCTTGTCGGAAGCCAGGCTCGATGTATTTGCGCTCCACGCGACCATACCGGTCGAACAGACCGAAGGCCAGATCGCAAGTATCTTGTGATACTTCTTCCATTTCTTGCCAGAAGCAAGGCCGGATGAGGTCACGGTTGATGAGTTTGGCATTGCATCTTGCTATATGAGCTCCTTGTTCAAGGCCAGACGCTGTGATATCTTCCACCCAGGACTGTTCATGGTCACTGTTTAAAGTCAGTTCTCGGCTGATGCAGATGTAGTTCATATCATGACACGCACATCTTGTGCTTGACAGTGACCTCCAATGACGATTTGGGACCCTTCTCAGGCATGGTGGGTTGGTGTTGAGAGGCCGGTGGAATAGTGGACACAAGTGATATCTTGGTTGGAAGCCTTGATCTTTTGAACAAGTGAGCAGGTCAATTTATGTTGAGGACTGGAAGAAGTTTGAATTCCAGGGTGTGATCGGGTCATATTCGAGTTTATGGGCCTGCCTAGTCACGTGGTTCCCCTCTCTCTACCGGAGGCATTGTTTCTCCACCACCCTATATGCAGACTCCCGTGTCAATAATCAACAATGGCCCTGGAAAGCGCGCCACCCTCGCGCTTTTAATTCAAATCTTTTAACCGACACCCTGTAGTTTGTTGTGCGCGTGCATATTCTGGAATCCAACGTCGCGTCGTCGCGGCGCGTCGATCGGTGCTTTCCTCACTTTAAGGAAGGCATCATATTTCTTTTGGTTACTACGTGACTTGCTACTCAATTCTATTACTTTTGACGGGGTTTTCACGTTGACAGAGAGATGTGTGAAGAAACCGAAAGTAGGTAACAAACAGAGCGCTGCACTCTGTCATGTACCAGGTACGTCACGGGATCAACGCAGGCTTGAAGACTGACGTATCCTACTGCATGACGTGGTATGCTTGGTGTTTAACGGCAATTGATTCAGACTCATACTGGGTATCATGCGACGTGACATTGAGCACAGGCAGAACAGGTAATGATAGGTTTGACACTCATATGGATAGATCCTGCTTTCTCAGGCTTGATCGATGTATGCCCAACCTGGCTTAAAAGCGGATAGGTTTGTATTCAGATAAGATAATGACCGTGTAGTAATAGCCTCACAAATCCCCGAAACAATCCCCCGTCTCCCCGTTCCACTGGCTGGTCCATATTACTGGCTGTTGCTACCATGCGTTACTATACGTAGGCAGATGACAGGTTAGCTATATCCTCCATTCAGTTTTGAACGACAAGTAACCTTTTCTTCTTACCAGTTTCTTCGACTGCCTGCTCTCCTATCTTAGTTCTTGTCGCGGCAGTCGCAGCCGCAGGTGTCGCAAGACTTGCCGGGCACGGCGGCGCCGCACGCCATGGCCGCGTTGCAGTCCGAGTCGGCCTTGCAGGTGATCCAGGGCCCCTGGCCGTTGGAGTAAGAGGCGGTCCAGCACCAACCGCCGCTGCTGTTGCACGTCTTCCAGCAGTAGCCGCCTTTACCGCAGCCGACGGCCGCGCCGTTCCAGCAGGCGCGCTTGTCGAGGAGTCCTCCCTGGAGCTCGTTCGAGGGGGAGGAGAGGCCGCTGGCCTCGGAGACGGTGGCCAGGAGGGCGGTGGCGGCGAAAAGGAGGTTGAGCTGCATTGTGGTTATATTGGTAGGTGAGAAGAGTTTGGAGTGGGAAAGGCTTTGAAGTTGGGTAAAGTAGGCTGGTTGTCTTGAAGGGAGGGTCTGGGAAGGATGATGGTGTGTTTTCATTGTTTCCATGTCGGAAGATACTGCCCTTCTTATACCTCACTTCCACCGTGGTAAGTGAAATCGGTCTGCTCATAACAAGCCAGGATAGATATGGTGAGCTAGGCCAGGCGGTGACGATTGAAGGATGTTTGCTGCTGTACTACCCAATGTTGAAATTACAATGCATCTTAGCGAAGCTAAGATGCGTGGTTCCGCTCCAGGAAACATGCATTATGCCCAGTTGAAGAATGGATTTAGACGAAGCTGAGCTGCATGTTGCCATTTTCAAGCGAGTCGCATCATGCTAAGTTCAAGTAGTTGGATGAAAAACGAGACGAAAGAAGTCAACATGATGGTATAGGTCCTCTTTCCACGGCGCCGTCACCTCACCGGCGACGACGTACTTTGCAACTGCCAACCCACTCAAAGATTGTTTTATTGACGACCGTTGTTCCCTGATCAGTTGACCTTATGACGCATGATCTTTGATTTCTTTGTTAAATAGAGCATGAAGCCCTACCGAATTGTAGCAGGTTGTCGCACCTCGACGAATTAGATCAATTATTCGAGGCGGATCACCTTACAAGAGGAAACAACTCACGAGACAGACATGTGTACATAGCTTTGGGGGTGGCTTACTAAGTAGTCTAGATTATTCGGGGTTTGGTCTAGTATCTCCTCGTATCCGGAACAACCGGTCTGATATTGCTCAACTTTGATTGGTTCAAATGCACTATATGCACGGCGTCTTACGCTCGGCATGCCTATCGCCTATCACCTTGCCATCTTTACGGCGTATTACGTACGATAAACCAGAGAGACTGAAAAACATTCCTACTTTGCTCACGTCAGAGACTGGACGAGTATATTCGCATTTTCCGGGGCCGGCCGCTTTATTGATTCCCCCCTCAACCAAGTTGACTGCGCCATCAGCTGGCCCTGGATTGGCATGGATCACCACGGGCGCGTCATCGACCTGGGTCGTCATCCGCGCCGCCAATTGCTCGGCCCCGCCCACCAAGTATACTATGGTTAATGAAAATCAAGATGATCGATATCCGGCCTACACCAGCTTGAGGGTGTGATTGAAAGTACGGCGTATAGGGGTTAGCTTGAGGGAGGACGGTACGATAATGAAAACAGGTTATTTTCCTTTCCAATCCAATCCGACTAGGGGAATTTGTTGCTCGCCAATGGTAACAAGATTTGATAATGCTGTGAGTAAGTACGTTGCCCCTTTTTGGCCGAATATTACCCCTTTTCAACCATAGCCAGGGCCTGCCACCTGGGAGCAGGCTGCTGCAGCAGCTTTACCAGCTGGCGAATACATCCGACTGAGGTCACGTGTGGGAACCTAAGCAGACCTGCAGTTCGACGTCATCGCCTGGAGCTTGGCGGTACAAGCATCGCTTGCAGTAGGTAGGTTGAAGCAACAGCGCGCTGGAGACGCTCGAGTGCATTTAATCACCCACTTTTGAGATATCGCCTGCCAATATGATCCAAGATAGCGAACTGTCGGTGGAGCGTAACGACCTCAGCACGGTGCACCAACACTGCCCAGACAGGCCTTACCTCGAGCTGACAGTGCCCGACAATGCCATTGCCGTCACATTCATCAAATACAATGTATGCTCTCGCGATCAAGGTATTGACTTCCATCGTGATCTTCTATGCATAAACTTTGATCTACATGCTGGGCTAGTCGCGCTTACTAACTTACCCCACCAGGCTGGGCCGACCAAGACGGTGTCAATCGGTCGTCGACCTGGTTCGACGCCGCGGTTCGTCGGCCGCCTAACCGCAGTTCCCTGCCCAACTTCACGCTTTTCTGCAATAATCGCGGAGTCCCCGAGTTCCACTCGCATGATCTGCGCTGGGGTGAGAAGTCCACGTTGGCAAAGCGGAAGTGGCTGGCGGCGCTCCTCCCGGGAGACGTGGTTCAGATCATCCCCCGGGCCAAGTTCCAGGGCTGGGTGAACATCGTCCGCGAGGCCCAGATGACGATAGGATATCAGTACGAGGACAGTAGCACAGCTCTCTCGGCATCGCAGGAACTTTGGCAGGGCAACAAACGGCTGCATGGCAAAAGTCTCCAGAGCACGCGGGATGATATTCGAATCCTGCTTCTGCAACCTGCGGATAACCAACAGGATCCCATCTTCTGTTCTCTCCACCACTTGCGCCTGGGAGAGGGCGAGGAGTTTGAGCCGTTGTCGTATTGCTGGGGCGACACTGGTAAGACGGAAGACATAACCATTGACGCAGAGCCTGTTGGGGGATCCTCCCTATCCTTCCCAGTAGCCCAGTCAATCGTCGAAGCACTGCGACAGCTCCGGTTGCCGGATAAGCCCCGGCGACTATGGATCGACCAACTATGTATCAACCAAAATGACCGAGACGAGAAGACGCATCAGGTGGGGCTCATGTCAAGAATCTACTCGGAAGCATCCATGGTGCATATATGGCTAGGTGCTGGGGATCGCGCAACTGCGGCTGCACTTGCGGTAGTTCGCGATATCTACAATTACGACAGGGAGACGTTCTGCGTAGGAGGAGAAGGATGTAAGTGTGAGGGGACCCGACATACCGTACGGTTACAGGACCTGAAGAAACGGTCCAAGAACCGTAGAGGCTCCAAAAGCTCTTACGAGGGTCTGGGTGACATCTTCAAGCTGCATCTGATGACATGGCCCGCCGAGGTCCGGCAATCGGCAAGCGGTCTCAAGGGCTCACCAAACCTATCTCAACTGTTGTCCTGCCTGTTCTCCAACCCCTGGTTTCGCCGCGTGTGGGTGATTCAGGAAGCACTTTGTCCCTCGCGTGCCGTGGTTCGGTGCGGTTCCGAACTTGTGCCCTGGGATGAGGTGCTCCATGCCAATCATGTGCTCTCCAGCATCGAGTTTGCGGCTTCTCAACCCTACAATCTCGCTCCGGCTGTGCCCATGCCTTCAGTCTGGAATGTTTTGCGGGAGAGCCTGCGCGAGACCCGTCAGACTCCCGACTGCACCGCCTGTGCCTACGGGCGCATGTGTATTCTCTGCGTGTTCTTGCACGGTCTGAGCTTACAGGCTACTGTGCCCCAAGACAAACTCTTTGCGCTCCTGCCGTTCGGTCGGGAGACTGGTCAGCTGGGAGTAGAAGAAGCAAAACCAATACCGCATCCTCTGCGGCCAAATTACACGAACCCCATAGGGGTCGCCATGGCCGACTTCACGCGCTGGTGGATCTCCGAGTATCGCAGCCTCGACATTCTGTCATGGACACACTGCCAACCCGGACGCACCTGGAGGCGCACATCGCATGACAGCTGCCAGTCAAAGCTTTCCTCGCCGACTTGGGCACTTGGCGTCGATGGTAAGTACACCTGGGGCGACGCGACCCTGTTGAACGAATATCGCTACTCCGCGTCCGACGACTCGATACCGGACCTGGACCTGATAACCAAGTCCCTCAACGTGGGCGACGAAGGCTGCCAGATTGATGGGGACCGACTGCAACTGCAGCTACGCGGATACCAGATCTGCGAGATCCAGGAGATAACGTACCTGGCCCTGGACAATCACATCCCTGCCACCGCCTTCAACAACTTCAACACCAAGCAACGACCCAATCGCAATAACAGCAAAGACAAGAACAACAACAGAGGCCAGCCCCAGCCGCAACAAGATGACCACGACCTGATGACCAAGTCGGCCGCCTCTCTCCTTCGTGCCTTCGACCGGACCTTTGACCCGGCGGGGACCTTCAAGTTCTGGAATTCATGGTGGCCGCAGTCGGACCGCCCCCACGACCGACGCCCGCGGGAGAGGATCCTGCATCGCCTGCTAGAACCATCGATCGGTCCGCTCACTGATCATGTGGCCGCGCACACGCGCTACTACCAGACCCGCGCGCCCTCCGTGGAGGCGTATAGCTTCGAGGCTCTCGGAGGCGATGCGTCCGCGCCGCTGGTTCGGTGCTCGGCGGAGGTGGGATGCCCGTCCTGTCTCGATCCTTTCTTCTTCGTAGGATCGGACGGCGGGAAGACGAAGGGGCTGTGCCCGTGGCCTGCGAGGGTGGGGGGACGTCGTGGTGCTGTTGAGCGGCGGGAAAATACCATACCTGCTGCGCCCGGTCCCGGACGAAGACGAAGATGTGAGGGAAAAGCTCGAGGACATGGCGTTATCAGGAAATGCGGCTGCGGCATCTCCTATCACGACGGCTTCTGACAAGCTTCAGGACAGCAAGAAGTTTGAGTTTGTCGGCGAGTGTTTTGTCATGGGGGCGATGAAGGGCAGGTACTACGACAAGCGGGTGAGGCAAGGGCAGGAGCTGTCCGTGTTCACACTTGTATAAGCTACCTTGGCGAGAGCCTATTCATCTAGTCTTCTACCATCAGTATAAGCTTCTGGGTTCTTTCCCGTCCAGCATCTCCCATGGGTCTGGCACAGGTCACTGGTTCAGCCACTGATTCTGAGGCATTGTACCGTTCGGCCCTCGGTAGGTGACCACGCCGACTTACGTATGCATGCAGTCATGCGAGCGCAGGTATTCGACGTAGAAATGGGTGTAGTAGCTTCAAAGAAACGAAAACAGCTGTATCTACCGTGGCTTGGTGATTATGTGGGTCAGTAAGCCGAGGGCAACTTGAGTCGTCAGCAATCTTGAAATACCAGCTGGGTCTTCAGGGCACAGCCTCACACATCTTCCTTGGTTACACATTGGGAGGTGGTATTTGAATAGGCCAGGCTGCCCGCACATCACGGTTGCCTGCTCCCAACTTTTACCCACGTCTGAAGAAGCTCTGTACGTTAGGAGGCAGCCAATGTCCCCCGAACAAGAAGCATCACAGACCACAAGGCTCATCTAACAATGGACGACGAGCGCCGGTGTAGTCGCTGTTAACACTTGACTCTTCATGAGCTAAGTCGAAAAAGTATTTTCTTCCACGACGACGCAGTAGTGTTTGCCAAATCTCCTCCCAAGGCAGAACCGACTTGCGCTCTGTGCTCGCTCGTCCGAGATGCGTTACTTCCGAACCATGACAATCTGGCTTACGCCGAACGATACAATGTTCGAATGGCGGTTCACCTCGAATTGTGGTCGACCTCAAGGACAAACGCGGATACGCAAATTCGGGTCGTCGTTGTGCGTTATACACAGTACATGTCACCGCCACATATTGACAGTACAACAATCCAGCCCTCACCTCACTTTCAAGCTTTTATTAACATTTACGCAAAAAGCGGTACATTGCTGAAGAACAACTGCACTAGTGCTTCCGGTCCCCAAAAGCGAAGAAAGAAGAGAAAGAGTAGGGAAAGTTGTTGATGCAGCGCCTCTGTGATTTAGTAAGAGCTAGCCCACTAATTTGTCGAATCGAAGGTCCTTTGCAAGACGGTGATATAATGGAAAGTCTACTGCCGATGTATCGGCTACCCTCCCGGGAAGCTGACGGCGAAGAATGTCTCAAGCTTGCGCAGGGATGGCTTCAGGGCTGCCTGACATGGCACAACGCTATATGCCCAACTGATCAAGATGTCGAACTCCCTACCAGGGTTCTAGATGTCGGGCCGCCTGATGGCTCCGCTATGCCCAGGGTCATCGAATCTGATGGGAAGCATGGAAGATTTCTGGCACTCAGCTATTGCTGGGGCACAATCCCATTCTACAATCTGTCGGTCGCCACCATGACAGAAGCCATGACCTCGCTCCCTTTCTATCGCCTTCCGGCCATCGTGCGGGATGCCATCATCCTCACGCGCCAGCTGGGGGTCCGCTATTTATGGGTAGACTCGTTATGCATTATCCAGGGTCAGTCCGCCGAAGCCCGCCGGGACTGGGAAAAGAATCAGCCAAGATGGCGACGATTTACGGGTCTGCCATGTTGACCATAGCGGCCACGGGGTCGAGTTCAGCATACGAAGGGCTCTTTGTGAAGCGACCCTCGTTCGCCGAGAAGTGTTGCAAGATGCGAGTGAGAGCATCCAATCCGCTGGAAGTCGTCCTTGTCCTAAAGAGACCATGGGGTTACACACGGAACTCGAGGGTTGTTCCTGGTCCCTTGACGAAGCGAGCGTGGGCATTCCAGGAGAAGATGCTCTCTCCAAGGATTCTATCTTACGAACGGGAAGGGGTGACATGGACATGTCAGTGTACCAGCCACGACGAGTTGTTGTGCACTCAGGTCGAGGTGGACGCCAACCCCGTCGGATCCAAAGCTTTGCACGCGTCGTGGCGGGTGCTCGTGCAAGATTACAGTTCCCGGGACTGTACCGTCATGAGTGACAGACTGCAAGCCATAGAAGGTATCGCCCAGCTGTTCCGGACTGAGGTGGATGTTGAATACCTATCCGACATCTGGAAGGACCAGCTAGCGTCCCAACTGTTGTGGAGGCACTCTGGACCGGGACGGGGTGGGTTTCGGATTCCGTACGATAATCAGAGCTGTGGTTTCCCTTCATGGCCTTGGGCATCGGTATCAGGCTCCGTGCAGTTCCTACTCGAAAGTTCCACGGCCGAAACCGGCCGTACGCCTATTGTTCAAGGCCCTGGTCCACGCCGTTCTCTCGCTCAACACAAGAGTCAAAAGATCGACAAAAAGGGCACTATGACTAGGACTAGGACTCGGCAGGCCTTCTACCCGGCTTCAGAATACCTCCCGAGGCCATTGGTCACAGCCAAAACTGGCCATCTATCAATCGTACATGGAGCTTCACCAAGATCGATCTACTTGAGCGCACTATTCGAAGACATACGCGCTATACAAGGCTTAGCCAAAGCCAATTATGCCTTGTTTAGTCCAGAAGATGACTTACCAGCGGATTTGCAGACGTATATAGACGATGTGGACGCCATTCCCTCTCATCATCTATCAGCGGGCGGTGGCCCCGAGGCTGCCGAGAGGGTCACCAATGTGGCCTTTTTCCATCTAGGCGCCGGTCGAGGACTCATTTTGTTGGAAGAAAAGTCAACCGTCCCAGACTTACTAGACGGTACACCAAACTCTACACGAAGGCGGCATCTAGAGTTTCTCAAGTCGTTTCTAAGAAGGTTCGTGCAAAATACTCCCTCTGAAGATATGCCATGGGCTACCTACCAACGCATAGGAGTCTTTGAGAACATGTCTAGCAACAGGCCACATGCCAAGAGAAGGAAAGTGATACTTATTTGAATATGGATGACATCGTTCATGCTACCAAGTAAGAGTTGTCTCCAATGGTGCGGCATTTCAATGCCCCTTCTTAGTTATTCTTCTCGCATGTAGAATAAACATGATGGAGGGTTTGGTTCTTATCCTTTAATCGAAACTCGGGAACACTGCTGCTGCAGCAGACCGAGGACCCAAAACGTTCGAAAAACCCTGTGGATTTTTAAAAGCTTTGAGAAAGGGGGACACGTGGCTACCTACCCCATAGCATCGTTAGTACATATGAACGCCCTGAACCACTCTCAGGCAAGCAACGGGGACTTCCAGAGACCTTCAAACCGGCCTTCGACAAGATACACATGCCACATTATTTAGATTCGTAGTTGAAAACAGGTTCGGTAGCAAGGAACGGCAGCGTGTAATACCAAGGCCCAAATTCCCGATTTCAATTGGGTTTCCAGAAAGATACCGTTACGATAAGCCGACGTGCTCGAAGCAATGCTACCTGACCTAGAAAACATCCAGAGCGGCAGATTGTAACGAACAATGCATACAAAGATGGGATCGCCGGGGAATTCCGCGCGTGGGTGCCACATCTCAACGATACGATAACGGCCTAACCATGACGTCGCAGTAGATCTCCCCGGGAAGGGTAGCGGTAAGAAGGGTCACGATCATGAATACGTTGCAAATGATCAAAGCCATATCTGTCAATCTAGATAGGGTAAGCCGTTAGCCGAGTTTACTGATGCTTGAGTTCGGGACAAACCGGCCCCACCATGGGGAGGCATGACCGGCTAAAGAGACTCCGGCCGCCGAAATGGCATTTCCCACCGAGCTTGTCCCGCTGACTTGTTACGTGCAAAAGGAAGCAGAAATGGGAAAAGAACCATGTGATGCGGACGGATGGTCACCTCGGCTCAACTGCGGTTTTGTCAGACGCATGCCCCAAGGGCAGACAGCGGTTGGCGGCTGCATGCTCATCTATTTCTGTATCTGAGCATGAAAGCCACCCCAGGGGACTGCCATACACACATACTTTGGCGAGGGAAAGACTATCTCAAATTCTCCCAGCGGCCCGGAAAAGCCGATGGATTATGAGACAAATTCGCTCAGGGATCAGCTCGATTAGTTTTCGGAAATCTGATGGCGGGAGCAAGGGGAGGAACACTTTCGCTTAGACCCGAGGCCCAAGGGGCACTGCAGCGCGCCCAGCCCAACACCCAACCATGATGCATCCTGGTTGATCGCCATGGTTCAGGTTGATGTGATAGGCGACAACGGGGCCAGGCATTGCTGTATTAGTAGTCACTGATTATCGCGCACCAATAGGCGTAGATAGGCTAGGCTATACCAGCTGTGGACAGCCCGCAAATACTCAACGAACACGAGCCAATGGACGAGCGTTTGCCGATCACCGGCAAAGCTGGACTATCGTGAAGCCGGCATGTGAACCCTCGTCAGAAGCCCTCGTCGCTGAAAGAAACCAAGACGGTGTGAGTGGGGCTGAAACATGGAATGCGCTCAAGTGGAGGCTGTCTGGCCATGACTTGAACATCTTTGCTGGAAAGCAGGATCACGATCAAAAGCAGGAGTTTGCACTTATGAGCGAGATTGTACGTGGCGGACAGAAGGAGCGGGCCGGGGAAGGGCAGAAATGATACGAGATAAGCTCGGGCGCCTGGAATCCCCTTGAGATACCTCAGAATCGGAAAATCTTTACTGTCCTTGTCAGAAAAATAGTGGGTGATGATATAATGGAAAGGGCCAGACCGCTCAGGATGTCACGATGCGGGCGATACGGTGGCGGAGCGCTGAAAGACAGGAGAAAGGGAATGATGCATGGGTAGCGGTCCAAGTCCGCCGTGCAGGAGAGTAAGCGCCAAGAATCGCGAAAAACACTGTCAAATAGATTGGTTGGGCCCGACAATCTGTCCGACTTGGGTGGTTTACACCGGCTGCCGTTGGCAGAAAGGTAAAAGGGTGCCGGAAAAAGAAGAAGAAAGCATTATCGAGACATTATCGAGACATTATTCGTAATAGCTCGCAGCATGCAATGGTGGCCATGTCTGATGGATGCTCGCTGCTCAATGGACGATGTGCAGGTTAGGCTGCCGTGAAGAGTCCAACCAGGCGAAGCCGGACGTGTTACAAGCCAGCAGCCTCGTGTGATTCTATCCAGCGAGCTTGCGAGAGGCTGACGTGTTTAGCTAGTCCGTCTATAGGGGATAGGAGACACGGTGCATCGTGAGATCGTGATTTTCGACTCTGATGTGTCAACACTTCTTACGGTCTGGCTGGATGAACGGAAAGGTGGACAGTGGAGGTGGATTGTGGTGCGTGGGGCGCAGCGCTACTGACCTCGAAAAAACGGTGCGACACGCGCCTGTCCACTGATACTGCCACTGAAGAACCCACTGAACTGTCCTTCCCCAGCGTTTCTCTCCACCAAATTCTCCCTCCAACAACAGTGGACATCAACCACCGTATCCCACAGTTCTCGACATGCCGCCATGCAAGCAAGACTCTGGGGGTGGAGAGTCAAAAGAAACGTGGGAAACCGTCGCCGCCTTGCCGCCTCCTGCGAGCGCCAGCGTCGCAACGGAATGGGGTGTTTGTTCTTACCTAAAATCAAGTGATACTCTCAACGATTGCGAATCCTAAAAATGTTTGTTCAATCTAAGGCACGATGATGAAACATGAGTCGACATTATGTTTGTTGAATCGATGCAGAAGATTGGGGTGAGACGCTTGGCAGAGAGATCAGTGAGGACGAGTGATGACGGAACATAGCATTTGGGGAGCACGCGAGTATCAAGGTCGTTGCGTCGACAGACGAGGTCAAATCTGTCTTTTCCGAAAGAAAGCCAAACCGAGCCGCATCGTGGGATTTGCTTTGGTACGATGTGTAATTTGGATGCATGGTGACATGGAGCGCTGTCGTCAGACTAGCGGTTCTGAGAAAGACAGCGTTGGGCGGTCGACTTGGCCATGCTCTGTGAGGTCATTGACAGGGGGTGCCCCCAGATTGAGGGGCTATGAAAGGAGAAAATTGAGGGGTCATCCCAGGCCGTCTGGGAGGACCAGAAGGAGGACGGCCTGAGAACGGTAGTTGGCCGCCGCAACCGTTCCCCATTCGTATCATGATTGACAGGAACCAGAGTTGAATAGCCAGACTCCAAGAGCAAAGATAGGCAGAATAACGTCAAGGCAAAGTAAGATTGCCATGGTGGAATTACCATATTTTGATTCCCAAGGCGTTATTCCACGTGCGAGCGAGAAAACAACGTAACGAAGCGTGCCAATGTCGAGTTCAGATTCCTGATCCGTCTCACCATAGTAGCCGCCGCTTATTGCTTGCGCCGTGTGCTGTGTGTTGTGTGCGCTGTATCTTGTCTCATGCAAGTCAGTCACAGCGCCCGGCTATGATACTTAGTGAAGTGGAGTGGGCTATTTGATACCAGTGTAGTCTCTTGTGTCTGCCTCCTGTTTCCCCCGAAAATATGTAGTAAGTAACAGTTCACCCAACACGTCAAATGAGAAGGGCGTGTCCCCCCTCCGCGACCCTACCTGCAGTTTGTTCATCCTAGTGTAGCAATCCCGTCGTCCCTACATGCGTGACACTATGGCTTTTGGGTGATAGTGTTGCGGTCACCGGTTACATTATGGCGCATCCATTTGGGAAGCCGGCGAGTCAGCATTGCATATTGCAGCTATCATGATCCATCTGGCCGCAGCATCTCCCCAGAGAATCTGAAGCAAGGCGTGGCCAGTCAGCAATCCAAGCAAGATAGGTACACGTTTCCCCAGACTCCCGCAACCACCCGACTTGAGGGCCCAGTTGTTTTCCGAGAGATTCGAGATTGGGCCGTTTCAAGCTTCCAGCCACACGGAGCCGACGTTTTCAATGTGAACCTTTCTAATAGGATAGCCGCGCTTGGCTATTGATCGACAATCATTTATTTACGCGTAGATTTTGGCTGGGTTACAGTAGTGTAGCCCGAAGTTTATTTCTCAACGGCTCGTGGGTTTGGGCATTCTGGAGTGGTTTTTGTTGATGCAGGGTGACGATCTTTCGGCAGCCGGCGCAGGTGCGACACTTAGCCGATTTGGACCGATGTGAAAAAGAATGAAGTTCAAAAAAGAAGCGATGACGATATGTTTGGGTTTGACTATCGTAGACCGTGGCAGTGGCCTCACCCTTGCCTTGGCTTGGCCCTGTCGGTGGAATCGGAAATTGACGCTATTGGACTGGCAGACTGAATTGAGGGGAGAAAGTGGCTCCGTAAAGTTCTAGCACACACCCGACACTGGAGCTGGAGGTGGATGCTCTTTTGGGGAAGGAGAAAGTCGGAGTAGAGGAATCATGCTCGCATGCAATGAAACGCGAAAAAGAACCAGAAAAGGTGAGCACAACCGTTTGGACCAGTCACACCTACAGTTTCCTGACAAATTAACCCCACTTTCCTTGGATCGATCAATTTGAACACTCACGATGGGGCATAGGAGTGATGTCGGTGTTCATCGTCGGGGTTTTGGAAGCTGGTAGAAATGAAAAACTTGCCAGACGAGAGGATGAGTCAATGTCCATGGCGACAAGTCGGCAACATGGGCAGGTTTTACGGGCTAATTTCGCAAAGCGACTGGTATAGCCAGGAAATAAATGCCTCTGTCAGCTGTCGGTTGCCTGATGCAGAGTGGCTTGTGGCAGGAACGGGTGGTGAGATGGTACCATCTCGCGCTGTCTACTGTAAAAGCCACTGACTGAGCTGAAGGACCGTTCGAAAAAGGGCCGTTAATTCAGTGGTGCTCGGGCTGGGCTCCTGGGCTGGATGGACTGGCTGGACTGGACGGCCGAGACGGTGTCTGACAACCCCAGCAACTCTCCAAAGCACCCCAGTCGGAGCTAGCCAGTGGTTGCCAAGGATGATCACAGACAGATAGTTCGGTAGCATTGCGTTGCATGACGACAAGCCCACCCTGTACCTGTAGCGGCGTAGCCTGTAAGCCTGCATCAACTGTTTTTGCAGGCCGAAAAAGCACTCACCCACCACCTGCGCCTGCAAACTCGCCCACTGACGGAATGGGCGGGCGTCTATTATTGGTCTCCTTTTGGCGTGCCCGCCAATGAGACAGCCTGCCCAACCTTGCACCCCCAGCACCAAACGGCACCGACTAATCAGAATTAGAGGAGCCTGAGGTTAGGTACTGTACTTGCATCATTGTGGATTCCTCCTGCT
Organism: Apiospora sp. TS-2023a; assembly: GCA_038364195.1. Taxonomy (NCBI): domain Eukaryota; kingdom Fungi; phylum Ascomycota; class Sordariomycetes; order Amphisphaeriales; family Apiosporaceae; genus Apiospora; species Apiospora sp. TS-2023a. The sequence goes on from JAQQWQ010000008.1 coordinate 354,476, forward strand.
TCCTGGCTCCTGCTCACTCGGGACTGCCTTGCCCACCACTTACACACACCCTCGTACCTTCCACCCTTGCCCATCGGTCCCCTAGATCCGTCATCAGTCAGGGAGTTACATGCCCATGCCCCTCCCAACATTCACTGGATTTCGATTTCGATTGTCCTCACCATCGATCGTGCTGTTACCGTCCGTGAATATAAATCTCCTCATTCCCACCTTTCTTCCATCCACTCTGCTGACTTCATATCTCCACACTCTACTTCGACATCCAACCATCTACCCACTTCTGCCAATTGATCGTCTCTATACCAGAGTCCACAGAGAAGTCTGATCGTGTATTATTTATACTACCTCACTTCCTCTCTCGTCTTCCTGACTTTCCCATCAACCATCAATCTACATTGTCAACTTGAGCTTCTTCCTTTGCAGGCTCAAACAACAACTTCTCCACTCAACCTACTACATTCTACACATCAACACCCTACACCAGCCTCCACCATGCCCGGCAACAAGAAGGCTGTTCACTTCGGCTCCGGCAACATTGGCCGCGGCTTCGTTGCTTGCTTCCTCCACGAGTCTGGCTACGATGTCATCTTCGCTGATGTTATGGATGACCTGGTCAACAAGCTGAACGCCACTCCCTCGTACAAGGTCATCGAAGTCGGCACCGAGGGCACCGATGTCAAGACAATCACAAACTACCGTGCCATCAACTCCAAATACAACGAGGAGGAGCTCGTCAACGAGATTTCCACCGCCGATGTCGTGACATGCTCTGTCGGCCCCAACATCCTCAAGTTCATCGCCCCCGTCATCGCCAAGGGTATCGACAAGCGATCCAACGACCTGCAGCCTCTGGCTGTCATTGCCTGCGAGAACGCCATCGGCGCCACCGACACCCTCGCTGGCCACATCAAGGACCCCAAGAACACCCCCGAGCACCGTCTTGAGGATCACCACGTCCGCGCCGCTTACGCCAACTCCGCTATCGACCGTATCGTCCCGGCCCAGAAGGAGGATGCTGGCCTCGACGTGACACTCGAGAAGTTCTACGAGTGGGTCGTTGAGAGCACTCCCTTCGACAGCCACGCGATTCCCACCATCGACGGCATCAAGTGGGTCGACAACCTGCTGCCCTACATCGAGCGCAAGCTTTTCACCGTCAACACTGGCCACGCCACCGCCGCCTACCACGGCTACAACAGACAGAAGGAGACTGTCGATGATGCTCTGCGCGACAAGGAGATCAAGGCTATCGTGAATGCGGCTCTCACCGAGACCAGCAAGTTGATCGTCGAGAAGCACGGCATTCCCGCCGACGAGCAGGAGGCTTACAAGCAAAAGATCATCATGCGTATCAGCAACCCTCACTTGGCAGACAAGGTTGAGCGTGTTGGCCGTGCCCCCATGCGCAAGCTGAGCCGAAAGGAGCGCTTCATCTCCCCTGCCGCTGAGCTGGCCGAGAAGGGCTACCCCATCGAGGCTCTGCTTGGTGCCGCCGAGATGGCCTTCCGCTTCCAGGACATCGAGGGTGATGACGAGAGCAAGGAGCTTGCCAAGATCATGGCCGAGAACGATGCCCACGGTGTTGTCACCCAGGTCTGCGGCTTGACTACCTCCGACAAGCTGTACCCCCACGTCGTCAAGATTGTGGAAAAGGTCCAGGCCGACAGTCAAGATTGAATTACGGAGCTTCCCCAGTAGAGCTGTGGTTGTGGATAATTGCTTTACCCCACAAACAGTACCACCTTTTCTGCTACTCCACCTTCGATTCTTCGACTACTACCTTTTTTCATCAATAACGACTTTACGACATCTGGGTTCTGCGGGTTTTGCACTGCTGCTTGTTCAGCGAGGCGCGTGCTATTAAGGGAATTAAGAAGGGCATTGACATCGGCGTTTGTGGTTTATGATACCTAAGAAAGACACAACTGAGTCTTCTAGGTATTGGGGCCTTGGTGTTTTCTACCGGCCCATGGGACTTATGGTTCTCGTGTATATAGATTCGGCTAAAAGGGCTTCTGCACTCTTCCAGGATGCGTGCCAGGCCTCATCAAAATTGAAATCTGATAACGAAACTCTCGATCTCTACTGCTGCGAAGTGATGTGACATGTTCAAATCCTGTGCCGTCTCTTACATTTGACCATTATCGCCCATGCCAGCAACATTTACCTGCAGCGTTGTTGGTGTCCAATCAGAAGACAACACAAGACCTCACCACATCGCGAATTCTTTCGCTAAATCAATCACACTTGCACGTCTAGGACTGTATGCCTAGGTAGGTAGGTGGAATATGTTTATAACCACTTGCTTGCCCTTTGTGACGTGCTTCGCCAGCCTATCAACAACTTGTATCGATACAACATGTTGTATGTCATCCTTTGATAGGCACACTATGCCACGTCCCGGAGGAGGAGAGGTCGTGGCTTGGAACCCGTATTCACGCAAGTGCAGCCTGCGGGTTTGAATTGTGGAGGACACGCTTGTTTGGTGCCGTACGGCCCTGGATCCAACCCGGTCGCCATGATGGGGTCATGAAACCACCATCAAGAACGCGAATCTCGGCACTGGAGATAGGGGTCGGCTGATCACCTCCCATCGCATACGCATAGCAAATAATTCTAGATCGTTCGCTTTTGGTTCATTTCGTTTTGCGGAACAAGAAGGCCAAAAACGAGGAGCAAAACGGCCAGGAACTCACTCCATCATCCAGGTCTTGGTTCAAAGTCATCTTTTACTTTTGTAAATCGAAGGGGTTTGGTTTTGTTTGCCTAGTACTACATGCGAGCCAGACACCTCTCGTGACCCCGAAATAGAGAGAGCACTGCCACGCCATCGTAAACACCGGCCGTCGTTTCTTTCTTCTTCGTCATCTGTCTCTATACACCATACGCTCAATATGACAATTCCCTTTTACGCATTGGCCTACCTACTCCTCCTCATCTTCCTCTTCCTCCTCCTCGTCTTCCTCCTCCTCGGCCTCCTCCGCTTCTTCGACCTCATCACCGACCTCGATGAGCTTGTCGGTACCGTTGACAGCAACGCCGCCGCCGTTCTTCTCCAGCGTCAGCCACTCGTCCCACTCGGGGAAGAGCTCCTCGTCTTCGGTCGGCACGCCGATCATCTTGGCCACGCGACCCTTCTTGTTCTTCTCGAGGCTCTCTTTCCACTGCTCCACGCACTTGGGGGCCGCGCTGGGCTTGTACGTTTGCGCGAACAGGACGGCCTCGGTGAATCGACCAGTCTTGGTCAAGATGTCGATACAGCTGTCGAGGTTGCCCACCCGCCAGTGGCATGTGAAGGCGACGTTGTGCGCACCGGCTTCCTCGGCCTGCTGGGCCAGAGACGCCAGGCCCTTCTGATCGTTGATACTAGTGTAGATCAGGAGCAGGGACCCGAGGTCCTTGGCGTTCGTGAAGCAGTCAATCGCCAGAGGGAATTGCCAGCCCGCAAGAGCGGCGTCACCAACCGTCTTCCACTTGTGGTCGACGTCGGCTTGCTTGGCCAGCTCCAAGGCGATCTCCAGCTGGTTCAAGCTCAAGGCAAGCTCGAACTTGTGCTCTGGGTCGGTCGCAACCTCAAGAGCCATCTCCTTGTGGCCTTGGCCCTCGAGGAATCGGGCAATCTTGTTCATCTCGTTCTCGGGAATGCTGGACAGAAGCTCACTGGCAGCGTCCATCTCCTCGCGCAGCACCAGAGTCTGGTACTCCAGAACGGGTAACGATAGGGCAAAGGAAGTGACGTTGACATCCTTGTCGGCAAGGTAGATCCTCGAGTCTCTCTGGATGTAGCCCAAGATGTACATCCCTTGGTCGAAATGTGACACTGTGTAGGTCTGGTCACCGACCAAGTAGTTCAACCGGTTGGTGCTGTTGGTGTAGATGAAGCAGTCGCCAATCCATTCACCTGTCCGCACAGACTCGGAAATGTCGGTGATCACGTCGAAGGCGGCCTCGACACCGTCCTCGTCCTCTTGACCCGCCTGGAGGGCTTCAACGTAGGCTTCCCGCGAAAACCTCAGGACGTAGCAGGTATCCTCGCAAGCCAGGGCTACCAGCTCGCCACTATCAGACCAGTAGACCTCCTTGGGCTCAACCTCGATGCGACGCACAAGGCCGCCAGTTGCCCAGTCGTAGAAAGAGACTCCACCCTGTCCCTTAACACCAAGCAAGACGCCTCCGGTCAATCCATCAGCCGCAAAGGGGATATCGAGACCTCCGGGCTTCTCAACAAAGTTCTTGTAGACCTTGACGCTAGTGGCCGACTCTCGGATAGCGAAATCGTTGCTGTTTTCCTTGGACGCCCAGACGAAGTCAAGAGCGGATCCAAAGGCCTTGTTTCGCCAGGCAAGCGCAGTGTAGATGATGTATTCGCCATCGCCACAAACTGAGACGAATCGACCGTTCGGGGAGTGGATGAGGGTTTGAGGGTAGACTTCGCAAGTTCCGAGATCCTTTGTGGGGAGCGTAATGGGAGCATTGTCCTTGAGCGATGTATCGTTGCCCTTGATAATCGACGAGACGACCTCGTTGTGTCGGGCCCAAATCAGCTTGCCGGATCCGTCCATGGACACTGCCGGCTCTTCGCGACCGAGCTTGACGACAACGGCACCATCGTCGAAACCAACGGCGACTCCTTGCTTGCCCTTCTGGTAGGCAACACACCATGCGCGCTCCAGGCCGTAGTTGAGACTTTGTTCGAATCTATAGGTGTTTGCGTGCCATATCCGGATAGTGCCATCTTCTGAACCCGAAATAATGATCTATAATGTAATGCGCGGTCAGACTAGCTGGCCTTGCTCAATTGAGGGGCAAACTTTCAACTTACCGGGAGCTCTGGGTGGTACATGGCAAAAGAAACGTTGTTAGTGTGGCCCTCGAGGGTGGCGATCAGGGACTTGGTGGTGTAATCCCAGACCTTGACCGTCCTGTCGTCGGAGGTGGTCAGGAGATATGGCTTGTCGGAGTGGGGGTAGTAGTCGACGGCATTGACACCCTTAGCCTCGTGGGCCTCGAGGGTGAAGTTGGCTGTGGAAGAGCCCAAGCTCCAGATCTTGACAGTTCGGTCCAGGCAGGCGGAGGCGAAGGTGTTGGTATCCTTGGGGTTGATGGCCAAACCCATGACATAGTGGCTGTGGCCCTCGAAGACCTGGACGCACTTCCAGCCCTTCTCCCAATCCCAAAGCTTGATTGTCATGTCATCGGAGGCAGTCAGGACGAAGGGCTGCGTCGGGTGGACGGCAATGGCTCGAATGTAGTCGGGGTGGGCCTCGAAGGAGGTGATCTTTTCCGAGGTGTTGTAGTTGTAGACGCGAAGCTGGAAGTCGTCACTTCCGCAGACAATCCAGTTCTTGCGCGCTACGAATCGACCAGCGCGGACGGGGACATCGGTAAGCTCGAAGGTCTTGACGACCTGCTGGGTCTCGTAGGACCAAATGTAGACATGGCCCGAGTACAAGGTGGTGAGGATCCAGGGTTCTTGGGGATGGAAGTCGATACCCTTCACACGCTCGCTGCGTGCGAAGAGCTGTCGCTTGACGTCCAGACGCATTGTGGCGGCTGGCGCAGGTGTTGCGCGGCGAGTCTATGGGTTGTTGGAGGTTGAGGCAACGGGGGGTCGGTGTGTTGCGCGGAGCTGGTGGTTTTTGGAATAGGGATTACGAGGCCAGCTTATCCTCTAAGACGCATCGAAAAATCCCAAGCCTTCGAGGTGGGTGGCTACAGGGCTGATGGCGTCAACGTTAAGTCGTCTCCTTGGTGATCGTGGTATCGTGAAGTGGGTTGGGAAAGGAGCGAACTGCGCTGGCCAGCATTCAGTACAATTAATTATCGGGTGCAGGTGCAGCGCAATTGATTGAAGCCAGCTGCAATTAGTTGGAGACACGTTGAATTGAGTGTCCCGTCTGCCCAGTCCAGCCAACCTGGCCCCATGCAAGCAATTGGTGCCCCACTACAGGTTGACTGGCCCCCAATTCAATTGGCAGCCTCATCCTTATCAGTTGCTGTGGCTGATGCTATCGTACCCCCTATTTCAGATAAGCCATTTGTCTCGGTGCTTACGCCACAGTAAGCAATGTCCCTATTCTTGCCTTCCAGTCATATAGCTCGCATGCACAATATTTCTCTAAATTCCATCATGGCTGGCGGCTTTAAATGTTCTAGCTCAAGTACCGTTGCTTTTCAGTTTTATACTAGTATTAAAACAAATTAAAGAAAAACATATCCAATGGACAACCATCCAAACTGCGCAATATGCCTTGATCTTTACTCGCCTGAGTACTATCAACAGGGATTCCCCGATTCCTTGCGTGTTTCTAACCGGGATATTACCATAGGCCAACTGGAAGCCTCTACAATTTCAGGATGTTTGTTTTGTCATACCCTACTTCAAGCGCTGCAAGCATTTTGGCCCGACTTGTCCTCTGAGCAGGGCGTCGTTCTTCATCTTCAGTGGGGAAGCACTCCCGAAGTTGGATTGCTACACCGTGAACGAGAAGAGTTCGTTGAGGTGTACACCTCCAAAGGTCAGTAACGGTTACGTGCACGCATCTTCTGAGGCTTACATGGTTCGCAGAATGGGGGTTGAACCAACTCTCTGAGTCACTCTTCTCAATAACCTCCAAAATACCATACCGCTCCGAGATTAGCGAATCTGGAGCCTGTGGAGAAGCTTTCCAGTTCCTGGAAAAGTGTCTCAAAGACTGCACCGAGGAAGAAAATCATGGCATTCATGAAAACTGCACCACCGGATGGTTCGTGCCGACGAGACTGGTAGAAATTTGCGAGTCGGGAGCCTTTCGAGTTGTTCAGCTTCCACCTGACACTGATACATGCTACACAGCCTTGAGCTACTGCTGGGGCCAAGGATCGTCGATCAAGGCAACAAGTGCCAACATTGACCTACTGGCGCAGGAATGCAGCATCTCCGAGTTACCGGCGGTCTTGCGAGATGCCATCTCTATCACTCGCAAATTAGGGATCGACTACATCTGGATCGATGCACTGTGTATTTTGCAGGACGACGCATCCGACTGGGAAAGAGAGGCTTCCTTTATGGATTCCATTTACAAGGAGGCATATCTGACCATAGCAGCATCCTCTTCGTCAGATGTGCACGATTCATTTCTAGACCGCCAGTCCGCATCTCACTCGGTTGGACTGCAGCTGGAAACCTTTGATGGCCGGGATCTCCACATAAGGGCTCGTAAGCGCCCGGCATGTGGTGTACACGCCTCTTTCGAAGCTCCGGATCCTTGGAGACGTCGTGCGTGGACGTTCCAAGAACAGCAACTCGCAACCCGCTTGATATCGTTCACGGCGAACGAGCTACAGTGGAGATGTAAAGGCAACCCGGACTGCGAATGCGGTGATGTCAAGCATACTGTCGATTGGAGGTTCCCATACTTTGAGCCAGAGGTATATACGGATGAACGGACAATGGCGGAGTTATCCGACTTCTGGCATAATGCTGTTATGCAATACTCTCCCAGGGACTTGACATTTGTCAGCGACAAACTGCCTGCTATCTCTGGGCTGGTGAGATGGATGAAACAATACCGATTCCAAGATGAATACCTAGCAGGCTTATGGAGATCATCTCTGGTCAGCGATATGTGTTGGCACAGAGCGGAATCAGTTTTTAAGGGGGAACTACCGTGGACGCTGCCGCCTCTTTACCGGGCTCCCTCCTTTTCTGTAAGTGTTCTCCCCCATATTTTTAGTGATTTATCTTCTCTCCGGGGATCGATCACCATGGGCCTAAACCCTCCACATTGCCCATGAGTCCAAGCGTCAAACTTGCGAAGCCAGAGACACTCGCCAGCTTCGCTTTGACCGACCATTGCTGACACGATAGTTCGGAAGTGGGCTTCTGTAGATGGACTGGTCGGGTATTGGTATAGTGAGCACCATGTTGAAATCACTACGCTGGAGAACCTTTCAACAGTTTCTCCTGTTGCAGAAGTCCTCCAAGCAGAGGTCAGCCACACAGGAGATAATCCATACGGAAGTGTTTATGATGGCTTTTTGGTCATTCAAGCTGGTATTCTGCCCGTAACAATGGAAACCCGACATGACTCCCGGAGTAAACAAGACGAATACCTCGTCAGCCTGTTTGGAGAAAAGTTAGCCTTCGGGGCGGATGTCAGTATCGATGTCGTGGCGTCCTGGCCGAACGAGCTTCCAACGGAGACATTTGGCGTCCGGTCTGGCTCGCAAAACTATATTTCCGAGGAGAATATCCCCGGAGGTATCTCATTTACTCGACTGGCCGAGGGGTCGCCGCGGTGCACCGCTTGGGTAGTGCATCTGATGAATCTGAACCAGGCAGGCCGCAAGCCTCGGCGATACTTCCTCGTAGTGGGAAAGTCGCTCAGGAAGCCCGGAGCATTTGAGCGTCTGGGGCTTTTGATTCAGGAGTTGGGTCACGAATCAGGTTCTCTCTGCGATGGTTCCTGGAATCGGGAGACCATGATGATTGTGTAACAGAGCCTACCTACCAAACAAAGAATCTCCCTTCTCTGGAATAGCTGCAGCTACAGCCCACTCAGAATATGTCAATAGACTGTTGGCATGTGTGTGTTTGCTATTGCAATCCATAATTTATGCATATTTCACTTTAATAGAGGAATAATCGCTTGTGTTTGAAGGGTGGCGGTCAGCGCCTGATCAGGTATCAATTTGCATGCTTACTTACCTACATACCTAAATACATCTTAGATAAGTAGCTAACTAGTTCCTCGCCCCAACACCGACTAGTTTGAAAAGCAGCAATTGATTCGATGTGGCGGTGAAAGCAACGAAACACGAATATTTTTCTTCCGAGCTAGCTATCTCCCTGCATGCCAGCGCTACCGGTGTCTCCCAGCCTAGTCAGTTGGCTTAGAATATGTCGTCAAGTGCACTTCGAATATCCGGAGGTGCCTGGCTACAGGTGGTTGGTACCACCATAAGCCTACATAGATATACGAAGCCAACATCCCAAGCTTCGCAGGCCATACGCCGTACCCAGACTTCTGAAGCGTTTGCTCCGATTGGCGCCGAGGCTTCCGACCCTAAGCCTCGAAAGCCCGTCACTCTGAACTCGAAGTACATGTGTATTATGCGATGTCTTTGGGCTGTGTTACATGAGGTAAGACGACTAGCTGTATGAATTGCCTGCCGCGCGGCGGTAGGTTCGGGTGCTGGCTTGGCAGGGCATTCTCACACCACCTAATCGATCCGGGGCCTAGTGTCGGCTTTCGCTGCCTCGGAAACAGAGATCAGAATGTACCCGAGCTGTCCCTTACCAGAAGTAGGCAGCCAAGGGAAGTCGCTCGCCGTCTGACTAAGCTGTCAAGCTGCCAAGCTGACAGGTTGGGGGGCTGATCAACCGGTAATATCTGATCCCAACACCCCTTCACTCACAAATGCACCCGTACTCTCGTATTGACAAGCATTAGACTAAATATGCAGTCTCTTCTTGGCTCAACATTCAGCTACCTTGTTGTCGCAACCGCCAGCAACCGGGACTCCATATTGTTAATGCGCGGCCATGGATCAACCCGACCTGAATGATACCGGATCCTTACTGTCCCTATCATCTTTCAAGGTGAGTAACCATCTTCTATATGACGCGCAAAGCACTGTACTTACTGATGCTTTGATTAGAGCTTGACACGGGGTCTCTTCGTTCTTTGTTTCGTCGCATTGAGCATCCGAGCCGGCATCAGATTCGCCTGTTTCCGCAAGCTATTTGTCGAAGACTACCTCATGATTCTGGCGTTGGGCTTCATGCTGGCCAATGCCGTCCTGTGTCAACTTCGAATGGATTTGGTGTACCTTGTAGACGCGGTTGGGAACGGCGATATTGCGCAGCCCCCGGACTTCGACCCAAGCCTGCTCCGGGCTGTGCATGCACAGCTGGTGAACTCGATTTTCTGTGCCCTCGGGATCTGGGTCGTCAAGTACAACTTCCTCATCTTCTTCTACCGCCTCGGCTCCAAAGTCCGACGGTACCGAATCGCCCTTTGGGTTGTCGTCGCAGTCACCACAGCATGCCTTGGGGTCGCCCTCGGGACCCAGGACTACCTATGTACCACCAGCTCCATAGAGTTCATCACGACCCACTGCGGAGCCTCGGCGGGAATCAAGAGGCAAAAGAACAACACGATCGTTAACACCACCCTCGATGTCTTGACGGACGTGCTGAGTAAGTTGACTCAGATTTTGATTGCCGTTCATCCTTAAAATAAATGTATACTTGGTCATGCTTACTTAGGTTTCCAATGCAGTTATCGTCTTCCCGATCGTCATCCTGTGGAGAGTCCGAATCCCTCTCCGGAGGAAGATCGTGCTAGCGTGCTTCTTCGGGATGGTCCTGCTGAAAGTCGCTATCACGTTGGTCAGGGTGGCGTTGACTAACAGCAGACTGGCCCAGAACATGGACTGGATTTGGTTCTGGTTTACGGTCGAGTTCGTCACCGGTGAGTACGCCACACCTGCAAGATTCCACCTCATCAACTATCACTCAATGCAGTCACTCATCAAAGGTTCTCCAGCTTTCTTCGTTGCTTGCACGGCTTCTTTCCGCTCCCTATTCACGCAACTGGACCGGTCTCGGAACGGCATTCCCCTAGAGAATCAGGCAAATGCCGCCAGGCGCCCCTCGATCTCCAGGAGTCCCAAGCGCCGGTTCCAGGACACCATTTTGAACACCATTCTCACCCTAGAGGGCGGTGCCCCAAACGAACGCGATAGCTATTTGCTGGACACAGAGCCTCCTTCGTATCGGTCGAGTGGAGATGATCGACACGAGAGCAGGTGGTCTGGTCCTACCAGAGCGGAGTCGGATCGGGCTCAGTCCATAACCGACACGTCTTATACTGGAGCGAGAAATAACGAGGCTAGACAAATATCGTGTGCAGATAATATATAGCATCGTGATGCATTTGTATCATAGGATATCGGTAGCATCCCCGTGTGTTGTACAACTGCTCTACGCCAACATCAACCAATATGCCTATTATATAATTGAACTATGACATATAGTTTGTATTGGGAAATTTTGGCATCTCGTAGATGATTGCTCATCACACCCAAGCTAAAGCTATGACAAACTTGTTGACAACGCCTGTGAATGCGTTTGCGAGCCAAAACTAGATGATATCCACAAACGACTGGTAAAAGTCACTTCATGTAGCAGTCAAAATTCAGGCAGCCTATGACATTGAGGTAGAGAATGGGACTAACAGTATTTCACCAGCGAGATATCAGTCGGGGCTAGCTTGGCCTCGAGCGCATTTATGAGCTTTCTCCAAGCTAAAATTGCAGTACAGGTTAATCTTACTGCCTCGTAAGAAAACCAAATCTTTACTCCTGCAGCCCCTGGGTACTTTCATAAGCCTGTCTGGGTAAGCTACACTTGCAGTGAAAGAGTTAACATCTGCGTTATTCATGTGCTGTATTCTTTGGCCCCCAACTGACAGGTTAGCGAGGGCCGCTATTTCCTCTTATGTACCTTGTATAATTGATCGCGGTATCCCCAGGCAAGTATACTTGCCAATAATAGCTGGCCGAGGGCTATTTAGGTAGACGCGATCCACATCAATCCGAACAACTCACCTGAAAAAGCAGAACTTCACGTACATCTCGTGCAACACATACATACCGTACTAAATGCTGCCGAATAACTTAGCTAGCAATACTTGTTTAGCAAAACAGTAATTAAAACATTTCAATCCATGGAGTCATACTACGATGAATATGGCAAGTTCAAATTCTACGAATGGTTAATATTTTGGCGCCAGCGTAAGAGAGACGGGCACATGTAGGCTACTGTCACTTCTAGTGGGTGCCACGGAGCTAAATATGCAGTGAAACGGCGCTTGCAAGAGACCCTTTAAGCGCCATGTACGGTAGCGAATTGGCAGTTCAAATCAGGCGCAGTGCCACAGCGCTTCCAGAGCCCCTTTAAGCTAAATTTGCAGTGAAGCCCCTGAAGTCCCGCTGTTTCATGGCAGAGCGGTCCAGCGGTCAGCCAAGGCCTTTGCAATAAGGCCAACCCTATCTGTCACCAGAAGGTCAACCCCTGCATCTGCTTGAAGCTATTGTCCGAACTCGTCAGCACCACTGCATCCAATGTTCATGATAGGATGCGTCTCCTTACCTTGACGTGATCCGGCTCATTGTTCTGCGGCCCGTAGGTGCCGCAAACCAGCCCCATATTCTTGACGTAGCGCACCAGCCGGGGGCAGAGGACGAAGGGCTCCGAGGCGAAGACGACTCCCGAGAGGCCCCACCGACGCGCAAAGTGCACCGCCGTCTGGATGCTCGCTCCCCGCTTGTCGAGGTCGCTTGGCGGTGGCTTGCCGACGTTGCTGATGAACATGACTGGGTACGCCCGCTGCTTTAGGGACAGCAGGATGCAGACCTCGGGGGTGAAGGACGAGAGCACGAGTGGTCGATTACCGGCAGATTGGCGGATTTTGTCCAGGGCCACGTCGATGAACTTGTTGATTTCGATGACAACCGGGGCTATTCCGGCGGTGATCGTCTCATGGATCCGGGGATGTTCTGCGAACAGGTAGTAAGTATGGTAGTGACTCGGAACATTCCCCGGGCGCGGGGAGAAGCCGACTTACTGAACTCAATATTGAGCCCCACATGCTCGGGGAGCTCCCCGAGAATCTCTTCCAGCGTAACCAGCGAATCGTGGATGAACTCGCCGCGAGTATTGGGCTTGAAGCCCTTGGCGCGAAAGTCGACCGTATGCTTTACTCGGTCCTGCACCTGGACAGCACCCGGCTCATCCTTCTCACTAACGGAACGGGAGCGGGGTCTCGGAACCGATCCCGACGTTGGTTTCTGTGGGCTGCCAACAACCGAAGCCGGTTTCCCATGTGGAGACTGCACTTGACTCGCGTACCGGAACTGCTCCAGGGTCAGATCGTGTATCGGGATATCCGTGCCCGACTCGCTGAACGACAAGTCGTGGTAGGAAACGGCTTCCAGGTCTCGCGTGAGTTGTAGATCTGTCTGAATATGAGCTTAAATGCCGTATGATAGGATCGTCGTCATGCGCTACTACTCACCAAACTGTTGCAGTTAGCACTGGATCCCCAGCGGTCATACTCAGGGGCACCTTACCTCAACAAAAGAGGCATCATGTTTGGCGGCTGCCAAAAACGACTAAATAGAACCCCATGTAAGCATGAATCAACTGCCCACGGTCGTAGATACGCACATGGATGGTATTTTCGCCGATCTGTAGATACTTCTCATTGCCGTTGTTCTGGCCAAATCCTGAGAGGACGTAAGCAAATGCTCGCAAGTATTCAGATGGTAGACCTACCTCTATGGCCCACCAGCATCATGCCATCGCTGCTTTGGAGTTTTTGCGAGGGCAGCGGGTCTTGAAGATGGGGGTATGGTGTCGCTCGGACGAAAGTAAACAGTACAGTACCTATGACTTCCATGGTGTCGCAATCCAGAATGGCAGCAGTCCGATCCCGTACCAGGCTCTCTCGTGGGCAGCTGGAGGTTAACTTGATGCCTTCCATGACTGCGCTTCCGATCCCAACAACCTTTTCTCGAGCAGGCTCCAAGCGACTGCGGGCTGTCATCCTGAATGTGAGCACCGGTGTTGCGTCTTCATTGAGCACGAACACGCACGCTTTGGTGTCGAGGTCGTCGTTTATGAGCGGTAGATCGAACGCCATGGAGGTTGTAGCCTTGCCAGCTCGGTTCTCTTGCGGTACGGATATTTTCAGACTGTATGAGGTATCCTCCTTTGCTGCAGCCGCTGGCATAGGTGAGCAACAAATGACCTCGACAGGGTCCCCTTTCAACCGGGCTTGAACGCTGCCAAGGTTTGCAATAACTGCTTGCGTCCCTTGTTCGAGCGTAGTTGCAACAGGCTCTGCTATCGCTGGGAAGTTGGTTGCTGGACCCCCCAGAAGGAGAGTCCGGTCCCAGTCTCCAAGCAGTCCAGCGATAGTCTGATGCCCCCTGTACGCAGCGTGCTCCTTTGCAGTCCAGCCAAAACGATCGGTCTTTGACACGTCCGCTCCAGCGAGGAGAAGTGCATTGACTACGGCTTTGTGGCCATACATGCACGCGATAGCGAGTGCAGTCAAACCTCTCTGGTGTTCCGTGGCATTGAGCACCTCCCTCAGCCCATCAGCATTGGTGAGTAGCAGGTCGATATAATCGACTCGGCCATTGCGAGCTGCAATATGAAGACTGGTTCCCCCATGGGTTGGCCCAGTTTCTGATGTTGATGATATTCCAGCACCAGCGTCAACGAGACATCGAACAGCCCCATCGTTCTGTACCCTTACTGCAGCTATGAGAAACTGATCAAGGGTGCGCTGCACGTCATATTCTCCTTTTCCGCGCACATCGTCACCCAGGCATTTGATGACGTCAATGAACGTGGAATGATGCCGGTAGAGCATGATCTCGAAAGGGATAAGAAACTCGTTTCTCTTCGGAGCCCGCACAGACCTTGCCATATAATCGCGACTCATTGCTGAACCTCCGAGGGAAAGGATTGCCTCGCAATAAGGTATGAGGTCATGCCTGGCCGCGTAGCCCAGCAGCTCTTGGCCAGATTCGCAGGGACCAAGGAATTGGTGGATTGGATCATCGCAGAGCTGTATCATCCCTTGGAAGACCCCAAAGAGCTCTTCCTCCCGCTTAGGGACCGCAGGGACTGCGATGTTTTCGTCGCTTTCCCTGGCACTCGCGGCTACCTGCATGTAGAAGAGGAGACAGTTATTGTTCAGGCTCTGTACGTATTCTGGCGATCGCTCCAGAATGTGGATAGCCGTAGCGTCCAGCCTGTTGAGTATGAGATATTTGAGCACCTGATCGAGCTGCACCACTCCATAGTCAGATGTGGAATCCGAATGAGCCAGTTGGACAAGCTTATCCGCTTCGCCCTGTAAAACCATGCGGTGCAGAGCCTCGACTTTGGGCAGTCGATCCGACGCCGGTCCAAAACGCCAGGGAGTCTCCTGGAGAGGAGCTGCATGTGATGTTGACTTGCGGTCAACTTGGGCTCCATCCAGATCAGCGAGTAACGTGCTCATCCGACGGGATGTCGAAGTGGTTTTCTCTTTCAGCTTATCGTAAGCTCTGAACCAGTCTAAACGTTCGACTTCATGGTCTCCTGTGTCCTGAACATCGACCCGTTTCAGTTTGCCAAACAGCCTGCGTGCGGCCTCTTTGTTGACTCTGTCGAACCAACGTAGCTCTTGAAGGTCATACAGTAAGTCCCGATACCCTTCGGCGAGGAAACGCAGTTCCACCTGTCGGAAGCTGCGAACCGGAATGGCAGTAGGAAGCTCGTCAATATGAAAGTTACCGATCACCTCCTTCTCCCGCACGAGAACCGAATCAAGAACTCGAGCTCGAAACTCCTCAATCCGTAGCAAATCATCTCGCAGAAGTTTGATATGCGGCTGACCGAGTTAGTCATTGCTGTAGCTCAATGTCGGCGTTATCAGACTCAATTGTGTAACTCACAGTGAAAGTCCTGACCTTGGATGTACAGCTCCTTTATTGACGCCTTCCTGTGCTGGTAGTCTATGTAGAAAGGCTCAAATCCCGGGATGAGTAGCTGGTGGAAGCCGTTTCCGAATCGCATGATCGCGTGGAAGACATTTGACACAAGTAGGTTTTATTTAGCCTGCCTGTTCTTCAAATTGGCTGTCGTGCCTGATGATTGAATCAAACCTCATAAAGTAAAGCAATCGCCTCCCAGTGATATTGCCTAAGGGTGGTGTGTTGGCGGGGTCAGATTAACCCCTTCTTTCATGTTGGCCAACACGAGTGAGTACCTTACTGGCTGCCCGTTGTGTCTAGGGATGAGATGGTGTGATATCCCGACCAGGGTCAGGGGTAGATTGCACTGCATTAACTTCACAGCAAATTTAGCGCAGAAGGACGGACTGGGCCACCCAACCCCGCGATTCTTACATTTTACAGTACAATAATGAGTAGGTACGTGACGGCCCGTTCCGGGCCTTCCCCGACCCTGTCTCTATTGACCCTTGATGTGCCGCAGTGAGGGTTACTGCTCTAGCTGCGTCAGCTACTCTAATCCAATCGACCGGTTTCTTAGTTAGGGTTGCTGAATAGACCCCATACCAACTGTGCACCTTGAGTAGGTAGGTGAATAGCGAAGATGCTCGCATGTAACTGATTTCTACACGATTGGGGATTTAAATGGAACGTGCATACCACCCCTCAGCTCAGGGAAGGCCATGGCGAAGTTTTATGGAACTCGTAAGAGTGTGATACGCCATTGCACAACGTGGCCCAAAAGTTCGGAGCATCGGTACATGACGAACACTACGACGGTGGTCCATAAGGAGAAAGTGACAAAATTCAAATCTGGCTAGACTATACCTATTTTCTAATGGCCGGACACTAACTTGGCCGATATTACACCCATTTCCTAATAGCCGGACATCACATTTCTCGATTTCCCGGATTTTTAGAAACGCGATATACGAAAAAGAAAAACCCCACGATACCTAACCCTTATTCTAATTAACTAACCTTAACCACTAACCACTAACCCCTAGCCGGGGCGAGAAAAAGTATGCGACAGGAGGTACGGTGGTGTTATCGCACTGCGACCGGCGGGGAGTGGTGTATCGCGACGGAAAGTAAAGAGTGCAATCTAGCTATATTTGAATTTTATCACTGTCTCTCTTCTGGACCACCTTATAAGTAGGCCCCCCCGCACCCCCCGCGCCCACCCCACGCGTGCCCGCCCCAATGGGTGATGGAGGGCACTGCAATTTTAGCTACGAAGAGGGTGTTAAAATTGAATATTTCGGAGCTGCTAGCGTTGCTGGCACTGAATGTAAAACCGTAACGCGATGAAATCAGACAATACCGATGTTGGCCAACTCGGCTCGGCTTTCAGGGCAGATTAAGCGTAACGTCTTCTGAGTGGCCTGCATATGCCGGTCCCTAACAACCATAAACCAACGTCCGGAAAGCGGATAAACAGTACACCCAGGGCGAGTTATGGTTTTATCCGCACCTTCCCTCCAATTCCAAAAACCTTTCTTACTAATAAATCCTACCCTAAGGCGTCGGTAATTTATAAGGTTTTTATTTATAATATCTAGGGGGTATTTACTTTTAATAATCTTAAATAATTTAGGATAGGAGTTAAGGGGTATAAGTATATTTTTTTAATATATATATATTAATTAATAATATTAAATTATATTTATAAAATACGTTAAATAATTTAAATATAAAATCGGTTAATTAATAATAAATAATGTAATTAATTAAATCGTTATATTTAATTCCTTAGAGATTTATTAATTATTTATATTAATATTTAATTTAAGCTTTTCTAATATTAATTAAGTTTAATATAATAATATTAATATATATTAATTTAAAAATAAATAGTAAAGTAACATTTATAAAGTATAAGATATTAAAATATTTTTAAATAATATTATTTAAATTAATTCTTTTTTATTTAATTTTAAAATTATTATAAAAATATATTATAATATAATTTCTTCCCTTTTTAATAATTTAATTATATTAAAATATTTTAAAATACGCTATATTTATTATAAAATAAATTTAACGCCGTTATATAATTAAAAAGGTTATTATCGGCTTAATTTAATATTTTATATCGACGATATAGAAATTATACTTTTTTCGAAAGCTATAAAATTAAATCTTTATTAATAATAAATTATAATATAAATAATATTTATTTAATTTATTTAATCACCTTTTAAAATCCTTTAATAACTTTTATTATATAAATCGACTTAATTATAATATATTAAAGTAATACTTAATTAATATCGGCCTTTATTTTTCCGATAAAATTTTAATTAATATTAAATTCTTTATTTTTTTTTATTACGGTATATAGAATTATTTTTCGAATAATATATATCGATTTTAAAATAAATATATATATTATTTATAAAGTTTTTTATAAAGTCCTTTAATATTTAATAAAAAAGGTACGATTTAATATTTAATTAAATTTTAATAAAGATAATAACATACTTAACCCTCCTTTTAAATTATAAAAAAATAAAAGGTTTAACCTATATTTTTTAAAATATAACGGTATTATTAATAATATTTATTTCACTATTAAAATTCCAAATAATAAATAAAACCCGTAAAGGAACTAAAAAGGATAAATTAATATTAATATATGTATTATAATTAATTAAAATAAATAGTTTATATATTTATTAATTAATTAAAAAGGTTTAATTAATAATAACCGTATTTTTATATTAATAATAAACCGAGACGATTTAATAATATTACGAGGTTATTATTTATTAAAAAATGTTAATTATATAAATTTATAATATCTTTTAATATTATATTATAATATTTAATATTATTTAAAGGAATATCGTTAAATAAATTAATAATTATAAATAAAATAGGAATTATTTAATTTATATTATTTTATATTTTAGAATTATATTAAAAAGGTATTTAATAAATAAAAAGGGAAATTTAAATATTTTAAAATTGTTAATTAATTTAATATTAAAATAATAAAATTATTAATATATATTATTACTTTTATATATAATTATATCTTTAAATAAAAATAAATATTAAGATATAAAAAATAATTAATTAATAAGGATATATATATTAATAATAATATAATTAATTAAAAGGTAATATATATATTTAAAAATAATTTTAAAGTTTTAAAGAAAGAAAAAAAGAGAATTCCGAATTAAATTAAAAAAGAGAATGATTAATAATTTAAATATAATATAAATATTTATTTTCTTTATATATAAAGAAATAATATATTTCTTTATATATAATATATATTATTTAATTATATTTTAATATTAATTAATTAATTTTTATTTATTTAATATAAAATATAAATATAATATTGTTTATATAGGTATTATATTAATATTAAATAACCAGTCCCTTTAATTTAATATATTCTTATATTAAAATTAAATATAAAGGGTATATTCATATTAAAAAACCTTTATTTATTACCTTATATATCCGATATTTTTAATTTATTTAATTTAAATAAAAAAAAAAAAAAATAATATTATTAAATATATATATATAAATAATAAATTATTTAACATTCCCTTTTTTTATATTAATATTTTAAAATATAAATTATAAATATTATTAAATATATTAATTAATATATAAAGTTTATATAATATTTATAAGTTATATAATATATATTTTAATATAAAGTAGAATTTTATAATTATTAAATAAATTAAAATAACTTTTAATATTATTAATTTTAAATATTTAAATTAAAGCTTTATATATATTTTATATATTATATATTAAAGGTTATTAAAAATAAATTAATATATAATATTTTTAATATAAATAAAGTATATATTAAGTTTTAAAATACTTTAAAAACTTTCGTTTATTATTATTTATTTTAATATTAAGAAATTTATTTATTATTAAATATTATAAAGATTATATATAATTTAAAATTTATAAATAAAATTATTTTTAAATAGCGATATTATATAAATATATTAATTTCGGTATAAAAGCGGTATACCCCCTTTTTTATATATTTAATATTAAATATTATTATTAATTAAATTTAAGATTTATAGATTTATATATAAAATTATAATTATAATATAATAATATAATTAATATATATATAAATTTAATTTATAAAAGAATAAAATATATTTTTTATAATAATAAAGTTTAATATTTAATAATAATTTAAAGTAATTTTTTTATATTTTAAGGTAATTTTTTATAATTTTTTAATAATATAACGTTATCCTTTTAAAGTGATTTTAAAAATAAAAAGATATAATCGATTTAATATATTAAAATTAATAATTTATAGATATAATCGATTTAATATATTAAAGGTAATTATTTTAATAATTATTTTAATATTATTCTAATATTATTTAATTTAATATAATAGAATTAATAAGAATTTATAATTAATTTAATATAATAGAATTAATAAATTATAAATTATTACCGATATTTTAAAAAGATATAAGTAGATTATAAGTTATTACCGATATTTTAAAAAGGTATAAGTAAATCGTAAATTATTATTAATATTTTAAAAAAATATAAACGTACCTTAAAGAATTCTTTAATAAAAAAACAATAAAAGAAATATTATACTAATTTTTAATATTAAAGGATAGTTTATATAATATAAATAAAACGTAAGTTTATAATAATTAAAATTATAATTCCGTTATTAAAAATAAGTACGGGGTTTATATTAATAATTTAATTAAACTTTATAATATATTAAGGCCTAGTATAAATATAACCTTAATTAATATTAAATTTTATTTATAATATAACTTTTATAATACTATTTTTATAAGATGGATAAAGATTTTTAAAGGATAGGCGAAGATTTTTAAAAGATAGATAAAGATCGTTATAGGATAAAAAAAAACTTAAAGATAATTAATTAATAATAAAGGAATATAATATTTTTAGAATATTAATTAAAAATGTAAAATATAGGCCCTTTATTTTTAATATTAATTTAATAAAGGAATAATTAAATTAAGAACGTTAATTTTTTTAATATTACTTTATTAATCTAGCTCTTTATTAGAATCTATTTCTAATTAATTAATAACTTTAATAACCTTTTTTCCTTCCTTTTCGAATTTAATAATAAATTTTTATTATTACCTTTAATTAAATTTATTCTTTTATTATTATTTCTTTCTTTATTATTCTAAATAAATATATATATATATTTAAAAGTTTTATATATATATTTAATATTATATTAACGTTTAACCTTTTATAAAAGAATTTAAATTATTTATATTAAAGGTATTAATTTTATTTAATTTAAATAAATATTTCCTTTTTATTTTTTTAAAAGAATTTAATTATTTTTAAAATAACTTTAATATAGAAATATTATAATTTATCGAATTTATTTATTAATATTTTCGTTATATATTTTAAAATAAATATTTTAAATATAATTAATAATTAATTAAAAATTTATATAATTTTATTTAAAATAAAAAAGGGGGTTCTTTTTTAAGCTTTTATATATCGGCTCCCTTTATCGGGATTAGATTATAATAACGTTAATATAGCCTTTCCTTTTTTATTTTATTTAATATATTTAATTTTAAATTAAATTAAATGTTTTTTTCTTTCCTTAATTTCCTTTATATTAATATTAATAAAAGGTTTTAAGGGATTAATTTTTATTTATAATTCTATTTCTTTTTTTTTTTTTAAAATTATTTTTATAATTTTATTAAATCCTTTTATTTTTATATTAATAATTATATTTATAATATTAAAATAATATTTATATAAATCTTTATTAATAAGGTAGTCGATCCTTTATTTTATAATTTATTAATATTAAAGGTATTATATTATTTTCTCCGCTTTAACCTTTAGATTTAATATTAATAAACCGGTTATAAGATTATTTCCGGCCTTAGAAATATTAAAATATTATTTATATAATTATTATATTTTTTTTAAAAGGAATTTATTTTATTTTTATATTAAATAAAAGTATAATTAATTTTAAAATCTATATTTAATTTAATTATTACGCGTTTATAAAATAGAAAGTTAAAACTTATATAAGTTTAATCTTCATTTAATATTTTATCTTTATAAGTATTTAATAAAATTAAAACTTTATTAAAGGGTTAAATAATATTATTTTTTTATTTTAATATAGATATTATAATAAATAATATAAGAATTATTAAAGGAGCAGTCGTTAAAGGAGTAATTATTAGAAGAATAATTACCGGAGGAATAATTATTAGAAAAATAATTATTATTTTATATTAATATATAATTTTTAAAGGAATAATAATAATAATTATAATAATTATTAATTATATAAAAGGAATTATAATATTTAATTCTTTAATAACCTTTTAAGAAAGTTTAAGAGGTTAATAAAACTGCTTAAATTATATATTAAACGGTAGAGAGGAAGGTATATAATAAATAATTATTTAAAAATAAATAAATATATAATAGGTAGTTATTTAAGAAATAATAAATATATAATTAATTTTTTTAAAGTATATTATAATAAAAAACTATTTAATTATAATATAATTTATTTAAGGAATTATTATTTAAACCTTTAAATTTTATATTATAAAAGTATATTATATAATTTTAATATTAATATTATTAAATGTTATAATTTATATATATATTATAATAATATTTAATTAAATATAATAAATAATTAATTATAGAATAATTTAATTATTTTAATAAATACGGATTATTTAAATAATAAACGGGAAAATTAATTAAAATCTAATTAAAAGTCTATTAATCTACCCGTTAATTAACGGGGCTATATATTAACCTTAAAAATTATTTAGATTATTAAAAGTAAACACCGCCTTAGTATAAGGTATACCTTGAATTCTTTATTATAAGCCTATCGCTGTAGGAAGAGATAAATGACTCAGTCTTCTAAGCAACCTCTAAGATGCGTGGCAAGGAAGTTTCGAGGGAATGATCCCATGCCACTTCACCGACGACCCTTTCTTCACTATCAGGGTCGAGGAGATGCACTATGAATGAACTAAACTCACTAGCCCCTAATACGGAGTATCTACCCCATTTTCAAAATCCCTCTACGATGTGTAATATACAAGTATAATATATAGATATAGTCATGCAATAATAGTTTTAAATGCCGTAGAATGTATTTAGGATATACTAGATAATTATACCAAGTGTATTACAGCACTGGAGATCCAATGACTTCCTGCCAACCAGTTCCCAGAGTCCCCGGTGTAAAGAAATCCGATCCCAAGTCGTCTGTAGCATGTATCTCCATTTACAGGCTCTAAGAGAAGACAAGCCCAGCATTTCCTATCATCGCTTTGCCATGACTGCAGGGCTGCGCAAAGCACTTCCATCTTCCAACTGAATGTCAGAGAAGGAACTTGCCTTGGCTTGACAAAGCTATCTAGAGCTGCTTCACCAATGACCTCATTCTCTACACTACCGGGATCCAGAATGAACCCAGAGGTCCTCGGATAGACGCCTTCGGTATAAATTTGTGCGTATCTGTCTTCATTTTCAGACGCATCACGATTTCCGTAGGTTCGAGACGTCCTCCATTCCGAGAATGTATTATCCAGGACTAGAGTTGCCATTCTCGTTGGCCCCTTCACACGCAGTCGCCATTTGCCCTGAGGATCTGGGCCACTCTCTGGGACTGAAGAAATTTGCGCCAAATTCACAGGGGTCCAATCATCCGCGACTAGACGTAGCGCACAGAATCGCACCCTGACTTTGCCAACGGCGGCCCAGGACCACGAAGGGATTTTGAGTGCATCCAAGACAGCTGAAGAGCTCATGATGTGACGGTCATCATTGGCTGCCACGTACCACAGTAATCCTCGCGACAAGTCGGCTGACCACAGTCCCATAGTGTACGGCGTGCCGAGAGAGTCCCCTAGAACTGTTGCAATACCTTGCACCGCAGGAAGCGTATCCGTGACAAATGTCAGTTCCCGATCGCTATACCCCTCAATGAGGGCATACCATGCCGTGAAGGCCGGGTGCTCGATTTCAATAAGATGACTGGATGCTAGTTGGCGAGTCGCTGGGAACTTGTATAGCCATGCTCGGATACGTGCAACTTCAATCGAAGACCCATGAGACCGCGTTAATTCATATGGTAGGTTGTCTGAGTCGTTGGAGTATGGATCGAGGGGTAATGGTTTAAGAACCGGGTCCGTTTCGGAAGCGGTTGCTGATGCACATCTCCAAGACGTGACTCCTTGGCCGAAAACCAGAGCACGAGATGTGAGAGCCGCTTCCTGCAATGTCCATCCACGCTTAGACAATAAGTCATCTCCGTTCCGTGTTCCTGCAACCGTGATTCTGCGTGCGACTGTTCCACCAATGGTCTCGGCCTTCATTGTTACTTCGCACGGATATACCTCGCAGGGATCCGTCCAATCGTCAGGGAATATTCCGGTATGGGCACCCGGGGATGCTTCAACGCAGATAGTGAGCACAGCATATCGATATATCTGACCCATTCGACCAAGCTCCGGGCCCTTATCGCCGTCATCATTTTGTACGATGCATATCGCATCGATCCAGAGATAGTCATACCCTAAAAGATGAGTGATCCGGATTGCATCTCTACAGGTCTTGGAAAGAGTCTCAATCGGTATGTTAGATCGGTAGATACCGATGTTCTCCTTGAGTGTTAGGACTTGAGGGCAAGGGCCCCAACAATAGCTTAGAGCGATGTATTTTGCACGCATCCCGTGATAAGTATCGATGAGAAACGGGCTCTCAGGATTGTTGACGCTTATTAATCGAGAAGGTAACGGCGTGTTTCCAGTAGCAGGGCTTCCGAGCCTGCAATGCTCGTGGTTGTCAAGGCATTCACTCTTCCACAGGTTGATCAATTCCTCATTTAATGAGTCACAAGAAGGCCGATTGCTTCTTTTCAGCCCAAGGTTCGAGAACTGCATTGTAGGTCAATACGTAACCGCACAGGCTCCCAAGGCTATGAGACAAACCTTTTCAGCATGGCTATCAAGGGCCGTTCGATATGGATCTGGACCAGTCATTGGAGTTAGCGTACTATTAACGATATGACTTCGGAGGCGATAATGATATTACCCGGGATCTCGTTTATAATATCCATGACTGTATTTCCTTGGCCGCTAGTGACGGCGATTGACCATGGCTGTATATCATTTGACCCTTCGTCTGCGTCCTCAATACATCGGATTCTTAAGGCAACATAAGCCTGCGGTTCATCAAGTGAAGTGCTTCCAAACCCCATATCTCCTATGCGTGATTTGATCAGGATACAAAAATCGCAGCGCGCATCGATGGACCGAAGAAACGAGCTTCGTGTCCTATGAAGAGTATGGTAGGAAACATAGTGGTCTGAGAACTGGGCTGGCCTGTGGAAGTGTATGCTCTGGCATTTGTCACATAGCATGATGCCTGAAGATAGGATCCAAGCCTGATTTAGTGGATATGGGAGTTAAAGGCAAATGTGCAACTACTGCTAGTAGTCTCGAATGGAAGGTGCAATTTTGCCCTTAAGTCCAGGAATGCTACAGAGCTTCTTCGATAATGGGAGATTAGGTGAGGGTATCCATAATTTTCCAGTCGCGGCTGCTGGGGTGGGTTGAGCTTAGACGTATGATTTGTCGTTACTGGCCGGCACACAGCCTCAATTCACTGCAATTCTAGTTGCTACCTAGGTTAGGGAGCTTGAATCAGGATTTGGCCAACCCCACTTACTCTCTACATACTCACAGCCTTTATTGGTTGGGCTGCTAGGCAGACTTGTTGTACATTTCAAGAGTAAGCGGCAGGCTGGCATCGTACAGCTGCAACTTGCTCTGCCCCCATAATAAACAACCCCCAAAAGCCCACGGTACGGTACGGTACGGTATTGTACCTTTTGACAGTGCGCAAAACTGCACTGCAATTTTAGCCTCTGTTGAGCACACATGTTTCACAAATGTAGAAGGACTCTTTCGACAACAACCTATGCAAACTTACCGTATCGCGCGAAGCAGTTATTATTAAACCTCAAAGAAATACTGTTTAAAACGGCCAGGCTACCAGGGTGTTCACATTATCCTGGATCGCCCTTGCTAAGTTTATGAAGGTACGTGGGTGACTGATATTAGTTACTAGGTAAACATCACGCTCTTCACATCTACAGTCATTGGGTGAGAACCACCCTGCAACTTCTAGTCTCCGATCCGGAGTTCTTCCACACAGCTTCCCTCCTTGCCACCATACCGTCCTGTCAGTTTGTGGTTATTGATATACGTGCTGATGAACGCGGAAACTCGCCATTAGACGGTGTGCACCTTAGAAGGTATGTCTTATTGGGTTGTTAATCCCTGCTTGGTTCTGCCTTCTCGATCTCGTACAATATAGAGGCGGCCGGTAGCATTCTTGGACACTAGGAGGGCGAATAGGACGTTTGGAGGCCTCCGCACTGTGCGGACTCACTACACTGCAATTGTAGCGTCCGCAAACCGATTTCACAAAGGCTGGAGGCAGGATACGACATGCACTTGCTTACGCCACCTCCTAAGCGCTAATGCAAGAACTCGGTTGGGCAACAAGGCAGCCCGCCTATATAATTACATTTCTTTTACTGATATGTTTGTCAGCGTGGCTATGCAGCAATTAATAGATGAAGTCTGCTGCATGGCATGTCGGATTGCATCTTGATCTACCTGTAAGCACTCGGCATCCGGGTTCAACAAACCAAAATCAAGGCTATCATAGTTGTATTTGACCACCTTAACTGAACCAAGTGCTTGCTGCACGCGCAACATTGTTTCTAGGGAGAGAACAACCATTTCGAAACTCTACCTCATTTCCAACCATCTCCTTTCCAACAAAGTAATGCCATGGATCTTGACGGGCTCTTGAACTCCGATGACAACTTCGATCTGAACTTCGACATTGAGGCTTCGGAGACATGGCTATGTGGTCCTTCTACCGTTGATAGTAATCACAATCTCAATCTCTGGGTCAACGACACTGCAAGGGAGTCCGATGTACCATTGACACATTCCACCGGTGGTCTTAATCAAGATGGATATCATTCCTTGCCAAGTATGGATGATGAATGTCATCACACTGTCCATAATGCTCAGGAGTCAACGTTTCCTAACAGCATGCAGGTATGCTATGGCACGGTAAATCATTCAACCCTTCGTCGGAGAGTGGCATCGTTACTGATTCCCTCTGTGCGACGATTAGCTTGATCATCACATTGTGCAAGTAGCACAACAAGACATGTCGACCTTGTTCGAAAAGATTATACCAGACTCACTAGGGAACAGCTTTTTCACGATTGAGCAAAGCTCTGATCGCATCGCTCTTCTTCTTGGAGACGGGACCGACTTTGGGTACCTGCGTAAGCACTTGATCCAAACATTCGAGGAGTTACGGCAGAAAGCTCCAAATTTGACCTTCGAGGCTGTTGCGGTTACCAAAGACGTACATGGGAGTCTTAGCAGGGCCACCAAACCTACAGATGCGAGGTGTCATGTGGATATCAACATATACGGACCGCAGGACCAAGCCGAACTGGCAGGATCAGTTCTTCTTAATCATAAACTCTGGTTGCAACGTCCAGATAGGTACCAGAAGGTCAATTCCACTTACATGAATCCACATACTATCACTTTTCCTGAATTGGACGGGGATATGATGCTGCAAGAGCCTAGAGGCCCGAATGGAGCAGACCAAAAGACATCTCAGACCGACGAGGAGGCTCTAGAACAGGTCATATCAGGGGTTTATGGTCATTCAAAAAGAGACAAGGAGCTGGGAATGGAGTCAGGTGGCCCAAGTATCACAACGGAATTACTTCCGTAAGTTGTCAAATACCGACTATATTCAACACGCTAACACCACAGCAGGCATCAGGGACGAGCCCTGAAGTTCATGCTTGAGAGGGAGTCAGGCGACATTCCTGCCGAATTTCGGTTGTGGAGTGAAACACTTAGTGGTAGCCTGAAAGTCTTTGTCCACCAAATCACAGGTGCGCGGGCATACGCAGTGCCAGAGGAAAGGGGCGGGGGTGTGCTAGCCGATGAGATGGGCACAGGCAAGACACTTTCCACCCTTGCCCTCATCACACGAACTCTTGATGCCGCAAACGATTGGTTGAAACAAAAGCAGGATAACCAATCTTCAACTACCAAAATCGACCGACACTCCACTGCTACACTAATTATTGTGCCTTCAGCCCGTGAGTTTGAATAGATGCCATTTCACTCCCCTCTGAACACTGAAAACGGACATAAGCTAACAGGGTTGTTTAGAACTTATTGCTAATTGGGTCAATGAGATTGACTGGTCAGTATACTATGGAACACATTCGAGCTAATACTTATGTTAACCCACACTTGCAGCCACACTGGGATGTCTCTTAGGACCTTCAAGTATCATGGGATAGAAAGAGAAAGAGATGTCGAGGCCCTTGCAGCCTCGGATGTCATCATAACAACGTATAATACACTGGCCTGGGACTACGAGAAAAAGAGTTCCGCTCTTCACGCGATTGGCTGGTATCGCGTTGTACTCGACGAAGGTATCATTCATCGCCACGAGCTGCCTATATTCATGAGCTACAGCTAATACCATATCTACTCAGCACATTATATCCGAAATCACACAACGAAGTTCTACCGAGCGTGTTGTGATCTTGAAGCTCATTCTCGATGGTGTATTACCGGTACCCCGATCCAGAATCGGCTACAAGATATTGGTTCCTTATTCTCCTTTTTGAGGGTTGAACCATTCAGCAGTCGCGCCGAGTTTCGGAGACTGATTTGCCTGCCTTTCGAGAATAGAGATATGGATACTTTACGCGATCGTTTGGTCCTCATTTATGACTCTTTGGTTCTCAGACGCTCTAAAGATACCTGTGTCTTGGATCTGCCTGACCCAGAAGAAGAACTCAAGGAGCTGGACTTCTCTCCCGATGAGGCAGCTCAGTATGCAAATACTTTACAAGTGTTGGAGCGGCGTCTACGGAACCAGGCATACTTCCAACAGGGCCTGTCGACACTCCATATTTTGAACAATGAGATCCTTGAAGACTCGTCATATGCTGATGATAACAGTTCCCTGGAAACCAGCCTACACAGGCACCGCGACGAGCATGGTGGTTCTCCGTTCAATATGTTCCATGCCATGATGCAGCTGAGGATTCTGTGTAACCATGGTACTTATCAACATATGTTCAGTTGGGAGAAACAGGGTGGCTCCGCCCAAGAGGAGCGCGAGGCACTGTTAGGGCCCCCTGGTGCAGGCAGCGAACGGGTGTGTGACGGCTGCAGCAGCCCCCTACCCCAGCAATGGCATATAAAACCTCCTTCGCTGGGTATTTGCCCGCATGCATTTTGCCTGAACTGCATGAACAACAATCCAGGAAACTCAGGCTCCGGAGATCCGAGGCACTGTCCGATATGTCTGAGATTCGGTAATTCACTGACCAAGTCGTCGCTTGAGGCCCGAAAGTTCAACACAGACATTAGTGGGGATACCATCATGAGCGAGGTCAATGGCGATTATGGTCGCAGTCTCGATAGCACGCCTCCACGGCTTCCTCACTACTTCCGAGAGCATGGCATTTCAACGAAGATCAATTGGCTGATGAAGGATCTAACAAGCGAGTCAGAGATGACAAAAAGGTGAGCTTCAAGAGAATTTGTCGCTTCATTAAACTCTAGTAAGATATTGACGGTCCGGCAGTATCGTTTTCTCATGCTGGACACGGACGTTGGACCTCATCGAAGCCTGCCTCAAAACAAATGGCATGGACCCTTTGCGGATAGATGGAAAACGTGCATTTCGCGATAGGCAGAGAACCATCAAACGATTCGAAGAAGACCCCTCGGCCAGAATATTACTCATGACCACTGGTACTGGTGCCCATGGGTAAGTGGATGAACAACTGGTGATCTTCCAAGAACCGTCTCACATCATTGATAGGTTGAACCTCACAGCTGCAAATCATATCTTTATATTTGAGCTGCAGTGGAATCCCAGCATTGAGAAACAAGCCATCGCCCGAGCTATTCGCATTGGACAGACAAGACAAGTTCGCGTAACACGCTATCTCATCAGGAACACTGTCGAACAGGTAGATATAACCCCGTTTCGATCTCCAACTCAAATCTCTACTCAGTCATCAAAGCCAGTCATATTGATTAAGATGAACAGGAAATGTTTTCTCAGCAGGACACAAAGCGACGTGTTGCTGCTGTGGGGTTCTCACACGAAGATGTTCATGTGACATAGCCGTTCAGTTACTTTGATGTGGTTTCTCTATACCATTGAATCGGTGATACGATGTCGGTATTGGAGGATGTATCGACCTAGATTGAAGGCTCAAGATGGGCTGAGAATTTCATGGTGCCCCATGAACAACCAATCTATACCTCTTTCAATCTTAAAATAGATCGAGAATTACCAAAACTGTTTCGTGGTGATTGGATGTTGAGCGAGTAATATGCCCCAATAAAAGATGGCAAATATTGAACGTCAACCACCGCGGTCCTGTGTAGAGGCCACGGAGCCTTCTTGCTCAAGTGACCGGTGTGCAGCAGTGTGTGGAGTCAGACCCCTGCTCTCTTAAATTGGCAGTGCATTAAAAACCATGTATTGCATGTACGTACATGCATGATCTCTCACAAGGCATACTCGTATTTGGACTCTCCCGAACCAATGGTAGGTACCTGTTCCAGTAAGCCCCGCCCATAAGCCTCTTGCGACACAGCCCGCACCGTGGTGTGTGTGCCGCAGCCGACCTGCTGACACCGAATTGCGTAACGACAATTTCAATTAAAGTGCAGGAGGAACTTTGATTAACTTTCGGATCTTTTTGAACAAGTCCCAAGTACAACTTTTATGGAAGAGTTCTCAACCATTCATAACTTATCGGACATCTTTACTTGCCTAATTTCCCACCATGGCAACGGGAGTTCCCTCAGTGTCTCTTGCTCAGCTCCCAGATGAGAGTGAAGCGAATTTCTCTCCCACCAATGAAGCTGGAGATGCTACCTGTTCAAGTTATGAAATCTTTCAAGGGGTGCTAGATCAATTCAAGGCCGAATTGCCTATCGAGCATGTGGATAGTTTCTCCACGACTACCCTTGAGAAAGTCAAGAGGAAGATTCTCTCAATTCAGCAATCCCAGGAGCAACAGAAGAGGTTAATGGGCCTCTCAAGGATGGCAACCTTTATTTCAAAGATTGGCGAATTCGATGGTTTCTGTATGCAAGCTAAGGTTTGGGGCGAAGAGTCTTCGTTACTGTCAGCCTGGATCTGGGGGCCTGCAATGTACATCCTTGAGGTACGCATATTGCCAATAGCTATGATTATCAACTTATCTGTTATTATAGACGTCGGCAGCCCATAACAAGGCGTTTGACAACATCATAAGCTCGTATCTGAAGTTCGGAGGATACGTACCGAATATTACCTTTGACCAGGACCTCCTTTCCGAGAGGCCTCAGATCTCAGATTGCCTTGCCTACATGTATCTTGATCTGCTAAGCTTTCATCAAAGTGTAGTCAAGATGTTACTCGGGGATGGTAAGCAGGTCTTGATTCCCTAGCGAAATTATAGCTGACCCGATAACAATATCCTAGGTTGGAAAAGGATGTTCGAGTCCAGATGGCGTGATTACCAAGGAAATCTTCAAACCACCTTCATGAATTTCGAGACTAACTCTCAGGTCACGAGAGTATTATCCGATGCCTGGAAGCAACAACGCGTTGCCGAAATCTGGGGTCGAGTTGATGGTCATATTGGACAGTCTGAGTCCAGTGCAGGCTGTGTTCAAAGGCTTGTCGATTTTACGCCAATTTTCGATGAGATCACTCGCCGCCACAACGAGTTTCTCTCAAAGATGAGTGAACTTGGGCAGAACTCCAAAAAGCCAGTTTCCCAATATTACCACGAAGCCTCCACTCACGCTGAAACCTGGAAAGCCATTCACAAGCAGCTTAACGACCATGTCATTCGATCTGCGGACGGACCGGCTGTTCTCAATTCGCTCTTCAAGATGTTCAATGATCATAGAAAGAACATGGATTCGCAGTTCAAGTACTGGGAAGCAGAACGCAACGAAAAGCAGAAGACTGACGTGCTGAAATGGATGTCACCATCCTCTCCTGATATATCACAAAAGAGTCGCCATGACGATCTCTGCTCTATGCGGGCACCCGGAACATGTTTGTGGATACTCAAGAACCGCAAACTTTCTAGCTGGATGAACGAAGAGAACCCGATCGCATGTTTGCTTTGGATAAATGGCAAAATGGGTGCAGGTGAGTCCCCCATGCAGCTTCTTCGATTATGCCAGGCTAAAGTGAACTTAACTAACTTTCAATTTCAGGCAAATCTGTTCTTACATCGCAGATTGTGGAAACATGCAGAGAGCAGGTTGAAGGGTTCGAGGTCAGTTACTATTATTGTTGTGAAACAGATGCGCAAAATAGCAGTTTGGCGGTGCTCAGAGGTATTTTACGGCAAATGGCAGAGCGCGATGTTGACAACAACCGGATCTCTTATTGCAACAGCAAGCGGATCGATGGGCGTCAAGAATTTCTCGACCAGATCAAAGTGGTGAAGGATCTTATTGAGGCCCTGTGCGAAAGTGGCCCTCATCAGTTCGTTATCATTGATGGGCTGGACGAGTGCAAGCGAGGCGACCTGAAGGAAATCGTTGACTTCTGGAAGTCTCTGGTTGGAAAGATCGACATGCACAGTCCAGGAAAGCTTCGACTGCTTTTCGTTAGCCAAGACTCGGCTGATATCAGAGATACCCTCAGGTCATCGCTTTCAGCAGCAGTATTAGACCTGGATACTGCAAAAACAAACCAAGATATCCGCATATATCTTGAAGGGAAAGGTCGTGACATTCAAGCAAAGTTCACCCTGGATGATTCCCAAATACAAACGTTGTTGGACATGATATGCAAGAGAGCAGAAGGTATGTTTGATGGCCCCTAGAACTCGTACATGCGGCTAAACTGAACCAGGGATGTTTCTCTATGCCTTTCTTACCGTCGATAATCTGT
Source organism: Apiospora sp. TS-2023a (assembly GCA_038364195.1). Classification (NCBI taxonomy): domain Eukaryota; kingdom Fungi; phylum Ascomycota; class Sordariomycetes; order Amphisphaeriales; family Apiosporaceae; genus Apiospora; species Apiospora sp. TS-2023a. Next base: position 387,125 of record JAQQWQ010000008.1, read on the forward strand.
TGCAGCAACCTACCAAGTTTTTCTTCCAGAAGGAACTAGACCGAAACCTCCCAGCAAACTTAGCCGAAGCGTAGGTTACAATGTACCTGGAGAAACGCCGTTACTAACTTCAATAGCTATGGCAATGTCATTAAACGGCTAAAGAGAGACTCTGCGAGAAACGTTTGGACCGAGACAAGGAACACTCTCAGATGGCTGGCTGGTGCAATGCGCCCCTTGAAATGGCGTGAGTTGCAGGCTGCACTGGCAATCCGGCTGGACAGTCGCGGCCCCAGCTTTGACTACGACTCACACCGGCTGCGTACCGATATACGGGATATTTGTGGTGCACTCGTGCGCGTTGTACAGCAACCCGACGATGATATGCGCCTGGTATTCACGCATGCTACAACTCGTGAGTAAGTAGTACAACGGCGAAAAAAGTTGACAATGACTGAAACTGGCGACATTGACTGAAACTGACACCGGATTCTAGATATATACGGTCCGAAATGCACCATGAGGACTTGGACGCTGTTGCCATTGATTGTGACTTAGCATCCAAATGTCTCAGCTACCTTTCCATGGACTGTTTTCAGCCGAATCTGAATGAGAGGCAACGTCAAGAGTATGCCCAAATGGGCTATTATGCATTGCAGGATTATGCTGCATCTCAGTGGGGGCGCCATATGGAGCAGTTCATATCACACGCGGCCCCCATGTTCGAAAGGGGATCAAGTGATGCTGCCCATGCCGCCCAGCAGCTTACGATGGCCCTTCAGCGATTCCTCGGCTTTTATAGAGAAATTGCCCAAGCCCAACGGGGTTTAGGAATTCCAAGTCAGGGAGACTGGGCTCTCCCAATCCATTCTTCATCCCACTCAGGACGACTATCAGCCGGCCCCTCGGTCCCTTTTTCGCAAAATCCGATCTTCAGTAATGACAGAGCTCAAAATGGGCGTCTTTGTCCCGCACTCGCTACCTCCAGACCTTCATCTTCCATGTCATCATCACCGGCAAGTTCAGCCCCTCCAGACCCTGCTGGAAGCGCTGTCAAATTATGTGAGCCTTTTAGATCTATTCCAGGGGTCTATAATCCCATTTTGCAATTGTGGACACATGTTCGCAGCCACCAGGTACACATGGATCCCAAGATACGGGAGTCGCTATCTATACAACAGTTGCGTATTGCACTCGAGCGTACTCGCAAGACAATTCAGTTGCTGTCACCTGAAGACCAAGTTGGCCTGCCAGAGGGGACTTTCATTCGCACCCTATATGGCACTAGGCTATACAAATGCGACCGTGTCCTCTGTGATTATTTCTTCGAGGGCTTTGCCACAGCAGCGGAGCTGAAGGATCACCTTGGCCGGCATGAGCGGCCATACCGCTGCCCTGTGCCGAACTGTTCTGTCGGTCCTCTCGGGTTTTCCAAGAAGAAAGACTGTGAGAGCCACATCCGGAAATACCACCCCGAAGCCGACGATGGACAACATGCATTTGCCAGCGGAAGCAGCAAGGCTCCTGCCGAGGATATTGAGGCCCGCGCTAAGTACAAATGCACGTTTGAAGGTTGTAGCAAGAAATATACGCGCAAGGCAAACCTGGATGCGCATCTGGATACGCATAATGGGACGCGACGATATTCTTGCCGAACTTGTGTCAAGGCTTTCACACGACCCAGCGACCGACAGAGACATGAAAAACTTCACATAAGGAAGTAATAATGGTGTGTAACATGGGCTTTAGCTACCTATATTAATTTTTACATCATTATGCCTCTAATGAGTTCTCTTTGAACAGGCTCATCATGCCATCAAGCAGCTCAAACAGCTCAAACAGCACTAAAATTGCAGTGAAAGTTGCCGTGGGCTGCCTTGAAATGTTCCGCAGGCCCATGCAAGTGTTGACCTATTACAGTTGTCCGACGCATGATGACTGTATTACAATGCAACCCAACCCGCTCAACTGCCTCAAGCCACGACTCCACACTTTATCGGGCCCACTGACGCTGAAATTGCAGTGAAAGGCGGAGCCGCATGTACGTTATATCGCGCTTAATAAGGTTGCTCCAGGGGTAAGTATCTTTATAATTATATATAAAAGGGCCCTCTTAGGTATAAGGGTTAAATTTTATTTATTATAAGAATTTTAATACTTTATATATATAATCTTAATTATAAAATAATAAAGCTAATATTATTAATAGTTTAAATCTCTTATTTCTTAAAAATAAAATAACCTTTTTCTTACTCCTTTCCTTTTATTATTACCTTTTTTATCCTTTATTTTAATTAAATAATCTAGTTATTCCTATTATATTCGATTTAATTAAAAAGACACTTTACTTTTTAAAATTTAAAATTCTTAGCTTTAATAAATATATTAAATTATATTAATTAATTTTTAAAGAATTCTTAATTCTTATTTAATATCGTTAAATTAAATCGAAAAAAGAAACTATACGATCCGGTATAAACGAAATTTATAATTCTATTTATCATTTAATATTTTATATATCTTATTATAAATATTTTTAATAAAATATTTCTCTTAAAAAGTAATAATATTTATATATATAGTTTTATATTATTCGTTTATTATCGAATTATTATTAAAATTATTATATATTATATAATATTTATTAAAATTATTAATAAGCTTTATATTATATATAATAAAGAGACGGTTCGATATTTCTATTAAATTAATAAATAAATATCTACGGCGATATATATATATTATAATAATAATAAAAGGTTATTTAAGTAGTTAAAAGAAGGATTAAACGTAGCTTTTTATATTTAAACCTTTAAATAACCGTTATTAATAAAGTTTTTTAATTTATAAAAATTATATCTATTAATATATCTTTTAAGGGTTTTAAAGTTATGAAATATAATAACTTTTTTTAAAATTTATATATATAAGGGTATTATATTTATTATAAATTTTTTATTTTTTTAGCCTTAGCTAATATCGAACTAAAAGTTTAATTATAAAAAAAGAATATATAAAGGGGTTAGGCATTAAAATTAAGCCCTTATTATGGAGCCACTTTAAGCGATTTCTCTTGTGTGAGCCAGCCATTGGGACCACTGTTCAGTGCCCTTGGCGAATGATGATTCTATTATATACTGCCACTAAAGCATTCTCACCCGCCGGACCGCGGTCCGGGTCCAACAATCGGCGCAAAACTTCATCTGAGATGTCCCGATCCACGTATAACCAGCGCGGCTGGCCCGGCACACTCTTCCATATCAGGAGGTCCGCCTTCCAGTCACGGGCCAAGACGCTGTCGGTGAACTCCAGATAGAAGCCGCGGCAGGTCGTGCTGGCGACAATCTTGGAAACCCGGAACGGCAGGCGAATCGAGACCTCGTTGCGCGCTGATTTCTCTGGCGCCAAGCTTTCCCGCTCGACCACGCTCGTCCGGCTGATACGGGCCAAGTAGGCGTCGGCTTGGGCTCTGGTTCGAAATTCGATTTGCACCCGCTGGTCTCTGTACTGGTGGTGCGTTATCGAGACTCCAAGGCCTGCCGCGGAGGATACCATCTTGATGGTAGCAGACTGCTGATTTGTGTCTCTGTTAACTAGTTTTGTGTTGCTTCCGAGTCTGGGGAAAAAGCAGATAGTTTCGATGACACCAAGGCTAAGTATATAAGCACTGTCTTGGTTCTGGTGCTGCAAACAGTTGTGCAGATGCTGATGCGATGTCTATATATTGTTGAAGATGGGTGGAGCAGAGGGATGACTTAAACAAGATCGGATCGAAGCTAGATGGAACTGAGTGGCCATGGAGTTTTATAAGATGTGCGTTGCCTGGTGTTGCTACTGCATACTGACCGTTGCATCGTGAGACTGGTATTGGTGTTTGGGGTAGGAAACTGTCACAGCGCCGGTGAGATCTGATGACTGCTAGCTTTCCAAGGCTAGTTGCATCACCCGGGCGCCGACGGCTTATCCAAATTTCCGTAGCGTGAACTCAACCCCAGCTTTGAGCTAACAGTCAACATGGGCGAAGGTATTTGCTAACAATAGCATATCGATAACAACCGTGGCGTCAGTAGAACAGTGGCAGGGCATTGGCTGCCGTTGGCGCGTTAGCCATCCCTCAAGCGCTTATGCTCAGGAGTAGCGCCGCGTGTGGCGGTTGAGCGGTATGTACCAAGCAGATGAAGAAGAAGGGTCTCGGCCGTCAGTTCCAACAAAGCTTAAATGTCCCAGCCGCATGCTAAGGGTCGCCTAGTCGACGCCTATGAGACTTGTTCTGGTCACGAGGGCTGCTTGGGCGTTCGAGCCGTGCTTCCAACCTCTTGGTCCCTGTTCATAAACTACCACATACCATGTTCCCTTGGTAGTATGGGATATATATCCGGTAGTAGTCAAGATTGATGCTGATGTGCCAGTAACTATTCTCGACGATTATCAACCATACTTGAACTATTAGTCACATTATCAATGGAACGTCCAGCCAATCTAGATCTTAAAAAGGACGCTGATGCTGGTGATGGGGATTTGTCCCTTTCTCTTTCTAACATCGGGTAAGAAGCCAACTCCTGCGTGCTTGGACCTCTGCTCACCTTTTTGGAAATGAAGGACACTGGCCTCAGCGTCAACATCATTTCACGACTTGGCTGCCAGCCAATGGAAGTCTCGAGCACCTACGTCCCGCGCTAGCAGCAGGCCTCAAAGCCCGCACAGGTCCTTGTGGAGTCACCACAGAAGCAGTCACGGCAGTCATGGCAGTCAGCATCCAATCATACCAAGTTCTCCGGTTTTGGACACCTTCGCCCACAGTACCGTTGACCCTTCTTCCATTAGCCGCCCAGTATCACGGTATAGCGAGGCTAGACCCCCCTCGGTTTCCGACGAAGATGAAGATGAAGATCTGGGGTCCTTGGTGTTCCATCATCATAAGGCCGGCCTCATCTTTCGCATCGAACGGAAGGATCGTCCTACCTTGTTCGAGCGTCTCGGGCTTTTCGGGGCGAAGCCCACATCAGAGACATCAACGGCAGAGAAAAGTGCCGAGGAAGGTCGGGGGCCGTCTGACCAGAACCACAGCTTCAGGATAAGCTTGGCGGAGCTCCAGAGGATGCAGCTGCGCAAGCTGCAATGCAAGCTCGTAAAGGCTGTGGTCGATATGCGATACCATGACGATGACTCTTGCAATTGGGCCCAAGACCTCAAATCCTTCGGTAGGAAATATCCCTTTTTTCGCCCAACTTCCACCTCTTGGCAGTATGAATTCAACGCGAGGGGCGAAGCTAAGTGAATGTGTTTTTGGTCATGGTATAGTCGAGGCAATTAAAGACTACGACTACATGATCAAGCGGAGCAGGTCACCACGGGACCCTTTCCTGATCACGGGGGAAAGGAAAGTCGACGACCACGTCATTCGCAAAATCCTTGGCGACAGCGAGCTGCCCGACGACGAATCTCTTGAGACTGTGGGTGTGCCGGGCCCCTGGGAAGAAGACTCGCAGCCCATCGGCGGCACGCGCGTGGCCAACGTGGCGCAGTCGGCCTGGGTGGACCTTAAGCAGCGACTCGCCATGGCGGCTCTGGGCGGGGCGCTCCTGGTTGGGCCCATGTGGCTCATGGTGAAGCGCAACGACCTCAACACCTCCCTGGTGTCGACGACCTTGTTCGTCGTCTTCTTCGGGCTGCTGATGGCCGCGTACCTCGACAAGGCCAAGGACGTCATGTCGGCAACGGCGGCATATGCGGCTGTGCTGGTCGTGTTCGTGGGGTTGGGTACTCAGGCGCCTTCGGCAAATGCGAGTTCGGTGCAGTAGTATTCTTCCTATACTAAGTATTGACAAATCCCAGTCACGGCTCAATTGAAGTGCATCGATCATTCTTTTCTCCAATTCAACATTGCAACTGCGTTTGTGACGACTGCTCTGATGATTACTTATATACAATCGATGATACTAAAAATCAGAGGCTGCCAGCTACAAAATAGTCACTTTTGAGGTCATGATATGTTTTGTCCGTGCCGCACAGGATTTGGTTTATGTCGTCATGCTCCAGAAGTACGCCACTGCAATCTAGCTCCAAGAAGATAGAAACGATGTGCTACGACATAGATCATATGTATGGTCCAAACCTCGGCTTCAACAGTACGCTTCGCTTACTGCGCCTTTAGCATGGACAACGTGGTTTGGTGTCATATATGTATGTTGTACCTCCCCATGCATGGCCGTGGCGTTGTTATATCCAATAGGAACCGGGGGAGGGGGTCTTTCACTGCAATGCTAGCGGTGACTGACCCAGTCGAGCTTGTGATGAAATGCACCGTGGTCGGCTTTCTCGAGTGCTTTAGAAATACCTGGTCGAGGCCATTTAACACTGACAAGTTTGTGGAATGGCAATGCCCGACGGCATTGTTTATTACAGTTATTAGCCATCTCAAATCTATAAGACAAGTGATGATTCAGTTATTCTCCTCTGACAACGGAAGGGAGTTATTTGAATTTCTATCATGTAGATACGGTTGAGTGCCTTGTTGGGGGCTACTTCACTGCAATTTTAGCGCCTCAGGCTTGGTTGGAGTAAGCTCTTTTCGTGTGATGGTGTTATATTTTACGTATGTCGCTTGGGTTAGCGTGAGGGTGATGGACTGTAAAATCTCAATTGTATCGTTCGATGGACTGAGTGTTTTCTTTTAGCGTACTCCCTTTCCTAGCAGTCTTTTGCGATTGCAGTTGGACGTGTGTAAATGTAGAAGCATAGAATATCTCTCTTTGTGGGCTCGACCAGTAACCCTTGCTAAACTCATTTTGTGGTGCAATACACGTCTGACCGAGGCGACTCCAATGTTTGCTTGAAAGCTAATCTTCGGGCTGCAATTACTACTTTTCACGCAGTGCCAGAAGAAAAGGGCGAGCCTGGTTCTCATCCTTTTTCTCCTCCAGCAATTTCAAAACGATTCTATGCGGCCAGTTCCGCTGGCCTGTGTCGGGGCTACCGTTACCTGCCTCTGCACCTCGTCGTTGGATCTCGACGCGATCCAGATCATCGACACGTAATGCGCCGGAGGAAGAGGCCAAGGGTGAATTTACTGCTAAGGTAATGCCGCGGCCGGGATCCTCATCATCAGGTCCTCTCGTATCAAATCATTTTTGAAATATACAAAATAAGATACAAGAATGGACGAGCCCGGCTCGTTGGGTGGCGGCGGATCCGTGCCGCGGCAGACGACCGGCTACAGTGGCTACGTCGACCAGTTAAGAAACTGATCGTCGAGGAGACACTGGTCATGAAAACGAGCATGTCCAGAATCTGCTGCCTCCTGCGGCTGTCCGATGAGTATAGCTATTTCGGCATCGGCAACGGCGACACGTGTCACTTCGGTGACGGATTGAGAGCCGCCATCACGAAAGCAACCTCGCAAAACCCCTTAAGCGTACCGCGGGATGGCAGTTGCACGGCAATTTGTGGTGGTGATGCCTTCAATAACAACTTTGGCACTTCTTCCAATGCTTCTTAATCTAACTTCCCCCTCAGCGGTCTCCTAAAACTCTTGCCTGGACACATACAGGTTGCAACCCACCCAACGCCTTTGGGCATATAATATTTAATCACCTGAAGTACATATTGCTATACTAACAAGCAGAGTGGATCCAGATTGCACTCGCCAAGCCCAGTACCCCTGGCCATAGTCTCGGAGGCTTGCAGGTAAGTAGGGTCCACAGGGTTGCCTAGAGTGGATTCAGAGCCCACATCAAATGTCCGTCCGGCGACTAGAATGCCAGGAATAAAGTACCTGCATCCAAAGCGTCGGTTAATATAAAAGGTTATACCGCCCCCCAGGAACTGTGCACTGGTGACAGAATCATCCTTTATTCTACCTCCCTCTTGAACTTTTAGCCATCTTTCAAATCGCCACCATGGCACCTCCAGGTTGGGCCAACCATCCCGAGACGGGCGAACAGCATCCCCTGTATTCATGGAATCTTTATCAAAGTGCTGCGCATTTGGCGCTGATCGAAAAGGTCAGAGCCAATCGGAAAATGGACTTTTCGAGCAGCACCAAATGGGAAGCGGGTGTACCCCTGACGGATCAAGACAGGGAGCAATTGCTTGCTGCGTTTGGGCCACTTCTTGGTAAGGCCATTGCCTACCCGGATTCGCTGACCAGCGAAGAGCGCTGCACGGTGAAGGGATGGCCCGACGACACCACGCGCCAGGCCAATCTCGAGGCGGTGGGCCTGGGGCACATGACGGCGGAGGAAGTCTTGGCCCAGGCCAACCCGGACGCCGGCTGGATGACGCTGGAGCAGGCCAACCTGGTGCGCCAGCGCTTCAACGCGCGGCCGCTGGACGCCCTCGACTGGAGAAACGGTAAATTTGGCGCTGACAAATTCTTCGCCTTAAAATCAGTTGAGACGCGAGACGAAGACTGGGCGTACCTCCAGGCGCATCTGCGTTGGCGCGACCTCAGTGGGCTGGACGCCATGCAAAATGCCCGAAGAAACACTCGAGCAAACATTTCGACGCAGGCGGCGGTGCGGAAGGATTTCGAGGAGCGACAGGCCAATGGTCAGCTCACCGAGTGGGAACTGAAGATTGTAAAAGCGACGGAGGATGTTCGCATAGAGAAAGAGGCGCGCAAGTTGGCCGAGGCAAAGCGCGAGGCGGAATGCCAGGCCATCTACGGCACCGGCGCCATCGGCTTCGGGCTGTATAGGACACAGGAGCTCATGGACCTCCTGGACGAGTACTGGGAGCAGGCGGCCGATTGGAGGGATGGCTTCTTCCGCGGGAAAAAGCCCCGGCTGTTCCGGCGGGCCTTGAAGAAGACCCTCGAGGGCGAAGCCAACGAGTTCGATATCATGCACCAAGCGGTGACGGGCGAGAAGGGTTGGCCCCTGCGATGGAAAATCGCCACCTGTGCGGCCCGGGAGCTCGTGGCACCCGCTGCGGCGGCATCCGCCTTTCGCCACGACCACCATACGAGACGCTACCAGGACAATTACACTCTACACCCTCGATATTTCCTGGTCTGGGACCGAGACGGCTTCCCGCCCCTCGACAATATCCTCACGGAGAACACAGTGGTCTTGCCAGAGGTTTGGGTCTACGATGCCCAATGGGAACCGCCTGCGGATGGGGATGGGATCCGCGATGCCGACGGGTACGAAGGACGTCTCAAGGTCCGCTTCCTGTACAACGTGCACATGCACTTCTGGCCGCTGACCCGGCAAGACGGCTTCGACATGAAGCAGCTCTGGATGGAGCAGGAAGACCACAGCAAGCCGTACCCCTTCCCCGGGCACGACGTCACGTACGAAAACGTCCGGGAGAAGGTGCCTTGGACCAATGAAGAGGTCCCGGACGATGTGTGGGCGCAGTTTCAGGACGCCATCGTTAAGAACCAATGGAGGCCGGCTGATGAAGGCGAGCCGTATTCAGAGGGGGATATTGTCCTGGAGCTGCCTTCGAACTTCAAGTTCCCTCCTGGCGTTAAGTTCCCTCCTTCCAAAGGTTAGGGCTTTTCTGGAAGGTTTCAATATCAGAACACGTACGGGCGGTTGAGCTTTACTGACATGTTTCGCCCACGCCACTGCTAGAAATCCAATCACATATCCCACTCGTTTTATTAACCTCATCTTAGTGTGATTGTTCGCTCTTCAGATGACAAGGGATCGAGTACGTCCTTCCTCCAGTTCTCTATTATCTTGACATTAGGAACAAAGGCTCTTATAATCCCTATTCTCTCATAATACTCACCCGTCGCGGGAGCCAACAGAGACGGCACATGTTTGAGCACCATGAAGTACATCGTTCGGGTCACGGTGTCTCTGCTCCCACTGCCACCTATCATGTCGTACAAGTACATCATCCAGATGGGCGCCAGTTTGCAAAAGTTACCGAGGGCGGAACCGTAAGAAAAGTCCAACCTGTTGTCTTCGAATAAGAAGTCCGGGAAGAAGTCGAACCCAAGTTCTGGGGGGACGGGAAGCGGGTTGCGGTCCTCAAATCTGCAAGCCGGTTTGATATATGTGGTCAAGCGGTCGTAGTATCGGGTCGATTCAAACATATATGTTCGTCCCCTCGGAGTTGCATGTACACAGCCGGAACAGTTGCTCCGCATCTTCCCGGGAATAAGTTTCGCGCGCAATCACAAGTAGCCATCGGATACCTCACCGAACTTATTCAGACCGCTTGGTGTGCAGTTTGCCTCGACTATGCGCTTCCGGAAGGCTTCGAGCGAGGTGCTCGGCCCTGTGGATTTCCCTACCTGACCCGGAAAGGTGACGCCGGCATCGGCATACACACTCGCCCACGACCAGGATGGCACCCGTCACGCAGGGCGACCCGATGCCTCGGTCTCTGTACGCTTGGTTGGCTCAGTAACCCAGAGCAAGTTTTCGGCCAATGTCTGCTCCCATAGGCCGGCGAGGTAACGGCCTCGGCCAGGAGCGGGGTTACTGGCGCAGGCGGACAGGGCTGGCGACTTGTCGCTGCCCTTCGTTATCCTCAAGGTCGAGTAAGTGGCCACGGCGTTGTGCCAACTTTGCCGTGTTCTGCTGAAATCGAAGGTCTTGTTATGCTCCCTCTTGGCCCTGAGCTGTGCCTCCAGCCTAGGGTCCATGTGCGGCGCCATTTTGGAGTTGCCGCACTGGCAGATGGACTGCGTACGGCATTCGAATTGGAGTTCACGGTGGTGGCACAAGAGAGTCCGACGCGACAGCATGCGCTCCTGGTAGACCCAGGCTCGAGTCAGGAGGGGCTTTTGGCGCGCGAGGTCCTCCGTAGACTTCTCCCGCACAGCTAGTTTCGCTATTAGGCCATCTTTGAGTGGCAGGTCTAGACAAATATCCCCAATTGGGTTGGAAGGGAAGCATCCACCCTTGGAATCAGGTGATGATACAGCGGCAATGGTGATGTATCCGTTCCGGTAAATGTCGGCCATCTTACTAGACTCGGTCTGCCAGTCTGTGTCAGAGTCCTGAATGATGCACAGCGAATCGATCCATATGTATCGCAGGCCGAGCTCTAGGGTGATGGTGACGGCATCGCGGAAGGTTTTCGGCAGGCTGCTCCAGGCGATAAAGTCTAGGTTATCGGAAAGCGTTCCGGTCTTTGTCAAGACTGGCATCGGTGTCTTCCCCCAGCAATGGGAGAGGCAAGCATATGGGGCGCTGATGTCTTGGTCTTCAATGAGCCGGATTCCTGGCTCGCCATCTTTGACAATCTCGACACAGTCTAGTACTCGCTTGGGCAACTTCGTCGTCTCATTAGCCCGGCACGCATCATGAGTGGTATCACAGAGCCTAATCCAGTCACGGGCTGTCTGTATTGAACCATCGTCAGAGGTCACACCCGAGAGTGCTTGGGTGGGGTGCATGCCAACAATCGTGACCGTGGTGCCTGGAGTACGGCATTAGCTTCCATTCATCCACCACTAGGCAACTCCGTAACTTACCAGACTGACTGAAAAGCTGAAATTCGCGCAATAGACCATTTTCCGGATTCGATATCCTCAAGAGGAAGTGATGACCAACCCATTCGAACACAACCGCATCCCGCACGAGGTCAGCATGCTCGAGGAGTATGCGGTCCAAAACGCGGCCAATAAACGCACAAGCCCCACAGCCGCTGTCGGCCGACGCGGCGATCTCGTCGAAGCGAAAGGGGACACGGTTATTGCGATTTGACACGACTAGATCCGGCTTCTGCACAGACTCGATATCCGGGCCGATGTTGGACCCGTGTTTCTTCTTATATCTTGCCTTTCTGAACGAGTTCTTGCCCGCTGAACTACTACTGACAGTCATCCAGCGCTGCCAGGCTGCGCAGTCCAATTTGCACCCGTCTGTCCCCGTGAGGGCAAATAGGTCGATCCGCGTTGTGCCGTCGGGTGAGGTCGCGACAGTTTGAAGAACATTTTCGTCAGACATGGCGGTCTCCAAGTCGGGTCAGAGCCAATAGAGTCCTTAGTTTCCTTGAATACCTGCTCTGCTTGATGGCCAATAGCCCACTGCCGTTCGATGCAAGATATGCTTGAGGGGTCGGTCGCGTAACACGTGAGTAGTCAGAGCAGAAGTCAAGAGCAGACATGACCATGGCGGTATTACTTGTGTATGCCTGACGCGGGGTAAAACGTTGCGGCTGGGCATTTGGCCAATTGGACCATCCATTGAATGTTGATATTAGCCATTACACAAAATGACATGAACAATGCTTCCGCCGCAAGTTTTCTTTACATCTGTATATTTACCACATTCCCGGGGCTTGAACGCAAGGTTACGGATGAAAATATATGCTCGATTCCTCACACTCACATACAACTAGGATCTATCTAAGCCACTGTCACCACTAGAGTACCTACGACCAACATTCCGTCCGGGGGGGAGCCTTTGTAGACTAATTTGTCGCCGGGTTCCTTAGACCACTCTGGATTACTTCAAACTCGGCCCTCCTAGGCATGAGGTTTGAACTGCAGCGATTTGGAATGTGGAATGGGGCATTTGCGAGTACTTTTTACGCTCCGGTTGTGTTACCTCCTGTCGTATCACAGGCGCGTGTGCTTCAGTTCAGAAGACGCTAATGCAGTGATAAACATGTTTCTAATAATAATTACACTGCAATCTTAGTCTTTCAAGAACCGTCTAAGGCAATGCTAGTCCACTTCATTCAAGGAGCCAATCAAAGATGACATTACCAACTTGAGACGGGACGGAAATAGACTATCACATGTGTGCTGCAGGTATATCGAAATCAGAATTAGTGATGGACAGAAGACTTGGGAACTCATAATATTCCATAACTGAGACTTCAGAGCCTCATTATCACAAATTAAAGTGCATTAATACTATTGTAGTCGTCTGATCTATCAAATAAGCGTTAGAGACTCCCCGAGCCAACTCTAAACGTCTATTTGAACATATCCACCAGCTCTCCGTCTATCCAGACAAGTCCTCTAGCATCGGTCTACCAAGACCTCGGGGTCGACGAAACTCCACTCAGGCGAGTTCCCGTACGCGAAGCGGGCCAGAGAATCCGAGCCCGGTTCGAGACGGGGCCACCCAGCGCGGCTCAATCCATTAACAGGATCCGCGGCGAACCGAGCCCACAGATGCTGCATCCGCACCACAGTCTTATCTTGCGCCACGCTTGGCAGGATACCCGTCACGGCCTCCGAGTTCCCAAACACCATGTGCATGTCGGTGCCATGGTAGGCGCCGCTTGTGGTGTATAGTCGGGTGTTGTCCCAGTCGCCGAAGTAGCGGTACTGCCACACGGGCACGCCGGCGGCGCGGCGACTCAGCGCCTGCGCGTGGTTGGGGCATGTGAAGGATGTGAGCAGGAACTCGTCGCCCTGGGCTTTTGTCACGTTGGTGCCGCGGCCGTAGGCGGATATGACGTAGTATCCTTGCTCGTTGTCGTTGTTTCCGAGAACGTAAGGCTGTTTTGCATACTTGAGTTAGCTAACTGATGTTTTCCCATACTGGCGCTCTCGCTTGGGTTTAAAGCTAACTTACAAGTCGGGCGAAGTTGCCATCTCGTGAGCGCTTGTCGTAGTCGGAAAAGACCAGCTTCTCATCAGCCTGCGGGTAAAATGGTGGAGTAGATCGCACCGGGTTGTCGCTTGCCGCAGATGGTACCTTCAATGCGGCCTTCAGTATTTCCGTCCAGTTCTTGGTTCTCATACATGTCAGTGAGTTCCCATCGGCGCCGCATCCAAGGGTTTCTGAAACGTTGTGCCAATTGCTGGCCTGGCGGCTGGGTTCGTTTAGGGGAAAGCTTAGCGCATTGCCAGAATGGGATATAAGCCCGCTGACAATCGGATCTTCTTGATAAGCATAGGCCCAGTAATCGACAGCCACGCCGCCAGCCGATTGCCCAGAGAATACCATGCGGGAAGGGTCACCCCCAAAAGCTGCGATATTGTCCCGGATCCACTCCACGGCGAGTCGCTGGTCCCGAAGACCAAGATTCCCTGCCGCACCTGGCGCTCCGGGGAAGCCGAAGATGTTGACCCGGTAGTTCAGCGTGACTACGACGACGTCCTCAGCGTCAGCAAGGGCTTGGCCGTCGTAGAAGGGGGGTGTGGGTGTTGCCATTGGCAAAACGTCCGCCGTAGAGAAAGATAAGAACTGGCTTTTTCTGTTGGGCGGCGGAGGCGATTGGCTTGGTCCATATGTTGAGCGTGAGACAGTCATCGCTTTGAGTGTTGCCGGCGCTGCCGACGAAGTAATTGATGATACGTTGGGCTTGAGGAGTGAAACCGGGAAAGTCCACCGGCTTCGACGGCGTCTGCGGACAATCGCTAGAGAGGTCATGTCAGCGAGGAGGAATGTGTCTGATAGTGTACACCGTGTTCTACATACAAGCCCTGTATTTCAACTATTAGTCAACTGTTTAGGTGTACAAGCTTCAGAGGATGGATGCAGAGGAGAGAATTACCCATTGTGAAGCATTTAATGTGGCATCGGAACCCTGATACCTTATTGGCGGCGCAAAACGCAACTCTCCGATGGGGGGCTCGGCGAAGGGAATACCCAGGAACTCAATCACATCGCTTCGGTTCGGTCCAGGATGCCCAAGGACCAGGCCGTTGGTTGTCTCGGCCGTTGTAGATGAGGGGTGGTAAGTTGTTGCCGCATCGTGGCTGCAATCCGCAAGATGGAAAAGAGCAGCGAGTAGTAGTGTTGAAACGACGTGCGCCATGGTCCAGAAATAGTTCAAATGTCACGTATTAGGTAGCAATATGGTTGCAACTAGTTCCAGTGAGTCGGGCAAATGGTTAATGTGCGGGCAGAAAATTCTTGTAATAATTGCACTGCATGGCTGCATGCTTGGAATATGCCCTCTTCGGCTGATGGCTGAAAGCAGTATCTGCACCCGGAACAGCGACTGCGATGATTGGCCGACCAATTTGATGGCCCTGGCCATGCTGACATTTGAAAACGCTAAGGCAGTCTAGACCGTGTATTCTGGCATAGCTGGCTACTGGGAAAGACAAACTTATCAGGGCAAACTCCCTTGACACTGTTCACATCCTGCTGTAAACATCCCAATCAAAGATTATTCTCGCTCGTTTCCTCATATACATGTGCATCACGGCATAACTACTTTCCCATAAACTTCATCCCTGTGTCAATGCATCCATCATAGCTCTCTTCAAGCGACCCACGTGGCAGGCGTAGGAGCAGCAACGACCGTAGGCACATCCGGCGCTTCCACGTCGCCAGTCAAAGGAGGGCCCCCCAGACCCGGCGGCACAACTATGGTCGGCATAGGGAACCACGGAAACACACACGGCGGGAGTTGGGTATAGTCGGGTGCTACCGCCGCCGCTGCGGTACCGGTGGGTGCGGCGGTAGGCGACACGCCCAATGGCACCAACTCGCAGGTGGGACTTGGGTATGCGTCGTTCCAGCCGGGCGGGAAGCCCCAGCCCGGGGGCGTGCCGCCGGGGTACTCTGCTTCTCCGTCTGTCCCGACTGGGGCGGCGGTGGCGGAGACCGCGAGGAGGGCGATGAGGATTGGCTTCATTGTGAACTTTTGTTGGGCGTTATTTCGATGAGGGGAGTTGTTCGTGAGTGTATCGTTGCTCCGAATGATTGCTTGGAAAGGAGGTTGTTCTGACGACAAGATGAGAGGTCATGTCATCGCAGAAGCCATGAAAGACAGAGATATAAATACATTGGCATGCTGTCCAACGCGGGACATGACAGAAGGAAAGGCAACTTCCGCTATTAAGAGATTACTCCATTTGATAGAAATCCCCAATCATCTGCCGTAAGACACGGCAAGGAGTCACACATGCAGTGTTAGGCCGTGTCGGTACCTGTAGAAGAAAGCACGGTAGTTCCGACTTCGCATTTAGCCGGACAACATACATCCAATAGGTCTATGGTGGTGGCAAAATCCATATCCTTCTACGCCGCTACAGTCACCCTTGTGTTCAATAAATTGGATCTTGCGGTTGCTGTTTTCGAGACTGGAGGGACTGCGCCGTTTCTCCTTCTGCAGAATGTTTGGTCTCGGTGTGCCATTTCCGGCTTGTTGGTAGACATGTGGGCTTCAGAATCGCTGGCTATATAATGACAATGGAAACCAGATAGCAAACCGTCCAAAGATAGCATACAGGGACGATGGGAAATAAATGCAGATTCCTGTCCCTACTGGCCCCTGGCCAGCACCCCCTTGACCCTTCTATGCTAATCACGTAGAGAAACACATACATGAACTGGATCTGTGCGTCCTTCGGTCTCTATAAGAATTATCTGCGTTCATTAGTGTTTGGTCACATATATACAGAATGTTGAGTTTCTCTCCATGGGTATTTCGTATTATAAAAGTAATGCAATATGCCCTATCTATTAAATTTTCATCTGCAGGACTTGGATACCAACATCCTTTCGTCCCTTCATTATGGTCTTGACTTGTATTTGATAACACACTTAATAGGTCGTGTCCTGTCTTGGGCAGGTCGGCCAATCAGTCTCTTGCGGCGGAGCTTCGTGGACCAAGTCGGCGCATGCGGGTCTTGTAGCAGGTACTTTTAGGAATTCAACTACCTCGCTGGCGAGATCCAGGTACTTAAGGCACCTTTCAGTACATACCTATTTCCGACCTCATGTGAATGGGGGAAATTTTGTGGGTATGACCCCACACGCCGGCTTGTACGTCGTGTCAGGCCCGGTCACAGTTGGCGATACTTACATCGCTCCTTCCTCATCCCATCGCCGACGACACAATTTTACCCCAAAACCACTTGCCCTTTTTGTTCTTTCCACATCCACAGAACTCGGGACTGCCTTTTCGTCCACCGAAATCAAGAGGTCCGCAAAAGAGAAACAAATTTCTCCCTCACATCTCTCCATCGTACATCACAACCACAAAAGTCATCAAACGTGGACATTTCCTCGTCACCTGCATACTTTCCCGGTTTTTTTACCTTGTTGATGTCCACAAATTCCATCGTTCTCACCACTCTGGCGTAGATTCACGCCACTCGAGATCTCATCGTCAACTACTGCCTCTATTGACGTCCCTACTTGACATCAACCAACCGAACCAAACCAGTCACCATCAAGACGCAAGATATCCCAATGCCAACAATGGAGTCCTCCAAAAGTGACCAGGGAGACGAGAATATTATTTCTTTCGTCGGTGGTAGGGAATACAAGAGCGCAGCTAAGGCCGAGGACACACCAGTCACTCCGAAACTGGATGAATTCACTTGTTTCTACAAATTGCCGCCGGAGATCCGACTTAAGATATGGAAGCTCGCTGCACCACAGAGAATCCACCTCGTTGGACCCTATGCTGAAATACCCAAAAACGTAGGGCCGTACCTGCCCAGAAGATTCGAATTCGAGTACGCACCCTGCACTGCCCTGGCCGCCCGAAAGCATCATGCTCCCCCAGCAGTGGCCCTGTCGTGTCACGAGGCTCAAGTGGCATACAACAAACTCGTCAAGGGTAACGCCGCATGGTGGTGCCAGCCAGTTCAGTATACGCTACGACCAAACAAAAGACCAGAGCAGACATGGTTTGACCCTGCCGGCGACGTTCTGTGCGTGGATCTCATGGGACATTACAGATACGACCGTTCGCGCTTGGGGCAAGAAGACAACGAACTCAAGCTGGACGTCTTCGCTAAGCACCTCCGCGCGGTGGCTTTCTCTTTCTCTCACTCTTATGACGGCTGGATTGGCGAGAAGGGCATCTACCCGATCATTGTCAAAAGATGACGGACAAAACGTTGTGGCCGCGGCTCGAGACGTTTTTGTTGTACGAGAAGATGATCTTCCTCCATCCGCGACCTGGAGCGACCCTTCCTTCTGAACTGCTGTCAGTCGAGAACCCTATCGCCCTGGTCAACGTCCGCGACACCGAACGAATCCGCCGGTTCAAGGAACTCTACGAGAACACTGCACTACCCTCGCATCGCGATCCAGAGGTGGTGGAACACCTGTCGTCCTTGCTCACCACCGAGGGCCGCAACAGTCATATCGACCACTTGCGCCTGAACGTGACCAGCTTGTGGGCAAACATTCTGTTGCATGACTTAAAACCCGTTATCCGCTGCCCTTACGGAACGAAGTACAGGGAAACCCATTGTCTCACCCGCGATCAACGTGACCCCTCCAAGCACTACTTCATCCCTTGGCTGATGGACCACCCTTGGGTGCAGAATGAAATCGTGCCGCGCATGCCCCAGATACAGATGGTGGTAGCCTTCAAGCTCTGCGTGTCTGCTCATCATCCCGGTCCCGTGCAGAGTTGAAGTTGGGGAGACGGCCAAGAAACCGGAGGAGTACAAGTTGTTATTGTCGCAAGACCGTGACCGAGACGTGAACGCGGCGTCGTTTTTCGTCAACACAGCTGGAACCATTGGTTGCGGGGTAGCTGGCCATGGATGCGGGGTATGGTCCAATGCCTTGTCAAAGGAAAATTAGGCACCTCAAACAGTTGGAGGAATCTGATAACGTCGCTAGAGATGGTATTTGACAGCGCAGTGATGCCCCGATTGGAACGGATTGTCTGGGGGCCACTACGAAGAAATAGCTAAACTGAGAGCAAATGAAAATATTGCGAATCTTGCATGTTACATCATTGTGTTGTTGAGTCCTATTGCAACTAACTTGGGGCACATTTACTGGAGTTTATTGCGACAGGAGGCATATGCCAGTTTCCAAGTCTCGGGCCTTTGTGGGACTTGGTGCTCGTATGGTGGAAGCTGTCCCTTAGTCCAGGAGGTCGGCGAAAGGTGAACGTGCCGTGAGCGCCGCGCCCAATTCTTGTATACTTGAGCAATAAGGTACTCAACCTCTCCTAACATGGCTGAGTCACTATAGTAGTAATTAAGAGCATTGCAGATATTCTTTGTCCTAGAGAATCGTTATTCTTGCATTGGGGTTTACAGCTCGCTTGGTAGTGTCTATGGTGTGACCATTCATTATCCTGGCGTCACCAGTATCTCAAGCACGACCACCCACTTCAACAAAGCATATCTAGCCGCACAGGCACCGCAGAAACTTGCCTTTAGCCGTGGTCGACCTTTTTATTAGTGTTGTCGACCGATTCCGACCGCGAAGAGCCCGCAAGAGTCGGGGGCGCGGGAGTGGAAGGTGTGCGATGGGGTTGCTCTTATATTCACCGAGCTGATCGCTTCAGGTTACCGTCTTTAGGCTTGGTCTGTGTACTTGAATGAAGCTGGTTCTTCCCTTTCATCACCCATCAAGTCTATCCGTCGTTTGAGGTCCAAAATTGATGCGACTCATTTACATAGTTGCTTACACACTCACTTACACGCAGCACGAAGCCAATCGGGCTGGAAACCGAATGTCGTAGGTGGAGTCGGCGAATATGGAGGGTGACGAGGTTGCATTAGTGCTTCCAACTGAGAGATCTAGATCCCTGCCTGTCAAGTGAGCACAGCAGACCCTGTACCTACATAGGTAGGCTCCCGCTGGGATGTAGTCACTGCCGTCTATTTTCAGCATCTACCGTATATACCATCGCAGAGGTCCCAAATACGAGCATGTGCCAGCTCCAGTTGATGTCTTGGCATCCATGTTAAGTGAAATTGCAAATACCAATCTGTAGGTACCTATGTAGCTTTGAAATTCCTCAAGACATTGCAGTGCATGTTAAAGACGAGTCAAAAACGTATCCCCTCACATGAATTGATTGCAGCTACAAATCCAGGATAACCTCACTTTGGGGACAGACAGGTTCTGGTTCCATCGTTGCTGGTAACAGAAGCCTTACCTCCTCCTGTTCAGCATGGCCAGGCGTTGTTGAAGATCACCTCTTTACCCCACTAAAAGCACTCACTCCAGAATGTTACATCCTGAACCCCGCGCCCAAGCTACCCCTCTGAAGCACACGAGCTCCAAATTGTGTATCGAATAAACAATAATCCGGCCACACTTCACCTCGAGACATCAGCTAGATAATAATGATTTTGTCGCCCTCACTGGCGGCAGCTCTCAAATTCCAGAAGGAATTGGTCAAGCCACTGTAGAAGATATTGCTGATCACCACCGCCTTAAAGAAGCCCGTTCGAGCCCAACACCCTGTTCTTGCATGATATCAGACCAGACCATGAGTTAGTACATATGCATGATCACATCAATATGACATGTAATGGGTGGTTTGTGTACATACCTTGTGCTGTTTCCAAGTGATATTGATCAAATGTTCAATCGGCAGTATCATAAGGCCAACTAACCACCTGGGTTGGGTTCCTAATCAAATGACCAGTTCGCGAAGCGCCCGTCAGTCCGCCAGTGAGCTGGCTGGCGGTGAACAAATTAAGATTGGGTGATTAGCACAAGATCAACCCCAATGCAATAGCCCCGCTACTGCGTTCTCCAAGGAATTGCTTTATTCGATACCGACACAGGCTCAACAATCGAAGCATCTCGCATTCAGTCCGGGTGGCAGAAGTTGTCGCTTATTGATCAAATTTATTTCATTCAAGTGCACGGTTTTTTGACTTCCTGCATGTGAAATGAAGAAAGCAGCATTGATACGGACAGAGACTAGGGTGAGACATTTGATGCACGAGGCTAGGCCATTTAGGCCTGTAACGTGGCGTATGCAATAAACAGAGCCGCCTTTTGACTGCTGCTGACTCTCTTGGATGGTCTGTGCAGGCCCGACACTTTTGGTTTCGTAGGAGGTACCTTCCCTCATTGTTCTGACGGCACTGGATGTTGGGTACATAGGCCGCCACCACCACCATGTACCTGACTGCTCCCGATAACAACCTGCAACGATACCTCAGACCGTGCGCCGACCTCACCTCCTTTCCGCAGCCATATCAGGGCCAAACCTGAAGAAGAGGTGGACGAGCACACCCCGCCTTCAGAATGGCCCTCTCACTGTCCAACAAGCAAGCCGAAGAGCTGTAGGTTTGCCCTCGCCCTCGTCCCCCGTCCAAGCCCGCAAGCTTGATGGGATATCTGCCGTTCCCCGGACACTAATCGCGCGGAATCACCACAGGCACAAGTCCATTATCGCATACTTGGCGGCAAACAACCTACCCAACGCCGCCGCCGCCGTCAGGGCCGACCTGAACCTGCCCGAAGATGTGTTCGATGCCGCCACGGCGAAGAAGTACGAGAACCTGCTGGAGAGAAAATGGACGAGCATTGTCCGCCTACAGAAGAAGGTACGTGGCTGCGACACCGCTCTCTCACCCCCTCCTCGGTTCGGGCTGGGTTATTCGAGATCTTGACACCTAATCCAACTTGCGCAGGTCATGGAACTAGAATCTCGAAATCAAGCATTACAGTCCGAGGTCGACAATGCCACGCCCCTCTCACTATCGAAGCGCGCCGACCCAGCATCTTGGCTCCCCAAAGCACCGCCGCAACGGACGTTAGAATCGCATCAGGATACCATCAACTGTGTCGCGTTTCACCCCATCTACTCGTCCATCGCTTCAGGCTCCGACGATTGCACAATAAAGATATGGGACTTTGAATTAGGCGAGTTGGAAAGGACAATAAAAGGGCACACCAGAGCGGTTCTGGACGTTGATTTCGGAGGCCCACGAGGGAGCACACTTTTGGCATCCTGCAGTTCTGATCTTACCATCAAACTGTGGGACCCGGCAAACGAATACAAGAACATCCGAACCCTCCCAGGCCATGACCACAGTGTGAGCGCCATTCGATTCATACCTTCGGGGGTTGCAGGAGCCCCGGCGTCGGGAAGTCAACTTGTCAGTGCCAGCAGAGACAAGACGCTCAAGATATGGGATGTTGCGACTGGATTCTGTCTAAAGACCCTTCGCGGGCATGCCGAATGGGTGCGCAACGTGTCTCCTTCTATCGATGGGCGGTTCCTCGTATCTACCGGCGATGACATGACGGCTCGTCTCTGGGACATCTCTGCGACCGAACCCGAGGCCAAGGTGGTCATGTTCGGCCACGAACACTTTAATGAATGTTGCGCATTTGCCCCACCGACATCATATCAATACCTTTCCCAAGTGGCAGGGCTGAAGAGGCCTCCGCCGCCAACCAGTACGGCAGAGTTCATGGCTACCGGATCGCGAGACAAGACCATACGAATCTGGGACTCGCGTGGGACGTGCCTTTTGACGCTAAGAGGACACGATAACTGGGTTCGGGCGCTGGAGTTCCATCCCTCGGGCAGGTACCTCCTCTCGGCTTCCGATGACAAGACGGTTCGATGCTGGGACTTCAGCCAAGATGGAAAATGCGTCAAGGTGGTCGAGGATGTACACGAACGATTTGTCACTTGTCTGCGATGGGCTCCCGGAATCATCCAGCAGGAAGATAACAGTGGTGCCGCCGGTACCCCTGTTCGCAACGGTGCCAAACCAGCCGGGCCCGAAGTAAAGATTCGATGTATCATTGCCACAGGAGGAGTGGACAAGAAGCTCAGGATCTTCGCGAACTAAACCACGCATCGCCGCGATTTGGACGGCCGAGCGTACTTTGGAGGAGATCATGGCGAAGTCGAAGCTTGCGATTCCGTGAACATGATAGGTTCATCATTGAAGCCACCACATTGTCATTATTTTGGACGCAACTTGCTGTTTGTTGTGGTTCTAGATGACAGATCCGGCAACTTCTGGGGACCATTGGATTCGTTACGTACGGATCGGAGTCATGCACAACCAAACGACTACTATCCCCGTGGCAACCTACTGCTCTCTATATGGTCACCCGATAGAGCCAATTCGTATGAAGAAGCACTGTTACCTTATAAAAGGCATGTTGATCAACATGCCCAGCAGGCTGTCTTGTGGAATCGCAAACTTGAATGCCCAGTATCTCAGGTCCCAAGTCTCGAGGCTCCCTTCACTCGAATTTGGACACTATGTTACTGTGCCCTTTGAGCCGCAACCCAGGCGTTTGGAAAACAGTTACTAAAGAAGCGGGCGTCGCAAAGGAGAGAGATACCATATATATGACGAACGACTGTGTGAAGCACAAGTCCGGGGTAGGATTGGACAGGAACTACGGGTGCACGGAGGCGGCATACGCTGTCCAGAATAGCTGTGGCTCGCTGTGTGATTTGACGCCCTACGAAGCTACAAGCTCAAAGCGGTGTTTTGGGTTGCTTAAGTTGCTGGGGAGTAGAAGGGGCATCAAAACATAGAGAACAATGAGTCAATGACGTATTAAGAATTCCATGCAGTTTGTGCTGGCAGATGGTGTTTTCTTTTCTTTTCTTTTTCCTCATGAATGAGGGGCTTGGTAAGGTCAAGGTCGTATCAATTACCCCGCGATAATTGACTTGTACCTGAGTTGCATAATCCCGGTTCCCTCCCCCTCATGTTGCCTGCCGCCTTTTCGTCTCAGCATGTTCCCAAGATGGGCTTGTTGAGAAGCCCATGGCTTGATGCAAATTACCAGTTGTGCAATTCTGGATCACGATCCATCCTGAGCCTCAAATGACATCAGGTCGCCCGTTGAGCCTCTTTGTGTGTATTATGTGTTTTGTTCGGGTATGGGTCCGAGTGGTCAATCTGTCCCCCCAGAATCCCAACGATCGCTTTTTCGGACCTACTGCTACGTCTTTCATTTCTGGGGAGCCTGGAGAGACTGGAGCTTTCAGGGAAAAGGATGACTGCCAGGAGGGTAGCGCCGCGCTAAGACGAACCACTGACGCAGCTGAAGATACTGCTTTCTTTCCACACCAACGGTGCACAATTACCATGTAGATTACGCCCAATTTACATCCACCAAATGGAGAGAGACAAGCCCCCTTCCTTAGCTTCTTCAAACCACCCCCCCAGCCTCTGCCGCAGCGGCTGAGACAATAGTGACGACGATATGCGGGCTCTGCGTCCATCTAGCCCTTTCTCTTAGCTGAAGCGAGCCGCACCTGACCGTCCGCGGGCGGTGTTTCTGCAGTTTCTACACCTTGCACCTGCAGGACTTCACTCCGCAATTGACCAATAATGGACACGTACCGGTGATGTCACCGAGCTCTTTTTCACCTTTCTCTTCCCTTTGTTCGGCCTTTAGCGGCAGCACGCAACAAGGGATGGGTAAAACAGGGCAGCAAGTAGAACACGCGGGGGAGGGGGAGGGAGAGAGATCGATGATCGATGATGTGATGATAGTCTCACTGCAGAATGGGCATTTGCTCCCTTGCCTATATGACCAGTGCCATGCCGCCGCTCAATGCAGATGTTTTTCCTCCCTTCTCCCAGTATCTCTTCATCAGATACCCCAATCTGATACCCCCACTAAATAAGATCTATACCCCATAAATCCCGTCATCCATTTACTTCGCAGCAAGTAAAGATGGGTCTTGCCGATACTATAAGAGAAACCTTCGGTGGTGGTGCCGCCGCCACACACCCTGAGGAGTCGTCGTCGTCCCCGGAGGTTTCCCGCGGGCTGGTAGACAGCCACACACCCGGCGCCTTCCCCGCCGATACCCCCATTGCCGAGGAACAGCGAGAACTCGGTGGATCATCACAATACGGTAACACCACCGGCACCACCAGCAACAGCAATATCCTGGCTGGAAAGGAGGGTGTCCGCGGCCACGATCACAAGGACTCTGGCGTCGGTCTGTCCGACGTGACGAGCAGCCACCCTAAGACGGTGGGACATGATGACGTTCTCCACAGCACCACCGGCGGCAGCAAGCTGTCCGATGTGACACACTCTCACCCTCAATCGGTGGAGAAGAGTGGGCTTCACGGCTCTACGGCTGCCAGCAACACTCCGGTAGCCTCTGGCTTGTCGGATGTGACACGTTCGCGTCCCGAGACCGTCGGGCAAAGCGGACTCCACAGCACGACCGCCGGCACCACGGCGCCGTCGTCTGGTCTGTCGGACGTGACACACTCCAGTCCCCAAACTGTTGAAAAGGGCGCGCTGCAGTCGCATCCCCAAAGCACCCTCCAGTCACACCCCCAGAGCAGCCACAACAATGATGCTCTCACGGGCTCTCACTTCCGCCGCTCCAGCGTGAGCATGCCCACCGACTCCACCGGTACCGGCCCCTCCGAAACCCTGGCCAGCCACGGCAAGAAGGACACGACCACCCTCGGCAGCCTGCTGGGCGGTAACTACATGGGCGGCTCCAAGACCGACCCGGCTTCGTTCGAGAGGGAACACGCCAACGAGCCCGCATCCCGTGGCCTGCTTCGCAGCGAGGATCACAACAACGCCCACCAGGGCACTCATGGATCAACGCTTGGTAGCGGCGTCTCATCCGGCACCACACTTGGTGCTACTGGCACCGACTCTACCGCCCACCACAATACCGTCAGTAATGGCCGGGACAAGTCGAGCACCGACCACACCGAGTCTTACTGGGGCAGCCTGCCCTCGGCGCAAGGCATTTACAACACCGTGACCGGCAGCGGCAGCGGCGAGGACCACACCGCGGTACACCGCCGTGTGCCTGCCGCTGGCGACTCCGAAGTAGCCATGCAATCCGCCGGGCACGGTCCCGAGGCCCACGCCCCGCGCGGTGCCGGTGTCTACAACACCGTTGTCGGTCACGGCAGCGCAGCAGATGATACCATTCCCGGTCAAACCCGCTCCGCTGATCACCAACGCTCTCCCAGCGGTGGCTTGTACAACACCATTACCTCGGCGGCCGCGGGTCTCTACAACACCGTGTCGGGTCGCAGTGACAGCGGTACCGAGCACCAGTACGAGCACGACAAGCCTCTCACCACCACCACCTCTACTTCCTCGGGACTTGGTAACACTGGCTTGACTGGCAGCAACAGCCGGGTCGAGCATGAGAGCCCTTTCAGCAACACTACTTCCACCACCTCTCCCAGGTCTGGAAACACCACCAGCACTGGCACCACTGGCAACAACCAGGGCATCGCAGCGGGCGCTTACGGTGCTGCAGCATCCGCGGCTCAGGGTATCTCCAACGCTGTTACCGGCAACAACAACAACAACAACACCCACAACACCAGCAGGGATGTTCCCCAATACGGAACCAACAACCCGTTCAATGACACAACCTCTACCTCAACCGGAACTGGTAGCACTGGCCTGACTGGCATTAACAACCGGTCCGCGCACGATAGCCCCTTGACCTCTACCACCTCTCCCAGGTCTGGAAACCTTGACAAGGTCGACACCACAGGCTCGGCTGGTCTTGCGACCGGTGCTTACAATGCCGCCGCTTCCGCTGCTCAGGGCATCTCCAACACCGTCACTGGTAACAACAACAACAATAACACCAGCGCCACTGGTACTCAGTATGACCACAACAGGCCTACGACTAGCACTGGCCCCATTGGAACCAGAAACACCAACACCACCTCCAGCACTGAGCCTGGTATGGCGACTGGTGCCTACAATGCTGTCGCCAACACGGCTCAGAGTGTTGCTGACACCGTCACGGGTAACAACCGCAACACCAGCAGCCAGTACAACCAGGGTGGACCGTACGACTCTACGACTTCCAGGTCTGCTTACCCGAGCACAACTGGTAACACCCACACCAACACTACGGGTAGCCAGCCTGGTGTCGCGGCCGGTGCCTACAATGCTGTTG
Source organism: Apiospora sp. TS-2023a (assembly GCA_038364195.1). NCBI lineage: Eukaryota > Fungi > Ascomycota > Sordariomycetes > Amphisphaeriales > Apiosporaceae > Apiospora > Apiospora sp. TS-2023a. Next base: position 413,609 of record JAQQWQ010000008.1, read on the forward strand.
CTGGAGCCGCTCAGACTGTTGCCGACACCGTCACTGGTAACAACAATAACAACAACCGCTCCACCGGTAGCCAGTACGAGCAGGGTGGGCCTTACGATTCTACCACCTCCCGGTCTGCTTATCCCACCACGACTGGTAACACCCATACCAACACCTCAAGCACCCAGCCTGGTGTCGCGGCCGGTGCCTACAATGCCGTCGCTGGAGCTGCCCAGACTGTCGCTAACACTGTGACGGGTAACAACAACAACAACCACGGCAGCACTACTGGCCACCAGTCTGGCTTGAACAACGACAACACGACCGGTACCCACCGTGCCTTCCCTCTCGACAACTCATCGCCTACCTTCAACACCGCCAACCGGTCCGCCGTCGCTGGTGACGAGCGCTTCCCCACTTCCGGCACCAACACCGGCAGCCACGACCACACCTCCCACACCGGCCGAAACATCGCTGGAGCTGGTGCTGGCGCGGCCGCCGGCGCTGGAGTTTACGATTTCCTGCACCGCAAGGAGGGCGACGCCCCCGATCCGCTCAACGAGTTCGTCAGCAACGAAGGCCCTTACAACACCCGCACCCACGAGCATGAGGGCTGGGCGCCCAGCCAATCCGCCGGCCTCTTTTCCGATACCGAGCTCAAGCGTCTCAGCCTGAGGCAGAAGGAGGGCGATAGCCTCGAGCCTTCGTCCCACCGGTCGCACGCCGAGGATCTCTCCACCTCGGGCCCCGGTCAGAGTCACGGGTTCCATGGCATGAAGAGCCACCCCTCATCGGGATCCAATGTGGCCTATGACACTCCCGAGAGCCTGGCTGCCGCTGGCGCGAGCGGTGACCGAACGCGTGGTGATATCTACAACGGTCAGGGTCAGACCCACGGTCTTGGCAGCGGTCACCCGTCTGCTCACAAGTCGGAGATCCCCATCCCAAGCCGGGTCCACGAGAACCCGCACCCGACGTCGCTCGCTGGTCAGCGGGCTGAGCCTCCTCGCTCCTCCGACCATTCGGACCACTCCTCCAATATCGGTAAGGGACTGGCTGGTGCCGGTCTTGGTGCCGGAGCAGGGTACGGAGCTTCTCGCCTGGCGCGTGACCACCACGACGATCAGAAGCATGCTGCTACGTCGAGCATTCCCTCGCCGACTACCACTTCCAGTCACCATGAGCCTGTTGAGTCCTCTACCCTGAACCGCTCGGTCGAGCCTATCAGCTCTAGCAGCCACCACCACCACCACAAGGATAACTCCTCCCCTACCAGCGGCAGCATGCTGCCTTTGCCCTCCAAGCACAATGACCGCCACGCCCAGGACACTACTCCCTCTTCGGGACTTAGCGGTCACGACAGCGATAAGCATCAACACAAGGCCCGCGACGTCGCGGCATTCGGTGCCGGTGCTGGTGCCGGCGCAGCTGGTTACGACATGTTCTCCCACGACAAGTCGTCGCCCTCTGGAGTTCGTCATCCTGGCCAGACCACCGCCAACACCACCGCGTCTAACACTGCTTCCAACACTGCCTCGTCGTCGCACCCCACCATGTCGTCGATTGCCGCCGATCGGCGCACCGCCCACTCTCCCACCACCTCCTCTTCTTTGAACACCGCCGCCACCCCCGAGACTGCATCGCTCGACGAGCACCAACGCTCTCGCGCGGCCGCGGGCATGACGGGCATCAACCCTGCCGCCGGTGTCGCCGGGCTCGGTGTCGGTGCTGGCGGTGCTGGTGCCGCCATCGCTTCGGGCATGAACCAGGATGGTCACTCCCAGCAGCAACAGCAGGATATGCTGTCGCGCTCCGGTGGTGATGGTCACCCGCCCCTGCAGAGCTCCCACGCCGAGAACTTGAAGGAGCGCGGGACTACCGTTCCCTCAGCCAACGCGGGCAAGAAGGATCCTTACAACCACTTGAGCTCGGGTACTCCCTCGGGTGTTGTTTTGGAATAGGTGGACTGCATTTGGTCAGATGGGAGATGTAGAGAGAGGGGAAGATTGTGATGTAATGTGGAAGCAGTGCATCGAGGAAACGGACAAGGATTGGAGTTGGAAATCTAATGTATTTTACAGCAAAACATGTTATTATGAGCACGAGATACGATTTAGTCAAATGATTTATTTCTATGTTACGGGGATTTTGCTTCTGATTTGGTGTTGCGATCGTTCCCACTTCCCTTCGCGTGTCTACGAAATTAGACAAGCTCATGGGCGAAGCGGCTTATATTTTCCCGAACCCACCAGCCAGAAACCAGCGCAACGTGACCACAAACATCGGAATGATGCCCAAAGCGCATGATATGCTACAATTGTCAAGATATATGAGGCATCAATGACCTGGTGGTGCCTGGGATCGCAGGCATTTCACTGCAAAATTAGTGGAGGGAAGCCCGGCCGGCCGGCGCCAGTGCATAAGAAGATCATGGAAGTGCGCTTCACCAGTCAACCAACAGATTGCCAGCAAGCGCAATGAAGCCACGAGCATCCGAAAAAACACGAGGCTCGGGGAGCAGCTCTCCTGTACCCCCACACCCCAACCCGGCTTTCTTGCCGTATGTGCAGAAACCAAGTGCCGATCTCCCACGGGAAGCACCAAACCAGGATGTTGAATCGGAATCGGGGGATGGAGGAATGCTCTCTGATTGGTGCGCTTATAGCCTTCTCTGTATGACGTCTTGTGGTAGCATTCAAAGCATGTAAATTGCTGTAAGGCACACAGAGCATAAGGGTATCGCATGTCGTCAGTAGTCTTCACTGCAATTTTAGTCATTCAAGCACGGTTGTCTACGCGAAATGGTGTTGGCGGATAGGTTCGCGCTGAAGTGACAGGATGGTGTGCTGAAATGACTTCACTGCAAATTTAGCCACTGGAGAAGAGTCGTCAACACTCGCTGGTGCCAGCAATCCAACCAACATCGTCTGTCAGCTTTTTTTTCTTCACTGCAATTTTAGTCATTAAAGAATGGTTATCAAAACTTAATAGCGCTAGCTTCAATAACGCCCCGTACAGCTCCTTGTTCCCAAAAGAGCCTCAACACCTTGTTGTAAAAACAATACTCCGTATACATACACACATTTACTAGACTGGATGAGTTTCACAAACTGTCGAGATAAATAACCATGTCGGTGAACTGATCTAGTTGTCACAGGGTACCCATCATTCCCGGGACGGCCCACTGAAGCTATGGCTCCCCTCTCACCCACCCCCGGCTTTCCCCGTGGGGCTCTCATGTTTTCTCGTATGTATGTGGCCAGGGCTCCCGCTTCACAACCAACGTCGGCTCTCACCACAACCCGCTTGGCAGAGTCCCACTCGATGAGGGTCGGACCACTCTACCACTCCAGAAACCACTGGCCTTTTCGGCCCTTTTCGTTTGAATGTCTGGGGGATTTCCCACTATGACCTCACTGTTCCCTCGCTGGACGCTGGGGATCGATTGCTAACGCCTGGGAGCCCCAGATAACCCCAGGCGCACCAGTCATGTGCTTATCGATTGATGCCATGACCGCCTTTCATGGAACCGGCGGGCGGTAGTAGGACGGTGGAGTTCCAAGGTGACGCCAATGCAGCACTGACGACCGACGGCCGGGATCTGAGCAAGGGGTTGGTGGACGACCCGAGAGTCCTCTGTGATTGAGATGCATAGCCAAGATGAATATAAAGTAGTGATCGTCCTCTCGCTCTCCGGTTCCTGTTGTCTTGTCTTACTCAAGCATCTCTGTGGAGGAACTCGGCTTCCCTATCGAACTGACTTAAGTGATCTTCACCCAGCAAATGCGCTGCTAGCCACGAGGTCATCGGCCAAGCCTTGACTTGCCCACAACTCAACACCAACAAGAGTTCCCAGCCAATGTTCCCAGCTTGAATAATCAAGCCCTTCATCATGTATACCATAACAAACATCTATGGTGAGCCTTCTATGACCCCTTACTCCTCCGACCGACTCCATTCCTTCTGTCTGTATAAGCCAGTCAATGGTGAACCCCTTCGCTAACCCTCATTGAACCGTCTCTAGTCCTCGCCGCCTTCGGCACCATCGGCGGCGCCCTCTTCGGCTTCGACATTAGCTCCATGTCGGCCTGGATTGGCGCCGACCAGTACCTCGACTACTTCGGCTCCCCGGACTCGAACCTGCAGGGTGGCATCACGGCCTCCATGTCGGCAGGCTCCTTCGTCGGCGCGATCGCTTCGGGCTGGCTAGCTGACGGGCTAGGACGAAAGGGAGCCCTGATGATCGCCTCCGTCGTCTGGATGATCGGCGCCGCCCTTCAGTGCAGTGCCCAGAACATCGCCCACCTGGTCGCCGGCCGCGTCGTGTCGGGTCTCGCCATCGGTGTCACTTCATCACAAGTGTGTGTTTATCTGGCTGAGCTTGCGCCCGGGCGGATTAGAGGTCGTGTCGTGGGCATCCAACAGTGGGCTATCGAATGGGGCATCCTGATCATGTACTTGATCTCCTACGGCTGCGCCAAGGGCATGTCGGGCCCCGAAGCCTTCCGCGTCGCCTGGGGTATCCAGGGCATCCCCGGCGCCATCTTGCTGACCGCGCTCTTCTTCTTCCCCGAAAGCCCCCGTTGGCTCGCCAGCAAGGAACGCTGGGACGAGTGCCTCGACACCCTGGCCCTGCTTCACGGGAAAGGCGATCGCACCGACCCGACCGTCCTGGCCGAGTATGACGAAGTGCGCGAGGCGGCCCGCATCGCCGACGAGTCCCGCAACGTCAGCTTCATGGGCATGTTCGGCAAGGGGGTCTGGAAGCGTACCATGTGCGGCGTCACGGTGCAGATGTGGCAGCAGCTCCTGGGCGGCAACGTGGCCATGTACTACATCGTCTACGTCTTCCAGATGGCCGGCATGACGGGCGACACGGCGCTGTACTCGTCGGCGATCCAGTACGTCATCTTCCTGGTGACGACGGGCTTCGTGCTGCCCTACATCGACCGCGTGCCCCGCCGCTTGTTGTTTTTGGTCGGCGCCGTCGTCTGCATGGCCCTCCATTTCACCATCGCGGGTCTCATGGCCACTTACGGCCACCCTGTCTCCGACATTGACGGCAACGCCAACCTGCGCTGGGAGTTGCCCGGTGGCGGTCCTGCCAAGGGCGTCATCGCCTGCTCTTACATCTTCGTCGGCGTCTACGGTCTGACCTGGGCCCCCGCCGCCTGGATCTACGCGTCCGAGGTCTTCCCCCTCAAGTACCGCGCCAAGGGCGTCGGCCTGTCCGCCGCCACCAACTGGATCTTCAACTTCGCCCTGGCCTACTTCGTCGCGCCCGCCTTCACCAACATCCAGTGGAAGACGTACATCATCTTCGGCGTCTTCTGCGCCGCCATGTTCTTCCACATCTTCTTCACGTATCCTGAAACAGCTGGTAAGTTTTCCTCAACCCCTCGCTTCTGCTGCGCTTCTGTTATGTTTTCACTGGCTAATGATCATCGCTGCAGGCCGCACGCTCGAGGAGATCGACATCGTCTTCGAGACAAACACGCCCCCATGGAGGAGCAGTCGGCTGGAGCGCGATGCGTTCGAGCGCCGGGTCGAAGCTGTGCGACACCAGAAGAAGGAGGAGGATATCGAGATTGGTCAGGCGGAGCATGTATGAAGGAAAGGAACCAAAACTGCATTAATACCGTCTTTTACTTTCATGACAACTGTCAGCGCTATTAGTGTCAATATGCCACTATCTATAGGAATATACTGAATCATCATGCAATGTCTTAAGGCCAATTGATGCGTGAGCTCCCACTACAAGCTTGTGTGGGTCGTAGGTGTTAGCAATTGCTCTTCATAGTCTAAAATTGCAGTGTATATGCCTCGTCAGACCCAAAAGAGGAAACCTTCTAGTTCCTGCACTATAATAGTGATCTTAATGTATGGTCTTTAAATAGCAGCTATCCGCGCCAAAACTCCAAAACCTAACGTCGGACACAATAAAGGACTGGCCAATCAGAGAGGACCCGTTGAGCCTGAAGTCATAAGGAAGGGAAGTGGTGTGTTGGGGATGCATACTACTGGACCTATTGCAACCAGGATTAGAGGACAGGCTTTTTCACTGCATTCGTAGTCTTTCAAGGACGGCCATCAGGGCCAGCGATCAATTCGCTATTTCCAGACCCAGTGAAGGACCACATAACCAACTTGAGGGTGTGCTGCTGGTAGTATCAGCCAGCCACCATCACTGCAATTTTAGGCAGTGCAGGATTGATAACACAGGTACATAGTCGAGCCAGGCTAGAGAACAGTACCTGATCTATCAATGTTCGACGCTCATCCAGTGTAAGCCTAAGATACATACGGTCAATATACCTACCGCTAATAAATCCGAATGGGATAGGGTTGATAATATTAAACTCAGGCTCAGCGAGTCACCAGCCAGGCTTCGCTCTTTTTCTTTATTAGCCGTGTGTCCTGTCAGACTCGCACAATAGCCGTCCGTGGCCTTGGCAAATCGGCGTCGTATCTTAATTACATTCAGCCCTACAGCTAATGGCCCCCATTTTTAGATTCCATCCGGTTTCTTTGCATCGCACTGCAATTTTAGCTCCTGCAGGGAGGACAGCACAGGCTTAGGCTGAAGGGGTCTCGACCCTGATTGACCAGGCATATCTCCCTCTGGCACACCGGCTGTGTGAATAGGTAGGTATTGGCACCACTTCCCACTGGGGCAGTTTTGCATGCTCGATAACACAGGCCCGAACTAGAGACCTATCGAACCATATTGGTCAACCATCGCTCAAGTGTGCCTTGACTGCGTGACACCCTGAAAGCAATGCTCGGGCGTACAGCACAGCACAACCAGGCCAACCAATACATATCAATCCGGGACATTATTAGATGATTGGTTTTCGTACGAGGTGCAGTGAAATACATTGCCCAACCTTACGATAGTCACCATGCGAGCACTGCAACTTTAAGCACTGAAGGTTCAACAACCCATGCTTTCTTGTGGCTAATTGGAGGAGTGTCGAAGATGATCGGTTGAGCATCAATCAAGTTTGCCCTGCTTGTGAGAGATATTTCATAGCAAGGCTTGAACGATCATCACAGCCAGCCCGGGTCAAATAATGGAATTTAAATCCAAACTTCCTCATGATTGGACCTTCTCTTCCGTACATTCTGCGTCAGAGACAACACATCACCAAAAAGAACAAGAGAAAGAATAGGAGTTCTAAGCTTTTCCAAAATATCGCACATAATATGTACATACACACCCTGTAGCCACGCCATTTGCCCAGGGACCAACCACCAAGTAGCGAAGAAAAAACGCCCCATCGATGCAACCTCGACCCTGAAAAACTCGGGATATCATCGAGAAGAACCGGTAACTCCGCAGTATCTTTCTCGCAGAAATGCTGTTGTTGCTATAAAGCCTGTTGCTCGAAACCCACGTCTCTTGCACCCGCGCGGTGACCCCATTTAGAACCACCGGTCGCAATTCTATCCCTTTTCTGTCGTCTTCTTTCCATCTCCACCTACTAAGACCTAGCGTCCCAGGATAATGGCTCGGCCCCTTTTCTGGGGCGGATATAAAAACACGCTCTGCTTCTCGCAGCAGGTCGACCACCAACTGTCGCGGCATGTTCTTCGTAATTCGCATCGCCTCATTCGAGCGCTTAGTCGATCTTGATAGACGAGTAGATCTTCTGGACGAACCACCAGCTCGAGAAGAATCCGATAGAACCTGTTACCATGTTAGATGTGACATAATTGGAAGCATGGGGGGAGTTAAACATACCAGTCAGAATGAAGAACAAGAACGACAGCAGCGCACTGTACCCGATGTAGAGCACAGTTCCGGACCAGCTGCCCAGCGCCAGCTTGCTGACCAGGTAAATCAGGGCGTTGGCGAAGATGTACCCGGCGCTCATGCCAGCCGCGAGGAAGGACCGCCACTGCCAGTTGTAGTTCTCGGCGCACAGCAGGAAGTAGACCATGAGCACGGTGACGGCGGCGCAGGTGATGATCATCAGGCCGTAGCAGAGAAAGAGGAAGCCGAACATGTAGTAGATCTTGCTGAACCAGATGGAACTCATGATGAAGTAGAGCTCCACGAAGATGGCGCCGAAGGGCAGGATACCCACAAGCAGCATGCTGGGCACGGGCTTCAGGTAGGTCGTGGTGGGCGGGATCTGGCGGGGGATCTGGTTGGTGCGCACGGGGGTTCAAAGGGCGCGGCGCGGAAACCGAGCCATGAACCGGCAAAGGAAAGCGGGATCGAGATGATGAACCATATGCTAATGATGACCAGCATGGTGCTCATGGGAACAGCTCCGGCAGACTGGTTGGCCCAGAGGAACAGGTTGAGGAAGAAGAAGGTGCCGAAAACGATGCCCGGAACCAATAGGGGGGTCAGGCCAATGTTAAGCTTCCACTTGTCGCCGTTCAAAGACTTGTAGACTCTGGCAGACGTGTACCCACCAACGAAGCCGAGAATTGTGTAGAGCAGAATCATGATGGTGCCGAGGGAACCACGGTTCGAAGGAGACAGGAACCCGAGCAGAGCAAAGCAAATGGTGAAGCCGGTCATAACAAATAGCTGTGCTCCATTGCCCAGGAAGATCGACAGCAGAAGTGGGTGCGAGGGAGTGCGGAACACATCGCCATGCACCAGCTTCCAGCCGGAATCCTCTTGGACACCATCCTCGAGAGCCGAAGTACCGGAGAGGTCGTCGAGGTTGATCTGGTCGAGACGGTTGTATCGCGCGATATCCTTCTTCAGCGCCCTGAACAGCACCGAGGTGACGGTGATGGTGAGGACCACAACGACGACGGCCGAGTTGATGAGAGAGAACCAGTGGATCTTGGGGTCGAAGACATGCAAGTATTTATCCCATCGAGTAGCCCAAGCGGTCGGCGAGCGAGTCCAGTAGACACTGTAGGTGAAGTGGACCTTGGTCTTGCCATCTTCAGCCAACATGACAGGAGGCAGATTATCGCTCAAGCAGGACTTGCTGTCGACAGCGCCGCTGTACGCCTTGGAATCGGGCTGCACAATAACACCAACGACCCTCAGCTGGTTTGGGTCCCCGCCGACCTCGTGGTATTCGACAACGATATCGTAGTGGTTGTTGAAGTAGGGCTTTCGGTCGGGCGAGTCGAGGTTTACCTGGCCGAGCTGGAAACCGGGGCTGTAGAAGGTGGTGCTAGTAATCTCGTCGATGATCTTCTGCCCAGCAGGGAGGCCGTCGACAAGCCAGTTGATGGCGTAGCCTTGCATGATGCGCTTGTTGACAAAGTGGGCGGATTCTTCATCGTAGACGGATTCGCAGAGCGACTTGCAGGTCTGGTTGTGGCCCATCTCCAGCTGAAAGCCAGAAGTCATGATGCGGTCACCAAACAGTATGCTGCCTAAACTCTCCGATACGTATTTGGGCTCGGCCGGCTGGCAGAATCGGAAGCGCTCGTGGTAGTAGTCGTAGGACATGACGGAGTGGAGGACGCCATCTTGGGAAGCAGCGACCGGCTTCACGCTGTTCACGTATAGGGGCACGCTGGCATCTTTCTTGTAGGAGGTCGGCGCGACACCGGGGAGGTAGAAGGCAGATGTGAGTTGAGGTATGGTAAGGAGGGTCGCGATCAACGTCGCCGAGGACGTTGCGCCGATAGTGCCTCGCATGGCGAAGGAGGATAAAAAGGAGGACTAGCTACAACAATTGGATCAATTAGTTACTCGACTTCACGATACGGGCAACTTGTGCTCGAGTTTTCCCATGCAAATAATGTAGGGCTGATAGTTCTTTATCGAAGATGGACATCGAACGCATGTGGAAAGGCAAGGTGGCAGGGTCGACGAGGATGACGGAAGATTGCGACGTGGACTGATCAGCAAGACGAGGGAGCTATGGACACTTACGTATGCAGATAACAATGATTGGATCGGGGGTTGCAGATTGAAGGAACGCCAGAGCGCGGGTGTTCACATCAAGGGATTGGTTGTATTTCCAATCCTGACTATGTGGCCTTGAGTTGATTCAGGGACAGTTGAGATGGTCTCTCCTTTAAGAATTCCTTGTGAAATAACAACACCAACAATTTTCAGGAGCAGTTGGCCAAGTGCTTGGAGTTTGATGCAAGTAGCCCGTAGCTGACAGCCTAGCATGCATGGTCTGCTTCCCACTGTCACTAGCGGCGCATCCAGTTGATCCAGTTGGGAATGGGGCCTCGCTAGGCTCCAATAGCTGGGCAGTTCTGAGCTGGGCTCCTGTTACGGTTTAGCTGTCCCCAGTGCACTGTCACCCAAGCCGGTACGTTAAATCCGATTTTCTGGCAGGGGTGCTACTGGACCGCTGGACCTGCAAACCTGCAAACTCACAGGCGGGAGGCTGCTGAAAGACAAGTGGGGCGTCTCTGCTTATCGCATCTTATCGCTACTTTTTTGTCTTGAACTTTTTTTGGTTTGCAACGCTGTTTGGCCGCCCACTCCAGATTGTATCACCAAACATCAGGACAATATCGCCAAACAAGATGGCGGCCCTTACCTCTCTACCAGCCTTGCTGGACACTTTGACTCAGTCATTGACTTCTGCCTACGAAGCCACCCCCAAATTGGCCGGCATTGAGCCTCCCCAGAATGGCGTGTCTTTGCTCGATACTAAGAACGAACTGCTTCTGTCCTACCTGCAAAACCTCGTCTTCCTCATCCTCCTGAAGATCCGAAACGCGAAGAACTCCGACGAAGATGACTCGGACCTGTCCAACACCGTGGTCGAAAAGCTGGTCGAGCTGCGCCTGTACCTCGAGAAGGGTGTTCGCCCCTTGGAAGAAAAGCTTGAATACCAGCTCGACAGAATGCTGCGCGCCGCCGACGACACCGAACGCCAAACCCAGAACGCCGCCCATAGCGCCGCCATCCGGGAAGCAGAAGAGTCCGACGAAGAGGAGAGCGACGAGGAGGGAGGCGCCACCAAGAGCGGCGGTGTCCCAGTAGTCGATAAGAACGCCGCCTCGGCCCTGCCCAGCTTCGGCTTCCAGGCCTCCAAGAACCCCGCCGGCATGGCCGCCGCCGCCGCGACAGACGGCGATCGCAGCGGAGTCTACCGCCCGCCCAAGATCAGCGCCACCGTGATGCCCACGACGGAGCGCCGCGAGGCCCGTGACCGCGCCCGCCCCGGTCGCTCGGCCACCATGAACGAGTTCGTGAACGAGGAAGTTTTGGACCAGCCCCTGGCGCAACCCAGTGTGGGAACCACCATCGTGTCGGGCGGCCGCGGCATGAAGACGGCGTACCAGAAGGCGGACGAGGACCGCCGCCGCGACTACGAGGAGACCAACTTCACGCGTCTTCCTGCCGAAAGCAAGAAGGACCGCACCAAGCGCAACAAGGAGCAAGGAGGGCGCTCCGGCGCCATGCAGTTCGGCGGCGAGGACTGGCGCGACCTCGGCAACACCGACCGCATCGACAAGCTCACGCGCAAGAAGCCCACGGGCGCCAGCGGCACCAAGGCCCTGCTCGAGAACAGCCGCAAGCGTGGTCGCGAGGTCGGCGACGGCGACCGCAACAGCGGCTTCAACAGCAACACCCGCGAGATTGTTGGTGGTGGATACCAGAAGCGCGTCAAGACTATGGACGGCCAGAGGAACGCCGGCAAGCGCAGCAAGAGGTGAGAATGGAAATCATATTCGGTGGATGTATAGTGTGTTTAGATTTTGACTGTTCTTGTATTGAGACGGTCTTGATACCCAAAATAAAAGTTAGAATTTGTGTCATAAATCTCTTTTGCTCCAGATATATAAGTCTTTCAGGTGTTTGAAGATTTGCAGCTATCTTCCAGTAGATAATGCTGCCCACTCGAACTATCAAGTTCTTTGCCACATGGCCTGTTCAGTATGCCCTTTTTACCTTGAGTCTTCTTCGATTTATCCAGCCGAATCCTTAGTACCCAAATCAGAACGCCTTATTCCTTCCGATCACTTTTTCCAATTCTTATACCAGTCTCGAACTGCCTCGAACTTGATCTTTTCGACTGTTTTGGTAAGGCTCATTCTTCCCCTCAAACGCTAGCAAATTTCTTCCCTTCCTTCTCTGTATAAAAGAAGCCATTTCTTAGAAGCTCTTTCCAGTATCCCTCTCGACCTCCTGGTGCTGCAGTCCTAACCCGTTGCGCATGCGGTCCTCGATGCGGACAACGCGTTTCGGTAGCGCGGAACCAATTCCAAAGAAGACGAAGGCGGCCCACTTCCAGCGGAAAGGGTTGATGGTGACGCAGAAGGCGAACCACCAAAGCAACTCGAGGTAGGTGAAGAAGTCGAAGGCGCCGGTGGGAGCAGTGGCTTTCAGAACCTTGGTCATGTCGATCCAGCGACGCATCCAGAAGGGGCGGGGCCGGGTCAGGGGGTCGGCGAGGAACATGAGTAGGATGCGGGTGTAGATGCCAATGTGCCAGTTGCCCACGGTGCCGATGGCGGACAGGTAGGTGCAGTTGATGGCCGAGACGGACGGGTGGTTGGGCGGGAAGGTCTGGAGGTACCAATTGGGGGCGCCGTAGGGCTCCTCGAAGCAGTCGTCGGGCAGGAAGCTTAGCGAGGGACGCTTGAAGCCGGTAGCCTGGACAACCATGTCGCCCTCGATGAGGACGGTGCGGCCGGGTCCTCCGGGTGGGACGCCCTTCTCGCGCTTGTTGACGAGGATGCCGCGGTCCGTGAAATCCTGGATGTCGCATCGAACCCACTCGGCCGCGCCGCTGCGCAGCTTGTCCATGACGTCCGAGTTGACCATAGGGGTGTCCATGAAGATGCCCTTGTTGTAAGGGGCCAGGTCCTCGAGGTCGCGGTAGAAGAGTTTGCGCAGCAGGAACTCGGGAATAAACGAAAAGATGGTCTCCTGGCCGAAGATGTTGAGCGCCAGCAGCATGTTGACGATGGGGTTGCGCGGGATGATCCACTTGTCCGACCGGGCGATGATATAGACCTTCTTGGCGCCCTCCTCGGCCGCAAACTCGAGCGCCTCGACGGCCGACGCGCCGCCACCGATGACGATCATGGTCTTGTCCTTGGCGGATTTACTATTGAAAAAGGACAATTAGCTGACGATCAGAACGTCAATTCGTATACAACCACTTACCCGGTTAATTGACTAGAGTGGAACTTGGGCCCCTTGAACTTCTCCATGCCGTCGAGATGCGGCATCTTGGGCTCACCACAGGTGCCGACGGCCGCGATGAGGCCCTCGAAAACGCCATTGGAGGGGTCGTCCAGGATCCAGCGGCCCTTGTCGTCCTTGTAGACCTTCTCGATCCTCTTGTTGAACACGGTCTTCTTGTCGAGCCCGTAGCGCTCCCAGACCTGGCGCACCTGGCTGATAATCTGTTGTCGGTCCGGGTAGCCACGCTCCCACTTCACCGAGGGGTGGAAGCGGTACATGAGCGAGTGGATCTGGAGGCTCGAGGTGTTGTTGACTTTCTGTATTAAGCGAGGGGTATCAGTAAATGGCCAATTAACTGGGTATTAGCTTGGTTTCACTTACACTCCAGATACCACCGACATTCTTCTCGTCGCCCGCTTCGAAGATGGTAACATCAAAGCCGTGGCCGACGCAGTGGGCAGCAGACGCGACACCCGTGATACCGGCGCCAATGATGGCGATCTTGGGCCTCGAAAGCTGCTCACCGGGCTTCGGGGGCGCCGGCGACAGGATAAAGTCGATGAGCCATTGCCATATTTGGTATATGAACAAGAACGGGTGAAACAACGGGTTCTCGACCCTCGATTCGGACGGCATATCGTCAACTGTAGCTTATCGTCTTGTTCGATAATCCAAACGATTGAGACAAGTAGAAGCGATGGTGGTGGTTTGGTCTCTCTTCTCTCTCTATTCCCTTAAGACAATTCACCAGAGGATCTGCGGGAATATAAGAAGGTAGGGATTCAGAGCATGCCTTGGCAGCGGGATCGTCTAGTTTATTACGAACTATTTACATCAATCCGGCGATGCCAATCAGAGCCTGGATTCCAGAAACAAGCATTGAAGCTCGTCCCCAATTGTCCGAATTATTTTGGAGAATCCCTGCGCCTGACGTCAGAGACTGCTGAGAAAACGCGCGACATGATGGGAAATTTGGCATGTGAAGAAGAAAACGGGGCCGTTGGGCGGCTCTCGGTGCACTACGCCAGAATGGCCAGGGCAGAGCCAGGGGTTGGGGGTGCTAAAACGGTAGTTCAAACGAGCTTCTGGAGGCTCTCGTCCACCATCAATGCGACAGAGGACAGAGGATCAGCGATTGGCAGCTTGCGAGGCTTGGAATACGAGTGCGGCCTGCTGCGACTCGGCCGGGCCATTAAGTCCGGGCGTGGACTTCTTATCTACGATGCAACCTCCTGCCAATGCAACACTTTCCAGTAAAATCTGCGCAATGGCATGTGAGGCTTACCTTTTGAAACGGCAAATGGATGTGTAGCTACTCAATAATCAAAGTACATGATCTGCAGATTTGCTGCCTCTTGTATCCTTTAGCGGGCATCACGTAAGTAACCGGACAATTTGCAGTTGGGTCGCTTCTTACTGGCTCAACGTGCGACCAATCCCCGTGGTAACTTTGAGACCTCAGCACGGATGATCCAATTGTAAGCCGACAACATCCAGATCATGCTGCTTACCTGCTTGCCCCTAATTTTGCAGTGCAAGCCCTATGCGGACAACCAGTTGCTAATATTGCAGCCAATGCTGCTTGCCACTACGCAGCTATTTTTGCAGTGTAGCTCGCTTCTTACTGGCCGGTTTGACCGCGAGCCGATTGTTCATGTCGTGGAACAACGAAAACCCCCAGCTAATTCTACCTGCCACTATGCGGCTAATTTTGCAATGCAACACGCTTCTCATTGGCCCTAGGATTATCCAACGCAGACCCGGGCGCCCCCGATACCGATCGGGGTCTTGAGGCCGGATTGGCGCGCCCCTTGTAGAGGGAAGTGATAGGTGGAGTCGATTTTGGCGATATAAACATTCTCTGCTGGTTGGAAAAGTCGCCCTTGACTGGTAGGCCTTGAGTGGTGATCGTGGTGCCGCCATCTTCACAGTCTAGACAGGGCAGACTCATTACAACGTATCAAAGAGAACGAGATGGTAAGGGGACACAGGGAATAAGAAGAAAGCGGCGATCGGTGAAATATATAGCTTATTGTTGG
Organism: Apiospora sp. TS-2023a; assembly: GCA_038364195.1. Classification (NCBI taxonomy): domain Eukaryota; kingdom Fungi; phylum Ascomycota; class Sordariomycetes; order Amphisphaeriales; family Apiosporaceae; genus Apiospora; species Apiospora sp. TS-2023a. The sequence continues at coordinate 428,717 of JAQQWQ010000008.1, forward strand.
TTGCTGCTATACACACAGAAGGTCGCACGCACCGCTGGCGTGCTTCTCGGCCAGCGTCTGGTTTCGGCCAAGGGTGTAGATCTGGTCTCAAGGATCCAGCTCCTCGGTCTACTCAATTGGCTGGGTATTAGAGATGGTAGCCAGAAAAGCAGGAGAGCACCTGTAGACTTCATGATGATATATGGGCTTGGTCTGGATAAGGGGCACTTTGCAGCAAGACGTTTTGAGTTATCGGGGTCATTGATCTTGCTGCTGATATTGATGTGCAGTACATGAAAATGTTCGAGTAAGAATCGTCGTCTTTATAGAGCTCGAGATCGGGCATTACATGACCTCAGAATGGCCAAACCTTGGCTTGATTGGCGCATGCCTGGCGTTCTGGTTGGCGACAAGATGTTTGCTGGCTTCCGAGGCCTCCCAAAAAAGCTCGGACCGCAGAACGGAAAACTGGTGAACAGGTATTCGTTAGGCTGAGGTGATCACGACTCAACAATCGCATGATCAAAGAACTCGGGGGAAAACAACACATTGAACGCAAGACGTAGATAAAGTTAGACATTTTGATTGAAGAGGCGCCAAATACGCATATCGAAAGTAAGCTGCATAGGCTATCCTAAAGCTAACGCAAAATGCTTAAGAGAGCAAATACGCATAGGCGAACACACCTACTTACCGTACGAGCAAGAACCCGTGAACCACGGTGAGCCAATGAAAGACCTGCACGTAAGTGATCTCTCCACGAAAGCGAAAGGCGACACCAAACGCCGGTCAACGCCAACCACGGCGTACCGTACGCACTTGACGTCCGCCTCAACGCGAAGACGGCAAACGCCATTGACGACGAACCCATTCGCTCTCCTACGTTACTATTGACTTACCGGATTGAGGTGGTTCTACACATACTTTACCTGTGTTGGCGTACCATCGGCCGTAAAGAAAAAAAGCCAGTGCCAAATTCAGTGTCATGATGAGTCTCGGCCTAATGCCACAAAGGCGAGAGAGCAACGAGTCTCCATGAATGGCTTGGGATGCGCCTTCTCGAGCATCAAAGCCGATCGGGCTCGATGTAAGAGTGACCTGTTCAGAACCGAAAGGGGTTGGGACATGGGGAAAGATCCCTTTCGTGGTCATGCTTATTATACGGGCGTTTGATAGTAACCTATCTATCCCCTAGATTGCTTTGTTTGCTTTTGCTTACTTTTGTAATCATTCGAAAGATTTCTCATTCGAAGATGATATATATCTTTACCGCCCAAAGATCTTGAGCTCCAGATAGCGGGCCGGCAGGTAGGTGACCAGGGTGACCACAAAGGCAAACTCGTTCGCGACGTCTCCGCCCGTAGAGCCAATGAGCTTGCCGACGGGGCCCACGTACCACGTCTCCACCATGCCCATGATCCAGGCCACGACGCCGAGGAGGAAGGCGGTGAGGGCAGCGAAACCATGGGGCAGGCGGCTTGGGTCGTTCCAGCCTTCGAGGTCGTAGTTGGCAAAGTCGCCCTTGCGGTAGACCCAGTGCTCGACGAACATGACGACGAAGTACGAGGTGCACCAGTATCCCAGGAGCGACAGGAAGTTCTGCAGGTACGCGTTGAGCTGTTCGCGACCGCCCAGGGCCAGGCCAAGGATGGCAGCAAAGCACAGGATTGTCCAGATGAAGCGGGGTACGCGAGCGAAAGGTCGCGAGATCTGCTGGCACGAGATGGCGGCGCTGTAGATGCTGATGACGTTGACGTTGATGCCCGAGAGAACCAGGAGGGTCAGGATGAGCTTGGCGAACCCGCGAGGGTACAGCATTTCCTGGATCAAGAAGCCGAGACCGTCGTCCTCATAGGTGGCCGCCCAGTCGGGGCGGTTGTTGAGAGCCGACGACACGACGCAGCCGGCGACCATTCCGATGCTGGTGGGGATGGCGAGGCCGAAGGTGGTCAGGAAGAAGACCTTGACGCGGGACACATCGACGGGGTAGTGTACGTAGTAGTCCGAGGCCATGGTGCACCACGAGGCCGAGCTTCCGTATACAATGGCGATCAGGCTGAGGACGCTGCCGGAGAGGTCGGCACCCTTGACCTTGGGAGGCGACGTGTTGTCGGCGAAGCGGCCCGTCTCGGCGAAGATGACCATGAAGATGATGAAGAAGAGGACCCAGGCATATCTGCAGTGAAGGATGAATATCAAGGCACATCTAAAGGGGAAGTCAAGGAACCCCAGAACTACTGACCTCTCGTAAACCAGAATGGCCTTCAACCCAATAAAAGAGATCAACGTCGCGAAGACGGCCAGGATGATGATACCGACAATGAGCGACAGGTGACCGTCAGCGACGGCAGTCAGGGCGAGACCGCCCGTGATGCACGAGACTGAAGCCCAACCAATCTGCACAATGGTGTTGAGGGCGGCGATGAGCTTGTTGGGCCACCAGCCGAAGCTGAAGCGCGACATGGAGATCTGGCGCAGACCCGTCGCGGCGCCGAAGGTGGCGGAGAACCCCGTGAGGGCGCTGCCAATCAGGGAGGCGCAGACGGTGATGGCGATGGACTGCCCCATCGACAGGCCGAACTCGTGGCCCAGGAACCCGGTCGCGAAGCAGCTCGTGTTCATGGTGCTCGAGGCCCACAGCAGCGCCATGGACAGCTGCTCGTGCCAGGGGACGTGGCGCTTGTCCTCGGGCCGCTTGCGGCTGATGGCCTCGGACTCGACGCCGAACTTGGCGTCCATCTTGGCCTCGAACCGGCGCATGCTCGCCAGCACGCCGGTGCCACTGGCGTAACCCGTCCCGGTTCCCTTCACGGCCGCGGACTCGTCGACCATGACGCTGTTGTTGGAGTGCACGTCATTGGCGGCCAACACGGACTTCTTCTCGGGGCCGTGGCCCATCTCCAGGTCGGCGGCGGTCGACATGGCTTATGCGTTATGCACGAGAGACAGTGCGGGGGAGATTGGATGGAAGGAGGGAAAAGGCGGGATGGGATGCAACCAATGGAGGGGTATATCGGCAGGAAGGAGGGATCGACTTCGAGATTCCAAGTTGGAAGGTGCCGCTTACCACGCACACATTTTCTTCCAGAAGGAGAAAGCGCGAGTGGCACGCGACCAACCTTTTATACGGCCGAAAATTTCTCATGGCCACAGTGGACTCGGACGGATTTTTTTTCTCGCTCGTCTTATCTCTTCCGGGGCCAGATAGCCAGATAATGGGAAATCTGGATCCCGCCGCACCACTGGTCCCTGCTGCTTGGTCGTATCTTTCCGCGTTCACAGGGATGTCCGCCATTCTGCGCCAGGGTCTCCCCACCATTCGATGGCATGTTTTTGGTTGGGACCTTCTAGCGGCCGGGGGTCCCGTCCAGACCGTCATCTCGCCGTAACCGTCCCTTGCCCTTTTGGTGGCTAGCGGTCAAATGGTCTCAGACATTGGACAGGGGCTATCTCGCATCGTCGCATTCTGATTGGCTTGTCGGTTTTTAGACAAGCAATCGGATACCGGCGCTGGAAAGCTTGATTCCATCACCAATTGCTATTAGTGAAGGCTTGTCAGCACTTCTCAATCGCTTCAGTATTAGCCCAATATATATGCAACAGTTTTCATTGTAAACGGATGTCCAATTTCGCATCTGGCTGTCTACTAAATAGAGGGCAAAAGAAAAAGGAATAACACTGGACCAATACCTAACATTGCAGTACAACCCTTTCAAAAACCAGAACTGCTAAAAGTGGATCTTAGTTTGGGCCTTCCCTGTCCCTCTGAGGAGCTCTTGAAATGCATCTTCATCGCTCTCATCCTCCTTCGCTTTCCCTGTATAGAAATTGGCACGACACTGTAAGAAGCACTCTTCGGCCGTCCTTCCTTCGTTGTCTCGTCTGTCGACTGCCACCCAAGTGAGATCGACTTGCTGCAACGCTTGCATAACCTTGGGGAAACCGAATAGTGCTGCCAAATGCAGTATTCCTCGGCCGTCACTATCGAACACATTGGCCTGCGCACCCTGTTTGACCAACATTTCCACCGTGGGAAACTGGTTGTAGGCGATGGAATTGAGGAGCGGTGTCCGTCCTGTCGACATTCTCGATTCGATACCGGCTCCAAATTGCAGGAAGGAAAGTACGTTTGCGGACTGGCCACGATACGACGCCAAGTGCAGCCGTGTTCTTTCATATATGTAGTATGTAGTCTCGAGACTCGATATTAGCTCCATGCAAAACGAGTAGTTGAATGATCTGGTGACCGTTGGGGGCTCTGCCCGCCTCCCAAATCGTCGTCCGCCCAAATAAGTCCCTGGATTCGAGAGGCGCATTATACGATCTTCCGAGGTAACCAATGAGATGGAACATGATGGTAGCGTTGGAGGCTAGGCAAACTGGACTTGTATGTGATCAGCCTAGAAATTAGCCATTCAGAAATAACGAAAGGCAGGTTGGCAGGACCATGTGCGCCTTGTCTGGTACTCGGGGGCAATCTTTTGCGACTATACCTTGAGCCATGACCAGACCGCTGATAAGTCTGGGCAGAGCTAAGTCTGCCCATAGCCAAAGTTCAAAGCATACTGCAAGTGGTATCCATGACGAAAGTTGGAGCAAAGGAGCTTCAAGAACACCCAATATCTTTGTAGGTAAATGTCTTAATTCCCATTTAGTAAGTAGTGCTAATTGTAAGACATGTTAAACCCATCTCTGCATTTCAACCATTGAAATGTACCAAAAGCCAGCGTCTATCTGTGATCCCACAAATATCCGACTGACACCTCTCTGCCTATCTCATCCGGGCGTGAGTCCATCTTGTACTATCCCACCACTTCTAGATGCCATGACACCTAGATGCCACTCCACGAGATGCTGACGCGGCCAGGATCAGTCGATCCCACGATGCGCTTGAACAGGTCGGGCGTGGCGTCGAGGTCACCATCGCCGCATCCGGTGCACTTGTCCCAGACCTGGGCCGAGGTGGTGACGCCGTTGTAGACGATGTTGACGGTCTTGCCGCAGACGGGGTCGTTGTTGCTGTTGGAGCTCGTGAAGTAGCTCGGGGCCACAGCCACGGTGCTGTCGCCGTTGTTGATGGCATGGCCACAGGCGCCCGTGTTGCCGTTGAAGGGGTTGTAGGTCAAGCTGCCGCTGTGGGCGGTGACCATGGCGACAAAGGCGATGAAGAAGATGGCGAAGAACTTGAAGCAGGCCATTGTGTCTGATTGGGCTGGGTGTCTTGGTGTGCTGGTGCTTGAGGTAAGTATGTCAGCGTGTGAACAACGACGGCGGCGAACGAAGTTGATGACACCGCAGTCGACGTGGCCGGTATCATAAACGCGATTGAGCGACACGAAAATAGGACAAGAAAGGGGCAAGAAAGGGGCGAGAAAGGGGTACGAAAGGGACAAGAAGTAAAGCCTCGGCCGACGGCGACGGAGACGGGGACGGGGTTGCGAAGCGTCACGACAAAGGAACGAGAAATCAAGCCGGGAAGGTCCCGGGACACTGAAGATGGCCTCAAGGGGTCGAGTATATCGAAGACTGAAGCTGAAAAACTTACGACAAGGGCGCTGAACGCGATTAAGCGGGCCGAGAATGAAGATGACGAAGACGTGAACGGGTTTAAGCGTGCCGCGGACGAGCGTGAACGATTCGAGAAACGAAGCCGGGAAACGATGCGATAAATCTTTGGGAACGGGTATCGTGACGATGAATCTGAAGCTGCTGTTGCGATGCTGGATGGGAGAAGGAAAGTCGAGGACGAGGGCGAGATTGGGGAGGCTTTTATACCCATAGTTTGGCACTCGAAGCCGTCCCGTGTCGCGCCCCGGTCGTTCGCTCCCCGTTGGTGTCGATGCATTGTTTGTATTCAGAGCGGTCATCGTCGCATCCCGGTCGACCGGCGGTCGACCGCCGGTCGAACGCGCCTCGATAGCGTCGATGCATCGCTTGTATTTACAGCGGTCATTCGATATACCGGATACGCATCGGGTGAATGAATGTGTGAATATAAGGATAGAGCGCCCACACAAAGGGCGATACAGGCTGACGGGCCACATTGAATGCAAAAAATGCGAGGGCAGTGAATAGAGGCGTGAATAATGAATCATGGTGGGTTAGGGGCAAGTCACCGGCATGTCGAGGGCTGACGCAATACTCACAGGCGACGACGCGCCAATTGACTTGTCTGCGTCGCCCACCTGGTCACGCTTTGTTGGCATTGCTCTTCTTGTTGGCAAGGCCGTATATGATGTATACAGGGACACTCAGCTTTGATTTGTGCACGCAGCCTGATGTGCAAGACGTCTGTGTGAATATATGCAACCACTCCTGACACCTGCTCCATAAGCTGAAGCTGGATGATGCATATATTTTTGAGGAAGAGTCACTATCAATAAGTTTAGAAGGAAGGCACGACTTTGGACGAACCATGTTGCCAGGCATCCAATGCTTGTATCGCAACTGACATTGTAGGATATATCATATATCTGCAAAGGGTTGGCCTCATTGAACTCACTATGGCGACTCATCAACCTCGACTCCAGTATTTGCCAGCCATGCATTTGGATTGACTTGAGGTAGGTACGATCGGTATTGGTGGCGAAAGGCGAAGGGCTAAATGCTGATATAGCATGTAGTCGCAGAAAGACCGAGATGTAGGTAGTGATCATACATGAAGAGAGCAGGCAATGTTAGTATGTAAGAATGCCGCTTCAATATGCTATAGAGGAGCTTGCAACACTGGGAGATAGTTGGACTGGCTCAAGATATGGAAGGTGGCAGCTGCCGGATAGTCCTCCGATCGTGCTTGCTTTCGACGGATATCATCACAAATTAGGGGGCTGTGGAAAGTAGGCTGGCATGCTGGCTTCATCGGAAACTGGCTTTCAGCATTGAATCCAGCGAGAGTTGGGATATGCAAACGGGTCGACCGGACCAGCATCCAGACATCAGCAACAGGCAGTTCTCCGAGAGGATGAGATGGATGGTTTACAAGCACTCTATTCAATCTGGCTAGCTTTTCTCCTATATACACTCAAATGAAATGACAGATCTAACACCGTACCAAAACGCAAGGAAAGAAAACACAAAAGAAACGCCAACATTCCAAATCCCATTTTCTTCAGTCTCTCGTCCCCCGTCATACTTTTCACTTCCGCGATCCCAGCCCCTTACAGGCGAATAGGCTGGATCATCATCGACTCGCTCTGCACCATCGGCCGGAACTCGGGCGACAGCCCACGCAGCCCACTGGACGCAGTCACGAGCGCGGCCCCGGCCACGGCGTCGGTATCACACAGCGTAACCGAGTTCACCCCCGGTCGAGCCCCGGCAGCCGTAACCCAATGGGCCCCCTCGGTGGGGACACCCAAGGCGAACCGTCGCGGATGCGCTCGGCCCTGACAATCGATCAAGTGGAAGGGACTGTGCGTCACGTCCAGTCCACCCGTCTCGTACCCATCCACCACATGAGGACGGCACTGTCCCGTCTCCTGCAGCCGCGCCAACAGCGCATCTCCCGTCTGTCGCAGATCCGGCTCGGGCAGACGGGCCTCGATCAGGGCCGTGACGCGGACCGCGGACCCGGGGATCTCGGGGGACCGAGCGATCCAAGCATCTTCGTGCTCCGAGCCACCGGGGACCACTTCAGGGGAGGGACCGACCAGGGTCAAGATACCGGCTTCGAGCAGGGCGATCATCTGCTCAATGCGCTCGCGGGGAGGGCCGATGGAGAGGTAGCCGTTCAGGGGCGTGTACCAGCGGTCGAGGTGCTGGCGGCGGGACTCGCCCGAGAGGCCGGCGTGGTCGACGATGAGACGGACCTCGTTACGCAGATCGCGCAGAAGATCCAGCGCCGCCTTCAAGGGCCCGCTGACGTTGCCGAGAGATGCGTGCTTGACATCCTCGCGCAAGTAGCCAACAAGCCACTCCTGCCACTCCTGGGCGTTGGTAAACGTATGCGCGGCATGCGGCCGTCCAAGTCGCTCCCACGACCAGCGCTGCTCCGCTGTCACACCGAGCTCCTGCTCCAACAGTTGGGTCTCCTCCGCACTATCCGAGGCCATGGCCAGAAACCGGTCCCGGAAGTCGGTGCGGTGCGTCAGGGCCTCGTAGTAAATGAGCTCGACCTCCTTGCGGATCATGGGCCAGACCTCCGTCATGAAGTCGGGCGCGTCTCCCTTGCCGGCGCGGCGCCGGAAATCGGCAATCACCTCGTCCGTCATGAGGATGGAGTAGTGGCGCCCGAACGCGCCCTTCTCGTTATCGCCGCGCGCCTGGAAGGGGATACCGCGGCGCGAGCTGGCGTACATCCGGGGCTCGGCGCCCGAGGCGATATACCTCATGCCCCCGTTGGGTGCGGTGCGCTCGAAGCGGCCGCCGCGGCCCAGGGTCAGGAGGGCCATGTAGTCGAAGAAGCAGAGGCCGAGGCCGCGCAGGAAGACGGGCTCGTTGGCCTTGAGGATGGAGAGGTCCACGTTGGCCGGGTTGACGGGCGCGATGTAGGTCAGCTGGTGCTGCTGGGCGTAGGCCGTCAACGCCCGCTGGTCACGATCCGCCTCCAGGGGGAGATGCCCCTGGGCGAGCACGACGGCGGCCAGGCCGGTCAGCGTCGTGCCGTCTTCGAGTGCAAGGGTCTGGAAGCCCTTGAGGCCGTCGTCAAGACGGACGGCGCGGGTGTTGTGCACCTCGACGTGGAAGTTGGGCGGGGCCCGGGAAACGACGTCGTTGAAGACCCAGGTCAGGTACTCGCCGTAGAGGGCGCGGGTCGGGTAGTCGTCGGGCCCGAGTTCCGGATGCGAGTCCTTGAGCCACTCGTACAGGGTCGGCCCCGGGACGATGCGCCCCGCGGACTCGACGCTCTTGTCCGTGAACAGGGTGATCTGGGAAGTGACGGTGTTCATCAAGAGCTCTTTGGACTGGTTGGTGCGCCACACGTTGCCGGGCCCCGGGGAGGAAGGGTCGATAACGTGGACTGTGAGCTGTTTTCCCGAGGTGATGAGGTCGGGGGCGTAGGCCACGAGGCGCTCGACGACGCTCGTCCCGCGAGGTCCGGCACCTACGATGGCGATGTGGGCATGGCCAGGCCCGGAGGCGGCTGTGCCAGTAGAAGAGAAAGTTGTGACAGTCATGTTGAACTGTGGATGTGAAGAGTTGTAGTTTGGTAGGTGCTGAGCTGTGATCAGACTTGCCTGGACTACTTGAGAAGATGAAGATGATGGTTGAGGATGTGTAACACCCCCTATATATAGGTAATCGTCCTGGTGGTTGGACAGCCTGTACCTTCTTAATCTGGCTGTGATACAACGTTGTCCCTCTTGTGATACCCTAAGCCCCTTACGAAGAGCCGCAAAAGCCAAGAACTTGATGACCAGACGCAAGTGTCTGAGTCAAGCGCATGAAGGGATCGGCTTTCCGACAGGGGCAGTCTGAAGGACCCCCGCGAGGCACCCTTCAGACTAATCAGACTTCATCCCGCGACGCTGTCAGCATCTTGGTGTCACACTATGCCCACCAGGCGCTCTCCTGGAATCGGAGCCAGCCCTATAGTCAGCATGACACCGCAACTGTGTTTGCCCAGACGGACTTGGCCGCCGCTGACGTGTAACGCGAAGAGTAAGCGCCTCGATGGCCAACGACGGACTTGACCGCAATAACACAAACGCGGCCTGACTAATCAAACCACTTGCACATCAAAGTGTTCACTTTTGGCAAAACTGCATAGACAGATCTTAGATACGAATCTACAGCTTGTGGTCTCTTGCACCATGAAGTTCCCCAGGGAGTGAATAGCACGGGCCTCTGCCTAGAGAGAAGACCCTCGATGCAGGCTTTTTGACGTGATATGCAGCGGTAATCACGACGTCGATCAGGAGCAGGTTTTTCTCGAGTAGTAGAGTGAGAACTCCGGTATTGACCTGTCGATGTTTCAAGAAGATCGAAAAAGTTTAAAAACTGGATAGTTGCCCAGCCGGGTCACAGTAGTAGAGCCTCTGGCGGCTGAACGTATAAGCACGAGGTGACATTGCATGCATGAGACATTTTTCCTAACGGCCCGATCGTTCCACAAGGCCACGATTTTATGTGTACTCGGGGCCCCGTAGCGGGTCGGTCTAGGACTGTGATTTTTACGGAGCCGGCAGAGATGAGTGGGCTACTACGGCGCAGATCGCACGAACCAGTGGGAGAGATTTGGTCGGACGAGCCCCCCAAAGCCCCATCGCGGGATCGGATCTGGGGTTGAGCGGCAGCTAAAGGTCTGGGCAGCCTTATGGTTTAGATTTAGCCTTGGCCGTTGTCATCGAGCCTTTCAGCTCCGAAATAAGAAAGCAAACCAAAGGGCGGAATTAAGCTGAAACGAAATCGACGTCAACTATACGCGTATAGTCTTTGCGTCATCAGGCGAATGAGGCTTACCTACTTGGTAGCATCCATCTACAAACTTTACGACCCGGCCGGTACCTGTCACGTAATATGAATCGTTCCCGCGCTGCAGGTCGAAACTTTAACATATTACTTTTCGAGCCTCAGAGAGTGCCATGCGGCGGCACGGGTACCGTCCCCGTTCAGCTGCAGACTAACATTGGTCAAGCTTTTTTCCAAGCCACACACGCAAGCACGGACGGGACCCCTGGGCGCGGATGCTTACTATGGATGAAGGGCAGGAAGCTGCAGCCGGTTGGTGGGGGGTCTCCATCGCGGCTCCATCTTTCCAAGAACAAGCCTTGGTCCCCTGCCGCCCATCAATGGGCGGATTCCAAGTATTTCGCCCGTGCGGCCCCGATCCGCCCGGCCGAAGCAGTATAGTAGTTGGTTAGAGCGTGTCATCGAAACGAGAATTGTTTTGCTGACGAAGAGTTGACGAATACAAGTTACCAACTATGCTGACTCACAGTATTACAACTCCGCGGCCTGCTTACACCCCCAGCCGCCGCACGAAAAAGAGACGGGAGACTTTCTAGGTTTCTTTCTCGACTTAAAAGCGTCTGCAGCGGGTAGACCGTGGAAGAGTGAAGAATAATCACCAACACTTGTCTTGCACCGCCCCTTTTCGAACCCCTTCACTCTTAGCACCTTCAAGTTCAACAGGATCGAAAGACCCACCACGAACAACCTATATTCGGAAACATTACTTGTTTCGTCATCCGCTAGTCATCTTCATCATCGCCATGTCGACCAATCCCAACTTCGACGAGCTGCACAAGCAGCTGTTCGAGGAGGGCGTCAAGGTGCGTCGCGCCGTCCTCGGAGACGAGTACGTCGACAAGGCCCTGCAAAACGCTACCCCTTTCACAATGCCAGGCCAACAACTCATTACTGAGTGGGCCTGGGGCACCATCTGGCAGCGTCCAGGCCTGGACCGGAAGCAGCGCAGTCTCCTGAGTAAGTTGGCAGCAGGCCCATTTGCAGTTCCGTTAAGGCGTTGAACTTTGTTTTTCCCGTTCGTTTCGTATCAAAATGGTGTTCTTGCTTGACTGACCATTCGCAATTAGACATCGGCATCATCATCGCCCAGAAGGCGTGGCTCGAACTGGCGCTCCACACACGTGGTGCTATCAACAACGGACTGACGGAAGTCGAGATCCGCGAGGCAGTATTGCAAGCCACCGTCTACTGTGGTACACCTGCCGGCGTCGAAGCCATGATGGTCACAGAAAAGACCATCAACGAGATGATTGCCAAGGGGGAGTACCAGCGGCCGGCCTGAGCCGCCAGATTGCGGGAGCCAAGCCCGGGGATGGGGAGAAACACTCTTGGCGATGTAGTCTAATGAGTTACTTAGGCGCGGGGGAGACAATTGACAAGTAAAACGAGCACGCAATGACTTGTGCCCCGTAAGGAAAATTTCAGACGGCAGCCATGACTCGCGACAACCGCGTGGATCTCAGTGGCGCCTGCATCAGTGCATACAGATATAGCCCATTGTGATTGCCCCTGAGATGCTCCCGCCTAGAACTATGGGGCTCGATCAGGGGTCGTAAACTCTATTCCTCCCTCTGCAGAATAATAATAGCCATGGGTGGGGTCCCGACGACTTCCCGCAATTGCCGTCCGCCCAATGGCGGAACGGATCGTGCGGCTATAGCGGTTCACGCCAACCTTTCGGGGTCTATGCTGACCCCGTCAGCCCGGAGTCCGTTATAACAAAAGGTTTCGGGATGAGGGGAGGCTAAAATTTAGGTAAGTAGGAAGGACATGCAGCAGCATCTCACTATGCAGGAAAGCGGGCCGACCCGCCGCCGATGACAACCCTATGCAAACCGTGGATACCAAACGAAACGTGGACGGTTGGATGGCTGCCAAGGCCTGAAGCACCACCGTACGGTCATTGATTGATCTGCATATTATGGAATTGTGCGGTACGTAGACCAGCTGCGTGGTCAGTACGCCGTGCCGGCCAGCCACACCCCTATTGGCCGGGGTCTCCCCGGGCGTGCCCTCGGCCAAGGCGTCCGCTCCCGCGGCACCCGTCCTTGCAAACCGCTTCCTCTCCCGCACCCCTCGTCCTTGCAACCGCTGAATGGCCAAAGCCCCCGTTGGTTAAACACGTGGATGACGTAAAGACCTTGGGCGGCGCACAGACATGAGGCTCTGATATATGCACGAGCGGAATATGGTCTCCGAAGCCCCGTAGCGAAGAGAAAAGGTACCGAAGATCGGGGGTAGGTTGACTTCCTCGTTGCTTACTCACAGTGATGATCCAATGACCCTGCCGGGCTGCACCGCGGGTATTGCAGGTTCATATATGGAAATTTGCCCATTGAGGGAATCGGTAGTAAGTAGCTTTCGCCATATTTAGCCTGACAATAGTAATTGATGATTTCGGGGCATGCGAGGTGACATTGGCTGAACAGGCTAAAGCCCCGGCGTCTTCATCCGGGATATCTTTGACATCTACCATCTCACGACTTAAGCTAGAATAAATATATAGTATCAGGGTACGAATGAAGAAGAACCAGAACAAAAACACTGCTGTGCCACCAGACCGAGACCAAACTTTACGTGCTTACAACTAGGAGCCCCCAATCAATCCGTCTCCCTATCATGCTTATCCGGCTCGCCTGCCTGTCTTTCCTCGCCCTCGCCACCGCTGCCCCCGCCAATAATGCCCACAAGCTCCCAGACAACAGCCATGCCAGGGCGACCGCGGCGACCTGCTCGGGCCGGCCCGCGACGGCCCCCGAACTGACGGTGCGAAACCTCGCCTACCGTGCCTCCGAGGACCCCCCTGGCTTCGGCGGCCTTCCCATGATCTACAGCTTTTCCATCACCCTGCAGGTGACCAACCCGGCCAACGCCACCGAGTGGACCTGCTCCCAGTCGGTCAACAGCCCCTATCCCGAAAAGCCCCCGCAGGCCATCGACGACAACATCACGGATCCCCACGCCGTGCTCGACGGCTGCTACAGCCGCGAGGACCCGGACCTCGAGACGCCCTGGCACCCGCCCCGGCCCCGGCGCGCGACGTGGTTTAGTTTTGACATTGAGAAGCGCACGGTTGTGGTGGGGCAGAGGGTGACTTGTGTGGACGATGATGGGCACGCGTATGTTGATCGTTTGCTTGCTATTGGAGCTGGTTACTGATGTGATGCAAAACCAACACAGATCGACGTATGAGATCCAGGGAGAAAAGGTCCTGCCTTTGGAATGCAAAGTCGAGGACGGGCCTTGGCCTACCGTCTACTACACGTGTGACCCCATTGATACGACAATACCCACCCATTTTGTTGAATCAAATAAGCTGTAACGGTATTGGGATGGCTGTTCATTCTCTCAGAGGGTAAACTGAAGCGCCGAACCAAGGTCACGATCAACCTACGGCATTGTGCTCGAGCAAAATAGGCAAGGGCACGTTTCAGGGGCCGGATATATTAGTGCATGCGACAATATAGAATCACTCGTTTCGTAGTCTCTGGATCATCTTTGGTGCTCGCCTGTTGCTCAACACTCCGTAAAAAGTCGTACGAAATCATTTTCTACAATCAAGTGCGATTCGCGAACTCTCACAAGTCGCCCCTGATCGCAGAGTGTAGAGGTGCATGATTCGGCAATGGGGATCTGGTCTAGATGTGTACTGCCTGATTGCTGTACATATGCGCTATGAATCAGATGGCTGTAGACCTTTAAGGTGTCTTTGCGGGAAACTTGTACTATGCGTACCTGTTCTTGCTTGCTTAACCGTTAGCTTGACCATTCTATCGGTAGTAGCCGATTCAGAAAGGGCGCATCTAATATTCCTCAATATGTCGGTATCGGCAATAGCTCAAAGTGGTACTACTCAACAGTAGACCGACATATTGTTTTGGCAGGACAACCTTCTCAAGCTCAAACAAGATATCAGCTACTGAGGCCCAAATCTAGGTGTATTCGTCTATTCCCACTAGAATTCCTCACCTCCTACCAAAACGTCCAAATGTACCATGCGAACGGACCACCTAGGCCAACTTCTGATTAATGGGGGTTATATGACAACAATATTACGTTTGCTTAAGCTTCACTCAGTCTTTTGGCAGGTGTACCGAGGCCATAATCTCCCAGGCGTTCCGAAACTGTATCTGAGTCAAATTATATCAATGCACTGCAATTTAAGCGTCGAAAGCGGGAATCGCACCCCCATATCGTCACGTGTCATGCCCACTCACACTCTTCACTGTAATTTAGGAAACCCTTGCGTCAATTGGTAAGGAAGTATGCCGATCGGGGCGCTCTCTGTTACCTAAAATTGCAGTGAAATATTGGAGTAATCGGAGTGAGGGTGGGGAAAGAATTTGTGGTGGGCGCGCTTTTCTTTATGGGCTTTTCCACCTAGCTAAGGCTGCAGTGAAACAGTTCCAGGTCCGGGAAGTCCAATGGGAAGAAAACATGTGCGCCGGAGGATCTGGACAGGTGCCTAATGCACATGTTTATAGGTGCTTTCGCAGCTAAAATTGCAGTGAAAAGAACCATCCACGAGCTCAGGAGTCGCTGCTATTCGAGAGGTCATTACCCCGAATGATAGTAGAAAGGGGCATTTCCGTGTTCAGGCAAGCAGGCACTGAAGTGGTGAAAATTGTAAAACTAATATTAAGCCTGACTCTTCGCGCCTTATTAAAGCTATCTAGCCATAGCCTAGAGAATTTAAGCTGTCCTAATCTGCTCTATGGCTTATTGTTTAATATACGTGAGATCCAATCAATACGACAATATCTACCCATTTCGTTATGCCGGATAGTTTACCACGGCACTGAGAAATCATTTCCGCAAAGTTGGCAATGGTTATCAGAGCTTGATATGAAACGCTCGATGGCGGTACGTGGAAACAGCTGAGTAAGGGGTCGAAGGCCTTAAAGGAATCTTCCGGGGATGATGTGTCGTTATAAATCCTCTCCTAGGTTACGACACTGCCCGATGGCAATAAGATCCGATGACATATTCCAGATACCATGTTTAATGCAGGCGTGAATTGTTTCGGAATGTCTAGTAAGAGCATCTGACTTCTCCGCGAATCGCAATCCAAACTAGATTGAATGAAGATAGTATTGTATCGTTATACTGCTCAGCAGCATACCTCAGTTACACCTCAAGAGGGTACGTGTAAGAGTTTGGGTGGGAGGCAGAAAACCTTGGAAACGAATTAATGCGCAAGCGCTTTAGCAGCTAAAATTGCAGTGAAACCCAAACCGGAAATGGTCCCTTCTGTACTATTCCAGTGCCTGAATGCATGTACCTATTATGCTAAAATTGGCTTTATTGAACTCAAACGGGTACTTTTAGATCTAATTTTCCGCGGGTAGAGAAATAATAAGTAAGTGTGGGTGCACGAAGGGCTGGAGGACAGGGGGGTGGGATGCGAGCTTTCATTGCTTGAGTTGCAGTGAAATCACATTCGGAAAGCGAGCGGCACCAGGTTATGTTAGCTCTGGGCCTCCACAGCTAGAAAATCAGTGGAAATGCGGGTGTGATGACTTGGCGAATGGGGATTGCGTACCTACCTATGTAACAAGATCTGGCCTTTATCGACTAAAATTGCAGTGAAAGATGAAGTCATCGGGGAGAGTTTCGATGGTATGAGGTATCATACCTTTTTTGAGTTTATACATTTTGAGGTAACCTGCTCTTTGTGAGTCTTTTGCTTCTGCCGGGGCTACTTGGCAAGAATCGAAAAAAGAAACAAAGAAAAAGAATGAAGTCATCTGGATATAGCGTGGGGTCGCTGAACGCTGCGTATCATCGGAGATGGCGTCATCGAATCAGCCTCGATATATAGATACACTGCGAATCTTCTTAGCCTAAAAATCAGGGATTGTTATCCACGTACAGAATGCTGCACTATACTGATCTTGATAATCATGACATTTTATAGCAACAAGACCCTGTCTTGTTGTTATTTTCTCTGATGGAAAGCAACGAATGCCATCATTCACTTCAACTGTGGCACAGATGGTCCGCATCCAGTCTAGTACCGAAATGCTTTGGACTTTACCGACGCATAGAACTGGCACATGAAAGGGTGGACTCATAACAACAGTGTCATGAAGAAGAACGTTGGACCCAATAAAAGTTGCTGCAGGTCAGGATTGAATTAAGACGACCAATCTATACGCCCAAAAGATCAGTAAACAGCGGCCTTCGACACCCCGGCAAGTGGGCACCGAGCTGGTAGCATTGCAAAGAATCATGTCAAATGTTTGGGCATGTGATTCTCAAGCAACTCGAGAACATCTGACAATTAGCCCATAGTTTGTCTAGCTAAATGTCTGGTTTATTCAAGTCAAGGCTGCCCCATCACGCGCTAGCGCCCAGTCGACCAAGACCTGCGGGTTCTCCAGTACCGCATGCTTGCACCGTTTGAGCCACAGAAAGTGCTCCTCCGCGCGGTCATACGCCTCGCCCAGGATATCCTGCTGGCAATCCACAAACCCCTTGTTGAAATGAGATATGTCCCTCAGGCCGTCGACTTCATCCTGACCCACGCCCGCGAATACGTCGAGCCACTGTCCATACCGCAGCCGGTAGAGCGCCAGATCCGCATAAGACGGCTCGACGTAGCTGGCTCGGCCGGGAGGCAGATACGGCTTGAACTCGGCGATGTCCGCCGGCTTGAGGACGCCCGGCAGGATCTCCTTCCGAATAATGCGCTTGCACGCCAACTTCCTCGGCATGTGGAACGCGGCGTGGTAGAGCATGAAGAAGTCCTTCCGAAGCTGGTCGTCCAGCTTCTCGAGCCGGGCGTTGGCGCAGCTTAGCCAGAAGCCCAGGAGCTCGTCGCGTAGGCGCTCCATCCCGTCATCCGCTGCCACCAGGCAGTGGTTGCAGATGAGCCCGTCGAAGAAGGACGCGCTCAGCTGGCGCCCGTCCCAGTTTTCAAAGTCGCCGCGGATCTCGCTCATGCCGTACCCAACGGTCCAGCGCGCCGGCCACGAGCCGACCCGGAACACCCGCAGCTCCTGCCAGCGGGTGCAGCCGGGACAGCGCACCATGTGCAGGGTGAAGGGCTCGTCGCTGGCGTTATGCCGGTGTATCGTGAATATGGGGGCGTTGTGCGCCGGGCGCTCATTTCCGGGAGGATACGAGAACCCGGGGAAGTACCGGTCGAGCCCGCAACCAAAGTACAGCTGCCGGCTGTGGGCGAGCGGTACTCGGAGCGTGCCCCCGAGCGTCCCGTCGTATTGCGTCGTGTGGGGCCGCAGCTCGCCTCGCTGCCAGTTGCACTCGAGGCACCGGCGCAGGTGTCGCTTGTGGCCGGCGTGCCGGCTCTCGTACAGGAACGCGAATTGGGCCATTTCCCGCTGGCCTTGCGTGTGCTCGGCGAGCGACGGCCGGAAGCCCGGCGGCTGCGTCATGGCGAGCTTGATGAGCCGGGCCAGGGAGGCGGTGCCGCGGGAGTGATACTCGGCATCACGCGCCTTGGCGTAACGCCAGTAGTTGCTGGTGTTGGCCCCGGAGTACTGCAACCGATGTCGCTTCTGCTCGAAGACGACGTCAGGCCGCTGCTTGGACTGCTTTAGACGTTGCCAGTACCGGGCGTCGCGCGAGAGCTCCCAGCTGGAGACGGGTTCTGCCGCGGGCGAGCCGGGCTCAGGTTTGCGGTACCCGAGTCCCAAAATGAAGTGGTTGCCAAATGCCGTGTGTGGGAGAAGACGCAGGCAATTGGTGCAGGCCCATCGCATCGAATCGCACGCTAGGTCCAGCCAATCCGGCGAGATGATGTTGTGCTTGGAACGGAAATTAAGGGTCACACCACCGTGCTCTCTGAGCAGTTCTAGGGCCAACAGCCGCTCAACATAGTGAGTATTTGACGGGCTGATGACTTCGCGGTAGTGCGATGAGGTCTGGCTGAAGGCGATGAGCGTTATGGGGTCCAGGTGACGGATGATGCTGCATAGGATCTCTACGGGCAGAGACTCGAAAGAAAATTCCAGGGAAGACATGTTGGAATCCCTTCAATATTATTATGTACCATTCTTGCTTGATTTGTGCATCGAGCTTTGCGGGTGATCGTCTTCTTTTATCAATTGGCGGTGTCCCGTGAAGACGTAGGCATCCTCTCGGTTTAAGGTGCGCTACGTGCTAGCTTGTGAACTGCCCCGGATGACACACGCCTGCACGCCGACGTCGTGGCGTGGCGTGTGAACTAACCCAGCCTACCTGTCTAGTTCCGCTAATAATAAACGACAAAGGATCGAGGTTATAACAATTTCTAAAGAGATATAAATATATTATTATAAAAGTAATTTCTTTTGAAAGGTTGCCCACTAGTTGCCCACGAGTCGCATTAATCACCTAAACGTGCCTATAGGTGTAATACCGAGGTAGTCTTAGTATTTCTCGTCGGTACTGTACTACATTAGCAAGTTTTTCACTGCAAATTTAGTCTTGTAAGGCTCGATTAAGGAGAGGCTAGGTTCCCAAATGCATAGTTTCATTTTCTTGGTGCATCCTTGCCAGATCTTATTACAGACCCGTCATTTCATTGGATGGCCCCTGAGTGAATCTTGATGGTAATTTTAATGCTGACTGCCACTGCAATTTTAGCGTTGGAAGGCCCAAGAAACCGTCCGGTGATGGGTGCTCAGAGTCCCACTTTTTGATGGCGCTTGATATCGCGGCACAACATCCCAACAAGTGACGCCACCAACGACAACCGTGGCTGGGCGAAGCAGCTGCCTGCGCTCAACATCAGCAAAATCGGGAGCTTAAGGGTCTGGTGTACTGATTGCCTGGCTCCAGCAGAAGGAAAGACATTTAATAGGATAAGAAATGCAGCTATGGCATCAGTGCCATTGCCCAGCGTCGTAGGCCATCATGCAGGAGAAGCTATAGATCGAGACCTTTATGGGGAAATCTTGTCTGTCGTTTCAGCTGTTGGTTGGGGATTCAGGCGTTGTGTACTGGCATATAAAGGTACTCACCTATCTCCGATATATACCAAACCACCCTGACAGGAGTTGGAGATCCATAGCGAGAGGTTTCCTTTTGATGGATAGGCTCAAAAAGGCTTCATTTCGCTTTCTCCGACATGTATAGCAAGTCACTATGGACTTATAAGAATCATTTTACCATGCATTGAATGTATGCTAGATTCAACCTATGTTTAAATCGCATCTTAGACGAATAAATACACACGCAAGACACGTCACCATGATGACTAGTATACGCAATTTGATGTTGAATGGCCTTGCCTTGGCGACATTGTGTGCAGGAGTCTTTGCTACTGTCACCCACCGCATTGAGCTGTACGGAAGCTCTACGGCGGGACTAACATGGGGCGCTTGCCCCGCGAAGTACCCTCCGCCATTGGAGTGCGCCAACTACACAGTGCCTTTGGACTGGAACCATCCCGAAGGCAATGAAACCGTACAGCTCGGCATGGTCCGCCTCGCGGCCACCGCACCCTCCGAACGCATCGGCCCCCTTTTCATGAACCCCGGCGGCCCCGGAAGGTCTGCCACCCGAATGGTCGCGGACCTAACCTGGTGGTCTCATCTCGACTCCAGGATCCGCCGTCGCTTCGACATCATCAACCTCGACCCACGCGGCGTAGGCCTCAGCACGCCTTTGCAGTGCGATGCCGCTATCTACAACAACCAGGCTGGGGTTCGGTTTTCAACGCCCGAGGCCGCGTTTGACGCTCTGGTCGCGCGCAACCGGGCAATAGGCGAGAGTTGTCGTGCCAAAAGCGGGCGCCTTATCGACTTCATGGACACCGTCAGTGCAGCCAAGGACCACGAGGCCGTCCGCAAAGCCATGGGCGGCGAAAAGGCCTCCTTTTTCGGTGGCTCGTACGGCACGCAGCTCTTCGCGACCTATGCCCACCTCTCCCCCGATAGCGTCCGCGCCATGGCCCTCGACTCCATCCTGCTGCACTCACAATCCGCCGCCTCGAACGTGCGCGTCGATAGTGCCGCGTTCGGGGCGACGCTGAAATACTTTTTCGCGGAGTGCAAGTCAGACCCCGACTGTGCCTTGCATGACGAGGACGGCGAGGCCCTCTTCAGCGCCCTCCTTGACCGGGCCGAGAAGACCCCGATTCCAGCCCCGGGGTGCGTCAAAAGGTATTTTCGCTGGTGGTCGCCACAATGCCACACGGAGCTCAGCGATGAAGATATCCTGTCCTTGGTACACGGCCTCGTCGCCGAACCGCGCAAGTGGTCCAAGCTCAGCCGGGCGCTGGCCCAGGCCATCCGGTCCAACGACGCGACCCTGCTGTCGAAAATGAGACCTCTCCCAACGGCGCCGAGATTCGCGGGCAGGGCGGTGTTGTGCCAGGACTGGGAGCGGTACGGTTCGTCGACCTCGGCGGAGCTGCAGGCGCTGCACGAGGTGGCCCAGCGCGCCAGCCCCTTGACGCGCGGCACCAGCAACATCCTGTCCTTCTACGCCGGCTGCGTCGGGTGGCCCGCCAACACGACGAACCCGCCCTCGCGGCTCGAGTACAAGGGGCAGACGCCGATGCTGCTCGTGAGCGCGCGGTACGATCCGCTGACCAGCTACGAGTGGGCGATGGGGCTGCAGCAGGAGCTCGGCGGGGACGACCGCGCTGTGCTGCTCACGCGCGACGGGGCCGGTCATGGCAGTTACTACGACGGCGGCGAAGCGATGCGGCGGATCAATGCGTATTTGCTGGATCTTGTGTTGCCAGAGCCCGGGACGGTCGTCGAGTCGTAGAATGCATGGCGCCACCCTAGGATAAAGCTGGGCATGGGCTACCCAGTGTATTCAAGATTGCCTGCACAGTAGATTAAATAAATGTTTCGAGCTAAGGGAAATCTTACTTTTGAAGTATCAATGAGGGCACGGAAATCGGATTCCTGTCTTGTAACGTGTGAGATGTACATGAAATGGAAAGAGCGCGTCATTTTGGTCTTGCCTAACTCGCAAGTCAACGTCTGAAGAAAAAGGTGCCGTCATCTTCCAACTGCAATTACGTTTGGGCTTTGCGCATTGAGTTGTCGTGCGTCTGTCAAAGACAGCACCCAGTGAACCAAACAGCCCAATGAGCAAATGCTTGTATCAAATTACTGAGCATGGGTTTCTGTGTCAAACCTCGCCCCTTTTGAGTATTACTGCCTATTGGTTAGGCAACCATTTATCCTATTGTACATGTAGAGTCCATCGATGCGCCCACTAAGTGATGATGCCTATCGAAGTCCGGATCCACCACCTCGTCGGCACCTTGTCCTCCCCGCCCCTGCCGTTGGACGTGGGACAGTCAAAGACACCCGTCGCCTGCAGCATGCCGTTGGGCTTCATGAAGCTGCTCAGGGCGACGGAGAGGAGGGGTGGCCACGTCCTGGTCCCCGACGTAGATGGCCCAGTTGGGCATCTCGCCGTCGAACGTCTGCATGAGCAGGGCGCAGTTCCCCTGCGTGAGGAAGACGGTCCAGGGATCCGCTCTCAGGTTGTCGGGCGTCAGCGTCCAGAACCCCACGTTCGCCTCGGCCCACGACATCATGTTGTAGCAGTCGGCGCCCGTCGCCGCCGTGTCGGCGTACGCGTCGCTGTCTTCGTAGAGGCCCTTGCCGCACTCAGTGATGGGGGCCTGGCCCGGGCTGCCCGAGTAGAAGGTCGCCTTCTGGAGCTGTTTGCCGGGACCGCTTTGCCCTTGCTGCTGCTGGGGTGTAGCGGTGGCGTTGGTGTGGATATGGATGGCGGCTTGGGTGCCGTTCGGGGTGGTGTAGTCGATGCAGCTCATGTTAGGGATCTTGCTCGAGTTGGCACAAGTGTTGGCGGAGCAGAGGCCTGTAAAGGCTAGGAAAGGGAGTAAGAACCGCATTGCCGTTGTGTGTTTGCGTGACTGTAAGGAGAATTTGTGACCTGAAGGTTGATGCCTGTCTGGGGAAGGTATTTTTGAATCTTGAACTTTAATGTCTCATCAGTTGGTTAACGTAGAGATTTAGTGCTTGAGGGGAGTCTAAGGGAGAATCTACTCTACTTGTTACTTAAGTAGGGTGCTGTTAAATTCAATATATTAAGATTATATGCATGGCCTGATTCTTACACGTTAGTGGTCAGTCTTTTGTGTTCACTTCTGTATCTCCTGTGGGTCCGAGAAGAGGATAGCACATGGTTATACAATCATCTTGACTGATATACTCGGCAAATAATTCAAGTACTGATTCTCAATCTTCGGAGTGCCGCCTCGTGTAGTATGCAACCGATTACGCACACGTCTCGACGTAGTACGAACGCTTCACCATCAAATTCCAGAATCATCCTGTGACCATGGGGAATCTTTCCACCAACGACTCCACGACGAGCAGATGTTGTCGAACGTATCCGTCTCCGTAGAAGCCAAAGAAACAGATTCTGCACTCTCAACAATCTCTAGAGCCAGGCCTTGGCTGGTGTGCCAGGCTATGTGGCAGTGAACGAGCCATGCACCTGGGTTGTCAAGCCGAAAGGCAATGACAAGGTACCCATGTTTGGGAAGAGTGGCTGTATCGCGTCGCGGAGGGTTCTTGGTCTGGAACGAGTCGGTTGTCCCATCCCAGTTTGCATGTTCCTCCTGGGCGAGGATCCAAAAGTCGTGGCCGTGCATGTGGATGGGGTGCGCGATCCTAGATGTGCATTAGCCTTGTGAGCATCCTGTGGTAGTCATGCAGCCAGATGGGTTCTCATACCCGGCAAAAAAACCCGGTGCGGTATTCTCGATTACGAGAACGGCCCACTCGTCGTCTTCCAAGGGTCCTTTCTTCTATTATTTTAGACTCGAGAATTAGCGTCAGATTTTCATCACGGAGCAACACTAGCACTTACATCGACTGCAACGACATTATACTCGGTAGGGAAGATGGAAACGTTGTGGATGATATTTCCAAGCGTCGGGTTGCCCCAATCAATCTCCAAGGACGTGCTGTTGATGGTCCATTTGAACATGCCACTGCGCGTGAGACGAGCGTTGACACCCTCCACCGTGGTATCGGTGACGTTGCCCACATCGATCTGCAGATAAGGTACCAGGGCCTTTGGGGGCTCGTCCAGGCACGAATCAGGGGCTTGGACGGTGCTGATAGTGGTGGGACTGGCCATGCTGCGGGGGTCGTAGCGCAGGATGCCCGTCATGCCGCCGGGCCGGTCGTTGGCGACCCCTTGGCACGACGTAGCGGGGACCCACCCTCCTCGAATCCAGTAGTCTTTGGGCTCGGAATTAGCCTCCACGACGACATCGTACCTCTGGCCGGAGTTGAGAATCACGCTGTCCGTATCGTAGGGCACGATGGGAACGAAGTCGTTGGCGATTACTCGGAGCGAATGGCCATCAATGCTGAACTGAAACTGGCTATCCACAGCAACGTTGATTAGGCGGATCAGATAGCTCCTTCCCTGCTGAAAGACCATTTTGAACTTCTCGGTGCCACCGCGACAGTTCGGGTCATTGGAAGTGGAGCAGTCCAGTGTGTTGGTCCCGTTGATGAGGAGATTGTCGAGCGAGTGTGTCATACCCCATTCCTGTAGCTCACTCCAGGCTGTGAACACGGGCTTGTGAGACCAGTCCTGGAGGATCAGCGGCCCGAGATCTTCGTCATAACTCGCCGTGGCTGGACCGTGTATCACGATGGGTCCCAAAAGGCCTTCAGCATACTGTAGAGAGTAGTGACTGTGGTACCAGCCTGTGCCGTACTGCGTCGCCTTGAAGCGGTAGGAGAACGTCCCCCCCGGAGCCACGGCGCACTGCGATACGCCTGGAACCCCGTCGTTCTGCACGTTGTTGAGCATCCGAATACCGTGCCAATGGACGGAGGTGCCTAGAAGATGTATGTTACGGTTAGTGGCATTCGGTGAATATTAGAGACAACTGCATATTCAGACAACGAACCATTGGTCTTAAGGTTGTTCGTGACGTGTACGACGACATTGTCACCCCAGTCAGCCGCTATGGTGGGTCCTGGCAGAGTACCGTTGAAGGTCATGCATGGGCGCTCGTAGCCGTCTTGATTGCAGATACTATGCTCAGCGGACAGCCAGTACTCCACTGTGTGACCAGTATCTGGAGGATCCGTGTAGTAGTTGGTATCAATAGAATGGTGACCCCAACATCCACGAGACTTCGGTGTATTGTCGCACTTTTCTGGTAGAAGTGGCTTCTGGGAATCTTTCGCCGCGACCGTGGCGATAAGACTAAAAGTCGTCACGACAAGGGAAGAAAGTGATAGTAAAGCCATTGTATGCCCCTGGGTAATCTTCTGTCAATGAATCGCCAGCAGCGGCACTGGAGCAAAGTAGTTGAACTAATATCCATCGGTTTTCGGAAGGTAGATCGGTCCAAGTGCAAGCACCGGAGGTTTCGGCATTTTCGGAGTCGGAACTTTGATCTTCGGTATTCCCACTGGAACGGCGGATCTGGACATCATCCAGGGCAGTGTCGATAACCCCCTGTCCATTTTGAATACCTAAACCATTATTGACAACACTAATGTTCAAAGGCCCTAAATAGTTTCCTCTGAACCTGGCTCGTCTCTCTCAACCGGCCTCAAGATTGTCGAATAGCCTTCCTATCGCAGACTCAACAATATCTCATACCCAACATCCATACCACTTCATTCAGACGCTGTTTTATGTTTGCCACTATGATGCTGTTTTATTGGAGTAAACTCTTGTACCTCGTGTCCTTCCTTGCACCAACATTTGCGAGTGTACACGCAGAAGGGCTGTCTCCCCAGCTTCCCCACAGAGTTATTCATCAGTTCCCTGTCATGACATGGCTCCAGAGCGTCTATGTCAGATCCAACGGAGATGTCCTGACAGCGACTGCCTCGCCGGATGCATCAGTATACTATGTATCTGGCGCAACCACAGAGGAACCCGTGGTGTCCTTGCTCCACCGCTTCAAGGGGCTTAATGTAACCACTGTCGTGATGGAATACGAGCCAGACGTATACATCGCTATCGCTGGACAGCAGTCCACACTAGGCAGAGGCATCAATGGCACCTTCGGGATGTGGCAACTCGACTTCCGGCCCACTGTGCGGACCAACCCCGGAAGTCCCAGCATCACCGAACTCGTGCACTTCACCGAGGGCGGGCTTTGCTCCGGCTTAGACAAGCTTCCAAATGCGCCGCATATATTACTCGTGTCGGATGCCACCTTGGGGGGTGTCTGGCGGGTGGATCTCAGATCTCGAAAGATGCATCTCGCAATCCAAGACATTCACATGCGCCCTCTACCCTGGGCTTTGACGCAAGCCGGCATAACCAACGTGCACATCCGCGACGGTTATCTCTACTTCAGCAACAGCTACGAGGCCACCGTGTATCGTCTTCCCATCACAGAAGATGGCTACGCAGCCCATGACGGAGACAGTGAAGTCGTCAAGAAATTGCGCTCACTCTTTGTGGACAACTTCGCCTTTGGGCCGCGTGGCGGGGAGACGATGTGGGCCCCCTCCCATGCCAATAACCAGCTGCTCGCCATAACGTCCGATGGCCAAGATACCGTCGTTCTCGGCACGCCCAACGAGATGACGCTGGCGGGACCCGTGGCTACCATGTTTGGTAAACTCGAGAATGATACCGATACATTGTATGTTGTCACAGATGGGGGGCTGCTGACTGCAATCAACGGAACTACAATCGAAGGGGGCAAGATTGTGGCTGTTGACACGAGGCCTTTCTTTACGAGCCCTCTCAGCGATTCAAGTGAACCAGAAGACCTATGAGGAGCGTGAGAGCTAGTCGTGAGGATGAAGTTATGTTCTCAAGTGGCTCATTGTATCTTCGTTGCTGGCCCTCGATTTATCCCTTTTGATTCCTGAAATATTGCTTGATGGTGTTCTTCTTCTCTCCTTTGTATAATTTTCTCTCTTTCCTCCCGTTCACACTGAGATAATGAAGAAAAGATGTCCGAGAGAGCCTGTGCTGCGTGGGGTTGATGATTAACCGGAAATAGTCAGAAATTGCTTCGTATCTCCCCCACGTAGTAGTAAGAGCACACTGTTTTTGGTTTGAGTGGACAACATAATAGCTACGTTTGAATAGTTTGATGTGTGCGAGTCGAATACAACGCACCTGTGCTGTCCAAAGAAAGCCGCAAGCTCAGTCTGGCTCCAGGAACGTCATCAATGTTTCGCACGACATAAACACATACGTATAATTAACGATAAGCTGTGGATCTCTTCTTTGAAACTATGGGGTAGACAGATGATCCGGCAAATTGTTCAAATGCGTTTTAAGTATTTCATTGCACTGACTGTAGTAGGATACATGGCAGATGAGAAAGCATGGATTGAGCAGAACATCAGATAAACCTCGAAAAGGATGTCATCTATGCAATCGAAAATGGTAATAGGTAGAGGCTTCCGACATTGTCCGTCTATCGAACTACATAACCAGGATTCGTGAGGCTATGGGAGTTGTGGGAACACTGAGAGGGGACAGCCTCAACATGCCACAACCACTTCACTTCCACTCTTGATCAAAGAAACGCAGCACCGTCTGATACCCCCGGGCGTACTCTTGCCTGACGCGCGGATCTGCCAGGTTGGCGCGTGCCGCCATCCATCCATGGACCTGGTCACCGAAGACTTCGACATGGTGAGGCACCTTGAGCTTGCTCTCAAAGTCCTTGATGGTGTCCTCGGGCTCCTCTTGGGAGGCCAGCAGGATATACGGCACGGATATCTTATCGGCCATAGCCGAGTCGACCATGGCTGGATGAGCAACTGCCGCGATACTGAAGATGTTGGAAGGGCCAGAGGTTACGAGCTCGACGGCCTTGCCGCCCCAGCAAAACTGTATATCGTCAGAATTTTGGTCGTAGACAGGGACTCAAATGCTTCTAGTACTTACGCCGATGATGGCCCATGATGTGATGGCAGGATAAGCAGCCTGCACGGCCTTGACGTAGTCCGGGAGTCCATCCGAGACGCCAGTAGGCATGTTCTTGCCAAAGAACTCGCCAACAAGCTTCTGCTTCTCCTCAGTGTCCGGAGGAAACCTGAGGTTTTCTTAGCCACGAAACGTGTTTCGGGGGTAGTAGGTAGACATAGTACTCACCATTCAGTCGGGCAAGGGTTACCATGGAACCAGTCTGGCATGAAGACTTTGTGCTTGCTTGCTAGGATGTCTGCACCTTGCAACGTCTGGTCTGTATAACCAAAAATGTCGAACACTGAGATGATACCGCGAGATGCCTGCGGTGGGCCTGTTGTATCTGTAGAATTGATCAGTCAGGGAACAGAGCAATGGGTTGCTGGACTGTATCTTACACGTCTTCATGCCACCAATTTGCTCGTAGCAGCCCTTAGCAGTGTATCCAGACGCCTCGATCGGCGGTATATTGCAACAGGCTTCATTGTGACCATGTGCAGCAGGCATAGTAGACATGGTGGCAGCGTGGGAAATGTTCCGAATCAGTGTAAGAGGAGAAGGGTTGGGGGACTCGGCAATGGGATTAAGAGATGCTCGGGGTGTGGCGATTGAGGGGACGGCGACTGAAGACGACGTAGAAATCAGTGGGGTAAAAGGGACGTTTCCTCTGCCAGTATTTGAAACGAGTGTCAGCACTGTACGTCTCGGGACGCGCAGCTTTGCAGACATGATACCAAGCCGAGTTTGGAAACTAGAGTAGCAGTGCCTCAAGCAGGCACATTCGGAGAGCTGACTTAAAAAGCTCAGGGCCAGACTTCGGGTTACCTTAAGATCATACACCGTTCGGTGGTCTCTTTGCTTCTATGCCGAACGTCCGATGTGTGCGACTAATCGGAGCTACAGTTTCCCTCCGCGGAGATACCTGTGGGGCCGCGAACCCCTGCATTGTTGGTCTACTAACTGCAGGTGAGGTCCACGGTAGCCCAGACCACAACCTTCGACCAACTTCTTCTTCGGTGTGCATGCTCGCTTTTCAAAGTCCGCGCATCATATCAGTTGCATGCATACCTGACCCATTCATCCCGACATGTGAAGTCAGGTACAACCGAGCCCCACTCACAAGTGGGTGGTAGGTGTGAAAGGGTCAGGCTACTGACGTGCAGCAACCTTTCCTTTACGGATTAACATTTAATATCTAACCTTAGCACTACGACGGAGAGCTAATGTGGCAAGTACTTGTATGAGTTGAAAGTTTTGGTATATCCAGCTCAGGGGCTACTAGGACTACCTAAAAAGGGGTATTACGTGCTCGCGGTGCACGGACCATCACATCGTGGTATGAAGGGGATCCAGTGATCGCCTCTTAAATAGATAATTACAGACACCGATCATCCGTATCCAACCCACCCTTAAAATGCCCGCAAAAACAGCCATTTTACTATGTTTTTAAAAATTGATAATAAAATAACTATTAGTAATTAAAAATATAATTAAAATACTTAAACTTTCTTTTTAATAAAAGATATATATATTAAAATATCTTTTTAAAATACTTTAAAATAAAAAAGTTATATACGTTTTAAAAAATAATATTTCTCTTTATTTCTTTTCCTATATAAAATCTAGCCGAATCTCCTTAATTTATATAGGAATATCGAAAATAGGAATATTATCTATATATTTTTAATTATTATTTAACGAATCTTTATTTTAAAAATTTATAAATTTAATATAATATTCTTTTATTAAATCGCATTAAAATAGTAGTTTTTAAAAAATAATATTTTATAATTTCGATTTAATATAAATTTTTAAAAAGGCTGAGTTTTAACGATTTAAGGTGGGAAAATGAAGTTGGGTCGGGTACGGATGATCGCTCTCTGTACTTAGATAGAGCATGCAATTGAATATATATCAATTGGACCACCACACTACGTACGATGGTATAGAAAGCCCACTCGACAGAAAGCTTATTTAAGAAGCTCGTTCTAATTATGGCTTCGCATACTTGGTCTGTAATATAGAGACGTCGGGTTTTTGGATCTAATATCACTCAAGCGGTTGTCTATCATTGATTGCCTGCAGTTTGCACAACCATCGCGTGGGGTGAATATCACTTATTAGACACTTTCTCATGTTCGATGTATCTACTAATCTGGCAAAGTCCCATAATTAGGAGATGTTAAGCTACAGAAAAATGGGATTTCAAGTGTCCCCAGTTGGCCAATTCATTTCCATCCAGGCGTGTAGCGCCTGAGCCCCAGGTCCTACAAAATCCATGCCCATGTCGACATCTACTTCCTCTTGCAAAGGCCCCGCCGTAAATGTACCCCAAAATGAGGGTAGCATATTTCCAGTGGCTCCTGTTCGTGTTAATGATGTTTGCAAACAGGGGAGGGTAGGTAGGGAACTGACCAGTACAGAAGCTTGTATCTGTGTTGGAAATAGTGTCTTGGTCACTGACAACGTCATTGAGGTTGCTATGACTATTTATCGCGGATGAGGGTGACTTGGGGAGAGACACCGGGGTCTCCTGAGCTTCCCCGACCTTCGCAAGAACAAAGCCTATTGTATCAGCCGCCCTCTGAGCTTCTTTTGAAGTTGCAATTCTTCTTGTCCATATGTCTCTTGCACCTCGCAGCGCCAATATTATGGCATCCCTCTTTTCGAGGGTATTGCCACGGTGGAGCAATGAACACAAAGTCATAGTCGCCATAAGAAACTGATGATTCATAATAGAGGTCACACGCCAGCGCAGCGTGTCAAGTTGACCGCCAGGGCGTGTTTCCTCATCCAGAGCCTATTATAATCAATGGACATTAGTCTAATGAGAAGGTAATTGGTAGGCAATGGACTGCTCGAGATCTCATCAATTGCAACAGTCTAATATCCGATGATCCAAAGATGATTGGGATGAATGTTAGAGAATAGCGTCACTAACCTTTTGTAGCTGGAGGGATCCCAGTGAGGCATCAAGACAAGCTTTGCGGGAGTAGGCAAACGTATCCTCGTTGGTATATGAGGACTTCAAATGAAGGAAGCGTTGATGCAAAAGCAATTGCCCTTTGTAAAACAGATGACTGAGAAATACACGAGACATAAGGACCTGGGGGGAGTCTGTGATGCTTGCCATGATAGGCTTCATCTGCAAAGGTTGAGGAATAGTAACTGCTGCCTGGTGTAGAGCTTGGTCAACTCGCATGACTTCGTCATAGGTACAAACCTTGACTCCCCCGGTCAGGTCCGAGATCTTACCAAGGACCAACAGCAATCTTCTGCGCGCAATGACGCCAGTACTTGTTGTGTATTCTGTTTCGGGTCGGGATGGAGGTAGTTCTGTAGTTTCCGCTTCCAGATCAGTGTCATTGAGGTTGCGAGGCTCGCCAGTATCGCATTGCGATTCGGCTACCATGCGCGGCATTCCCATCTGGCTGGATATCAAGATGTCGCTCAGCAGAACCGTACCCCATAAGCGGCGGCGCATTTCACGCTGGAGGGGCGTAAGAGCAGCAAAATTGCTCGGTTCGCGATGATAGCCCATACGCATGGCCGTGTTTACCTCTAGTGCAAGCAAGAACCAGAGGTCATGATCCGCATCAGGACTTAGTAGAAACTCGATATACAAGTAGTGGATCATTGTTTCCAGAACGTATGGTCCAGACTTGGTATATTCGCCCGCAACCAGGCACTGCGCTGTCTTCTCTCGGTAGATATTCACGGGAAGGACCGCGTGCTCGGTGTCGCTCCCGTGTCTTATTTCAGACGCACCAGAGGTAATAACGGCAAGGCAAATCATGCCGAAGAGAAGACCAAGCCATATGACAGGAGTCTCGGTGGGATTCGCCCAGAAAGCGTCATACTGTTATGAAATTAGTATGGTATGTATAGCAAGGCACGCCCAGTGAGTTCGATCCACTTACCTCTAGTAGAAAGGTTGGACCGTGAACAGCTGCTAGGCGGTTAATCATGAAGCCGCGGGCCCTCGATACTGAGACTTGATGCACTCACAAGATGCCACAAGATCCATCCGATTGAAATAACGAGAGACGTAGCGATCGACAACTGTTTTAGGAGGCATCGCAGCTAGAATCTCAGCACGCGATCCTGGCTGGCAGCCATACAGGAGTAGAGCACGAGACGACCTCCCGCCTGTTTCGCCGCACGAGTCGCCTTCTCTTGATACTTCGTCGGAGCTCTCCGCCGATCTAAGATGTTCTCCACGATCGACATAGTCTCGCAGATCCGCTATGCTATCTGCAATGGCGGCCCAGTGGTCGCTGCCGACATAAGAGAGTTCTGTGGCACTGATGTGCATGCTACCGCATTCGGATCGCCCGCAATCTGGGGTGCTATGGGTAGAACCGCTGCCAACCGAGGTCGGCACCGCATCACGAGGGCTGGACACGGAAGATGGCCCTGTCTTTTGGGACATAACCAAGCGCTCGAGGTGCACGAGACGGTCATGGAGATCGGGGACCCCGGTGGCCGGGGATTGCGGACTCCTTAGGAAGCTTGTTTGCTGGTTTTCGGCGTAAATGCATGGCTGGCCACGAGCGTGGCAATTGGCACAAGGTTGTTTGCGATCACAACGCGACCTTCAGATAACACGGGCCAAGTCAGCATCACTCGCTGTAAGTAAGACTTAGGTAGGCTAGGGTTATTACTTGCGGCGGCGACAGTCGATACATGATAACTGCGGCTTGTCTCGACGGCGCCTAGCAGCTTGGGATCGCGTGCTAGAGGCAGAAGGGGGCCCACCGTTCTCGGCGGTGTCGACCACGGAGGGTGGCAAGGCCGGCAAGTGCGACGCGGTTGTGGGGGACGACATGGACTTGGTGTAGCGGCGACAAGTAGCGACAAAATCAAGCAAAACAAGCGCCAGTTTTGGGGGGATGTGTGCCGAAATTACAGGAAGGAAAACTACTCCAGCAATCTGTGGTGGTACCGAGAAGGTCGGAACAAAGCAGTGGCATAGGCCGACTGCAGGGATATGAAAACTGACGGCATCCTGCGTAAGTACATGAAACGTTTTCAAATCGGTAACCCAAGTACTGCTTCCTGGTATGGGACATGCATGCATGTAAGACGGGCGATGGGAAGAGTTTGATAAGGCAGTGTAAATTGGAGGATGGTTGGGGGTAATTGAAGTGAAGTAAGCATTGGCGTCAGAGGGATACCCCGCTTTGGTAGGATGTGTCTAGTGCGAATAACAGTACCTGTACCCAAGATTAAGAACTTATGCACCTCAAGTGCCAGCCTGCGGCCCGCTATCCTAGTTGTGTCCATCCCACTGGACCCTGCCAAGCTAGCAACCACTGTCCGCGGAGCTCCGCAAACTGCTCCGCGGCCATAAGGCTGGTTGCTCCGTTTTGTCTCCTGTCGCGCATCAGTTGGATCTCTGGATTAGGTAATGGGTAGGTACCTAAGGAGAGTAGGTACGTACTGTAGATTGACTTTACCTCCGATTGCCTCCGTTTGCATCCGCGGAGGGTCTTACTTGGCTTTCGCACTGAGTGAGGAGTCACCACGGATCCTGTGCGCAACGTACAACCGCAAGTATATTGGAATAGTGCCACTGAGGACCTCAGTCTCTGTTTAGTGTAAGCTATTGGTGTATAAGACTTTAGTGGCACCATCTCAACTTTGTAAGGCAAATATTCGTGTAAATTCTTCCATCTATACTTACAACCATGTCCACAACACCAAAATCTCAACCCAGCAATGGGGCATCATCGGAAGGTGTTGCTTCAAATGCCGCTGAACTTGAGGCTGGTCCATTTGAGAAGACCGCTGAAATGGGCGATCCCAATATCGTCGACTGGGACGGGCCAGAAGACTTGGCAAATCCGCAGAATTGGGGCGATGGTAAGAGATGGCTACACATCAGCATTGTGTCCCTGCTTGCACTTGTGACGTAGGTATCTATCGCTCATCGCGTGCAACCGAAACAAAGCATTCTGACATTTTCACGGCAGAAATATGACCCCGACCATGTGTGCACCCGGAATCGACCAAATCGTTCATGAGTTCAACATTGTATCTCCTACCGTGAGCACACTTGCGATCACACTTTACCTCCTTGGCTTGGGCGTTGGACCGATGCTCATCTCTCCACTGAGCGAGGTGTACGGCCGATTGCCTGTCTATCACACCGCAAACATTGTTTTTCTTGCCTTCCTCGTCGGCAACGCGCTCAGCCAAAATGTGGCCCAGTTTATGGTATTTCGATTCATCTCGGGTTTCGCTGGTGGAACTCCCATGGCTCTTGGTGGTGGAAGCATAGCAGACGTCACTTCTCTCCACACAAGAGCGAGTGCTATGGGTCTTTTCAGTTTGGGACCCCTCACTGGACCGGTAAATAGCCGCCCTTCGGATGACCTTGACCCCGTGGCTAACGTGTTGTAACCGCAGGTCCTCGGGCCCGTGATCGGAGGTTTTGTTGCCAGTAGCCTGGGTTGGCGCTGGACATTCTGGCTTCTCTCCATCATCGGGGCCGCCGTAGCCGTCGCTGCCGCCATTTTAATGCGCGAGACCCACCCCAAGATCCTGCTCGAGCGCAAGACTGCCAGACTCCGTGTTTCATCCGGGAACGAGAAGCTGCGCTCTAATCTTACTCGATTGCACTTGACACCCAACCAGGTTCTCACCCAAGCACTTGTTCGGCCGGCCATGTTACTCATTCGATCCCCTGTACTGCTCATCATGTCCCTTTACGTCGCCTTGGTGTTTGGCCTCATGTATCTGCTGATGACGACGTTCACCGATGTCTTCGAAGGCCACTACGGCTTCACCACGGCTACTTCGGGGCTGTCATACTTGGGCCTCGGAGTCGCTTTGGTAGGTGGTATGGTCGTCTTTCGCACTGTCGGCAGCCGGGTTCTCGCGGCCCGCATGGAGGCAGACGGGGTGGATCGACCGCGGCCCGAGCATCGATTGATATTGATGATCTGGTTTAGCCCCTTTGTGGGCTTGGGTTTGTTTCTCTATGGCTGGACTGCCCAATACCAAGTTCATTGGATTGTACCTATCATCGGCACTACACTGATCGGCTTCGGGGCCTTTTTCGTGCTTGTGAGTTTTTTTTTCAACTTCAATCCTTCACTCTGAATTATGTCCAAGCTGCTCACACGCATGATGGGAAGATGCCGACGCAGCTCTATCTAGTCGATTTGTTCGGATCAGAGGCCGCTGCTTCTGCACTAGGTGCCAACAATCTGCTGCGATTTCTGTCCAGCACCTTTCTTCCACTGGCGGGTCCGTCTATGTACAAGACTCTCGGAGATGGTTGGGGAAACACTATGCTGGGGTTTCTTGCGCTCGCGTTTGTTCCTGCCCCTGTGTTATTTTACCGATTTGGTGAGAGGCTCCGTGCCAAATCGGCCGTTAAAGCCTGATCTGCTGGCCGTACCGACGACTTACTGTCGAAAACTTGAGATCCAAAATTAATGCTAGTTGGAAAGAACGGCTGATAACTGATGGGCAAATACAGGATATTGTTGTTCTTAGCCATGTTTATAGAATCAGCTTTTATAGCATCAGCGGCATGTTTGAGGACATAGTATGGTTTGTACTTTAGCGACGCGAAATAGAGAGTGCTGATAGTATGGCAAGTTGTCTGCTCCATAAGCCGGTAGTGTCTCATGTAGCCGCACAGCCTGGCATGATTTCTGAGCCAACTGGTAATTCTTCCTTGTCATATTCTACCAATGTATGTGATCTGTATTAGATCGCAGACAGATACAGTATGAAGATGGTTTTAATCATTTCAGGAGCTAATTAGAGATGGGATGAACCAATGGCCCGTGTTATTTGATTGGTTGACACATTTGTGGCAGATTGGTCTTACGGCACGTGCGGAAGTAATGAGTGATATGCAGCAGATGTACTCCGTATTGGTAAAGCGAATGTAGCATTGTTCCTTAACCCCCCACCTCCCACCGGCTCGGAGAAGAAAGGTTAAGGTTAGATGACAGCTATTACAAGGGAAGTTTCAAGCCGACGAGGATGGACTAAACAGGTCAGGCCAGGATATTCATTGCTGTGGGCTTTGGTCTTTCAAGTCTGGGATGCTGTGGCCTCCAGTTCCACTAAGCCCTGATAACAAGATTGCGGCTCGGAGTGATTACACCACACCACCACAAACTGTCCGAGTACCACCTTCCTTTCCAAGTATATCAATGGTTGGCACTAAAACGATCCGATTGGTAGATATTGAGACTGCTTTCCAAAATCCCGGGAGGATTGTAGCAGGTCTACGCTGCCTACCACACCTCCCAAGGCGAGCCGCCTGGATAGAGCTAGGGTTTCAGAAGGATCATATGCGGTATGGCTTACCTACAATAACAATGTGGTGTCAAGTACCATCTTTGTAAGACGTTAGTGACCAATTGAGGGTGGTTGCATAGCATCAATCCATTGAAGGACGAAATTCTGGCCTTGTATGCTCTTCGGTGTCAGTCTGACCAACACAGCTGCTCCTACTCTCTTGGCCTTTTAGATCAGGGTCTAGCCATTGGCTGCAACCCCGCATCTACACGCTTCAGCCTTCCGACCGATGTGAACCAAAGCAGCAATTGGCTTTTCGGCCACTTCGCAAAAGATGCTCGTTTGCTTGGTGGCTTGTTGGCTCTTGGTACTCATCCGATGTTGATTGACGCACTGCACCGGCGGTAAGGCGGCCGTAAGCAACACCACCAAATGCAAACTGCCCTCGCCTGGCCCGATCCGCACCTTCAGCCTGATCCGGAAGTTGAAGTCCGTTGAGCTGACGATAACGTCATTTTCGGCCAGTAGGCCGAGGATCACACCACTGAGTACCACTCAACCATCGGAGTACGCCCGATTTCTAAAACGAACCGAGCCAACTACATGTCATTACTCGTACTTCTGCCACTGTTGAATACAAGAATCAAGCTATCATCTTTTATCTTGGACCCTGGTTACTGGGTTGCAAACCGTTGAAAAGTAGTCCTGCATATGCATTTCCGCCAGTGTCCTGCTAAGTACTGCAGGACCCAGCTAGGATATCAAGTATCTTCCCACATAAAGGCAACTGCATATACAGGGAATTGTTTCGCCATCCGCTTATCAGGATCCGATAGCCAGCCTATGCCATTGCATACTTACACACCCCAACCAACAAGCTTTCAGCTGTATATCTTTACCGACTTTGTATTTTTTATGTCTTGCTACTCTAAGGGGATCATTAAAAGGGGTTGTTCAAGTCGCATTAGTGCGATTTGGTATACCCGCCTAACATATCTACCTGTTGCACTTATTATTCGAACGGTCATGCCATCAGGTCTGCCCATTACTGTCATTCCCTGGGTATGCCAGTCCGTGTATCGATTCTTCGTACCTCTTGCGAGAGATGCCGCGCTCAGAAGTTAAAGTGCAAGCCGTCGTCGTCGGCCGATCCCACTGCCCCATGCCAGCGGTGTGTAAAAGCAAACCGATCCGAGGCCTGCGTATTTGCGCAGAGGTCACGCATCAGACGCAACCGTCTAGGCTCACAAAGAGGGATGACGAGCTTAAGTTCGAGCCACACAAAACGGCTCAGCATAGAAGGGAATCCGGGCCAGGGATCAGATCAAATCGCAGAATGCTTCGACATGCCACCGCCCAATAGCGAGGACCACCCTGTGACCAACAGCCCCTCACCCTCGTTATCCATGTGGTGGGAGTTGGAGAACGCAATGGCACCTTCGTTAGATCCGGACCAATCTTTTCACCAGTCTATGCACACTCTCCACACATCCAGTGGACTGCTCCCTACAAGCACAAGCAGCATGTTAGCGACTGGAGGTGACGACCTTGGCTTTCTGAGCCAAATCGTCCCCTCAGATCATCAAGTCAACGAGGCAGCAGGAGATGAGGCGAATGTGAATTCCCGCCCAAGTAGCACGTTTGTAGGGCCTGGCCCTCAGCTGTACCAGCCGGACTCGGTCTTCACCAACGTGGAAAATGGTGTGGACAAGAAAGGTTGGGCTTTGGGTCCCACAGACCCCACGATCGAGCTCACGTCACTGCTTGCCGATCTCTCCCAGTACGATACCAAACTCTCCAAATTGTCGGGTAGTGGATTGCAAGACTATCCAATTGGCGATGCATTATCTCTCTCGCAACGCTTTCATACCATCATCCAGAACTACGGCTACCATACTGCAGCCCTCACCGACGTACACTGCCAGCACAATACACCCATATTGTTACTCACACTGTCTTGCTATGCGAAGATAGCACACACATACCTTTCAATCTTCGGCTACCTCGTCAAGGGCCTGGCCCAGCTACAAGAGACCACTCCGGCGGACCAAAGCAACGAGTCTGGACATGACTCAAGCTCGAGCCATATGCATATATCTGATGAGTACATTGGACTGCGACTCGGTCAGGTACAGCCCAAAGGGGTACACAATGTTTGGGACCTGGCTATTCGTGCCAAGGAGGCAGTTTCGATCATGCTCGGGTCACTGAGCGGTGTGGAGAAGGAGCTCGGCCTACCTACCGACTTACGCATCGTTGATGCAGGCCCGCCGTCGGGTTGGGAGACAGGAGAAAGTGACGCAGCGACTGCTAAACGATCTCTGTGGTTACATAAATGCTTCATGAAAGAACAGTCTGGGGAACTTCGTAGCAAAATTAACGAAGTTAGCGATTTGTTGAGCAAGCTATTGAAAGTGTAGGTCGACCTCAACCACGGTTTATTCGATGTATGTTCGAGGAATAGACAATTAGACGTTTCTCCTTGGATATTATATACAGTATGACCTGCCTTTCGTCCAAAACGACACATATAACTATGCACCTCAATTCTTGCACATCATCGATACTACAAGGAACGGAATAATGGTTAAGATTGGGTTGTGAGTCTAGAGTCGCGGATAGATTCTGTGTATGACTCATCCAAGCGTCGCCTGCATTCGGAGAATTGGCAAGGGCTGTGTAGAAGTTCCGATATCCTGGCCATTCGGCTTCGGCAGTACTGGTGTACATCGGAGATATGGCCGCGGTGTCCAATTACCCAGGAGGCTATGAAATTTCAAACATTCGAATGGTTGCAGTGAGATGGACACCGACGTAGACGTGTCATAATTATCTGTCCAGAACATCCCTCAGTGGTACGTAAGTGCCCTACTCATATATTATGGAAGGCTTTTCGTGTGCTACAATATATGTTACTCCTAGATCATATGCCTAAGTTCTGCCAAATATCAATTCTAACCCTACAGTGTTAGTTTAGGTCTATACAGGCTTGACCTTTCACCGTGTTACCCAACATGTCTATTCAGTCAGCTATCGTGGTGCGTGACAGTAACTATTCATTTGTCATTTATAGCTCTGGTGTAATACTGATCGTGCATAGGTTGGAGGCTCCGTGGCGGGCCTGCTACAGGGCCTGCAGCTCAAACGTAACGGGATCGACGTCACGGTTCTAGAGCAGGACCCTTCCAAGGACAGGCATAGCCATGAATCCGGCGTG
Organism: Apiospora sp. TS-2023a; assembly: GCA_038364195.1. Classification (NCBI taxonomy): domain Eukaryota; kingdom Fungi; phylum Ascomycota; class Sordariomycetes; order Amphisphaeriales; family Apiosporaceae; genus Apiospora; species Apiospora sp. TS-2023a. The sequence continues at coordinate 467,451 of JAQQWQ010000008.1, forward strand.
TCCATTGGGCCCAGTGTTGTTCAGCTCTTGGAGAGGTACGATGCCACTGGACGCCCCGCTTCCATTCCGGCACGGTATCTGAGCTTTGCCTGGCGGAAGTATCCGCGAGTCCTCAGTCTCAACTGGCGCCATAATATGAGCAACTGGGGCTGTCTGTACTTGATCCTGAGGGCCAACTTTGATGGGCTGCCCTCGGAAGCAGTGCCAGAGCCACCATTACCTAAGTCAGGGGAAGGCAAAGTCGACTACAAGCCTGGCAAGCGTTTAACGGGAATCCTCTATGACTCGGAGAAACAACGAGTTCAGGCGCAGTTCCGCGATGTGTTGACTGGTGAAACAGGCAGTCTAAGCGCCGACTTGCTGGTTGCGGCGGATGGAGTCCACTCAACGGCTAGACAGCTACTGCATGTTCCTACGCGGACCATGTACGCCGGATACATTGCGTGGCGTGGCACTGTACCGGAGAACGGGTTGTCCAAGGACACAGTCGACTACTTTTCCAACAGGCTGAACTTCAGTCTTATTAACGGATCATACTTCATCAGGTAAGTCCCAGTCAGCTGCTTCTCCTCTCCCTTGCACTTAGCGACCCGTTATACTTGTTTCCATAGCTAACTATTGGGAAGCTATCATATTCCCACTGAAAGCGGACGTGTAGAGCCGGGCGAACGACTCATCAACTGGGTCTGGTACTATCCCATCGCCAACGGGTCAGCAAGGATGCAAGACATATTCACCGACATTCACGGCATCCTACATTCCAACACCGTCCCGCAGGGCCTGGTGAAGCCACAGCTATGGGCGAGTCAGGTCAACGAACACCTGGACCAATTGACACTCCCTCTGGCCGAGATTGTCAGCAAGACAACGCGGCCCTTCGTCACCAAAGTGGGCGAGGCTCAGTGCAATAACCAGCCAAGCTTCTACGACGGCCGCGTCGTCCTTGTCGGTGATGCATTCACGGGCTTCCGCTCGCACCTCGGCATGGCATCCGAGCAGGCAGCTCGGCACTGCCTGCAGATGGAGAAGGTCCTGCGAGGACAGATCACTCAGCGTCAGTATGACATCGAAGCCATTCTGTATGCGAAGAGGTTCATCCTCCTCAACAGGGTGATCGGGCTGACCGGCATGGGTTGGGTCTGGGCTCTTGTCAAGACCCTCATAGCCTATGCGTGGCTGATGATGGCCCACAAGCTGGGCTATGCTTGATTCTCAATGCATGTGGTGTCATTAGATAGCAAGACGCTTTTGGAAATCGAGGTATTGACAGGTTACATTGATAAACGAATCCTCCTTCTTATTCGGAATTCTTGACCACCTGCTTTGTTGACAAATGATAAAAAGCCAGTTGTATATTAAGCAAGCGGGGCTCATTACAGGTAACAGTTTCTTCCCCCTGTCATAGATGAAATGTGAAGGGGCCACGTAGTTTTTCTATTGCCCCCGAACCATAGCTGAATATGGTAACATGAACCGCCATTACGTTTGGGTAGGAGAGCATGACTCGGCCATCGTTCATCAGATAATGCACGTTTTCACAAGATTCATAGAAAATGAAACCTTTTCTATTACGTCATCTCCTAACTAAACTAGATCTATTCCCAAGCAGGTAGTGGAACGCTGTAACACTCCACCAATGCCAGAGTCTTCTCCTCGTTAACCTTCGGCTGGGCAAGGATGTACATCCTTTGCAATGCTTCAAATTTGCCTCCCACGTTCAAAGTAATACGCGTCGTCTGCGTCGGGCCGGCACCGATACCCGACTCTTCGAGATAAAAGGGCGACCCGTCTTCTGCGTGCCCGTACGCGTAGATGAAGGCAAGCTGTGTCTTTGTTCCGTCTTGATTGCTCACAATTATGGGAGCAGCTAGACCGCCCTCGATTGTGGCTTGGAATGCTGGGCCAGTGATGGTGCCGCCTGTGATGGGCTCGACGACCCTTTGCCCGCCTTCCAGAAGGGGGATAGGTCCCAGAGGGGTTCCGAGGTTGACAGATGCGCTGAATATGTGGTTTGGTGTAGGCGTGAAAACTGCCAGTTGGGTAGATGCTGTATGAGAGGACGACATCGTTATGTGTAGCACGAGTTTAGAACGATAAACCTGGCATGAAGGGAAAACAGTATTTGATGGACAAGATGAGTAAGAGAACTCCAAACCGATTCCATTCGAAATAGGTAATGTAGTATGGCTCCCAGCCTGGCGGCCCCCAAGCCCGAGCTACCAAGACATAACATCGGAATACACCGAAGCCCCGAAAACTCGGATCAGTGTTGCAAATCAACCAACGAACGTCGGATGCTTGGTTTAATTGGTTGATGATCAGCGAATACGGGCACCCAAACACCGACATGGATATGATTTTACGAATTAACCAACCTCGGTTCGATGGCTCGTTGTTGGTGGTTGATTTGCAACACTGCCTCGGATGATGTTTTCTGGCATGGGAACCGTCCAGACTCGGAGCATGTGAATCACTCGGACGACTCCTTTTCCCGACTGCAGCAACTGAAAACCCCCGAAAACGGCGGAACATCCCACAAAACTTCCGAGTCCCTGGAGTCTTTGTCAGCGATCGGTTCCTCGCATGTCCAGTTATGGCCAATGCATGCTATTTTCCGAAGCTGCACAGTGATTATGAAGCATGTATCGTAGTTTTGACATGAAATCCATGCAAATACAGACCAAGGATCTATCAAGGCCGCCAGTGTCCCGTTCGGCGGCCAGAGGCCAGATTCGGCATCGGAATGACAATCTAGCCTTACTAATTATGAGAGTGCAGGCACTCCTTCCACATCTTGACTCGGAGTAATTGCAGACGTATTAAATAGAACAAGTTGCCTTCATAGTCTTCAAGGTGTGTTTCAAGGCATGGATAAAGCATTTTCTACACCAGAGATATAGACATACTAGCAAAACCATTGTTTTTACATTGAATACATCCCAAGACCCACTGCGCGGAAATTTAGCGATTGACCTCGAGTATAACGATGCTGGAACCGATAGCAATAATAGGCACCGGGTGCCGCTTCCCAGGCGGAGCTGACAGTGCTTCCAAACTATGGTCAGTTATCCACCACCCACGCGACCTTAGCAGGAAGCCTCCGGCCACCCGCTTTGACGTCGATGCGTTTTATCACCCCGAGGGCATCCACCATGGCACAACAAACGCCACCCACTCGTACTTTCTGGACGATGACGAAGATAAAAGCACCGTCGAACGGTTCGATGCTCCCTTCTTCAATATTCAAGCTGCCGAGGCCGAGGCCATGGACCCGCAGCAGAGGCTCCTGCTTGAGGTTGTCTACGATGGCCTCTGTGCGGGTGGGCAACGCTTGGAGTCCTTGCGAGGCTCCGATACAGCCGTATATGTCGGCATGATGTGTGACGACTACAATACAATGGTACGCCGCGACTGGGAAACACTGCCACGTTACACAGCCACGGGGCTCTGTCGAGCCATCCACGCGAACCGGGTGTCATACTTCTTCGACTGGCACGGGCCGAGCGTAACCGTGGACACGGCATGTTCAAGCAGTCTCATTGCCCTTGACCATGCCGTCCAAACACTGAGGAGCGGCAAAGCCAAGATGGCTGTCGCTGCCGGTACAAACCTGATCCTCACACCCGACATGTACATCTCAGAGAGCAAGCTGGGGATGCTCTCTCCAACAGGTCGATGTGCTATGTGGGACGTGGCGGCAGACGGTTATGCTCGCGGCGAAGGTGTTGCTGCTGTCTTTGTCAAGACGCTGTCCCAGGCAGTCCTCGACAACGACCCCATCGAGTGCATCATCCGGGAGACGGCCGTCAACCAAGATGGCCGGACGCCGGGCCTTACCATGCCCAACAACGCTGCGCAGGCGGCTTTGGTGCAATCGTGCTATGCTCGCGCCGGACTGGACCCCCTAAATCGCCCAGAGGACAGACCGCAGTTCTTCCACGCCCACGGTACCGGCACACAAGCTGGCGACGCCCAGGAGGCCGAGGCCATTTCGAAATCCTTCTTCCCCGACGGCGCATCAGCACCAAGATCTAAGCTGCTGGTGGGCTCTATCAAGACGGTCATTGGACATACCGAGGGCGCGGCTGGGCTGGCCAGTGTGATCGGTACTATGATGGCCTTGAAGAATCGCATTATTCCGCCCAACCTCCACTTTCAAAACCTCAGCCCCAAGGTAGCAACTTTCTACCAACATCTGCATATTCCAACCGTGCCAGTGCCGTGGGTAGTCCAGGATGGTCACAAAAGGCGTGCGAGCGTGAATAGGTGTGTATTTTTCGTCGAGGCTCCCCTATAGCTTTTAATGATGTACACATCTATGACATAAGTCTTATTGGCAAGGATCAGCTAACAATCCACGTGATATCCCAGTTTCGGCTTTGGTGGCACCAATGCGCACTGCATTATGGAGGAATATGTGCCCAAGACCACAGAACACAAGTCTGCTGCCACCAATTTCACTCCTCTGATCTTTTCGGCTGCTTCTGCAACTGCACTTCGGTCAATGCTATCGCAGCACCTGGATTACCTTGAGTCAAAGTCCGACGTGCGCCTAGACGACTTCGCGTACACGCTCCAGAATCGACGCTCTATCCTATCTCATCGCACGGCTCTCGTCGCCACTGACACCCAGCAAGCCATTGAATCGCTTAATGCTGCTTTGGAAAAGGAAACTGTCAATGGGGGCGCCCGCTACAAAGTCCTTCAGGGCCCACCCAAGATACTTGGTATCTTCACAGGTCAGGGAGCGCAGTGGGCGCGTATGGGAGCGGAACTCGTCGAGGCGTCTCCATTTGCGTCAGCTCGCATCGGGGAGCTGGATGCATTCCTACAAGCTCTTCCCCACGCAGAAGATCAACCGGCCTGGACGTTGAAGGAGCAACTTTTGGCAAGCCAAGAGACCTCCAGAATAGGCCAAGCAGCGCTCGCGCAGCCCCTTTGCACCGCCATCCAGATTCTATTGGTCGACGTTTTGGAAGCTGCCGGCGTCCACTTTAAGGCCGTCGTGGGTCACTCGTCCGGCGAGGTCGGAGCCGCTTATGCCGCCGGTCTGATATCTGCCCGCGATGCCATTCGCATCGCCTATTTCCGCGGCGTGCATGCCAAACTTGCCGCCAGCCCAAGTCCACATGCCCCTCGCGGCGCCATGTTGGCAGTCGGGGCGTCCTTTGTCGACGCGCGTGTACTTTGTGAGGAGTCGTTTAGAGGACGTCTTCAGGTTGCGGCGGTCAATTCGGACTCAAGCGTAACATTGAGCGGGGACGAAGACGCCATCCACGAGGCCGAGCAGGTCTTAACCATGCAAGGCACCTTCGCCCGCAAACTCAAGGTCGACACCGCTTATCACAGTCGGCACATGGCCTCTTGTGCCCAACTCTATCTCGCGTCTCTTGAAGGCTGCGGTATCACTCCTACTACGGCCAAATGTGACGGGCCAACGTGGTATTCGAGCGTTTATGAAGGCGAGGAAATGTCTGATACCACGCTGACCAATCAGTACTGGGTTGACAACATGTGCAATACCGTTCTTTTTGCCCCCGCCCTACTCCAGGCCGTCAAGAGTTCTGGCGAGTTTGACCTCGTTGTCGAGGTCGGGCCCCATCCCGCCCTCAAAGGTCCCGCGTCAAGCGTTATTGAAGGGTTCTGTCCCGGCGTCTCTACTCCTTACACCGGGCTACTCCACCGCGGGCTAAGTGATATCGAGCAGCTTAGCACAGCACTGGGCTACGTATGGACCAACCTGGGATCTGGCAGCGTGGACCTATGTGCTACCCAGAGGCTCTTGTCGGGAAGTGAGCCCTGTCCTGTCGTCCTCAGCGACCTCCCGTCTTACCCATTTGATCATTTACGAACCTACTGGATCGATAGCCGCCTAGCCAACCACTTCAGACAACGCGATGATGGACACGGACCCAACGCCCTATTAGGGGTGCCATGCAGTGAAGCAGTGTCATCTGGAGAGTTTCAATGGCGAAACATATTGCGACCCGGTGAGATTGGCTGGCTTAAGGGTCACATGCTACAGGGGCAGACTGTTTATCCAGCAACAGGGTACGTCTGCATGGCCATTGAAGCCATGAAGAGAATCTCCTTCGAGATGGACCCCGGAGCACCCATTAGCCTATTCACCCTAAACAACGTGGAATTGCCACACGCCATTGCCTTCGACGATGATTCAGCCAGTGTGGAAACAATATTCTCTGTCACGTCTATCGAGATGAACCGAAATAGACTCACGGCTGACTGGGCCTGCTATTCCACTGCCAAGGATGGGAGCGGAAAGGCTGTGTTGAATGCCAAGGGGCGGGCATCATGCGAACTTTCTGAGCCTGAGGAAGATACTCTTCCCACAGTACGGGAAGACGCATTTAACCTTACCAATGTCGACCGGGACGCTTTCTATACGAACCTCTCCCGTATCGGTTATGGCTACTCGGCTCCGTTCTGTGGTGTTTCGGAAATCCGCAGAAAACCCGGTTACAGCGTGGGCACCCTGGTTGACCAGTCTGGGTCTGCGTGGGACGACGACTTACTGGTGCATCCAGCGACGCTCGATTCCGCCCTGCAGACCTTGTTTGCCGCTTGGTCATATCCCGGCGATTCAAATCTGTGGTCGCTTCATGTCCCAGTGTCATTCTCCTCGGTCGTGGTCAACCCGCACTTCACGTCCCTCAGCACGGCGGAAAGGCCAGGCAGTGTCAGCTATGAGGCTCGTATTCGCAGCCAGGAGAACTCGAAGGTGGTCGGCGATATATACCTCAGCACGGGGACTGGGTCGCACGGCTTCGTCCAGTTCGAAGGGGCGAGCTTGGTACCTTTTTCCCCGGCCATTCCTCGTGATGATGTCCCCTTGTTCTCGCGGTTTCAGTACTATATCGCGGAGCCAGACGGGCAGCTCGCTGCTGCAGGGGAGCTCTTATCAGACTACGATGTCCGGATGTTCAAAGATGTAGACCGCATCTCATATTGGTTCGCACGCCATGCTTCACTGTCCATCCCTGCGGTGGAGCGTCAGGGACTTCTCTCCCATTACCAGCACTACCTGGCTTGGTGTGACCGCATGGTCGACATGGTCACTCGGAATGCGCATCCAAAGGTATCGTCTGCCTGCAATGCCGACTCTAGAGGCGATATTGCTGAGATCTTGGCGCGCTACAAGAGCCGTAAGGACTTCCGGTTCGTCGAGGCTGTCGGCGACAATCTGGTACCCATTATTCGTGCAGGCGATACGATGCTGGACATCATGAATCAAGATGGCCTACTCCGCGCCTTCTACGCAGAGAACTCCATCTGCTCGGGACCGACTGGCCGGTGGCTGGCCAATATTGTAGCACAGATCTCGCATCGCTTTCCTGGTCTACGCATCCTGGAGGTTGGCGCAGGTACTGGTGCAACCACATCTCTGGTGCTTCGTGCGCTGGATAAGGCCTATGCATCATACACGTTTACCGATATCTCGAGCGGTTTCTTCCTGCCCGCCGAAGAGCTTTTCGGGAGACAAGACAACCGCTTGATTTTCAAGACTTTCAACATGGAAAAGGACCCGATTCCCCAAGGCTATGTTGAGGGTACCTACGATGTCATTATAGCCGTCAACGTACTGCATGTATCTTCAGACATGAAGGCGACATTGAGCAACGTACGTAAGCTTCTGAAACCTGGAGGCTATCTCGTCGTCGGCGAGTTGACGTCAACCGACTTGCTGTTCAGTGGCATGACTGTTGGGACGCTGCCAGGATGGTGGATCGGTGCCGCCACGGGGCGTCCGTGGGGTCCGCTGTTCACGCTGGCTCAGTGGGACGCGCTGCTCAGGGAGACTGGGTTCGCAGGAATTGATACAGTGACGCCTGACATTAGCGGATCGCTCCCCGTCAGTGTCTTCGTTGCCCAGGCTGTGGATAACCAGGTCTCACTCCTACGCCAGCCGCTGGATATCCAAGAACACCCCGCAGGCGTTCGCACCGATGCGCTAGCCATTATTGGGGGTGCGACCTGGCCGGTCTACAAGCTCAGCCATGATGTTTCCGACATTATCGGGCCCCGGTTCGTGCGAAAGGGTCTTTTCAAGAGCATTGAAGACTTTGCTCGCTCAGACATGGCAAGATCGGACTGGGCAGTTACCGTTCTTTGCCTCACCGACCTGGAAAAGCCCTTCCTGGAAGATATGACCGAGGGCAAGTTTGAGGCGCTCAAGACAGTCTACATCACTGCCGGGACTATGGTCTGGGTGACTTGTGGCTCGCGAGAGGACACGCCGTTTAGCGGGATGATGGCTGGTCTGGCGAACACGGTGAAGACAGAGCAGCCCAACCTCAACCTACAGATGTACGACCTGGACCCCCATGCTGGTGGTATACAACCTACTACTGGTCGTGATCTGGCAGTAGCACTTCTAAGGCAGGTTTTCCTCCACCATCAGGGAAACAATACCGACGCACTGCTGTGGACTGCGGAGCCTCAAGTTTTCGTTGAGAACGGCAAGACGCTCATCACCAGGCTTGTCCCGGACAAGGAGAGAAATGAACGCTACAATTCGAAAAGAAGGAACGTTTTGACAAGCGTCGACTCCGCAAACGACGGGGTACAGCTTGTGGGCCGGGGCCACGGCCACGAACGCGCCATAGAGCTGCGCAAGAGCTCACCCCTCAGGGACATGAAGACCCAAGGACCCAATGTTCGCGTCATCGATGTAACGCACTCTGTCCTTCAAAGCGTCGCCATTATCGGCATGTCGGGGTTTCTCCGATTGTGTGTCGGAGTCGAGCGGGGCACCGGCGAGAAGGTGCTCGCCTTGGCCAGCTGTACTGAGTCGCCTGTTCTCGTACCTGCCACATCGTGCCTCACGTTGGAAAAGTGGCCTACGGTGTCGGGCCTTGTCGCTGTGTCTGCTATCATTATAGCCGACCACATATTGTCATTCGCTCCCCACGGAGGCACAGTGCTGATCAACGATGCCGACCCTGCCCTCCAGAGTGCCCTCGAGGGGAGGAAGATAGAGAATAGGGTAGAGATAGTGTTCACTACTTCGCGACGCATACAGGAAGATAGCCAGGCCCCGAAGCCGGTCTTCTTGCATCCCCATCTCCCCCGTCACGCCACTCGAGCGGTTGTCCCAGCCTATACAGCAATTTACGTCCATTTCTCTCGGGGCGCCGACTCGGAAGGTGTCGACGAGTTGATCAAGCAGAATCTACCTCCAGCGTGCCTGCAGTTACAGGAAGAGTCGCTGCTCAGTCATGAGATCGGTCCGTCTGCAAGCCAAATTCCTGACAAGAATATAACCCAACTACTCACGCGAGCCTGCGGCGAAGCTATGTCTCTGGAGTTCCCAGACGTCGCGACAATCCCGATTGGCGACGTTCAGAACCACAAGGGAGTCGGTGAGGCACTCTCCGTTGTTGATTGGACAACGAGCACGCTTGCGATGGCCAAGGTGCAGCCAATTGACTCGGGACTTCGATTCCGCGGCAACCGAACATATCTGCTGCTTGGAATGGCGGGAGAGATCGGTCAATCTGTGGCAGAATGGATGGTGCGCCATGGCGCACGATGTGTCGTCCTTTCCAGTCGTTCGCCAAAGGTCAGCCCGGAATTCATTGATGCGATGAAGAAGCAGCATGACGCCGTTATAGAACCCATGTCCATCGACATCACGTCCCGGGAAGCACTCTGGGCCGCGCACGCCACGATGGCAGCCACGCTTCCCCCTATCGCCGGCGTAGTGAACGGTGCCCTCGTCCTTGACGATTCTCTCTTTGCCAACATGAGCTTTGAACAGTATACCCGTGTGACGAGGCCCAAAGTATTGGGGACGCAGCTGCTGGACGAGCTCTTCTACCAGGACACGTCGCTCGACTTCTTCATCGTGGCCTCGAGCATTGCGTCCGTCATCGGTTGGAGCGGCCAAAGCAACTACGCGGCCGCCAACGACTTCATGACGTCGCTCGCGGCCAAGCGGCGCAAGCGCGGCGTGCCGGGCTCGGCCATCAACATTCCGGCCGTCTTGGGCATCGGGTATGCGGCCCACTCGGAGACGTTTGACTTCGACGCCTTCGCTGCCCTTGGATACATCAACATCGGCGAAGAAGACCTGCACGCGCTATTTGCTGAGGGCATCCTGGCGGGCCGTCCCGGGGTGGTGGCGAGCCAGGGAGCTTCACAGGTGGCCATGGGCGTCAACTTTTTGCCGGTCGGGTTCCAGGCTCCTCAGGCCCACCGGCGCGACGTGAAGTTCAGCCACTTCATACTTTACGAGGACGGCGAAGACGGTTCCGGTGTAACAGGCCCCAAGGGGCCTGCGGAGCGTGTCCTGGTCCAGCTACAGCGGGCCAAGAGCCAAGAAGAATACTTTGCCATCGTCCGCGACGCTTTCTTGCTGCATCTCAAGCGCCTGCTCCGCATAGCCGAAGAGCAGGAGCTCACCGACGCGGAAACGCTTGTGGAGCTAGGTGTCGACTCGCTGGTAGCCGTGGATATCCGGTCCTGGTTCCTGAAAGAGGTCGAGGCCCATGTGCCCACGCTCAAGATCTTGGGGGGCGGCACCATCGCCAGTCTCGTTTCTGCATCGTTGGAGAAAGCACTAGCGATGCCGAGCGAACGCCGTGCTGCAGAGCCCGTCCAAGATGCCAAGGGCCCCGGCGCCTCGGAGCACAGCGAGAGCATGTCTAATTCGGACAAGGAGCCGTCCAGTGACGACCCGAGCCGCGCGCAAAGCCCGATCTTGTCTCCGTGGTTGGAAGTGAAGCAGGATTTCGCTAACACGGGATCTACGTCTACTTTGGCTTCGAGTGTACGTTCTGATAAGAAAGAGTAGTGACTGATATTTATAGGTTACAGCATCATGTTTTATTCTATTTCTTTTCTATCTAGGCTTTCTGGTTTCCAATTCTGTCTCCTTTTTGGGTTTTTTCTTTTTGCCGTAGGTTATTCACGAAATGCCCGTATCGATGTTGAATTGTGTTCCTTTTCCTTATAAACCAAAGCGTGTTAGATTTCATGGATGTTTTGAGTGGCTATCTAGGCATTGGTAAATCCATGTATAAAAGTATTTGGTATACGGAAACCAGATCATGTATGCATATTCTGAATAGATGAGAAAGAAAACGTTGAATACTCAAATCGAAGTATTATATCATGTAGCTTACGCTCTTAGTGCGGGTAGCGTTAGCAACTCTGTTGGTGGTTCTCTATTCCAATGTATTATTTGCTTCGTGGCAAATATGAAGCGAACATATGCATTCCATTCACGCTTGAGCATTATTAAAAACTAATTAGTGTGACTCGAATGTCTTACATAGATTGACCACTCTTATGGCGTAATCATGTCACAAGGGCCGCCCATCCCATCTCTAGGGTAATACATAAAACCAAATGTTCCAAACATCAGGCCGACATCAGCTCACGCTTTTTGGTCGCTGCAAACGGCTCACTGTCCTGGACCTCAGTCCGATGCTCACTCAGTGGTGTTTGTGTTAGGCATTCCTAAAGAACCGGGCACAGACGATCGCATGTCCTGGGTACCGGGATAATCCTTCTTAAGCAGACAGCAAAGCCGTAAGGGTCGGCAACAACTACGGTTTCCGGCCCGTGGGATATTCCAGCAACCATAGCTAGCAAACCCAACGTATGGGTATATATCGTGCTTGAGTTTTCGAACCAAACCATCGTTTTATGATCATAGCCGAAGAATCAATCATATGCTCTAAACAGTCATCTTAGTAGTCCACTTCACTCCATTGAATCACATTCATCTCGAGAATTGGACCATTACTATGAGCTACGGGTACCCCTTGACCATCTGCGGTCTCACTAGAACATGCCGGGCGTTGTTTACAGACTGTAGGCGCACAGATCGTTTAATGGTCGGCGAATGGGCTGAGAACCAGCTGGGACGCTTCAATCTGTGGGCGGCTGATATTGGAAATGCCAGAGATCGCCAGCCCTCTTTGGATACTGCCTTACACCATGATCGCAATAGTCAAGATATGATTCGCAACACGCTGTCCATCTTGAAACAGGAGTTGGATAAATGCAAATCGTATGGTAAGTTTGCAGAATGCTGAATCTCAAGAATGAACATGTGTTGACCTTACCCTTGGAAAACAGCCAAGGATCTGGATATGGATGAGTCTCTAGAGGAATATCAGACTATTCCATCCCCAAGAAGCGATGAGGGCCCGGAAGCTGACCTCCTAGAGAACGCTAAACGGGAGGTTAATTTGCTGCTGGAGACACTCCAAAGCATTGTCTCGGTCTGCCGTGCCAGGTATGCGTCATGGCTTGAAGCCGCTGACAGCCAATTCGTACCGGAGAATCATGCCGAGCTTGAACGTCATTTGGAAACGAAGCTCTGCGAGCAGGGGCCATACTCAACTCGCACGAACACCGGGTCAGAGTCCCAAGTCACGCCAGAGTTGAGCGAGGTCCAGAAACGCTTGGTCAATGCCAACCTAAAACGGCGCAACCGATTCATCTTTATCAGCAGACAATCTAATGGGCTGGATACCGTAACCCATATCTAGGAGCCTTTAAACAAAACAGATCAGCCGAGTGGCACTGCTGGATCGAATTCGGATACGGATATCCTAGGCTCGGGGGTAACTATTAAATGGGCTTTAGTATTATAATATAATCGTTATAATATTAAATATAGTATATTAATTCGATATACGCTTTTTATTTAAAGAGGGGATTTTTAAATTTTTTTCGTATAAGGATTTAATAATTTATACGTTTTATATACGTAATCCTTTTTTTAAGTATAATTAACCTTTAAATTAAATATATTAATATTAATAACTTTTTTTTTTTACGATATACCTTTTTAAATTATATAAAGGTATTAAACTTTCCGGTTTTTCTATTTTTTTTTCTATACGGATTAAACTATATTTATTTCGTATAAAAAAGACGTGCTTATTTAAATCGTAATCGGTTTATTTAATCTTTTAATTTAATTAATCCGGCTAATTTAATTAGTTTAATTAATTTAATATTTATTATTTAATATAAATATTAAAATAATATTTATTATATAATTAAAAAGGATAATCGCTTAATTTAAAATAAGTATTATATAAAATTAATAATTTTAAATTATTTTTTTCGAAAAAATATTTAAACACTTATAATTTTATACGAAAAATATTTTTTTTCCTCCTTTATTTATTTATTTCTATTATTATAACTATTTATATAATATTTAATTTTAATTTATTTATTTTAATTATTTATTCTTTTTTATATATTTTCTTTTTTATATAATAATAAATATAAATAATTAATTAACCGGTTTATTTATTATTATATTTAAACTATAAAATATTATCGTTTATAATAACGTTTATTATTAAATAATTTTATTAATTCTTTTTATTATTAATTATGTTTTTTTTTATAAAGTCGTTATTAATATATAATTTTTTTTATTTAAATAATATTAAAATATTAATAATTATATAATAAAATAATAAAAGACGAATAATCGTGATATTTAGCCGTAATATTAATATTTATATTAAGGTTTCCGAGTTTTTTAAATTAATAATTATATAAATTATTTAACGCGAAAATTATTTTTATATATTTTTTATTATTTTTTATAAAATAATAAATAACGATTATACGAATAAGTATATATTAAATTTCTATTTATTTTACGGCTATTATTATTTTATTAATTCTTTAAACGAATAATATATAATATACGTTTAAAAATTATATAGTTTTTAATATATTTTTTAATATTATTTAAAGTAATAATAATACTTAAACGAGGGTTATATAATAAAATAATATAAAATAATATATAATAATAATAATAAATTTTTATATAATAAATTCTTTTTTAAAATTTATATTATAAATATAATTACATTTTTTTAACTTAATTTTCGTTTTATACGGTAAAATAAAATAATAAGAAAATATTATAGTAATAATTATATATTATACGAAAAAAACAAGGAAAATATTATCCTTTTTTTATTAAAGTTAAGGTTTAACTCTTTTTATAAATACTGTAATTTATATAGTAAATTTATTTATAAAAATTAAATATTTTAAAGCTTAATTTAATATTCTTTTAATAAAAGTGTTAATAAAGTTATCTCGGCCGTCGATTTAATAAATTTTTTCGATTTTTTTTTCTTATACAATTTATAAAAGGATATAATATTAATTATAAGTTTTTTTTCGGTTATTATATTAAGTTTTATAAGATATTTATATAAAACATTATTAATATTTTAAAAAAACCGAGGTTTTATATAATTTATTAAAATATAATATTTAATACGATATTATTATTAATTTTAAATATTATATTATATAATTCGTTAATTAATATAAAGCGAGTAATTTTTTTATATTTTATTAAGTTTTAATAAATAATATTCTTTTTAATTTTAACGTTCTTTTTTATACGGTTTATTTTTTAATTTAATATAATAATATATTTAAATTAAGAGGTAAAGTTTTTATTATTTACGAAAAAGTTATCGATAAAAATATATATTTTTATATAATAAAAATTAAATAAAATATATTATAATTTTTATATAGAGTTAATTTTTTATTAAAAAACCTATATATTTAAATATTCGATATTTTTTTATTTAAATATTTACATTTAAATAATAATAGAAAAGTTATATAACGTTTTCGGTTAATAAATTAATATAATATATACTTTTTTATATATTAAAAGATATATTATTAATTCCGATCCGGGGTTTTAAAGTTAACGATATAAAGGTTATTTATTTACGTTTTTTATTTAAAAAGGATATTATATAAATTAAATTAAATCCGGTTTTTATTAAATTCGATAAATAATGTTTTTATAAAAATCTTTTTTAATTTTATATAAAATTTAGTTTTTTATAATTTTTTTTTATATATAAAACGGAAATATAATGAAATTAAATATATTATTTATTTATATTATTATAATATTAAAAGTTTCTGGTTTATTATTAATATATAAAAAATAAGGATTATATATTAATATTATTATTTTTAATTTTTATATATAATAATTGTAATATATTTTAAATTAATATAATTTAAATTCGGCGAGGTTATATAATAATAATAAAATTTAAAAAATTATACCTTTTAAAAAATATATTTTAAATGTTTTTAAAAATTTAATATAAATTATATAAATAAATTTATTATTAAATTAAATATATATTTATATATTATTACGGAATTTATTAATCGTATTAAAGTTTTAAATTAATATCGATTTTAATATAAAAAAAAGGCGTTAGCTTATTTTTTAAATTATTAATAATTAAATTAAAATCGATTTTTTTTAAAGTCTTTATATTTTTAAATAATAAACCGGGATTTTTTATATAGCTTAATATTTTTTATTTTTATTTTTCGTATAAACCGAGTTTTAAATATTTAATATTAATTATAAATATTTAGGTTATATTATATAAATTTAAATATTTGTTTAATAACGAAGTTATTAATTTTTTTAATATTAAATTTTTAAAAAAAGGTTTTAAATGTAATAATTATATTATTTTTTCGAAATTTAAAAACGAGGTTATAATTTTTTATTTTTTTATTATAAAGTATATTATAATTTTTTATATAATTTTATTTAAAGCGGTAAAATATATTATAAATTTTTATATAATTAAATTTAAAACGGCAATAATAATATAGTTTATAATTCTTTTTTTTTAAATCTTAATTTTATTTTTTATACGATAATTTTATATTTAAAATATTTAAAAGCTGTACGGCGTCGGCTTATAATAATTATGTTTTATTTTAAAAATATTATTTAATTTATATTATTCGGAAATTTGTTAAGTTATTCCGTATTTTAATATAAATTATATAATTTTTAATTATTATAATCGAGTACGGGCTTATTTATTCGTTTGTTTTATATTAAATTAATGTTTTTATATAAAGAAATAATATAAAAATATTATAAATATATAATTCGTTTTAAATATTAAAAACGCGATTAATATTAATATTTATATAAAGTATTTAAAATCTTTTTATAACTTTTTAAATTATTTTTATATATTATATAATATTTAAAAATAACAATAATTATATATCGATTTATAAATATATTTTAAATATAAATAATATAAATATAAATTTATTTAAGCCGGTTATATTATTTAAAGTTTTTATAATTATTTAAAAGATCGTTTTTAATTTTATATTATAATTTAATTTATTTTAAAATATATTATACGTTTTTTATAGTAAAATATACGCTTTTTAACTTATTTTATAATTTAATAAATCTTAATAAATATTTAATAATATAATATTTTTATTATATATATATAGTTTTAAAACTTACTTTAAAAATATATTTCGAAATTATATAATATAATATTTAAAAAAATTTAATAAATATATATTTAATATTAATAAAAAATATTTTATATATTTTATATAAAAAGAGATTTAAAAAATATAATAATTTAAAAAAACGTATTTATATTAATAACGTATAATATATTTTACCCGGAAATATATATAATATCGATAACGATTTTAAAATTAAACTTATAATTATTATATAATTTAAATTTAAAATAACGCAATATCGAATTATATATTTAATATTTTATATAAAATTTTCGGATTATTTTTAAATTTATTAAAATAATATTATTATAACCGGCGTTTTTAAATAAATTAAATAATTTTTTTATATAAAGATATTTAAATTATTAATAAAAACGATAAATGTTTTTTTAATAAAATATATAATTATTTTTATATATTTAATGTTAAAAAATAAATATCTTTATTTTTAAATAATAAAGAATGTTTTTTAATTTATTTTTTATATAATAATATTAATAATATTATTATATATTACTTTAAACCGGTTAATATTATATAATAAAAAAAATAAAAACATTAAATATATAATATTTTATATAGTTTATTTTTTATTATATAATAATTATTTTAATTAATAATATAAACTCGGAATTTTTAAATTAAATAAATATACCTCCCGGGGGTTTAATCGATTTTCGTTTTTAAATATTTTTATATATATATTTCGGTTTAAACTTTATCGATTATTAAAATTTATATAATATTAATATTTTATAATTTTTTTTAATATATTTATATATATTCCGTTTAAAAAAAGATTTTATATAAAAGCTTTATAGATTTTTATATAAAATAAAAAAAAATTTAATAAAATAATAAATAAATATAATATTTATAAAATATTATTTTATCGGTTATATAATATTTTAATTTCTTTTTATTTTTAAAGTTTTTTTATCGGTATTCGTAAAAATTCCTTTATATTATTAAAAAAATATTTTATATTTCTTTAATTTAATTCTTTATATTTTATATATTTAATAATATATTATATAAAAATTATGTTATTTCTTTTAACCGTAATTTATTAATTAATATTTTTCTTTTTTATATAAAAATATTTTATATAATAGTTATAATTAAAACCTAGTTATTATATCCTAATTTTAATTATTTTAAAACGTAAATTAATTTTTATATAAAAATTTATTATTATATAAACGAAAGTTTTTTAATTAATTATTAATAAAACGTTAATTAATTATAAATATTTTAATAATTAAATTATATAGGTTATATAGTTTATTTATAAAGTATCCGGTTATTATTTATCGATTAAAAGTAGCTATTATAAAAATTTATAAATTAAAAAAAAAGCTTTTATATATCGATTTATAATAAATAAGAACTAGTTTAAATTTAAAAATCCTTTAATATATTTATATAACGGCCGTATAAAAGTAATTTTCTTTTAAAAAATTTAAACCGAAAGCTTATTATATTAATTAAAGTTTATTTAAAAATATTTTTAAAATATTATATAATATTATATTCGGGTTTTCTTTTCGAAATCGTATAAAAGTTATTCCGATTTAATTTATATAATATTAATTATAATTTAAGTTTATATTAAAATAATTATTAATAAAATAATATATTTTATTTTATCGTTTCTTAGGTTTAATATATTAAAAGAAAAATTATTCCGTATAATCCGTTAACGTATTTAAAAAAAAACGTAATAATCTTTTTTATAAATCTATATTTCCGATATTAAATAATAAATATTTATATTTTATTAACGAAAATATCGTACAATTTATTAATATATATATTTTTTTTTAATATACTTTTTAAAAAGCGAAAATATTTTTATTTTTAATATATACATTATATATTTTATATATTAATAAAACGTTATATTTTATATTATATAATTAAATAAAAGTTTATATAATAGTTTTAAAGGTAAAATTTTAATTAAAAATTAAATAAATATATATATTTTAAAATATTTAAATATTAAGTAATTTAAAGTTTATAGCCGAAAATATATTTATTTATTATTTTATATAATTTAATAATTTATATTTAATTACCGGGTTTATATTAATTTATTCTTTAAGGTTTTATATCGAATTATTTATACGTAAGTTTTATTATAATTATATAAAAGTTAATTTTATAAAAATAAAAATAAGGTATTTAAATATTTATTATATAAGCGTCGGTTATACGATAACCGATAATAGATTTATTATTTAAATTTACGTTTTTAATTTCATTCGAAAGCGTACGAATTTTTTCGCTATAATTAATATAATTAATAATAGGTATCCGCTTTTATTTTTAAAGTAATTAATAAAGCCGTTTTAAAAGCTATAAGTAATAATTAAAAAATATTATATAATTTATTTTTAAAAATTTATAATATAATACTTTATAAACGCCGAACTTTATATATTATATTTAATATACTTAAAAACAACTTATACGAAATATATTCAAATTTAAATTTACATAATACTCAATATAAATATATTAAAATTGTTTCTTTAAAAAATAAAATCGATATTATTTTTTTATATTAATTCCGAGATTTTAATAAACTTTACGAGCTTTTCGTATAACGAATAGTTTAAATAATTTCTATATAAAAAGTTTAAAATATTTATTTTAAAAACGTCGTTAAAATTAAATATTATAAAATACGGTATTTCTAAGTATAATAAAGTTATTAAATATAAAATTAATATATAATTTAAAGACTTTTTTTTCTTTATAAAACTATTTTTAAAAGAGCTTTTTTATATAGCGAATATAATTTTATTTTTTCGAAAAAATCCCTCTATATAAAATTTCTCGGGGTTTAATACAGTTATTTAATTAAAAATCTAATTCAAAACTATCTCGTTATTTTTATTAATTTATAATTATTTTATATAATTATTAATTAATATTAAATAAACTTTAATATTATAATATAATCGTTATAATATTAAATATAATATATTAATTCGATATATTTCCTTTATTTAAAAAAAGATTTTTAAATCCTTTTCGTACGAGGATTTAATAGTCTATACGCTCCGCGTACGTAATCCCCCCTTTTTAAGTATGGCCAGCCCTTAAGCTGGATATACTAATAATAACTAACTCGGTAAAAACTGCTGCTGCCACCGCCAGCCCGGCCCCGCGTATTGAAACCCCTTATTATACTCTCGCACCAGTCCATAATAAGGATGCTGTTTATTTCAAGTGTCCCTACTGTTGCGAAGACCTCCCCACCCTCATTCTGGGGGACAGTCACACAGATGTATGGAAGTAGGTATTCGGTTCTTACACCTCGCGTTATTTATTATACGAGTCTATGTGCTGAATACTAGTATAACAGGGACCATCTGGACCAGGAACTCTGTCCCTACACATGCATCCTCCCAGATTGCCCGAACGCCGATTAAATGTTTGCCACGAAACAGCAGTGGGACTCTCATTGGCAAAGAGACCACAGCGTGAAGGAATACTACAAGTGTATGGCGTGTATCGACAACCCTGTGAGATATGACGAGGCAGCATGGAGAGCTCACACTCTTGATGCACACGCTGGTCATATCTCGGAGGAAGCAATGCAAACGGTACTTGAGATGTCAAGAAGACGCGCACCGACCGAGCTCCACTCATGTCCGATATGCGACTGGCCTAGGTCTGAAAGGTCCCAACCCCCTGAAATCGCCGTTCTGGATCATGTCGCCAAGCATATCTACAACTTCGCACTTCTCGCGTTGCCTTGGGATACCAGAGGTGACCTCGATGAGCGATTGTGAGGTCAATGATCCAGTACCTCCAAGAGATATGCCCGGCTGATCATCCAGGATGATGGAATTGAAGAGGAGGACTATATTCGGGGTGCTATGTGTGATTGGCTGGAGGAGGAATAGCTGTGAATTTCTGGATGTCTGCATTGATTGGAGGAAGGAATGTGAAGCCCATGGTGGCATGCAGTATAAGTGCAAGGGGGGTCTTATAATGTACACGTCTCGCTTTTAGCCACACAGTCTTTACCTGGTGCTTAATGAGGCAAGGAATGTTTCTCGATAATATTTTTCTGTTCCAACACATCATGATTTCTGAGCGATGGAGGCGTTGGCCTCTGACTATTTGCTCAAAGCGGTGCTAAATCCTCGTTTACCCGTTGCCTCTATGCCGAATACCATGAATGCTCGAGATACGTGAGAATCAGCAGCAAGTCGAAGCGAGGCGGGGTGATATCGTAGCACAGCATATCATAAAAAAGGTGGTGACCAAATGCAGCTATATTCTCGTGGCGCAACTAGATCTGTCCAGAAAGCCATGATACGCGGGGCGGTGGAGAGAAACGATAACAGAATGGCACAAATCGAAGTGGGCATTGGCATCGTGGACTGGTTTCTAAGCCTTCCTCTCCGTCGATAGGAAATACCATGCTACGTGGCGATATTACCAGTACCTTAATCTTGGCATGAGATCCGAAATAGTCGATGATTACGTGAGACAGGAGGATTTCAAGTACGGATGCGTCGGGTCATACTTGACCATCACCTGCCAATCGGGACCTTCAGCATGGACTCGGTGAAACCTCCCGTGTACGCCACATACGTGTATGCTGATGCTTACTGCATGGTCAATGTCGGACTCCGGGGTGCGGGTGAATCTCGCTGAATTCACCGCGCTCTTTCACTATTCTTTTGGTCAGCACGTTTCTTCGTCATACTGTACCAGTTAATCCTAAGATATACTCCGCGGCCTCTCTTCTGGTAGTCGGCTGTAATGGGAGACAAAGGGGATCTCACTATCGAGGCGTCGCCTCCGCTCTCTAGAATGTCGTCCACATATTCTGGAGAAGGCGACGGCGAGACGCCCGCTGATACTGGCAGTAAGTTCTCCAGATTTCGTCCCAGCTGAGCCCTCATCGTAGCAAACCAAGGTACTCGTACTCTGTACTAACGAAGTTTAAGCTACCCTGCGAGTTCGACTGTACGATGGTGAATCAGCCACCATAACAGATGCATTCTTTCTGAAGGTGCCCACTGCAAGCATTGATGATGGCGACCTGCTCGACATTCGCGCTGAAATAGCCGGTAGCAAGGCCCATAGAGAATAGTGAGTTACTCTACCCTTGTCTGTAACATGTAATCGACTGACAGCTCTCGTCTTTTATAGCGCACTTTTACGCTTTTGCGACAAGAATGGAGCTACGGTGGAAGATCATTGGACCGCTAAAGAGTACCTGGAGAGTATTGTTGAGGTATAGCAATCTATATTCGCGTCACCATCTTTGGTTAACATCATCCGCTTCAGGTCGAGCCGCAGGGGACTACAATACAGACTGTCTTTCTCAAGAAGGCAACAAGACGTACTCCTGTTGGCAGAATATTCCCCAGTTCAGATCAGAAGTACAATCCCCTTCCCCATACGAGTGTTTGCATTTTGCTGAAAAATGTTGCACCAGGCACCCAGCAGACCTGAGGGAAAATGAGTGGGCTATGTTGGCTCAAAGCAACTCGCTCCTGTATGGATTCACCATCGTCCGTGGCAGCCCGGAAAAGGATGCAGAGCACCCCAAAAAGGATGGGAAGATTTCGATAAGAGGCATAGAAAGAGCAAAGCTTCCAGGTGAGATTCCATGAGTAACGCCCCATTGCTATGTGGCGTGACTACCTCTCGCTCGCTCGCTCAGTGTTACTGATCTGGTCCAACATCTCATACATAGCCTTTCGCTTCAAGGAGAGGAAGATCAACGCGTTTGAACTGAGCAATGATCTGGCCAACGACGCTATCGAGTTGCGCCTCTGCATTCCCGATTTCATCGTGGATGATCGGTCTTACGTGTCTGTCTTCGACACCAGTAACGAGTTGCAGTCTACCTTGGCCAAAGCTTCTTTCTCCGAGCTGGACATTAAAGCATCAACGTACGTATTAACTACAGGCTCCGGTACTCTCTAGAGTACACTAATCATATATTATGCATAGGGGCAGTGGAGTGTTTGGTATGGAGGTGGGGGCTTTCGCGGGATACGGGAAGACCAGCAGACCCGGCTCTCCCCAAGTCACCATGAAGGCCTCGAAGGAGCTGCACGTGGTTCACGCGGTTAGTTGATGGTCTTGAAGAAGTCGTGACCCCATGAGCGAGCCTACTTGGATTCTGACTAACATCGTCCATCGTCAGTTCCCCAGGGTTAATCTGAATCTCGATGAGCACAGTCTGGAGTTGACACCCCAGTGCGCCGACGCTCTCAAGGGCGTCGATGACAAGGCGTCTCTCACGGAGTTTCTCAGAACATTTGGTAGGATATCACCTTTATGAGTCCAGACTACTGATATCTGGCTTGGGTTTCAAGCTTACAACTGGATCCAGGCGAGTTCTTTACGACCAAAGTCCAACTTGGCGGACGGCTGTATGCCTCGGAGGAGACGACCCCAGCCGACGCAGCCAGCTTACAGGAGGCTAAACAGTCCATGAGAGCAACGGCCTCAGCCTCGTTCAACTCATCCCGTAATTCAGGACCCGCCAGCGCCAGGCCCGGCTCTGGCTCTTCCGGTCAGGAGGGCGAATCTCCCAAGTCGTTGGTCCGCCCACTATGCTGGGAAGCAAGTGGCGGCGACCCTCTGCTGTGCAGCAAGTGAGTAACTCATCTCACCAGCCATGCCCGTCGTAATTGGGCCTTTCATTCGCGTAAAATCTGAGGTTGATCGCTGACGATACCTCCCACGGAGCATAGCCCACCTGCCTGGTGCTCGACGGTGGCATCATTTCACAATTGGCGGACCATAAAGGTGAGCAAAAACCACTAACAAGCCTCGAAGTAGGTCTTAAACTGACTCGACTCGATTCCCCCAGCAAGAAAAGGTGCACCACATGATCGATATTCTGGCAAAGTTTCCTGGAAGGGAGCAGTTACAATCCCAAATCAAAGATCTGCCCAACAAAGCGCCTCCGCAGCCCCCTCGATTCCGACTGACGCTTGTCGACGACGTGCCACGAAAACGGCCGCTGAATCTCACCGCGATACCACCGAGTGAGTTCACTGTAGGTGAGTAATCTCCTCGCTCCCTGCCTACGACCTATTGCAAATTCGTCGCGTGGCCGAACTAAGTAACGAACCTGCCACAGAGTCCGCTTGGTCCGACAACTGGTACGGCGAGTACCGACCCGGAGACCCGATCCCGTCCGAGGCCGGCGAAGTAGGCGAAGTGGGATTCTGGAGCTTCCGATGGCCCGAGTACGACCGCCTGGGCCTAGTCAATGGCAACGACGACTTCGAAGCATACGAGGTACTCTACCAATTCCCCTATCGACTCACCGGCGGCGACGCCGAGACGCCCCTGTACGTGAGCAGCTTCCTCGCCGACCGCGATAAGCCCTCCAAGGTCATCAGCAACAAGCTCCACTGCGGCCTTAGTATGGACTCGGGCGATCTCCTCGTCTTCGAAGACGCCGCTGGCGACCCCAACAAGCATTCCAAGCCCATTCGGGCGGGCGCTCTCGTCACCCTGCGCATCATCGAGGTCGCCGACTCGGAGAAGGGGTATGTCAGTTCGGGCGGGGACGATCTCCGTACGGGCGATGACGATACGAGAAGTCCCATCACGACGCTGGGTCCTAGAGAAGACGCGATCGTGTTTCGCTACCAGCCAATTGAGCAAAGGCCACGGGAGGGGAGAGGAAGATAGACAGGCCGATGCCATGCATGGTTCATCTGAGCTGATTGTAGAGAAAGCGGTCATCTTACAGAGACCATGAGATCAGGGCGGGCAGTCAATCGTAGAGGGGCATGACGAACCTGGGTGTAGTCGTCAAGGTTCTCCCACCAGTCCTAGAAGGACAATTCCCCGTACGAAAAAGAAGTTTTTCCATGAAGGCGGTTCATGAACCTGAAAGCATTGCTTTTATTGTCATTGTATATATATATATAAAGTCTTTGACCCGATAAGTAAACAACCCAAAGTGCTGTTTGGCGGGGTGACGCCGACCCCGCGGAGCCGCCTGTCGCTCGAGAGAACCCATAAAGATGATGGGGATTGACGCCCTATAACGCCGCCGAAAAATATGACTTGCTCCGAGTTTCGCCCACAGCCGATGGGGAAGAAGAATAAAAGATAAAAACGCCCTGAAGGAGCGGCAAGCTTGGCCGCCCCTTATATGTTTCGTCATGGTCTCTTTTGTATCATTTGCCTCTCTCCGGTGAAATATGCATCTTTGTTTTGTTGGTATGTCTTCTTCCCCTGCTGCCCATAAAATAGACGAGTCCTCTGTCGTAGTTGGTAGGAATGCTTTTCTCTTTCTCGCTCTCTATACTTGCTTGCATCATGCGATCGGTCGCCCATCCACTTGGCTTGGCTTCGCCTCAGACTCTCTTGCGTCGGCGTTCTTATTTCTTCTTGTCATTCTCAATCACTCGTCCGCCTTCAGCATCGGCATCATCAAAGACTCAGACGATCCAGGCTCAGACGGTCATTACTCCGTACCCGTTTCACGACGCCCAGCTTAAAGAACTTCTCTTCGCCACCTGCCGTCCGGCCGCCAATGTACCACTTGTCCGCACCCCTCGCGTCCCGGAACCCTTCGCTCGAGCTGTCGCTGCCGCGCCTTTGTCCTCGGCCACCTCCGGGTGACGACGTGTTGGGTATCGGCACGCCGGCGTGTCCCGCTCGGGGCGAGTGGATGGGGAGCTGGTTCATGACGCTGCCGGCGCCCGGTGGAGCCGTAGCCGAGCCGGTGGAAGAGTTTGGCACAGGCGTCGAGCTTGCGATGCCGCGGGCGGCCCCCGGCGTGGAACTGGAGGAGCCGCTGGACTGGTTGTGTGTGTGGGTCTTGGACTGCTGCGAGGCCGAGAGGGCGGAGGCGGATGGGGGCGCCTGGAGTCGGAAGGCGGCGAAGAAGGAGGAGAGGAAGAAGGGCCGTTGCGAGGACGGCATCGTGGGGGACGGGTGGTTGGGGAAAACAAGATGCCGGCAGCCGGGTGCGCTGCGTCGATCAAAGGTTGGTTGAGATGGTTGCAGAAGCAAGCGGTGACGGGTGTGTGGTTTGGAAAACCCCGACCGCTGATTGCCCACAAGTTCCTCCGCCGAAAGGGCTAGTAGTGGTGTTTGTGGGTGGTACTTGTGTGGATTGCCGTCGATGAACCCTATTGATTGTCTGAAAGACCTGCGTGTTTTAAACCGAATCGTTTGTCTCTGTCTCTGGTATATGTAGCTGAGTTGGTTGAGGCTTGTTTGTGATGCACCGTTGATTTCGTACTTGTGTGTCCGTGGGGGTGTGAGTACGTGTGTGTTTGCCGTGGGCCCGAGGCTTTTCGCAGGGGTGGTGGCTGTCGGGTTGTCGGGTTGGCTTGGACGCTCGTGTGATTGATCGTGATGCGCAAAAAGCAGCCGTTGATTTGGTGCTTCTGGTTGATGATTTTCCTTTCAACCGGTACCCGTAGCCCCAAGTATTACTAACCTTAAAATGAAGCTCGATTCGAT
Organism: Apiospora sp. TS-2023a; assembly: GCA_038364195.1. Lineage (NCBI taxonomy): Eukaryota > Fungi > Ascomycota > Sordariomycetes > Amphisphaeriales > Apiosporaceae > Apiospora > Apiospora sp. TS-2023a. The sequence continues at coordinate 493,293 of JAQQWQ010000008.1, forward strand.
CCGATGTGCTGGTTTCTTCTTTTTTGTTCGATGTTACAACCGAGAGAAGACCGAAGTATGATCGAACTATAGTGGATTTCGCGGGGGATCGAATATACGGTTGCGTTGCTGGAGAAGCTGGCGTAGAGGGGTTGGTTTGGTTGGTGCAGCAGAAATCGGTCAGGATATCATCGTACGACGCTGCCTGGGTTTTTGGGGAACCGGTTATCTGATTTGATTTGGAAGGGCAAGCAAGAAACCCTTAGCGGTTACGTCGGTTTGTCGTGGTCAAGCACCTGAGGGAGGGTTGCACACACACAAATGCAAATGCAAGTTCGCACATCAAGGCCAGGCCAAGTTCGGGTGAGTGGGCGGTCATCGCACATGCAAGAGCCAGCGGTTTTCCAGGCGACCCGCCTGCTGGCTGGGCCTGGTTCGGGCCAATCAAAGCAAGACAGTTGGTGAGCGAGAGGGCACGCTAGAACGTTAGAACACACACTATGGGTACCCCTCTATCGGCCATTGTCGGATCGTCTTTTTCGCTTTTCGCTCTGTCTTGCTTTCTTTGAGCCCAGCCCACTCAAACGCTCAAACCTCAACCGCTCTCGGAAAAGTCACAGGTCACTTTGCGGGGAGCTTGGCTCTTGTGGGGGATTATTGACAGATCGTACGATGACCCGAAATCCCACTACTAATAATAATACGTCAGCTGGTACATACTGTGACCTGACACCCACGGACTTGGTAGATGAGCACAAGGAAAGAACCGGGGACACCGAGTGGCCGGTTAACCCTCCTCTTCTTCGTTGCGCCACACCACCCAACCCGTATGTGGCTTTTGCGGTTGGGCGAACGGGGTGCCCCCTGAGAGCTCTTTATTAGCAGTACCAAATTCGAGATTTATTAGCAATATTAAGTAGCAATCTCAATCTAGCTATACAGAAATGCCCTTACAATTACCACATGAAACGCTGCACGTTGCCACCATCGAGAAGAGTCCCGTCCTCAGCTTTCCAGTAGAAAGGTCTTGTCAGGAAGATGTACATGGTCATGACGTTGATGAGAAGGAACCAGATGGATTCCAAGACCAACCTGACATCATACCGATTGCCGACCCGTACCAGCCAGATAGACGACGGCTTGTCTGTCGCAATCTGGTCTGTTCCGAAGAGGTCGTCCATCGACCACGCAGGCACCAGAAGTCTCCAGAACACCCAAGGCAAGATGAAATACCGGGGCTCCACCAGCGGCGCCGTCATGAGCGACAAGGTTGTTGTCAGCAGGAGAATGATGACGGTGGATGTCGGAGGTGACTGTGAAGCTCCGCCATTCAAGATTGAAAATGAAGGCCGAGTTGCAGAAGAAATGATGATGCTGGGTGTGGTGGTTGCAGGCTTGGAAGATTTGCTGTCGTATAAGGCAGACCAGGAAAGCCAGCCGCAGAATACGTACACGGGTACAAGTGCATGCCTGACGATGCTTCCCCGGAGAATAGAGTACCGGAAGATGTAGAACATGTAATGCCGATTGTCGGCGAGAGTGAAAGGATGGATGATGGTGTTGAAGTGAACAATCAGCAAGCCCATCACCAGGCATGCGCCTACCAGAAGCGTCGAGAGTAGCGGGCCATTGGAAAATACGGCATTGAACACTTTCAGAGCAAACTGGTTCTTCTCAGAGTGGTTTTCAGACTCGCGAAGCCAGCTACTAGCTGAAGGTTGCGATGACTTTGTAAGAAAACGACATGCTGCGCTGAGGCATCGTACAACTTGCGGAATGAACAAGGGTGCCGAGAAGAATGCAAACAGAGGCCAGATGTAGAGCATCTGGGCTGCATGCAGAGTGGCAACGTGGTTCGACTTATCGCCCAACACGACGCCTTCGTTCCAGACGACAAATGCCGCGAAAAGACACAAAGTTATGATGTGGGGATAGATTCGTCGCAGCAAGGTGAACAGATTCCAGCATGCAGCACAGACAAGACTGAGGACACACAGAGCCAAGTCGCCCGGCCATGCATCGCCGACAGGAGGGTCGTATACTTCACCCAGCGTAAACCGCCAAGGGAAGAAATGGAGCTCTGCACCGCCCACAGCCGGATCATAAACATGACCTTTTATGTACCGCGGCGGAAAGAGCTGGAACTTTGAATGTATCGCAGTGAAAGGAGCATCGGCAGGCTCCTGGTTGAGATCCTTGAGAGCTGCCACGGCTTCCAGGCCGCCCATGTACACGACAACCCAGAACACGTTGGTTTGTCTCATGCCCAGCGCACATACACCCAGCGCGATTGTGTAAAGATCATTGAGAAAGCCGGGAGGTCCAGTTTTGGTTGATACCCTCGCCGAGTGATTGGAGTAAGCCACGAGAACGACACACGTGGAGAGGACATCGGTGTAGAACAGGCCGGAAAAGAAGAACAAAACCGGGAACAAGGCGATATTCAGACCCGAATGCAGTGCAAAGTTTGACCTGAGGGGAGACGACCGTGCTCCCTTGGTGGTGAATTGGGAGAAAGTCGCGAAGAGTGAGGTCAACAGGATGGCGACAACATTAAACTGGCGGAGGGTTTGAGCTGAGCAATCAGTCTTGCCCACCAAACGCGACCATGCTATGGCACCAAGATACCTGCAAAATGTGAGTTAAAAGACAACATAATTAATAAACTGGATTATCTTACAGTCCGGGAGGAGTAGTGATCTTGTCGTCCCATTGCGAGTATCTGCCCTGGCAGTAGACCTGGGTCTGCGGGATGTGGAAGAACTCGTCCTTTTTACCCCTGATTAGTTCCTTGCTCATTGTAGAGGACGCTCATCTTGGCGACTTACCAAGTACGGTGAAGGCACATATACATTAACGTAATTGAGCCATATCGATGCGAACACTACAAGGACCGAGTTGAAGATCCCAAATTTGACGATTGCGTTTACACTGAGTTGGTCGCGTTTGTACAGCTGTGAGAAATTCCCCAGTGCGATGGCGAGCACGCCTGAAGAGGCAATGAGAAGGAATTTCTGACCCAAGACCAGATCTAGGGCCTCAGACAGAAACTCCATGATGAAAACTCGGGTGGTTTTCAAACCATGACCTTCTGGTATACAGGCAAGGCAACAAGAGAGTGCGATGTGCTGCTGGCAATTTGTTGCCGACAAGTCTCAGATCTCAGATGAGGAAGTTGCGATGTGGCAGCTGCGATCCAATACAGGAGGAGTGGAAAGACAGTGTGGAGCCAGAGCTTGGTGAGCATTGACACACTGTATCTTTGGGTCAGTAATTCAGCATTACTTCAAGAACGGGTATCCGCACACTGTCCGGCGCTTTCTCCAATCATATGATAAGTGCTTCTTGTTTACTTCGACTATGAGAAAAAAGGTCGGGACTGATAAGTGTTGGTAACCTGTCAATCTACCTATGCCTTGTAGGAGACGTGAAGTATTTGGATGAATCAAAATGCCCTGTAGCATCTGCCAACTAATAGTCGCCGATTCGTAGTCCAGTCTCTAATCCCTGGCGAAATCCCTTTCGTTCTACAAACTCCATGATTTGAAAATCGAACATATAGGCCAGCTTCGTTGCGCTTACTGATTGATCTCCAGTGTCAGGATATACGCTACTTGATTTGGGTTGAGCGACTTGGCCGGCTTACACATGTGCATTCATGAGTTCATCTACTTAGCTTCATCCTCCACTCCTCTTGAACGTTGGCCGATCCTCAGATCTAATATGTAGCTGAGAAGCGGAACGACAGGCTGCTGATATCTGCATTCTGACTGGCTTGCCTACACCTACAGCTATGAATAGATCCAAGAATTCTCCAAGGGCTGCGACAAGTGACAAGAGCGTACAGAAGGCTAGCCGCATGCTACTGCAACTGCCGCACTGTACCTTGGACCCCTGCAGCTAGGCCGTTTGGAGCTTAAGTCCCACCCCCACGGCAACGCAAACACCCTAAGCTTTTTGACTGCATTCCATTCATCGGACCTTAACTGATCTGAGAGACGTACGACATCATACCCAAAAGCCTCAATTCGACCGAATACCCTCCGTGTCGACTTTTTCTTTCTGTTAATATTCCCCTCCTCCCATTGAGTGCTATTACCCAAGTATGCAATCGCCAAAATGGCGCCCTCAATCCGATTCACACAGCGAGCCGCGCGCTCTTCCACAGCTCTCTTAGCTCAGTCCTTGACGAGACAACAATGCCCACGCCTCTCGCGGTCTCTGCCCGTCAAGCGATATAACTCGAGTACTCCGACTACTTCTACCACACCTGCTCTGCATTCGCCGCCTTCTACGTCGCCACCCGTCACTCCCCCAAGCACCCGCGGCCTCCTCGTCAACATCGTCAGCACCCGCCACTCCCCCGACCCCAGCGGCCTCGTCAACATCGTCCTCGTACTCTGCGCCGCGAAGAGCCTCGTACGGCGCCTTCCGCGCCAAGATACTGCTCTACTCTACGATTCTCGCCACTTCAGGCTATCTCGCTTACTTCTACGCCACCGACACCCGCGCCTCTGTCCACCAATGGCTCGTCCCGCGGCTGATCCGCACCATCTGGCCCGATGCTGAGGATGCCCACGACGTCGGCGTGAAGGCAATGAAGTCGCTCTACCCGGTCAACCTGCACGTTCGTGAGCGCTCCGGCGCCAACGCGGACGCTGGTCTGGGCCTGTCCGTCTTCGGCCACCCCCTCGCGAACCCGATCGGCATCTCGGCGGGTCTGGACAAGCATGCCGACATCATCGACCCGCTCTTCGCCCTCGGTGCCGGCGTGGTGGAAGTGGGCGGCTGCACCCCGCTCGCCCAGCCGGGCAACCCCAAGCCGCGCATGTTCCGCGTCCCCGGTATTGACGGCCTCATCAACCGGTACGGCCTCAACTCGCACGGTGCTGACGATATGGCTATGCGCCTTCGCAACCGTGTCCGGTTATATGCCCGGGCCAATGGCTTGACTGAGGCCGAGGTGCTGAACGGCGAGGGCTCCGTCCCGCCCGGAAGTCTGGCGCAAGGAAGACTCCTGGCGGTGCAGATTGCTAAGAACAAGGACACGCCCGAGCAGGACGTTGGTGCTGTGAGCAGAGACTACACTTACTGCGTCTCGCGCCTGGCGCCCTACGCCGATATCCTCGTGGTCAACGTATCTTCGCCCAACACCCCCGGCCTTCGCGACCTGCAGGCTGTCGAGCCCTTGACCGAGATCCTGAGCGCCGTGGTAGACGAGGCACGCCGCGCCGACCGCAAGACCAAGCCCAAGGTCATGGTGAAGGTCTCACCTGACGAGGACGAGGAGGCCCAGATGGAAGGAATTGTCCAGGCAGTCTGGCGCAGCGGTGTTGACGGAGTGATCGTTGGCAACACCACCAAGCGCCGAGTCGGTGTCGTCCCGCCGGGAGTGGCCGTTACCGCTAAGGAGGCCGCCACCCTGGGCGAGACGGGCGGCTACTCGGGCCCCATGATGTTCGACCGCACGCTGAACCTCGTGAAGCGGTACCGCAAGATGCTGGACGGTCAGAGCCTGGCCCTCACCCAGCCGGGCGCGGACGGCAAGCGCGCGGTCCATGACGAGAATAAGGACATTGTCGACGAAGCCGTCGGCGCCAGCCTGGGCGGTATTGAAGGGACACCGACGGGCATGGTCGAGGACGACATCCACAAGACCCCTCTCTCCAAGTCGTCCACCCGCAGCCGCGAGACGGTTGACGGCTCTCGTAACCAGAAGGTCATCTTCGCCACCGGCGGCATCTCCACGGGAGAGCAGGCCCTCCAGATTCTCAACGCAGGCGCCAGCTTGGCCATGGTCTACACGGGGCTGGTGTACGGGGGTGCTGGCACGGTTACCCGCATCAAGGGGGAGATGAAACAGGTTATGGAGGGTGGTAACGAGAAGAAGGCTTGAATATAACATGCGAAGAGCGAGAGAAAGAAGTTGGAAGTATTTTATTTGCGGTTTAGGCAAAAACAAAAATAGCATTACAGGGCAGAGAGAAAGGTGATGATTGATTCAAAGAAGAAATGAACAGTTTCATGGTGTATGATAGCGATACCAGGTTCTGATGAGGGGGTTTCAGCGAGGTCATATGTACATCACGCGACAAGAGGTTTGCCCATAGAGCAAGAACAGCATAGAGTACAATGCGAATTTGGCCAAGGAGAGCCAACAGTTGTCAGTAAACCATTGTCACGTAAAGCTTCCCCGTATAGTCTCAAGTCAAGTGTGTGGTAAGAAAGCAGAAGTCTATTGTGTCATTTTGTACAAGAGTTGGCCGGCCATGCTTGGATTATCCATTTCGCATTGCTGTTCTAGTTCCCCTTAATAATGCTGCTGCTTGCCTTCTAACCTCTCTTCTCTACCACGCACGCGTACGCTGAATTGGGTATCGACCAACCATCATAGGGAGAGACGCTGCAGATGCTCTTGTTGGCGGTGCGCTTAGAAGGGGTTGTCGGAGGCGGGGATGTCCTTGATGTAGTAGTTGCGGAGGCCGGGGATCTTCATCAGGATGTCGTTCTGCACGCGCGGGATGCCGGAGGCGTAGAAGATGACGGCGAAGAGGGCGACACCACCGAAGGCGCCGGCCTTCATGCCCCTGTAAACGCAAAAAGCCACATGTCAGCCGATTTGTTTCTAGTTTCGCAGCCTTGACTGTTCTGCCTAATTGACTGCCTCAGACTGGGTGGGAGTGCAACTTACAGCTGGGTGAACTGCTTAGGAGTCCATCCGGCCACGTTAGGCTGGTAGTGGTACCTGTTTGTTGGTGAACCTTGGTCAGCCAGCTGTCGCAGAAACCGTAATATGTGTCTCCGACTGGCGAAATATAAAATATCGAGGCAGTTGTCCTGTCGTTCCCAGAGTCTGGAGCCCCCAAATATATTCGCCAGCAATTCCTTCAACGAAAATACGACTCCGACCCTTTCCCCTAGACGAAGTATATCCCCCATAATCGACAAAATGGAGCGCGCTCCGCTCGAAGACTTGTATTTCCACTCACTTAGGACCGTATGGGCTCTTGTAGGACGGGTAAGCGCTGTTCTGAGGGCCGCGGCCGCGGATGAGCTCTTGCTACAACGGAGACGAGAGTTAGCAGCTTCTCTTGCATCTTCTTCCAATCAGTCGATACCCGGCAGTTGGCCAGATGACTGCGAGTCGTCGTCGGAGAGCGGAGCGGTGCGAGACGGCGAGTTTGACGAAGATGACGGAGATGACGGAGAGTTGGTCGGCGACGACGACAGCGACAGCGACGACTTCGTGGTGATCTAATTGGATCTCGGGGGGTTGCAACGTACCGTCTTCTCGAAAGGCATGGCTGCGAATGTGGGATGGGCGGACAATTGGGGGTGGTGCAATTGGCGTTGTTCGTTCGGTTGAGGTTTCGGTCGGTAACTCAGCTCTTGCGCGACATTCAATCTTCAATTCCTGAATTCTGAAGAGTCCCGGAACAAGCCGACCGGATCAGCCTGCGCACGCAAGCCACAGCAACTCTTTTTGGGTGGAAGCTTATTGGATAGACATGCAGCAGCCACACTCACTTGGAGCTTGAGCCACACCGCCTCCTTCCCCAAATTCGCATTCCTGAGCTGGTGTGGAGAAAGCAAGCGGCTGCTGCTATCAATTGTCTGTGCCTGCTTTTGCGTTCATCCATTCATTCCACTTGCATCTGTTAAATTAATAGAACCGACTGATCTTTGGAGATCGTCGAGGTCGCAAGACCGCAACAGGATCGGGTTTTCTTATTACTTGACCACATACATAATACTCCATCGCCAACTCTTTTTCTTCTCAACATTCTCTTGTGCATTCAGCCAGTCATGGATAAAGTAATCGACGTGCGCTTCGAGCGCATGGAAAAGGCCCTCGCGAACCTGGTCGATTCCATCGCCAAGTACACGCCCAACACCCACGCGGCCACCGAGCTGGACGCCGCCCAGGCCGACCTGACCCAGGGCCTCGAGGAGCTGCAAACCCACCAGCGTAACCACGCCCGGATCCAGCAGCTGCGCAGCGTCTCGGCCAGCCTCGACGGTCAGATCAAGGACACGCTGATGCAGCTGGCCCAGGCCCGCAAGGAGCTGACAAGCACCTCGACCACCGTCTTCCCCGAGAAGGGCACCTACCCGATCAACTACACCGAGCTCCTCAACTACGGCCGCCACATCGCTAAGACCACTGTTCCACCGTCAGGCGTCGCCAACGCTCCCCCGCTCACCGCCAACAGCAGCGCGCCCCCGACCCAGCCGGAGAGCGCCGTCGAGTCGGCTGCCCCTACTCCGGGCGGCACTCCGAACGGCGTCGCTTCTGCCCCCAACGGCGCGCTGGACCAGCTGTCTGGCCAGCAGACCACTACGGCTCTACCCGACCACATACAAGACAGTCTGAACCCGCTGGCAGGCGCCATGTTCGTGCCGTGGCCCAGCGAGGCGCACATAAGAAACGGCGCGCTCGCGCAGCTGGACTTCTTGTCCAGCCGTGGCATCGACCCCGAAGGCTTCGATCCGGATGAAGAGGAGGCGGAGAAGAAGCGCAAGGAAGAAGAGGAGCGGGCACGCGAGGAGCAAGACCGTCTGGACCGAGAAGAGAAGGAACGCCGCATCAGGGAACAGATGGAGCTCGCCAGAGCCGAACAGAAGAAGGCGCGCGAGAAGGAGGCGGCCGAGCGAGAAGCCCGGGGCGACACCGGTAATGACGGTGCTCAGCCGGGTAGTGCTGGCGCGGCCGGCTCGAGTGCCGGGGCCAATAAGCAGGCCCAGTTCCAGTTCCTCCAAGACGACGATGACGAGAGTGACTAGGCAGTGCCCGAAGCATACATGTACAACGAGGAAATTCACCCATGGAGATGATCGTCATTCGGGGTGTGTGTTTTGCGGCAAGAGCCGGTTCAGCAGACCATTGATTGTAGTGGGTCGCGCGAACGTCTCAGGGGCGGATTCCACTCTGATAAATGGGCGGTGTATTCTTAGATTCAATCGCGAGCACTGGAAACTCGTTGCCCCGGATGCTAACGCAAGTTCTCGTTTGAGGGCATTACCAAATGTTTCATCCGATAGCCCTCCCAACTAGTGTATTTACGGCTAGTCATCCTACTTTAGGGGATCAACATTCCAAAGAAAGGCAAAGTCTACAATTCCAGTGATAGTCGACCTCGTCATCGTCCATTTATGTGTTGCAGGGACGATCTTGACGAAATCTGTCTCGTGTGAATATTGCCCACTTGTCTTATCAATAGTTCTTGGACTTATCCCTCCAATCTCGTCCCTTCGTTCTCTCTCATTCAGTTTCTGTCACAACTAGATTCTCCGATTCCTCCATCCCGCATGGAACCCATGTGCATCTTGGGTCGAATGTCGTGACGATGCCACGAGCGTGTCTACGGATCGCCTGCGGGCTCATCTTCCTGGGCGCGGTGGTCTTTCTCATGTGTATTCCCCGGGAGCTGGCCTTGACGCGTGCCGTGTACGAGTACCATCGGAAGCTCTCCTTGGGCACATCGGCGAGCAGCGGCTGGTACGAGGAGTCGGATTCTCCCATCCCCCAGGGCCAGCAGGCAGCATTTCGCCGGGTGAGAAATCGTCGGCGTCATCATCGAGTCTCCAGCAACAGCAGCAGCAGGAAAACATATATCCCCATCTGGCGAACCTGTGCCGGGACACGCCCTGGAACCCAAACCTCACGATCCACTGTCACAGCGGTTGCGGTCCCGACCAGCTTTCGCTGTGCGGTGGCCTGGCCGAGGCCCGGAACTGCGTCCAGACCTGTCTGCGCCTGGCCATTGGTGCGGGCGCTGGAGGCGGGCTCATCATACCCCCGATCGTCGCGGCGGGGACAGACAACAATCAGTCTGTGTGTCCCGGCCGCTTGTGGGATATGCCGGGCCTGCAGCAGACGCTCGGGAACTGGTGTCCCGGGCTTAAAGTGCGGACCACGGCTGCTTGTCGTGGTGGCGACGACGACCGCAAAGATGGCAGCACGAGCGACAAGACCGAAAGGGGAGAGGAGGAGGAGCGGCACATCAAGACCGTGAACTTGCCGTCCCGATCCCAACAGGGCACGCACTTTAGTATTATCACATCTTCGTCCTCGTCAACGTCCTCGTTCAGAAAAGTGGTGGAAGGTTTCCTCCACGAGGCCAGCCTCGGTGCCGAGCCGGTCGTGGTACGCTACAGCGACCCGTACTTGGCTTGGGACTATGCGCGCAGCGGCGAGACGGCGACGTTGCGCCGAGACTTGTTTCGGGCGTTACGGTACAATGCGTCGCTACTTGCCCTGGGCCGCGTCGTCCACGACCAAATGGCAGAGGCCGCTGGGAAAGATGGTCGCTTCATTGGCGTACATCTCCTCGGCGAGGACGAGTGGTCCAAGGCGGGATCTGGTGGTATTGAGGCCTTGATCAGGGGGTATGTGGAAGCGATGCGGGGGATCGGTTCCCCTTCTGCGGCTACTCCTACCGCTGGCGCCAGTCCCGGCCGTGGCGATATGAGGCGGAGGAGGAGGGGTGTTGGTGGCAATGATGCAGCCACCTCTGACGACCAAATACGGACGGTCTATGTGAGCTGCAGAGATTCGACAGCTCTCCAAAGGTTCCGAGAGATCCTGCAGCCGCTTAATTATACGGTATACGACACGCGGACGCTTCTGAAACCTGGGGATGATGAAAATAACCACCAGCATGGCAACGCGACACTACTGGCACAAGTCGAGGCCCTAGGTCACGACCAGCGGGACGTCGTTGAGTACGAGGCGCTCGTGCGCGCCCGGTACTGGCTGGGTATCAGCACGTCGCCCCTGTCGACACTAGTCGCACACGCGCGAGGCGAGATGAACGTCGAGGAGGAGGCGACGGTGACGTCGGACTGGTTCGAGAAGTACGCCTACCCACACAGCGCCAGGATCGCCGCACCCGACGGCAGCGCGGCGCGTCGGGAGTATGCGCGGGATATGGTGGTCCGGGGTGATCGGTTTACCAAGCTGCTGGCGGTCAGCGGGGATGATATTACGGATTATTTCCCCTGAGTCGAGGCGCCAGAAAGGATTTGTGTACTTGGATACATTCAGGACATGAATGCAATTAATTGGGTTGGGCACTACGGAGTTTTTGGATCGTCAATTGCAATTCAACATACCTGCTCTTTAATCGGATCGGCATCACAATCTCCTGGAAATTGCTTGTGGTTTTCTTCGGAATTATTCCGCCACGCACAAGTAGTTCTGACCCAAAATAAACAATACTGTAATTACCATTAGCTATCAGAGGTTGGCATAGAAAGACGTACTACATGAATCAATTGCTTCTTTGCGGTACAGGCGCTGTGGCACCCCTGAGTCTCACGTGACGAGGGGTTCGTTACCAATCCGCCGGGTGCAACTCCAATATCACGCCACAACAAGGACGGCTCAATGTCTCCTCACTCATGTCCACTCCGCCCTTTGTGTAATTAGTCTCACTCTGACATTTGAGACATGGAACCGAAACGCATGGCGAGCGTAGTGAGCCGCATGAAGCGCGTAGCCTTGCGGGGCCCCGAATGCTTCGGTTCGCGGAAGCCCGTACCCCGGGACCCCGCGCGGCCTTCGTTGGCGGGATTCCCCGACCATCTCCTGTCGCTCATCTTGGAACACCTGGCCGAAGACGACCTTATCAAGGCGTCGACGATGTGCCTTTCTCTTTATGAGCAGGCACGATACGTCCAGCACCGCGTCGTTCGTATCAATCTGGATCACGAGCATCGCGAACACGTCAAGAAACGCCTTGATCTTGTAGCACGTCGTGGACTGGAGCCAGCCATCCGTGTTCTTGAAGTTACCGGTATGATACGCTTCAGAGTAGATAAGGAGGAAGCCAAGGAGATCCTCGACCAGCTGGGTTCTCTAATACCCGGCATGACCGGGCTTCGTAATCTTCATTGGCGGCTCTTGACCCCTCAGACCACGGCGGCACTTCCGCCACCCCTGCTCGACTCCCTGCCCGTCCGGTCGCGACTGCACGTATCCTTCTACTGCGGTGCCCAGGGTGCTGCGGCAGCACGTAACTTCCTCCTGGGCCTGAAGAACAACCAGAACCTCCAGACCGTGACGTACGAAGTAATGTATTTTGAGTCGCCCCAGGAAATGCCCACGACCATGGCGGCATTGAAGGAGGTACTGCTGTCGTGTCCGAACCTAACCCGGCTCTACGCCAAGAGCGCGGACCCCAGCGTTAAGGAACTCAGCCGCTCGAGACAATTCATTTCCCTGAACCTCGCGGATGGCGAGATCCCCGCGGCCGTGGCACTCGAGGAAATCGGCCTCGGAGCGTACGATTGGGGGGGCCCGTTGTCTCGGCGGGCAAGACGGCCTGCCTGACGGCTCGCGTCCCGAACACCTCCACTGGGCCGAGAAGCTGGATTGGTCGCGTTTGACCAAACTCCACGACGCGGACGAGATCGCGGCCCAGCACCTGGTCCCCAAGATGACGAACCTAAAGTACCTCGAGCTGGGCCCCGACCAATCCGACCACTCGCACCTCGTCGCGCAGGTCTGCTCGCCGCTGGAGGGACTAAGTTTCGCTGGCCACATGTGGGCGGGACGCATCATCAAGGACTCGCACCAACCTCACGCCCTCGACATTGCCGCCGACAAGTTCGGCGCCAGCTTGCGGGAGCTGAGGGTCCATGGCGCCAGCGTGGACACCCATCACGTCTACGGTAGCCCGTCGGAGCTGCTCGAGCTGGGCCGCGGGCTCCCCCGCCTCGAGACGCTGGAGCTAGACGCCAAGATGGACGATGGCGGTGGCGGTAACGGCGGCAGCGACGACAATAACAAGAACGACGACCCGCCTTGGGCGGTCTACCTAGACGCTATCGCTGAGGGGTTCCAGAGCTTAAGGACGCTGGAGCTGTGGACAAAGCAGCCTGAGGTTTCCGAGTCCTCGCCCCCGATCGCGACGAGTTCAGCACGTCGCATGTTCGTGCGCCTTCGGGAGAGGAATCAGCACATCCAGCGCTTGGTACTCCATTCCGGAAGCATCAGACAGAGTGACCATTACTCCATGGCTGTCCACTGCAGCTTCATCAGCCTCGAGTGCACCGTTGCCTACAAGAGCGACGCGAGCGGTGACCACAACAGCTACATCCGCGTCACGAGCCCCGACCTGGGATCGGAGCTGAACCTGTGCCTCGACGACTTCGCGCAGATGACAGAAGGAGACAAGCGCCGCCCGTCCTGGAGTGGTGACGTGAGCAAGCTCGACGAGAGGAGCATGCTACTCAAGGCCGCCCTCGAGGGGCCCCAGGTCCGGCGAGACTGGGAGAAGTGGCGGGCGAAGCTGCCGCCCTGGAAACAACAGCATCGCTCCGTGCGCCGCACATATAGGAATGCTCGGTACATGGCCCGGATTGCGAACGAGGTCACGGGCGGCGAGTTCTGATGCGAATGACGACGGGCGGCTTGATTGGAATTGATATCAATTACTGCTTGGTTTGGCTGGAAGCAGATTAGCAACATGGCGCGCTGTTAAACAAAACCAGTTCCGATTGCCCTTTTACGATGAACCATGCTCACATTCGTTTGGTGTTTTCCGACTTGCTTAGCTAGTAGAACAAGCAAGGGGTGGCATCCATGTTCCTCCGAACCCCGCGTGATGAGGGGGCTGATGTTGTTGTTTGTTACTACCATCCCTCCGAGACGAACCAACGCCACGCCAGAATAACGGCAACCTCCAACTTTCCTTTTCTCCTCCGTATCTCGTAAGGAACCAGCCTCCGCCTGACTTCTATAATGCGACGAAAGTGTGGTAAGGTGCGGAAGAGCGACCGCAAGAAGTTGCCACTCAACATTCGCGCGCGACAGCCTGTGCCGCTCGACCCCACGAAGCACTGCCTGGCGCAATTCCCCGGCGAGCTTCTTCTGCTCATCTTGGAACCCTTGCCCGTGGAAGACCTCCTTCGCGTGGCGCTTGTGAGCTCCCGTTTCTACGACCATGCCCGAGACGTTCAATTTTACGAAGTTTGCATTGATCTGAGCGATCGTCGACAGCATGTCCTCCGATATCTCGATCTCGTCTGGCGCCGGTGTCGGGTCCCCGTCATTCGCAGCTTGACGATCAAAGGCCATCTCCGGGACGAGACCGCCGAGGCGGAGGGGGACGAAATCATCTGGCGCGTCGAGACCATGCTCTCGGATATGTTTGATCTCCGCGACCTACACTGGGGGTGCGGAACCGAACCACGACGGTGCCGATTCCGCGTTTCCTGCTGAAAGATTTACGCGCAGGGACACGTCTGCACCTCACGTTCCTTCATGACTGCCAGGATGAGAACCAAGCACAGGCGCAGGACTTCCTGGCGCGCCTCGAGGGCAATCCGAACCTGAGGACACTTGTCGCCGGCGTGCTTCGAGGTAAGGGCGGGGACCGGGATGGAATTCTGCGTGGGCTGAAGGGTCTTCTGACCTCGTGTCCGAACCTCACCAGCTTCTCCGGGGCGGATTATGATGACCAACTACACAGAGGTCCCCGCACCTTCGCCGTCGGGCTGGGGCTCGTGGCGGGAGAGCGCCCAGCCGCTCCTCTCGAAGAGCTCGGCCTGGAGACGTACGAGTGGGCCTCCCTGGGATCGTATCGCGACGGCGTCAGCTGGTACCCGTGGGACCTGGAGCGCCGAGAATGCCGCTACTGGGCCGACCACTTTGATTGGTCGCGCCTGACAGTACTCCGCGGCGTCAACGATCATACCGCGCAGTTTCTCGTCCCCAAGCTGACCAACCTGCGGCGTCTGGAGGTGGGCGTCTCCCACATGTACGTGTGCGAGCGGGACGTGCTGGCACAAGTCTGCTCGCCGCTGGAGGCCCTGAGCTTGACCGCCTACACCGAGGTGATTGAATCGCCTGGCGACCCCACTGGCCCTCATTACGAAAGGTGTTTCCGCCCCTCGGGCGTCCTGCGGTTCGGCGCCACGCTGCGGGAACTGACGCTCCTGGAACCCATCTCCAACCCGAGTCTCCACGAGCTGAGCCTGGGCCTCCCCCGCCTGGAGACGCTGGCCCTGCTGGGTCACCATGCGGGTGTAAACAACCCCGCCTTCGACCCGGTCAACACGGACCGCGGCCGAACGCTCGTCGAGGCCGTCGCAGGCTTCCCGAGCCTGCGGTCCCTGGAGCTGCGGACGGTCCAGAAGGCCCAGCCGCCGGCCTCGAGCATCTACGCGGCCGACCCGCCAGTGGCCGCTGATGTGGCACGTGCCATGTTCGCCCATCTCCGGGCGAGGAACGGGCGCGTCCGGCGCCTGTTGCTGCACTCCGGTTCGCACCAAAAGAGCCGTATGGACGGGAAGATGTGCACCCACTTCATCCACCTCGAGTGCCGCCTGGCGTACGAGGCCTGCGCAGGCGGCAGTGGAAGTGGCAGCGGAAGTGGCAGCGGGGACGGGAACGGGGACGAGGACGAGGACAATTGCAGGGACGGCTCTTACGTCAGCGTGTCGAGCCCCGACCTCGGCTCCGCGCAAAACTTGGAGCTCATCCGACTCGCGCGGCTGCCGCCGAAAGACCGCCCGACTCGGCTCGTGGCCGAGCTCGACGAACGGGAGATGCTCGTCAAAGCCGCTCTCGAGGGGGCCCAGGTGCGGGAGGACTGGGACTCCGTCCAGCGGCGGAAGGCCATCCAAGCCAGGATCGCAAGCAAATACAGCCAGCAAGTCGAGAACGAGAGAAAAGAGGAGTCGCTTCTCGAATCTGGTCAGCAACTTACGCGAGAGCCGGAATAAGATGTGGAAAGGATTCCTGTCCCAGATAGGCCATACCATGCGAGACCCGCCGGGGTCCTGAGTCAGGCTGAGCAGGGGGTCCCGGTCTGGCTGTGCCGCGCAGATGCAGACGCGAGATGCAGGCCGATGGAGGAAACCCTGCGCCGCAGTTTTTGGGACCCGGAATCGGGGAGCCGGGCCAATCTAGATGTGCCATGTTTCTGGGTCTCGAGGCCGCTAAGCCTCTTTTCGAGTCTGAGTAAGCCCGAGAACACGCGAGAACAGATGTCAGCTCCGTCCCCTCTCCGTCCAGCTGGGAAATTTGGGCGCGGCGAGCCTGCCAACCGTGGCACTATTGATCGCGGACGCGGGCTGCAGTCATCTCGTATGACTATTCCCGCCCAGATAACTGCAGAATAGGGTTAGAGGTCTCGTGTAACCAATTTGAAGGGTCCTTTGGTTCGATAGATTAAGTTGTATAAGATGACCCGAGGTTTGCACCTCTTAGACTGTTTGCCGATCGTTCTCTGTCAGCAGCTCTAACCGTCTTGTAAAATCGTTGCTGCACGTCTTGTTAAGCATTGCATTGCCCTCTGGAAAATGGGTCTCTCTTCGTGGACAACTGCCTTCTTGGCGCTCGTGGCAACCTCCGCCCTGCCTGTCACGGCGGCGCCTTCGCCATCTACTACAAGCGAGACGTGCGCCCGGCCTTATGTGAGGAAAGAATGGTAGGTTGGCCCGCTTATTTCCTGATCTCGATATATCTTGAATGCATCTGCAACCAATCGAGAAGTCCGAGCACTCAATGCACGCTACACCCACAGCCAACCATTGGACAGAGGCTGACTCAAAAGCATGATGACAATAGGCGCCACTTGACAGATGGGCAGCGCCAGCAGTACATTGGTGCCGTGCAATGCATGATGAAGCAGCCGGCTACCGCTACTGCTACCTTGTCCATCGTCCGCAACCGTTTCGAAGACTTCCTGGCCACTCACGTCGCCCAGACCGACTTCGTGCATTTCGTGGTGAGCATTGCCCCCACGCAGCTGTTGATGCCTTTAGCCGAGCAACGTAGCTACGACATCCGAGACAGTCCACTGACACTTCCATCTTCAAGGGCATCTTCTACCCCTACCACCGCCTTCTCCTCCACGAGTATGAGAAGGCCCTCTGGTCTTGCGGGTGGGACCGCAGTCTCGGCCAACCCTTCTGGGACTGGACCTTGGACACGGGCAGCAAAGACGACTTCCTGAACTCGCCTATCTTCGACACGACCCTGGGCTTTGGCGGTAACGGGGCCTTTATCCCTGGCAACCTGAGCCACCCCGAACTGCCTGGCTTTGTAAGTTCTACTGCTGATTTCCCAATCCCGGGTTTGTCTTCAATCAGCTGACAACTAATTCCATCGATAGACGGTCGGGCCTCCCAACGACATCCCCGACCGCACCGGCGGCGGCTGCGTGGTCGACGGCCCCTTCGCCGGCCTGGGCACCTACTTCGGCCCCCAGAACAACACGGAGCTCAAGGATGCCCTGCGCTGCCTGCGCCGGGACTTTTCGTACGACTCGCTCGCTCAGCGGGCCTCTCCGGCCAAGATCCAAGAAGCCATGGCCCTGCCCAACTACGGCGACTTCGAGTTCGTGACGGACTCGCAATCGTACCACCCGGCCGGCCACTGGGGCGTCGGCGGGCTCTACGGAACCATGACCGACACCTATGCCTCGCCCGCCGACCCGATTTTCTTTCTGCACCATTCTAATGTGGATCGGTCGTGGTGGTCGTGGCAGATGCGGGATTTGGCGGGGCGCGAGAAGGATATGTCGGGGCCGCTCGTCATGTTCGACTACACCAACCTGTTGGGTGGCAACGCGACGCTGGACACACCGGTTTGGGTCGGACTTGGGGAGAGTCGGGTCGAGGTTAAGGTGGCGGATCTTATGCATATCCAGAAGGGGCCGTTGTGCTATACCTATGAGTCGCTGTATTAGTAGACTGCAGTCACTCGCCCAAAAGAACCGGGGGTGATCAAATAGTAATATCCTAGGTAATTTCCTGTCAATCACTTCGAAGGTGGGGATCTTGAGAAAGCCCACGGCCTACCAAGTGAATTTGTTGACACTGGCAAGTGACTTGTGAAAGTCGCCCGGACTTGGTAGAAACGGACATGTGTCTGTCATAACCCAAATATTAAATCAATTAATCGCTAAATTCGCTATCAGTACTGCCTTCCTTTCTTTCTCTCTCTTTCATTAAGGCGTGTATTTCTTCCAGCCGTCGGCATTATTTTCCTCGTTCAACTCTTCCGACTTGACGCTGACTTCGGTCCGCTTGTAGATCCTCCCGTTCGCGTCCCTGGAGCTCTCGGCCGACAGCCCGGACTCCATCTCGATATTCAGCGGGTCCTCGTCCGAGTCGAACTTGGAGCGCGTCGCCGTAATCTGGGACCGGAACGTGTCGTGCTCCGTCGCCCTCTGGTAATTGGCCCTTACGGGCGTCGACTGCGGATTCCCGCCACCCGATCTGGTGAGGGAGACCCCGCAGGCCCGCAGGCACTTCTCGAAGATGGGCTTGCAGAAGGGCGTGCAGGCGGCGATGACGCCCAGGATCTGCTCGAGAACCGTCCAGGTGCTGATGGTGATGTTGAGGGCCGGGCCGTCGATGCCCGGGGTGCCGAACTTGCCGATCATCAGGATTTTCACCAGGGAGGAGATGCCGGCCAGCATGCCCAGCGACATGAGGCAGCCGATGACGACGCGTTCGCGGAGGGGGCGGTTGAGGTTCCAGAGGAAGGTGATGGGGGCGAGGGAGAGCACTGGGCTTCACGTTAGTCGTGACACATCCAATCCTAGGGCGCGCGAATAACGCGGCTGCAGATTTGAGAACTCACTGATGTCGGTGCATATGCTGATAATGGCCCCCACCAGCGCCGCCGTCTTCAGGGACTCGGGCGGGAGACAATGCGCATCGGCGGGGTCGGCGAAGTCGCCCCAGCTGGCAGCGAGCGGGCGGCAGGAGAAGAGGATGAAGAACATGTTGGCGATCCCGTAGGCGGCGGCGAGGCCGATGTTGGTCCAGACGACGCCCTGGAACCAGTAGTCCTGCTGGATGTGCAGGAGCGTCAGGCCGATCGAGGCCTTGATGAAGGCCATGGCCATGCCCCAGACCGGGATGGCGAGAAACGAGCCCTTGTTGCCCTCCATCACGGCCGACATCGGTTTCGTGCCGCGCGTCAGGAACATGGACGGCATGAAGAGGCCCCAGTCCGTAATGGTGAGAGCCTGCGCGTGGGAGACACAAACGAGCTGGTAAGCTTACATGCTGCATACAATATTCGTCGGCGACGAAGACAGACAGTTAGAAAACTTACGTAACCGATAATGATGCAGGTGTCGGACCAGACGCTTCGGCTTCGGGTGCTCTTCAGCATGCGGTAGGCACATGTCGCGGTGCCCAACACGACCAAGGGTACCGTCACCCCATAGTAAATCTGCGCGACTCGAACCGCCTCGTCGCTGATCACGTCGAATGCAGTGTCGAGAGGAGGAGCCCCCGGGGCAGACATGTCGCTGGGCGGTGATTTGTCTGTGTCGGGGATAAAACCAGATTTCCGAGTATTCACCGTCTGTTCCGTTGGTTGCTGTGCCTCCACGGTTCGGTTCGGCGTGGTTTGTTTGTTGGGTCAAACCAAAGAATCCGAGTGAGTAATCACCGTTCCGTTGCTGTGCCTCACGGTTCGCCGTTCGCCAAGAAGGTGTGTTCACTTTGGGAACAGGTTGCAGCATCTGTCATATTTGACATTGAAAGCAGATCGGTTCGGTTCGCAGGCAACTTTCTGCATGAACCAGCTGCGGGATTGGAGCGGTCGCAAGTGTGTTTGCCCACGTCGTATCTCGGCCGGTTGGAGCCGGGGTGCTTGTTTAGCTCTCCAACTTCCCCCTATTTCAGCTTGTCAGAGCCGCAGTGCTTGAGTGGCACGCTGAGTCGGAGCAGTTCCTTCAGCAGGCTTAGACCCCTGCCGCTACTACTTTTAGTTTGAAATACCATGTTCTTGGTGGACCAATTGGATCACCATGTGTGCTCAGCTCATTTGTTTCCTTTACGCGATGTCTTGGTAATTCCCCGGACCCAAGATCTAGGTATGCAAAGTAAGTTGCCTTACCATCAAACATTTTCTCTCCTTCCTCTCATATTCTTGGGATGAAAATGGCGAACGAACCCATTCAGTGCCAAAGCGAGGGCGGAGATGAAATCTCTAGCGCCTGAAAATACAATGGGGGAGCTACTCTCAACGGGCGATAGGGCCCCCGCATCCAATGCAACCACTCCTTATAGCACGCCGGGCCCTAGTTATATAAGCAAAGACTCAGCGCTCTTTGTAGAGGTGCTCTTCCCCATGTGGCACTTTTAAGTTTGCCGTGCCGGGCTCGCTTGGCTCGCTGGGCGAACCCACGCCATTCATCGAACCAGTTGGACATGTTCTGCGTCGGCGCCCACCATGTTTACGGCATAGCGTCGCAGCGCAATGTCCCTCGGCGGCTCCACCGACAGGCATGATAACGACATGACCCCCCTGTCCGCTCGGTGCGGAGCCGTTTCATTCGACCGGGGACGTCACTCGAAACTTTGGAAACTCTGCCAATTCCGCGCGGAAGCCGCCACTAAATCAAAGTCAAAACAGTCGCGCTTTTCCTCGATAGCCTTATTTCTGGACTCGAGGTGGTCTATGTTCGATTCGCACGAACATCTATAGCAGAACTAGTTGGGCGGACCGTCGCGGACGTGATCATGATCCGTGGGGAGTTCTTGCGGGCGGGAGGGATCCCGACAATATGGAGAGAGGTCAGAAGCAGGGGTCAAGGGCCTGGAGGAAAATTCGCTCCGGACCCAAAGTTGGCCCCTGGTCGCCTGGATCTCGCGGTTTGCTATCGACAACTTCCACTCTTGTTTTGATTGGCTTACAACGACCTTCCTTAAACCAGCTAGCCATGTAGTCCGTGAGAGCCGTACATACTTAATCTGATCTTCCCTTCGGACGTTTTACTGTCCCTACTCGGCAGCTTGACGGTTGATGCTTCAGTTCGCTTCCAACCAAAATCGTCTGGACCCACACGCAGTGGAACGACCTTAATCTGGCATTTGTTCAAGATGCCGAGCGGTAAGTCTCCGAAGCATATTGCGCTGATCGAGCTGAGGATGGTTGGCCGCTGCATGGCCCTTTGCATAATAGTCCACCTTTTCCCCGTACTCCTTGAAACCTACATCACAGGTCGATTACCTTGCCTACTGGCATGATGCTACCACACATCTGGTATACTGAGAAAGAATAGACGGCGTGGTCAGTACAACCCAATATCTGTAGGCTCATCGGACGATAGAGTCCGGCATACCACACATCACCTATGCGGGGTGAATTCCTTGTGTGCTTTCGGTTCATTGCTTCCTTGATTCAGTTGACGTCTGATCCACCTATCCTATATCTAACCTCGCGCCTGCCGAGCCTTGCTCGACGTCTATAAAATGCCGCGGATCGGTGTGTTCTCTGTCCCAAGAGTCGGGATCTTCGACCGCGAAGATAGTATCGTGAGTTTCGGTTACGTTGTGTCGGCGGTTGGTCTGGTGCCGGCACATCAACGTCCATCTCCATGAGTTCCGGGGGTGAGTTGTAGGGGGAGGCCTCGACTGGGGCAATACTGCTGCCTCTTGGTCAGGCTTTTCGCGATTTCCGGAAAGCAGGGACACGGAACGGGCGAGTGGTGCGTGCCCTCTCGTCACCCCACGGCCCACGGGCATGCTGAGGAAGGTCGTTGGTCATTTTTGACATTTCCTGTCAACTCTGGTCCAGTATATCTAATCTGACGTGGATGTAGTCTCAAAGTCAATAGCTTGAGAGAAAGGGGGTCCTGATGGTCTTACTTGCTGGTCCCTTGCCGCTGTTGCCCGAAACTCCGTACCCGAACTCGCTTTTGTACCTGCCGCCGGTCACGATCTCTTGATTAGCAATAGCTCCGCACAACCTTGATCAATCCGGAACCGCTGCTTAGGCTCAGTTTTGAGCATGTTGTACTTGGCCATGTCTAGCAGCTGTCTTGAGATCGGCCTCTGTCCTCGTACCTCGGTAATGTCAGGCTTTACGACGGAATTTCGATGTCCGTCAATGCCTTCTTTGATACGAAAATAGGTTCGACTTTGAAAGTCGCTCACTGAATGGTCCACCTACGTGGCTCGAGCATTATCTCAAAGTCGAACAAACCTTGGGCTCCTTTAGGTGCCATGGGCAGACCCCTTGATATAGACATCCAAGCAACCTACATTATATCGCTGAGATCTGTTGGGTCCAAGATTCGCTTCATTACCTTATCTATTTTCAAGCATTGCTCAACGACCTACCGGCCCGTACGGACCCCTTTAGCGGGCTCCTCGACGTCCCAAAAGTCGACGAGATTTCTACCTGCCCATTCAAACACCACAAATAACCTCCCGTAAGAGATGCTATATTTGCCTTGCGACAAGATGAAAGGGAATATCACGTTTGTTGATTGTCAAGGCTGAACTGGCACCCGCAAACAAAACAATGATGTTACAACCCTTGTTACCTGTCGCCTAGGACCCCCGGCCATCCATGTTGTGTGCGTGGCGTGGGCGGGATCAGTTTGCCCTGAGGACAAAGGAAATCGAGGATCTGATTGCGGATTGCGCTTTCACAAACCGAGTGTGCCATAACCACCATCACATGTGTTCAAACCCCTTCTTCCCCATTCAACCTCGCATGTCTATCGGGGAACACTTTCAATGGTATCATCCCACATTTCCTTACATCAAGATCCCTCGAGTAACTACCCCGAAGAAGAATATGCCACATGGTAACCTGAAGTTCGTGAGGCGCGGCCCGGTGTTCGACTTCGATGTCTACAACGAGCATCCCGCCTTCATTGATCCTTTGGACCTGCTTGAGGTTCTCCTTTCCCTGTACGGGAAGGACGGATTCATGTTTGGGCTGCGTCTCAATGTGTACATCATCTACGTCAAGCCGCCAGCGGTCAGTGGTGGCCTACCAACTCCAGGCCCCTGCCGCCGCCCTCCCGAAGCCATTCTAGCTTGTGATTCTTTTGCAGGCCGATCGCACTCCACCGCCGATCGACATGAGTATGTCAAGCATGTCAAGATTGCAGGAGATTAGGTTAGCAAATCAGGTATTGAAAGGGAAGGTTTGATGAGGAGCGTTGGGGTGATGTGCTGAAGGGCTTTAGCAAGCCGCTTCGGATTTTCTTCCAGGACTGTATATCCGTAAAATGTAGACTTGGGGTGGGGGGGGGGTTAAAAACGAATTTAAACAAAAAAGCCCGTTGACCTAATCCTAGCCCAACATGATATGCAGCCTATGCAAGAAGTGTCATCAGTACTGCCAGCAGCTGCCAGCAGATGGCCACATCAGCATATTTCTGATTTCCCCGCAATGCAGTTGAGAACCTCAGCCTCGTTAACCTTCCCATAACCCAGTGCTTGGTTTGATTTGTGTATATGCATTCTCGAAAATTATTTATAATGTCTGAAGTCATCGCCAGGGTGACTCCAGACAGCGCTGGATACGGCTTCTTTGGCCTTTTTTCTTATTTCTGACTGCTATTGTGTCGACTAGCTGGTGGAGACAAAGGACTCAACAAGAAGACATTTTTAAAGTTGCATCCAGAGCTCTGGATAAGGCTTGGAAGGTTGCTATTCGAATTGATGTGAACCAGAAAAATACACCCTACATTATCCTAGGAGCACAGCTCTTAGCTATTTACCAGAACATCGAAAGCAGAGAACGCAACCAGGATGAAAGGCTGCGACAGTCGCTCCCGATGCTGCTGAGAGTCTTGGACGCCTATATTTTCACAGTATGTGTTCCATCCCTCCACATAATCAGCATTCTTTCAAGTTTAGTGTTGACATAAAGTATAACCTTAAGAGTTCAATAGAAGGTTGTTTGCATTTGCTTGAACTTGTACAGGCTGGCTATAGAACTGACAAGTGCAAAGACCCCGAGGAGACTGATAGAGATCGCCTTCTCGCACTTGATGCGGAATCCATTCAGAGACTGAGCGAAGAAGTTGAAGAGTTTACACGCCTTGCTGGAATCGCAGAGAAAAGGGAAACGACTGACGACCAGAAGCACTTGCCAGCTATTTCACCTAAGGACGATGCGAACGAAGTAAAACTTGTACACAAGGCTTTATCTTCGTGTTCTGCCTGTACTTGCAGATCAAACACTTCAGCGGGCAGTCGAGACTGCCACTTGACGAAGCTCATGCTATCGGTTCCTAATTGCGGTGGAAAATACAGTTTGCACTGGGACTTCCTATATTCCACTAAACCTGCATTCGACTGCCAGAAGTTGGTGAACTGGCAGGATCTGTCATTGAAAACACCAACGTAAGTTACATATAAAACTATATGGGATGCAAAGACTAATCGTCCAAGAAGCAGCTCCGGAGTACAAGTTGGCCACATAGACAAATTGGCCTCTAGAGCTTCGGGGAGTATAGTACACGGCTACACAAGCATTGAATCCTCAGGAGATCTTTGCCGCATACTCGAAGTGGACAAGGGGTCGCGAATACGCCTCAGATTACACAACGAGTGCCTCCAGCATCTCATAGGATCACCAGAGCCACTTGCTCAAAGAGTTGATCAGAGTCCAGGTTTATCTTTGGCTACGATACTTAGGACACACACGCTAACGGATGACATAAAGGGAGTACTAGCGTACACCTTGGCCCATTGGACGTGGCGATTCTATGACTCTGACTGGCTGAACACGCCGTGCACGAGTAACAGCATCCATTTCATGAGGGATCAGCCTGACATGGAGGATACTCAGAAAGACTTGGATATGTATCCAACCAGGCCATACTTTGCTGTCGACTTTGCTGTGGAAAGCTCTGCAATGACAGAATTATTTGAGGACCAAGATTTGCTACATCGCGACCCTAGAGCTCGCGCCCTTGGTATCATGCTGGTAGAAATAGGGATTGGCTCTGTGCTCCCGCGAACCGACGAGAACGACGGTACAATGAACGCGGTCAAGAGAGAAAACAAAGACTGGGATACTGCTCTAAAGATCGCCACGAGGAAGCGCCCCAAACCGGAATTTCATTACCCGAGGTACTGGACCGCGGTCGCCAGGTGTCTTAGTCTTGAGGAATTTGGTTCTCGGCCATACTTTCCCAATGACAGTGGCAGGACAAGGAAGCATAAACTGAAGAAACGCAAAGCCTTGCTCTATGATCAGGTGGTATACCCGCTGGAACAACTCCTTATAGCCACAGGTTGGAATGGCGAGATAGACTCAATGGGTCCGTTTCGGAAGCAGGATTATCCCAAGCATGAGCATCTATCACCGGAGTTGAACACTACACCAGACAAGGTGTCGAACGAGAGCAAAGAGGCCGAGAAATGGTTGAGACAGGTCGATAGACTCAACGCGGAAATTTTAAAAGCCAACAGGTCCTTCTCGACACCAAAAAGACCTAGGATCGCTATCTTGGACACCGGTTACGACCCAAAATTCTTATTTAGTCTTGGATGTATTCCAAGACTAAAGGGATGGAAGGATTGTGTCAATCATGAGACTCAACCCGTCGATAGCCATGGACATGGTACCCATGTTCTTGGGCTAGTCATGCGTATCGCAAGCGAAGCAGACATATACGTGGCACGGGTCGCAAAGACATCCAAAGATCTTTCTCATGTTGGTCGTATTGCCGAGGTATATCAAGTCTAAACAACATCAGGTTTTGAAAGACGCTAACAAATGCCAACTACAGGCAATTGACTGGGCTCGGGAGTGTGAAGTCGATCTTATTAGTATCTCCTTTGGTTACACCGATGACCATCCACTCATTAGCGATGCGATTAGTACGGCAACCACCCGTCGCCATCAAAAACTGGTCTTTTTCGCAGCTGCCGCAAACTCAGGTGCCAACCAAGAAGAGATGTTTCCTGCGCGCCACCCATTTGTCATATCGATGAGAGCCACGTCAAGCATCGGCACTCCGGCAAATTTCAATCCTTCCTTGACTGACGGTGCACGATATGCTTTTGCCACTTTAGGGATTGACGTGCCGTCTGAACCACCTGACGCCCGTGATAAGCCGACAATCAGGAGCGGAAGTTCGATCGCTACTGCTGTCAGTGTTGGTATAGCTGGGATGCTTCTATCCTACGTCGATCGACAGTCAGCTCGAGATTCATATGACAGAGTTCGAGAGGCGATCCATACTCAACGGGGCATGGTTGCTATACTGGAGGAATTCGCAACAACCCCTTCTAACTGTCCTGATATACATTACATCAACCCAAGAAAGCTGCGGAGGATAGTTTCCGATACGGGATGGGCACTGTTCGTGGCAAGGCTGCTGGGCAGTGCGTAGAAGCATCTTTATTTCTTCGGTGGTGAAGTATTCTGATTTGTTGGGTTATGTCGTGTAGTTAATAGAAAATGAGACGCGGACTTGCTTGATTCACTGCCTAGTTCCCATAATCCACGATGGAAAGGGCTACACCATCGTCATCAATAACAGTGATTGTTGCCCCGTCCGCCCTTGCGACTTCCAAGTCATGGTCTGTGACTAATCCGATAACCAAGTTGCCCCCAGTGTCGAACTCTCTCTCTTCATCTGAATCACTGTCCACATCGCTACCGCTGCCATCGTCCATGCTGAGCAGCTGTTGCTTGTGGTTGGGATCTGCAACACGCAAGTCCTTCTTTCTCCACCCTCTCCATTCAATCTTCAATAACTGGTACGCGAAGACGACGTCCCCGGTAGCCTTCCAGCTATCGTAATTGGCAATACGATGTCCACTGCTTATATTGGCCCCGGAGTCGACGGTACCCGTTAGCGCCGGCGCTGTCGCAGTGCCTTCCAGAGACATAGCATGTGTTTTATCCAGCTCTTTTCGGACAGCGAGCCCACGCGCTATCTTGAGCCCGGTGATCATGTATACAGGATGACCATCTAAGGCGAAGTAAGGGCCTTTCATCATCTTCTTCACCACTGAGCTTGAAATTCTTTCCTTAATCTCGAGACGGCTGGGATCTTCCTTAAAACACATCGTGATGAGCTCTTCTGACGTGCAATGGATGCTTGTAGTGGTCGACTTCTCGCCCGAAATTCGGTGGCTAATCGACTGCAGGACTTGGGCCCATGCCCCTCCAGCGACGTTCTTCCCGCTGCTGCGGTCCATGTTGAACTCGGTGATGACCATGGTTTCGATTTCGGGATACTGTGCCTCGAGTGTCGCGCTGTCAACCGTGGACAGATGGCGGTGCGGTTGCAAGGGGTGGGCAATAATGGACCCAAGACGGATCGGCCCGTTTTCCGGCCGGAAACTTGGCGCTAAGAAGTAAGTTGGAGGCTGTAGCATGATGTGTGGTCGTGTGCTGGCTTTATTCGGATTCGGACGGGCATTGAGGGCTGACTATCATTACTTGCATGCGAGAAGGTTCGAATTACTCCATGGCCTGTCAGCATGGAACCCCTCACCAATAATCATGATAAAGCGAATAATGCAATATCCCAAATATTGCATATATAAGTTTTGCACTTACATGAGTACAGCTCTAAATCCGACCAGCCTTGCTTGGAACTATCCTAACGCCGACGAGTGGTATGGAACTTTCACTACAAGCCTGGAAAAATCATCACGAATTCGCGATGCCTAGTCCCCTAGTCCCATTGCGGAGATCCTCCTAATAAGAGTATCATCTAATCAACATACTGTTATCATTCTCGAGGCCAATCCATTGCGAGGTGAAACACTACTGCGACCGATCGCTATGTCATCAAGCCTGTGAGTCCATGCTTACGTACCTACCCCTCTTCTCCTTTATGCAGCCAACAAATGATCGACATGGGGAAGTTGGGAACTTTCCCTTCAACATCCATCCTACATTCCGTTTGCAATAATATGTATCGTTAGCTCGCTTTGGTACCATTCTTTTTCATCGTGCCCTGCTTACGCTACAGAATAACAAGGCAACGCTGGAATATTGCGTTTCCACCAACGAACTCGGCCATCTGGCATACCAGCCACCTCTAAAATGAGCTCTTTACCGTTCATCTTCACCTCGATCAAGGCATGCCAGAGGTCGTTTCAAGAATGCCGCCGCACCGAAGGAATGATGATCAACAGATGGGCCGAGAAGCGTTCAGCAGAGTTCAATCTATGGGCATCTAGCATCAAAGCCTCGTCACGCCAACGCTCCACCTCAGATTATCACCTATCAGTCGATGCAAAAGCTCAAGAAGTGGTGCATGCCCTACTAACCTTACTACAAAACACCTTGGAGCAATGCAAATCCCTAGGTGAGTAAACATATTTCTGCTTAGTTGTAAGCATACACCCTTATTCATTCGCTCATGCGATGCAGCCCAGAATGCATCTCCCACCGGTCCTTGTCAAGGTAGGCCATTACCTTCGGAGTCGACTCTTGAGTCATCATCACCGAGGTTCTACGACACAGACTCCAGTTCATCCGATAGACATGAGGCAATCGTTGGTGACTTGGGCAAAGCTACACAGAGTGTTGGCTCGATATTGAGTCTACTTGTCCGCATCAGTATCCCCACCCACCGCGCTGGCAATCTCTCGCAATTAGAGAAAGCCGATCAACAGTTTGATCCTAAAGGTCATACCGAACTCAAAACCCATCTTGAGATAATCCTACTCAGTCAAAGGCCACATTCAGGCTTCACTTCATCAGCCGCATTGGAATATCTCAACTCGGGAAGACCCAGCCTAATCCAGCAACGGCTGATTGAAGCCAATCTCAGAAGACGCAACCGATTCATCTTCGCTCAAATGAACGCTGATGTATCATATGAGGCGTTCCAATCATCAAGTCAGCCTCAAGCGGCTGATCAACAGAACGACCCTATGCAGGCAGGAAGACAGGATACGGAGCTGAATTCGGAAGAGGCAGAACCAACGGCTACGATGGCGTCTAGGGTCAGTGACCAATATTCCCCTGAGATGGAATATGGGCTGCTTTCCATATCTGTCACCACTGGAGGATCGCAAACTGCTAGGGAAATGAGTTACCCACAGCCTCCGGTTCAATTAGAAGGCAACGATACATTTCGATGCCCATGCTGTTGCCAGATACTTCCAAACAAGTTGACGAAGACAAGGAGATGGAGGTAAGAAATCCAAATTGCACCGATGCGGAGTCTTACTCACCATCCTCTTTAGGAAACACATATCCCAGGACCTTTGTCCCTACACATGTTTCTTGCCAAACTGTCCACTTCCGCAAAAGCTATACAGTAGGAGGAATTTATTGGAGTCCCACCTTCAAGAGAACCACTACACCCATGAGTATTGGGTTTGTCACGCATGTGACGAGAAACTGACATTCGACCAGCCGGAATCTTTGGAACTGCATATCTTCAGAATACACGACGAAACAATATCGAAAGAACAGATACCCAGTCTCGTGGAATTATCGAGAAGGTGCACCCCAGCTGAAATCGACACCTGTCCCATATGCAATTGGCCCGAGTCAGAATGTCTCATAGTTGATAAAAAGGCCATACTCGATCATATCGCTGATCATATCCATTGGTTTTCCCTCCTCGCGCTTCCCTGGGGACCTGACGAAGAAATCAACGATAGAGAACAGAACCTGCAAAGTGTAGCAAGAGTGGAAATGTGGTTATCCGACACCAGTCCCCCAGAACTTAAGAAGATTACACCAGAACATCGGAAACCCCGGGCTGGCGGTGTTCACTATTTCGACTGTGACGAATATTTCGCAGACAGCGGTGAAAGGGAAAGCGTAAGCGACGAAGACCTGAGCACGAGCACACGACAGCATCTGCTGGAGAAGATCAGAGAAGAAGGCTCGATCGATTGGCTTGTAAGGTCAGACATAGAGGATAGCCAGCTGGATAATCCCCAGGAACAGTCTGAACAGGAACAGTCTGAACAGGACAAATCTGACCAGGACCAACTTGCACAGCCCCAGGATATCGAAGAAAAATACACGACAATTCGCTCCTTAATCTCAGAAGCGTCTTTGATGAACGTAGAAGATCAATACTACGTGCCGTGCGACAAGATTATGGACATTGTCACGAAGGAGAGAGTCAGATCGGTTCTAGCTAGCCTAAGAGCTGGAAAGGAGCCCCCTGAAGGCGATACATACCACGATGACCTCGAAGAGTTCATCTTTGCCGAGCCTGGTGCGAGACGTCTGTTCTTGATTCTAGGTATGACGAAGCTATTACACCACTTGCCCAATTTGCAACGCCATGGATTCGACGATAGTGCACTACCTGTTCGAATTCCGGAAAGTTTAAAAGGGGGACCAAAGGCGTATTCTCTTCCAGATCGCACCAAGTATTATGATTTCTTCAGAGAATGGGATATCAACGATTGTACCCTCCTCTGCAGCACTCAGTGGGAATTCTTGGCTCCCAAATTTGGCGGTGAAAAGTTCCAATTTGAATTCCAAGCAGAGCACCGAATGCCTTATCTGGAGCAACTGTATATGCCTGCCGATGATGGGTTCTTCGGCGAAGTGATTTTCACCAAGATCCACAAGTCTCATCTGGCGGATACACAGTGGTCGGAAGTAAGTGAGACTCTTGCATGATTACTCCACTGGGTGCTAACCATGTCCGTAGGTCAACGATGGAGATAGTATCAATATTGCGATCAAAAGGGCCAAGGGCCACGAGGAGCTTGCTGGATTCTTCGACCGAGAGGCCACTAATCTTGAGAAACTCCGGAACTATAAATCACCTCACTTGATCAAGCCCATCGCTGCATACAAGCATGGCAGTGAGAGATGCCTGATGTTTCCATGGGCCGATGGCAGTAATATTTGGAAATACTGGGAGACACATGATGGATCGAAGGAGGTGACCTGGCTTATTGGACAGTTCGTCGGGCTCTGCTCAGCTCTCGAAGAACTTCACATTAACGAAGAAAGCTGCGTCCACGGCGACCTGAAGCCTGAGAATATTCTCATATTTCACCGCAAAGGAGCCAAACCTATCTTCCAAATCGCCGACATGGGTCTCTATGCCTTCCATGAAGAGGCAAACAAGAACATGACGGTAGCATCTGGCATCGACTCCGGAACATCACGATACAAACCTCCTGAACATGATCCGCACAGTTCCCGGAGTCGGTCATATGATATATGGTCAATGGGATGCATTCTTCTGGAACTTCTGGTGTGGTTTACCTCTGGGCATGGTGCTTTGCAAGCTTTCAAGAGACAGACACCCTTATTCTGGTCCCAAAAGAGCGGAAGCTACACCATCCATCGCGATGTCGAGATTTACATAAAAATGGCAGAGAAAACGCTCGACACTGAGTCTCCTTTCATGCGCATCCTACGATTGGTTCGAAAACATGTTTTGGTCGAAAAGCATAACCGATATAATGCAACACAGCTTCATGATGAGCTCAATGAAATCCATCGCAGCTGCCAGACATCGCCATCACCATTACTGTACCAAGTCCATCGCATGTTCGCCTACCCCGATACCTCAGTCGAATCCCCAAGCAAATAGCATACTGCTGTGCTTAAGGGCCCAACCCTTCAAGTCCCAAATCAGCCAATCAAGCCTGGAACTCTCCCTGGTCCACCAAAAGGCGCCCCTGGAGCCGTAAACGGTATGTAGTTTGTCGCTACAGGACCAACGAATGAAAACAACTCGAATTCAATTTATGGGAGCATTTTGGATTCAGAAGTAAGTAATGCTTTCTCCAGGTGAGAGGTTGTGCATTACTAACATGATAAAGTAGTACGTTGGTTGATCCAATCGATTCGCTACAAGAGCTGGAGACCGACGGATATACTATTAACAAACATAATGAGAGTGATGGGCCTTTATTGCACAGCTTATGACCCGATGTTTTCAACAATCTAATGTGTAGTAGGTGAGTCTTCCACGTATTCTACGTCTTTAAATCTGACCTAATAAATTCTTCAGCTACTGATATTTGGGCAGCTGCAGTACAAGGCTCCTTAGGATTCCTGGTACTCTTGTTCGGATGCAAACTTTTATCTAAATCTTTTCGGGGAGTTTGATTGAGACCGAGTGAAGCTACGCAATACATAAATGGCACCCAGGTTATGCTATAAGTACTATAATGGTACCTCGATGGCCAATGCTTTCCTTCCATTCTGCAACTTATCGGATCTATAATCTTTATCTATTGATTGCGATCTCTGCAAGATGTGTTCAGACAGCTTAAGGAATTTTGGTGTTTAGGCGCTGTATGTACATGCTGGCCGGCCCGGGTTACAAATATGCTTTTTTTCTTAGCTAAAAATGATTAACCCATGATTAAACAGTACTCACTTAAGTACAGTTCAAGTGAACAAACGCGGCCTCTGATTGTGTGTTGTGATTACTAGAAACGATTGCGGCAAAATTCCAGATATTTGCGTTCCAACCGGGTCCATCGTTGAATCACTGTCACTGCACTATCGATCTCCCTGGGCGATCCCGGGACTCAAAATACACCGTCCCCCACACCGACACATGCGTGAGACCAAATACAAAAACAATCTGACCCAAGGTGGGGGGAAGTCCGGCACAGCAGGACGTTTTGTGAGCCCTAGAAAGCATAGGTTTATGTTGGCTTGTTGTTCGCACTTTTGAGATTCATCGTTACAAGACAGGTGAAATTTGCGTCGGAATCTATATCGACTAATAACGTTCGAATGGTGTGACATTCGAAAATAACATGATGTTTGTATAATTCTTTTCATCGAAGCGCACCATTTGTCTCCCAACGATCACGAGCCAAAAGATGTGAAATGATCCAATTGGTATATATTCAGTTGCAACCTAAGAAAGGGGATCACCAGACCCCTTTCGCACGATAATCGGTTGGCCCGTGCACTATGCGCATGTGACGCCCCTTTTAGGCAGCGCCGCTAGCCCCTGAGCTGGATATACCAACAGGGCTACCAATGGGTCAGGTATGGGGAGATTACTTTTCCTGCTAAATGAACTATGCGAACGGTCTTTGCATCGTTGACACCACGGATTGGATTGTCAATATACTGGCTCAGGGTTACGGCGCGCAGGTGACCGTTACTTGTCGTTGAAGATAGGCAGACGCCACCGGAACCTAGACTCAGTGGAAAGGGTCGCAATAGAACTTGCAAGACAAGATGATTACTGCGCAAACTCGGCGATCAAGACATTCCCTTACTTCCTTCACTTGTTGGATATAAATGATGCGCATTTGAGGTGCCAAGACTTCTCGTGGGAGTGGTTGCTTGGGGTAAATGCATCACGTACTTAGCCGAAGCCGATTGGTGGATCTTTTGTTGCATTACCCCTACTCCCCATTTTGGTGGCGTATATGATAGATCCGAAGCCCCAATTATACTCGCATTGGTGTATAAATCAGTTTCCCCGTTATTCCTCCCCCTATCCTACTGTGACTTCACTTACCCCTTGTAGAATCGAACAGCATTGCCACCGCCATGACTACAGTTTTACTCATCTTAGGCCTGCTAAGTGGGGGTGACGCTCTAGTCAGCCCTGATGGAACCGGACGACTACCGGCAATGGGCTGGAATTCCTGGAACGAATATGGCTGCAACATAAGCGACGACGTATTCCTCCGCGTCGCCGACCTGATGGTCGAACTGGGGCTCAAGGACCTCGGCTATCAATACGTCAACATCGATGACTGTTGGAGCGTCAAGGGGACCACGCGGGACAATGTGACGGGGAGGATTATCCCGGATCCCGTCAAGTTTCCTGGAGGCATCAAACAAGTGGCGGATGAGGTTCATGCAAGGGGACTGAAGTTGGGCATATATGGCGACGCGGGTGAGTGCATATACAGTCTTGATGGCATCACTGACCGGTCTAGGCACACAAACATGTGGTGGCTATCCTGGCTCTTTGGGACACGAAGAGGTTGATGCAGCAGCTTGGTCGGAGTGGGGGGTCGACTGTGAGCCTTCCCCCGACCCCGTTTCGTTGTGCCAGCAGAGGGTAGGGGCTAACAAAGGGTCACTCGTTGAAACCCAGACTTGAAATACGACAACTGCAACGTCCCCCAGGAATGGGTAGACGTGCCCTACATGTATCCCGACAACGGCGGCAGCCCCGATGGCTCCGTGCCCCCGGGGTACGACTGGTCCACCTCGAACAGCTCCACGCGATACAACCGCATGCGCGACGCCCTCCTCGCGCAGAACCGCACGATCCAGTACTCTCTCTGCATCTGGGGCCATGCCAATGTCATCCAGTGGGGCAACGACACGGGCCATAGCTGGCGCATGTACAGCGACATCTACCCGGCCTGGACGGGGACCCACCAGGGCAGCCTCGGGCTGATGCCCATCCTCAACCAAGCGGCTTTCTACTGGAACATCTCGGACTTCTGGGGCCACAACGACTGGGACATGCTCGAGGTCGGGAATGGGAATTTGACTCTCGAGGAGAACCGCAGTCATTTCGCAATGTGGGCCGCGCTGAAGAGTCCCCTCATTATTGGCACCAAACTTGACGCCATACGACCCGAAATCCTCTCTATCTTGAAGAGCGAGGAGCTCATCGCGTTTAACCAGGATCCCGTCTACGGCGCCGGCGCGAGACCGTACAAGTGGGACGACGTGGGCAACGAGACCCACCCCGCCGACTACTGGGCCGGCAGCTCTTCTCAGGGGGTGCACGTCTTTCTGCTCAACACTCAAGAAGAGGAGAAGGAAATGGAGGTAAAATTCTCCGAAGTGCAGGGGCTGCAGCTAGCGGAGAGCGTGGCTAATCGGGATGGTCCGTACCTTGTGCACGACATGTGGACGGGCGAGGACATTGGTGTCTTCTCAGACTCGGTGGCAGTCCGGGTGAAGCGCCACGATACGGCAGCCGTCCGCATCACCACAGCCGATGGTAAGAATTAATTACCTGGTCTTCAATTGCGTCTTCTAAAGCTTTTCTAACCTAACACAGGTCGACACCCAAATCCCCGTTGGCTATTGTAGTTGAGGTACGACCGCGAAGGAATATGGCCCAAGAGAATTACGGGGACTCTTGGGAGACAAGTCTAGCATTGCATTACTCGTAAAGCATCGGTCTATCATATTTGTACATCTATTTTACAAGTTGCCCACGGCCAAGTCTTCACTGCCACTTCATAAACTCCCCCAGTTTGCTTAGTGTCCCAATATGCGCTACGTGACCATCCGGGCGGACATACGCATATCCCGCCACCTTTTCCATGCCGAATCGCCTATGCAACGTCCCATCCACGTCGAGATACCCGAACCGGGTCTCGGATGCATCGGCAACTATCGTATGCACCAGGGCCGCGTCGACATCACGCTCTCGGAAATGTGCCTCGGCATGCATTAGGTCGGCCCCCGAGGCCTGTCCCTCCTCTGCCACGCCCGAGAAGAGAAGTAGGTGATGTTTCGCCGGCGTCAGGATATGATGCAATCTCGTCTCCTGTCTCCCTCCATCCCCGCTCCGACTCTCAATCAGTAGCCCGTCCGGCGCCCGGTCACCCCCACGTACCGGACCGCTTTTCCCCGCAAATCCAGCCGCCGTCCCGACGATAGCGCTATTCCGGTACCTGACCCCCAACTGTGAGAGGAAGCGGAAGATGGTGTTTCGACGGCCTTGGTCATGGTAGATGAAAGGCAGGAGCCAAGGCGCTAGCCAGTTTCGGAAGAGGCGCCACAACCAGCCGTTGGCGGCCGCGATACTGAACATGAGGTCGGAAGATTTGAGCAGCTTCTCGCCGACGGGGCGGCGCTCGGCGCTGTAGGAGTCGAGGAAGGTGTCGTGTCTCTCTCCGCGGAGGACGCGGGCGAGTTTCCAGCCGAGGTTGGCGGCGTCTTGGACTACGACTTGTTGTCAGCATCTATGTTACTACGGCGACTTTGACTTGGTGTAAACTTACTGCCAGTATTCATCCCCTGCCCTCCAGCCGGGGAGTGGATATGCGCCGCGTCCCCAGCCAGAAATAGCCTTCCTTCTCGATAACTGCTGGCCACGCGATGATGAAGACGGAACCGTGCCATCCAAAATGGATCGTACAGCTCGCCGCTACCGGGAGCCATCTGGTCGAACCACTTCTGAAAGTCTTCGAGAACAGGCTCATCCTCGTCGTCGGCATGGTGATCCGGGCGTGAGGCCGTTACCCGGACCATGTCGCCTTTTAGCGGGAACACCGTCATCAGGCCCTCGCCCCAGCACACGGCGAAGCGGTCTGTCGGCAGGCTGCTGTCCCGGAGGTGGGCATCGCAGAGGATGAAGTCTTGGGGGTAGGCCGAGCCGTCGAAGGTGATACTCTTGGCGGCGTGCCTGACGACACTGTGGGCTCCGTCGGCGCCTACGACGTACTTGGCCCGCACGATCTCATCTTTGTCAGTACCAGCGGCAGCCTTTTCGACTTTTCCGCTGTTGTTGTGTACTTTGCGCAGCGTCACGGTGACACCTTCCGCATCTTGCACAATCGACACGGCCTCGACCCCGAACTCAACAGAGCGGCCATACTTCGTGGCCAGCACCCTGTCCAGGAAGTGCTCAGTGTCGCTCTGGGGCACCATCAGCATCCGGGGGAACTCGGTGTCGTCCCCGGTGCGGACATCGGAGAGGTCCAGGTCGGCAACCTGTTTGCCATGTACGTAATAGACACCCCCGGAGCCGCGGTTGCCGAGAGAGATGAGCTCTTGGACAGGCGCATGACGGTGGAGGATCTCGAGGCTCCGGCTCTGTACGGCCAGTGCTCGGGATTTGTCCGAGCGCTCGAGGGCTTTGTCGACGAGGCGGAAGGGGATGTTGTGGGCGGCGAGTTCGAGAGCTAGAGTCGTGCCCGTGGGCCCGGCGCCGATGATCAGCACATCCGTTGTGGTCTGGGCCATCATAGGGTATGGCTTTTGGATCTGAATTAGAGTATTTAGGTGAGTGTGTGATGGCTTCCGTGATGTATACTGAAATCTGTTATCCAAGGAGGATCCGACATGGCGAGATTGCAGTGCACTATTTTATATGAAACGGGGAAAAAAAACCATTAAGCCGCCGCTATATTATCTTAAGAGTCAACAGTCCATATGATGCATTGGTATGACGAGCTTTACGAGCCGTCGCAGTCAGCTAAGATGTCGTATAGGGAGGCTCAGTCGCAGCCACTAAGTAAGAAAGCGGGTCAGCAGGTGGCTGACTAACCAGTCAGCACCGGCTTTACACCTCGAAAATTCGTCCATTTCCGATTGTCGATAATGCGACGAGAAAAGCACGGGATGAGCCGGAGTGAGGTGACGCAAGCTGCTGTGGCACCCCGGCGGCCTGGCCGACAGACGGGGTGGCCGAGCTTCACCTGCCAACAAGTCTACTTCCTTACATAACATCTCGGGTTCAAATCAACGAGCAAAGAACTTTCCGTTTCAAACTTCCCGGGGACATGCAATTTGTGATATCTTGTTCGTGTATCTTTACGATGCGAGAACCTCATACTTTGCATTAGAAGTCTTGGTTACGAGGACATTCGTCTGGGCAAACTCGAATGAATTGATAGTGGACTTCTTCAGCAGCATGGTGGAGCCTCAGATCCCGTTTCGCATCACTAACATCAATGGCCGCATTTGTCTTGGTACGGAGTCACTGCCAATTTGTGTAACCCTCTATTTGTTCTTAACCACTTGTGTCAGCTGTAATAAGCTTTAAATAAAATCCAAAAAATGGCCGCATCAAATGACTGCAATGGTCTTGACCTCCCAACCGGGTAGGTTTGCCGCTTTGCAGTCGAACATTTGCCGATCCAAGTTATGCCATTGGCAGGATCCGATCCGTTTGTAGTGGTCGCCTTCCAGTATAAGCAGAATTCCGTCTCGATCAAATGACTCCCAACCTCCGTGGGTGTAGTCGTCCCAGGCAGACTCCTGGGATTTAATCACCTGGTCGAACTTGTGTCGTTTTTTAATCAAGACGGCGTGTGCCTCAATGTTGTGGAAAAATATGTCAGAGTCACTCGTTATAGAATCCTGGTCATCGTCGTCGTCGTCGGCAGTCGGTGCATGGGCGCCGTCGTTATCGTTAGAGCCGGGAGCAGCAGCAACAGAAGCATCTTGAGCCAATTTGCCATCGAGTTCTAAAATCATGTCCCGGTCGGGCCAGTCTTCCTCCCACGCATCGACCATGCACCGCATAAAGTGGCCGTTGACCAAGACCTGACCAGTCCCGTCGCGCATATTGATCTCACACTCAATCGTGCGCATAACCGCTCTCAGCTCCAGGCGACCCGACTCGACGCTGAAGTACTCCGATCCCGGCGAAGTGGGTACTATATGTGCCGAGAGAACTTCGACGCCGTCTGTCTCATCTGTACGCCCGTGGGAATGGTCGATGAGGATCCCCATGCTGTCGGGCAAGGAGGGTGTCCCCCAATAGCCGCTGAAACGAATGGGAGCATCCACCGAGGTCCAAGACCACGATGGTGCACGGTATTGCTTAGGCCTAGGCATGGGCAGACCCTCGTGGGCCATCCAGCAGAGCTGCATGGGTAACTTCTCTTTAAAGAGCCCGGCCAGATACGTGTATCCGTCCCCATCGGCGATAATGTTGGCAATCGCCGAGAGGGCTGCTAGCTTGTCCGAAGGATTCGTCATGGCGCGCCGGCTGTACATCTCCGCAATTTCCTCCAGCGCCGGCATAGGTCGCCCCGGAATACACGGGATCGCTGCCTCTGTTGAAAACGCGTGAGAGAAAGGCAAGAAAACACAGCTGAGAGAAGATGATATAGTATTGACTCACCAGGCGTGATCTTCGTCGAGTACTTATCGTCCGCAAACAGTTTGTCCTTGTTCCCCAAACTGTTGCGAATCATGGTCGTAGCTCTACAGTACCAGCGCATGCTATCTAAGGTGTAGCTTAGCTTTCGGGGAGAAAGCAGTGCTTCTTGAAATATCCACGCGCGGAAATTGATGGGGTTCCCTTGCCTGTCTAACAGGGAGCGCCGGTCGAGGCTGGCGTCGTCTTCGAGGAGTAGCACGTGGGCTGTCCTTCTATCTTTTGCCTGGTATTTCACCTGTCCCAGGGTTGAGAAGTAAACGCAGCCTAGACGCAGATCTGGATTGGAACACCAAGACATGAATCATACTTACCTTTGTAGGCGGGAACGTCTCGTAGGGGTACCCGTGCTGCCCAAGAAACCCGTCATGCACGCCACCCGCCCTCGAAGCGCATATGGTCAAGTAGCCTTGTTGGTAGATTTGCGACATCATGCCAAGTTCTTGTCGAATATCCGCTGGGTCGTCCTGAATAATACATAGGGCATCAATCCACGAATAAGGAATACCGAGTCGCTGACAGACCCTGATAGCGTCCACCAGTGTCTTCGGTAAGGTTTGGATGATGATCCCCTCATTGGTGTGACTTTGTAATGTTTGCTTCGTGGTGCGGACATGTTGTTCCCCTCCCCATACATAACTCAAGCAAGCCCTTTCACTTGCTCCGCCATGTCTTGCCTCTCCACTAGACGGATATGGCTGGCCTGAGACTCGCGGATCTCGAGGAGCCGGCTTGGTGCGAACCCATCACGCCGCAGGTCATGGCAGAATTGGTGGGTGGTATAGCACTCATCTATCCACCTTGGAGCCTGTATGAACGCTTCCTCGGAGCCGGCATCCGCAAGAGTTTTGAGTGAAGCAAGAACCCCAAATGCGACATCATCTGCCACCCTTACGTTAGCTGGACAAAGGTAACTTGGCAGACAATCAGAGTGCGGGTCAATGCAACACATACCATCATCGGTAGCGTAGGGTATGAGCCTTTTGGTTTTCGTCAAGTGAAGGGGAAATCGTTTCTGCTTTCGGTGATCCCTTCGGTCAAGTCGAGCTACGACCGGGGCGCCCGGCTTTTGCTTACTGCTTTCCAGCATACGCAACAGAGCGGAAGAGGATATACAAGTTTCAGCCGCTGTCGCTCCCAGCCGAGTCAGCGGCGTGTATTCAGAAACAGCCAAATACACTGTCGCTTACGCACCATTCTTCAAGTCTGAGTAGGCATTGGACATGGTGATTTCACCCGAGCCTTCCGTAATATCACTCTCCTTTATAACAAGGGTTTCGCACTTGGGACAGCTATGAGGCTGGGATAGGCGACGACCGCGTATCGTCAATGATAACATGTTTCCTGCGATGATCGTGTTGTCTTCATTTAGCTATTGAGGGGAATATCGTATTATCGAGAGGAACTGGAGAGTGGTATTTGTAGGGTTCGACGAGGGATGTGGCACTGGCGTCGGTAGGCACCAGGCAGCATGTATTAACGTATATGCTGCGCCGCTGGTTACCCCTCCTTCAGTTCTTCCGAGAAGGATACCCCCAGTTTTATTCGGATAATCTTCATATTCCTTGTGTGTATCCCGTTACGGCGGATTATGCAGTGCATAACATCATTGTATAAAACCGACATATGGATCGCGCCCAACGCAGGAGATTCTTTACAATGGTGAATGGAATACCGCGTTTCCCGTGTCTCGAAGATTCATATGTTTAGAAAACCTTGTTCTGTGAGTCAATGCTTTTCCCATGGCTTAGAACCAGTTAGGTTCCCTAGGTCTCTACGAGGCCAAGCAACGAAGCAGCATTGAATACAACAATCACTCGATAATATCAAAAAGATTGAATAAGAATGAATAGTAGTGAATACAAGTTTGAATACATAATTAAATATAAGATTAAGCACAAGATTCAATAAACAAACTCGATTGAATGCAGAAACGCCCGACAGAACGTATTTATTGGAATCTCATTTCAAGAACAATTCTCCTCTCATAACTTTTCAATGTTGGTGGCCAAGTCACTTTGATTTTCTCTCTCTCTCTTCGGCCAGCCATCACTACTTGTGATATCAACGTTGTTGCGCCAAGACTCACATCATCATATCAGAACAACTTTCTCACGCCCAACGAATTAGGAGGGGGTACCCATATCCGTCACGCGCTCTCTTGATCTCAAGCAAGCATACTTCAGTTCTTAAAAAATAGATTGACGAGAAGGTAAGTACCGAACGGGTGTGAAACACACATTTCATCACCAGTCACGATATTCTCACGTACAATTGCTGATACGTTACACCACACTCATAGATCTGATATCGTTATCAGCCATGGCATCATCCCGTTCCGCCAACGACGCGGCGATAGAAGCGGTCGACAAGGCAATAGAGAAACCTCTCCATCCTTATAAGCGTATGCGCCTGCACATGGGAGTGACTCAACTTACGGATCGAGGTGCGGACGACATGTACGACACCTTTTACGATGTGCTTCGTTCTGGTACACTCCAAGTTGGCTTGCATGTGGAATTGGACTTGGTGTATGACTCAATTTCCGCTCGCAAAGCACCTACACAAGCAGCTTTGATGCGTGGAATGGGATACGTGCCGGAGGCAGAAAAGCCCGAGGCCAAACAGTACCTGGCATCGGCATTGGCTCATCTGCAAGGCATGAGCGATCCCTTGCCCGCCCAGCTGCGTAAGGCCGTGGGAGTGAATCTCGATGCGAACAGTACGCCCGCTGACGCATACCGCGATGCCGTCACTGTGCTGATGTCAAGCATCAGCACTTTCCATGCGTACACCACGCTAGCGACAAGCATCGCATACAACTACCTCAAGCATCCAGTAACGGACGCCCGCAAACCTACATCTGACCTGTTGAAGAATCTGCTCGACCCCATCGACAAGACGTTTGGCCTGCGCATGATATTTGATCGGGTAATGGCATCACTCGGTAATCCAGAGTCCCCTTCTGGGCCGAGAGAAAAGGATGTGATCCGAGAACTCACAAGATTCCTCGCAGGCGATAAGGAATCAGAAGGTGATAGTCCGCCTGGAGCCCCATCGCCACGTCGTACCACGGTAGAGGTTATGCTGCGCCTCACTCAGGACATGGCCCGTATCAACTTCCTCACCCGGGTGGTCGGCCACAGCCTAATGATAGCGCTTGGTCGTTTCGACCCGAACGATCCTGACAGTGCCGTTCAATGGCAAGGCACCGACATAGAAAGCATCGCCAAGAGTTATAAGAACTTCGAGCTCCTGCAACACCGCATGGTAGGCCACTTGACGCGCCAGACCGACAGCACAGTCACTTACAGAATCGACGACGACGAATGGCTGGAAAGCCCAGTGTTCCAGAAATTGCTACAGCCAACCATCGATGCCCTTAAGCAACAGCCCGGTTTGCAGGATTTCGAGCTAGAGCACGTAGTGGATCACGACAATGAGCATTTCCATGACCAATTCAGCCACACAGATTGACGGCCCAACAATACCGTCGCCAGTCTCCGGGAAAATGTCCTTTGGGACGCCGTTTGCGACGATAATGGGGTAGGATCTTGAAGCCTGGCCTCTATTTGTCTCTAACAGTTTGCTTAATAATGGAAGCGGCAATGGCCATCGCAGCCTTTGCGGCGGTTTGATGCAGATGACGAGGGAAATCCGTATGGATGGGGCTTGGCCTGACTAGAGAACTATTTTCTTGCAGACGGCGGACGACTTCCTAGCGATTGGTGTTTTTCGTTGATTTCATACTACTGCGAATCAACCATACCACCGTCATATGCGAGACACAACATCCCGTTCCGAGGGCCCCGAAAGCAAGACACAAATTGGTTCAGAACAATGAAAACAGAAAAAAGGGAGGATGCATAGCAACATGAATAGACAGATAGACTCATGACACTGACTACACGCTAACTGTAATATTCTTAAGTGTGATGATATGGCTAGGTACCTCGTCAAATCTTGAGTTTAATATGGGATACGGACCGGCAACCCAAAGCCCGGGACCTATATGTCAACCTAGGGCTTTGTGTACCGAGGTCTACCTAACCAGAGCATGCGGAGGGAGGAGCACTGGGGTTTGCAGCGCGGGCGTCCTGTCGTGCGGCACCGCTGGAAATAGTAGGCTCAGGTAAGCGACTTTCGGTGTTCATTCCTTCCAATTTACTGTTTATTCCACGATATCCCAGTGTCTCTTGGGGGATAGAATTCGATGAATCTCCATGATTCCCTCCTAAGACTACCTGTTTATCCCACAAGGAGCATTTTCTGACACCGAGAGTGGATAGGTAGGGTGGCAAGTACTGAGATGAACGTGGGGAGATGCAAGTGAAGTAGACAATCGACTTTGTATTTGAAAGATTGCAGTCCAAAATACAAAATTATTTACCTGGCTGGGCAGCAACTAGCAACCTGATGAACCAATCAAGTGTGGGAAACTAATGGAAAGGGAATTGAATTCGTGCGACTTAATTGCCAAATGAGATTATTTATCTAGACTTGACACAATCCCCGGCCCGCTTCCCCGAGAAGACGCAATCTGCCAAAGCCAGGCCTGAGACGTAGTTATTGGAACATATCCCCACCGCATTCCTGCCTGCCGCGTACAGACCGGGGATCGTTTCTCCATCTTGCTTAAGCACAAGGCCGGTGCTCTCCTCCACACGAAGCCCTCCCATGGGGAGTGCCGGCGCCATGAGCATGCCACTCGGTCGGAGAGAGACATCGATGCCGTAGAACGGGCCCTTGGCTATCACGGTCCGATAACATAACTTGCCGACGGGATCCGGCTTGTTGTACGTTATGGCGTCATTGTATGCACCTACCGTAGCCTCCATGGTGGCCGGCTCGACGCCCAGCTTCTGCGCCAACGCCTCGA
The DNA here is from genome assembly GCA_038364195.1 of Apiospora sp. TS-2023a. Lineage (NCBI taxonomy): Eukaryota > Fungi > Ascomycota > Sordariomycetes > Amphisphaeriales > Apiosporaceae > Apiospora > Apiospora sp. TS-2023a. Next base: position 536,685 of record JAQQWQ010000008.1, read on the forward strand.
GCGAGCTGGCGCGTTGGTAAGCCCAGTAGAGCAAGTAGTAAATAAAAGCCCGCCATGGCATTTGCGTCTGCTCCCAGATCTGGCCTTTGGCTTTGGCCCACTGCGTTGAGTCCAGGATGAGATAGCCACGACCGTCTGCTTTCTCAACCATGGCGTTGCTGAGCGAGGCGCCGTAAAGATCCTCGCCGGCGATGCGTTCGCCCTTGGGCGAGACGACGATACCCTCGACGAGGGCCTCGGGCGGGTATAGCAGCCGCCACACCGACAGGCGATGCATGTGCGAGACGGCCCCGCCGACCGACTGTCCTAGCCGGATGCCGCTGCCATCGTCGCCCGCGGTCCCGAGGGGGGCCACGCGGCTGGATCCGGGAACGTTAACCTTCATCATATCGCTGTTCATGCCGAAACCTCCGGCTGCCAGAATCACGGCGGGTGCCGTCATCGTTCGTTCCGTGGCATGGCGTTCCCATAGGGCTTCGGCGCGTCGATCGTACCAATTAGCAAGGAACCCGACCGATATCTGATGCCAACCCGCGCCGCTCGCCGTCAGGCCCTTGTGCCTCACAAACTCGGCCGTCGAGGGGTCCATGGCGCGGTAGCGGACGCCTTGCACGGCACCCCTGCCGCTTTCGTCGGAGAGCAACAACTCGGTGACCCGACTGGCAAACTCGAACCGGACCCCCATCCGCACCGCCGAGTCGAACAGCGCCTCCCAGAGCACGTTCCCCGTCATCTTCATCCCGCTCCCCGTCGCCTGTCCGCCCCCCACGACGCGATGCCCCCGCGGCGCCGGCGCCGCCAGTTGCGCGTATGGATGCGCCCGCTCGTTGCCAGAGAAGTAGAGCCCGTAGCGGTCGGTCGGGTAGCTCGTGCGAAACGGACACAGGTCCGCGGAAAAGACGACGCCGTGGCGCTGCAGCCACTCCATGCGCGCGACGCTCTCGTCGCAGAAGCGGCGCAGCGTCGCTTCGCTTACGACGGGGGGCGTGTCTTGGTTGTGGTTGGTGTTGTTGAGGCCGATTTCCTCGCGTAGGTAGCGGAACATGTTGTCGGGCGTGTCGTGCCCGTAGCCGGCCTCGCGCTGCTGTTCAGTTCCGCCGCCCGCGTAGAGGACGCCGCCCGAGATGGCGGTCGAGCCGCCGCCGTGCGCGGCGTCGAGGACGAGGACGGTGGCGCCGTGCTCGGCGGCGGCGAGGGCGGCGCAGAGGCCGGCTAGGCCACCGCCTACGACGATTACGTCTGGCTGGACGGCGGAATTTGGTTCTGTAGTTTCCGACATATTACTTGGGAAGTATTGAGAGGAGTGGCATGCAAAGGAAGGTTGGCAGGAGAAAGGATTAAGGGACGCTTGTCGAAGAAAGGTAGACGGACCTCTCCGGATTACAAGTAGGTCCTAAATGTAGCCGGGGTTACATCGAACCCCTCCTCCCCATTTGCGGAAATGAATGGGTCAGAGAGAATAGCCTCTGATAACGTATCGTTATCCAACGTCTTCGGTGACTCTTGATTTTCCGATACACATGTGATGCTACTGAATGGTCAAATTTCACTGATCGTAGCGCGGGGAGCTTCTACTTGAGGATAGCACAATTGTCATTCTTGGCTGTATTAACGAATTATGGTGCATTATACGACAGTCTAACATTAATAGGAACGGCATTCTGATCAGCGCATACTGGGACCTTGCAGCTCAACTGAGCAACCCCACGCTGAAACGAACATCTCCCCGCACAGCATCTACTTGCACAGCTTGAAACCACCCGGCATCAGCCTCTGGAAAACGCCCGCGGGGTCATATTTCCTCGCCGTGGCCTTGAGGAAGTCATGGCTAGCGTCTCCGTAACTACGAAGCACATCCTGCGAGCCCTTAGCGTGGTTCATCTCCACGAAAGGAAACGCAGCCCCGCGCTTCTGGGCCGCGCCCTGTAGGTCCATCAACAGCTTCTCGCTCAGGCGGTCCATGGCGGGGTAGTCGGCCGCCTTGTTGAATGTCAAAGACAGAAGAGTCACGACGATGCCCTCGGCGGGCATGTTGTCGAGCCCCATGACGTTGCCGCCCTTGGCCTTGGACGTGGCGGCCATGGCCGGCATCATGGGCTCCAGGGAGAGGGAGAAGGAAACGCCGTCGATGGCCGAGAGGCTGGGGATGGTGGCGTTGAAGACGCTCCACACGTCGCTGATGACCTGGGCGTTGTTCTTGAACGACATGGAGAAGGTGATTTGCTGCAGTCCAGAGGGGCTCCTCGCGCCCTGTGCCGTCGACATGGCCGGGATAGTCGTCATGGACGTGGCATCGACAATCATGCCGTCGACGGCATAGAACCCGGCGAAGGCGGCCGGCTTCGCCTTGGGCTTGGCGTAGACGTACTGGTTGTCGATGATGTTGCCGTCCGACGGGCTCCAGTGGTAGCTCATCATGACGGCAGCGTCCTGGTCATAGTCGGGGTTGGCCGTGAAGTCGGAGAAGGCCTGGGCCAGGTCGCCGACGGACGAGGGGGGTACACGACGTCGCCGCCCCAGACGGAGCCGACGCCGGGGACGGTGGCGACGAGCAGGTTGGTGACGATGCCGTAGTTGCTGCCGCCGCCGCGGAGGGCGCGCCAGAGGTCCGGGTTGGCGTCCTTGTTGGCCTTGACGATGGACCCGTCGGCGAGGACGACTTCGAACTCGACTACCGAGTCGGCCATGAATCCGGTCTTGGGATACAGGTATCCCACACCGCCTGTTCGATAGATACTGATGAGACGTAGTGTTCCAAAAAGGAATCAGGATTGTTTCACTTACCACCAATGGTAGAGCCACCGGCACCGATGCCCGAAGCGCGTGCTCCAGGGAGGTAGAGGTCATGTTCATGCAACATGGAAAACACGTTGCCCAGATGCTGGCCGGCGCCGATGGACACCTGGGAGCCATCGGCACTCAGCGAGGTGGCGTTCAGGCCCTGCAGATCGATGGTCACACCGCCCTGGATGTTGGCGATACCCGTCACCGCGTTGTGGCCACCGCTGCGCACGGCGAACTGACAGGAGCCGCCCACGAGGGCCTTGACGGCCGACGAGACATCTTGCGCCGTCTGCGGCAGGACGACGCACGAGGGGGCGATCGCCTGCTCGCCCTGGGCCCAGAAGGACGCGACCGAGGCCTTGTAGGCGGCGGTCTGGGGCATGAAAACCTTGGACGAGAATGAGGCAGCCGCCGAGAGTGCCTGACACTGTATATGTCACCCCATGTTAATAACAGCTGCGTGAAATCAAGGCAAATGGGAAGTAGATGGATGGTGCATGTAACGTACACAGTTGTTGATCTGGTTGGTATGCATGTGCGGCAGAGAAGGAGGGGCAGCGAGAGCCAGGTTGGCCGAGCCGAGACAGCCAATCACGGCGCAGGCGTGAAACCACGATGCAGATCTAGTAGAAGACGACATGTTTGCTAACTAACGAGTGAAAGTGGCAAGGAAATCCGAGGTTGCTTAAAGAGTGACAGTGGCAAGGAAATCGGAGCCTGGGACGTATTCCAAACTTCGAGAAGACACTAAAGCTAGCACATGGCTTAATAAATAGGTCAATCAAAAACTACACTCTGTTTACCCCTTGGGACCACTTCGAGTCCCAATTCGAGGTATACCGCAATGAAGGCAAGGGACAGTGAGGTGCGCGGGTCTGTCCCTCGCTGGCGAGGTTATGCTGGGTGGCTTGGCCATCAGAGCCAGTCCGCATCGAGCTCAGGGACCAGGGGTTCAAATCGATAATACTACACGTTGACTCGTACGCCAGCTGGGCAAAGCAAAGCTCGAGGGTCCTCTCATCTTAGCTCATCACCAAGCTCGCGTCTTGAGCCTTATGCGTAATCAACGTGCCCTGATTTACCCATGTAACGCCATGCATCAGATCCTCCGACAGCCGGTACACCATTCCCGGAGGGGAAGCTGGCTATACTAGATACAGAAGTACACAAAGTGGAACCACAGGGTCCCAGACTACTTAGGGTTAGCTTGGTACCATCTCCGGCGAGCTACCGCGGCACGAATCGGAATGGTTCGGTCCGGAATATCCCATTATCTAGAGTACGGGGGGTCTTGGTGAACCAACTAATTAGCCAGGGGTCCAGTAGCATGGTCAATTTTGGGCCCAAATCAATTGATGATGTATTATCTATTATCTATAGAACCTTGCAAAAACGCACATTGCCTATCTAGTACGCCAAGTCATTCCCGTCGAGATGCGTTTCGAGTTCCCCCTACGCCTGGTTACTTCCGTCGTGGTGAGCTTTGAGTTCCTTCAAGCCCTGGGTATAGCTCATTGCGGCATCCTAGCGTGTGTCGACAAAGTTTAGTTTCTACTCGGTTCGAGACAAACACAGACACCGGGAAAATGTATATCAGAGATAGACTTAAAACAGAACTTACATTAACAGATTGAGGCGCGAACTGTGCCAAGAACTTGATGGACCCGGCGTTCGGCCCCCTCCAGACCACACCGGCTTTCCCATCCCCAATAATGTCGTCGACGATGGTGGGTGCGAATTTCTCCGCTGGCATGCCCTTGGGCTTGGACTCGCCGCTGGCCCAGCCGGCGATGATCTTCTCGATCGGCGCGTAGAGGGATCCGGAGGGTAAATCGAACTGGTCGTTCTGGTGGAAGTGGCTGTCGATCACGCCGAGCATGATGGCCACGACGGTGACGCCCAAGGGGGCGAGTTCGAGACGGAGAGTCTCGGATAGATTGGTTAGAGCCGCTTTGGAGGACGAGTATGCGCCTGTATCATGTGTATCATAGTTAGCCTTCTGCTGACTTTGCCTGGTATCTAACCGAAAGTTACAACGCCAAAAAGGAAAACGGATCGCATCGTTACCTATCCATGGAGTATTGACAACGGCACCACAGGTACTTATATTAACCACCCGGCCGCGACGGGCAATCAGCAGCTTCGAGAAGGCCTGAACGGCGCGCAGCGGGCCCCAAACGTTGACATCGTAGAGCTGCTTGGCCTTGTCGATGTCGACGTCGAGAAGGGGCATGGCGTAGCCGCCGCCGGCGTTGTTGACCAGCACATCGAGCTCTTTGCCCTGGTCGGCGACAGCCTGGACCGCCTCACGGATGGAGTCCGGCTCGCAGACGTCGAGCCGGATCACGCTGACGTTGGGAAGGGAGGACAGCGCTTCGGGGATCTTGGACGGGTCGCGGGCGGTGGCGAAGACATGGTGGTGGTTTTGGTTTTTGGAGGCCAGGGCGCTCGCGATGGCGGCACCGATGCCTCCAGCGGAGCAGCCGGTCACCAAGATCGTTTTGGAAGTCATGGCTCACACACACACACGTTTTTCGCTGGCTGGATTCCGGTGGGCTCTGCTGCTAGGAGGAGGAGCAAGTAGGATGCTTCCGGTTCAAGTACCCATTGTGGGGATGAAGTACAGGGTACAGCTAGGCAGTCCAGCCTCCCGAGATTTACAAGCAGCGACTGCCGTGCCGTAGTTCTACCGCTGCCATCAGGTTCGATGTCCCATCAGGTCAGTCAGAGTGCTCGTGCGGCGTCTGTCAAAAGGGTGACATAGCAGGAAGAGGCTCCCATGCCCATACTATTGCGGAAGCAGTACTACTAAAACGGTCACATCCTACGTAAGCTTAGCTCATAGAAGAAGAAGTAACACCGGAATAGCTACTGTCACCTGCCCGAATAGGTTGATCTACACTATTGTGGACGCACGGCCGTCCCACTAGCTGCCGTTGTATTATGAGTGGAACCGCCGGCACTCCACCCCCTCTGTTTCTGTTCAATTCCGAAATCAGGACAATGTAACGTTCACTAGTATATACAGGTCTTAGTGCGAAAGTATAATAATTTATAGAGGCCGGCCTCGCCTCCCCCATTCAGGGCACAATGCATGATAGTACGAGTCAGCCTCCTGCACCCAGCAGGATGTCGGGCGGCGTTACTGCTACAACCAGATCAATGCGCATGCAACGGCAGCCTGCATGCAGGTAAGCAATATGAGGAAAAACTTGGTGACGGGCAAAGTCAAAACAGCGCCTTGCATGGCGCTATCGGAGGAAGGTTCATACCAGCGATGGGTCGGGCCATCTCCAGTCGTATCACTTCTGATCATTTACCGGCGCAGCTATATCTCATATTTCTTTTCTTCATTACTGCTATAGATGCACCAATGGCAATGCTGGCACAGACCTCATGTTCAGCTTTCGGAAGAAAAACGAGGAAATTACTTGGCGACCCTAGGGCCCCATGGGCACAGGTAGGTAAACCCAGATAAATCCGCGGATGGCCCTTACAGTAGTAGATAGCTGCAGGGGGATGTCGGTGCCGGACACCGAGGGGCAGCAGGGTTGACATCCTTGACATGACTCGCGTTTCCCTGGTTTTGATTGACAGTTGACATTTGAGGGGTAAGAACTAAGCCGGTGCCTGCAACTGGTCCCGGTTCTAAATTGGTAGCGCCCGCGAAGCTCCCGCGACCTTAATTCAACCTGGACCTTGTACGCAATCTAGGTTGGGCATCCGAGACTTTATCTTCTTTCCGGCAACCCTTCAGCAATTTTTCCGATTGGATACAGTGAGACAAGCGTGGGAATTGGAAGAATCATTTGTGTTACAATATGTTTGAACATGGTAGTATGTAATTTACATTGAAATCGAGTTTGTACAGGCCGTTGAATCGTGGATGAAACTGTTACCACTCCCCCCAAAAGCAAAAAATGTGTGAAACGAAGAAACAAAGGAAAGGCCCGTTTCCGTCAGCGAGCTAATCATCCAAACTGGGTATACCATGCATGTCGGCCCTCCCAGAAAAAGAAAAGAGGACCGCAAGCACTTCCCTCCTGGGAAGCCCCCCGTTATTTCCATCTCGACCCACCCAAGTGCCTACCTACTACTACTTTCCATCAATATGGCACGCGGGGTAGGAGCATCCACCAACACCACTTATCGTGCGTGGGGCGGGAGATGCTGTTCCTGGCAGGTGCAAGTGCATTCTGGGACGTGGGCCGTCCTCAGGATGCCCCCTCGCCGCCCTCCGACGATAGCAGTCGCTTGGGCGAGTCGGGTTGGTAGCGAACCGAGACGAGCTGCGTCTTGGGCGAGCCCACCGACTCGTCCATCTCGTAGTACTGCGACCGCTTGGAGCGCTTGGTGTCAATCTTGGCCAGCTGGCTGCGCGCCGTCGACTGCCGGGGCAGGGTCGGCTTGGAGTTGTAGGGGTTGGTGCTGCCGTAGGAGCTGTTGCCCCCGTACCCGAGTTTGCTGCGGAAGGATTGGTAGAGGCTCGAGTTGGGGATCTTAGTCTTGATGAGGCCGGCGAACCCGGGCATGCACCCGACGATGAGCGCCACGTTGTGCTCCACCATGATCCACACAAACAGTTGCCCTTGTTGCCATGTGAAATCTCCATCGGCACCGAACAGGACGAGGAACCGCCAGATGCACGAGGCTATACTCGATATGATGCCAAAGGAAGCCACGGTAAAGACGCCCAGAAGCTGCAGCTTCTTTTGGCGGCTGACCTGGAGCTTGCGGAGTACCAGGATGGGAATCATGAAGATGTACGTGTCTAGCACGATCGAGCAGACGCCATGGATGGGGGCGTAAATGGAGATGTGCTGCGGCCGGCCGTCCGTGGCCAGGCTGGCCCACGTCTCCCCCGCCAACGGGGTCATGTACACGGCGACCAGGACGGGGTGCGTCAGGTACAGAATGCCCATGAAGATGATGCCCCCCGTGATGGCGTATTTAGTCTTCTTGCTCGTGGCGAACAGCTGCAGGTACAGAACGAAAATGGCCGCCTTGGTCATGAACTGGGTGATGCCCAGCAGCAGGTTCTGCGAGAAGAGTAGCTGCCACGTGTAATCCGACATGTACTTGCAAGCAGGCGTGTCCCATACGTGGCGGGTGAGTCCGCTCACTAAAACAGCAAGTTAGTATTAGGCCATCATGAATGTGGCAGAGAGGGCGTGTATCTTACTGGCCATGATGATGCCGGTATAACCCGTGCTCAAGACCCAGCCAGCGATGGTCAGCCAGTCTGCGGCCTTCATGTGGTCGTATGTGTTGCATAGTCTACCGACCACCAGCGTCGTGGAGATGCCCGTAAGCACTGCGCCAATCACTATGGTTTCCATCTGGAAGTTGGGCGGATCGACAAAGTTGGGCTTGACGCCGGGCGGCACCGGCCCTGCCGGGATGCTGCATAAGTCGAAGCCTGGGGGAAAGTCCATAGTGATGATGTGTTGTTCGACGGGCAATGGTCAAGGACGGGCTTGTGCTTTGTGTGTGTCTCCAGATGCGTGCATGGAAGAAGCTGGTTGGGTGGTCGACGCATATATGTATGTAGCCTTAGCTAGCGGAGGACCAGAATCCAATCCTGAAGTCGTACTCGTTCATCATCCTATCTATTCACGGCTCTCCACAGCCAGTATCTTTCGCCTACCGAGCCGACATACAGAAAAAGAACAAGAAAGTGTAACCTAGGCCATAACTCTATTGTAAGTCCGAACACACATGAGACGTAGTGCCGATGCGTGCGACGTGGAGGCTCATGCATTGCGACGCACACCTTACTACATTCCCGAGTCGATTTCTTTACTAAAACCAGATTCGCTGAAAAGATTACGGCGGACCTGACCAATGAAGGACTGTCGAGTACCGACTGCCGACACGTGCCTGTGACCCTGCTGGACAATATTCCAACTCCCGTTACCAAGTATTGTTACCAAGTATATTGGGAGCGAGTATGCCTAGACTGAGTCAGACAAGCCCATTTCTGGCAGTAGCTTGGATCGGGTGAGTGGCTCGCGGGCTGATTGGCTGGGAGGCCGATGCACGTGGTGTTGCTGCGTTTGATCGATGCGACTGACCCCTGGCTGGCCCGAGGCACTGCAACCCACACTTTTCCCACTTTAGCTGTCGTTTATTCAAGACAGACCCTGATTCTGATGTCACTTGGAAAGTAAGGGCTTTGTAATACTTGCAAAGTCGTATGCGTGCTCCGCCACCGGGAAATTTAGCCCCCAATGGCAGCACATCGGAAAAGTAATTGAAGTAGGCGGAGGCTGACGTACTTAGTAGTACGCTCAGACTCACTATTCTCAAGATAAGCCTTCTAAGCTTTTACTATAGCGGCCAAGGGTGGGATTGGGTGGAATCAAATTATAGCTAATCTTGGATATAGTGTACATTTTCCCGTGGACTCACCGTTGACGTCGCCGCAACTAGCGCCTCCACCCCTGTCTCTCTCTATCTAGCCCCAAATCTAACCTTTCTTCTTTCTAATGGGCTCCGCGCCGCAGTCAACCCAAAGCGGCTGCATCCATCTCACTGACCTCCCGTTTTCGGAGAAGGACCACTGTATCGCTGCGCGGCACAATACTCGATCTCCACACCATGGATCGCGGGGCAGTCGTGTCCCGCAGCTTGCACTCCCACTCCTGCAGCAGGTTGGCGGTGATCAACTTGAGTATGAGCGAGGCGTAGAATCGTCCGGGACTGTGCACCCACCCCCATCCCCATCAGTCAGCTCAGGTCAGTCTTTCGGTATTTGCCCGACGCAGGTGCTGCGGAGTACTACGGATTGATAATGAATCGGGAAATTACTTACCAAGTTGCGTTGCCCAGCCCCCAGATGGGCCACTCCAGGCTGGCCGATGTGACGGTCGAAGCCGTCTTGTCGGGGACGTCGGCCGTCGCGTTGCCTTGGCGGAGCGCGTCATTGGCTCGAGCAAATCGATATCCGTCGAACGCTGTCGGGTTGGCATAGCGGCGCCCGTCGCACATCATGGCGCGCTGAGGAATACATACCCAGTCATTCTTTCTGATTACTGATCCGTCTTGAAGAGTGAAATCATCTAGGGCCTTGCGTCGACAGCTGACTGTATTCACGTAATTTGTTTTAGTAGAAATGCCCATAGTTTTGCCATGTTAGAAATAAGTTTGTTTGACTCACGAGCATCGGCGTTGGAGAATCGAATCGACTCCTTTACAAAGCTGTCCAGCAGAGGCAGCCGTTCTTCGATCCGTTCCAGGCCCTTTCCTTCCTGGGTGGCTTCCCGGATCTCCTGCCTTAGCGGATCCACGTACTCCTGGTTTTGGCAAATGTCTTGGATCACGAAGGTTGTAGTCTTTGTATATCAGATATCAGAATTGCTCTCGTTAGCAAACCTCGAATTCTTCCGTAGCTGGGAATGGGACTTATCCCCAAAGACTCACCATTGCAAGCTGGTGAACAGAGCTGAACCAGATGGCCAATGTCTCCCCTATCATGCGTGGCGTAGACCAGGGATCCTTCTTGGGCGATGTGTCAATCAGCCATTGCATGCAGTCTGCACGTGTGGCTGGCTTGGAGCACCCCCCTAAACGGTCTGCCTGGGCCATCTCGGCCCGACGACGGCGAACTTCGGGTTCCAAGTAGCGGAAGAGCGTCTTCGCTGCAGAATGTCTCTTCGTCAATATCCATGCGACGAGGCTAGCGTTTCCTCCTATGTCAGCTCTCGTAACCCTATTATATTCGCTTGGGCTTGGCCAGATTATTACTTACGGGCACATGAACGTGGGCGTGATTCGTAGAATCTCGGCAGCAAGAACCACCGTTTGCGGGAACGCAAGGGCAGCCTCGGTGAACTCGGTGTTTTCACTCAACTCCTTGCCGAAAAAGACAAAACAATTCACTTTGGTGATTACGCGTTTGATCATGGGGAACAGCTGGACGGGTACGAAGCCTAAGGAAATACATGGTTAGTTGCTGCTGCACTGGATAGGAATGGCATAGTGCCAAGAGTAGGTATGCATATTTTGCTAACCGTTTTCGTCAGGAGTCCTATCGAGCTCCTCCAGGAGGCAGCCCCTGATTATCCTGTCCAGCTCTGGCTGGAATTGGGGCAGATGAGACGTCAACCTGCTTCGCAGAGCACGCACAAAGCCGGTACCCTCCACACCACGCTGCTCCTGCCACTCGAAGCCGTACATGGTGTATTTGGGCTGCAGTAACTCTTTTGCCACTGCATGCAGGGACAGCCGTGAAGGCGGAGCGTCTAGAACCTCCTTGATAAGCTCGCCGGTAGTGATCATCAAGTGGCTGTTGGAGGGCGTGTGGATTTGAAACGGCCGGTTTGGATTCTGCCATGATGTTAGAATTAGACACAGAAGAAAGACAAGATTTCAAAACAACTGACTTGGGCGTAGGCTTTGTCAATGATCTGGGGACCAGAAATGAGGTATCTCCATCCTTCCAGCTTCCCAGCAAGTTGCCCGAATATGCCACTGCATGCAAACATCGCTGTCCCGGCGAATAGAACCAGCGTTAACAAGTATAGGCCATTCCCGGGCTCCCCCAAGGGAGCTACCAAGTTAACCATGTTGGTATAACAAACTTGGGTTGTGGAAGCCATTGCAGGTGGAATAGGTAATGGACAGCTTACGCCATCGGTGTTGTTCATGGCGACGACGAGGTGATGCAAATAATGTCTGGGGAGCCGTTCTCGGGACCGATGTGAATAGCTGCTTGCCGCATCACCAAAAGCTCCTGTGATGACTTCTACACCCGTATGTCGTATCTTCACATGTCGAGATGTCTCGATGGAATATTAGTAAGGGATTATGCAACTTCTATTCTACCGACTCGGCAATGAGTTCGTCTAAACCCATGTCATGTTACTTGACTTATGTACGTATATGGAGAATTCTACCGCTGCCAACTACGGGGAATAAAATACGTCTATTATCCACATATGCTGCATGGTTGACGTTGACATCAAGGTGGTCGGACGTATAGCTGGTCGACGGTATATCATATGGAGCTACCATAAATTTAGGCAGGATTGGGGAAAGGCTTTACTCCGGTCCGACTTAGCTTCGTAAGAGGAAAAGAAAGAAAAAGAGGGAAAAAGAAAAGCCACTTCGATACCGACCTGCTACTTCCAGGACTACCGAGCGCAAGGGTGCAGGGGGTGGGTTTGAGTGGTAGTGGCGGCGGGGCCAAACACATGTACTTGGCGAGTGGGCACGCGGACTCACCCCAACACTGTGTGGCCTCCACGTGGGCTGGCTCCTGTCTGCACACTCAGGCTCCCAGAACAGGCTGCAAAGGTGCATTGCATGAACCCTCTTCTATTGTTGCTATTTCGGCAATCAAGTGATGGAAGCATGATAGACATATTTTTGGCCCTCCTGTCCTGACTGCACTCGTTCATTTACAGTGCATTGCGATTGGACAACTCGATCTACTTCCGTAACACCAAGTCCCAGTCCAGATCAACCATGGAGCAGCCGCCGTCCATGTCTGGTATACCTGGGGAGAGTGGCGACCGCTACAGCTTTGCGATGGTGTCGCATACTTTCGATACTTATCCCGCGATTTCTGGAAGCGTCGTCCTCTCCATCGTGCTCCTTGCATCCTGGAGGGTTTTCAAATTCACCATTTTGCCTGCATTTGCGGCCAAAGATGAAGCTCCTGAGCTTCCCTACATGGTGCCTGTTCTCGGTAAGTAAGACTTATGCTTGAAGAGAGTGAGAAAGCTGCCACGGGGACCTAGCTGACTCCATGCAGGACATCTATTCTCGTTCTTCGGCGATGCAAACACATTGATCACCCGGGCCAGGTAAGTAATGCAAATAAAAAGAAAAAAACAAGGACAGTGCAACTGACTTGTAAGCCAGGACCCATTTTGGCGACACCAGAGAGCCGTTCTCACTTACGGTGGCAGGCATGCAAACCTATGTCATCACCAAAGCCGAAGACGTAGCCCAGGTGTACCGCAACACCCAGACCCTCTCCTACGAGATCTTCGTGCAGTCTATGATGCGGATCCTGGGCAACTCGGACGGGGCCGTCAAGGCCATGTTCACGCCCCTTCCCAAGGACAAGGAGGGCTTCCCCAACCCCCAGGGACAGCCTTTGGGTATCCTGTTTCGACGGATGCATATCCACCAATTGTTTCCTGGGGAGAATCTGACCTTCCTCGAGCATCGTTTCTACGACTTCTTCGACCGGCATCTCACGCTGGAGAAGCTGACGGAAACATGCTCATCCTATGCCGCCCCCAACACCACTCCGGGAAGCATTACCCTGCCGTTGACGCAATGGTGCTCCGACTATTTTATCAAGGGCGGCCAAGCTGCCTACTTTGGCGCTCGACTGGCCGAAATTGACCCCACCCTGACCGACGCGTTTCTGGTCTTCGACGAGCTCAGCTACCAAGTCATCTACCAGTACCCCACCTTCCTGGCCCGCAAGATGCAAGCCGCCCGACGCCGAGTGCTGTCGGGCCTGAAGCGGTATTTGCAGCTCCCGCAAGACCAAAGAGAGGACGATGCCTGGTTCGTCAAGGCCATGGAGACGGAGATGCGCGCCCTGAACATGTCCGACGACGACATGGCCATCGCCACCATGACCATCTACTGGGCCATCAACACCAACAGCCGCAAGGCCGCCTTCTGGCTCATGGCCTACCTCCTGCAGACCCCCTCGCTCATCGACGTCGTCCGCGAAGAGACGGCGCCCCTCTTCCGCGCCGACGGCACGTTCGACTTCGAGCGCCTGCACAGCGCCGTCCCGCAGCTGGACGCCATGTGGAACGAGATGCTGCGGCTCGCGTCCTTCGCGGCCTCGGTGCGGTACATCACGGCGGACACCGTCATCGGGTCCAAGCGTTTGCGCAAAGGCAATAGGCTGATCGTGCCGTACCGCCAGCTGCACATGGACGAGGCCATATTCGGCGCGCCCGTCGACCAGTTCCGCCACGAGCGGTTTCTCGAAAACCCCCGCCTCGCCCAGGGCGGCAGCGGTTTCCACCCCTTTGGCGGCGGCGCCACCATGTGCCCCGGCCGCCACGTCGCCAAGCGCGCCGTGTTTATTTTCGCCGCCATGGTCTTGCGTCGCTTCGACGTCCGGCTCGCGGATGGGGAGACGATGCTCAGGCCGGATTTGACCAAGCCGGTACCGGGGCTCATGTCGCCCGAGGAGGGGGGATGACATGTTGGTGGTGTTGACGCCGAGGAAGGGTATTAGCTAGATTGGAATTGGATACGAATGGTAAATAGATAGCACGAGATTGATAAGAAAGATATGGCATTTATATATTGAACTTCTGCATCTGTGTGTTCCATTTTGGCAGCGATAGGTACAATTCATGCTTGAGACAATTCTGGATACGGTGAGTTCAACATCGCATGAGAAACCAAAGTGTAAATCTAGTATATTACGGCAGAAACGACGAACAAAGTGTAAACTCAGTCCCCCTCAGAGCTTCCTCCTAATCCTGAACGGAACCTTCCGGTTCGGCGGCAGCGCACCAAAAGGCGCGAACTTCATGTCACACTGCACGCTTCCAGCATCCACCCCCGCCCCCACCAGCTCCAGGTCATACTTGGAGAACAGCGCGGCATAGGTCAGCAGGATCTCCAGCTTGGCCAGGTGGCGTCCCGGACACATGCGCTCCCCGCCGCCAAAGGGAATCCACAGGCCGGCCAATCCCTCGGCAGAGCACTTCATCCTGCCATCGTCGTTAGGCTCTTCTTCCGAAGCGACCAAGAAACGCTCGGCGTCAAACTCGCGCAGCGACCTCCCCGGCCGACCGGCCTGCAACCATGCCTCCTCGTTGAAATGCACGCCGTCGGTCGGCATAAACACCATCTCGCCCCGCCGGATGGTGTAGCCGCCACCGAACTTGACGTCGCCAAAGTCGACCATGCGGCTGACCAGGATCGACACGCGCAACCGGAGGACCTCCATAAAGGCAGACTCGAGCAGCGGCTGCGCGGCGATCTCGTCAATATTGATCTTGCCGTCGGCGGAAACGCAGCGGGCCACTTCAGCAGACAGCCGGCTCGACAGGCTCGGGTCCCGCAGGGCCTCCAAGACATACCAAAACGCGCTCGGGGCCGTATTGCCATTCGCCCCGAACATGAGCCCCCAGTCCTCCTGGGCGCGGACGCGCGCGGTCAACGGCTTCATCCGGAGCATGTACTGCAGCCGGGCCTTGGCGTACCGGCTGCCGAAGACGGGTTCCCAGTCCGGGTCCTGGCTGCCCGTCGTCTCGACGTGGCCGTGCTCGAAGGCGTAGGCGTGCCACTTCTCGATGGCGTCCACGACGCGCTCGCGCGCGCGAAACGCGGCGGGGACGAGCCAGCGCGGCCACCCGCGGAAGTAGGTCGGGGCGTGGCTTTTGGCGCGCCAGAAGTGCCCCATCAGGCCCGGGTTGAGCTCGAGGAGCTTGGAGCCCATCATGGCCTCGACGTTGGCGCCCGCGACCGTCGTCTGCAGGAAGGCGTACAGGTCCGGGAACTCGACCCAACCGTCCTCATCTTCGCCCTCGCCGTCGGGAACCAGGTTCTCGACGTGGGCTTGGAAGAAGCGGAGGTACCGCTCGGCGAGGGGCCCGAGGTAGGGCGCCGCGAGGAACTTCTGGGCCGAGTGGGTTTGGTGGTACAGGATCCGGTTGTGCTGCGCCGTCTGCGAGCCCTTCCGGGGCTCCGACGCGAAGCCCGAGTCGTCGGCGTCGTAAAAGGGCATGACGGCCGCCGGGATGTCTAGCAGGTTCTTGGCGGAGATCCGGGTGATGGACTTGGCCGACAGGAACCTCGACTTGAAGATCTCTTGGATGTGGGCGGGATTGGCCGTCAAGGTGCAATCGATGGGGCCGGCTTTGACCTGAAGTGGCCTCTCCCAGCCATGTCTTTTGATGAGATCGTAAAGAAAATCAGTCGGGTTGACGAGTAGGGATAGGCCATGGTATAGACCGGGAAGCCAGTAAGGTACCACGGGCATCTGCCGGGAGGGCTTGTTACTATCATCAACAGACAAGGCGTGTCGAAAGCACACAGCCGAAGAGACGTATGTCACCAGTGTAAGGACCAACAACAAGACGGCAGCCGGAAGCCCAGGGTATGCCCAAGGGTGGCTTTGGAAGAGAGGACTTCTACCCGATAGGAAACCCGTCAGGGTGAGGACGGTGTTGTCCTGGGTGAAGTAATCCATCTTCTGGGAGTGAAAGTATGGAATATCGCCAAGGCAAGCGTATGTGTGTTTGTCTTTGTCGCTGAATTGGAGGGTGCATGCAGTCAGTGTATGAGGTCTGGTAGCTCAGTCAAGCATCAGAGGATACCACAGAGCAATTACTAGAGCATCGATGGCCAAGTGTCACAGTCGTGCCTGACTGAAGAATGGCAACTGCCGTGAAGCTCAATAGAGCACAGTTAGTCCCATATCGATGTTGGCACTGTGGTTCAAGTACCGCCAGGCTTGTCGGACATTGCGGTCGGACCTATGACCTGATTGACGTAGGAGTGCTAACGTGCATAGTCGTATGCATATGCAAGCTGGCACATATACCGTAGTGCAGTGGTGATTGCCGTACTTTCTACTGCTACTGTAGATAAGCTAGGGCTTGGCATAGATGCCCGAGCACCTGCCACTTGGGTTGCAGAGAGGGTGGATCGTCGGATCTGGGGACCCCTGCCGCTCACCCCTGGCGTCTACCCCCACTATCATCCCACATTTCGGCAAAATAATTGACAGACTCCGAATAAGGTTGAATGCGGACTAGGTAGACTAGTATTTCACATACATTACTAAAAAAGGGGATTCTATACCGCGAGTCATGTGCCCGGGTTCGTTTCCTTGCTTTTTCCTCTACAACCAATGGATCCTTCCGTTTCAGGAAACGCTTGGTGTATGACTGCCCGTATGCAGTAATCTCCCTGGTAGCATTCGGAAGCACCATAATATCTGACATATCAGTCGACGACCAAACAGCCGACAGCGGGATCAAGCTTACCATCATTAACATGTGACATTTCCTGGACTGTGATAGGCTGGTACGCCTTCCTGCCGAGTACCACAGGCGCTCCTATTTACCTACCGACGACAGCCTTGTACATGGCAACTCAATCACATCAATTGTGTTGGTCTCACTCGCCATGTTGTACGAACTCGCCTATTCTCTGATCGGCTTGGTCGGGCTGGCTTATGCCCTCGACTATGCTCTCGGCCTCCGGTACGATGCGCGCGAGCCCCCGCGTCTGCCATCCCGGATCCCCTTGATCGGGCATCTTCTCGGCATAGTCTATTACGGTACTGTGTACTACAACCAGACCAGGTACGTCATTCCATGTGAATTTGGGCATCTTGTCACCGACAGCAGGCTGACATACTCGATGTATAGTGAGAGGACGAATGACGAGATTTATACTCTCGATATTCTTGCCCTGAAGATCTACGTGAGTCGGTCGAGGCGCCTGATCCCCGTGATCCAGAAGGCGTCCAAGACCCTGTCTTTCCGACCTTTCGTCAGGGTGGTGGCCGACAAGATGGCCGGAAACTCCGAGTCCGCCTGCGATCTCTTCGATGGTCCGTTCGTGGACGAGTGGAGCTCGGTGGTCAAGAACGCCCTCCTGCCGGGTGTCCACCAAGACGACCAGAATTTGCGCATGGCCAATTCGGTCATCTCGCTCGTCGACGATCTGGTAAATGGCGGCAAAGGGAAGACGGTAGGTTTGCTGGGCTGGACGCAACACTTGATCGTCGAGGCCACCAGCTGTGGCTTCTTCGGGATGAAGCATCCCTTCCGGGACCCGGAAGTGGGAAAAGCTTTCTGGCGATGGCAGCTTTACCTTCGCGCCCACATGGCGAGCTTGGACTTCTTCGGTAAAGCCAACGTGGAACGAGAAGTGGTCCACAAGTCCATCATCGAATACTGTCGCCAGCTGCCCGATGATGCTTCCAAGGTGGTGGTGGACCGTCAGCACATCCTCAAGAAGGCCGGGATGGGCTTTGAGGATGCCGCCAAGCAGGAGACGCTGTTCTGTGTGGCCATGTTCGGCAACACCACGCCCACACTGTACTGGACCATTTGGGAACTGTTCTCGCGGCCTTCCTTGCTCGAGGAAGTCAGACGGGAGGTAGAGGAGAACGCCGTCATCAGAAACACCACTGGTGAAGAAGACATACTCGACGTGGCGGCCTTGAAGACGCAGTGCCCCCTCCTGCTCTCCATGTTCCAGGAAACGCAGCGCATCCACCACGTCCACGCCAATATCCGCAAAGTGACGGCCGACACGCTCATCGACAACGGACGCTACCTCTTGCGCAAGGGCAACTACGTGCAGATGGCCGGGTCCCCCATCCACTACAGCCAAGACGTGTGGGGCCCGACCGTCCGTGAATTCGACCCGTATCGCTTTATGGAGCAGCACAGCAGGAAAAAGGAGAAAGCCAAGGACAAGGATGATTCCTCTTCTTCTTTTGCCCCCCATCCCTCTTCCCATCTGGCCTGGGGCACGCCACCCCACCTCTGTCCCGCCCGGCAATTCGCCGCGACGGAAATTATGATCACGGTGGCCCTGCTCGCCATGGAATGCGATATCGCGCCAAAGTCGGGCCAAGGCCAGTGGAAAAGCCCGCCGCTGAGGTATAACGACGTGGCCGCGGTTCTGAGCCCGGGCGAGGAGTTCGAGATAGAGGTGAAGCCGCGAAGCGGTGCGGGGGGAGAAAGTGGGCTGTCAAGATGGGCAAGGCCAAGACGGCGGTGAATATTTTGGCTGGATGAAGCACTACCGTAGCTCACAGACGATAATCAGTCCTCGTATATCTGAATTTAATCTTACGGCTGATGATCGGGATAGACTTCGACGGCCACACGCATGTAACTGAGCACCTCCTGAGCGACTTTGTTTGGACTTAGCCGGCAGGACGTGAAAATTGAATGATGTGATCCGGCGCCTGGCTCAGGTGGGGTTGGTCGAGTCGGCTTCCGTCGGGGGTGGCATAGGTGGTTGATGTTGAGTTCGGCCTTGACGGTAGCTAGCATAAGTGCCTTTCTCAGATCAGCCTCCTCTTTCGTCTCAGAACAAATTTCATGCAACACCTTAAGTCAGTGCGTGCATTAGTCATGGCAGATACCTTGTGTGAGAGCGGATTTTGCATTTCGTATTTCGGCAGTCACTTTCTGATACGACGCATTAGAAACGTACTTGGCGGGTAGGCTCGAGTTAGAAACAACACGAGAAACACTTGTCACAAGATATGCCGGCTCCCAAACTTTCTTTTGGTACAAGAGTCAAAGAATTAACGTTTATCAAGACTGAACTTTAGTTAAGGAAGCTTTATAACAAGCTTAAGAGGTCTAAATTTTACGAAATACGAGAACCCTAGGACAGAGAAGCTTTGAAGAGAAATAAATTGACTATATACAAGACCCGCCACCACTACAAGAAATGGAATAACCAGAGAAAACCAGCTATATTGACCGCCAAAGACACTTACTCATTTGACCATCCTCAATGTGACGCATCCTTTCGGATCTTTACTATCTCCCCCAGTCTAATAAGACCATGTCTTCGCAGATGTCAACATACTCGCAAGCAGTTTGCTGCCCATTACCTCGGATCAGATAAAGTCGTAGCGCTCTAAGGTATCTTTGGGGCACAGGAAGACCTGATGCACGACATGCGGAGTCGGTTCCCACCGAGAACTCGAGCATCTTGACGATGACGAGCCAAGATGGACCCTCCAATCTCACTCAGGATATGATGCTGGACACGGCCAACAGCCGAAATAACCCTCAACCCCCAAGGATTACTCGTTCCAGCCGCCGTTCCTGAAGTTGAATTGGATTATCGACTTTCCTTACAAGTCGGCGAGCATTTCGAACAAATTATCAATGAGCTGCTAAACTTGACCCGGAAGGCGACTTACATCGAGACAACAACTTATCATCCTTACTACCTGGATCTACGACTATGAAAACGCCGAGCACGAGCACCTGGTTGGACTTTTGAGGATGATCAATACGCGGTTGACTTCTGGCCACATCTTGTCCTGGAGTCGTCTCAAAATCGCAACACAAGGGGGCAACTCCGGACTAGCACCGGCGTCGACGCAAGTTCTGTAGGTGACACACACATTTACGAACCCCCTGTCTCGGCGATGATCCAAACAGCTTAATAGAAGTCATAACACTAACATCATTCAATAGTATATTGCTTGCGCGGCCTGATATCAACATCACCAACAAGACATGTGTATCACAAGACCAAAGACTCGGTGTCTGGTGCCTCCAGTTGTGGGGCGATATCTGCGGAGCTAGTAGCTGCACTTCTAGAACAAAGACGAGCTTAAGAAACCCACATCAATCGTGCTGCTTCCGATACCACCATCCTCCTTTACAGAAGAGCTAGAGTACGACCCCAGCGCGGTACTCGAACAAGACATGCTGGAGTTGACCTTCTAATCGAGGTCCTCCTGAAGCCAGGGGGAGACGATCTAACCAGAAGGGAGTTGGCGCCACTCTCCACCGCGACGACAGTCACATCAATCTTGACGAAGACGACATATTGGAAAGCAAAATAAGGATTTGATGGGACTTGGGTAACGGAGAGGGGCACGTGTACTACCATATTGGTTTACGCAGGGGGACCTCGGTCGTACTTGGGACATGGCTTGGGGGCAGGGGCTACAGGAGTGGTCAGGAGGGAACTACTGTGCTGAGCCCGAGACCCACCGGGCTTCCTCTGCCAGGAAGACTTTCGAGACGCGGACAGCGAGACATTGGCCCTCGAAGGGTGGCGAGTTGATTTTGGATACCGAAGAAACTCGGGTGGGAAGAAGTTGTTACTCGACGATGGAGAAGAAAATGAAAGAAAAGGACACAGGGAAAGAAGAATCCCTGAAGAAGATCAAGAGTGAAGAAGCGATAAAGGGAAATAAGAATCCCCAAATAAAAGAAAAGAAAAAGAAGAAAGAAGAAAGAAGAAAAGGTCAAGAGACAGAGAAGGAGGAACAAGCAGAGGACCGTGGTGGAACGCATGTCAAGACACATCTCCCCATGCGCGCGGCTTAGTCGACAAACATATCTTTCCAATCTACAACGACTACTTTGACGACTGTGAAGCGCGGTTATGATGTACAGTCATCGAAGCGGGCTGGTCCGGAGATCTACTGGGAGCTCTGACCGTGGCTCACTGCGAGATGTTGTGGTTGTGGCAGTCACATATCTCCAAGGTTCAACAAGTGGTACTGTTTTCGCTCCTGCTGGCCTGTTATCATTCGGATTCCGACTACCAGGCTGTGGAGGGCTTGCATGCTCGTCTCCGAGCTGTTGGTCATCCCGACCGTGCTCCGCTGGGTCTTCGCGTGAGTACCCAGCGTATCTAGAGCTCCACTCGCCGACGAGATGCCAGGAAGCTCCGTTGCCTATACCCTATGTCCAGCAACTTCCCCGGTCCTACCGAGGTGAACGCCAATGTTTCGCCTGCGCCTATCGGCCAGCCTCCTCCTGTTGCACCCTTGAAGAGCGACTACCAGCCCCTCAATTTACGCATGACATCGACCAAGTTAGAATAGATCAGAGTCACACTGTGCCTGCAACACTCCGCCGTCGCCAGTCATACTCGGGGGGCCGGTGGACAACCGGACATAAGGTTCCAATTGAGGGATTCGGCTTACTCGGCCCCAGTAACGTGATGTTTTGTTACTGTGGAAGCTTATCGGCGCTTTCGAAAGCACAAGATTCGTCTGGATCGACGTGTTTCTGCATTCCACATGACAACTACTACAGATGGAAAGCAGAAGAGATAGCCACACAAAATAGGATATTCCGGCACGCTCGATTACGATGGGGATCACTTTTTGAAATTGGAGAGAGGTCGATGTTGCTGTCGGTTCATTCTCTTGCCCGCCCACGCATGCAAAACCTCGGTCAGCTTTCAACATCACACAACCACTACCGATGCACTGGAACATTCCTAGGAGGAAAATTTGGCCATGGAGGCGGACATACAACTCTTTGGAGAACGGGCACCCCGTCGATGACTCTCGGGAAGTATTAAGCAGAGTCTTGCCTAGTCAACAACAACGAGCACAGAAACTCGACTGGTGGTTCACATCACTGTGAGCCCCGGCAGGAGTACGGACCACGACCAGACCTGGTACTGCTGAATCAGAGCTGCGAGGCCTTGACAATATGCTTAGGAAAGACTCGCATGGGTTAGGGATGAGAAGTCACTTTAATTTACGATCATGATTCAGAAAATCAGACAATACGGTAGACATGCAACGGGTGGTCGAGATATGCCTCTTATATAAGCTTGGCCAAGACATCACCGCGGACGGGGCAGCAACCGATGTCCCCGCTTAGGCCGCAGACGGTGATGGCGGCGCACCGATCGAGTTGGGTGCGATCGCCACCCAGCGAGTCGACAGAGAAGAACAGGCCAATGCCGACGAGGATGCAGCCTAGACGAGGGGTACCCTTCCGCCAATGGCTCGAAGCAAGCGAGGAACGAGACGGCGCACCAAGCCGTCCGGTTCTGGTTGCCCCTAGATAGGGTTCTCACGCGAGATTTCAACATCAACTACTTCCGGATTCAGATCACCCTAGGCGGTGGCAACTTTGACATTTATGACGACACCCTGCCACACCTCCAAGGCGTCCGCGAGCTCAGAGTGACGCCGAACCTCTGGCAAAAGGTGGCCATAGTCGATACCACGAAGCCAGAAAGAAGCAAGCACAGTCCACAATTGACTCAGAGCGTGTGGGAGGAGATCTTGTTGCGCTTGCCAATGAAACAGGACGTCGGCTCCTTTAGTCATCTTTTGGGCCCTCGCAGTCGTCTCAGTCAAGCGCTCTTGGAGACCCATCGTACACACTACCACTCCTGGGAACACATGGCACGAGTCCTAAACCTGCCTATTCGGCGAAGCTGCCAGACCGAGGAGCTAAACCCAAAAAGCTCAACGACTCAGGTCTGTGAAATGGGCTTTATGTACGATCTTGCGTAGTGTGGTGATTCAATTGGTACATTCAATTGCATAATCCTTCTATTTAAGAGGGGGAGATCACCAGACAGACCCCTTTCGTACAATGATACACTGGCCCGTGCGCTACACGCACGTGACGCCCCTTTTAGCCAGTGCTTTGTACGCCACTCAATGTAACCTTGTGTCGTACTTAGGCCAATCACGGCCACAGCGAACCCAGGATGCACTTTGCGATCGCAGTAAGACATGGCGGTTTTGACAGTTAAAACGCACATTTGCTCATGTTTCTCCTCATCGCTCACTTCTATACGGTAATCTCGATCAATCTATCTAAGTTGTACCAGGCTATGTAGCTGGACGCGCATTTCATGTTCAAGAGGAGCTAAAGTACTGGAAAACCGTTGCCCAAGCCGAAGCAGCAAAATAAAGACTGGCCTTGTTTGTATAGAATCCCATATCCCATGGCTAGTTTGGGTTGAACTCGGTCCCCCTGGTTGTGGTTTATTAAGTCCCGCATGGAGGTTCACGAGTCCTTCCGCTTCTCACAAAAGCTCATCGAGACAGCCATGGCAAAAGCACCTACCTAAGCAGTGTTGAATTGTTAGCAGCTGATAGGATAATCTATCACCGAATGCCTGTCTACAGGGGACGTGGGGGGCGTTGGTCAGTTCTGCTCAGCCCTGTAATACGACGTATCTGACCTAATATATATATGCTGACCGAACCCTCGGGAACGCCCCACTTGGGAACCGGTTTTTCCGTGATGCAATGTCAGCAAAGGCCGTCGTCGACTTGCCACAGGCATCGGTGCCAACTTCGTAATCAGTTCAAAACTATGCTTCTCCATGCTAGCTTGTCCGCCACACGAAGCCGTCCACCAGTCGTAATCCAGCTTAATGTCGCGTGTAGGCTTCGAAAAGGTCCGCACGGGCTGCAAAACGTGCAAGTTAGTCACACCCCCAAAAACCAAAACTACTCGTCCCTTTCAAAATTCGGTAGTGGCCATCAAAGTACTGAGTCTTGTGATTTAATATTCCCTAGAACGCGGAAAGTCAAGTGCGACGAAGCTAAACCCGTTTGTTCGAGATGCCTCAAGAGTGGCCGAGACTGTGGTGGGTACGAAGTGCCCCCCACAGGGTCCATTTCGTGGTCCCGCCTCTTGTCCTCGGGCAATACCCCAGCCGAGGCGCGCAGTCTGGACCTCTTTCGGTGCATTGCGGCGCCCGTGTTTTCGGGGCCGAGCACCACCCCACTCTGGACAAGGCATATGTTGCAACTTACCATGCAGGAGGGACCGGCACGGGATGCCATCTTGGCCATCAGTTTGCTGTACGAATCATCATACAGCGCCACCCCGCTAGTTTCCCACCGGAAGGAACAACGAACTGCCGTAGTATACTACAACAGAGCGATGAGGCATGTCGCCACAGAGAACTTCGACACGGAGACCGTCTTGTACTTGTCCATTCTGTTCACTTGCGTCGAGCTCCTGCGCTACAATGCGCCTGCCGCCATTCAACATTGCCGACACGCCGTACGGATCTTCAAGGGCTCCGACAAGAAACGCCTCCCCTTGAGCCTATCCGCGGTCATTCGTCAACTCGCCGGGTTCCCCTACTTCCTCGGAGACACACTTTCCGAGTCGCCCCTGTTGCCACACGATGGCATAGCTTGTCATGGATTCCACAGCGCTCCCGAGGCGACCGAAGCGCTGGATAGTCTCATGTTACGCACCATCACCGTGGTCCGCGAGGTGGATCCGCTGCGTAAAGGTCTCCTGGCCGCGTTTGTGCTGCAAGCCCCCTGGCTGGCCAAATGGCGGAGCCTTCGCCAGGATCTAGACGCATGGTACGCGGGGTTGGCCGTCCTCCGGGTACAGCAGCAGGCGACTTCCGATGGAGAATGGCTGTCTCTGTATCGTGTTCTAGAGATGAGATGGCTGATCTCTGATATATGGGTGGACTCCAGACTATTCCCCAACGAGACTATATATGATGCCTACCGTGGCCAGTTCGAAAGGGTTGCCAATTTGGCAAGAGATGAAGCTCACTCAAGAAAGTCTCTGGGTGCAACGGACACCAGGAAGTTCCGATTTGAGAGCAAGTGGGCGCCCCAGTTGCATTTCGCTGTCCTTAAATGCCGGTTCCTTCCAGAACGGCTGCATTTCCTGGCCCTGTTTAAGAAGTTGGCATACCAAAGAGAGGCACTATGGGATGCGGTGCAGATGGAGGCAATCGGTAGGCGGGTCATTGAACGTGAGCACGGTATCGAATTGGCATCCGAGTCGATCGACTCATTGTTAGACAGTCCAATGGATGCGCTGACTCTTCCGAGCGAAGGTCAGCGTATTATGGATTATCTTATCGATGGAGAGACGGAGACATATACCTCACCATCGGGTTCGAAGGTCTCACGGCGGTCGATATGTTTTCTTTATCGACCAAATCGCCAAGGTCCGGTTGAGAAGGCAAAAGATTGGATTACCCTACAGAGCCTGTCATCTTAGCCTGGTGTATCCGTATTCATGCAATCGGTTCATCCACTCATGGGAGTCCTATCTATTGGACGGTCATCCTCTTTTACAGCCCAACATAATGTTGTGCTTCTGTGTCAAATTGCGATATCTCGTGATGAACGAGCCTATACCGAGACAGATAGTACAGGGACAGAATCGAAGAGCAACGAACGAATTGAATGGGGTTTCCTGGGGTTTAAAATCAATATTTCACGGTAAATAAGACAGTTGCTCAGGAGGCTGATGAAAGAGTGCATGCTACACTCGGACCGACTGAGACCCCTTTTCTACTGCCACAACGCACAAAAGCGGGGCAGGAGCGACCACTCACCGGTGTGGGCGGGTACCGACGACATCTTTGTTTCTCTCATCCCGTCAGCATAGCCTGATCTGCTGTGTCACTCGCCCGCATTCGGCGTATTGGCCGTTTCCATTGCTAATCCTTCGACTGACGATAGCTGCCCTCTCGCGGTCGCCTGACCTGGCTCCTCCTCCAACCCAATGGTATTGCTGTCAAGGTCAGGAAGCCGTGGATCATAGTGGAGAAAGTGGTGAGCTGGGCGGTACGCAGAGTGATGTCTGGAGGTGTCACAATCAGGAAGGTCGCACGATTCTTGCTCGGCTAGTTACATAGGTCACAGAAGGAATACAACTAAGACCTTTTTTCGAAATTTGCCAATCACTGGCTGGGGTCACTACCCACGGGTCATGCGAAGCATAGAATCAAGGTGGTCGAATATCAAGTTTTTGGCCAAAAGTCCACAGCTACATATTGGGTATCGGTTTCTACAGTATTCTAACAAGTATGTTCTTGAAGATATTAACTTTTACTTTGGTTCCTGGTAGAAATGAAAAGAAATGTGTTCAAATAGGACACCCCCAACCGTCTTTGTCCCAAACGTAGGCCGGCACAACCCCGAATACAACTTCTGCTTGGGCAGTCCCCCGCCCCGCGCGTGTTGTTTCCCCCAACACTAGCCGGCGCGAGCACGGTGCTCTGCTTCAGCTCGCGCGACCCGAAGGGCTTGCAGGACAGGGCCATGTTGCTCTTGTAGAAGGCGCAGCCGTCCTCGCCGTGGCAGACGGGCAGGCAGGCCTTGACGGGGGCCGGGGGCGCGCCCGTCTTCTTATGGCACTTCACTTTGACTTCCATGCACTTCATGTTGCCCTCGCACCGGCCGTTGGCGCCGCAGGGCGTGATGGGCTCCGTCGAGTCCAGGTACGAGTCGGTGATGCCGCCCTCGGACGCCAAGTCCGGGTAGGAGGGCGCACTGGTACTGGAGCTAGAGTGGATGGGGGGCGTGTAGGTCTTGGGGAAGGGGCGGTGGGCTTCGGCCAGTTCGGGGACCGGCGGGGGCTTGTGGGCGGGGTCCGTCTGTCCCGTCGTCGAGTAGCCGGTCGAGCCTTCGACGCACCGCGAGCCGTCGCCCCAGGCCGCGTCGTGGGCGTCGGTCCACTGCTGCGTCATGTTGTACATATTGCGCAGGGTGTAGTACAGCCGACAGTCGGCGGCCTCGTACTTGAACTGCAGCGGCACGGCGTCGTCGTTCTTGAACTCGTCCTCGCGGATCTGGTCGCGCAGGTTGAAGTAGGCGGCGGACCACAGGCCCGGGTCCCGCGTCTGGGCGTTGGGCGGGATGTTCGGCAGTGTCTTGTTGGCGACGTCCGGGTCGACCAGGCCCGCCACCGCCATGTCGCCGTCCAGGGAGCTGCTCGAGTAGGCCCGCGCGCCGCGGCTGCCGCTGGCGGCTTGCATGGGGCCCGTGGCGGGGCGGCCGCCCATGGCGACGGTGCGGGCGCCCTTGCGGGTCATGAGCTCGACGAACATGGAGCAGGCCGAGGAGCAGAGTCCGTCGGTGAGCTGCATATGATTGATTAGCTTAGTCGTGTTTTTCTGGGAAACGCTACTTTACTTACCAGTACTACGTCTTTCGCGTCCCAGTGCTCGGCAGTAAAAGCGTCCGTGCCTGTGTCCTCCAGATAGTCAGTGGGCAGGTTGCCGCCGAACATCTCGTAGATGAAATCAACATCTGACATGTTGTATCTTTCCTATTCGGACAGTCGTGGTTAGCATGACGAAGGCCTCGGTGAGATATGCATGGTGATTCTACTCACCACCAGAGTGAAGGCGTCCCCAAGATAGCGCTTGGGACCGGCGTACTCCTGCCAGTTCTCAAAGTTCTTCCCGGTCTCGGCATCGATGCGGGGCGTGATGACCCACTCGTCCACCAGACCCAGTTCCCAATCGGAGAAGTCGTCCTCGGACTCGGGGTTCAACGTGTTCCACCAAGTCGTGGTCGCATTACCGATAACATTAGCAAGATGATGGCTGCGTCTGCGACTGCCGGCAAACGGTTCGCGCCCCGGGAAGAACCGCAGGAAGGTGTCCATGACCAGGACGACCTCCCCGCCCGAGTTCTGCTGCAGATCGATGATGATCTTGGACAGTTTGTTCTTGACGGCGCCGTCGATGAACTCCTGGACGGTCTGGGTGAAGTTGTTGAGGTAGTCGCCGTACTGCGAGAACGAGGGCAGGCTCAGAACTCCCGTGGACAGCTCGTGGAGAAAGTAGCCCGTGACGATACCGCCGCCGCTGATTTGCAAGTCCGGCTTCTCTGGATAGGCCCCGCTGCTTTCGACGGCCCAGTTGCCGTCCTCGCCTGACGGTTCCAGAAAGGCTCCCTCGTCGCCACCGGTATCCACATCCCTCTTCCCCACAACGTTGCTCTCGAGGACCGGGTGGGCAGGGGTTCCATTTACGGCCGGGTAGAGCCCCAAAGCGAAGAAGTTGTACATGTCCCCACTAGTGGCAATCGGACCAGCGTCCAGCGGGTAGGTGTAGTACGCCAGCCAGAAGGTCTCGAGCGGCTCGCTCGCGTTTTCGAAGGCGAAGGTCAGCTCGTCGCCCGGGTAGAAAGTAGCAGCACCCTGCCAAACGTTCGGCCAGCCCTGGATGTCCTGTGCCGGGTGGCTCATCATGGCGTTCCACTCGGCGTGGTTCTCCACGTAGCCGATCGAGTTGAGCGAGGCGAAGTCGGTCAGGTACTCGACTACGTCTTTGCCGTTGATCTGCGAGATGGGGGAAGGCGTCCAGGTCCAACCATCGTGCTGAGCCTGCTGGATATCATCTGGTAACACAGTGTGAGTAGGGGGGTCTGGCGGACAAGCAAATGAATGCAAACGTACCGGTCAGGTAGGCCTTGGGAGGCTCCTTCCCGTCTATAGAGACAGACGAGATAGAGTACGGGCTACCATACACGAACGGCGTTGTGACACCAATGTTGAGGTACACGTGCGCATCGTGAATAGCCAATACCGACTTCTGCAGATCGACTTCAAACTCGTACTGGTTTTGGTAGTATCCCGCGGTCACGTTGGTCTCGATGCGATGGAGGATGTCCACCACATCGACGGCCGGCTGCTGGTAGCCTCCCGGGGGAGTCTTGAGGAACGCCAAGGTGCTCTGGAACTGCAGCGTGGTATTGTAGTAATCCAGAAAGCGCAGAGCCGGATCGGAGTAGAACGGGACGCTGCTTAGACAGGCCTGGACATCCGAGGCCCAGAAGTAAAACGCTACATGAATAATCAGTCCCTGAATACCTGTAGCTTGTTTTGGAGTTAAGATTAGACTTACAGTCCTCGTCGCCTGTGTTTGCTTGGGCCATCAAGTCCCCACATATCGAACTGTTCTCAACATCCGCGTCGGCGGCTCCTACAGCGCGCAAAGCACCCAGAGAGGCACCGATGGCCAAAAGAGAGGCCCGTAGTAGCATCTTGTCTGATGGGGTAACTTGTCTTGAAATTCAAACGGCGACAAAGAATGCGATACCATGTTGGGCTACCTACTCAGCCAGGAATACTCATCGTTTTGTAGAGAATTCTGATCATAACTCTCCATCATGACCGCCTGGGATGTGACCCGCAAGGGTATCTACGCCGTCGAAGCTAACTTTCAGCTAACAGGGGAACTAGACTGCACCGTCCAATTTCCAATCCTCACCGAAAGAACCAGTCTGCATATCCCGTGTCCCAAAAGTTCTTAGTGGTTGAAGAAGCAATGCCGACGAATTTGGGGGCGGAGCGATAGAGCCACAATCCCTGTCTTCTTGGCGTCTCATTGGCCAAGATCCTGCACGTGCCTGAGTTGGGCGCAGAAGCTGAGATCCCAAGACGTCAGCACTAAGCATCAGCACTAAGCCACACCCGGCTCCTTTAATTTGTTAGCACCGTCTATCTCTGGCCAGCCGCAGGGCAACAATCGCAGCAGCACGTATTAATAGCACACATAATGGGTTCTAGCTCTGTGGGTTAATCACTCGGCCAAGGAAAATAGGGCCAGCCTTACGGCCCAGGAACTCCATCGAGACCAACGCTTCGCGCGGTCCAGAACCGAAATCCCATCTTTGTCGCCAAGCGGGGTGGAAAGCCCTTTCCTTCCAATTCTAACGGCTCACCTATTCGGGACTATTCTTTCGAACAATGGCCATCCGCTCGATTGCTGAGGTTGACTTGCCAAACTTGCTGCCGCTGTTCGACGTCAGCCAATCGGCCGAGTATCAATACTGGAAGAGCGACGCCGGTGCGTCGTGGCAGTTGAGATGCATTGGAGGTCCAGGTTCTGGCAAGGTAGGTAAATAGGACTCTATCCCGAAATTAAAGAAACGCCATATTCACATATCACCTGCCGCCTTTAGACAACCCTCTCTTGGTTGATTATCGAGGACCTTCGGACATCTTTCAAGGGCCCTAGAACAGCCACAATCTCCATATTCCTGCAGTCGCTACCGACCCATGCTGGAAACGGCAACTCTTATCCACTTTCAACACAGTTGCTTCTCGAGATACAACGACAACTGGAAAGTAATGCTCACGTTTCTGACATCGAAGGAGAAGAGGACGACAATAAGTCTAATGGGGCACAGAGGCATCATGAAATTGGAGAGGAGGCACTGTACGGATGGATTCGGGACCAAATAAAGCTCCTAGATCGAGCATTCTTGGTCATCGATGACCTCGACCTGGCGTTTCAGGACATTGCTCAGTACCGGGAACTTGAGTCGCAGCTATCCCGACTACAAGACTTGGGCTTCAAGATCCTGACCACATCCAGAGTGCCATACCTGACTGGCGAGCTAAGGGGATGTGACGTCGCAACCCATAGTGGCCCCGCACAGATACGGTTCTGGTGGCATTGCGAAACCTGCGGGTCAGGAGCATATGACATCTGCCACGAGTGCAAGAGCGCTGGGAATGGTTGCAACAACGCGTAAGTCATGATCCCAAGTTCAAGGCAGTAGTGCACTGAACTGACCACATAGTCAACAGAGACCACGCCGGACTCTCCCTCGTCCACGAACCGAGCAAGGTCCAGTTCTACATCAGTCACTTCTTCCTCCCGGAAGGCTTAAGCGTGCTGGTGCGCGACGCCATCCAACAAGAGCACGGCGACCTGGGCCTGGACACCACCGCCACCGAGCAGCAGACACCGGGAGGACGCCTTCTTCCGCCCCTGTCCCCCTTGGGCCAGGAGCTCGCGGCCCCCGCGAACAGGGTGGCGGGAGTAGCCGAGCGACTCGTCGAAGAGACGGCGACCCGCTCCGACGACGTCGTGGCCATCGCCCTCCTCCGGCTGAACCACCTCTGGAAAGCGAAAACACTGAAAGAGGCCCGGGCGGTCCCGGACCGGCTGCCCCGCGAGCTGCTCCACGTCTTCGACGCGGGCGTGGCCGAGATCGCGTCCCAGCGCCCCGGCAGCCTCCAGCGCTTCCTGGGTCTGCAGGCGATCCGCATCGTTGGCAGATACGTGGAGCAGATCGAGACCCATTACGACGAACTGAAAGAAGAGCTACGCGCGGTGTGGGAGGGGAACGATGAACCGGAGCTCAGCGATGTTCTCGACTCGGAGGATGGACTGGAGCAGGTCCTCTTTGCCGCGCGAGGGTTTCTGACGAGTAGAAAAGCTGGGGGTACCGTTTGGGTGAAATGTTATCAGGTAGACTTTCACTTGTACGTGGCGGAGAACTACTCGGATATCTTGTCATCGCTACCGGGGAGCTGAATGAAAAAAGTAATGTGTCTATATGAATTCCCACTTTGTTAATTCTTTTCATCTCCTCTTCCAATATCGGCACTTCGTTTTCTGGGTCGACGGTTTATGACTCAACGTAGTAACACACTTAGAAGAAGGGTTCGAGCGCTTCACGCGCTTCGCGTCCCTGCGCGTGTGCGTGTGAGTGACAGCTCACAATGAAGGCAATATGATGATGACTGGACTCCACCTCTATGATTTGCCCTTCATGCTCGTAAGGCAGAACTGTTGGGCGATTGCCCTGCCTATCCTAGAAATCGTAGAGGGGGGTAGTAAGGGGGGTAATCAGGGTTATAAATTAATTAACCAGTATTAATTAATTAATTAATTAATTAATTAATTAACACCCTCTAATTAATTATTTAATTACGGCTTTAAAAATAATTTAATTAATTAATTAAAAAGTACTAATTAAATTAAATTAATTAATTTTAATTAAAACAATTTTTAATATTTCTATAATTTTAAACTTAAAATAAGGCCTTTTATTTATATATCTTACGATTTTTTTTAATATTTTATTTAAATTAATAAAAGTCGAGGAAGTTAGATTAAGTATTATAGTTTAACGCTAATAGGTTAAAAAATAATTTTAATACGAAATATATTTTTAACGTTATTTTAAATAATAAATAATACGTTAAATTTATATATTTTTTAATAACTTTATTAATTAATTATTTTATTAAATTTATTACCTACGCCGCCGTCGTTATACTTAATTACCGATTTATTAATACCGTTAAGCCTTTTACTTAAATTAAATAATAATTATATACGTTTTTTAAATATTATAACTTATAATTACTTTTAAATATATTTAAATATCGAAGCGTTTAAATTTAAAAGTTTAACCTCGATTTTATTAAAAATAAAAAAGGTATTAGATTTATAAAATTTATATAATAAAACAATTATCGATTAACGTTTCTTTTATTTATTAAAATATTATAAACTTAATAAATTATTTATATTTAAAATATAATATTAAAACGCTTTTCAATAATATTATAAAATTAAAGAATAAGCTTTTAAATCGTATTAAATCTTTTAAACACCGGGATTTAATATTTTTCTTTATTAATTTAAATATTAATAACGCCGATAATATAAGAATTATATATAAAATATATAATTCTTTTAATAAAATATATTTTTAACGTTTTATTATTAAATAAATTATTAATAAATCCTTACCTTTTTATAATATTAATTCGCCTAGATTTTATATTATTTATAATTATTTTAACCCTTAAATTTAAATTTAATAAATAATTATATTATATATTATATTTCGATTATAAATTATTTAAAAGTTTTAACGCTATTATTAAATTATTATTAATATATTATAAAGCGCCCTTAATTAAAGATATTTTACATTTAATAATTAAAAGTTAAGGAATAAATATAATATATATAAATTAATTTATTTTTTTCGTAATAAACTTATAAATTAATTACGAAAAACTATATTTAATATATCGGAAATTTTAAATAACTATATAAACGACCTTATCGGCGCTATAATAATAAAGCTTATCGATTCGTATAATATTAATAATAAAATAAAATATTTTATTTTTAATAATATTAAAAATATAAATATAATAATAAATTTTATCGATAATATATATAAATTTAATAAACGTTATCGTCGAAGTCGTTATTTTAATTATATTTTAAACTTTATTATTAAAGCTTTATTTAATCTTAAAAGATTAATAATAAATAATATTCGTACTTTTAATAACTTTAACGATATTAATATTTTAATTAACGTTAAATATAAAAAGTAAAGTTAATAAAAGCCTATTAATAAACTTCGTATCCTAATAATTATAATTAATTAGAACGATTAATTTAATAATATATTTTTAATTATTTAAAATAATAATTATATCGACTTAATTAACTTTATTAATTATTAAAAGAAATTATTATAATTTATTAAAAATAATTAAATACGTTAATTAAATATTTATTATATAATTAAATAAGGGATTAAATTACGTTAATATATTAAAATAATATATATTTAATTTTATTAATAATAGGTTAATAATAACCGGTTATTTATAATTAATAAAGTTTAATAATATACCTTAAATAATATACTTATTTTCCTTTAATAATATAATTAATTAAACTTTATCGATTAACTTATTCTCTTTCGAATCGCTATAATATTAAAGGATTTTAAAAATTATTTTATTTAATTAAAAGGCGATAGTTAAATATAATATTAATTAAATAACTTTAAAGGTTTATACGGCTATATTTATTATTATTTATTAAACTTTAAATTTATTTTTTAAAAGCTTGAAAAACATAAAGAAAAGTTAAAGTTATATTTTAATTTAAAAGAATACGTTATCGAGATTAACGCCGCTTAATTAAAAATTAATAATTATTACGCCTTTTTATATTATATATCGATATATTATATTATATATATATTTTATTTAAATTAATAATAAAAAACATTTAAATATTTTTAATTAATAAACTTTAAATAAATATATAATATAAAAGATTAAATTTAAGGTATATAAAATAAAAAGTATAAAGATTTAAATATTATAAACCCTTAATTTAATATATTAATTATATATTAACCGGTTTTATATATAAATAATTTTTTTATTATAATAACGTAAATAAATGATTAATTATTATTTTAATAACGATAATTACGATAATAAATATTTATATTAATATTAATAGAGTATTAATTTAATAGATATCGACGCCGATTCGATTTAATATTAATATATTTATTATAATTAATATTTTAAGCTTTCGCGAATAGCCCTCGATTTCTTTATAATTTAATCGATATTTATTAATTATAAAAAATTATTTTCGCCTTTAGCTTATTTAATTTAATAAGTAAGTAACTAAATATATAATATATACGTTGTAATTATAGGTTTAAATCCTATTAAAAGGGCTTTTTTTAACTATTACTTTAAAAAATAAAGTTTTTTATCGCATTATACTCGATTAAGCTAAAGCTTACCAGTTCGTAACGGCCCGGTATATTTAATTAAAGCGCGCCGTATAACGTTTAAAAATTATATTATTTTTTATAAAAAAAATTATATTTATAATACCGGGTTTAAACTCGGGGTTTATATTCGGTATTAAAACTAATATATTAACCGGTTAATTAAAGGCTTATTAAATTATATTATTTTATTTATATTTATCTTTATTTATATACTTTTATTAAAAGCTTAATATAGTTTTTTTAAAAAACGGTTTTATTTAATTAATAAAGCACCTACCTTTTTAAATTTATAATAATTATATTTCGATTAATTAAGTTATTTATATAACGACTTCGGGCCTTTATAATAGAAGTATACCTAGATAAAAAAAAAAAAGATTATTTTCCTCGGCCGGTTATTTTTTTATCTTCGCTTAATTTAAATTTAATATAAATATCGTAAATATATTAATAATATTAAAGTTTTAATATAAAGTTAAAATAATTAAAGATATTAATTTTATATTCTTATTAATAACAAAAGAGTTAAAATAAAAAGAGGTTGAGAATTTTATAATAAATAAAGTAAGATTAAGGGCGATTAAGTAATTATTATTAAACGATTTAAAATAAAAAAATATATAAATTATAAAATATTAAAAAATTATTATAAGATATTAATTAATATTAATTAATTACTTAATTAATTAATTAATTAATACCTTTTAATTAATTAATTAACTAGCGCCAAGTAATTAAAATTAATTAATTAATTAACCACCGTTAAGTGGTTAGATTAATTAATTAATTTATAACCCTAGGGGTAATTATTTAGCCCCCACATACCACATGTCAGCCGCAGCGCCCCAACTAGTCCCTGCAACCAGCGGCTGTGCATAAAGCCTAGATCCCTAGTGTCGAGCTTGGTGCTGCAGCCTGCAGCAGGTTGTAATTAATGTTTCTTTTGGTCACTTCTCTGCATCTTCATCACACTCTTATCATGATCTGCTCCAGTTGCAAGAGCTCCATTTTCGAGGGTGGTCGCACATGGGGTCACCACCAGCTCCCCTCTTCCGAAGCCGAATACTGTCTATTTTGCGGATGGCAGGAGGAAGAGGCGAAGATCTGGATGGGATCGGATTTCAAAGCGGCTCTGCAAAGAAACCACCTCTACCGATGGACCATCCACCGGTCGCCCAAGTTCCGAGAAAGCGAGGCGTCGTGCACCATCCACTTCCGGCCCGACGTCAGCCAGTTCCCCCAACTCCAGAATGCGCCGACGAAGACGTTCCATCTGATTGGCGCAGGTGAAGATGTCCATTTTACATTTCTTGGCAATTTCTTGGCAACGGCTCTGCAGAATGCTGACTTGGTGTAATTACACACAGAGTCCGTCCGTGTAAACCTCGCCCTCGACGACAAACTCGGCACCGACAGCGTCGGTCCCCAACTAGATGCCTGGCTGGACCACTGCCGCACCGCGCACAGCGGACGCTGCGCCGTCCCCGAGAGCCCGTCCTGGGTCCCAAAGCGCCTGGTGGACCTCAGCACCCTCGCCGAAGGTCGGGTCGTCGTCCGTGAAACCGAGCCCCTGCCGGGACCCAAACCGCGGTTCGTCACCCTCAGCCACTGCTGGGGCGGCCCGGGCGGACCTCAGATGATCCGGCTGCTCCCGGATAACCGCGACGTGTTCGCCGATCCCGCAAGGGGAATCCAAGTGGAACAACTCCCGCGCAACTTCCAGGACGCCGTGGAAATCGCGCGCCTCCTGAAAGCACGTTATATCTGGATCGACTCGTTGTGCATCCTGCAGGACGGGGAGGAGTTCAAGACGGAGGGACAGCTGATGCATCTTGTGTACCGCAATTCATACTGCAACCTCGCCGCCGCCGCCAGCCGCCACTGCGAGGGCGGGCTCTTCCAGGAACGGCAGAGGATCGAAAGTTTGGGGGGCGATATCGTCGAGACCTCGGAGAAGTCCCGCTTCGGAAAGGGGCAGTGGAGGGTGTTTCCTGCCGAGTATTGGTCCGACCAGCTGCTGATGGAGCCCCTGTACCGCCGCGGCTGGGTCTTTCAAGGTGAGTGATGCATAGCATATTTAACAGTCGGTATTCTAGCTAACGGCTGCCCACAGAACGCATGCTGTCCCCCCGTATCCTCCATTTCGCGGCAGGCCAGGTCTTCTGGGACTGCGCCTCCACCACCGCCTGCGAAGTCCTGCCCGACGGCCTCCCCTGGCAACTCGACGCCGCGTCCTCGACCGAACGCTACTGGCGCGAGCGGCTGCAATTGATCCAGAAACAAGGCGCCGCCGCCGCGCCGCAGAAGTTCTTCGGGTCGGCCGACGTCTCCTTCGAGACCTTCTGGCGCGAGGCCGTCGGCAACTACACCGCCTGCGACCTGACCCAGGACACGGACCGGCTGCTCGCCGTCTGGGGCGTGGCGAAGCTGGTGCGCGACCAGTTCCGCCTCGACAACGGCGAGGAGGACTACGGGGTCGGGCTCTGGTCGTCGCAGCTGGCCGAGCAGCTGGCCTGGCGGTCGCGGGATCCCGGCAGGGCCGCCGGATCGCCGGGGCTGGCGCGGCTCTGGCCCAGCTGGTCGTGGGCGTCGCTCGTGGGGCCCATCGATCTGCAGCCCCGGTCCTCGGAGCCCGGGCAGTTCTACTCGGCTACGAATCACGAGAGTGGGGCCGTCTGTTTCGAGCTCAAGGCGGCCGATGCTCAGGATAGCTCAGACGATGTGCCATGCGAACTTCGGACGAAGCGCTTGGCCGTACGGAGCGTTTTCGTCGGGGTAGTAGTAGTGGTCGAAGAGGCAGAGCAGAGGAGGACCACCACGAGCGAAGAAACTGATACCAGTGAAGGAGACCCAGGCGGCCAACCAGATGGCGGCACCTACGCGTACACCCTGCGTCTGCAGCACCCAGCAGGCGAACGGACAGAAATGCGATCTACGGGCGTGTTCAGAGCATTCCCCGATTCGGCCTCGGAATTCGCGCAAGAATCCAACAACCTCCAGTGCCACTTGGTCATCCTCACCGCCAGCGGAAATCAAGATCAAGATTGGGATGATGATCCATGGGCAAGCGAGGAAGAAGAAGCAGAAGACCAGGTACCGGGCGCTCCTGACTGGGTCCATGGCACGGGCATTCTCGTCGTGAGGTCGGAACCAACGAGTAAAGAAGATGACGGAAAGGACAATTGCCAGCAGTATCGGAGATTAGGGGTTTGCAACTTTGAGGGGCTCAGCTCGGAGGATTTCACCAGGCTAGAGCAGTCTCATACTTCGGACTTATGGTTGGTTTGAGCCCAGACCGGCCCATGTACATGTGTGCGTACTGAGACTCAATCAAGCACCGGCTGTCGTACCTCTTGTGTTTAATACACCCCCTTGCCATCTGGGTATCGCATTCCAAAATATCATAACGCCGACGGGTACGAGATCGGAGCATCGTTTGTTATTATTCCGCCAGTCACAGGCTCAGTCTTCAAATTCTGCAAGTAAGTAAGATTAAGTAGACGAGAAACCGGTGTGAAAAGCCTTAGTGCTGTAGTTTGGGGCTCAAGTGCTACCGCCGTTAGGTGCTTACTTTTAGTGTTGGCGGGGCAGAGGCGGGCGCTGTGATTTAGCGCTCGTAGCGATCTCCCGGCAGGAAATGACAACACACGCTAGGCGTGGCAGGCCACTTACAGTGTGGCCCAGTGTCAAAAGACCAAAGGGCCAGGATAGTGGCCCAGAGTCATGTAGACGGGTAGCCAGTAGTAGATACACGAGACCCGTGGTGATGCAGACTAGCGCAAGGGATTAACAAAGGGTATTGAGCAAGCGGCCGAAAGCAGTTTCAATCTTATCGACTCACTAATTTGCCATCTTGAAGGAACCCACACAGGGGAAGATTTCCTTGACTCACAACGAGCAGGTCGAGGGACAACACATGACTATTATCGGCTAGACCAGCATGAGCTCCATGAACGGAACATGCATCGTCAACGCCCCGGGACTCGGATCCGAAGTTCTCGTTGACCTGGTAAGGTCAGTGCAATAGGTAGCTCGTCATCCATTATGCCAGGTACACAGCACTTCCCCACTGCGCCGAAATCCCAATCTCGGGGGAACTTCGCTCCAGGCCATGCGTACATACTTAGGTAAACCTCCTTGGTCTTATTGGTAGTTGTGTAGAGCTGGGCGAGCGACAAAAGGCACGTCGGAAGCACAGTGCTATTGAGCATGTTATCGTAGAGCCTCGGCTATAAGAGCCTTATCGCTAGCTACCCGTGTGGAGTGTCGGTGGCAGGAAAGATGGCTCCCGAGTCAGCGTCCAGCGGGAACTCCCGCAACATAAGTAAGATGTCAACTGTGGCAGGCGTTGAGGCGGGTGACGACACACACCGCCACGACAGGTCTGGACCTGGGGCGGCCTCGAAGAAGAATACTGACCTTAATAAGGTAATTAAAGATAAAACAACCTGGGAGTCGTATAACGAGCGGCAGTTGCATGCACGTCATCTGGCGACCGCAGATCAAGTTCCGGCGGCGCAGCAGATGATCATCGTTGGAGCGCTGCACGGCATCGGATCATCACGTCCGAAAACTGCATCACATGATTGGCAGGAGCTGCTGGGGCGCGTTTGCTACAGCTTTACATGGGACATTCAAAAGCCCAGGAGTAATTAGTAATATGTGCTCCGCAGGGGCTTGTGGCCGAAATAAACCCGACGAGCACCGCAGGGTGGTGCGGGTTTGAAGCCGCTGTGATCTCTTCCAGATTAACAGGCAACAAGCAAGAGGGAGGGAGGGAGAGAGGGAAAAAGAAAAGAGGCGGGGCGGACCGCGGTACATTCCGCCATACCGCTGGAATAATGGCTGGTTATATTTCCCGCCCACTTGCCACGGGGCCCTAACTCGCTTGGATCTTGTTTGTCCGATCCGAGGCCCGGTTTTAGACGTCCAAGCACCATCTTAACAACCGGGTTTCAGTCCACGCCCTTGTTCATTTTGATCGGCGTGGGGGTTCAATTCGGCCTAGTAGATGGTCCGTGTCCGTTGACCCTGGAATTATTGCTAAGCTTTCGAGCGTTCGTATACTGCCGGTATGGATACTGATTCTTCTGTTTATATTACGTCGGCAAGCTCCATGTATGCTTGGCACATGTTTCCCTCCGTACATCCATTCAGTACGGAGTACAAGGAGCAGCAAATACTCAAGTCCCTTGAGTCAAGTGAACTGACAGGTGGGATGGGCGGGAAAAGGTACGGCCACTGGCAAGAAAATTTGAACCCCCCTGTAGATCCGGTTTGACCATCGTGACCAGCCCTGGCGGTCTTGTCGGCCGTTGAGCGCAGAACGTGGCGTGCCGTTACAGATTCTTGGGGACCCGTGCCGCACGGCCCGTCCGTGCCACCCAACCCATGGATCGGTGGCACTCGACAGCCCCAGTCATATAAGCCAACAACTATAGTAGTAACTGCACGTTTGTGCCTAAACTTTCGTCCGATCAAGTATCAACAGGCCATATTGGTGTGTAAGGAATACATCTAAGGTCCTGTTCGAAACATGAAATTCGGCGATAACACAACGACATATTTTCCGACGAAGCAGCCATCCATCCGTGTACGTTTGTGCCCGACAAAGTATTCTGATCGTACGGAATACTCGCACAGGGGGGCTTTTCTCGAACGTATCCATCGAATAAGAAACCTTCAGGGGGTAGAGCCACTCGAGTGCGTGTATACCCACACGCTTGAATCATTGCTGTTTCTATAATCGTTCCCGGGGCCCTGGCACAAAGTATTCTCGGCCGATGCAAGATCTCCCAGCCGTTGAACGTCGTGTTATCTAGCCTCCCATCCACTCTCTTGGAGATCTGCCGCGCTTGTTTCAAGCGCTCTTTCTTCTCTTTCATCATCCGGCAGCTGTCACATAACTATGACCACCACCACCACCGTCCCGCAAGCACCAGCAAAAGGAAAAGCAGAAGCAGCAAACCGCGGTCGTCATACTGCCTGTCGACGACGAATCCCGTTCCTTCACACCAGCGACAGGCCAACAATAACAACGACAACAACATCAACATCTACCCAAATCGCTCTGTAATGGCCTCCTTATCATTTGTTCCCTCCCTACCGAGCAGCCCTGACGCCTTCCTACCGCCGCCGGATGCCGCGTCGGCCGGCGCCTCGCGCGCGCCGCTCGTCAAGGGCGTCGCCCTGTTCTGCATGCTGGTCCTCACCTTCATCACGTCGCTGCGGCTGTACACGCGGCGTGTCATCGTGCAGACGATCGGCTTCGACGACTACCTCGCAGTAGTCGCATGGGTGAGTGAAAGGAGGACGCCTCTTTTCTTTGCCATGGAGAAATCCGATCCGGGACAGCCGTCAGCTGATGATATGCATATTCTACTTAGCTCTCTGTCATGATCGTGGGAATCATGTACATGGTCCACACGAACTACGGCCTCGGGGGCCACATTTGGGAGCCCATGGACCCCGAGCGCCTCCTGGTCTCGCTCCAGCTCGTCTTCGTCGAGGGGGTCCTGTACAACATCTCCCTCATGGCCATCAAGATCGCCCTCTTCGCGCAGTACTACCGCCTCATCTCCCAGACCGAATACCGGGTGCCCTGTCTCGTGCTCGCCTCGCTCGTCGTCACCTGGTGCCTCGGCATGGTCTTTATTGTCATCTTCGGCTGCTACCCGGTCCAGGCGGCGTGGGACTTCACCATTGTCGAGAAGGACTGCACGACGGCCTCCCACGGCATCGTGATTGGCATTGGCAACATCATTACCGACTTCATCCTGATTCTGCTGCCGGTGCCCATCGTGTCGAAGCTGGAGATGAAGAGGAGCGAGAAGTTGGTTATCCTGAGCATCTTCGGCATAGGTTCATTGTGAGTTTCGGCTTTGCCACCCAGCCCACACACCATGAGTTCACACTAACTAACCTGGCTTTCAGCACCTGCGTTGTGTCCATCCTCCGATTGACATTCTTGCGCATCACCGACGACTTCAGCTACAGCGCCGCCATCATCGACTGCTGGACCATTGGCGAGCTCTCGGCGGCCTGTTCCTGCCCGTCGCTGATGGTGCTGAAGCCGTTGATGAGGAAGCTGGGCATCAACCTCACCAGCCTCCGAGGCAGCAGCCATAAGCTCTCCGACGGCGCGGCCGGCGGGTCGTCGGGACCGTCGAGCAGCCGCAAGATTGTGATTGGAAGGTCCGCCCGGGGGACGGGGTCCCAGCCGGAGAATATGCATGGAAGCGAGGTGGAGCTGTACCAACTCTACCACAGGGTGGAATAATCAATTGACATGCTGCTGGTTCGGTAGCGTGAGCTCACACTTGGGGGGAAGCAGGTTATGATTTTCTTTTGTATACTGAGAGATACCATGGGCGCTAGATGAATGAATGACTACCAGGATACCCTGAGACTTACGCTTCGTATGATATAGAAACCTAGAAATAGAAACCTTAGCCACCCCGTCAGTCGGCCACGCCGCCGGCAGCGCCACAGCTGTAAAAGAACACGGTTTAGGTTATATGCGCTATTATATATTATATCGCTTTAATAACCGGCCCCTCGAAATCTTATAATTTTTCTTAATCCTTAAAAAGGCTTATAGATCGGCTAGTATTAAGTCCGGGGCGTCTAGCGTTAGGAAATACCCGCCGTGGTTATATATTATATATATATATTGAATTACCTTTATAATAAAGTTTTAATAAGTTACTTTAAGTTAGCTTATAATAAACTATAAGTATAGAAAGTTTTACCTTAAATCTCGAGGTATATTATTTTTTTATTAATATTAATTTAATTATAATAGTCCTGGCTTATACATTCGTTTATTTTATCTTCTAGCCCTAGCTTAGATATTATAGTTAGCTCGACTTAATTAAAGAGGAGCTTTTTATTAAATATTAAGTAAGTAGATATAGAGGCCAATACATAAGACTTTGCCCCATCACCCCGCTCGCTTCGCCCTATACTGTGAGGCTTCGGATGGAAAAGCCCTGGAGCCGATCTACAAGAAAAAGCTCATTGTCCCGGCGAACGCCATCAAGGAGAGGAAGCTACTGAAGCTGCTTGATCAGAAACAACCGGTCCACCTTGGGCGGCTCGTCACTGCCGACTTCATCAGAAGCACAAACCTGAAAGTTGATCCCAATTGCTCATTCTTCTAAAAGTACCTCAAGCTGGAAAAGAGCTTGACCGAATCATCGAACGCCTTGAACGCCCAGCAGAGTCCAGCTCGAGTCGGCAGCAAGGTCGACGCTCCGCCGGCAGTGCGGAGCTTTTGACCACGCCGATCGCCGAGAGTCAAGGCCGGGCAACCACCGCTGCCTCTGCATCCAAAGATACCACCGACATGCCCCTCGCCAAGAAGGCTAAGCTCGGTCTGGGCTCAAGTGGCTCTACGGGGCCCACCAACGGCCTCAGCGATCGATGTTCGATACTGCACGGTCACGGCGGTGTTTGAATACATAAAGGGGATGGATGCGATATCACAGAGGTTGGCTGGGTTTATGCATCTTTCCTGGATCGCCGGTCTCATCATTGCATTGACTAGGGACATCTGGATAACTACATCAACGGTCCTCGTGATTCCAACGAGCAGCATGAAAGAGCTTTCTCTTCCGCCTGAAGTCTTCGATTCCAGGAAGGGCGGGGATCGACATGCTCGACAGGACCCCAGTGGCAATGGTGAATGTTTATGCCATCTACACCGAGTATATGGCTACATTCATAACCCCCGCAGCGGAAACAATCTTTGCCGATACTAGCAGACGACGATGGGAAGAATTCAAGGTTCGCAAGGTTCATAGGATGCCTGCAGACATGGCCAATATGGCCCCAGCCGCAGGGCACAGTGGGGCCGCACAA
Source organism: Apiospora sp. TS-2023a (assembly GCA_038364195.1). Taxonomy (NCBI): domain Eukaryota; kingdom Fungi; phylum Ascomycota; class Sordariomycetes; order Amphisphaeriales; family Apiosporaceae; genus Apiospora; species Apiospora sp. TS-2023a. Next base: position 579,913 of record JAQQWQ010000008.1, read on the forward strand.
TCCGGACCTAGGCTACCAAGATGTAGATGAAGGAGCCCGAAGATTCCGATGTCCGCCACTCCTTTTACATTGACGTATCCCGTAGATATTCCATCATTCCGCCCTCTATTTCATGTGTTACCGGTGGTCCCGTCTACTCTGGTCTGGCGAAAGCCCCAAAGTACGAGGAATATGGAGACTAAAGTTTCGAGGCTCCCTGTTTTGGAGCGGGAGAAGTCGGTGGCTACACGGGAGGTGACCCACAGCTTAACGCTAAGCAAGGGGGTTTATACCGTGTTTATGCAAGGGACTAGAACGACCCGCGATTATACCTTTTTTATAGTATACCATAGAAGTCGACTTTATCGTCTCCGTGGCACGATTGGTGAAACGGGCTCTCTGCCAATATTACAACCATAAACACGCATGCAATAGCGAGCTAGGCTCCACACACCGCATCCCTTGTATAAGAAGAGGGCCGCAATGTGTTGGTTCTCTTCTAGACTTTGTTGCCATACCATATTCTTTTCTAGACACTCACATTCTTCTCATCTGCGTGCCTCGCCCCGCCCAGCATGGCTCCCAAGAAACCATTCAAGGTCATCATCGCCGGTGGCGGAGTCGCCGGTCTGACCCTAGCGGCCATGCTGGAGAAGTTTGACATCGACTACGTACTCCTCGAGGCGCACCAGGAGTTTTACCCGGATGTTGGCGCCAGTATCGGCCTGATGGCCAACGGTCTCCGGATCCTTGACCAACTGGGAATCTATGAGCGCATCCTGAAGCTGCCGCCCGCCGTGTTGAAGCGTACGACCATTCGTGGCCCAAAAGGTGAAGTCCTGCTGGAAGTACCTAATCATGCTCAGCACACCCAAAAGCGGTAAGCAAGCAGTAGCAGTATTTTCTCTATCGCGGCAATGCAATGTCTCATCATCTAGCCATGTAGATTCGGGTACTCTGTCATCTTCTTCGATCGCCAATGGCTGCTGCACGCCCTCTACGATGCCATTACGCACAAAGAGCGACTACTCCCCAAACAAAAGGTGGCCCGAGTCGAGATGCAGATGCAGATGCAGATGCAGCCACACGGTGTGAGTGTCACTACCGAGTGCGGGGACGTCTTCCACGGAGACATGCTCGTCGGCGCCGACGGCGTCCACAGTGCCGTGCGCGCCGAGATGTTCCGGCTCGGGAACCAGCTGCAGCCCGGATACTTCGCGCCCGGAGAGCCGGACCGGGTCCCCTGCTACTACCAGTGCAGCTACGGCATCGCGCAGAACGTGCCCGGCTGGATTGACGGCGACGTTACCTACACTACTGGCGACGGCGGCTCGCTGCTCATCATCACAGGGCCCGAGAGCCGCGTCTACTGGTTCGTCTTCCGGCGGCTGCCCGAGCCCAAGTTCGGCAGCGATATCCCCCGGTACAGCGATGAAGACGAAGTCCAGTTCCGGCAGGCGCATCGCCATGTGACCGTCACCGACAAGGTCACTATGGGCGACATATTTGATAAACGCTTGAGGTCAGTCTTGACGCCTCTCCACGAGGTCGTTTACAAAAAGTGGTTTTTCCAGAGGATTTTCATTCTGGGGGATGCGGCGCACAAGGTATGCATTCATTCTTCTTCTTCTAGTCCACGTATCTGGTTGTCCATAAGCTAAGACCCCTCCCTTGATTTTCCAGCCGAACCCACTGGCCGGGCAAGGCGGTAATGGCGCCATGGAGTCGGCCGCCGAGCTGGTGAATTCGCTTCTACGAAGGAGAGACGAGAAGGGTGCCAGCAGCCTCTCGGATTTGACCAGCCGAGACATTGAGCAACTCTTTGCCGAAGCGCAGGCGGCTCGACACCAAAGAGCCCATGACAGGGTAGACGAAGCCCATCAGATGCAAGCTCTGTATGCCTTCGAGAGTCCGCTCCAGTCGAAGCTGGTCTTGAGTTGGCTTTCCCTGGTGGGATCTCCAGAAACGATTGACAGTCGACAAGACCGCGCTATCCTGGGGGCCTCCAGGCTAGAGAAACTACCCGTGCCGTATCACTCACACATTCTGCCCTGGACAGACGAGACCAAGGCCAAGCCCATCGGGGGAGCGGGGCCTAAGGCATGTAACGCGGCCTTTGCCTCTGTTTTCTTTGCCCTCTCTGTATTTGCTTGGCGTGCGGGTTTGGAGAATACTCTCGCCCTGGGTTCTTGGTCGACCAGCGATCGGGGAATAGGAGCAAGACTCGAGCTCCTTTCAACCATGTCACAACTGGTTGCACCTCTAGTTGTGTACACCATCGAAGCGAACCGTGTTGCTAACACAATGACGCCGCTTTCTCTGGCCGGCCTTGCGACGACCGGCATGTCGCTCAAAGGTGCCGGTGTAGTAGGATGTTTTCACAGCCTAGTCGCCACCCTCCAAGGAGGATGGGTGCCCACGATGCGCTTCACACCTCCACACGCGGTGCGATCTGTTCTTTCCAGTATCGCAGCCACCTATCTGCTTCCCCTTGCCGCACTCTGTTTCTCCCGAGGCAATACCGACGCCGCAGCGTCAAGGATGATTGCCTGCGCGCCGCCTTTGTTCTCGGCTGTCAGCTATGCTACATCCAAGGTCATCCGATGGTGGTCAATTAAGGACAAGGACGAGCTCCGGCGCGAGGATCCGGCCTTTGAGAGATATACGACAAAGGATGTGCCCATCCTCCAGTCGGTATATTTGTGGACTGGCGTCCTGCAAGCCTCTGCCTACATGGCAAGCTCCGCCTATCTTGGTCTGTACCCCAACCAGGCCACCACCACCTGTACGATTCCTAGCATCATCGGCTTCTTCAAATCAGTTTGGTGCGGTCATGGTTTGGGAGCCGCGGCAGCCCACCTGCTCAAGTCAGATATGGCGGTGGCGGCACTGTCCTGGTTTGGTGGCAACATGTACACCATTTGGGACTTGCGCAAGCTTGGCTACATCAAAACATCGGAGACGCTGAAGGCGGCCGCTCTGACTACCATCGGACAGGCTGTTGTGGGCCCCGGTGCTACCTGGATGGCAGTTGCACACTGGAGAGAAGGCGTCATGGCAAGTATGTCGCGTACCTGACAAACACGGTGTTAACTCAGGGGAGTGTAATTTCATTATATATCTAAATCATGTTGCATAAGGTCTCTTGTCTCTGTTGTAGCATCGGGACAAGTATCCCGTGCAGTCCGGGCTCGGGTTAATATACTATCATCTCCACTATGACCCGATCGTTGGCGCCTAGTCCATGTCCGTCAGAGGTGATCAAGTTCTCTTCTCCACATTCTCCGATGACAAGTCCGGGTGTAGCTTCATGCATGAGACTCTGCACTGGAATGCGGAATGATGCAACTTGATTCCTGGGGTCACGTTACCTCAGAAGCTCAGACTGCAGCTGGCTTAGGGGTGTGTGGCTAGTGTGACTAGTGTTCCTTAATTGTTGGGTTTAGAAGTGATGCCCTAGGTTCGCCACTGCCAGAAAGAATCAGTAATACTAGGTTGCTATAGTTGGCAGGATCTCGGAGTTTTCCCAAATGGGGCTGCAACTATGAGCATTGTCTTGCCTGCCTTTTGTGCGATCGGGTATCGTTGTTTCGTTGTGGTCCCTGTCGAAGCCTAAAGCCATGCACGTGTCTATTGGTAGCCTTTGAACTAGGGCAATGTCCTCTTCACGAATTCCTACATGAAAGGGACGCATGCTCTCTGCAACGTTGACCTATCAGTCCAGAATGAGGCTTAAAATAGTATGGGTTGGGCATCACGGCTGCCCAACTTTCGCCCAGCCTTAAACCCTACAATTTCCCAAAAGAGGTGCCACGTGTTTAGGCCATGTTTAATTGTTTCTGATAGCTGTCTTTCTTGCCCTCCAAATAATCTGGTCATTGCGATGATGCTCAAACCCATGTCATAGCACTATAGCACTCTCGCATCATAGTACCATTGCTGACACAAAGACACCATGGAATCCTAGAACTTGCAATAGTCTTGAGATTGTCTTCTAATGCAAGCGGTACTCAGACAGTCTGATCTAAGATTACACCCAGAAATCAGAAACTTTGACCTCTTTCCAGCTTATGACAATAGGATATATTTCACGGTCGCTTGACGCGTGCCTCGTAGCAGCGAACTTGTCCTGTAACCCCCCTTTTGTATCCTAACTAAGCAAATTGCGGGAAACGGGTTCCTAAGGTGCTATTACAGTCCCATACGAAGACCAGCTTCGTCACGTCAGCGTTGGGGTATGACGTACGCTGTGAGCACGGCGCTGGCTTCGGTTTGCAGAAGAATGCGTAGGCCTGGGATCTGTTCTGAACAAAATTAGATGGAGTTGGATTAGAGTAGTGGGTCAGCCTCAGAGCCCGAAATCGCGTTGAGATCCGTCGTTGGTAATATGGACCGGACCTAGTCCCACCAAATCCGCTGGACCATACCAGGGGATTTCTCAAAGGCAAGCAACCCCTGACCCCTGCCAGCAAAGGATGAATCCCCACCATCAGCGGAGGCATTTTCCCGAGCAACTCGTCGGGTTCCTCCGAGAAGTTCGGGTCATTACCAAATTGGTTTAAAGCAAGGGATCGGGTGTAGCTTGGGGCTGACAAAATATGACGTCGCGGATCCTCCGGACCTGACTGATTCGTTCCTGCACGTTTTGAAGATGGTGGCGCAGGAAGAGAGAGCAACGTAACACCTCTGCCTAGGATAAGCGAGGAGAAACCAGGAGGTGTCGTTGTGTCGTATCCGTATGACCTGTCGAAAACCAACACAGCCCATTGTCTTTGCCTTGCGAATACAATAAAGTCGACGTGCGACATGCACTGTAGTAAGTTCATTTTCTTGCACATTGTAACTGGGTCCGTTTGCTGCCCTATTCTCAAGAGGTGTCAAAGATGCATATCACTGGGTGGCCCACACCCAGTCCGCCAAGTTGCCCGATGCCTACTGGCTAGTTGATAGGTGTCAAATCAGTCACTGAAACACGTGTCATACCAAGGATGGTGTAAGGTGCTGCAAGCACTGGAGGGAGCCTGAATGCGGGGTGCAGATACTGCAACCAATCATTTTATCTTTTCTAACCGTTGGGTATCGCGGCTCTTTTCGCAGCCTTGTCCAAGATCTCTTGCTGCCACACTCTAGATCGATACCAAATATATTGGATCCCTGTGCATGACTTGTCTTAGCTTGATTGGTTATCACAGGGCTTCTAAAGCCCTAAGATGTCTGCAATCAACGAGAGACATCTTCAGGATATCCGCTGGTTGATAGACGGCAATCCCCTTACACGGCAGAGACTGATCGCTGGGTCGAACGAAAGCCTTAGCCTTACTACCCGTGTCAGGCTTGTGTCAGTGGGAAGGGAAAGCTAGGTACTTAGTTTTTCTAAGTATCCTCGTCTAGAGAGCCCATATCCAGTACATATCAAAACCTTATCGAAGTTGTGGAGAAATCAAATAGCCTTGTGTAAACTGGCGGTGTAGCTCGCACGCATCTTTTGCCCAGTTAGTGTATCTTCGGGCATGGACAACACGTGTGCAAAGCCCAATCGTCAGGCCATTATTGCTTCTACAATACTTCGCTAATGTTGGCGTTTGGCGTTTCAGAGGGGATATTGTTGCATGCTCACGATTCCCGTGCAGGCATGTATGAACATTAAGGGGGCTGTTGCAGATTAACTTAAGTAAGTATATATGTGGTAAGAATAGACCAGAACATTGATAAGAGAGGGATGAATCAAATCAAGCGCCATGTAACACTAGACATGGAAAAATGGGAGAACCAATCAGCCAGACGTCCGTCAACCCAGTGATGGAAATCGCAACCCATGTTTTCTTCGCTAAGTCGCCAGCAGCTGGGTGTAGCTAGTAAGAATGCACGCTCTCACTCCATTTCATTAATTCGTTATTAAGCCCCATACTAGTTTCAATGGCTTCTGACTTCCTCATTTCCTCCTGGCCAATCACAACTTGTGACGAGCTTCGTATCCGTCATATGCGTTTCTTTTTCGCCGCTGTCGGTGCCACCGGTGGCACGTGGCGAGAATGGACAGAAATTTTCACCGTACGAGGACCCCCTTCATAATTTCGTTAACAGCTATTCGCAATAGAAAAACAACGGGGCAATTTGAATGTAGTAGTGTAAGGTGCAAGTCCACGCAATGCCTTTGAATTTCCCAACGTATCTAGATTGTATGAAAATACACTTACACTCTCCAGTCGAGCCTCTGGCAGCGTGACTTCGAAGGTGTCCCTTCTTAGCTGCAATGATAAGTTAGATATAGCCAGAGCCATTGTTGTATCGCAACGGAGCGGCGTACCTGAACGCTGTATTTCCCCGGAAAATGCCTGTCAAGCTCTTGTTTCAGCACTTTGCTCGTGACTTCGCTAGCCGATACGGAAGCTTTCACACCTCCGGTCTTGATGGATAAGTACGTGATGTTTTCTTTATAGCCATTGAGGAAAGACATTGCGATAGGGGCTTGATACGGGCTGGCTCGGGGTCTATCAAAGAACTTTTAGGGGAGCTCTACTCGATCTGGAGAATGGGAATGAGTGCGCGAGTGCGATATTGTAACAGACGATGGATCAAGGCAGATCTGGAATATTTTCGCATTTATACTGCAACGGTGCATCCGAGACCGCAATTTCGTTGAGCCGAGCTGATCTCGTTCCAAACCCTATCACGAAGGTCAGACTCCATTTTTAAAACCCCTGTCGCGGGGGGCCAACCACCCCTCGTCGGTATGGTTTCGCCTTCGGCCGCCTCGCCCGGCAGGATAAGGCTAGCTAATGAACATCACACAACTTGAAAAGTGCCCGTGAGACAATTGCCAAGTCCAGAAAATGAAATATTTAGTCAGAGACTGCAGATGCAGCTTACCCACCTGTACACGGAAGGCAACCTGCAAGGCACTTTTCCCAACTGCTGCGCCTCGCGGAATCTCACTGCGCCTTGCTGCGCCATCATGCAGGCTAAAGGCTGGGGGGAGGGGTAGGTGGTAGAGGTGGGTGGTAAGGCACCTCGGCACGTTCGCGCTTTGTCCGGATAAGATGCACCTGCAAGACTTCGATCGCGGACACTTGCCAGGCAGCCCACGCAAGGCGCATCCAAATGCCTATTCAGGTGGCCTCTCCCTGTCTTCTCTTCCCTTTCCGCTTACTTCTAATCTCAGCATCAGCTTACCCAAACCTGACCCCCAAGAAAGCCACCACACCCTCATCTTTACCATCGCTCGAGAGCCATACGAGCACTTCCAGTACGCCGATTGGCTGCCATTCAGCTGGGCTCACTGGAGAGATGTCAACTTGTTCTCCGACGTCAGACTCAGTCAGGTGCCAAAAATGATTGCACTTGGCAAAATACGATCATTGCCCGAGCTCAAGGTCAGTCCCCAATAAACTGAGTGAAATATGATGGTGAACACTTCAGGGAACGATGTTGAGGTTGGGGTCTGGCTGATCGTACTTATATTTACCCGGCGACCGGTGAGTTCCTGCATCCCAGCTTGATGGTGTGGAGGTGGGGGTCAATCCTTCCCGGCGAGAGGCAACCATGGCGCAGTTTGTCCGCAACCCATTGTTGAAGGTATAATGCAGCCTTATTATCAATGTATCTCGAGAACTATCGAAAGCAGCACATAATGGGAGATGCGGCTTAAAATCAGCCAAAGGGATAAAGGGGCGAAAATCCGCCCGTGGCCTGAGCGGGAGGTTTGACGAATTGGAGTATCCGCACCACCACACAATTGGCAACTCCCATTTGTTTAGCTTGAAACATTTCTACCGGGCAGTTGCCCCTTACTATAAGTTCTATTTTATTCCATATCGGTAATTTCGACTCGAAACTCGACTGTGTTACCAATTTCCCGAATAGCCGCCAGCCTGATCGGTGTTGTGCACCATGAGCCAAACCAACGGTAACCGGAGTAAGTTGGGGATCAAAGACCCTAGGGTCGAGCATTGCTATGATCGTGGCAACAGCTTTCTTGTTGAAGATGTACCAAATCCCAGGCAGAGCCACCCAAACGATGATGGCGGCTTGAATGGCATCCTAGCCAATATCAAGTCTGAGTTGTTCGGAGCATTGAAAAACCCTGCATGGGGCGGTGCTCAAGTCCTCTTCGTGCCACGGAAGAGGCTTTACAACATCATGACCCCTGAGCGGATAAGGACTATTGTCACCGGCCTTCGCCCCAAGAGAAAACTTGATCTCAGGAAGTTCACCCATGCGATCCTCCGCGGTGGAACCCTTGACAGCGGCAAAAGAATGCGACCCAGTGTCAGGCTTCTTGCAGCTTTGGTTTTCTGTGGAAGGCCTGACCGATATCTAGATCTGGTGGATGAGGGCATAAGCGACTTCTGTCTGCCTCCGGCCTACCGCAACAACGACATTTCTCAACCACTGGTATGCCAAAGCAAACATTGCAAGGAAGTACATGCGTTCTTAGGGAACGTAATGCCTTGGGAGCGGAATGACTTCTATACGTGGTCCTACCGCCTCAACGCGCCTTACTTCAAGAAGCCCAGACTTAACACACCTACGGAAGGACGACATAACCATTACTATCTCAGCGAAGACGACATCCTTCCAATCATTACGAGTTTCGAGCAGAAGCCCACCCCTCCCAGAAACCCAACTCGTCAAAACCCTGGCCCAGCTCCATCAGACCCCCAAGGAAGTTTCGACGGCGGGTTCAGTACGGTGACGAAGGTGGAATTTCACCCTGATCACTATGACTTTGGACATCACGTAAGTTTCTTGTTGGCCCATGTTGAGCTTGGCTAATTACTGGTCTCAGTACGGCGAGAACTCGAAGTACTTTGCTCTGAAGAAGCTGCACGCTTCCGATGAAAAGACCTTCAGCGACGAACTTGCATCCCTTCTCACATTCATCACCGACGAGAACAAGCATCTCGTGAAGCTACTGCTTAGCTTCGAGATCGGAGGCCCCAATAACCAGACTCGGTACTTCCTGCTGTTCCCATGGGCAGACGGAACTCTTTGGGACTTTTGGAGGTTGAACGACGCGGTGGAACGCCGGACTAGCCTGTCGAAATGGATGATCGAAGAATGCCATCACCTTTCATCAGCCCTCAACATCTTCCACAATGAACGCAAAAGCCAGCTTCCAAGGTTTAAAGATATCAAGGAAAACCAGCATGACCTCTACGGCCGACATGGAGATATCAAGGCCGAAAACATCCTATGGTTTTCCAAAGACGACCAGCTAGTATTGTATGTCGCACCTTCCCTCCTAAGGTTGCGAAGTGCATATTGCGTTGGCCTTGGGTCTATGCTAACGTGAATATCATGTTTAGAAACGATTTCGGTCTTGCACGCCTAAATTCCAAGATATCACGGTCTGCACAAGATCCGAAATTCTTAGCCCGGACGGAAACGTACCGTGCTCCCGAGTTCGACATTCCTGAGAGCAAGATATCTCGCGTCTCAGACGTCTTTTCATTAGGGTGCGCCTTCTTGGAGTTTACCACATGGTTTATTGAAGGATACGATGCGGCAAACCAGAAGTTTGTGGATGCAAGGATGGAAGCAGACCCCAATTTGCAGGGATTCGAGGTTGACACGTTCTTCCGCACTGAGACCGTACAGGGCAAGCAGGTCTCTATCATCAAGCCACAGGTCACCGAATGGATCCAGCGACTACGAAATAACCCCAGGTGCACACAGTTCGTTGTGGACTTTCTGGACCTCATCGAGAAGCATATGCTGGATCCAAGCCCGAAGAACCGTTACGAATCGTGGAAGGTAGAAAAGAAGCTGAAGTTAATCCGCGATACTTGCCGCGCTCATACAGACTACAGGACAGAGCCGAGCCCTCCCCGATAACTACTAACGGGACACACAAAGCCTGAAGGCGTTGGATGTTGGGTGCATGCTTTGCAACATCTTTGATTATTGTCTGAGATTATAGGCGTTATGGTTCATTCTATACCCAAATGCAAGTTCTGTTTTTAAAATTCAAAGAATGGTTATGCGCTCCCCTCTAAATTAAATCGCCATTGACATGCTTTCTGGTGGTTATGCATCGTAGTGTTGATAAACATCGCGGTCCAGCCCTTGTAGTTGAGCCTGCGGCTTCATGTGTCAGCGAGCATTTGCATTGAACAGCTATGCGACTTGTATACAGACCTCTGTTATGGGTATTGGCAGGTAGACTATCCATCGTTCTTTCCGTAGCTAAGCAATCGCAGCGATATCAGTTGTGGTGTCTCGTAAGATCTCCAACTGCAATTTGGGCACATACCTGAACTCGGTAGGTCCCTTCTCCAAACATGCCGTCCAGAGCCTGCTTCAATTTGATAGGACTTCGGTACTTTTTTCGCAGTACATACTCGTGCAACTTAGGCGCGGCGGATGACTGAGCGTCGCAATGGAGAGGAGTAGCGATCATTGTACGGAGTATGTGCCGAGCTATTTCCCCGTGATTTTACACTTGGAATGAAGGCGAAGTGGAAATTTGACCCCGGGCAATTGAGGGGGCGCAGGTTGAGGGGTTGAGTTGCGACGAGCTGACAGCGCCATGTCAGACAATCAGGTCACCTGCAGATACAAAATGTACTTTTCGCCCAATGAGTCTGGCGGGGCATAATCGGAAAGACGGCATGCCTGAGATAAAGCCTACAGCAAGCGGCAGTGAGCCGTCCAAACAACCAATCGGTGCTGCTGGAACGATACCGCCGAGTGGCTATGCTCTCGATACTGCATGTCATATTTTCTTGATCTCGTATTTTTATATAATCTTGCCCAGTGAGACATCCCACCCCTACCTCGTAGCATTATCGCAAATTTCTGATCGAATACTCACGCCAACCACAATGGATTGGGAACGGACTGACATTCAATGGACAAACACGGATTTCTCGAAATATACATACGAGACTGGCGAAGTTGAGGCACTAGCGACGGTTGTGTCAAGTCTGGAAAGTAACGAAGTCAGTTTCAGCCATCTTCGAATGTCTGAGCATTATCTAATTTCCTACAGTATGCCTTCAAAATTGAGACCTTGAGCACCCCAGGCGATTGGAAGTTGTGGTTTGATAGGGTCAGGCAACTACCGTATACCAAATTTCCCAACAATGACTAACGTCACAAGTTATTAGACCGAGCTTGGTCAGCAATCAGGATTCTGTGTAATGTATGAAGCCAACTGCCCCTGACCAACGAGTCCGTAACTGACCAGTTATTGTGATTAGCATATACGGCAAAGTCAAGCAAGTATTTGGAGGAGATGGATTCTCATCATTGATGTCGCTGCCGGTTACTCGCAACACCTTTTCGGAGACAGTACGCAGGTTTCAGCTCCAGCCTTGCATCAGCCGCACTATAATGAGGGAGAAGGTATACTTCTCAACCCAGTCTGTCAGTGACGATGAATCTCAGCAAACTAGAGTCGGTAAGCTTGGTCCACCCCCATTCCAGAGTTTTGGGGGTCTATGCTAACCTTGAATAGGCACAACATCACGCACTACATCATCAAATGAAGAGATGGCTCTATCGTGCACATTTCACTTGGAGCCCAGATTGTCACTGGGGCTTGTATTCGGTTGTACGGAGGAGAAGACAATAGAACTCATCAAAAAGCTAAAGAGGATCCGTCCTGAGCATTCCCATCCGATGGTTATGGCGGGCATATTCTTTGAATTGGAACGAGAACGGTTGGAGGAATGCGTCGACCAGCTCTTGGACGACTTTGCCCTCAACTCAACCGAGATCAGCCCCCTGGAGCTCAACATGGAAAAGAAGGAAATGGTCAGCTACCTTAAGAAATGCTACAGAAGCCGGGAGCTGGGAAACGAAATCAACTCCATGAAACGGCAACTCCGAAAGCTGGTCGATGAGACTACCGCATTTGACGGAGAGGTCGCCACCCGACCGAAGCACCAGCAACTCAAGCGTGCCGGCCATCGGATCAAAGCTCGACTAGACGAAATGTGCGATATCCTCGACGACAAGATCGACAGCTGTAACGTAACGATTGAGAACATGTCTCTGACGATGCAGACGGTGAGTAAAACAAAGCATAACGAGATATCTCAGTTACTATTCGCTGACCGCAATTCCTTTCCAGCTCTGGAACCACTTCGCACAGGAAGATAATCAGATCAACATGAGTTTCAATAGAACCAACACCCAGCTGTCGGTCACCAACAAGGAAATTTCACAGTCGATGCAAGACGACAGCTCCCAGATGAAATTCATCGCGCTGCTGACGATGGTTTTCTTGCCGATATCTACCATGGCAGTAAGAGTTTCCTGTCCGAAAATGAAAGTACGCGAGAGAAATGCTGACGCGACGTATCAGTCCATCTTTTCTACAGAATTGTTCTCGTGGGATGCAGGCCCGGGACAAGCTGTCGTATCGAAATACTTGTGGGTCTTCATCGTCATATCTCTGGCCTTAACTACGGTCGTAGTAGGGGCCTGGGGTATAGCTACGCGATATGCAATTCTGAGGCGGAAGAAGTCGGAGTATGGGAGAAAGGACTACGAGAAAGGGGAATAGCCTGGACCTAATGTTTCTTTCCCACTGTTGATCCACTAATTATCATGCATTGTGGGTTGAAGTGACGCTGCAGTCGGGCTGGCAAGCCCCTGTGTGAATAAACAGGTCAGGACTGTTCGAAAATGAGGAGGCTGAATATTACTCCAGTTCGTTTAGTCCGCTTATTTCATCGAAAGTGGGATAAATAATCAAGATAGGTGCTATCAGTGGACAGAGTACGGTTTATTCCTACGGCCGCTTGCTGGCCGGACATTGAACTGGAGTTGGAAAGAGCTACAAAGCTCGGGTATCATCTGCTAGTCCGGTATAGATTGAAAATCAATATACCTTCCATTATGGTCGGTACATGGCAGCATGGGTGATTAGGTAATGCCCGAGCTCAGCAGATCCCGAAACGTTGGACCAGCAAATGCCGGATCCTCCATAATCTCAACCAATCATTGCCCAAACTCTTCTCCAAATGCCGATCTCATTGTAGATTGGTCGTGCAAAGCCTTATTAAGTACATGGGACGAGATGGAGCGTTGACCAGCGGCCCGCCTGTCAACATGCTTGAAAACTGGGTCCTCACTCACAACTCCGATGCATCTCGGAGTGTACATGATAGAACCAGATTTCCATTCCATTCAAAGAAAATCGTAACACTTGCGGTCAAGACAACATGGATCTGATTTCAAATCAAGTCGTGCGATTCCCCGTTTTGCAATATCAATCTTTTTGGCGATGAGGTTGGCATATATATCGCAAGTGCCTCTCCTTTGAGAGTACCGGTAGGCCCTCATCACTCACATTCTTCAACTCTCAACAGACCAAGACATTGATTGCACTTCACCATGGCTATCTCCAAGCTGATCTTCCTTCTTCCAGGCCTCTTGGCCACTGCTTCACCCTTATCCTACACATCACACCAGCCCCCAAGCGCCGGCCATGTCGATGTCGCCGCCTTCTCCTATCCCAATCGCACCATCGCCGGTGTGACGGTCATCGACACCCCCATCGTCCGTGCCGCACAGGCCCACGCCCGCGCGCATTCCAGTGACTTCGTCTACAACCACGTCATGCGCGGCTGGCTCTTCGGGGTCCTGCTGTGGAACCACCAACAGGAGAACAGCACCAGCAGCAATGCCACTACACAGCAACCCCTTGACCTCGAAGTCCACGCCGTCGCCGCGCTCCTGCACGATCTCGGCTGGGACCAAACCCCCGACTCCCCCCTTATCAGCCCCGACCGCCGCTTCGAGGTCGACGGCGCCATCGCGTCGCGCGACTTCTTGTCGCAGCACCAGCATAACCACAGCGACGAGGGGGGTAATAAATGGGACCACCGGCGCACCCAGCTCGTCTGGGACTCCATCGCCCTGCACACCACCGACACCATCTACCGGTACAAGGAGGCCGAGGTCCAGGTGACGGGCCAGGGTATCTGGCAGGACTTCCAGCCGCCCCAGCTGGGCATCACCGAGGCCGAGTACGCCGCCGTGGTCGCCGAGTTCCCGCAGACGGGGTTCCGCTCGGGGGTCAACGAGACGCTGGTCTGGTTGTGCGCGAGCAAGCCGAAGACTACCTATGGTGAGTTTACTTTCGAGTACTGCCTCTCTGTCAACGAAACCGATTTGCTAACCAGGCTCTACCAATCTAGATACCTTCATGCAGCCCTTTGGCGAACACTTTGTTGCCAACTACTCCGCAAAGGGCCATCAAGAATACGACATCATCATGGCTGCACCCAACTAATTAAGACGGGATCGGGGATGGTGTATGGCTACCATTGGAAAAAAACACGGAACATCTGTGTGGCCCATGCAAGGTGAGGTTTTTCCCCCTTCGACCGGAGGGGGTTTTCCTCACCTTGTCCTGCCAAGTATCACGCAGAGTCTTGTGAATGAGGAATATCCTTCGCGTAAATTCTTAGTTGGGTGTCCGAACTCGGGTAGCAAATCTTTGGGGACTCGGACAATCCAATAGGTCAAATAGAAGTTGAGAGGGCTTGCACAATAGAACGTTATCGCTTCATCATTATGATTTATTTAAATGATGATCACTTCTTATACTGTGAAATTAGTTTTGAGTAGGTCAGGTTTTTATTAATCTATCGTAGGTTTTCATGCTCTTTTTGTCTATCCTCCGGTGCCATCAATCGGGACACTCTTTTTATCCTTCCTTCCATCCTTCCTTCCGGTAAAGCGCTGCAATTTTGAAATTTTATGGTTGTTGGATATATGTGTGTAAATATTAAACGCTCCGTTCCGACTCCTCCTCCGCCTCCCTCTCCCGCGTCACCCGCGCCACCCGCCAACCGGGCCCGTAGATCCAGTTGACGACGGCAAAGGGCGTCGCCACGACCGCGACAAAGATGCCGAGGCCGACGTAGGTCACGACGGGCCCCCAGCTCGAGACCATCATCTCGACGACGGCGACGCCGACGGCGCCCAGGCTGCACCGAACCAGGTTGTTGATGGCGGTGCTGCCGGCGCCCTGTCCCGGGCACAGGTCCGAGACGAGGGACTGGTTGAGGGCGAAGACGGCGTTGCTGGTCGCGGCGACGAGGAACTGCATGATGAGCGGTACGACGATGCGCCAGTCCTGGGCGGTATCCGGGTCCGGGTCGGCCTCGGTCAGGAACGAGAGGCCGTACGCGGCCGTCGACGCGACGAAGAGGCCCGCGATCCAGGGCAGGTGGCGCAGGCGCGTGCGCTCGATGGGGAAGTCGACGGGGATGTTCTTGGCGGGCAGCTTCTGGTCCTCGGGGAAGCCGTGGGCGACGTTGTAGGCGGCCTCGGACTCGCGGAAGTCGCGCGTCATGAGCCAGCCGACAATGGTGGAGCCGACGATGGTGCCGACGCCGTTGGGCAGGAAGGCCAGGCCGATCTCGAGCTCGTCGAGGCCGAAGTGGCCCTTGAAGATGCTCGTTGTGCTCGACGTCACCATGCTCCAGACCGCGTAGATCATGCCGCCGAAGATGAGGTGCAGCAGCACGTCGGGCTGGCCCAGGAGCTTCAGGGGCGCCAGGAAGGATGCCACCGACACCGGCTTCCTGACCAGGGTCTCGTCCTCGCGGTCGTGCACACCGGCGGGCGCCTTCACCAGACGCTCGAAGAAGGGCTGATACATGCCCTTGAGTCGGACCGAGCCGTCACCGGCAATGGTGCGCAGGGTCTCGGGCAGGAAAATCAGGATCATGACAAACACGGTGCCGGACAAGATCACCAGGAAGACAAAGATGGATCGGAACCCAAGCTTCTCGGCAAAGATGCCACCCAGAACTGGTCCGACAGCGATACTGAAGTTGCGAACTGTTGGGAGCGTTAGTAAACTGGCTTTTGATTTGTCCTAGGGTATTGTGGGTTTACTTACTGGCTTGGTAGAAGCTGATGTACGCGCCCTTCTCAGAAGGGTGTGCGATATCCTGGATGACTCCATTGCCTATGCTCACAGTCGACGCGCTTCCGGCCGACTGAAGGCCACGGAAAAGGAGAACCACCGCAAAGTTAGGCGAGAAACTCAGGGCGATGTTGGCGGCCAGATAGACGATGAAGGACGCAATGTAGATGGGCCGCCGACCAATGGTGTCCGAGAGGGAGCCCCAGAACAGGGGTGATATGCCTTGGACGACAAGGTATGATGTGATGGTGAGCGAGACGCTGGATAGTGAGACGTGGAGGTCCTATAGTGATTCATGAGTGGTTAGCTTACCGGCATGGAGAGATGATGGATAACTGGATTAGTGTGAAGTGGGCCACTTACGTCTGCAATAGTTTTCGTTGCCGGGAAGTAAATGTTGGACGACAGTCCCGAGAACAGACCAGCCACGCCGATGATGGCGATGAGCATGCGCTTGTAGCCCACGGGGAAGACATGGAACGGCTTTTCCGGCTTCTCGGTCTTTTCCAGCTCCACCTCGGCGAGCGAGGACGTCTCGGACCTTTGGTGCACGTTTTGGCCCATGTGTGCCTTCTCCTTCTCCTCGTCGATGGAGCGGCCGTCGTACGGCGTCTCGTCCCCGTGGAAGCTGGCCGACCGAGACGGGCTGGGCGGCGACTCGACAATCTCTGGCCGGCTGCGGTAGGCCGGGTTCTCGGTGCTGAGCGGCCGGTTGTTGCCGCCGATGGAAAGGGAAAGTCTAGCCATTGTTGCTTTCGTTTGTGACGAGATGAACCGTAAATGGGCAGGCAGGCAGGCTGTGTAGAAATTATGAAACTTCTATGCTGGCGGACGAGCCCTTATACTCGAGTTGTTCGACTGTGTTCCTGCAAGTCGTCTAGATGCTCCGGCCAAGAGTTGTTTGGGTTTGTCTGGACCAAAGATCGAATACAATTATAGAGGGAGCTCTCTATTTAACCACACAAGGTCTACCCCCCGAGAGACCCTCCCTCCCCTTGGCATCACCATATCCATATAGGACAAGCATATTTCATATAATCGATGGCGTGTAATCAGATTCGCAGGCGAGCCTGGACTGCCAAGAGCGAGGATCCGGCAGGAGATTTGGGTTATCAAAGTAGACCCGGCATTGATCTTCAGGCCTGCCAAGAGCTGTGGACCTGCTTTTGATGACCCGTCAGTCATGTGTGGTCGAATAGGCGTGAATAGCAGCCAGATTGAAATGGACTGGTCTCGAAGCTGCGGTCCGTACCCGCTGAAAACCCATGCTGCGATGGATTATCATCATGAGCCTCATCCCCCACGCGGTCTTGGCGCACAAGGGGGTCGCATATTGCCAAGAAGAGCCGGCTGGTAGATCCTTCCATGTAATGTCGTGCCGTGGGATGGGAAACTGGCAGAATCCATACAGCTGCGAGGCTTGATCCCACGCTGGCCCCGGCTGCATCCCCACTACTCCTGACTGGTGTTGCTTGTTGGGCAATTGGGCTGTGTGGTTGGTTGCAACTCTGCCAGGGGTGGCGTCAAGGGAAACAGATAGTATGCGCGCCGTGTGTGGTAGGTGGGTTACGGGCGGCACTGTTACGGGGTTTGGCCGTGTTTCCGTCGTTACAGATAAAGATAGAATTCACAGGGTCTCGTTTGCCATCTACCATCTTGACAAAGAATGAGATAATGTCGTGGGCGTCGTGGAGAAGAGAGGTTGCAGTTGCGTTGTGCCTTCGTTGGTCTAAGGCGTTTCCGGTCGCGGCCTGGCAGCTAGTGGGCGATCTGCACTCCACTGCCCCCAACCGCGTAAGCCCATAGCTCGAGCGTCCGTTTAAATGGTGTGCAACCCACCCATCTAATCTCGGCCAGATTACGGCCATAAGAATTTACGGCAGGCGCGCAAAACTCTCTGCGTCGTAGCAGAATGCGACCAGAAGAGAGAAAAAAAGAAAACAGGGTAAAAGGAGGGACTTTGAGGGGTAAGCTGGGCAGAACTGGGGATGGGCTTGTTGCTTGGCTATGCTGCCCAACTGCCAAGAGAGGGTCGTCCGTTTAAGCTCAAAGTTACGTGAAACAAGCGCAGGCAATGCCGGACAGTCCAGGGCATGCTAGGCATGGCAACCGAAGGCGCTTGACTCGTTGAAGCTTAGTTGCACCGTTCCCTCCGTGGGTTGCATGTGATATCATGGTAGGTAGCAGGCCGCCGTCGAAAGCAAAAACCATAATCTATCAAAAAAGAAGCCTTATCAGGGCGCCACCCCCTACCCCTGCCCATGCCAATGGTGTCGATGCAAGCTTCTCCCTTCGAGCCTTATCTGACAGGCTTGGATTGGGGGCATGGCACTCTATGAAGTCTTATTGGGATCTTCTGTTTCGTTTCGCAGGGTTGTAACGAAACATTGAGGTCCCTTAGGGGTCAAGGGCCATACTCCCATAACCTTAGGGGCCAAAGGCCAGCAAGGGCAGAACAAAGGGGAGGAGGGAAAAGACCCGAAGAATGCCAAGAGGTGGTCCAAATTAAATATGTGACAGTTGGTTGAGGTGTTGAGTTGTTGGTGCATCGACTCCAGACTCTGACCCAATCTGCCAATGCGTCAGCTCAGCCCTTCTTGCCCTGTGACAAGTCAAGTAACGCGTGGTAGGTGGGACATTGCGAGATTCCCCAGTGTGTCACGCGACCAAAGGGCAGTAAGTGAAGCGACAGCCGCTCATCACTTCTCCAGCTACACTTTTTTTCTCTTCTTTTTTGAAGAGGGCTGACGTTTTTCTATAGGGCCAGTTTCACGGCGAAACGAAGCCCCCCACCCTGTTTACCCCTGACAGGTTTTGTCTGGGCACCCGGGCTCCAGGGCCCCACAGGGATCTACACGCCGAATGCTTGTCGAGCGAGGTTGCTAATCTTGATCACCCACCGGAACTCGGGCGGCTTGGTTGATATGACGCGGCGGTTCCCAGCGGGTGGATACGCGGGAACAGAAGCTCTAGAACATCCGGTATCGCCACAAGGGTCCTCATGTTTTATCAACTATGGCATTTTACCTCAATCATGTCATCTGATCTGCGTCTCCACTAGATAACCGACCCCCGTTGCTTGGCCGGAGTCCAAATATAGAAATGCCATTTTCCTTCCCCCATGAGATAAATGTCCATCGATGAGCCCTGTTCCGACTGGTTCACCATAATCCGACTTGCAGCTTGAAAGGCCTCCATTGAAACTTTGACCGCAGCGATGACGACAAAACCGACAAACGCATGAACGTCGATGCGAGCCTATCAGCCGAACTTCTCGTACTTGTTGTTGCTACGCACGGTTTGCTTGGGCTTCAACGTCTTCTTCAATTGGGCATGGTAGCTGATGTCAGCTGTGGTCAAGTCGTTGAAAGTTGACAAGACAGTACCAGGCTCAGTCTGCTGAGCGCGGGAGCGATTTAAGTTGCGAATGAACTTACGCAATCCGGGAAGCCCCGAACCCGGTTCGTGTGGTGGCAGCTCCGGTGCCACCGAGCGACTGCCGGCCGGAGTCACGCTTGAGCTGCTCTCGCCCGACACGAGGTGCTCACGCGATCGCCTGATCCAGGAGCTCAAGGTCCTTCCGAGGTCGGTGACGCGGCTCACGAACTGCGCAATCACGACCGGCAGAGACAGAGCACAAAGACCGATGCTCAGCTCAAGATAGCTGTTGGCGGTGGGCTCGGTCAGTCCAGTCCCTCGAGTCTTTCTGATGCCGAGATCAAGGAGCGCCCACTTACCAAGTAATGTACATGGCGATCCCAGACCACCATGAGAAGTCGTCAATGTCGAAGTAGTACTGTATAACCAGGTTGGCCATTCCAGCAGCGATTGCACTACCGAGGGAGTTAGCTGGTGTCCCAAGTCGCGATGGCTTACTCACATCGAACCCGTCAGGAAGACGAAACTGATTCCAACCTTCCGTTTCCGGGTCAAAACCAGCCCTTTTACCTGACTCAGCGGCATAAATAAGATGTAGAAATCCATGACAACCCCGAAATAGCAGCCTGCAAGCAGTAGCTTCGGGCCGATGGCGAAGCATCGTGAGAAATAACGATCATCCAGAAAGCCGGCCTCGTCGCTGGGCCATGGGACACAGGCCACGATGTACGTGATCATATAGACAACGCCAAACGTGACCACTGCGACTATCCCAGCCCAGACCATGATTCTGATATGACGAACTGTACCAAACAGACGCAGGTAGAAAATCAAGAACGACACCTTGATCAAGGTATTGCAGAAGCGGTGAAGAACCGTATCAGCCACCGAGAGCTAGATTGAAACATGAATTAGCTGGATGATCCCACTTGCGTTGAGACGAGACCCTAATAGAGCATAAAACCCCGGGTAGACATGAGTTACCTTCATAAAGTGTATATACTTGCGCTGGGTAACATCCCAGAGATGGATCCCCAACAAGCTGTTGCCTGGCATGTCGCACACTTTCTGATTGTCAGTAGGACCGTACCAATGCTCGTCACAACCACAATAACTTACGGCTCAATACTAGCCCTCCATAAGACAATGTGGCCAGCTAGAAGATGGTGATGTCAGAAATTATGAAAACCTTCCAGGGCTCAAGAGACCTCACTGTTGCCGCCGCACAGAACCCTAGGACTGGTGAGTACAAGCCGTTGGCAGTATCTTGCTGTGGGAGACTTACAATCATCCATGCCAAATGAGCGTGAAACCTTGAGGCGCGCATACAACCGATAGGCGGACAGGAACACCATAAGCGCAGATGTAACAACGATGACAATCACCAGCTGGTAGGATAGCGACTCCGGGTCGACGAGGTTGGACTCTTGTCCCGGCGGCGGGTCCCGCGCCGGTGTAGTGTCCAGATAGTCATCATCCATTATGAAGTGAGGTGTATGCCCAATTGAGGCGGATGAATTACTTCTGTTTGGGTGGTTCGCAGTGTGTAGCTTGTGAGGAAAGTAATACTCCAGCTCACTGACGGTGTGACGGGTACTTAACCAGAGGTAACGAGAGAGGCATTTTTCGGGAGCCCTCAATCCCTAGGTCATATTTCTTTGATCCGATTGGCATGTCTTGTTTGCTTGGAGGCGCCTTATCTTGCTCAAGCTCGTGGAACCCGAAACTGTCCTATTGGTTGCACAGCGCCATGCAAGGGTCAATGTTTGCTTGAAAAGATCGAACCACGCCACGCTGAGGAAGGGAGGGGAAAGAGATAATCAATATCATAGGCGGGCCGACCGTGATATCTCTTGACGACTGACAGCCGCAAGCCTAGTCGGCGCTCTTGGCAGAGTCTAGACTGCACAGGACCAATCAAGACGACAGTCGAGGATCCCCGCCAGTGCACACCATGCCCGTATCGGTTGCAATCACAGTGGCAGACTGCAGCCAGTCCAAGGAACAGCAGTTTGCCAGGTCATGGGACGGGCCATTTCATGCCAAGGACATCCTGGGCCATTTTGAAGATTTACTGGCATCATCTCGCGCGATCCCAAGAAATTACTCCTTGGTCCCTGGAAACATATCAATTGGGGGCTAGCAAGTGATATAAGTCGTCACACCACAGTGCCGCAAATGGACCGCCCCGAAATGCTTGGGCAAACAAAGACTCTGGGTGCAGCTTCCGGCGCTGAGCACTGACCGGTCAAATCGGCCGGATAGCTCTGGGGATTGGGGCAGAAGTTGGAGCTAAGGCACTCCCAGTATCAGGGGTGTTATGTGCAGTAGTGTGGATTCCATTTCACCATGTGGCGCTCGCTGCATCATCTCATAGGAGGCCGGCCCGGCAATGGGCCACACGATCCAGGGTGTAGCAACGGCCACAGCGATCCTTGACCCTTTGAACAAGCGTAATATCAGGGATTAGTCGACCGAGAGGGATGCCAGCCGAAAGATCCTGCTTGCTTGAACCCGGCCCGCATTCCACCCTTTGCCCGCCGACTTTTCAACTAAAGCAATATGACTGTGCACTTTGGGAGACTTTTGATCTTATCTGGTATTCACACAATCTTCAAAACATCTCTCTGTAGCCGTTGAAGAGCCTCTAGGCAAAGTGTAATGCTCCTATCGCCATGCAGGGACGTCTTATAAGCTTCAGTCTGATTGCGACGTAACAGATCTAGAAATCATCGATGTTATATCAAAAGCTGCCACCCATCACATCATATCATTAGGTGTCGCCTTCGCTGAGATTGCACATACGTTCTTATTACTGGTCAATTCTGCTCTGTATCAAAACAAATAGCCAAACCGCGTCTTGGTCTGATCTCAGGGCGACGAACCTACTCCTATATCCCTTGCAGTTCTTGAATTTTGTAGTCTTGGCACTATTTCCATGGCATGGAGATTACCTCTGTGACCCTTGCATTGTAGCTTTGTTTTCCTCGCTAGACAGGTTCGTTTCTAAAGCCTACAATATCTACTGTGTTTGTGGTCCATGGCGATTTGGACTGTATATGTCTCCCCAGGACTCAATCGTAGAATTATGTGTTCAACGAAATAGCAGAGCGGTTTGAATATGAAATGTGCAACATGCAGTCTGGAACTCAAACGAGAATGGGTCTTTGACCAAGCTTTTCATCCTATATATCACAACACCGCGCCCCACCCGGAGGGTCATCGACGGCGAGATGTAAAGAGCCTGGAAGAGGATAACGCCAAAGACATGCATCCATATTTTTCTGAGGTATAAACCAGGATGTCCTACATCTTTGGGGAAAGTGTCGTGTCTTTGCGATGCACCATTTCATTCAGGCGCCCTCGAAGAGGCAATGGCGTAAGAAAGTCTCCATTGTGGCAAGCCAAAGCATTCCACTTCATTCGAGAGTATGCTTGACTTTTGTGAGAAGTGCTTTCAGCAATGTATCCAGAAGCTGCGTTTGTCGCGATGTGGCCCTGGAAAACTGTATCTCCTATCAGCCCAACACCAGGCGTCGTCGTTTGGAAGGCAACCAACAAACAATGCCTTCAGGCGTTACCTGAGGAAACTGAACTTCTTAATCTAGTTAAATTTCAGCCATTGTCCGAGTCAATCATGTCAATCCAGTGTCGAGCCTTTTACCCATTACATCTGGACAAGCTTCACCACCACAGCGAGCACAGCATCCTCGAACGGCACTTCTCGCCCCAATAGACGCCCCGGAAACCGGGCGACACGAACAACCATGGACTTCTTTCGCTTCCCAGGCGAGGTTCGCAATATGGTGTACAGGGAGCTACTTGTCACCCCAGAGACCGAGATCTGTATTGAGCGGCACCCCCACACCTCGTACACCTCGTACACCAAAGTGGTCGGGTATGTTGACTACGGACCTTGCCGGGTGCAGCTCGGGTCTGCATTGCTCCGACTGAGCAAAAGACCAAAGAGGAGGCAAGCCCGATCCTCTACTCGGAGAACTGCTTCTACCTACAAAACGACATGGTGCTCGATGACGACGGTGCGCAGGCCTGCGAGAAGATTTTGGCCCTGTTCGCGGGCATCATCGGCCGCGAGAACGCACAGCTCATCCGCCACGTCACTGTTTCGTTTCCCCATGTCTCCCAAGTCAATGGAATTACCCTGAGCGCGTCGTGGATGACCGAGCCCCCGACTATCCTCGAACTCCTCGCCTCCGAGTACGGCCACCTGGAGACGATCGAGACGGAGCTGGGCGGAGCTTCGGAAATTAAGGGACCGGGCATAGACGACCCCCGGATGATGGATCTTCTTGTGAGACAAATTGATGGCAAGGCCCGCTCTTCCATGCCGTCCTTGAAGAACATCATAGTGAATGTCTACGAGTATCCTTCACCATATGCGAGGCTATATGTAAGCGATGCCCTCCTTCAAGCCATGACGGATAGAGGATGGAAGTTGGTGATTTGTCCGTGGTGATATGTTGCAGCTATGACTACGCTTGCGATACATATTATGGCACAAGGTGGTTGGAGCACCTTGGGGAGGGTGCCAATTGAAAGGCAACAATGATGGTTGAGGCAAAGAAGCTCAATAAGACACATTATCCCATGGATCGTCAAAAGCTTAATAACAACCTACTTGATAACTCAGCCTGTCGTTATGAAAGGCGATTTCGTAGCATTGTATCACAGACATATCTCCGATAGTTGGCAGTCACTCCTCTATGTAAACCAGCACAAGTCAATTCGCTCTCTCTGCAGCTTCGTGATCACAAATCGCGCAACGCAAGATACGATATCACCCAACATGCCGCCCAAACCAATGTACGTCCTCCCCTTCCCCGCGGAGATCCGCCAAATGATCTACGAGGAGCTCCTCGTCCACCGCGGCCGCGGAATCGAAATCGTCACCGAAAAGCGCTGGGCCCACCGCCCTCCCGTCCCGGTCGGCTACAGCGCGGGCCGGGTCGGCGCCGCCCTCCTGGGCCTGGCCCCCTCCATCCTCCGCGCGAGCAAGCAGACCCACGCCGAGGCCAGCTTCGTCCTCTACGCGCGGAACCGCTTCGACCTGCGCTCGAACGCGGCCCGGCTGGGCATGCTGGAGATGTACTACCACAGCTATTACACCGCCTCCCGGGTCCTGGACAGCAGCGAGGAGCTCGTCGCCGCGTTCGCGCGCGGCATCGGACCGCGCCACGCCGGCCTCGTCCGCCACATCTCCATCACGTTCCCTTCCATATCCTGTTTTGATCTCAGCGGTCTCCTCCGCCGGGACGACGACATGAAGAAAGGTTCGACGATGCTGGACCTGATCGGCCCCGCGTACCCGAGCCTCGAGAACATTGAACTATGCCTGTTCGATCACCTGTACCACGACCATGACAAGTCCGAGGTAAAAGACGACCTGGCTTTCATCGACGCCAAGCTCCGGGCGATGCCGTCGCTAAAGAGTATCGTGCTTCCCTATACAGGGTACCAAGTCGATACCGTTTTATATAAGCAAATGATGGACCAAGAATGGAAGGCGACTTCATCATAGAATCTTCATCATAGAATCTTCATCATAAAGATGGGAAGACGATGCGAAAAAAGATAATCGGTGGCGTGACCCATACGAATGCCCACCATCAAATTTGGTATGTAAGTCTGATGGAGACGTCGAATTGTTTACATGGGTATGGTTTTGGTCCAACTGGGAATGAAGTGAGGGCGACAATACATCCACCCAAATACACTATAGTAGTTCATGCCTGTGTCCCCTGGGCGGTTTTCATGATCATCACTCAATACATAAAAAATCAAATACAGAATGGCGTTGTGTTATTGCCAATATTGTCAGCAAGATTTAGTTGGGCAGCGCGTTCGGCAGCTGTGTTAGCGTCAATTAGCTAGAGCTACAGGGCAACGTAGGCCTCAATTTAGCAGGGAATATGTTAAGCCAACTAACAGGTGCTGAAGCGCCGGGGATCAAGTGCTACGAATGGCATCAAATACTCGCAGTAGTCACAATCAACACAGTTTGGTCTTAACAAAGGTCTATTAACGGAATGGCACTCTCTCTATCTAGTGGTATCCTCGCAGCCAGAATTCTGGAAGGTGAATGATGCCTGGTCCTCCAATCCAGACACCCTCGCCTCAAACGACTCTGGCGGCCGTCAGGGTGCGCCTGTCCCGGTTGTCTTCTTTTTCAACCAGCGACGCTCGAAACAGTAATGCCGTAAACCATGCAACCCAAAACTTTTCTGCTCATCGCAAGAAAAAAGGACAAAAAGGAAAGGACGTGACCATGATCATACGTGGTATTGATTATGCGTGAAGAGTCGTAAAAGCATCGCAGCGCGAATTTGTCATGGGCGTAGCGATTAGATGTCGTCCTCGTCAGAGAAGACCTCCTCACCTCGCTTGCGGCGGGCCATGCGGTCCTTCTTCTTCTTGCGCGCCTCGGAGCTGGTCAGCTTCGCCTTCTTCTTGGTTGTCACAATCTTATTGCCCATAGCATCGAACTTCTCCTCCTCGTCGTCATCCTTCTTGTCCAGACGGGCACCGGAACCCTGTCCCTGAACCCAGTTATGGCCGGAAGGAGTCATCATACCGTCCATGACGGCCCAGACTTCCTCAGTCAAGTCCTTGGTGAACTCGGCGGAGTGAGTAATGATGATAACACCACCCTCGAACTTCTTCAGGGCCTTGGACAGGGCACCGAGAGAGTCACGATCCAAGTAGTTGGTAGGCTCGTCAAGGACGATCAAGTGAGGTCGCTGCCAAGAGCAAGCAGCCAAGACGACCTTGACACGCTGACCACCGGACAGACCACGCATACGCGAGTGAGAGACAAGCTCGGCATCGAGACCGAAGTTGGCGCAGTGGGCCTCGATCTCCTTTCGGACCAGAGGACGGAACTGACCAGAGGCGAGGGCCTCCTTCATATCGACATCGGCAACCATCTTCTGATGCGAGGCGATAATCTCGGTACGGGGCAACCAAGCGTTGTCGGCAGTCATCATAGGCACCCATCGCTCGTTCTTCATGCCGACGTTCTCGCCGAGGGCGAACGAACACTCGTACTCGTAGCTGTTCTTGAACTTTCTGCGGCTGGAGATGCCGATGACACGACGCTGAGTACCCTCGATCTTGAAGATCTTGTCCATGGCCTTCTCATCATCCTCGGTGATGACCTTGTTGGCACGGTCCATGGTCTCGCGATCCTCACCAGTCTGGAATCGCCACTGGATGTACTCGGAAGGAGTGCTGGACAAGTGGTTATCGATGTGGGCGAAAGCGTGCTGCTTGATGTAGGCGATACGGATGTTCTCGTGTTGGTAGATCTCACCGGCGGTGGGGATAAGTTCACCAGTGAGGACGTTGATCAGGGTGGACTTGCCAGCACCGTTGGGGCCAATGACGGCAATACGGGAGCTAAGCGAGCACTGGAAGGTAATGTCGCTGATCTGGGGCTTGGGGGTACCGGGGTACTGGAAGCTCATCTTAGTAGCACGGAGAATGGCCTTGGCCTTGGTCTTGACACCCTCCAGGAAACCGGGCTCGGGGAAGCTGAACTCAATCTCGGACTCTCCAAGCTCGTAGTAGGACTTGGCGTGGGGGTTCTGCTTGACGAAGTCCTTCAGGTTACCCTTGTAACGGCGGAGCTTGAAGCGCTCGTAGTGGATAATGTACTGGGTGACGTTGTCCAAGAAGCCGGAGTCGTGGGAGACGATGATGGAAGTGCAAGGGGAGTTGCGGAGGTAATCCTCGAGCCACTTCACGTTCTTCACATCCAAATGGTTGGTAGGCTCGTCAAGAAGCAGAATATCAGGCGACTCGAAGACAGCACGGCACAGGGCGAGCTTCATTCTCCAACCACCAGACAGGGCAGTGATGCCACCGTCAACCATAGCAGGGTTGAAGCCGAACTCGTCGAGCTGCTTGCGGACGTCAGCCTCGCTGGTGGTGATGCCGGCCTCAGCAAGCTTCTTCATGGTCCAGTCAATGGTAGTCATCTCAGTATCGGCAGAGTCCAGGTCGTGCTCGATGAAGGCGGTCTTGACTTCGCTCTGCTTGGGGAAACCCTCGACTTGCTCGTTGTTAATGGCGCGCATGAGAGTAGACTTTCCGGAACCGTTGGGACCGCAAAGACCGTAGCGGCGACCACGCTTCAAGCGCAGATGGGTCTGGTTGAGAAGAATCTTGGCACCGTAGGCGAGAGAGAATGTGCAGTCGCACAGATCCTCACCGTCATCGTCGGCATCAGCCTCGACCTCGTTAACGCCCTCCAAACCAGGGGTGGCACGCTTGCGGAGGTCGTCAACGACGCTCTCGGCATCGGCCTCACCAACGATAACAGTGACGAAAGGCTTGACGGCACCAGCCCAGACAGCGGAGTCGGTCTCCTTCTCGTCGATGAGCTGACCACCGATGGCAGAGATGTACTCCATGACGGGGACGAGCTTCTCAGCGGTCTTGGAGGCCTTGCTGGGGATAAGGGCCTTGAGGTGGCCAAGGACGACCTGGAAGATCGCTAGCGCGGCTGACCTCGGGGATGACACCGTTCTTGACATCACCAACACGGGTGATGGTCTCAAGAGCTTGCTTGGTCTTCTCACGAGCCTCGGGATCAGCCAAGTTCTCGTAGTTCTTCTGGAGACCAGGCATCATCTTGGGCAAGAAAGGAGCGACAATGGTAGGGTCGTCGACCAGCTTGCACATGTTGTCGATAATGACGGCAGCCTTACGCTTGATGGCGGTGTCGCGCTCACCAAGACCACGATCCAAAAGAGGAACCATGAGGGCCAGTGTAGGCTCACGGACCTCGGTGACGAAAGTGGTGGCACCGAGCAAGTGAACGGTCTCAGGGACGTTCTCGGGCTTAGCAATACACTTGATAAGCTCGGGAATGAAACGCTCAATATCCCTGTTGACGATCAGCTCGCAGAGCTTCTCCATGGTCTTGTAGGCACGCTCCTTGACCTCCTTCTTGGTGTCCCACATGGACTCGGAAACGCAGGGAATGAGTTCGGGGACGCGGTAGGCCAGCTGGGCGGGGGCGACGCGGACGAGGGTGTCGATGCAGTCGAGAGCAGTCATCTTTTCGGGCCACTTCTGGGCAGTGAGGATGGAGTTCATGATGTGAGGGAGAACAGCCTTGACGGCGTTGGGGGTGATGGCCTCCATGATGGCCATGGCGGCAGCGATGGCGGCATTCTTGACGGGAGTGATCTTGTCACCAATGGCGGCAAGAACAGCGGGCAGGAGGACGACGAGGTAAGGCTCGACGTTGGTGCCAACCTCGGAGTGCTGGGCGATGTCCTGGATGGCCAGGGCAGCCTTTTCGCGGAGACCGGCATCCTTCTTGTTGGCGATCTGCTTCTTCAGGGCCTCAACAGTCCTATAGACAATAGTAGGTTAGTAATGCATTCCGATGATTTGAGGTGATGTAGGATTGTCGCTGAAGGATGGGGTTCGTCTTGGCTGCTACAGCGCAAACTCGCGCTCTTCGAATTTTTTCTCTCTACCAGAAGAGGGGTGATTTGGCAGACCCACAAAATGTGGGAGAGCCCAAAATCATTCCAGCATGTTTGGAGAACAAGGATTCTCATGGCAGGCTGGACCAGCAGAGAGAAAAATAATCGAGAAGCCAACGTTTGCGCTGCCCGCCGGCGACGACAAGAATGCATGTTGGTATGAGGTATCGGGGAGAGGATTGGCTTTGGGCCTGATCGCACAGCCCAAAAGCTGTGGAAGGCGCACAAAATGCAACTGGTGTGTGATGTTGGAAGGGCGTGCGATTTACTCACTTCTCGGGGGCGTCCTGGTCCTCGATGCGACCGTTGATGAAGGTAGCCAGGGCGGTGGTGGCCTCCTTGGTAGCAGCAGCGTCCTTGGAGACGGTGAGCTTGGACATAAGGTCGTCCAGGACCTTGATGGACTGGGAGTTCTCCTTGGCCGACATTGTGAATGGGTTTGTCGGAAAGAATTAGATGGGTGTGGTTTTTGTCTAAAACGAAGCGCCGGATCGTCTAGGAGACCCAAGATAACCGTCTAGATCGGTACCGAAAAAAAGATGGTTGTCAAAAAGATGACGAGGAAGAGTGATCAAAAGCCCACAGATACTGACGGAGAATCAGACCTGTTCTATGATGGCAGTTTGGTCACACACTCTGATGTGTTTTTTTTCTATACACCACGCGGGGTATCGGAGAAAGAAATGCTGAGTTGGAGGCTCAGACTTCTTTCAATATTCGGTGAGAAAAAAAAGAGAGGAAAGGTGTAGGAGGAAAAGAAGAGGTGGTGGAGAGGAGGGAAAAAGTCAGAAGCAAGTCTGAGGGAGGGTAACAGGGCAGGACACCTTTTATCTAGCAGACTGTGTCAGAATAATGGCAGCTTGGCCTAGTGCTGGTGTTGGATTCTGATCTGACGGCCCAGAAAATAATTTTTTTTCTTCTTGGGTTCTGACTGCGGTTGAGGGGCAACAGGAATTTTGGTGCGATGGAGGGGAAATCCTCTCAGTCCAATGGAGGGGTCTCTGTGTGAGATGTGGGTCTTGCAGTGGGGCTGAGGGGGGATCTTTTTGGGGCGCTACTGGAAGGAAACCTGTGAGTGCTCAAGGCAAAAAGGCAGTGAGAGCGACAAGGCGGGGGGGCCAGAAGGGGTGCACGTTGCCCTGTGAGAGAAAAAAAAAAGTCGGCCTGGAAAAGATTTGCAGGGGTACATCCCACCACCACAGCACAGACAGGTGCAGCCAAAATGTTCTAGCCTACGCAGATTTTGATTGGCCTTTGCGATTCGTGCTTATCGTTTTTATCGCCTAGATAATCGGGGGCTAAAAGTCTGACGAGAGAGTTCGCCGCCTGAAGCACTGCAGAGCAATAGGGCGGTGAGAGCGAGCCGTTCATGCACATGGCATTTTGGCAGTCTAGGATGGGACTTGCAAGGGCCGCCAGACAGACACTCATGTACAACCAGCTCGACTATTCTGGGATCCATTGCCTCTTCCTCACCAATCCTGGAGCCTTTTCTACAATGTTTCATTTCTACCACCATAATGCCTCAAGACGATAGATACCTAGTACGTGCCTGTTACTGATAGTGGCTCTCATCGCATGCCTGCGCACAGAACAGAGTCGGCCTGTTTCAGCTTTTGGTGACATAGCCAGCGTTGGTACTTTGTTTTTACCTTTGCTTGACATAAGTCAATTATTGAGTAGGTGAGGCCAACCAGAGTCTGCATCGGCAAAGTATGCCCAGCCCTACCAGGTACAACTTAAGCCTTTATTACACGAGTTTCCGCTGCACGTACAAAATCATTGTGACATTTAGGTATGTTGGTGATCCGGGACAGTCGGTTATTGTTCCTTCAATTGTCCCACAAATGCAACTCGTGTGTCTCGCCACCCACGTTCCCATCTTCGGATTCGCATGCCCTGGTAAGTTGTGGAAGCCGACGTCTCGACTCGGAGCTTAAAGTTAGGTATGTGACTGGGCGGGTAGTTCCACGGAGCATGGCTCCATCCTTCCCGTTTCTCATTACATGCGCACCTACTTATGTTCTCAGTATTGCAATTCAGTGCTACGAGCGATGAGTGTGCGGATTCGTGGATAGAAACGGCAATGACCCTGGCTGGTTTAGGAGACGAGGAACTACTACTAGATCTTGGGTCGGATTGCTCTAGCAGCAGCCACCGAACATGGCATTCTCACTCGAGCCCATTCCGGTCATTCTCTAACCCACGGCATTCCCGATCAAGGGACCCCCTTAACCTAGCGCCCTTGCCTTGGCGGGAAAGGGGAAAAGCAGCCTGAAAAATTTGGGTAGGTCCGTACATGTTTCGCTAAATCATTCTGTCGCCGCATGATTCCGCTCGGCACATTGCTGCATTCACTTCACCTCAACATTTGATATGTGCCAATTGTATTAATCGATATGAGGGGGACCCACCCCCGGATTTCTCTCTTTTCATTCTTCGCATTACGGCGGACGGATCGCACCCGCGGCGCCCCCGGATCCAATAGTCCCATAAGCCTACACTTTTCAGGGACTGGATCAGGCCTGCGCTTATCCAAAAACATCGCCAAATTTTGGTCTTGCTGACGGTACTTCAATAATGCGAGGAATAAACGATTTTGCTTTTGTGCCGCCCCCATGGCTGATGGCTGATGAAAGCGCTTCTTTTCTGGCATGCGCCTGTAATTTCCCTTGCGAGTAACTTGTTGTGTCGTCGCCCCGTTACACTGCTTCACGAGGCGCAACCAATTCAATTCAACATATTGCTTCAAGACTCTATATCGCCGACTTGGGTGCTCTTAGCGATAGCAGCGTATGGAGAGTTGCTCGATAGAGAAAAGAGATGTATAGGTCGCCTGCATAGTTGATTGATTGCTTCTTCCCTTCGCATCGCGCCCGCATATTCATCGCCAACGCCTTAATAATCGAGGCGTTGCCCGGCTCCCTTCTAACATGCAATCAGTTTTCATCAAACTACTTCAAGACCCGATACCACCGACTTTGGTGCTTCGATGCAAAATCCTGAGCATGGTGAGTCCTCAAAGAGAGTATAGAAAGTCGCATTACGGTAGTTGTCGATGAATAGAACAATGAGTTGATTCTCCGGAGAAATTGTTTGTCGCATGCGGCCAAACCCTTTGACAGCAATACACCCAATCAGACAATGGACTATACAGACATTGATCCCGGAAGCAGCGCTGAACAGTCGACTTTGAGAACAAAGTAATGAATAGACACAATTGATTGATTACTTCGAGGAGTTGCCGACCAACGTACTGGGTGATTACGGTTGACTCTCTTTCCAACCCCTGACTTTGCGAGCGACTGCGACTGTATACTATATACCCAGTATCATATGAATATAATCATTTGAATAGAACCAATTCGCCAACTTTGGGCTTTTATTCAAATACTAGAGGCCAAGCCTCATACCCCCCTTTCCCACCATGGCCAACCCCTTCACAAACCAAGGCCAGGGCGGCTTCGTCCCTCCCACCATCCCCCCCCCCTCGCGAGCGGCAGCGGCTCAGGGGCCGGCGGCTCGACCGGCCCCTACCCCTACCCGTACAAGTCGCCGGAGCCCGAAGACATGGGCAACCCGGCAACCGACCCGCGGTCGCCGCCGCAGGACCCCAACTACGAAAAGACCGAATACGACAACCCCAACGACTACATCACCAACGTGGGTCCCAACTTCGACGACAAAAGCGAGGACGGGGGCGAGGCGCCGACCGGATTCGACGGCCTCGTCACCCTGCCGATGCCGTCGACAAACCCGCTATTCCAGCAACTGCAGAACTCCCTGCAACAGGCGCCCCAGAGCCAGGCCAACCAGACCCTGGCGAAGCGGGCCGAGACGCGGGCGAAACGGTTCGTCGCCCAGAAGAAGGTGCCGCAGATCCCCGGGTGGGACTGGGTGCCGTTCCTGTCGGCCATCTTCGAGTTCGACACCCAGGTGCCGCTCGACGACGACGAGGACGCCATCAACTTTGTCGAAGGGGAAGACGGCGGCGACGACTCGATCAAAAGCACGACAGTAGTCAACACGACCGGCCCCACCAATCAACCAACACCGATCCCCAGCACCCTGGAGCCCGACCAGCGCCCCTCCAAGGGCGACGCACACCGGGGCAAAGTCACGAACAAGCCGCCGCCCCCCAAGCAGCCCGGCGACGGGTCCTGGAACTACGTCGTCTACGTCCCAGACTGGTCGGACCCGGCCTGGGACCCGACCTGGGAGCGCATCTACGGCACCGACAAAAAGCGGCTGCGCCCTCAAAGCGACGTGTTCCATACACTACGCCCCGCCCTGCGTCCCGAGGATGC
Source organism: Apiospora sp. TS-2023a (assembly GCA_038364195.1). Lineage (NCBI taxonomy): Eukaryota > Fungi > Ascomycota > Sordariomycetes > Amphisphaeriales > Apiosporaceae > Apiospora > Apiospora sp. TS-2023a. The sequence goes on from JAQQWQ010000008.1 coordinate 612,990, forward strand.
GGTGCGCAACCCAACGGCGAGTGCGCGACGCTGGGGGATCCCGGGGGACCGAACCGACGGACGCAGCCGAACAAGCCCAACGTTCTCTCGAACGCGCGACTTCGGGGCCGTCGTCGACGACATCCTCATCAACCAGGTCATGGACGACGCGATGCGGCAACGCTGCTTCGCCGAGACGCAACGGCTCATTGCGCAGGGCTCGACGGCCTACCGGGGACAGGGCATCGCGCCCGAGGTCGTGGAGCAATACCGCCAGGCCATGAATATCCCCAGCCAGGAGGATATCCGCACGGGAGCCGTCAAGGCCGGCATGCCGTTCGAGCGCTACATCGAGACGCTGCCCCAAGACGTGCGGCAACTCTACAGTGGCCTCATTGACGATGTGCTCGACGATGAGGACTACCAGCGCATCTTGTTCTTCGACATGACTTCGGACGAGATGTACCGGAACAACATCTTCACCATGTCGGATAACGAGAAATACAACTTGACCCCAAAGCCACTGCATACGTAAGTCGAGCGTCGCATTCGCCCCCCGGCAACTTCCCTGACTCAATTCCACTGACTTATACCCCCCCTTCAATTAGGCTCGTCGACAAGTCGAAATGGGAAGACACCCTCTTCAAGGGCGCCGACAAGGAATACCCGCGCCTCGTCTACGACTTCTGGGGCAAGCGCGATGAGTACGACGTGCACCGCAACCCGACCGTGTGGGAGGCTCTCCAGCCGGCGCTGCAGCTGGTGACGCGCGTGCTCAACACGAACCCGATGTTCTGGCGGTGCCTCAAGGACCTGCGGACGCGGCGCAAGGTGGACCCGAAGCTGGACCCGCGCAAGGCGGAGGACCAAGTGACGCCCTACCTGCAGAAGATGATCCGGCTCGACGAGATCAAGATGCCGGGCGAGGACGGCTACGAGGAAGACTACGACGCCCGCTGGCCCGAGCTCGACGACCTCGCCGAAGACGGGTTCGACTACCCCTACCACGTCGACCGGCTACTGGCGAACCACCTCGAGCTGGGGTTCAACAGCGGCTTCCTCGACGACGACGGCCAGAAGTGCGATTTTACCTATGGCCACACCGGCATGATCGGTGTCGGCGTCGATACCAAGATCCAAATCATGATCGCGGCGGAGCTGCTCTGGCCACTGCTGGTCCCCGTCTACAGCAGCAGCGAAAAACTGTGTGCCAGCTACATTATCGCCACGACCATCCTGCACGAGCTGATGGTAAGTTTTGTTGCCAATTCTCTCTCCATTTGTTCTCTACTCCTACAAGTCACAAGACCACAATCTAATCAATTAACAACAACAGCACGCCACCAACAACGCCATCGATCTCCTCTGTGGGCTCAACGACGAGCTCTACGACCCTGCCCAGACCAAGGAGATAACCAACAAACTCTACGTCTGGTCCCAAGGCGCGATCGACTCCGACTGCGGCCATGGCGAGCCCTGGTGGCGCGACGACGTCCGGTGCGAAGCCGGCTGGGCCTTCGAGGCCGACTTCTGGGGCGACAGCTGCGTCGTCTTGACGGGCGCCCAGAGCGGGTACCGCATCTCGAAGCACCTCCACTCGCTGCCCCTGGCCGTCATGACGCAGCGCCACCAGCACGCCAGCTACAGCGGCTCTAACGACGTGCTAAAGGGCATCTACCCCATCGAGGACTATTACCGCCCCGTCCCCATCGACTACGTCGCCAAGTTCTTCACCGACGGCTTCTGGGACACCGAATACCCCCGTCACGGTGCCGCTGCCTTCAAGCGCCTCCCTCCGGACCGCCAGCACCTCTCCCTCATGATGCCCGGCTGGCAGCCCGGAGGCCGCGCTGCAGAGCATCTTTGGTTCGGAAGACTGGCGCTTCTTCCGCGTCGTCATCCGGTGCCTCCGCCGCTTCGGTCACTCCATCATGGCCGCGTACCTCAACCAGATCGTCTGGGAGGTGCGGGGGTTCCACAGCCTGCGCAACCGCTGGATACTCGACATCCAGTCCTGGCAGGTCCCCGACGAGACCTGGAGCCGCCTCAACGCGCAGCTCGAGGACTCCACCGACGTCGTCTGGGACCGGTGGCGCTGCTACAGCAACCCCACCGACGAACAGTACCAGACCTGGCTGATGGACAAATACAAACCCTATCCCGACCACCAGCGGTGGGTGGAGATGATGTTGTATGAGTTCCTAGACGAGACCAAGGACGGCGGGCGCTACTTCACCAACATCGAGACCATCCACCGCTTTGCCAAGGCCGAGCTGAGCATCATGGAGCGCATGGTGTTCGAGTTCCTCAGCGTGCGCAAGGGCCAGCGCCGCTACGTCTACCGCCCGGACTCCGATTTCGATCCCCTGCTGCAGCTGGTCAACCGAATGGTCGAGTACAAGGAAACCATCGACGCCCACCGCAGCAAGCTGGACGACCTGCAGATGTGCGCCGCCTTGCTTTCCGAGTCGGACCGCATCACCACCTGGTGCGCCTACCTGGACCAGGACTCGCAGCGACTCCACCACCTCTCCAACCTGGTCCTGACCGAGTGGCAGATCGACAACGCCGAAGCCAAGCGACTGCGCGAGGAAATGCCCTCGGTGCCCTCGGCCCTCTACGAGAAGCGCTCCAACCGCCTGAAGAAGCTGGCCATGAGGGACTACGTGCAGCTGGACTACCGAATCCGCGGCGGTGTCGACGAGTTCTACAAGAGGATCGAGGGCTGGGTGGGCAAGATGGCGCGGCCCGACCCCATCAATCAAAAGGACTTGGAGGCGACGAAGCAGCGAGTCATCGCACTCCAGAAGCGGCTGCAAAAGACTGTTGCTGGAGCAGATTCGCTAGGGATTGGGACGCCAATGAGATCAGTCAGCCCCAAGAAGACTAACAACATCTTCGCCTTTAAGAACCTGGAGAGTCGTAGAAGCAGTGTGGTAGATGATGCGACCCGCCGCCCCGGGACCACGATGGGCTTTGGGTCGAGCGCAGGGGCTCCTAACAAGATCGGCGGCGTCAGCAGCAGCGGCGCCCTCGTTTTCGGCAAGCCCGGGTTCTCCAGCGCCACCGCGCAGCCGCGGCGTACGACGGGGCCCAAGCCCATCACCACCTCGGCCAACGCCTTCACCAAGTTTACCAATAATCCCCTGCAGAGCAACCTCCTTGACCCGGCGCCCAAGTTTGCGGGCCGCAACTTCGCCAGCCAGGCCAACATCGTCGCGCCGCCCAACACCGTCTTCGGCCGCCTGCAGCTTCCCGCCGGAGGAAACCCCTTCGCGGCGACCAACGCGTCGATGATGCCGACGGCGCCGTTCCCGTACCCCTACGCCGACCGCAACACGACGAGCAGAGATGTGGCGTCTCTAACGCACAATCCCACGCCGACGATGCAGCTTCTCCTCACTGCCCTTCAGCTCCCGACTCAGCCGTATCGGCAATCAGAGCACCACAACCCTGACGTAGAAGATGATACATCCCGGTTCCCAGTCCCAGGGGACCGCGACTCTGATAATATAGAATAGCAAGTGCCGAGGCGACGACGAGAAACAGAGGGAAATGTCACTACGGCTTTAATCATCGCGACAAGATGGAGCTGAGACACTATGGGGGAATGAAGACCTTGTATATAGATGTACCATCAAATGCTTTTAGTATAATACCAGGATTATGTAGAATTTATCATATTGAGCTTCATCGCCCGGGTAGACACACCGATGCGCTCTCAATGCTAACAGTCTGTCGAGAATTGAACATATGGGAGGCGCAACCAAGCAATGGGGGCTGACCGAGGCAGTACGTACCGTCCGATGTCTACAGCAGACACACGGATGATCAGTCGAGCCTTTCAGCAATGAAACGCCCATAGAAACCCAGTATTACCCAGCATAAATATCCATCGTCATGGAAAGATCTTATTGAGAGGCGCACTGGCGATCGGTTACCCGAGCCCATGGGGGCGCGATGGGCACTCTTAGCGCAGTGGCTAAGGTAGGAGGTGGCAACACCGATGAGCCAAGCGGCCAAGCCAGCCTCAGTTCATTCGGTCTTCAGTCCAGCTCATCCAGATAACCCATTTGAGGGATGATGAGGAACTAGGAGAGTGTATTGAAACGTGTATGAGTGAATGGTAAAAATAAGCATACGATGAGTCCCCGCGACAGCCCCCTCGAGCACGTCGGCCTCGGCTATCCGGGTCCTCACACTATTTCTGAAGAGGAAGACGAGGCCAGCATCTTCTCCAACCTCGCGCGAGCGCGACAAGTCCTATCTAGCACCTCATCATGTCATATACTCTGCCTAGTCCTGGACTTCTTCAGGCCCGCGATCCTGCGCCAGTCACCCCGTCGACGACGCAGTAGTAGCAGTATTAGCAGCAGCGGTGGTAGCCCCTCCACTCGCGGCGACCACCCCAGCACAGCATGGCTCGACGGCCTTCGCGGCTGGGCCGCCTTCAGCGTCTGCCTGGCGCACATGAGCGTCTACACCCACCCGCGCATCGAGCAGTGCTACGGTGCCCTGATCCAGCCGTCGCCGGAATCCAACCACCCCTCGCTGCGCAACGCGACACCCGCTGCCGTTCCCGTGCTGCGGCTTTTCTGGTCCGGCGGTCACTTCGCCGTCATGATCTTCTTCGTCATCTCCGGGTATGTGTTGACTAAGCGGCCCGTCGCTTTACTGTCGCTGCCGCCATCTCCACCACCACACCCCCATCATAAGCCGGAGGACGGAGTAGGAGACCGCAAAACAGCTTTCATCGATGCCCTCCATTCCGCCCTGTTCCGCCGCCCCCTCCGGCTAATCCTCCCCGTCGCGCTGAGCACACTATTCTTCGCGACCTCGTGGCACGTGTTCGGGATCGTAACGCCCTGGCCGAAACAGCAGGCCAACCTCCTGGCCGAGTGGTGGAATTGGGCGCGTGACTTGCTCAAGTTTTGCTACTTCTTCCGGAACCGGGCGCTCTACACACTATACAACTTCCACACCTGGACCATCCCCGTCGAGCTGCGGGGATCTTACTCGATCCTCGTGTGGCTATTCCTGTGGGGATACACTGGCGACTCGGGTGTGTTGACACGACGCCGTGTGATGGCCACCGCAGCCATGACCTTTTATCTGGTCATGTTCGCTGCTGGGGCTTGGTACGCGGCCTTCTTCGCCGGCATGTTGACGGCGGAGATCGATACTCTTGCATCTAGTGCCACATCCCCTGATGCATCCTTAAAGGACAAAAGCCCCATCATTGGCGATGGCATCAAGCTTCACCTTCCATGGGACGGCATACTCAGCTATATCCGGCAACGACCACGCCTCCGATCAGTCCTCCTCCACCTCATGCTCGCCACGGGCTTGTATCTCGGCAGCGAGCCCTCCTCCGACGTCCTCAAGCCTGAAGAGCTGCTGGGCACGTGCCGAGGTTGGAGGACCCTAAGTAGGATGATCCCGGCCCCCTACACTGCCTCCGACGAACCCGAAAGCGTGCACCGGTCGTTCTGGCTCTTCTGGGCGGCCTGGCTGCTCTTCGTCTCAATCAAGGAAATCGACTGGGCGCGATCTTTATACGAGACCCGGTTTTCCCAGTGTAAGTTTCTCATCAGCAGCTATCCCCTACCGAATCATACCGAGTCATACTGACCCTTACCCGCTCCGCCAGACCTCGGCCACCACTCCTTCGCCCTCTACCTAGTCCACGGCCCCCTCATCGGCCTCTTCTCCGAACGCCTCTTCTACCTAACCGGCGTAAAACGCGGTCCCCTTTCCGACGAAGAGGCGTCCAAATTCGGCCACCTCATGAACCGCTGGCGCGATTCGCCCCAGTGGTGGCCCTTCCCCCGCCACCCCACCCCGAGCGCCGTCGACGTCCTGCAGCCGTACCCCTACGGCCTCGAGCCCGAGTTCCTCCTCTGTGTGCTGCTCAGCGTGCCCGTCTTCCTCTACGCCGCCGAGCTCGGCACCAAGGCCTTCGACGAACCCAGCGTCCGGATCTCGCGCTGGGCGTATTGGCGACTGAAGAGATGAAGATGGATGTCCATTTGTTAGTAGGAAGCAGGATTATTGAGGTTAGGTTATACATTATGCACTTCAATATTACATTTGTACGGTTCACGTAAAGCCATGTCCTGATGTGAGAAGTGAAATCCCATTAAATATTGTTCCGGCGCCAATTGACCGACTTCCTTGCCGCCATGAAAGGCCGGCTGGAAATCCCCACCTACAACGCCTGTATCCATCCAGCTCGCAAGATTATCTCATGCAAAGGGTATCGAAATTGTAATATATAGATGCTGCACAATCAGAGCCACCGCTTCCCATACACTCGCTCAACTCAAAGACACCATGCAAGCCAATGCTGTCCCAATTACCATTAAACCTAAGCCTAAGCCTCCGACATATCCGAAAACGGTGTCACATATCCCGTGAAGTTCTCCGTCGTCGTCATCACCGTCGTCGTAGCAGCCGCATCAGCGGCCTCCGTCTCCTCCCGAAGCTGGTCCGACGGGCTCGCTAGCAAGTCTCGCTCCGAGGAGGCACGAGAGGCTGTCTGCCAATGTGCGAGTGGGTTACTAACCCGCAGGGGATGGTGATAATGATCGAGACCGATACGTCGTTGGTTGGGTGAGAGCGTCTTCAGGGGCGACACGTCCGGCACGGGTTCCATCGTTTCGAGGCGTGGGCCCAGACCGCCGTTCAAATTGAGCATCGGCGGCAGCTTGGGCAATATCACATCCTCCTCTGGCTCAACAACAGGCATGACTGGAATTGGGGCGGCCGGTCGTGTCCGCCTTCGTGTCGGTCCCCGTATATTCACAGGCTCGCCATCAATCAACTTGGGCTTGCGGATGCGTGGGTTGGTCTTGACCGCCGAACCAATAGTTGCGGAGGTATCAACCGGTAGCTCCTCCAGCTTGACTGGGCGCGGTAGAACAGATAGGGGTTCGTTGGTGACCGTGGTAGCCTCTTCGTCACGGGGGCATGGTGGAAGCTTCAGTATCCACTGCTTCTGGTAGTCCTTGACTGATCCATAGGCAGTATAGAGCTCCGACATCCTCTGTGGAGGAGGAGTGGCCGAATTGCGAAGTTCCAAAGCTGCCCTGCGATACTGCGCCTTGCTCGCGTTCGGGTACGACTGTGGTGGCGCTGGACTCGGGCTCCAACGCGTAAGCTGAGGCGTTTCGTGCAGCCGCTTTTCCAAATGCGACTTCCTTGGAGGCTTCGCACGCCGGGGTCCATCTTCATCAGGCTCTTCGCTGTGTCCTGCAAAGAAGGCTGGCGCAGACTTTCTCGGCCTCCTGGGCTTGGGTTGAACCACACGACCAGGTGATGAAGTTTCTGGCTTGGGCGTGTAGCCAAAGAAGTCGAACTTCTCTCCCCGTATATCTTGGAACGCGTCGGCGATGGCATGCATAACGTAAGCAGCACATGCGTAGTCGTTTCTCCCATATTGGGGGTTCTTGGGTTCGAATCCGAGCTTGCTTGATTCAGGGCTGTCATCCAAATGGTTGGTGATCTGGATGGTCTCGCGCCGCTTCTTCGCGGCTGCCTCTCGCCTTTCCTCATGTTCGCGCCTCCGCTGCTCTGTGGCCTCGCGCCTCTTCTCCCTTTCAGCGGCGAGCGATTCTCGTTTCTTCACCTTTTCCACAGCCAGAGACTCGCGCCTCTTTTCCTTCTCTGCTGCCAAGGATTCCCGTTTCTTGTGCTTCTCGGCAGCCAAGCTTTCGCGCTTCTTCTCCTTTTCCGCGGCTTTCTCGGCAGCGAGTTCCTCCTTCCTTCTCTCCTTTTCGGCCGCGAGATCCTCACGTTTCTGCTTTTCGTACTCCACGGCCTCTTCGGGCGACATCCAGAGAGTGGGTTTACGTAGTCGCAGATCTTCCACCCACGCGTCGCAGTCCCACTCGATCCAGTAGTCGATTACATCGCCCCAGGTGCTTTCTGATGGCTTGGTGAAGTTGATAAAAATAACTTTACCCCCCTTGGTATGCACTGACTTGGCAAACTCCTTGACCATGACCTTGAGACCATGTACGCGGAGACTCGTGCCAAGAACCAGCAAAAGGTCAGGTCCAGCTGAGAGATCGTGTTGGACGATGGGCGAAATCAGGTCAGAGCTCGGGTGCTCTTCTCCGTATAACACAATGTCTGGCCTCAGCTTGCCGACGCCTAACGCTCGCTTGCCTCTTTCTTGACGGGCTGCTGTGGCACCGGCGCAGTGTGGGCACTCCGGCTGCTCCCCCATCATGGTGCGCGTTTCGCGGCCATCTTCGTCCCAATCACATAGACGACCGCACACGAAGCACCGCAGGGCGTGGAGTGATCCATGGAGGAACACACATTCGACACCCCTTGCCTTGGCCTTGTTCTGGTCGTCGTCGTCGGGCCGTTGAGAGGACTGGGTCGCCTCCCTTTCCGCCGGGGTCGTCCTCGCCGGTTGTCTGATCTGGAGAGTCGTTGTTTTCTTTGTCTTGTTCGTTCGCGGTGCTCTGTCTCGTCGGCTTCCTCCTCTTGTTGCCTGCGCCGCTCCGTAGATCTGTTGACAGCCCTATCTTCTTCTCGATCTCGTCAATATTTTGCGTGTAAACCCTTGCAAGCTTCCCGTTATCTCGTAACTGGGCAATAAAGTGGTGTGTGCTCGTCGGCTGCACGTCCTTGACCTTCTGTCTTAGTGTGGTGGCAAACCGGTAAAAGACAGAGGTTTTCACGGGATCGGACCAGATGTTGGAGTCGAATAGGTCTCGACCCTTTAAGTTCTTTAACTTGGACGTCGAGGCATGCGAAGCAAAAAGACCAGCCGAGGACTGGGTGCCCTCTGAATCAGATTCGTCACTGCTTTCCGAATCGCTCGGTGAGCTGCTGTCTGGAGATTCGTTGGATCCGAAAGGGTCGGAAAAGACATCTGGAGGAGATGAAAGCGGCGAAGAGCTCAGGGGTCCATCTTGGAACGATCGCTTCGGTGTCGAGGATGCATGGACTGCGTTGATGGTATCGGCCGAATCGGGGCAGGCAACAATCTCGTCGGTCTGGGAAGAAGCTGCAGATGTTTCTGGCTGGGAAAAAGTAGAATCTTCTGCGCCAGACTGAGTTGAAGAAGTCGTAGAGTCCCTTGGCATAGACGGGCGTCGTAACAGAGAAGACCTGGATCGTGTCGATCGGTGCGAAATTACATTGCTCGCTGTAGTCGATTGCGCAGCACGGTCTTGTGTTTCTGTCTCGGTGCTACGAGAAGCAACCGTCACCTCCTCCCCCTGACCATCACGCAGTGTTTGGGTCGAAGTCGTATTATGGCCCTTCTTGGACCTTGCTATCTCATCGTCATCGCCTGCGTCTGCTGCTATCGACAATTTCCTCCGTTTTGTCGGCCGTTCCGTGTCTTCGCTGTCGGTGGAGTTGTTTTCTCGTTCGGAAGTAGACGTGTTGGCCTTGTCAAACTGAGCTTGAATAAGGGAGTAGAGTCCATGCTCGGAGCGAAAATCCTGGTATTAGATTAGTACAATGTCCCCTTCCGCTAATGACTCCATGTCCCATCTTACAGGAATGCCCGAGTTGGTGCTGATGCCGGCGCCGGTAATGACGACCACCTTCCTGGATTTGGCAAGTCTGTTGGCTACGTCCTGTAGCAACTCAGACGCGTCGGGTGCGACTTGGACTGTTGGCATGGTGCCGAGGTTGGAATGAGTAATGTGGTCTGGTTTGTCGGTAAAGACGTGGACCTTTGAGCGAATCTGGTATTCCCCTGGTGTCCCAATCGCTCCTCCCTCGCGACGCCGTAGGATCCCCCGACCCGTGTTGTCGTCAAGCGGAAAATGCAATCAAGCGCAGATGTATCACATTACTTCCATTGCGGGTTTGCAGAGTGAAGTGGTGGGATGGTATTCGACGACGGTTGCGCCAATGCTGTGTCCGACCGAACCGTTATTAGGTTTCGTGACGGTCAATCGGTACCAGGGTCGAGGTCGAGATATTCCGAGTGTCGGATGCTGGGTTCGCGTGCAGGCGAGCGCGTTAATTCCGGTGCTGAATATGCAGTGCTTCGAGGTATTGCTGCGTAGTTTCGTCGCGGCCTTTGTTGTCGGTGAAGTGTTGTTGGGTTGTCGAAAGTTCAAATGACAAGGAAAGCAGCCGACCCTGAGCGATCATCAGCCTTTCGTTTAGGTGCCGGATGTCGACGCGCTCCAATTGCAACTGCACCAACGCGACCCCGCTATTATTAGACGGACTGATCCGGGGGTTGGCCCAGCCTAGGCCGTTCCCAAATTAAGTGCCAGCAGCGCCAGGGACGGCCTCGGATCAGCGATCAATTAGAATGGGATTGTTCAGTCTGTGCCAGCGCCACCATAGACTCAATGTAAGCAACGAAGGCGAACTTATGACCGATTGCGACCAAGATGAAGAGAATTCCATAAGCAATTGCCAGCACCTGGTGATGGGAGAGTGCTATTGCAGAAGAGATGATGGTACGATCAGTTCGCTGTTCCATTCCCCATGCGGGCATGCCAATGCATCTGCAGTCAGATCATACCGCCTCACATCTCCGACCACCTAACCTACCTAACCTTCTTCTGAATTGCTTGCAGTGCTTGCAGACAGACAAACACGGGCAGCTGTCAGCCGGCGTGCCTGTCCTTCATTGGGTCCTGACCGTGTTTTGGTCCACTTAAAGCTTCGATCAATCTGGGCTCTTTCTTTCTTCTCCTTAGCTCGTGCCTTAAGACTGGGCCGTCTGGTAAATTTTATCCGCTCCAGCCAGCCAGTCACTAACCGTCTTGGGATGGATTATGCATGCATGCATGTTTGCATAAACCGATTCGGTATCTGGGGCCCATGCATTTATGTAGAAACGGGGGCTCCTGCAACGAAACTGTGCGGCAGTTCAATGTTGCATTTGACAGTCCAAAGTGTCTGTCAACTCGTGAGCAAGAGCAGTAACACCTTCCAGATTACATTGGACATGAACAGCAGGCGCTTTTCATGAAACCCCATTAGCTTTGGCAATAGGTTAACCGTCCTTGATTGGACGTTCATTTGTGAATTCTACGATTTTGCTGGGAATGAGACAGCTTGTGATTACATGGCCTCATTGAACCATTCGTTGGGAGAACATTTCCGATTCTCGAAGAACTTGTATAACTTCGCGCGTTCAAATTTAACGATACTAGTAACGTCTCCTACCATATACTTGATACATCTCTCAGTTGCTGTTGACGGACTAAAATCATTCTCTGGTCAATGTTTTTATGCGGTTGGCTTTTCGTAGATGAACCCGTTGCTTCAGTGCTTTTGGGGGGTTTTAATGGTATTAAAAGCATCCACCATCGACATTGTCACACACACACAGCTTTTCGCACCTTCTCTGAGCTACATTCACACATGAGCTCATTCACAAGTGAGCTGGGTTCACAAGTGCGATGCATTCACAAGTGAGTTGCAGGCCATACAAAATGGCAGCCAGTCACGTATCCCCTCATTACAGGTTTCTCATCTTCTACATACCTACCCATTTGTCCTTACATGTCTTTACACTTTCCCCTGAAGCATTCTTAGACAAAGTTTCACCGTCCGACTTGTCCATGCCATAATCATGGCACTAATCGGTGACCTCATATCTGGGATGCACCCAGTCGCTGCGGTGGTCACGCTCTTCTTGGCCCTAATTGGCATCGGTCTTGCTATCCAGTTCACCTCCATCAGATACCCGACCAACCTACCCTTGGTAGGCGAGCCTCCGGGAAAGACACACTTCAGCTGGCGCACTCGGTGGAGATATATGACGGACTGCAAGGGCCTCTACCTGGAGGCTTACGAGAATGTACCTAACCCATCAACTACTCCATCGGTCAAATAAAAGGGACCCCAAGGCTGACCGTGAGAACAGTTCTCGAAACGGAGCAAGACGGTGCTCGTCCCCGGCCTTGGCCTTCGGAACGAGACCATTCTACCCCAGAGTGCCATGAAGTGGTTCTTGGCCCAGCCCGAGTCATCCCTCAATGCTTCCCAGGCCATCGTCGAAATCAACCAGCTCGGGTACAGCTTGGGGGACGACAAATATGCCACCGACCGCTGGAACGGCCTCGTGGTGCGGTCGAAGATGAACACCGTCCTGGAGCGGATCTGTGGCGACATGAATGAAGAGCTGAGATACGCCCTCGATACGCGGCTGGGCAGTGATGAGAACGAGTGGAAAGAGATTGACCTCCTTCATACCGTACGATTGGTGGTGGCCCAAGCCGCCAGCCGATTCACGGTTGGGCTGCCTCTCTGTCAGTCTACCTTAGGTTGCAAGAACAAGATTCATGCTAACGTCGAGTGCAGGCCGTGACGAACAATACTTGATCGATACAATCAAGATGGGCAACATGTTGGTGATGAGTTCTGGTCTTACTGGTGCCACACCTGTTCCATGGCGTTCCCTCGTCGGCTTTTTCACTCTGCGGGCTTTGAAGCCCCAGATTGAACGGATCAAAACGCATATCGAGGCAGTCTACCAGAAGAGACTGGAAACGCTCGAGCAAGATCCCGATCACCCCTGGCACACCGAGCCACGAGACTTCTTCCAGATGTTGATGCGGTTTGCCCAATCGGAGCGGTCGCATGAGGTGCACGACTTTGACAGCATCGCCCGCCGACTGATCGTGGCAAACTTTGGGACCATGTACAACACCTCCTTCCAGGCGACTCAACTCATCCTCAACATCCTGGGCTCGGATGCCGAGTTCAACACGATCTCGGTGCTTCGCGACGAGTTCTCCTCAGTCCTCGGTAGCAAAGACGACGGAGACGATGATCCGACCTGGTCTAAAACCAAGGTGGCCAGCCTGACGAAAGCTGACAGTGTAGCTCGCGAGTCGATGCGCCTGGACGCCTTTGGCAACCGCTTCCAGTACCGCAAAGTCATGGTCGATGGCCTCGTGACCGAAGACGGCATTGCGCTGCCGAAAGGTGCCCTCCTCTCCATGCTGGGCCACCCAGCCCACCGCGACCTCGAGTATTTCCCCGACGAGCCCGCAAAGTACGATCCATTCCGTTTCTCGCGCGCTCGCGAAGCTACGGCCGACGCCGACGGTAAGCCAGGTCTCCCGAACTTGGCCTTCGTGGGGACGGGACCGCAGCATCTGTCTTGGGGCCACGGCAAACACGCGTGCCCTGGGCGCTTCCTGGTGGACTTTGAGCTCAAGATGATGATGGCCTACCTGCTGCAGAAGTACGACGTCGAGTTCCCTCCCGAGTACGAGGGAAAGCGCCCGACAAATTACTGGATGGGGGAGGCGGCCTTTCCTCCGACTGGCGCAAAGATCAGGGTCAAACGTAGGCCCGGTACGACTAAGTAGCATTGAGATACCGACTGTTTGGCAGCAACGTTTCGTGACTACTGTCAGTTCAGTCGGATTGCAGCCCGATGACCCAGGTTTCACTGCATGGTCGTGGTAGCCGTGGAGTAGGACAGTATTCATAGAGGCTCACGAGGTCGGCTGTGAAACGCCAAGCAATATCATTTCCATGAGAATGGGCATTTTCAGTATTTGACTCCTCAGTTCGCGGAAATAGCCGTATGCCACTGACACATGGAAGGGGTATCAATGTCACTTAACAAACCAATGCATCAAACACTGCTCGGTCTCTCGGTACAGCGTCGTGTTGGCTTGTGATTCCGTAGGATATCGCGAGTCATGATTAATGACGTTCGGTTAGCTCGGCAGGAGAACGTATTCGGCGGGAAGTGATAGCCGGGCTTTGCTGGTGAACTGTGAAGATTGGGATGAACTCGTTCCTCGCATGACTCTCTCTGTTTCGATTCGATTTTCAGCCTTTTCTCATTGGAAACCTGTTTCTTCGATCGCCATAATAGTAAGGTGGTAAGGGAACTGCGCCTCTAGGTGACACAGCCGCAAGTAGCTAGGGGAGTCTATTTTTGTCTATCGACTTGCTCACTCTGGACACCGGGAATCTGCCGAGCCCTACGAAGAGTGGTGTATTAAGGGTGAGTGGCATGGTGTCTTGGGGGTGCATCGGGCTGAACGTGAAAGCAAGTCGTTATCCTTGGACCCGGGGATCGCACCAGCTGGAGCCTGCACTTCTCGGCCGAGAACCCGCCATTTGAGGCTGACGGGTTCCCCTGGCGGTTTGAGGGCTGAACTCTATTTCGGTGGGTATTCAGGGCATAGTTACCCCTGATTGGTGGGAGTTCTATACAGAGGCCCCCGCCAGTGGGTCGGCCCGCTCAGCGCATAAGTCTTGGCTGGTTCGGATCAAAATGATTGCAGGGATGTGCAACGTTGACACGAACGACGGCTTCTGTTTCCCATGATGGCCTCTCTCCATTGACTTCGCATCTGCATGCTTCCTTGGGGACTCGGAGTCGCACCGACTGGGTGGTTCCCACTTTGGATGGCCCAGTGAGATATTTCCCCACGTTCTCATACCCTGGAAATTGCTGCACAATGACCGTATACCGACACTTCGTCGCGAGTCATGGTATTCCTTGCCAACCGCGTAGGTCGGCTAGAAGGACGCGATACCATCTTGAGATGCTCCTCGCGAGCCAGCCTTGTGGGACTGGACCCCTAGAGCAAGTCGTATAAGATAGATGCCAAATCCATCACGGTTTTACGTTTCCTCTTCGTCATCATCAAGCATCTTCATTCTTTGTTACTCGCCTTCGATTCGCCAACTTTCACTTCTTCATACAGAACTGTATTTCACTCATTGATCTGAGCGGGTTTTCCATTCACTTTACATCACTCACTTTTCAAACAACCAACTTTCCACCACCAACAACCATCAAGATGCGTTTCACCGCCACCACCGCCCTCGCCTTCCTGAGCGCCACCGCCTCCATTGCCGCGGCCACCCCCACCGGCCACTACAGCCCCAACGCCGGCGTCGCCGACGTCGCCACCGTCGAGAAGCGCGAGCCCCAGACGCTGGGCCACGAGCAGGTCCAGAAGCGGGAAATCATCACGGCGATCGTGACCGCCGCGGGCACGGCGGCGGCGACGGCCATCACCAAGGCGGCCATCGAGGCGGCGACCAACCTGATCAAGGACGTGGCCAACTTCAACAACGCGCGCGAGGAGTTCACCAAGAAGACGGCCGCCGAGATGTGGGCCAAGAACCCGGACCCCAAGAAGTTCGCCGCCGCCATCTGCTACAACGAGTCCTACGACCTCCGCGACCCCAAGGGCATGGATGGCTTGAACTCGGCCAAGATGAGCCTCGGGCCCCTGCACACCAAGTACGTTTTTGATGAACTGACCAGAGGGATCCATCTCTCCGAGTTTCTTCGTGTCGTTTGTTCCTGGGAGCCATGGTTGCTAACATGATTCTTAACACAGCTACGACTGCTTCTACATGACGGCCAACAACGCCCTGTTCACCCGCGGCGACGGTGGCTTCATCAACGTAAGTCCACGATCTATGTCCTTACCGCGGTTTCGAAAACAATGACCTAACCTCTCCTGTCTTAATTAGTTGGCCTTCGTCAGCGACAAGCGCTGCACCTTCGACAAGGCCACTGCTGACCTCACCTGCACCGCCTAAACGTCATGTATGGAGACGACAAGACTTGGGGGATACCTACGGGTGGAGATACCCCCAAACTCGATCCTTTCTATCACGATGTTATCGTTTGGGAGCAGTTTTACAAAGCCACTCGCATGACGTCTACTGATATATAATGCCGAACGTGCACATGATGTCGACGCATCAGGATATCACTCATCATGAAATATAGAATAGAAAGCAAAATGCCAACCTGTATTGCAGCTCGATTCTCTGTGCCATTCCCTCCTTGAAAGGTACCAATTGTTATACCTGACCTCCATCTAGGGCGAAGTAGGGTTGTAGTACCATTATCGCGATATCATGTAAGCACTGTACATGTATAGTGCTACCACATTCTACACTCAGTGTGGGTCGTTACCAGTCGGGACCGAGCCTGATTCAGTGGCGTTTTCAAAGCGCCACTCAGAATCGCTCCTGCCAACTGCAGGACGCTGGCGGTGGCAGTGCATGCATGTGCCACCAATCCTTCAGCGAGGCAGAATACGTAGCTGGCTTAGCAGGCCTTATAAGCTGACCGGTGCGCATTGTGAAGCCTGAGCCTGATGGATCGACGCATTTCTGAGATCCCAGGATCTTGAACCACCCAGAGCAGAGGAATGCTACAACAATGGCGGATGCCGCATCACAGACAGAAACAGAACGCCAATCGCTTCGGTCTCTGACGGATGAACACGAGACGGCTTTACCACGTGAAGAAAAGAAGCAGCATCCCGGAGGGTTTCGGGAATGGACTACGGAGATCTTGTCGCTGGTCGCGGCGGCCGCGTGCGTGGGAGCCATGGTAGGCCTGATCTTTGCCTACGACAAGAAACCCCAGGACGAATGGAGCGCGCCCGTTACCCTCAATGCCCTGGTTTCCGTGCTGTCCGTCGTAGTCAAGGGGAGCCTACTATTCAGTGTGTGCGAGGCGTTGAGCCAGTGGAAATGGCTGCTCTTTACCAAGGATCATCGCCCCTTGATAGATTTCGAGCGAGTCGACCGGGCGAGCCGCGGCCCGCTTGGCTGTGTCAACATTCTCATGCGGTTCTGGTCCGGATAGTGAGTGTTTCCTGTGTTTACCTCGATCCTATATCTCTGTTATCCGATCTGATTGTATTTGGACCATTTGAATTGACTGCGGAGCAGCCGTGTCCTTTCTCTGGGGACCTTTGTTGCGCTTCTGACCATCACTTTGGATCCCTTCACGCAACAAATCATCCACACCCGAAACGAAGTTGTGTTTACCAACTTCCCTCCGTTCAAGTATAATCCTGACGACGGCTTCCTTGTTTATAACAACAATTTTACAGGGGGAGATCTCAGCTATGTATCAAATTGGGTTGGGAATTCCCGTAATGGCAGTTACTACTGGGTCAAATGGTCAACTACTATCCCTGTGGCGATGGAGTCAGCCATCATGTACGGCTTGGATAAGAACCTGACCACCGTCCGTCGCCAGACAGGGTATCGCTGCCCTAGTGCGGATTGTCGCTGGCCACCGTACAAGTCGCTCGCCGTATGCAGCGAGTGCAACACCATTCCCTCGTCCAACCTGAAACCAATCGAGGGGAACGTGACCAAGCTTCTGCAAACATACCGAGGTTATTACGACAGCAACGTCAGGGGAAAGAGGGCGAGTGGATGGCACCTCCCCAACGGGCAGTTCTTGGCCAACATGGAAGAACATGAGCTCTCGTTCGGACCCGACGCCATGAATTATTACGACGTGGACGTGCTGGAGATGACGGCCAAGAGCACAGGCAACCCCAACAACACGATTACTCTGCAACATCGCGACAACCTGCTGTGGGCAGTCAGCATCATGCACTTGAACAACACCAAGGGGGACGTGCTGCAGGTAACGTGGCCGGGCGCCCCCGTCCTTGCCCACGAGTGCGGGCTGTACTGGTGCGTCAACCAGTACCGATCCAGCATGGCCAACAACACCTACAGCGAGTCGGTGGAGGAAGTCCCGGCGCCAAGGGTCCGCGGGCTCTGGGACCACGACGGCGACTGGCCGGACGAGAGCCTCGAGTTCCACAGCTCCGTCACCTTCAACAAACCAAACAACTCGCTCCCAGGCGAGCTGCGGCTCTGCCCCAGCAGTAGCAGTAGCACCAACATGGATCACTGCTTCTCCGCACCCGCGGGCACGATCTGGGCCGTCAACAACCACTTCCGCAAGCTCTTCACCGCCAACGTCACGACCCACAACGCCTCGGCCGGTCTGGGTCCCGGCCCCGGCCAGCTCGCCAACACGGCGCACATCTTGGGCGGGACGATGGAACCGGATGACTTCAAAGACCTCTGGAACTGGAAGAAGCAGGACCTCGAGGGCACGTTCGCGGCCCTGGCGTACAGCATGTCCAACGAGGTGCGCGCGAGCCGCGACGACCATGGGCACGACCAGGGGCTCCCCATGTCGGTCGGACGCGTCGCGGCGATTTACGACATGCAGTGGGGGTGGATGTCGTGGCACTGTGCGACGCTACTACTAGGCGCCGCGTTCTTGTACCTCACCATCGTCCACACGAACAAAACGGCGACGCCGGTGCTCAAAAGTCACTCTCTGGCCATCCTGAAGCACGGGTCTCATCTTGCTCAATCGATGGTGGGCGTACAAAGCGGGACGGATATTGATGCGTGGGCCCGGATCAACCTAGCCAAGATCGGCGACGGTCCCCAGCCGCCTCGCGATCTCGAGACTCACAACGAGATGGGTAGCCATGACCAGGCTCAGAGACCAGCCCGTTCGCCGGGCTCGAATCGATCGAATCCGGGTTTGGAAAGAGAGGCCAGCACTTCCACTATCTCCTCTTTGCGTTGAGTATGGCTTCCCATCAGTTTACTATTACCTGCTGTGATAATAATCCAACTGGAATAATAGCTTCTCGATTCGTTAGACGAAGCCGGTTTATTTTTGCAGGGGCTTGCCGTATATATTGGCAGTCATTGTGGCAGATATGTGTGCATAGTGCGTATCTAACGATGCGAGTAGCTCAATGCTGGCTCGGGTTAAGCACTTCCCAGCATATGCATGCATGCCGCACCAGACCCGACTATCTTGTTTTAGGCATTGGCGCATTGCTTTATGCTAAGAAAATTATCAACTAGTAAGGCACTAGACCAGATTCCTCATAGTGGCGCCTCGCATAGTACTTACGGTGCGTCCAGGGTCCAACATAGGGGGAGTTGATAATTTGAGTCATACCTGTCTGTAGAATCTATATCATCACAGAAATGGTCTGGCACTTATATGGTAAACATATTCAAACTTGCTTACATGTACACATCATTGCCCAAGAATTGGTTCCTCGTAATCACCGGCTTTCCATCATACTCTCTTAGCCGCATCTGGCTCTGCCAAGTATTCAGCCGCAGCTGGAGCAACTAGCTTCAAATATCGAAAACATGTAGAGAGGGCATCAATAAAAGCGATGTAGCATTCCTCCCTTCTCCCTCCTGGCTTGTTACTGCCCGATCTTTATCATACACCATGACAAGCCAACAAGCATACCAGTATGAACCCCTTCGATCCAACAGGCACATCCGCCTCCTGGACATCCTGGGCGGCGCCCCCAACGACAAGATCGAGTGCGAAATGATCCACAACGTCGCCCTCGACACCATGAAACGCCTCGACGTCAAATACAACGCCCTATCCTACCGATGGGGCGCCCCGGAGCCTGCCACTCACATCTCCATCAACGGCGCCGCCTTCCCCGTCGGCCCCCCGCTTCTCGCCATGCTCAAAGGCCTGCGCCCCGCGCGCGGCCGCCGCCCGGTCTGGATCGACGCGCTCTGCATTAACCAGAAAGACAAACAGGAGCAAGGCGTGCAAGTCAAGCTCATGCAGGACATCTACTCGCTCGCCACGCACACGCTCATCTGGCTGGGCGAGCTCGACGACGACGCAGAGCTGGCGCTGACGTTCATCAGCCGGCAGGCGGCGCTGGAGCCCGCCCGGGAGCGGGCCGCCGCGCTCGAGGACCGGTGGGCTGGGTACACGCCCGGCTCGGACTACGTGTCGCTCATGCGCGACCGAAGCTACATCCTGATATGGCAGGCCGTGTTTGCCTTCTGTCGCCGGGACTACTGGTCGCGCGTCTGGATGATCCAGGAGATTGCCCTGTCACGGAACCCCACCGTCGTCTGTGGGCACATGGGCGTCGCCTGGGCCGACTTCGAGGCGTTCTTGGGGTCGGTCTTCGCGTTTGTCGCGATGCGGGAGCCGGGGGCCATGCATTTCTGGCACCTGACCCCGTTGTTGGAAGACAGCTTCCCGCTGCTCATGGACGGCATGAGGCACGGGATTGGGTCCCCGAATCGGGATGGCCGCTGGTTGCTGTCGGCGCTGCAGAAGTACCGGTCCTTCTCGGCGACGGACCCGCGCGACAAAATCTACTCGCTACTCGGCTTGGTTAACGCGGAGACGCGACAGGCCATTGATGTAAACTACGACGCGACCGTGGAGAAAGTCTTCACCGATACGTTTAAGTATCTGCTCCCGGTAAGCGATTTTCGGAGTTTATTATCTTTATTCCACATTATCCCATTGTGTCACGAGGGATGGAACAACCGCTTATCCGAGAAATTTCCGTTACTCCCTCTTAAGACATCCAGTTCACGCCATAAATAATCAATGCTAACGCCGAGAGTCGATAGGAACGGCGCCGCGCGGAGGCACAGGACGACGTGGTCACGGGCAGCGCGCCGCAGCTGTCGCTCAACTTCAATCTGAGCCTCGACGATAACAACACCCCGACAAAGGAAGAAGACGCGGAATTCATGACACGCAATCACGGACCCCTGAACTCGCTATGCTGCGCTGGCCACGGGTCGTCCGGAAAAGGCAGCTTCCCGGACTGGGCGCCGCCGGGGAACTTCCCCTTTGCCTCGTGGCTCCCGAACTGGAACGACAACAGCCGCGGGCCGACCATCGACGACCTAAGCCACTGTCGCTTCCGTGCCAGCGGAGACCTGGAGCCCGAGTACAGCTTCCACGACCAAGACCGGGTCTTAGAGGTGAAGGGCTACTTGGTTGACAACCTTCGGTGGTTGGGGACCCCGACGAGTGCCTTCTCTTCATCATCCTCATCCGGAGACACACAGTCCACAGACTTGGCCACCATTGCCGCCGTGGCCGATAGCCAAGTCGACGTCATTACTAGCGCGTTTCAGGGACGCCCATACCGCGAGGCGGATTTCTGGAAGACGCTGGTCTGCGACTCCTTCTCCACCGCCCAATTCCCCAAAGCCCCCGATGAATGGGGTTCGATGAGCGTCGCCCTGCTGCGTGCCATAGCCAGGGAAGAGGAGGATATAGACGAGGAAAAGTCTGCGCCCATGGCTTCCGAGTATCTCATCATGCTCCGGAAGACCATGCGGGGCCGGTGCTTCGCCATCTCCCGACAGGGGATGTACATGATGGTCCCCGAGGACACCGAGCTTGACGACTGCATCGCCGTGATTTTGGGGTGCGATATTCCGGTCTTGCTGGGGATGCGGGACGGGGAGCTGGTGCTTGTTGGAGAGTGTTACGTCGATATGCTCATGGACGGTGAATGGCTTCAGGACATGGAAGAAGAACCCGCCACTTTTCCGATTAGATAATCAGCAGTAATGAAATTGGAACTATCTTCTTGGGCGTTGGGATAAACGTTGCATATGTATTCGACAAAAGGAGGTTGCGTGGTGAATGCATTAGGTAAGACAGGCCTGCATGACTACACTCTTGGCTATATAGACCCTCACAAAGCAGCTCACTGTCACATACGACCATATCCTGCTGAATACTAGGGATCCCGTCCGCTCTCCCATATATAAGCAGCAGAGAGCCGAATTAGTACTAGGGTCGGTGACGACCTGGGAATCCTCGGTGTTGTATGTTTTATTTTGCCTTTTTGTAGACCTCGGTGGTCTCACTTCCAACGTTTGCAATTTCGGTCCAGACGTTTTATTACCTGATCTTGTGATCTGACAGACCCTCGGCTGTTCTGCTCCCATGTGGTTCACGTTGTAGCCGACGATAAGGAGGCGGTCCTTTGCACCGAAGTGGTCGTGCACGGTTTTGTTGGAGGGTTGGCGTCAAGCTCGGTGGGGGGAATTGGTCTGGTGGGCTCCGTAGGCGATGACGACGATGGGCATCCATGCCCCTGCCCCCTGCCCTCGAGCTCTGACCTGTTCTTTGTAGATGGTTTCGCGAACCATCGGCCGAAGAACGGATGTGGCCCCCCAGCTTGACAGCCCATAGAACGGCTGCGCCCGCGACCACAGCCACTAACCCAAGGGGCAATCCCACACCCAGGCCGATTGCCAGACTCTTTGTCTGGCTGGATGCTTGCGAGAGAAATGGAGTCTGTATGCCCGGAGCGGCGAGAAGCCTGTCGAACTTCGCCACACGGAGATCACTGAAAGTGGCATTGGAGAGATTATACCTCACCGAAGGCCTTACCACCGGCCCAGGGGTCGAGAGCGGGATGTACGCCCCGCGACTGGCAAACGGGACGAGCTCAGACTCGGCGGAGTAGCTGGCCTGCGCGAGCGCGAGGTGGTGGTTCTCCAGGTCAAACACGACGTAGGCGTTGCGCAGCATCGGCTCGCCCAGCTCCAAGTCCCAGTTGGTCACCGGGGCGGAGAATCCACGCCGGAGGTTATAGCGAATCCGGAGCTTGCAGCGCTCGCCGTGGCGGCGCGGGTCGTAGCCGGGACCCTTTCGGGGGAGACCGGGGGTGTAGTTGAAGGGGACGAAGAAGTCGGCCAGCGGGGCCCGGATGGCGGGGCCGGACGGGCCATGGAACTGGAAGGAGAGGTAGGCGTCCGGGTTCGCCCGCGCGCAGGCGACGGTGGGGTTTCCGTCGTCGTCGTTCTCGGGGCCGTTGTCGACGTCGCCGATCTCGGCGAAGATCAGGTCGCACACCTTGCTGGGGAGCACCACCATCTCGTTGCTGGGGGCAAAGTTGACGAAGAGCGGGGCTTCCGGGGCGAGGAGCTCGTCCTCGCCGGTCGGGCTGCCTACTTTTAGAGAGGTCAGGGCGACCCCCATGACGGTGGATCTGCGCTTGCCGAACCCGAAATCTGATGCTTCCAGCCTGACCAAGTCTCCCACGAACTTCTTGGAGTCGACGGCACCAAAGATGAGAGTACCATTGCCATGCGCGGAACCCGCTGGAAACCGTAGTCACTTGTCAGTCATGTAATCTATTGATATAGCAGGGCGATTGGGAAGATGTGATAGTACCTTTCCTATCCACTGCCAGACTGTAAGCACTGGTAGATATGACCTTCTCGTCGGCCATAGCGGTCGATAATGTCAGTGGGCCGTCTGGGTAATCCATGAGCAACCCAAGATTCAAGGTGGGTAGAGATCCATGCTCCTCCAATCCCGCAGTCAAATTGGTCACGGTGACGCCCCCAAGCTCCAGCTGATCCTGAAACATGTCGCCCTCGTTGTTATACAGTTCATCGAATCGACCATTGGAAAACGCACCGTTTCCAACAATCTGCTGACTGGTCGACTTCGTTGGGTTGTCTGCGACGAAGAGAATAGGTCAACATTCAGCCAAACCCTGTGACAGTCTAGGTTATAGAGGAGGTTACTAGGCGTATGAACTTACAACTCCCATATTTGCAAGCCTCTGGGTTCGATTGGCATATCCCCGAGTAAGGTACGGTGATGTATTTGTTAGACACAACACAGAACTCCACCGGTTGTGCTGGCTCGCCGATCCCAGCCGCAACCCATAGGCCCCAGTACCAACCATCGTCTGAATCGTAGCGTAGGGGGGAGCGAAAGGGGACTTGGCGATCCGGATCGTGGGGTTGCTGCCGTCATGTATGCAAGCGACAGCATGGCATATGCAACAATGCCACCGAATAGCTGGTTCCAAGTTCTTGGTGCCATACTGCAGTGCTCTTGGTCAAATGTGAATAGTTCCTTTGATTGATGAGCAGAGGCGATAGAGAAAGGGGAAACCAGGAAGTCAGAGACTTCGGGGGTGCAGTGAAGAAAAGCATGTTGGAGCAGCGCATCCTAGCATCGGCAGCCGACGATCAGATCATAAAACCCACAACCGACAACCGAAGTGACAGGCCGGATCGGCTATTGATCGTCCATGCAAAAGAGCTGCAATAGTATATATGCTAATGTGTTTGCTTGGGGAAATCGGCCTGCAAAGCTGCCTCTATGTGGTCAGACATAGCAAACATCAGGTTGGCCCCTGCTATCAGGCTAGGTAGCGCAAATAGCACCGAAGCAAGGGATATAACCCGGTGCAATAATTTTGTTTGAAAGCCGCTACGATGATCAGTTCAAGGGGATGGGCTGTCAAAGCGTCGGCTCCATGACTGGGTTGTATTAAGTGATGAGCATGTCTCAGATCGGAGAAGAGAACGTGCAATTGGACAGATGTGGATGCCATTTTTTAGAAACAGTAAACCCACCAATGAGGCACAATATGTGAGCTTCCAATTGGCTCTCGGAAGTCCATGTCAAGTAACCGCAGGAATAAACTGTACTCTGTCCATTGACAGCACCTGTCTTAATTATTACATTTATTCCCAATTATACCAGGGGAATAATCGATTACTACCGTAATAATACCACGACTTCTTTAAAGGAAATTACAGTACGAAACTGCCTTAGGAGATAGCCCAGATAAAGATAGCTAAACTTAAGATACCCGTCGTTTAAGGGGCCGGGCCTAAATCACGGGTGATTTGCACGAGGAATTTCGAGGGAGAATATTAAATTTGCGACTTATTTCATAAGTAGATAAAAAGGTAACTACCTGCAACTTTAGAATCTACGAGTAACAACTCTAGCGCGGTGCACCTTTTTTTTCTTGTCTTTTCTGTATTTTCCGTGCTGCCTGTTTTCTATCTCCTGCTACCTCCCGCGGAGGCTGCCTGCCGTCATCTCCAAGTCCCCCATCGCCACCCAAGTCATTTGTCGCGGACTGTTCGTCAAAGGCGTTGGCTCTGGGTGATGAAGAAAGAGCTCTGGAATGGCTGGTAGTCATTGACTGGGGAGAGGGCGAGTTCCTCCTCAGTTTATCGACTGCACTCCTTTCGACTGATCTGAAGCGGGCGATCATTTCTTGCGTCAAATTTCTGTTATCCTATTAGTTTTTTCGAAAATCCCACCAAACAGGCGGTCTGGCCTAGGTGACTACCAACCTTTCTTCATGCCTTTCGAGAGCTCTGAGGATCCAGCGCATCTTCTTGTAAGCAGATGTCAGGGGATCATGGCCAAAGATGTAAAATATGGCCCTCCCCAACCGCAGCTTAAGACGGCTCATGTTAGTTCGGGGGCCAGAATCCCCTACGAACCTTCCAAGCCACTCCAAAGCCTCATAGCCTCTTTCTATTCTCATCAAGAATAGTGGTTGGTTGGTCAACCAGGGGGTATTGGTTAGTTGGTTGATTGACAACACTGCTTGGTGATGGGAAAAAAGACAACGGTAAGTGAATCTGCGGTAGCTTGTGACGAATAAAACGGTTGGTACCACCGCCTAGTGGGCCAGGGGCAACAAGGGAGTGAGGCCGCCTAGGCAGATGGAGGGAATGTCAATAGGGGAGATGACGTGGTCCGAGTTGAGCTCGAGCATAGTATAACGAGGAACGTTACAGCGAAGACCACGGGGGTAATAGCAATTTCGATTCTCATCATCGCCACCGACCTCGGGTACAACTACGTAGCTACTATATACAATGTGATCCGTAACCCGACGGCACTTCGCTCTATGCCGACTTACCTGAGGCACACCTATTTCTCCTCCTCTCCGTCCCAGGCCCCGGCATTGTGCGACTCGATGACCGAGTCCAATAATCGCCTCATCTCGTCGACTCGAGTTTTGGTGTTCTTATCATTGGTGCTGATCTGGTTCCCCAGTTGCGTGAACTCGCTCTCGACATCCTCACGGGAGGTCTTTTTGTAGGCTGTTTGTGTATCCTGGATCTCCATTATCTCGCGGTGAGCCGTCTTGGCCTTGCCGAGTTCTTCGTCCAACTCTTCGATATGTTGACCAAGGGCGTTTCGGGCCTCTGCCATGTATACGTCATCAATAACAAATACACTATCAAGAGTTCGCAATCCGGAAGAGCTCCCCCACAATCACCCACACCATGCGTTTTAAAATCCCACGAACGGGTGCGGCAGCAGCAACCTCGTTCCCAGCAGCATCTTCTGGGGTTGACACCAGCAGCAGCTTCTTTGGTAGCTGCAGCAACGCCATGGGCATGCCTGCCTCTAACGAGCTGATCGCGAAGTCCGAGGCAGACACGCTGGCTATCAAAGCCACAGAGGAGCATCTTCAGCGAAAAAAGAACGAGCGCAACCTCAAGACTTGTATCTACTACGCCGAGAAGTACTTGTCTACTCGTGCCGCTCTCGCTACAGGCAAGTCCGACAGCATGCCTCACAAGAAGCGCGGCTTGCCGGGACAACTCTGCCTCGCTAGTGATAGTGTCCTTGGACCTTCTCCGTCTTCACCCAAATACCGGCGACAACAGACCCAATTCTTTGGCAACCAGGCGTTGGTTCCTCCAGTGCCATGCCTCTGTTTGACTGTATCATGCTCCGTGGCAACTCGCGAGGGGGGCACGTCTTTTTCGAGCGGGAGCTGCTGGAACTGTTCAAATATATGACACCTTGATACACGAGGTACACGGCAGCTAACGGCTGAGGTTGTATACTCACGGGCCGGGTAAGCGTGGGGACTGGTCCAGTAGTTCGGTGGTTAGGCAAGCGGGATCAACGGGTTGCCCAATGGAATAACCAGCTTGGTCATTAATGGGAACATGGCAGCCAATGGAATCACCGCGTAGCTAAGTGGTCTTCCAAGGCTTAGTGGCGGCTTCCTAGCTCGTCGACGGCCGGCTTTAAAGGGAAGATGTTTTAAGTGATTATAAGATTAACGTTTATTCGAATAAGAAGGTATAGGGGATAAGGCGGTTAAAGTAAGTTATATATATATCTTTTCTTTAAATAGATACTATATAATTATAATTAATTAATATAAAGATAAAAGGGTAATATAAAGAAAATAATGTTTTTAAATCGAGTTTTTAATATATTTAAAACTAATTCTTTCATTTAATAATATAACTTAAGTTTAATAATATATTAAACTATTTAATAAATATAAGAAAATAATTAATTTATATAATTAATAATATATTATATAATTTCTATTCTTTTATAATTTAAGAATTATAATATATAAATTAAATTATTAAAAAGTAAAAATAATAAGAATATTATTATATTAATAACCGTTATATATTATAAATAATTATAATCTTTTATTATAAAATAATATAAGAAATTATTATTATAATAAATATTTTATTATACTTTATATATAATATTTATTATTATAAATAATTATTTATTTAATATTTTTTTAAGCTTTATTTTAGCTAAAATAAAAAATAAGCAATAAATAGAAAGTTATATAAATTAATAATAACTTCGTGCTAAAATAATTATTATATATTATATATTTTATATAAAAAGTAATAATTAATATATTAAAATAAAATATGTAGTATAAAATATAAAATTATATATATAATAAATATAAAGAATTTCTTTTTATTTTAAAATAAATTTAAATAAATATTATATATTATATATTAATATTATAATATAATAAATAAATATATATCTTAAGAACGAAAATTTAATATATATATAAAATATAATTATTATTAATATAAAATATATTAATTAATTTTAAATAATATACTATTTATTTTTATATATTCCTTTAATATTATTTAAATTATATATATTATATATATATTATAATAATATAAATCTATTATAATAATATAAATCTATTATAATAATATAAAATATAAATATTTAAATATAATTTAATAAATACTATATATTTAGAAATATAACATTTTTAATAAATAATATTATTTATTTAAATTGAATATATAAATAAATAATAAACCTTTTATTTTATTATATTATTTTAAAAACATATAAATTAAACATTTAATTTATACTTTTCAATATTTAAAATATATTATAATAATAATATATATATTTTAAATATAAATAGAAGACTTTATTTTAAAATAGAA
Organism: Apiospora sp. TS-2023a; assembly: GCA_038364195.1. Lineage (NCBI taxonomy): Eukaryota > Fungi > Ascomycota > Sordariomycetes > Amphisphaeriales > Apiosporaceae > Apiospora > Apiospora sp. TS-2023a. Next base: position 640,596 of record JAQQWQ010000008.1, read on the forward strand.
ATTATTTCTTATTATTTATTATATGTTAATAATAAAATATAATATTAAAATATATAAAATAAAATATACATAATATAATACAATATAATATATATTATATATTTAAACAATTTAATTTTAATATATAACATTTATTATATAAAAATAAATATATAAACTAATTTAATAATAGTTATTCTATTATATTCTTATAATAATATCTAAATTAATAAAATAATATATACTTTATTATAATATAAATATATTATAATAATAATAAACATATTTTATTTTTATCTAAATTATATTTTATTAAAAAGTATAAAATTAATATATTTATATTATTTATTATACTTTTCAATAAATATATATAATTATTAAACATAATATTAATTTTTTAATATTTAATTTTAAATATTATATAAATAAACTTTCTATTTTATTTTTAAAATATATATTTTATTTTAAAATATATAAAAAATATAAAGTTAATATTATAATTATTTTCTTTTTATATATAATAAGAAATATATAAATACTTAATTTATTATTTTAAAATTAAAATTATTATTATAATATCTTTTAAACCCTTTTATTTAAAATAATATATTAAATATAATAATAAAATATAATTATAATTACTTTATAATTATTAATTATTAAATATTAAATATATAATTTTATTTAAAACTCTTATTTTAATTTATTAATAAATTATACTTTTTATTATTTAATATAAATCTTTTTATTAAAATTATATTAAATAATTATTTCTATTTTATTATATTAATATAAAACGTCTATTAACTTTTAATTTAAATAATACTTATTACCTCGTAAATCCTAGTCCCGCCTATAAACTCCGGCTATTTACGATTCCACCCTTATTCGCCTACGGCGGGTGATTAGCCGAGCCTTTTACCTACGAGTCTAAGAGTAGCCTGGTGTTAAGCGGGAACCCTTAGTCGGTTACGAACCGGAAGGCACCTTCGGAAGTAAGGTTAAGCTTACCTGTCACGGCGCTGTACCGATACTCCCTGGCCTCTTATCTAGCAAACGGACGACGTTATTAAGTTAACGTACTTAATTGTTTATTAGGGGGTGTTTCTTTCTCTAGCTAATAGCCTATTTCCTAAATATTTCGGCCGATTTATAACACTTCCCCCGTTACCTAGCTTTCAAGGCTTCGTCGACATTACCACGGTCCGTACACAATCCCCGAAAGCAGCTTCCTAGGCGAAGAGACATCCGGCAATGCTATTGCATAGCCGAAATATATTCGAGAAATTGGAAGTGTATATACTCGGAAGTGTAGACATGTTACTAAAGCTTCTAGCTTATATGCTTTTGTGCAAAAGAGCTCTTGTAAGCTGGAGAAAGCAGATACCCCTTAGAGCCTGTAATAACCCTCCCGGCAGCTCGGCCCCAGCTGTATGCGACCTTAGCCGCCGCGATCGAGGCCCCGGGTTTGGATGCTGCCGATGTGTAATGGCGCTAGTGCCTAGTCGCCCGATCGGGGGGGGGCGAAGAGGAATCTCGCGTTGTGGTGGTATGTTTAGAGGCCTCCGAGGCGTGCACGTTGGTGACCAACTCCATCGCCAGGGAGGGGGGTCTTCAGGGACGACATATTTGCTAAGTCGGTTTCTCCAGTTCGGAATGAGTTCGGTTAGGAGAGCCTACTGGCAACAGTATAAAGCGTAGTTGAAGATAAGGAGGCCTCGTCAGTCGACGTCCAACTAGTGGGTGATTTGTTCTGTAGTCGGGCCCGGAGCTTCACAAGCGGGGCTGAATACCATGCAGGTCAACAACTTACCCCCCTGAGGTGGCGGAGAGGAGTTCAGCTTGTCGTTTCTTACCAGGTGGCGAATGGGAAAAGAAGGAAGGTCGACAAAATACCCCCCGATGAGATGGCGGAGCAGTTAGTTCAGCTTGTTGTCGTCGAACAGATGATGAATGGGGAGAGGATGATGAAAGTTTAAGTGAAGTGGAAGATGTGACTGTTCTTATACACGAGACGAAACATCTGAAGTCAGTGAGATGATGCGTTACGCATGAAACGCTATTGAACACCTGAGGGGGGCCGGGTGACCTTAAGAGGTATAAAAGGAGCTGGGGCATTTGGGGGCTGGAGACCAGTTTTCCAATGTGCTTGGGCGGTGATTAACGGCTTCTGGGTTCTTGAGAGAAGTTGAATAAGGAAGGATTTGGGAGAAGAGCAAGTCAAGACGAGAGATTATGGCGCTTTATAACAGGCACGGGGGACGTTGGATCAGTAACTTGCCTTGCGAAATTGAATATAAGAAAAACAGATGCTACACTACGATATAAAAACTATCAGCTGCCATACACGGACTTCACCGCCACACCTATTCTTGGATATGTACCTGCAGATTTCCAGCACTTTCAGCCTTGCCGGCGCCGACAACCGCCTCGTAACACCAAAGTACATCAACAGTCTCCCTGGCGCACCACCTCGGCCGATGGTTTGGTTAGTTGATCAAACGGTTGGATAGAAGAGCGCCGGTTTGTTGGTTGGCATCTTGTGAAGTGTTTTGGTGTTGTGATCCGTGCGAGTTTTCTTTTTCTCGAGGGGGCGCCGACGAGGCCTTGCGATGCCGGATATGATAGTCCTGAATATAAACACATGAAGTCTCATCTAAACGCGTGGCAGCGTAGCATGCGGGCCGAAGCAGATGACCCAGCCGTAGACTTCGCGCTGTTCACTTGGACTTCGTGGAGTTTAGGACAATCCGTTACACGTGATTCGTGGTAAAGACTACCGTTCGAGATATTGGTGTACCACGGAACAGGGATGATTGGTCTGTAAAGTTGGTTGCTTTAGATAACTAACTTGAATAAAAATGCATGGGAAAGGAAAGAGGGGGAAATTGCAATATTGGAATTTCCATTGGCATTTCTTTCTACAAAAGTTATTTTCTTTCCTAAATGAAGAGGAGCTCTTCGGTTTCCCTTCTTAGGCGAACGTTTTTTAATTGGAAGGAGAGCTGTGGATTGTTTACCTCCAATTCCTGTTTGATTTGGTTTGATTCTTATACCTGAGGCGTGGTACCACAATCATTAACCTAATTCATGATCAACACCCCAACACTCTAACACCCATAGTATTTATCACATACTTCACCCACCCCAGCTAGGGAGAAAGAAGATGGATAATTTACCCACCCCAGCACGACGTGGTCGCCTTACCAAAGAGCGCGAGCAGGGTAAGCAGATCCGACTCCAGCCGCCGTGGTCATCGTCTCGGGTGCGGTCACCGTGTCAAGAGCGGCAATTATTACAGGGGCTTATCTCAACTAACTCGTGCAACAAACAGAGCGTCGATCTCAAGGACTGCTGCCTCAACTGCGGGCCACGACCTCTCGCGCTGAGACCCGGAGCAGTGTAGCAGGCGCGTCAGAACGTCCCGCAGGCCCCCTCGTGGATCGCCGGAGCCGCAGACCCCGCGCAGCCGTACCCAAGCCCCTCCCCGACCTGCAAAGAGTGGCACAGGAGCTCCTCGCGGTCGGCCCCCGAAGCGACGCACTGGACTTCCAGGTCGTCCTCGTAAGGGACCAGTGGTGGGAAATGCGGGTCGCCCGGAGACCCCGCCGTCTCCGATACGAGCGCAGTCGGGCGGGGAAGGGAGTAACGAGGAGCACGAGAACGGCCCCTTTGCGAATGATGGATAAGTCGAAGTCGGAGCAGGTGAACCAGTGCAACGTACAGCAGAACGCGAGGATCAGCTACGCCATGGTAAGTTGTTCGTAGCTACCACCACGGAATATAACCCGGCCATAACCTACAGGCAGTGATCGACCAGTCGACTAAGGTGCCAGCCGGCAATGACGAGGGAGACCTGCTCGCCGGCCCCGAGGTCGACGGTTAGCGGGGCGCCCGAGCTCCCTAATAGTGAACGGGCGAATGACGGTGCATGACGTGGCTTGGAGGCTGACATAGAGTCCACGTGGGCTGATCCAGAAAGAGATGATGCTGACCTTAGGTTGTGCTCCTGGGGCGGACGGCTAGACTTGGCACTGATGGAGGAATCCATGTCCGCCGTGCGAGACAGTCCCAGTTGGTGGGGACGATTTTACGATATATGTCGATAGGCCGAGGGGCATTATTAGGATTAAATTAGAAATAGTTATAAAATGATATTATAAAGTAATTTATTTAAGTTTATAATAATTTATTATATATAACGTTATTAATATTAATTATATTATAATTAAAAATATTTAAAAATAATATTATAAAACTATTTATTTTAAATTAAAATATATAATATTTTAAAAGTTTTTTTATTTTAATATAGAATATTATTTATATATAAAAAATAAAATATAAAATATATTAAAATTATTTTATATATATTATATAAATAAAGTTTATATTTTAATAAAATATAATAATTATTGTTTTAAAATAGATAATATATATAATATTATTATATATATTTTTTTATATAAAGTTTATAATATAATAGTTTTAATATTAATTAAATTATAAATAAAACACGTTTATAATTTAATAATATTATATATATAATATAACTAAATATAATATATTATAATAAAATTAAATTAAATGTTATTTATATATTTCTTTATTTATTTATAAAGTTAATAAAAGATATAAAATATATAATAATTATTATATAATTATAATATTTAAAATTAATTATAATATTATAAAACGAAGAACTTTTAACAATAAATAATATATAAAGTAAGTAAATAAATATTGTTTTATATTATCTATTATATATATATTATTATTAAAAGGTTTTAATATATATTAATTATATTATTTATTTTATAAATAATAAATTATATTAATATTAAAATAAATTTATTTATTATAAAATATATTTTAATATAAATTAATATTATTATATTTATATATATTATATAAAATATTTATATTAATATACAACTTTAAAACAATAACATTTATTTATATATATTTTATATATATTTATATATTTAAAACTAAAATATTAATTTTATTATCTAAATAAAAAACGTAATAAATTTAAAAAAGAATAATATATTATTAAATAATTAAATAGATTTAATATAAATAGATATAATAATATAAATATTACTTTATAATTATTTTAAAAATATATAATATATTATAATTAAATTTATAAATATTTATATTAAAATAAAATTAAATATATATTACTTTATATTTATTATTTTATATAAATACTATTGTAAATAATATCTTATAATATTAAAAATAAACGTATTACTTTTAAATATTATAAAAATATTATATATATATTTAATATGTAAATATTTATATTTATTATAAATTATATATAATATATAATAAAGATTCGTATATTTTTCTTTATTACATTCTTATTAAATATAAATATAAAAGTTTAAAACTATATTATTATTAAATATGTATTATATTAATAATAAATAATATTTTTATTATTATTATTCTATTAATTTTAAAATATTTAATAGATATAATAAAAAGTAAAATATTACTTTTTAATATTATAATCTTAATAAATATCAACTAATAATTAAAATAATATTTATATATAATGTTTTTTTTAAATATAATAATATTAATATACTTTTATTAATTTTAATTTTAAAACAACCTTTTTATTAATAATAACTTTTTAAAATATTTTATATTATAACTCTTTCATATAATTTATATATAATTATAAATAAATAATATTCTATTATATTTAATTTAAAATTTATAAAATAAGAAATATATAGTATAACCCTCTTTATTATCTTTATATTATATAATATATCTATTTTAATTAATAATTATAAAATATATTTAAACCGTACCGGAGGTATATAAAAGGACCACCGTGTACCATTACTATATGGCTGTCCTACTCTAACGCGACATCATCGCTAGATTTGTCCGCCCTGTCTAACATGCCCCCTTCGCAAGATACCCTTGCGATTGCCCATTCCTTCCGGTCGCTTAGACACTACTTGTAACCCCCAGTCTTACTGCCCCATTACTTTGAATGTTAACTCGTCATTCTTAGCGAGCGGGACGGATCTGCTCATTCGAATGTAGAAGACATATGCATCGTCCGGGTAGGAAGGCCTGGAAGCCGTGGAAGACCGAATACGTCCCTGTACGTCGTATGTCGTCAAGTTGGCGACTCTGTCATGTCCCCAGGCGACAGCTACCAGAGCGTACTCGTGCGATAGCTGCGCGATGTGCTTGGGCTCATGCGTGGAAGCAACCTGGGTATCCGCACGAACCACGAAGCGCAACAGGTCCTTGCAGTCGTGGGGCGTGAAACCGAATTGACCCTCGATCTTGATCTTGAGGAATGGGGGAAATGCGCACAGGAGATACTGACGCTGTACGTTGATGTCGCCGACGGGTACGTCGGGCACGACCCAGTGCTGTTGTCCCGCCACCAGGCGAAGCTCGCGTAATCCGAAGAGGTCCTCAAGGCATTCCTGCGGGGTCGCGTTGCCGGTGCAAGTGATGTTGCCTGGTTCCAAGGTTGAATGTGGCTAGGCTGGATCCGGGGTCGGCTTGCTGGTAGACATGATTGACCAGCTGAAAGTTGGCCAATTTGAAGAGGATCTGTCCAGCTTCGATGTGCCCGATCATCTCGGGAAGGTCGGTTCTGACTATACTTGTGTAGCCGCGTCATGATCGCTAATCCCTTGGACCAAGAGGGAATCTTATTGCGTGCCAAAGCGTGCGCATTCGCTTGCCTAGACCTCCGGGGCTGTCACTCAACACCTCGCGCAGATATCGAACTTGTTTGCTGACTTCGCCAATGCAACCAAACTGGGCCAACTTGCCGTCCATGACCGTTACCGTGCTGTTGGAACCGGCAGATCAGAGAGTCACCCGGCAAGGTGTGGGTCGCAACGGAGACCTCCGAGGACGTGGTCTGGATCGGCCTGGGGGACGTTGGGCTCCCCGGTCGAAACCTACTTGGAGACGTCCAAGAGATGATTACGGTTTGGAACATATTCCTGCACGGCCGAGCCCTTGACTGTATCTATGCCATCTACGCCCTGAATACAGTGGATGGGTGTCAATCGACCTGATATTCTGATGATGAGTCGGGATGGAGTTTCTCTAAAACCAGAATCAAAGTGTACAAGAACATATGCTAGAGCCGCGCCGTGGCGTTTGCGGCTAGCCACTCACGCTCCAGGCAAGTGTGCTTGACCACTGCCAAAAGCCCTCGGAACCGCCTTGGCCAGATCTCTACACCTCCACACTCCCACAGAAGCGCCAGCTCAAGGAAGAGAGATCCGGCACGCAACTCGTACCCACCTGCGTCGGCGTGCCTGAAACCTCGCTCAACAAGGCGTGGCATAATGGCGGCAGCGCAGACGTCTTTGGGGTCCCAGAGGGCTGCGCCGCGATAGGGGCATCCTGCGGTGCTTGGGCATTAGGGGCCAAGCATTGGTCACACTGTTGCGGCTCCTGCAGGTCCCGTATCCCACGAAACGTAGGACATGCACCTCGTTCGGCCCACGTAACTCACGGACCTCCCCAAGTCTACCACACACCTCATGTAACTCTTGAAGTCTGCGCGGATTGCTTGCAAGTAGGTTCTATATACGCTATCAGGGGTAATCTTCCAACCTTTCTATATAAGCCTTAGGAGGCTCGATGGTCTTGTTCTCTACACTTACCAGATGTCTAAAGAGCTTCGTTCCTGGCACTAGAATACCCAACTCGCTTTCTTATCAAGGCTTTATATCTAACCTAGACGGGTTAGACCGAGACGGTTTCTAAGCACGAATAGCCGTTAATCGGTTAAAGCTATGTCGTATTTTTTTTTTTTTTTAAATTCGATTTAAATAAAAAGGGGGTTTAAACCGTAAATAATTATTTATTTTTCTTTACCACTTATATATATATTTATATACTTTTCTTTTTTTAGTTTTTAAAGTATAAGAACTTTATCTCTTTATTTTCGGGATTTAATTTTTAACTTCTCTTTTACCACTACCTTTTTTAAAAATCTTATTTTTAACTTCTCTTTTATTACTATTATATATTAAACTAGTAAAGATAATCTACTTAATTATTAATTATTTAAACCCTACGAGTTTTATATAATAACTTTAATTTAATTATTTAATATAAAGCTTATAACCGAGCTCACGTTATATAACCTTTAAAAGGATATTAAAAACCTAAAGAATAAGGTCTCGATTATAAAGGATAACTATAAAACTATTAAGGTAAACGAGTTAATCGTAAAGTTTAAAGTAAACACGTTAGCTATTAAGGTTATAAAGGAGTACCTTTAATATAAAAAAAACGAGTGTAACTTTAAAACATATATTTATTATATTAAGAAATATTTATTTATTTATATTATAAGTAAGTTTAATAATATATCGAATAAAAAGCGTGGCTTTTTAAATAACGTTACTTTATTTATAATAATAGTTATATAAAACGACTTAACCGCCGGTTTTATTACCGTAAATAACGTTATTTTATTTAATAATACGAATATCGTTAAAATCGTTAAACACTTTAACTTTACCTTAATCTTTATATTATTAAATGTTAAAGTAGTTATAAAAGAGATAGTTAATTTACTTATTAATTAATTTATTAAGTTAACCCTTTATAAGTTAATTATTTATTACTTAAAATAATTAGACCGAATCCTACCCGTTATAAAAAAGAACTACTATAAATAAATGGACCCGCTTATTATATCTCTACGTAACATCCAGCACGACACTATCGTCTTAGGTGGCGCAATCCTCGCTATTATCGATGGCAAGATGTGTAAGGACACTATCGCCGATCTTGTAAACTCGCTGGAGAAAACCTACCACATGCACGTCCTTCGCGAGATCTACGGCACACAAGACGACAACCAGAACGGCGACGCTATCGAGACGATCGTGCGCGGCCTGGCTAGCCCGGACGTATTGGTACAGAAGAGCATCCGCTTGCGCCTTGTTCTTCAGGCGGCTCAAGATGACGGCCATGGCACCATTTCCGTCGGGAATATCGTAAATCTTCTTGAGCTGAGCATCGTCGAACGTTTGCTCAAGCGAGGCTATAAGCTCGCCCATGATATTGGGGTTGGTGGTGCCCCGGACCATTGCAAGAGCCCCATTTCCGATGGCGGTTGAAGCGGCCTGGAGGTTGCGGGTGGTGGCGATGAGAGCATCCACCTTCTGATGGTGGTGTTTGAGGCCGTTCGCGGCAAGGAGCATAGTTTGCTTGGGCAAATGGTTGATTGCCTCACAACTAACGTTGGTGACGATGGCGATGACCTGACCCAGGCTCTCCGTCTGTGCCGTATTGGCTGAATGTTGCTTGAGGGCGGCGTCGCCCGGGCCAATGACTTTGCCGCCGTCGGTTGGGAAGAAGGCAATTAGCTTCTGGGCGTCCAGCTTCTTTTTGGCCTCAAGGATTATCCCCTTGAGTCTCTCAGCCTCGGCCTTGTCCTTGGCGGTCTGTACTTCATCTTTGGTACGGGGATCCATGTTGAACAGATGAATGTGGTCTATTGGAGTGGCCTTTGTTAAGGAGGTAAGTGGTTTCAGGGAAATTATTAGGATAGGTGAAAACCGTTAGATCGATAATTAAGTTAAGTATTTAATAAAGGGAGGATAACTAGAATGGGTTATAAGTGAAATACGATATTTAAAAGAAGTTATACTTAAAATAGGAGAAATATAAATATTATCTTTTATTATTAATCCCTTCCTTTTATATATAGTTTTAAATTAAAGGTATTATCGAATATAATATAAAGGTGGTTATTATAAGCTATAAATATATAATATAATAATATATAATTAATATTTAATAATAATATATAGAAATTATAAGTTTACTCTTTATTTATTATATAATTTTAAGGTTATATATTATAAACGACGCGTTAAAAAAGGAGGGAGGTTATAAACACGGCGCTTTAAACCTTAACTTTATATATAATAAAAAAACGTTTTATAACTTTTATATAATACGTTTAAATGTCGTTATATTAATATAATATTACTTTTTCTTAATAAACGTGATTAGTTTATTATAATAACTCTTATATATAATATAAGACTTAAGTTAATTATAAAATAAATAAAATAGTTTAATAATATAATATAATAATTATTATAAATATAATATATATACCTTATATATTATATATCGCCCTTATTATACCTATTACGCTTATCTTACGTTTATAGGAAAAATTATATTATTATATATTATATAATAATTAAATAATAATTATACTAAAGCTATAGTCCCCGAAAATTATATCTATATATTAATAACTACCCTTGTGAACTACGGCACTGTCTATAAAGCCAGTCGCAAACTCATTTGGCACGGCGCAAATCCTATATCGCAAGCCAATATACTTGCAGGTAGTTTCATTTGCGCGCAGCTCAAACCCCCAGCTCATGCACGCAATCTGCCCGTAGTCATCTAGGTAGGTATTGTGCTTGCCTCCACGCTCTTCAAGATCAATGCGTCCCCAGCGCTCACTTCACCGTTGCGCCCCCGTCGGAATAAGTGCAGTAGATGCATTTCCCACGCTCCATATGAACCATATCGTAAGGCCAAGCGAATGCCTGCCGTCCAAATCCCCCTTCCTTGTCGCGCTTGGTTCTCACGTGAAGCTTCTCCGCCTTTCAATCTAACAGCTGGTACGTCTCTAAGAGCCCCAGGCGCCCATGATGATTTGGGATCTCTACCTTGTGGCCCGACTTAAGCTGCTCATTCGAGATGGCCCCATCTTCGACGATATTCTCCCGAATTGCTCCATCTGGATTGTAGCGAGCACCGCAATCCTCCACGTCAAGGGGGTGATATGCGACGAGAAACTCGTCCCACGCGTCTTGAAGCGCTCTTCGGTGATACGTCAAGCAGGGGATAGCATCATACCCTAGAGGGTGAACAATTAAGGAGAACCTGCCAAACATGTCGACTAATACCTGTGTGAGTTCCGTCGCGAGGGCGGTGTATTTCGCGAGTACCAGGGATGACTGGAGTAGTCTGGCCATCATCAATTTGCGGCCCGCATGATCGAGGCTACAAAGGCTGTTCAGGATTTCTTTGCCCCCATGCTCTTGAACCTTGAACACATCGTGCATGCCCTGCTTTTCATACGTGTTATTTAGCGCCTCCACCAACTGGCAAGTCCCATTTGCCGGCTTAACCTGGCGCAAGATATCCATAGTCTGCTCACCAATTACAGTTGAGTCGAGCTGCAGGTTGTGTACGCATCGGATGAGTACGTCAAGGCGTTCTTGTGGTGTAAGATAAGTGCGCGCAGAGATCGTACGCATTTGAAGAGGTACGTGAGACACTGATTTGACAGTGCAGTTGCTCAATAAACCGACTGCGTTATCGAAGACCGTCCTGTGTCTCTGCTGAACTGCAGTCCGGTTCCAAGCTTCTCGTTGGAGGAACCGCTCACGATTGTTCGACATGCAGCGTAGCTCGCAAGAACCACTGAGCCTGATGTTGTGATCCATGATGATGGTGCCGTCCTTGAAGTACGGTTGGAGGAATTCGGCAACCCACAATTGGCGCGCATAGTAGGAGCCTTCGTCATCCCGGTCCCGGATCTCGTCGACTTCCGCTCTAATTTCATCCGACGGCAGCGATTCGTAGATCATGTCCTTTAAAGTAATCCGGCTGTTGCCTTGGTATGCGCGAAATCGCTTAGCTGTGGCCTGAAGCGAGTCAACAGGCGCGGGTCTCTTTCTGCTGGCTGCGGATCCACTGGCGGCATCGTGCTGGTCGTTGCCAACCGCGTCGGTACCCATCGCTTGCGGCAGCTGGATGCTGGCTAGGAATTGGAGGGTCTTAACCTCTTGCCTCAGTTGGTCGCGACGGGCTCGGATCTCGGCGTTGCGCTCCAAGGCATCGTTGGCCTCGGCTCGCATGGCTGCAGCGATGGGCGCGTTATCGAGATACTTCAAGGTCGCATCTTGGAAACCCTTGAGCTTCGCCTCCTCCGCCACGAGCTTGTTTTCCAGGCCCTTTATCTCATTCGTTGTATCTTGCAGCTTGAGCTGCAAGTCTGTCGCACCGGCCATGATTCCAGATTGACCCAGTTGTGCGACGCAATGTGTATGGCGTATATGTTGTTTTTGGTGTGTAAGGCGTGTGTGTAAAACGTGAAAGACGTGAACTGGAGCAAGGCTGTACGGCGAGTACGGGTTGTGATGGCGCAAGTTCGGTAGGGCTTGTATGGAGCCGGCGACTCGGGAGGTTCATGCAGTGCTGGTCACTCAGTTTTCAATTGTTTCAAGACACAGGCTTATGATGAAAGGTTTGGAGAAGGAAGATTGATCATGGGAATTGAGGGTTGATATTTATACCCCAGAAATGGAGCTGATGAATACTAATTGGGAATTGTGACAGCGTTCCTTCCATTCCTCTGGATAGGTATGATACTTAGCTGTATTCCACATGATGTCACCTGTCACTGTATTCAATGGGATGTTATTATCTAATTTTAAGCCAATCGAAGATATGGGTACAATAGCACATAAGCTTAGCAATTTCTACTTCGAATTCCGGAACTCACAGCTTTTAATAATCTTGCTATATCCCATACAGTGCTCTTATCTGTATTACATATACCTCACCAATTTATAATAAAGTGAAATTGGTGTAATTCGTCTATTGATCGTGATGCGAGAAGAACACTACGATGATCCTTAACTCATGCGCATAGATATAGCGGGTACGATTTAGGTACGATGCGAGACCTTATCTCTTCACGAACCCCCGTTGCCTCCTCTCTTTGCATACAAATGGATCAACGCCGTCCACCACTTGTCCAGTGGAAAGACGTATTGACCTAGGGATCTCCAAAGTCAATCCCTCCGTCAAGACCTGGGTCTACTGCCTGCTCTATAGCAATGCTCAAACCCCTCGACGCGGCGAAGGAAGTTTGCTGCCTCGGTCAAATCGTCGGGAGAGGTATTCTCCATTCGGGACAGCTTCACGACAGTCTTGACCTGATCGGAGAGCTCATCCCAGCCAGGAACTTGCTGGGCCATTCGCTGTCTCTTTCGGTAGGGTAATCGGTCTCCGTGCTCCCGTATCATTTCACGGGTACGCTTTCGTGATGGCTCATAGGGCTCGTCGTCCTCGTCGGGGAACTTGTAGATCCGGGCTTGGTGCGCTTTCTCGATTCGCTTAATTGTCTTCGTGTCAGGAGCTCCGTCTTCAAAGACCTCGATCGTGGATGTGTCCCAAGGCTCTCTCATAGACATCGGCATCAGTATGAAGTGCCGCTTCGCCTTGAGATCCAGCAATCGGCCAGCTCCGTGCTGCCGCATGTTTCCAATCAATCGTACCGTATCGCGTATGGCCTCATCTCGGGTAGTGTTGATGCCCTGGACATGCAGAAGGTCTCTGAATATATGACAATTTGGATCAATCCGGGGCTGCTGAGCGCCTTCCAAATCCGACGTGATGAGTTTGCCCACGACCTTAGGGCGGCTTCGGTTGATAAGCTCGAAGCAACGTGTGGCATCTATGGAGTCATCGTGTATCTCGCAGTCCAAGCCACGGCAAACTTCACCCGTTTGGTCTCCAGTATCCCAGGCTCCACGGTTGAACTCAATCGGGTCACTGATGAAGACAGTGCCCATGGTGACGGCTCACGCAAGACACACAGCGAAATACACCAGATACTCAGCCAGCGAAAGAAAATTGAATAGGTCATATCGCTGAGTTATCTCTCTAGGTTTCTTCCTCCAGTAGTTAAGGAGGCCAACTTGAATAACTCCCATGGGCAGAATGTCGTGGGGATGCTTTTCCTGGAAACCTTGGAGCATATCGATAAGCTCATCATCCCAAACAATTTTCTCAAAGGCGAAAACTATGTGATGATATGGAAGCCGATCGCACGACAGATTGGGTTCGTGCAGGAAGTCGCCTTTCAGTAAGAGTCTCTTATCCTCGAAAGCCGCATCAGATAGGATCTTGGGGGCGGTCGGTATCCGAAGGGCTGCCATCTCTGCCTGGTCCTGAGTTCGGATGTCATGTTTTATGTCTGCCATGGCCGACTTGTTGAGATATTCCTTGACCAATGACAATTGTCCCGGTATGCAGTAGAGCCAGAATGGGTTAATCCCCTGGTTTGACTCGTCAGACCGACCCTTGGCATCGGTAACCATGATCTTGGAGTCGTGGCGTAACTTGTCGTTCACAGCTATATCGCCGGCATGGATGCCTCGTCCTAATTTCATTCTGACGAGGTATCCGAATCTTGTCACGCCCAGGTTCACGCCGCTACCCACATATCGTCCGAGCGAGGACATATCCGCTGACTCTTCCTCATCCGCTGATTCTTCCTCATTGTCGCTGAACTCATCTGGAAGCACAGAGCCTTTGCTTGGCATCCCGAGAAGCTTCAGACCTCGGGGTATGACGTCCTTCAGAAAGAATTTGGTGTCGTTCGCGGCCTCCATCGGGGCATTGGTATGAGCCTCGGTCATGGTGGTTTTGGGGTAGGAAAATACTAATGGGTAAATGTTGAATAGAATCTGCCGCGTAAACACTCGGGAGTCGGGGAAGGAAATTGAAAATCGAGCTGGATCGGTGAGGACGGCGGTGAGTGATGAGTTGCTTGGTGAGCGCGAATTGTCGTTCCTTGGGAAGTGTTGATACTGGCTGGGTTTGGCGAGCCCGATTTGCTTGGTTCTGGTTGGTCAATAATGGTGTACAGAAACCAATGCGCGGCTGCTGATGTTGATGTGGATGTCAATATGATTTCCGCGATAAATAATTATTGTTCGTGGTGTTGGTGGTGTCAAAATTGTATGTTGACTGTGATCGAGGCAGTTGAGCAAGCGTTTACAGGAACTGTTGAAACGAGTTGAGCTTGAGGAGTGAAATGAGTAAGTAAGATTAATAGTTCCGTTCTCCCCTCATTGAATGTAATTCGTGAGTTCCTACATTCAATAAGAATCAATCCTGGGCTATTGCAACTTTGGAACCACTTGCATTCACCTCACTTGTACAAACCACCACACTCTCATCTCTCGTATCTCGAGCTACAGGTCCTTCAAATCGTTCTAGGCGCCTTCCAGTGTGCAAACAGGCCTCAGTTCTGTGGCTGCCCCCCTGCGACCCATAACTATTTAAAGGGTAACATATGCCTCGTCTACATCTCTCCCAGTAAATCCCCTTCAACCACCCACATACCGGTTCTTTTCACGCCCTCAACACTTTCGTAATTCTCATCTTGAGCCGTCAATTGGTTATCGAAACGCCGCCGTTCTCCCTTACAGAACACTCTGTCCGACATTCACCATCTACATCCCTCAGTTACTGCATCTTGTCCGCCAGGTTTACGCCCATAGCCAAGTCCTCCTCGCAGCACGATACCATACAATCACGATGGCCCAACTGACTGAAGACGAATCCATGCGCAGCGCCCAGGCTCGCCTGCTAGAACAGCAAACGATCCTTGACGAGGCCGAGTTCTATTACCAAGCCCACGTCAAGTCCGTCATCGACGTGTACGATGACAAGAACAAGACGGTCCCGGCAGAGCTGCGCGAGCAGGCCGAGCGCGCGACGCAGCGCATCCAGGACGCGAAGAAGATGGTCGCCGCCCGACATGCGGACTTATGTATGGTGTGGGTCCGCCTTTGCGCCGAACGGGCGGTTTCGCAGCAAGCCAAGACCCCCGAGGGCGACGAGCCCAACGTGGACGCGGGCCCGGGTGAGAACCGAAAGCGAGGCCCGCCCGGCGACCTGCTGCCGCGTGATGCGAAACGACGTCATGGTGTGATTGAGGAACACGGCTCCGATGTAACCGACCCGATGCTTGAGTTCCTGGAGGAAGGCAAGATGTCCCTCCCTTCTTACGACGGCCTTGACGAGTCGCACAAACATCGCAAGATCGTCTCTACTTTTGACAACTACTTCCTCTTTGACGCTGAACAATCCGACGAGGCTGAGCAAAACCACTATGTCGATCTTTTCGAAGAACATGTCGTATTGGTGATCCACCAAGCTATCCCGGGCTGGCCTGATCCCAAACAGATGGGTTACTTCTTGGGCCAAAGGTTCGGTTCCCCCTCGGAATATATGTCATCCCTGGCCCAATGCGCCTACAAACTCCGCACCAAGTCACATGTTATTGGCAATGCTACCATGTCCATTGCAAAGGGAACCGTCACGCCTGCTAAACTGGATCGCCTCGTAGTCTCGCTCTACCATGCGTATCATGGAGATGCTTGGCTGAGTGACACCTTCAATATCCCAACGCACCACAACCTCCTGACCCAGCTTGCCAGTCCTGATTCCGCGGTCGTGAGGGATATGATCTACAAGCTGATGCACCTTGCCACAGCCTTGGCCAAGTACTCATGTCTCATCACATCCATCACGGTTGCACTCGCCATCTCCTTCAAACCCACAGGCGTGCTTGCAAAAGATGCGACCATAGCATCGGCCATTACAGACACCCTTGAGCATCACAAGGAGCTTGTGGCTTGCTTTGGTAAAGTGAAGGAATGGGTTCCAGATGTCGTACCGGATCCGTTTGAACGGCTCGAATACAACCGCAGCAACGCGATTGAGGATCACCTTAATCGCCTGGAGTTGAGCAGCCGTCTCGATCCGCTGGTACCTCGAGTCCCTGATCTTATTGCCTTCTTGAACTCGCGCGGTTGTGATGAAGCCATGGAGATATCAATCAATTCTGATTTGGTCCTGTAAGGCTGGTGGCAAGCGAGGGGAGATGCTGAGTTGGGGGATTTCTGAGCACAAATCTTGAAGCTCTAATAGATCTCATGGGCAACGCTGTATACGGAGATGACGCGTTGGGATTTGTAATATAGCTATTTGCCTGTAGCGGTGATGCAGGACAGGAACATTCTTTATGCAACACGCTTTACATGACCCTACATAGACATAGAGCAATGAGATATGGATGCACTGCAATATATCAGTCCAGTATGGTGGTGTGATTCGCGTGATTTGTTTCACGCATCTGCGCGCCGAAATCTATCCTATGTTCGATTCCCACGGTTACCTATGAGTCGGTTTTGGCGAACGGTTTTGTGTTGGATGGGTGTCGCCCGAAGAGCACGTGAGACAAGAAAGAGCTGCCTGGAGTACAATACCTTGCGACAAATACAAACCCAAATAATCTCACATTCCTCAATCATTATACTTCAAGTAGGTGTTACAGATGTGAATTGAGGAGGTAGCTAGGTAAAAAGTACGCATCCGATCTACTTGAGAGGTAGCCTTCTATCTGCGAATAGAGATACGGTTTGCACACTCGATGAGGTGTCGCTCTACCAGCTGTAGTCGTGTTCCTCGTGACTGTTCCCAGAGCCGGAGTCGACACTGCCCGGCCCAGGGCTGACCACGAGCTCTCTCTCACCGTGTATGACTGAGAGCAAAGGGTCGTCGGAGGGGTTGTCGATCAATCCGTGTATTGTTCTGATTTACCATCCGGTCCTTCTCTGAGCTTCCAAGCATGCGCCATCCGCCAATCGCGCACGAGGATGAAGTCCATTCCCTCCCAGGGCCTGGCGGACAAGTATGCGGAGAAGGCATCGCCCATCTCGCCCTCAGTGAGAAGTCGGCGAGGGGCGCGAAACCAACGAGTCCAGCATTGGTGGGATCCCTTCACTTGCCGTGCCTCCCGGCCCATTCTCACAATGGCAAAGTCTAGGGCAATGTGTGCCCGCCAGTATTCCCGGTGCACGTCTGACTTAGTTAGGTCGTCGAGGGCAAGATCGCCCTGGAAGGTCGGCAGTCGGAGCAGCGCGCCTACCATGTAGATTGCCGTGAGGTTGTATCGCGAGAGGTCTAGCAAAAAATGGAATAGCAGACTCGTCAACCAAATCCATTCTTTGCCGGTGGCGGCTTTCCACTTGCGGGGCAGGTCGAGGGCGTCAAAGAGGCGGACCATGCGTCGTAGTTCCACGTCCTAGTAAGTTGCTGCCAGCGCTCTAATGAAACTATTAGACGGGTACCCATCGGCCGGTGTGGCGACGATCTCTCGGAGCATGACCATTACGTCTTCTCTCAAGTACATCAATGCTTTGAGCACGTCCGCGAGAGCTTGACGTGGGGTTCGTGCTTCGGACAGGTCGATCCAGCGTATCTGGCGAGGCGTAAAGTCGAGGCCTCGATAGAGTATCTCCAGCAAGGATTGCATAACCTTGCCGCCCGGGAGTGTCGGGATGGGGTCCTTTGGGACAACATCAGTTTTGTCTGCCATTTTGTGCGATGCTATAATCCAGTTAGATTGCGGGTGGGGAAAGCGAAACAGGGGGTGGTTTTGCAAGGGCGCCTCTTGTGTTTACTTACTTGTTCACGTTGAAAAAGGTGTAATGTTATGGTCTGCGTGTCTGTCCACCTTCTCGTCTTTGGTGGGGCGGGGCAGTTTTGTGCGACGTAAGTGAGAGGCCAACTGAATGACAAGGTCAAGAGCCGAGGGGGGTTCACTGTCGAGATAAAACATTCGGTAATTGTGATCGTGGAAGCCTTAGTTCTGCTGTAAGGGAAAGTGCCAGCTGAATGGCAAGGTCGAAAGTCGAGGGGGCCGGTTTTGTGGCCTTGGATGGATTGCTGGCGTGGACGAGTGACTGGGACGGGAAGAGTGACAATTGAATGGGCTGGTTCAATTGGGGGTCATTTGGCCCGGCCGGGGACACATGATCCAGAAGGAGGGGGTGAAAAGGAAAGATTGTGAGAAGAGGTTGAAGGGGGAAGGAATTATTAAGGGAAGAGGTTGAGAGGGAGGGATTTCTAAGGGAGAAGGAATTATTATTCGATTAGACTAGTAAAGAATAGGCAGGTACGGAACGTATAAGCATTCACTGTGCTCTGTATTCTTGCGCTATTCTTGGTGGTTTAGTATATCTGGATGTGCGGTTGAGCTTGCCGGGGGCTTACGGTCTAACTCCATAGTAAAAAGGCCCGGGCACGGCAACGGAGATTAAATTAAAGAGAGTAAACTAAGACGCTAGAAGATATATATTAATTTACACGGTTTAATACTACCTTTAATTATTAATTTTACTAGGTATATTTAATACAAATAAGCCGTTTATTTATTTTTATTATTAATATTTATTATTTATTACTTTATTATAGTTTAAAGTATCTTATATTCGGGCTAGTCGATATAGAAACTCGGGTGACCTGTTATTAACTGTTAGTATATCCAGCTCAGGGGCTGGCTACACTCGAATAGGGGGGATCACGTGCGCGGAGCGCAAGGACCACCAGATCCTCGTACGAAAGGGATCTAGAGATCCCCTCCTTAGATAGAGAGAGTATACCGAATTAATATACCACATTTTATATTACACGATCGTACTGCAGTATAGAAAGCCCATTTAACACTAACTATATTATATCGTTACATTAAAGTAGTATCACCACTGTCTACTGCCTGACTGTTCAGGTACTTGGTTTGTCTCAAGGAAACACCTTTACTTGCAAATTGTAGCCCGAGATATATAATACATTCATACTTTGACCACCTCGTCGTAAAATCCTTTGACTGCTGGCTCGAAGGCCCTCTTTGACCAGATGAACTGACGGAGGATACCGAGGATGTCTTGCCAAGAAGCATATGCAGCGGAAGATCTCCGGTGCAGCAATGCCACGTAGCCGTTTCGAACCACAGATGTGCTTGCAAATGTCCCTCCGAGGAATACCATCCACGTCAATAGGTCCGGACACTGGTCCCAGACAATGTTGTCTGCTGTATCCTGCAGCTTTTGCATAAGCTGCGCTGATAAATGTGACTGTAATCAGAGACAGTAGTTAGCTTTACGCATAACACACATGGCCATAGTACCTTCAGGGTTGTTGGGCTTGCTTACAGGTATCGGGGACTTCCGCCACACCTTGCAACACAGCATAGTAGACGACAAGTATACAGCGTAATAACAACACTCCACTACGGCCGAAAGTGACCCTTTTGGTTGGGCCAGAAGTTGCTGGATTCTTGAACAGACCCATGCTTGATGGTTATCAACGTGCAGCATGGCGATGGTGTCCTGGCAGATGAATGAAGGCGAGTCGCGCATATGCTGCAGTGTATGCACATCCTCGATGACCTCGACAAAGTCTCGGGGAAGCAAGTGGGACAACTTCTCGAATCCGGGTGGCAGCGTGAACCAATCCTGATATGACACGACGTCTCGTGTCCATTTCATCTCGTTCATGGACGTGTGGGTGAATAATCGGCGGGATCCCGTCAGGACCGCAGAGTTGAGATCTTGCCTGTTCTGGATGTCAGTCTGTGGTTCGACCAGATGGGTACAAGCCGCATGCTGGGTTTTGCTTTACCAGAAAATAGCTCTCTTGATCCCATCCGTGAGGTAGACACCTCTCGATCTGCATGCATCTAGTA
Organism: Apiospora sp. TS-2023a; assembly: GCA_038364195.1. Taxonomy (NCBI): domain Eukaryota; kingdom Fungi; phylum Ascomycota; class Sordariomycetes; order Amphisphaeriales; family Apiosporaceae; genus Apiospora; species Apiospora sp. TS-2023a. The sequence continues at coordinate 660,964 of JAQQWQ010000008.1, forward strand.
GTTGTTTGACCCCTGTCATGTGGATCTCAACCTTTTCTCGCTCTCCTAAACGGGCCTGTAGAAGTATTTGCTTAGTGCAGTCCAATACTACTGGATATTATGGGTCCGTTGTTCACGCACCTCCACCCCTGCAAGTAATAAAATCGCACCAATGGTAGGCATCACCTCCAACGCCGAAACATCCTGGACCGAGGATATCTTCCCGCGCAGAGACGAGATGGCTTTGGACTGATAACCTAGGCTCTCTTGGTCCAGATCGGCGCCTCCCATGGCCGCGAACGCAAACGTCAGCATGACGGCGTTCAAGAGAGCCGCATCTTCCAACCCCGTGCGAAACACCGCGTGGAATGTCTGGAAGACGACAGAATCTCGGATGCTGAAGACAGGTTCCGTCGCCTGCACGGCCGCGAAGTCTCCGAGGAAAGCCCGGAACCGGGTCCCATTTGTCGGGGGCCCTGCTTCGAAGGGGTCTGCTATGATGGGTGGTGATACGGGGATGGACGCTAGAACCGACATGCTCTGGTGGGCTTCCTGGTGTAGGGGGTCCACACGCCCATGATATTGCTCCCGCGGTCCTGTGAGAGCACCCTCGTTCGTATGATGTGTCCGTCTTTTGGTCTGCCACGACTGCCTGATGGCGTGCGATCGAGCTTTGCGCCGAGTCTCCCGATCATGGGATTCGACGGGGTTCTGGATGGAGATGAACTGGAACTGGTTATCTACATCGTGTGCATTAGTTCCAACATTGTTGATTGGATATCATACGGTGAAATCGATGGCGTACCTGAGCTAGAACGGCTTGCAGCTTCCGACGACGGGCGATGTGGCTCCATGGTTCTGGTGGGTTCTGGTGTGGAAAACAATGATATCACACATTACCAGCGGTGGTAGGAATGATGTCTCCAAAATCGGAAACACAATGGATATATATGACACCTAAAAGGAAAGGCCCAAGTACGATGTCATTACTCAGCAGCATGCCACTCACAGGTCACCATCCGTAGCGTGGGACGGGAAGGAAGGTTGCATCCGACAGTGACGGTTTATGATACTGCCAAAAGGGGTAACACACCAAGGGTGAGGTTTTGCCATTTCGGTATGTCTATGCGACACTGATTACAAATTGGCCCCTTTGAGTAACCAATGAGAAGCATCTCCAACTTCTCGTTTCCCCTTGTAATGCACGGTGGTGGGGTTCTGAAAGCAGACCCCTGTATTGATTACGCCCTTTGAGTCGCGGCGTGGAAGCGGGTCACGGACTCCGTGCACGATGCCACCGAGGGCGGCGGCGTCATCTTTGCCCAGCTGTTCGCGTTTGGTCGCTCGGCCGACCCGGCGGTCGCGGCTAGGGAAGGGTTCGACGGCGTGGAGATCATGGCCGGGTACGGCTACCTGCTCGACTCGTTCCTGCAGGACGCCACCAACCAACGCGAGGATGCCTACGGAGGCAACATCGAGAACCGGTCACGGCTGCTGCACGGGGTCATGCAGGCCGTCGTCGAGGCCGTAGGCGGTCCTGAGCGCGTCGGGGTCAGGTTGAGCCCCTGGAGCGCGTTCCAAGGCATGGGCATGGCAGATCCGATCCCGCAGTTCTCCGACGTCGTGGTCAAGGCCAAGGATCTCAATCTGGCCTTTATCCACTTGATCGAGGCGCGGGTCTCGGGGTTCGACGACGTCGCGCAGGAAAAGCAGGGGCAGAATATGGAGTTTGCGTACAGTCTGCGGAGAGACGGGACCTTCCTCGCGGCTGGGGGTACCGGATTTGGTGTTCAGGATAAAACACGGACTACCTCTCACTCCCTACCGCCGGGACAAATTCTACTACGCCGGAAGTCCTGTAGATACATCGGAAGGTTACACGACGTTTCCCGTTAGCAAAGGGTTCATCGCTGCGCAAGAAGGAACAAAACGGGGCGCGAGCCCGATGCTTGTGTAAAGAGCGCCGTTTCCGGCGAGTCCGGGCAACACTTGGCGATGTGCTGGGGGGAATACAAGCCCAATAGCTGACAAATTCTAGATCAGGTTAAGTGACCACTTTTGGCAAAATTACCCAATTAGAAGGCCATTGCCCTTTGCGTGCAACTGTGACTTGCATAACGCGACATGATTATTAGGCATCTACCCCAATAAATGAGTGATACCAACGGGCTCGTCGAAAGAGCCTTATTGGCGGGCACCATCTCGGGCCCGAACCTCACGCGAGCATCGAGTACCCCAACATCGGTAGTGACCTCGCGTCGGAGCCGTGTAACCAGTCGATACACCCGGTCAACCCGCATTGTCCATTGGATGTAACAGCGCGGTGAACCATCACTTCAAATCGTAGACCGGAGATTCTGATGGCCGACAATGTCGCGACCTGTTCGGATTGAGGAAAGCACGAGGAGCGAGACATTCTGGGAGGCCGGCCTCCTCGTTCCTCTGCAGTTCAAAATCCCGATGGTCACATACAACTTTGCGGTAGGTATTGGGTATATTTATTTAAGAACCTTCATTCGCAGACCAGGTGAAGCGCATACAATGAAGCAAGCAAATCAACACATGCGATATTGGCCAACATCACGCAGAGAAGAATAGCAACGCAAAACTTACCAACATGTCATCCACTACTTCTGACCCAGTCATCATCATCGGGGGAGGCATCTCCGGTCTCTGTCTCGCCCAGGGCCTCAAGAAGCTCAACATCCCGTTCAAGGTATTCGAGCGCGACGCCGAGGTAGCGGCCCGAGCCCAGGGCTACCGTGTACGGCTGGTTGACGGCTGCCGGGTCATCGACGAGGTAGTTCCAGCCGAAATAGCGGCACTGTTCCACGCCACCACCGCCATCTTCGAGTACGGCCTGCACAGTTACGACGCCATCACGGGTGAAGTTCGGCCCTTCGTCGAGACGCAAGAAGGTGCTGGTGAACAGGTCCCGGCAGGCATACGACGATTCGTGGCCCAGGCGGACGACGACAGTAACCCGCCCGCCGCTGCATCGGTGGATCGGCGCGTGCTCCGCGACGTGCTGATGACGGGCATCGGGGATCACGTCGTGTTCGGCAAGGTCTACAACCACTTCGAAGTCGGTCCTGGTGGTGCAGACTGCGTCACGGCGTACTTCACGGACGGATCGGCAGAGCGCGGGCGGTTGCTGGTGGGGGCCGATGGGAAGAGGTCGGCGGTGCGCCAACAACACGTACCGGACCACGTCTTACTTGACACGGGGCTTGGTGGCTTCAACGGCAAGACGCCATTGACGGCGGAGCTCCGTCAGATCTTTGAACAGAACACCGATCTCAAGGGGCTGGTCTTGGTGTCGGATACGCAAACCATGGCGACGCCGCTCGACCTGCTCATGGAGGAGATGGTGTGGTCGCCCGAGACGCGCGACAAGCATGCCGTCGTACAAGTCCCCAATGATTACATCTACTGGGTCTTGCTATCGGAGAGACAGAGTATGCCCTTCACTGAAGAGGAACTGACGGGCCGCTTGCGACATGGAGATGCCGCGGTCCAAGCCACTGTCGAGTTGACCAAAAGCTGGACCCCGGAGCTGCGCAAGATCATTGCCGGCCAGGCGCCGCAGGAAACGTCGTACATATCCGTCCACTCGGCGTCGCCCAGCATGAAAACGTGGAAGCCGTCGCGCTACGTGACCCTGATTGGCGACGCGATCCATGGCATGCCTCCCTTCGCGGGTCAGGGAGCCAATACGGCGCTTCGTGGCGTCCAAATGCTGTACCACGTCATTGAGCAGCACGGCGTAGCGGGGCTGACGGAAGGCATGATCGGACGGTTCGAGGCAGAGCTGCGGGCACTGGCGGTGGAGAACATCGAGCAGAGTTTCGAGTCAGCTCGGGTTGCATTCAGATTAAAATCTCCGAAGGAGTACAAGCCATCGAAGGCCCGCTATTGATTGAACCGGAATAGGGAGCCAGGCCTAGGAAGTAGACAGTGTATCACGACGGGCGTTTCCAATTGCTTTCTCCCGTCTGGCCGCGGTCTTTGTAAATAGTCGAGGATCCGGCCGATGCGTCCTCCTTTACTCACCCACGTATCTGCGATATTTATTTCACTCATAAACAGGCTCAGAATGATCAGGAGGCCCTTGCATGTCGGGGTATGGCTGTGTGATCAGGTGGCGGCTGACTCGATGATGAGAGGCTGGCCTGATACTGAATGGGCGGATGCTGGAACACCCTAGCCATTGCCGCTTCGCTCTCACAGCTCTGGGCTCGGCAAGGACATGAACGAACGACCAAACACTGGCCACATATGCAGTGACTCGCTTGGATTTCAACTTCCCTTTTGCAAATGATGTCAATCCTAACATGCAAAGGACATGCTGTCTGCTCTAGAAAGAGTTGTCTTTTTCATCGGCAGGCCAAGGCTTGCTGCAGCTGCAGCTGCAGACTCGGGTTTTAGCGTTCGTCAGGACGGCCGACGGCCCCCAGAGGGCATTCTCGATCTTGCGGTTTTGGGTAGTGGGTTTGATCAGTCCACCAAATGCAACCTCAACACTCCGTAAAATGCTACGGTTTGAGGAGGAGGGAACACCGCCAGCTTTATGTGCTTTGACATATCGAAGTCCTCTGGTAGGTACAATACCACAAATCAATTACCCGATTCGACAAAGGAAGGGTTTGTTTGAGATCTGACTTGCATTGCTGGGGGTGGAGTTTTTTCAAGTGCTGAGTGAGACGGCTCGGAGTTCGGGTAGTGCCCACATTTTGAGAAACCAGGGGTCATTTGCTGGGCCTGGGCCTGAGCAGCGCAGATGATCCACTACATAAAGTAAAGTTCAGTTGTCCTGAACACACTGACAGACAACCCCTAGCGGAGGCTGAAGTCGGAAATTCTGCCAGGCACAACCAACGCTGAAAATGGGTTCACGCTCGCACCACGACATCTCCACTCGGGTTCAACGCTAATACCACCGTAGTGTGCTTTTCATTCAGGGGTCACTGCGCACGCCATACTAATACTAGTAAAAAGACCACACTATCGCTCAAACTGTCTTAAGTCCATAGCCGCCCCCGAGTAAGTGCTCGGAGATAAAATCACATTACAGTAAAAAAGAAGAAGGGGGGGGGAGGAATGCGACTGTCGAAAACAGACCCCCTCCAGTTTCGACGGGGCCGCGTCAGCTTGACGATTAGTCGCATCGGTTCCTGGCAAAACATTAAAAGCCTATCCTGGGCGGCCTAGTGAATATACGGCTTGGCACGGTTAACACGGCACCGGATAGTGTCACCGTCATTGCCAAGCCCCAGCATTCTTAAGGGTAGGGGACCCATCATCTGGGGGAGGGCAATTGAACGGCCAACTCGGCTTAACGTGCCGTACCCGTCTGAAGGAAACCAGAGAAACCGCCGCCATTCACTCTCGGCGTCCAAGTAAACATCCCTTATTGTCGTTCCGCGTCTTTTTTTTCTTGCGTATCCTTGTTTGGGAGGTGCCAAAAGTAACATCTGTCATCTCTTCTTTGGTTCTTGTTTTCTTGTGCAAAGTTTGGCTCTTGTAATAGTTAGGCATCGCAGCTTTGACCGATGGCACCCGCCATTTGCACCACAATCAACCCCATCTCATACTAGCTCGCAGCTCACAGCTCACAGCTCGCAGCTCACATACACACATATTTGGCATACATACATACAGTACGCACATATGACTCTTTAGAGTTCACCGTCTGGCACTCCACTGTTCGTCACATCGTTACCCCGTACTCAACAGCTCCATTGGTAATACCCCAACCCAACCCCCGTCTATTCGCACAAGGCAGCACCGCACCAATGGTCAAGATGGCTGGCCTCTTGGAGAAGGTGCTCTCGTTGCCTCTGCTCAACATGATGCTCGCCCGGCGCCGGTTCCTGATCATCTTCGGCCTGACAACACTCCTACTCAGTAAGTCTGGATCCCCGGGCTAACCGGCACCCATCGAGGGGTAACCCCTCCGGAACCTCGTCCGAACACATACGCTGACACACTGCATCCAGTGTTGATGTTCTCCGGCGCCGGCAATGTCGACATGACACGCCTGTCCGTAAGCGGTGCCAACCCGGAAGGAGCTCCTGGCACCCGACCGAAGCCGGCCAACCCCCCGCCTGCAAACCCTGATGTTCATCCTCCACCTGCTCCTGCTCCGCCTTCCGAACCGCCGGTGGCCGCTGCTGCTGCTCCTCCGGAGAACGCACCGAAGCCTAAGGAGCCGAAGCAACCAGAGGCAGCAGCACCACCACCACCGAACCCGAAGCCCGTGGACCCACAGCCGGCAGCAACCCCGAAGGCCCCTGAGCCCCCGAACAACAACAACAACAACAACAACAACAACAAGCCGAACCACCCGCTGCCCGCTGCCTCTCCGCGCCCCTACATCTCGTACCAGGGCTACAAGCGCCCCGGCTACGACCTGCCGCTCACCCGCGCGATCCCCTTCCGCATCATGGTCATGGGTTCCGCGGCCGCCTTCGACCACACCGCCAGCGAGGACGGCAACGCCGACAACGACAACGGTTTCCGCCTGCTCCTGCGCGAGCGCCTCACGGACCTCGGCCACAAGGTCAACTACGTCGGCGACGCGACGCGCGGCAACATGATGGACGCCGAGGTGGTGGCGGCGGCCCCCGACAAGCCGCCCATGCTAAGCGCCCTGCACGAACTCGCGGGCCAGGTCGTGCCCCAGAACAAGCCGAACCTGTACATCGTCAGCGTCGGCGCCGAGGACGCGTACAAGCACCAGGACATCGGGGGCTTCTACCTGCGCCTCCACGCCTTTGTCCGGTACCTGCTCGACGCCTCGCACAAGTCGACCGTGGTCCTGACGACGCTGCCCCTGCCCCACGACGGCGGCGAGCACAACGGCGTCGCGCAGGAGACCATCCACATCAACGAGCAGATCCGGCGCCTCGTGACGATCCAGCAGAAGCAGGGCCAGCCCGTCGTGCTGGCGGAGCTGCAGGGGCCCGACGCGACGCCGCCCATCAGCAACAACCGCGCCCCGACCAGCGACGACGCCAAGGCCAAGACCGAAGCGATCAAGGCGGCGGCGGCGACGGCCGAGCTGCGCATCTTCGACGCCCTCGTCGAGGCCGACGCCCGGGGCTACCTGCAGGCCCCCGAGCCCGTCGAGGGCGTCCCCGACGACGGCGACTGGCACGCGCGCACGACCAGCGAGGAGTTCCGCCAGTGGGAGGCCGACAAGGACAAGTACTACGCGCAGCAGAAGGAGAACAACGACAAGGAGATCAGCCGCATGGAGGCCGCGCTTAAGAAGACGGCAAAGGGTGGAGGGGCCAGTCCGGCCCCGTCTTCATAATGACGACGAAGATATGCGAGCATAGGGTTTCTGGTGCGGTCTTTGTCCCCGGTTTTGGGGGATGTTTGTGGCATTTTCATGGGCGATAAAAGGGCGAAGGAAAGGAGAAACGGCTGTGTTCTTGCTTGGTTTTTTTTTTTTTTTTTTGCATTTGCGTGGCCTGTTGCACGATGCATTAGAGTTTCGAGAAAGATATACCCAAAGAAGCAATACGATTGATTACGGAGGAGGGCCAGAGGCTTGCGCGTGTGTTTAGAGAGAAGAGACCTTGGCCCCCCTGCTTGGTTGGACATGTACGATAGAAGCGGAAGAGGCGGGTCTCAGTCCCGCAGGTCAATAATTGGACCCCCATTGGCACATACATCTTGCCCATCAGGCTCCCTTTTCGTGTGACATGCGGCTAAACGCATGGTGCTAATGAATATGCAGCTACGTGTTATTGTAGCAAACATCAGTCACCAAGGTAAGAAGCGACGAAGCTTGAACTTGTTGGGAAAGGGTTGTGGAAGAATCAGGTAAGCGCAGCTGCAATCTAATGGGAGTTTTCTCCCCGCCTCGCATAGTAATCCTCCATTGGACGTCCAGGTCGAGCTTCCGGTTGCAACCAGCATGGAGCCAGCGCAGAATCTCCTCCTTCTCCTCGTCCTCGAGGCGGCGACGCGCAAAGGTCCCCCGGAACCGACGCATCAGCTCGCCAAACTGAGCCCGCCCTGTCTGCCGCCACTCTTAGCTGACAAACGCAGTTGTGAGGGCAAAGCTCGCTCCTCTTCTCCTGTGTCGTGAAGCACGCCACTTGATTGAGGAAGCCATGGTCTCGAAGCAGAGAGCATCGTTGAGATGCGCACCAAAGACAAGGATGACCCCCTCGTCCACCGCCAGGGTTGTCGGCGCCGCCACGGAGCACCACCACAGTTACCGACACGGCAGTTGTCGTTGCGACGACCAATACGACCGCAACTACCACCACGCGACACCCACGGGTTCGACCACGGCCACCACGTTGACCACCGCCTCGATACCCGTCGCGGTTGCCGGCGACCTGACGAGGAAGGCCGCCCGGGGATCTCCTGGGTGTTGTGTTGGGAGTAAATAACATTCCAACGCCCGCGCCCGCGCCTCTCAAAAGTTGAATCAATTGAGAAAGCGCAGGATGGGAATCCAACCGTGTTCAATGAAGAAATAATAATAATAGATTGCTCTGTATTTTGATATCTACCAGTTCTCCCCCAACCCAAGTACAATCCTCCCACGCTCAGTTTACAATCGGCCCGCTAAATTTTATTACTACACTGAAATGTCCGAAAGGGTATTAAAGTAAAGAAGCGAACAAAAAGGGGGAACGCCCAGCGAAGAAAAAGAAGAAGAAGAAGAAGAAACGCCCCTCTGTGCTCTTATCGTACCGACTCCTACTCCCCCTTCACCTCCGCAACGCACCCCGCCACCACCTCGTACAGCCTCCCCGACTTCATCGACTCGTAGACCTTGGTGACATACATGCCCACACTCGGCGCCTTGGTCTCGTCCCCCATCCCCATCCTCATCCCCATCGTGTCGCCGAGGTCCTCGACGCCCGCCAGCACGTGCGCCTCGTCCAGGAAGGGCACTTGCAGCTCGTGGCGCACGAACTCGTACATGCGCTTCGCCGCGTTCCCGAGCAGCATCGCCGTGTTGGGGTTGGTCTGGGTATCGGTCACGTCGTCCGTCTTCAGGAGTGCCATGGCCCGCAGGTCCAGCGCCTGGCACAGCGCCACGAGGTGCGCCGCCGCCATCTGCGCCAGCACGTCGGCCGCCGTCAGCGTGTACCGCGCGCTCACGAGCGCCATGCTGTTGAGGCCCTGGTTGCCCATCTCGGCCGTCATGACGTGGGTCCCGACCGGGTTGGCCAGAAACCCGAGCTCGCTGACGAGGGCCGCGATCATAATGTCGACGCCCTTAAACAGGAACGAGCGCGCGGGTCCATCCTTCGGGGCACATAGGTTGGGCGGCAAGCCCCGATTGGTGGCCGGGTTGATAAGCTCGGTGCACTGCGCGAACAGCATACGCCCCATTCCCTGCAGGTCCTGACGCAGCTTCTCGACGGCCGAGGTGATGGCACGGGCCTGGAAGTTGCCGCCGTGGTGGATCTGCCCGCCGGGGACCGAGGTGTCGATCAGGGGGTTATCGGTCACGCTGTTGAGTTCGACGGTGATCTGCGAGAAAGCCAGCTGGAGGTTCTCTAGGATAGGGCCCATCCACTGCGACGCCGTGCGGATCGAGTAGCGGTCCTGGCACAGTTCGCCCGAGTTGGGTGTCAGGTGGGACGTCGCCAGCTTGGAGCCGGACAGGAAGGAGTAGATGTTACGGGCACTATCGATTTGGCCCGGGTGGGGGCGTGCTTTGGCGATGAAGGGATGGAAGGAGTCGGCGCTGCCGGTTAGCGCCTCGACGCTCATGGCCGTGAGCACTTGGCTGAGCGCGGCCAGGTTCATGGACTCGTGCAGCGCCAGCGCGGCCACACCGGCAGAGACGGCGGTCCCGTTCACGATGGCGAGTCCCTCTTTCGGGGCAATGGTGATGGGAGTAATCGAGGCGTTGGCCAGGGCCACGTCGGACCGGGTCGGCCTTCGCTCATCATACTCGCTCGTGCGAGATCCCGCAAAGACCATGGCAGACGGCTTGCCCTGCATCACCGCGCCGACGTAGCTGAGCGGGCTCAGGTCTCCCGAGGCCGAGATGGACCCACGCAGCGGAATGCAAGGCACCACATCCTTGTTCAGGAGTACCACCAGGGTGTCGGCCAGGGTGACACGGATCCCGGACGCACCCCCGGCCAGCGAGTTGAGCCGCACCAGCATGGCCGCCCGAGCCCACGACTCGGGCATACACGTGGACGTCATCGGGTTGTCGAGGGGCAATATGATGCGGGGTCTCCGTTGGTTATGTGTCGCTAGCACTTCTTTGACTGGTTCAGGGGTAATCTCCCGTGTCCACGAAACGGCTTCAAGGACAGGAGATAACCCAGCCTCGGAGAGAATGAGCTCCCCGACAGCCAGTGTGTGTCGGCGATTGACCAGTTTTGCATCACCAATGGTCTCGTTCAGTGAGAGTCTTGACTTAGTCTTGCCAATATCGTGCAATGGGTCGCTTTCAAGAGAGATTTCAGTCCCATTGGGAGACTCGACCTCGTCGCTGTCTGTGTCGCTAGTATCGTTGCTGGTACCATGGCTGCTCCCGACACTGAGCAGGCTGCTAGTGTCACTGCCGGTGTCGTTGTGGAGGTCGTTGTGAATGTCGTCAATCATCTGCGGGCTCTCGTCTCCAGGACGAATGATGCCGCTCCCCATCGATAAGACACCGCACATCTGCATGCTGAATAAGGTTTGCTGCAGTCCCAGTGTGTCAGCCGACCGCGCGTCAGCACTACCACCGAATCCCGTGTTGACGCCGTAGATGACATGGCCTTGTCTCAGCTTGTCGAGCACCACGTCGCTGCAGCGCGCGATGGCCTCCACCGCCTCGGGGCTGAGCTCGACCTGGGCCAAGTGTCGGGACACCGCGACCACGTCAGCTACCGAGAGATCATAACTGCTGACGGATACGGCATCAGTGTCGGGCCTGGTTTCCAGTCGACGCCAGTGCTCAAGAAACAACTCGGTGAAGGTATGGGAAAACATCGTTTTGTCTTGGTCTTGGGAGATGTTTCTGAGACTGCTTCAAGATGGGGCAGGAATGTTGACTCGTTGACACTATTACAAAGGAACAACACTACAAAGGATGGGCGCAAGTCTTGAGGATCGTCTTTATATATCATGTCCCTCCCTCCCTTCGCGGAGGAGGAGAACACCTGGTCCCAGCTGACTGATGCTGGTCAGAGGGGCAAGGTCGCTCGGAACACCAGCCGGGGAAATGATAGCCTCTGGTGGTACTGCAGAACGAGGCCAAGACAGGGTTTCATCGCTGCCCGAAACTTTTCCCATCCGCGTACGTTATCCCTCTCCTAGGCCGTCACTTGACGGGCGATCCGACATGGGGGCTGAAGGTAATATGCGCGGGATTTGTCAATCTCTCACAACACCATGAATAGGTAGATTGTCTGTTACCCGCCCGAGTCTAGATAAAGTCGCAAGGGAGGCCATATGGCGGCTCTGGGAAGTGATGACCTTGGCAGGTGTTGTGCTACGGTTACTGTGTCCACTCGTGTCTTGAACTTACTGTGCTGGCTCTAAATCAGCTGTCAAGACCCCTGCAGCCATGCCGCGCTAGATTCCGTCCAGAAACCCGGTGCACTGGCCATGGCTATTCCCTTATGGGATTGCCACCAATACTTGATATTGTCCCCCAGCAGAGCATATACTTAATCCCTGCATCGTTCAAGATAGGTATACGAATGAGCATATGAAATGAATGTATTGGAGATCATTGCATCGCTAAACCAGATGATTAACATAGTCAACGCATCAGCCGCAAAGTGGGTGTTTTCGCGCACCAAAGGGCCGCGTTGCTATCAGGTGGGGAAATGTGCAAGGATAGCTGCACCAATTCCATCTGAAAATGGTTAAGCATATAAAGAAGGTTACTTTAAGCAATGCACGCACCTCGCCCTCGCCAGCTGTTGCCAGACCACAGTAGGTTTTGACACGGTAGAGACCCGAGCTGCGACACTAGTTCTTCTTGGCAGGTGCCTATACTGACTAGCCCTGGGCAGGATGCAAGGGACGAACATTCTTGGGAATTCTGGCAGGTCGTCCCTGACATACTAGTCTTCTACCATGTGGCGACCGACGAAACCTTCGGGTTTGCCTACAACATCGGCGGGCACCACCGTTGGGGCCATTAGCGACCAAGGGGCAGCCGTCGACAGCCACGGGACGAGGGCGAGAATAGCATCGAATTTCCTTCTGCTTTCACCATCTCCGGTGTTTCCGTGCCTAGGCGCCCGCCCAGCTTCGTTCTATGCAGTTCGCCCACCAATCGCAACGAGAGGCCGAGTCTAGATCCTGCCATGTAAAGATTGACAGGACGGGAAAGGCGTCTTCCTTGCTTCTAACAATCGCAACGATGAGAAACCCCCAAAATAAGAACGAGTGGCCCGTGGTACAGATCTCAGTGACACAGGGGAATCGAAACCCATCGAAGACCAGGTTAATCGTACCGTGACTGGCATGCTTGCTTAGCTAAGAGAGCTAAGAGAAACCTGCATGAACTATTCCGTCCTCGTGGTCGGCGTTGTCCGCAGGGATGAACAGGGCCTCCCTTTGCTCGCGGCGCCCACTCCTTGGGTCTGGGCGAGGACGACGGCGCCACCGACCTGAGATGTGATAAGGGGGCTTGAGCGCCGTTAGACCATTTCTCCCTTCTCTTCAAACGGTTTGATACCTCTTGGCTGAGAGACTAGACTAGAGTGTTCTTTCCCTCTTTTCGCCACCATTCGGAAACTCGGAAGGCCTCGAAGGCATATTGAACTACCTCATCCCTTCAGACAAACATGGGTGACGACGAGCTTGGTGAGATTGGTGGCGTACTTCGCCGTTTTACCGGCTCAACTGCTGGTTTGCTGCCTCTAGTTTCCTCAAACTGACGAACTACCAAGAAAGGGGTTGAGAGACGCCTCCATTTGGAATTATCCAACATGAAAATCGGCTCTCGCGGTAATGACAGGGCAGTCGTTGGTGTGGACTATCAATGCAAGACCGTTGCATGTCTTGAGAAAAACGGCGTTCTCTGCACGCTCTACAATATATCGACTGGCTGACGTCTTGCTCGGGGGTGAAGAACGACGATGAGATTTGATACCGGCGACGTCGGCCGGGTATCCACATCAATGCAATCGAAGATGGTGGACCGGCGTATTCGCAACGTTATACTCCTCTCTTGCATCGCTTGTGTGGGAGGCGCAGGTGTATAAGGCCAACCAAGACCGTCCTTTGCCGATGGATCTGCTTATAATCTGGCTTTGTCTGTCAAGTCGATGGCATGCAGACGCTAGAGAATAGGGTTTCTCAAAAGCAGTAGTAGCGTGCAGTGTTGCGAGAGGTGCCAACCGCGGGGGCTAAGATCGTGCCTAATATAGTATAGCGATTTGCTGATCCACTTGCCGAGTGGATGATGCATATGCAGCGTATCCCCCAAGTTCCCTATTAGACACCGTCGGCATAGCTGATGCTCCAATGAATCATTATGGTGCGGGGGACATTGATATGTCGAGCGACTTCATGTTACAATATTGAGCTTATACCAGCCTACCTCAGAATTTCCTATCACCATTTGGATACATCAGTTTGTGTGAACATATCAACCCAGTATATCCCATGGCTGAACCAGGAGCCGAAACGCATTATTCTGTGCCGAAAGAAGCGGATTCGCTTTTCCGAGCAGGGGTTTTGGGGAACCCCTTGATCGCGAAGAACTTACCGGCCGGTGCCGACGAAGCATCCAAGAGCATCCGGTTCGAAGGCAGCGATGAGCCGAGCCTGGCCGTCAACTGGCGGTTCGCCGAGAGCATCGCCGCCCTCAAGGCCTACGAGGCCACCGTCATCAATGTGCTGCTTCAGAGGAAGTATGGAGTGGAGAGGCCCGCTGAGGTCGTGATCAACACGTAAGTAGCTACTACATCTGTCAAACTCAAGCATGATTTCATATTGCGAACAACCAAGACACAAGTCCCTACCAACGGCAGGGGAACAGTGACCATGCTCAGCTGTTCATCATGTCGGCGCTGCTGTGGACTATAGATCCGGACGGTGAGTGACTTTTAGTATCCATGCGTTTCTATCCTGGCAGTGACTACTCCCCAGCCCCAATGCTTGTTCCTCATCATTCCAGTGTGTTATTCAAGATGTTGCCTTTGTTTCCTCCTAGGACCATGGTAACTCCCAAATGAACAAATACTGACGCCCAGAGCCAATAGGTGATAATTTGAAGCCGGGCTCCTTTTCGCCGAGCGCATATCAACGCTTGGCGGAGTATTTCCCGGACTGGGATAAGCATCAAGCGAACACCCCTTATCGTGGGGCGGTTACGAACATATACAAGACCAAGGATGATCGGTATTTCCATCTTCACGGTAAGTCAATATTCAAAAGGGTTACTTATATCGATATATCTCCATTAGATGCTAGCATGGAAATATAGGATCAATGAACCCGGGCATCAGTAAGTGAAGTTGTCTTGCGTCAACCCGGTCGAGACACTGACAACAGCCATATAGTGCTGGAGGCCTTGGGCCTACCCCAAAACCAAGACCTCACCAAACTGGAAGAAGCCTGGCCCATCCTTCAAGATGTCATTGCAAAGTACACCGCCGCCGAGATCCAGTCCCTCGCCCTCGCCCACCGGCAAGCGGGCACCATCTGCTGAACCATCGACGAGTTCAAAGCCAGCGAGCACGGCAAGGCCAACGCGGACGTCGGTCTCTTCGAGATCGAACACCACCCGGACCCGACGAACCAACCGCCCGCCTGGTGGCCCAACCCTACCAACCCCCACTCCTCCATCCCCACCCACCGTCCCCTCGCGGGCCTGAAAGTCGTTGACTTGACCCGCGTCATCGCCGGCCCGGCCGTGTCGCGCGGCCTCGCCGAGCTCGGCGCCAGCGTCATGCGCATTACGGCGCCGCACCTGACCGACATGTCGGCGCTGCACCCGGACCTGAACCACGGGAAGTGGAACGCGTGCCTGGACCTGCGCACTGAGGAGGGCCGCAAGGCGCTGCGGGACCTCGTCATGGGCGCCGATGTCCTTTTGCAGGGGTACCGCCCGGGGGTGCTGGACAAGTACGGGTTCGGCGAGAAGGACGTGCTGGAGATGGGCAGAGAGCGGGGACGTGGTATCGTCTATTGCGGGGAGAACTGTTACGGGTGGCAGGGGCCTTGGATGGAGAGGTCGGGGTGGCAGCAGATTAGCGATGCGGTGAGTTGTTGCTCCTAGTTCCGCAGATCGACGTGGTACTAATGTGTGTGCGTGTGCTTTTAGTGTTGCGGTGTCTCGTATGAGTTTGGCCGCGCGATGGGCAACGATGAGCCGGTGACGCCCGTCTTCCCCAACTCGGATTACTGGTAAGCCATGGTACTGTGGTGTTTCAGGGGGATGTTACACTTATACTGATATACTGGGTAGTACTGGCGTTGCGGGTGTTGTGGGCATCATCACAGCGTTGCTGGGACGAGCCGAGGAAGGGGGCTCGTACACCGTCAAGGTAAGTCTCTCGAACCTACCCCAAACATAACCCGAAAGGTCCTGTACACCATCATCTAACCGACACCCAACGCAGATCGCGTTGAACTACTACTCCCAATGGCTAGTCAACAGCGCCGGGACCTACCCGCCCGCCGTCTGGGCCGACCTCTGGCAGCGCAACGGCTCCCCCGTGTTCCGACACCACCACCCGATGCAGTACCTCCTCCCGCGGACGCTGGCCCTGGTCGCCCAGAACAGCGGCAAGAAGCTGTTCCGGCCCGAGTTCTTCACGCAGTACCGCGTCAAGTCGATCGACAAGGACATACGCATCGTCGCGCCCGTGCTTCGCTACCCCAACGGCGAGGTCAAGCCCGGGTTCGACATCGGCACGCGTACGAACGGGGTCGACCAGCCGGTGTGGCCGGACGACTTGGGGGTGGAGGTGGTGGGGAAGGATGGGAAGGCGAACTCGAGTCTTTAGGGTTCGGCATAGGAGACAGAAACCAAAGCCCGGCACCCCTTTCTGAAGCCTTTAGCATATCGGCCCTGGTCCAGGCCCATCTTGACGCCGTGTGAACAAGTCAAACGTAATACTCCGTACTCCAGTCACAATTGCTTTCGAAGCAGGGTATGTATGTATGTAAAG
This sequence comes from Apiospora sp. TS-2023a, assembly GCA_038364195.1. Classification (NCBI taxonomy): domain Eukaryota; kingdom Fungi; phylum Ascomycota; class Sordariomycetes; order Amphisphaeriales; family Apiosporaceae; genus Apiospora; species Apiospora sp. TS-2023a. The sequence goes on from JAQQWQ010000008.1 coordinate 677,061, forward strand.
TGTGAACAGTCTATTGTGTACCTAGATTCGCCTTGCAAAAGCAAAAAAGCAGCGTACCAAAACAAGGCGAAGCCGTCGTCCCTCTTCGGCCCTTGGCCCCGGGGAAATGCAATGAATTCAACCACAACCCACCCCAAGATCGCTGTGCCATGCTTCCAAGCAAAATATCAGATTAAAAAAAAACCACGAGAATCAAGTGCACTTGAACACGTGCAAGATCCACAACCCCTTTCCTAATGACGCCAAACAATAATAGTAGTAGTAATAGTATGTATGAAGGCAGGCAGGCAGACATCATGCAATGGCAACAACACCTGAAACAAGTATCAAACGATGAATCAACACCCCTCTCTCCTGGTAGGGCGCTTGCTTGCTTACTCACTCCGCCTCAAGGCACGTAGATCCGCGAGAAGCTGATAACGTCCCGCCGGCAACAGACGCACTTGTCAAAGTTGTTCATAGCCAACGAGACACGGCATTCGTCGCACAGGCTGAGACAGCGGCAAGGCCAGACGATAACGGTGCGCGGCGAGCTGTGGCAGACGACGCACTGGGGTCCATTGTCACCCAGCCCCGCCCACGAGCCTGTGTTCTCGAGGCCTCCTTCAAGTTGCGGTTGCTGACCTGCGTCTTGAGAAGAGAATCTCTGAGAACGTCGCGAGATGATGAGCTGTTCCAGTAACTCGGCCTCCTCGTCGGGCGTGAGCTTCTGGTTCGTTCGACGCCCTCCCGTAGTGGAGGTCAGTAGACGAGTACGTGCCGCGGCCTGCTGGCGGGCGTATTGCGAACGTGTCATGATTCGGTCGCTGCCGAGATGTGCGGCCAGAGTATGAGCCTCTTGCCGATCCTCGGGAGATTGAGGGTGGAGCAGTCGAGCCAACTGATCTACCGGCAGGGGCTGGTCAAATGGTGTCGACTCGCGAGAGGCAAATGGCGACGACTGCGTTGGGGTGCGTTGGCCATCGTCAAGCTTGTCATCTTCGTCCTCCCAAGGATCCCGGTTTTCGTCTTGGTCCACTTCGCTTCCAGCAACGCTGTAAATCATGCTGGTAGTGTCCCAGTCATCCGCATCCTCTGCCGGCTCCCAGTCGCCACTTGTATCTGCCGAGCCCCAGAGTTCACCAAACGTCCACGAGGTATATAGGTGCTTATCTATATCCCTTTCCGGAATGTTGGCCGTCTCTGGAGCCATCTTCAGCCGCCGACGGACTGCTGCTTCGACATCGACTCGTTCGTCATTACGAAGAGCTGAGCCGGAACTTCGTCCGCTAGCACGGGCAAGTGTGTTCGCATCCCCAGTTTGTCTCTCGTCCTTCTTTCCTGTGCTGTGGAGGCGTGTCAGCCAGACCAACAGACCAGGCTGAGCCGTGATCCCAACTCGCGCCAGCGCTTTGAGTGCAATCAATGCCATCCAGCGTAAGACCAAACGCCATATGTTAATCAAGAACTCCAATGCTAGCAGCCAGCGTGAACTACGCTCGGCCGCACCGACGCCATCCCTCGCCCGCTTGTCTCCGACCTTGGATTTGGGCAACTTCTGTGCTGCTCTTTCTCTTGCATATCCACTCGATGCCCCGATCTCGTTGTCTTTGATGGGCACAAGGCTGATTGTGCCTCCCAGGTCATATGGCGTGTCACCCATGTTTGGGCCAGTCCACTGCATCCGGAACCTTTCCAGCTCCCGGAACCTCTGTTCTTCCAACCACGTATGCTGCTTCAAGGTGACTCCTCGGTCTTCGTTCAAATAGACGGCTTCGCTGGCCATTGTGATTATACTGAATCCAGTTCGAAGAAGAGCAGTGTAGAAGTCCATCTCCCAAGATATCCGGATATCAGAGAACGAGATGTTAGCTTGCATGTTATTGTGCGCATTCATCAGTCGCTGACGGAAGGATAACCGCTCTGCGCCTTCTGTCCCAGGGGGCGGCGCCAGAGCCGAGAGGGTAAGAGCCAGAGCGTAGATGATGGAGCACATCATGATGCCCGCGAACACCAATACGTGAGGAATGAAGCCGATAATGCAGACCGTAGGGAATCTGAAGAGACCCATGCTAGCGGGGTCATCAAAGGAGAAGCGGTAGACCTCTACCACAATACTTGACATGAAGCCAAGCGCCCTGTATTCGGTGTTAGTTATCAATCGATCGAAGGATTAACCATATGGGAGGTAGCGAAAGTTGCCAGCGTAAATTAAACAGCCAAGCACCGAAAGCAAGCAAATTTATAGAAAAGCAACAAACAGGGGAAGACCTACCAGAAACCTGTGCTGATGAGACGAAACCTGCCCTGAAGATTGAAGACGCCCAGAATGTGACTTGTAACATGGCCCATGGAGGACAAGAAAGCCACAAAGAGCACTTCAGGGGCAGTGTTGACCCGTCTCATGATCATGGACCTGGAAATCGCAAGGTTCGGACCAGAACTCTGCTGGAAAGTGACGTTTGAAGAGGTCGTGCCGCCAAAAAGACCCCAGCCCAGTTGGTTGCTGATGGCAGCGTCAGCCTCGGCGAATGCCAGCGAATGTTCAAATAGGGTCATGCCCGTCTCGACGGCGACTGCTCTCCCCTGTACGGCGCACGAGATCGTTTCCACGAAATGGCTAAGACAGAGAGTGCCAAATAGAGGCCAAAGCAGTGGCAATGACCCTTGCAACTCCGCCGGTACAACAGACTCGGTTTTGGGGACCATGTTGACAGCCCGGCAGGAGTCTAGGTCGGATGCACCGAGTAGCAGCGTGGAGCTGACAGTGTGAAGATATCCTCCGGCATATGCAAACATGAGGTCGGAGTTCTTGGTACTATTACCCCAACGCATTTCGGCAAAATTGGGGGAGGTCTGGCATTGTATCGACTGTAGGATGCCTGTCGCTTGGTAGAGGAATAGGGCAATCGGTAGGATTCGGAGCATCAGGCGTATCGGCCAGTGCAGGCGCAATCGGCGCCGGGAGGCTGCGAAGATATGGGTTCGATTGAGGACGATGGCCATGGCAATGCAGCAGAGCGCCCATTTGCTCGTCATGTAGCTGATTATGCTGCCCAGTCCCTTAGTACTCTCAGCACTGAACCGCGAGGCAAAAGCCGCAGGGTCCTGGTGCATTTCCTCGTCCATGACCGCGCCGGCGGCGGATGCAGCGGCCGCCGCGGCTTCGTGTAACGTCGACGACGCCATGGCCTGGATGGTCTCGGTGGCGCCGTGGAAGTAATTGGCGGCTACCGTCGCATCGGGGATCATTTGTTGGCCAAAGGTCGCGTGGCCGCCGTCGACGACTCCGGGGGCGGCCTCGTGGAAGGGGATGATGGAGCCGAGCTTCGTGAGCATGCGAGGTCCCGCTAGCAGCAGGTCTTCGATGGACGGGGCATAACGTGTAATGTTGAGGTGCTGTGCTGTCCAGAGGGAGAAATTGGACCACATCCAGGCGCTGGAATTGTCAAAAGCTGTCGGCGATGGTACAGCAGCGCCCGGGCTGGCCATGCTGCTGTGCTGGCTGAGCGGTGTTCCGATGTCTGACATGTGCCGAGGTGGCCGGTGGAGGAAAGTAGGGATCACGCGCGTATGGATGGCAGGAGTGCTATGCAGGTCGCGACAGGTATGGGACATGCATTGTCGCCCAAATGTTTAGGCTGTGACGAGAGGCGGACGCTGTTGGTCCTGGTTGCCCACTATCACCAAGTGTGGTGCCTAATGAATGGCATTTACTTCGTCATGGGAAGAAAGGATTGCGTTGCTCTGTATGTACAAGTCAAGTAAGTGTCCGTAAGCTGTTAGGTAACTTCTGGAGTTGGCATGTCATGGTTCAGGAGGGAGCTGATGGTGGGCTGACTACGCCGATACAGGTACATTAGCCTTCGCCGGCCCGAGCTCCGTTCAACTTTCAAGCATCCCCCAAACAGACTACAGCTAGGTTCAGGTAACAGATACGAACACTGCTGCAGTAACATCCTGCATGATTGTTTCTTTCTACTGCCGTTTATTGTGTTTTTCTCTCAACGGTGTTCAATCTTGCTCTTAAATGCTGCAAATAGAGCATTGAGACAAGGGTGGATGACGTATTTGTAGGGGAGCGTTGCAGTGGATTGAGACATGTGATTTGCTAAGTTGAGACTGGCAAACTCGAACTTATGGATTTCACATGAAGTAGTACAATGCAAAGATTGGCGTGCATTGAAGCATTGCGCGCTTCATAGATACGCTGGTATAGATATGTGTAGCTAGCTACAGGGAAGGTTGATATGCAGTCTGATCGATAGCTGCATTACCTCAAGAATATCCCATCGCATGTAGCAGCGCGGTAATATCAGCTCTACCAAGCCTACATTCCCTGTTAAAGGGCATAGGGTATTATACCATCCTGTCTTTTGTTCGACTGTATTCCTCACTTGTTGGCAGTAAGGGCCACCACTTGCCCTCGGTGTCGGCTATCTTGGGCATCATTCATGGTACAATGGCCTGGTTGAGAGTGAGCTGGTGGTATCTAGTATTCCAGGATAGGTCGCCCCTAGGCGATTCACTACAACCGTGTACGGCGACTGGCCGCAAAACGAATGCTAGTTTATCTCCCAGCGACACGGCCAGGGATTCGACATGCTGCATCGTCAGATTTTGCGATTTCAAGAAATTCCTTGGCCCTTTCTGACGGTCTCGTTCAATTCCTGAACAATGACGCGGTTGGCACACCGGCAAGCCACCAGACTCTTCTCCATGAGTTTGTCGTAGACCATCATGTCCGCTCCAGGTAGCCGGCCTTTAAACCACATGTTTGTGATCTCGTCTCTGGTCGGCAAATAGGCAACGCAACAAGCAGCAAGAATACTACCGTGCTCTGCAACGATAGGGTCCATGACAATGGTGGGAGCTGTCTTATCGTCCTTGCATACCAGGGCTGCTACTCCGCCAGCAACAGTGTCGACACAATCTATGCCGGCATCGGCAATCGCAGCAGACGCAACGGTAATGCAGCCGCTGAGTACGTTCATCATGTCCCAGCCTTCATCATCCTTTTGGCTCTCGGGGAGTCCCGGTCTTGGTCGCCCTCCACAACAGTAACAATGATATCGACACCACTTTTAGGCCATCGGTCGGCGATGATGGCTCCCCGAAGAGCAGTCTCTAGATGTACACCGAGATCCCTCTCGCTCGAGTCCCGGAGATAGCCGCGTCTTTGCCTCGTTGCGAACGGTGCGTATTTGACGTGTGTGGTAAGAATGATGTGGGGTGAGAAAGGCGCAGATCTCGGGAGCGCCCTGGGGCCATGAACGGTACATGACAGCTTTAAGCTGGTGTTTCCGGGTCTCTTCGGGTTGGGGTTCTCGAGCTCTAGGTAGGCGGATCCGGAGGCCGAGGGTGTAATGCCGGTCTTCAGGACTACAATGTTTGGTCAGCCCTTTGCTTCCCGCGTGGCAGGCCAGGAGCACTCATTTGCTGCCACCACCCAAGCACTGTTCGACTTACAAATCTTTCGGATGGCGTCGCGAGTCTTAGCAGCAGCCGGTGCTGCAGGTTTGTCAAAGATCGGAGGCGTCGTGGCCCCAACTGGGCCGTTTATTCGTCTTCGGTCGGCCATGGCTGTTGCTTCAAATCAGAGAAATGTGAGCTTTTGGGGGTATCGCAATCGCCAGAACCCAAAAATTCAATCCACACCCAAAGTTCCATTCCGTCACGGGTGGACTGCGCGCGCGACCTGCAGCTGCGGCTGGTTAAATTGCCCCACCACGGAATTCAGTCCATTCAGCCAGCTTATGCACAGACCCCACTATCCTACCCACTCACGACTACTTCTTGAAATTTTTCTGGCTGCAGTATGTTTTCGTCTTCTTTGATTCCTCACAACTTTCCTCTTCATTTCAATTCCTTTCCCATCTCCAACCAGAGAACGCAATATGCCCAGCCAGCGACAGTCCGACTACCAGTCTACCAATTGAATGTGCTTCAAAGAATATGAAGGTCACAGGAAATGCTCAGGCTGACATGACCGACCAGCATTTTCCTGGAGACCAGGTGCTAAGATGGCGGCTGTTTGGGCTTCATGCTCAAGGTCTGGCTGGGCCATTCGTTATTGAGAGCTGGGCTTGGGGCCTTGAAATGATGGGGGAATGTTGGAGATGATTGATCCCAATCCGCGGTTCATCTTCCATCTGCACGCTAGAATTACTGAGTAAGTTTTACCTTGTCACCTCCCCATCTGCTACTGATGATCTCTTATCCACGTTCTTCGCGATTCTGATGAGCGAACACGAACAACATGCACTACCATCTGAAGCAATGCCTAGCTTTTTCAATTGTCATGATATTCCTGACCTTGCAAGCTAACATTAAACAAGCAACTCTAGGATACAACTTATCATGAAGCTGCTGGCAGCATCATGCCAAATCCGGCTCGACTAACGTACCAAGTACCGTATGTACCACCTTTTTGCCTTTTTTCCCTCTGCACCTCCAATGTCAATGATGAGAACTTTTATTTCAGTTCTGCTTCTGAACAATAATGAAGATACCCCATACCAATTGTCTACTCTCTGACTTCAAACATTGGATTCCCTTTACATATCAGCCTTGCCTTTGCAGTAACGGTTGCTAACATGTCCAAGACTTATAGGTTTATTCAGCAGTCATTTGTCACGTCGCTTCTTTATTTGATACGGTAAGCTCGCCTCCGCCTCCAACTCTGCCCAACCGACATTTCATGATGAGAACTGTTTATCCATTCAACTATCTCACGACGAGCCGAGCTGGTTCTTCCGTACCCGAGACTTTCCTTCGGGGATGTTGATGATGGGTTGTGGAGTTGCTCATTACGTAATTCCGCTTTAGTGCTCATGATGTTTGTCGTCCCGTCTTGGGGCGCAGATATCGAGAGCCGGCTCTCGTGAATGAGTAAACTGGTTTACTGAACCAAAAACACCCCAACGACTTATCTGTCTCCTGTGTATGTTTGGGTGCATAGCGCTGACATGTCGATAATAGATCTGGTTCGTACCATCTGAGTGGCATCTTGCATGCTTCAAATGAATGCATACTCGTGACTATATAGAAACTTTATTCAATATAATGTTTTACGTTCTCCAAAACTTGATCTTGCTATTTATCTGATATGTGCAATGCAGGGGGCAATGCGAGACGGGTGTGGCAATGCGACGCAGCTCCCTAATACGTGTGCCTCGCTAGCAGACAGAAAATTAAACTAGTCAACCCTCTAATAATTAACCAATGTTTTATATATGCACTAAGTCGCCGCATTCTCTTCTTTAAAAATATTAAAAAATATCTTTTAACGTAGAATTAGCAGCTTTATTTACTTAGCATTTTCTCAGATTTTTAAATATTTATGTTATCGAGTTGATTGCTGGAATTGCTGCTTTGCTGCATTGAGCTGTATGGGAGGGTTGACTAGTTTAATTTTCTGTCTGCTAGCCTCGACCTACAACTTGGCGTTCAAGCTGTCAATTCAATCGTTCGATACTGCAAGCCGTACATATTCACATGCTGTTCGACTCTCACTGGCTCAATGGTTACTGGATGCTGGGGTAACAAGTTGCATTCACTGTGGACCAGGCTGACCGGTGCGAAACGGGTTCTGACTGATCAAGTTTTTCAAGGGACACGGAGCTTGGGAGGCGGGAGGCGGCAGGCGGCTCTGAGCGCTGGGCTTGCTAGGCTTGGCGCGCTTGGCTGGTTCGAGACCAATCATTCGTGGGGGCATGGCAAGGCTGGGCAGGGAGAATTTGCGGCCGGGTGAAGTCGGGGAAGCACAGCATTGATTGTTACCCACCCCGGCGCATTCCGGTCATACGATGGCGAGCTGATTCCTGGCCTGAATGAGCTGTCCGACGGAAATCGCCCAGCACCCTGGCTCGCCTCGAGCCCCCCACGGCGGGAGAAATTCTAGCTGGCCAACGCAGGTCGTTTTACGATCCCTAGCTGTAACCATGACCTTGCCAAGTCGCGAGAAAGACTCGGGGAAGGGGGAGTGTCACGGGCGCCTCGCATTCTGCGCATCAGTCAATTTTCTGGTAGTGTAACAGGGCAAATCAGGCCATGGTTTGATTACTCTGACAAAGGTCTTCGTCGGGGGCCGTTCCAAGAGAAGATGGCAGATCCGTCTAGCACGTATATAGAGCATGCCAATAGACCCCGTTGAAGTTGTTCGAATCTCGCTTTCCATCCCCAGATCTCACATCAAGAATAGCACCGACATACCGAGTACTACCAGTATTGGTATATCCACACACTTACACAACATCCCACATCACACCCACCACCATTAAGGTTTCAACGTACCACCACCAAAACAGTCATACATCAATCATGGCCTTCCGATCCACACTCAGAAATCAAGACGACTTCACCACCCAAAAGGGTATCTCCAACCTCGTCGCTGTCGCCAACGACGACGACCTCTTGGACTTCTTGTACGTCGACGGTCACCACCACCATGCCGACAGCAGCAAGATCATCATCAACCACGTCATCGAGCCCCTCGATGAGGCCGACCTGACCCCCTTCTCCAACCCTTCCACGGGCGCTCACACCCCTGAACATGAGCATGATGAGGACGCCATCCTGAGCGACATCCCCTCCGAAAGCGAGGAGGACTTCGAGATCCCGCCTAGCCCCCCGACGCCCCAGCGCAAACACCGGGGCGCCACTTCGGTCGGCGAGGACGACTTCGAGTTCCCCGTGTTCCTAGGCCGCCAGGATGTCGAGTCCCCTGTAGCCTCTCAACCCTCTGCCACCCGGCCCCCCTTCCAGCGGGCCGACGCCTCCCAGTCTGTGACGGCCAAGAAGACTGTCCAGTTCCACGAGCCCGACGTGCCTGCCGATCACCACCTCGTCTCCGTCGACGGGCCCGTCATGTCCTGGTGGCCGGCGCCCATCGACACCCTCGAGTACGACTGGGTGGTCAAGAGCCAGCAGGCCGCCGAGGAAGAGAAGAAGCGACAGCAGCAGGAGCAGCAGATGCGCGTGGCCAAGAAGGTCAAGACCGTCGCCGTCGAGAGCCACGTCGCCGACCTCGAGGGACCCCTCATGGCTTGGTGGCCCGCGCCCGCCGAGCTGCTCGAGTACGACTGGTTCGAGCGCTTCTACGAATAGAGCCACTCTACTTGACTCATTTCTTCACTTGCTCAAAACTACAGAACGTTTTGAGACGGATTTTATGACTGCTCATGGAGACTTTGAATATGCATTACATTCGGAGTTTCTATCAGCGGGATCGCATTTGCATTGTATCTATTATCATTGGGACATTTGGGCGTTTTAGGGGATAACGGACGGAACACTGGCGTTCAGGATCAACAAAACGGTATCATGGGATAAGGTGTTCATTGAAAGGGTTTTGGTCAGCAGCATAACTTGGTGGGCAATACTCAGGCATTGGAGCATTTGTACATGATACCGCCACCGCATCATCATCTTGCGGGAAGTAAATACAGGAATAATTATTACCTCTCTTCACATACAAGAATCATCTCTCGCATTTTCACCGTGAATAGCTTCCAACTGGGCTCTCAGAACTCAGCCTCATTTCTCTGTAGGTCTTGACTACTTGTTGATCTGAAAAATCATCGCCACTGAGTAACAACGGTACCAATAGTCTCATCAAACCATGTGTCCTCAGACCACCGATGATAGGTATACCAACATCACTTAACCTCTGGAGCTACTACATGATGAAACCAGCCACCATATTTCGCAGCTATCATTCACGTCTCAGCAAAAGATTTCATTCACTATGGCAGGCATGTAAGTTCGCCTCTTTTTGTGTTTACAGCTCTCTTGAAGCGAGCATGTTGGATGAACGAAAGGCCACGTAGGTTTCTGTCGATGTTTACTGCAGGCTGGCAGCCAAGCCAAAAAGTTGTGCCCCGGACACTTGAACACCCCACGACCCATCATCCCGCAAGTCCATCCCGCACCCATTAGCCGCCCTGCTCCACGAAGTGCCCACTGTGGATAAGCATAAATATGCATTGGAACTGTACGTGATCAAGATGGATGGAGACTTTCCTTTTCCCGCATTTCCAGGGCGTTTCGTGGGGTCGAGATGGGCGCATCTTCAAAATGACCCGACAACATGCCATAATCTGGCAATGAACGGTCCAAACTCGACTTCCGCGACAAGGCAGGGTGCCCAACTGACCTTCGTATAAACATCACCCCCGTTCGCTTCTGCAGTAGCTGTGGATTCTTTTCGCTTTCCCTTCGTCCGCGAAAGGGTGTTGTCATTAGTTGTTCATGTTTTTAGGGCCCAAAGTCCGGCCAACTTCTGGCTGATGTGTGATCGACGATAAGGTGTCTGGGTCATACCATTCCAGGAGGCGGAGTCGCAAATAAGCAAGCAAGCGGTAAATCGCTCGTACGAGCCTGCTACCAATCTGCATGTATCGACGTATTTTGACAACCAGGCAGGTTGGTAGGCATGTAGGTGCAATAGGTTGCGGTAGGTCTTGGAGCAACTATTGGCCCATGTTCGCAGATAGGTAAACTCACTTGGCGCATCTGGCCTGAGCCCGGTGGCAAATCTGCAAATACCTTCCTGCGTGGCTCGAAACAGAAGCTGGAATGTGGTTGTCCCAACTGTGATCTAAAATGAGTCGTACCACCTTTGGGTCAAGAGACGAAGAGCTTGGCGGACGAAAACGATATCGCTGGCTGCGACAGTGACAAAACTTAATTCAGTTCGGTCACTTATGGCGGTCGACGAGGAAAGGGGGTTTCTCTTCAAACGCCAAGGCATTGTTGGTCCTTTTCAAGTTCTCAGGGGTGTCAATGGTATCGACCAACACGTGATAGTAAAACGGCATCTTGGATTATCCTCTCAACATAAACGGTCTGTGTCTATTCTCTATGTGTCAGCCATATCATATCATATGTGTTTACTTCTTGTGCATGACGGTCGCAGCCGCCTGGTGGCTCGGGAAGATAAGCGTATCCGCCACGACCACGTTCTCCCTCCTACCAGCAACAAAGACAACCACCTCGGCAATATCATCAGGCGTGAGAGGTTCGCAGCCCCTGCATTTTGTTAGCACTCGAATTTTGATCAGTGATAGCACTGGTATTACTTACGCGTAGACCGCATCTGCCTTTGACTTATCACCGTAGAACCGAACAACCGAGAACTCCTGCGAAAAACAAGTCAGCTTCCAATACACTTTGCAACAGTGGCCATGGGTCCTCTTACCGTCTCTACTTGACCAGGGTCAATCTCCATGACCCTGACTCTCGTGGCAATGAGCTCTTTCCGCAAGCTATCTGTGAAGCTACGGACAGCGGCCTTGGTCGCGCAGTAGATGCTGCCGCCGATATAAGGTTCCCGACCAGCGATACTTCCAATGTTGATGATATCGCCAGCTCCGCCGTTCGGTCGCTTCAGGAAAATGGGAAGAATGGCTTGCGTCATGTTGATGAGCCCGGTCACATTGGTGTTGAACATGACATTGAGGTCTTCCTCGACGATTTCGGGTGCCTTCGCGACGCCCTTGACTAGACCACTGCACAAAATGGCATATGTTAGCTGAAGTGACTTGATCATTGTTGAGGCATTCTGTTTATCGGGCAACCACCCCGGGGGCCCACGTACGCATTGTTGACGAGCACATCGATCTCTTTGAACTCGGCCGGCAGTCCCTCAACGAAGCCCCGAATCTCTTCGGGCTTGCTCACGTCCAGTTGCACGGGCAGGACCTTGACGCCATCTCCGACCTCCTTGGTGATTTCGGCCGCGATCTCCTTCAGGGAGTCGATTCGTCGCGCCGTGAGGATCAGCTTGAGGTTTTTGGGAGCGGTGCGGGCGAACTCGAAGGCGGTGCTCCGTCCAATGCCAGAAGAGGCGCCAGTAATGACGATGGTCTTGCCTTCGAGGCGTTTCGTTACGGCAGAAGACATGGTGCGTCGAAAGATCGGAGAGCTCCACCCGGGAGATATAAGTCGGGAAGCTTGGTGCGGTCGGGTAAGCCAAAGCTTGGGTCGTGACAGGCAATCGATGGTTTGGATCGCGGTTCGCAGGTGCTTCATGGACGGGAGATACGAGCAGAAAACGGAGGAGAAGAACTGGGTTGGTCTTTCATATAACAACTAAATGGCTGATGCGAGTCAATGGCACCGATGTCGTGATTCGGCTGCGGAGCTGTACTTATGATGCCTTATCGGCAACTCCTCCAAGCAACATTGAAACCCCCACTACCCCGCGCTATCCTGGCTCGGAGTGACGGAACGACAGCAACTTGGATTGCATTGATCCTTCTCAAGAGGATCAATGGTCAATTTGTTCTTGGTAGTTGTTCCTTAGAATTCAGATCTAGAATACGATTGTCCATTGCAAATTCCAAGGCTCAATGGATTCGGAGCTCAACCAGGTGGATAGCTATGCCCTGTCGTCACTGTTCATTGCAGTGAGGTTGCTGGTTATTCCAGGCACCGTATTTCCTGCCAATCACTATTCCATTGCCAGCCAGGGGTTGACAACCAATTATTCCAGAGCCAATTAATCTGTATAACGTGAAAGCCACTAGCAATAAAAATTGGAAGTATTATCACAGCTGATAAAACTCGAAAAGCTCCATTGCGAAGTGATGAAGGCAGCGACTAGATGTTGTAACACGAACAGACAATGGATAAAAAAGAAAAAGGGAGGTTATTGCATCAAGAAATAATGCAAAAAGTTATTTTTCGAAGGTCAATGCGAGAATCGAACTCGCGTCTCGGGAAGAATTGATTTTGATGTTGTCAAAATCCCACGTGCTAACCCCTACACTAATCGACCAATCGTTTTGACGATTGTCCTTCTTTGATTGAGAGAGAAACTGCTTATGATGCACTAAGATGACAAGCCATCAGGCTGGGACCCTCGCAAGCTCCGCCGGCTCAATTGAGCAACCCAAGTAGCATGCCTACTCTGGGAAGGCCAAATTTCGCATTACGGACCTTTTATACAACTCAGTCAGTATCCTCGACATCGACTTGACCGGACCGAAGACCCCAAAGTTCAACAAGCTCCCGGTGGCTGGCTGCCGGTTACAGTCCACGAAGCAAACGCCGAAACGGGCGTTGGCGAACTACGATACATGAGCACTGGCTTCGTCTTGGAGAATCGTGGCTGCGGTGGTCTAGCGAGGTCTTAAGAAAACAGCCATTGTCCGCCAATTGATGTTCGAGTGGTTATCCTCTTGAGCCCGGCGGTTGAAGTCGGGATTACCTACTTCTAGCCTCTAGGCGGGCGGATTGAGATTCGCGCGTGCCTCTCATAAAAGTTCATCTCTTAATACTCCGAGTACGCTTCTCTATGGTCAATGTCTGAATGTATCGCTGCGCACTAGGTAGCCAGTCTAGCCTCGAGGTCCTACGATATCTCCTATTGCGCTCGGAAGTATCTCGAGTACTTTTCGGCGAGGGCCTGAGAGGCAAGGCGTGACTCAACCAGGTTCTAGCCAACATGTTGTTCGTTATCGCCGGCCAAGATGGACTGCGTGCTAGCAAGGCCTGCGGCAATCTGGCTGTATAGCAACTCGATCTCCTCCCAATAATTAATCGGGGTGTGAACTGGCCTGTTAATGCATCGCTATAGGCTCACAGAAGTGGCGTTCCCTTCCGGCGTGCTGCAAATGCGCCGATGGCGACGGCGAATCCAGCTTGATGCTTCATGATCCCCTCTCTCATAAAGCCATCTCGTAGTCCGTTCAATCGTCTTGCCCCCTCGAGATTGCGTGTGGATTCGGTATTCAAAGTTGTATTCTCGCTATCATATTTCTCTCCATCGTAAGCGAATGCTTCCATGTGAGGATTTGCTTCATTCACGTGGTCCAGTCCTCATGCGGACTAACATCGTTGTATACACCTGGTCAGACCCTGGTTACCTCACATCACACGACATAGACGAGCCATAAAGATAGGGAACCTGCGATGGCAACTTTAAAATTGGAAACTCTTCTTCGGGCACATTCTTGTGTCTCCTTGAAAAGTCAACCCACAGCGACCGTCGACTGGCGTATCCTCTTCTCCAACTCCTGTACAGCGACGCGGTTTGAAGAATGCATATCACAGAATGGCTGCAGGGCTTACTTGTTCAATCTTGCGCAGTTTTTTATACTTTACTGCAAACGCTTCCCTCAATATTGAGGTAACCCACGTGACCATCGAAAGTAACTTACCCAGCTGTATTGCAAGCTTAACTTGGTGAACTAGGTAGAAGAACCCCTTGGGTGACCCCAAGCCTACCCACGCATCCCTTATCTTCAGGTCAATCCTTTAAATTGGTGTAGTGGTAATATATAATTGTAGGTGTCTTGTGTAGAGTTTTTCCTCTGTCTTCTAATCCTACCACCCCTCTTCCTAAGTGCCTCGTTACAGGGTCAGTTTCATTATCGTCATGATCCAACGACCGTTTCTTGCTGTCATCAACTTTGTCACGAAGGGCGAACCCGTTCCCAGCTTCATCATGCAAATCGCCGACAGGGCCGACAATGAGAAGCAATCGACCGAACCGCCTCAAGCTGGACAGCGTCGACAAGCACAAAATCCTCCCGAGTCAGGCTGGGTGACCCCGGACTCGGCACCCAGTCAAGCCACAATGGCGGGAATGGCTATAACAGCCGCAGTCCTATGCGTATCCCACCATCGCGCCCAAGAATTGGACTCGTATTATACCACCTGCTTGTTTGTTCTTCTCAAGCTGACAAGCTTGTTTTGGGCTTTCTTCACGTTGGATATGCACGGTGGACTACAGACGCGGTACGAGCCCCCTTTCAAGGGACAAGAATGTCCTCTGGCAGCAGTCTTGGCAGTATGTGCGTCGGTGATTTACCGCCATGGCGAGATTGGCCTGGCCTTCTTTACCTACCAAGCGGAAATGTGGTTTTGGGCTGGATATTGGTTCGAGTGGTGGACGGGAATTATCGCTGCACTATCGTACCTTTTTGGCTGCACGACGCGGAAGGAGAGACCTTTCGTCTTGGAAGACAAGTCGGTTGGCGGATGGTCTTTGTGCGTTGCTAGATTCCTGGTTCGTATTGGAGACATGCTCTGAAGCGATTGAAGCACTGGGGAGCAACCGGACAATAGGAGTCTGAGCTACGAACCTTTCAGGGTTTGCAATGGCAGGCAACTCGTGTCTTCTTGAGGATTGAATCGGACTATGATGATGGGTCCTTGGGTGGCATAGATTGTGTATCTAGCTCAAATAACCTTGTTGTAGACCGAGCTGTGGTGAAGTCAACTTCGCATAGTATCACTGGATCCTGGATAGCCTCAAACCTACATCGCATGTACTCCATGCCAAGGAACCAAAAGAATCACGAAATCTTGTCTTGAGCGTATTGGTTTGATCTTCTCTTTTCACTGGCCGTGCTTCTCTGAACCATTGAGGCCACACCTTTTCCGTGGCCGCAAAGAACCTGTTCCTGTCTTCCCGCAACCAGCACTTTTCTCACACCATCACTTCATACAAGCAACCCTTTGCGACTTCCGCCATGACAACATCCAAAAAGAAGGATGATACCTCGGAAGGGTCGCCGGCGCCTCAGGCTGCCAAATGCCAAGCAGAACCGAACGATCCAGCGTCGTCGTACTCGGCAATCCGAATCACCCGGGCCACCCAAGACGTCACCATGTTCATGGGCTTTATAGCCTCCTCGGTCGCCATATCCCGTTATCATGTACATAATGGGCCCACGGTATCGAGCATCGCTCTCCTCATCCTCCTCAGATGCCTGAACTGGGTTATGGGCGAATATGTTGTCCATAGGCATACGCCCATACACAATCACTACAATCTGCCATATACATGGCACGACTGTAGTGTGGCAGCGATCCTGGCAATCTGCATGTGCGTGCTTTATCAAAAGGGCCAGATCGGCTGGGCGTTCTTCGCCTATCAAGCTACGTCATGCTACTGGATCGGTTATTGGCTCGGGTGGTGGACTGGAATAGGAGCTCTACTATTCTCGGGGTTTGGCTGTCCGACAGGCAACGATACGCCTTTTACCCTGCGAAGGCGCCACGTGGCTCAGGCAAGGAAGAAAGTTCTCGGCAATGATGATGGATACGATATCAGGCACACTGTCCTAGGTCGGTTCGCGCTGTATGTCGCAGAAGAATTTGGAAGAACTCAATGATCCGAATTCTCAAACAGAGAAAGACCAGAGAGAGGGTAATTCGAATGGAGGTTACTGTTGCAGGGCCCAAAACAGGTTAGGTGCAAGATTGGGTGAATTGGCCTATGCAGTTGGTTCAAGATATATTCTCTATCCTTAGTGTCCTTGTGACCGGCAACCATGGCAGTCAAACTACATAGCAGCCCATTCGATACTGAAAGCCCTCACATCCAAGGTCTTATCAGTCTCATCTCTTTGCTGTTCCTCGTCCTCAACTCTGCCACCAACCAAGAAACTCTTCTTGACATTCGTACCCAGCCGGCCGCCCGTCACAAGATCAAGCAACTTGATGTCCTCATTCCATTGGAAGCCCGTAGCTTGGAAATGACTGTGGAACCGCAGAGGGTCGCCCGGGTAGACGTTGTAGTCGCAGCCGAAGCGCAGCCCCGGCATCATGAAGTAGCCCTTGTCCTGTAGGTGAGCGTAGAGCGGATACGAGGCTGGCACATCGACAGATGCAAGAGGCTCGTCCTGGCCTGGGGAAGGGGTGAGGAGTGCATCGCTCGTGGTCAGCGTCGCTAGCCAGGCTTCTGGCGCCGCTTCACCGCGGGTCACTGAGGGGTTCTTAGTAGTTGCAGGCGTGGGTTCTGGGGTCGTGTCAAATAAGCTTGTTGTTGCCTCCGCATCAGCAGAAGGAGCAGCAGTCACATCTTCAGAGCTTTGCGCATCCGACGCCTTCTTGTCCTTCCTCTCCTTCTTTTTACTGGCCCCCTTATGGGCAAACATGGCCTTTCGGGCTTCCGTTGTTTCACGCATACTACGCTGAGCATCACTGGTAATCCCTTTGACGACGTCGAGGTACTGCCTGTCTTGTGGCCCAGCCGCGGCGATACGAGCAGGGTGGTAGTTGCTGTCATCAACGACATATGCAACCTTCTTCTCTACCAGCACCTGAGCCTCTTCGGCCATCAGTTCTATGGGCAGACCCATGAAGGCGCTCTGCTGTGGCGCCTGCGGCATGGTTCCTACAAAGACGGAGCAAATATTGTGGTTACGGCGTAGGTACATGACATCGTCAATGTCGAAAACGAGGTAGCGATTGGCCGCCTTCGATATGCGCACATGGGGACGAGGGTTGCTCGAAGTCATTGTCACGGTTCTGCAGGGTTTTCCTAAGAGGTTTTGGTTAGCCTCAGCTTCTCGAGATGAAATGAAACAACACGAGAGGATGATTTTTTTTGACAGTCATGTTCTCTTATAAATAAGTTTTTCGACATATATGTATTCAGGGGATTGACAGATATTATTTGGTGTAATCACGTCAAAAGGCAGTGTGGAATGGTAGAGGAATTTGGACTTACTTTTGCAGTTTGTAGTTGTTGAGCTGGAAGAGTCGGATCGAAGAAGCTCGAAAAAAGTTTGGCAAGTTTTGAGGGCAGCTATTTTTTCTGCCGGTAGTGGGGTTTTGGTTCCAACCACAGTGCCCACCCCGCCTAGCTCTGCACTGTCTAACGCTTCTCAGTGGTACAGTAGATGGCCATGTGCAGTAGACATCGATCAAAACTCCATGTTTGGCTTGGTCGCATCTGCGGGTTTCTTTTCAGGCTCATCGCCGTCGGCAGGAGGAAGACTGAATGGCTTGATAATCAAACCCCTTGAGCGGCTGAGACTGAAGGATAGATCGTCTCGAGCATGGCCGTCCGATGAGCCACCGCCTTTCTCATGATAGATAGGAAGGCTGTGAACTCTCAAGAGTCCTTGCATTTGCTCGTCCGACTTTGAGTCGGACTTTGCGCCTGGTGGCGGCGCATGGACAGCGTTGAGCTGGAGAGGAACCAGTTCAACAACACCATCTGACAGTAGTTCCATCCATCTGACAAACCCCGAAGTTCGTGGATACAGGGTCAGGGGAAGCGTCACCATAGCAGTAGCTCTCCCGGAGTATTGCCTCAGTAACGCTCGTAGAGAATGCAGAAACTGCAAAACTTCCTCAGGCCGTGAGAGCGAGCTTGGATACATGGTTGGCGATAAAAGACTGGGCACAATAATGCGATGCACCATGGACTGCGGCGCATTGGCGATTTTGGTCGCAATGTCATTTATGAACATCTTCAAGGACGAGGGCGTAACATCGGTGGGCTTTGCAGATAATTTTGGCATAATCATCGACGGATGGAAGCCAGCCTGACCCTTGATATCGCTGGGAGCAAGCCTCTTGGTGAGATCGAAGGAGTGACAAAAAACGGACGCCGGCTCAGAGCCCGGAGTGGTAGGTTTCTGCAGTCCTTGTCTCTCTGTGTGGATAGTTAGTAAATAAGCTCTTACATAGGTATTCTACTGAAGGGCAATCGCACCTCTAGGAGCTGCGGCAGAGCTCAGAGTCTCGTATCTCCACGCAATCTTCATCTTGTCGCCGGCCGCAGTGTCTGACTTGCTGGATGAACTTGTCTCGGTCGAAACGCCAGGAAGCTCGGCCTTCCAACCTTCGTGCATGCCCAATATATGGACTTGGTGACCCTGCACGAGGCCTTCGGCGGCGTAGTAACGCAGCAAGACATTGGCAAAGTCGGTAGTACCGTGCTCTTGGATCAGAAGGGACGTTCCCAGCGGGAACCCGGCATGACCAGCCAGCATAGTATCCAGAGAAGCCGTCCCAGTGGAGGTCGTTGGCCGTCCATCGAGAGCTGACGGCCGGACTCCAGGAATCGTTACTTTCTCTGCCTTGGCTGGTGACCCCTGCGCCGAAGCAGGGGTGTTAATCACCATGTTCCGTTTACGGAAAGACATTTCTCAAGTGAATGGTCACAGAGGCTTGAGCAGTGGTGATCTTGAGCAATTTCAGTGGTTGTTGGGTTTATAAGTTGCCCGCTTCAGCTAGTAAAGATATGTGCGCCTTGAAGATTTATTATTCCACACCAAGCGGGACCGGCCGCTGACACCGAGAGCCAGGAGTGATATACCTACGTAACCATGCTGCAAAGCTTGGATTTGCTCTATAAATCTTATATCGGTAATCTCAGAGAAAAAGTTGTGAATTCAGAACAACAATACAAATATTTCTCTGTGAAAGCCACTGTCTAGCATTGCTGGACCGGCCGTGTTTCCTTTGGCAGTTTGACGCTGATGGTTGACCCCCAAAAATGGACCCTGGTCACTAAAGAGGGTGCTGAGTGCCCCGCTTTAGCGAAATCGCTGGAACTCAGAGCATCAAAATTTCGAGCTTAAGCATTCCAGCCTCGCATCGCCTTGTCAGTCAGTCAGTCGCACTCAACCCACCGCTCCCGCCATAACTCGACTTCCCGACCGCCCTCAACCACCAAACATCTCCTACACACTCTCTCACCAACCTCCAACCCAAACCGACAAGATGGCGACCGGCGGTGGCGACGCGCAGCTCTTCGAGGACAACTTCACCATCGTCGAGCGCGACCAGTCCAAGTACGACCGGGTGGCGCGCATCACGTGCAGGAATGATGACGGCCAGACGCATATGACGCTCGACGTAAACATCGAGCTGTTCCCCGTCGCCATCAATGACCGCCTGACCGTCGTCCTGGCTACCTCCCTCAGCCTCGACGGCACCCGCGACACCGTCTCCGATAACAAGGGGTGGCGCGATGTCAAGGGCGAGAGCTCCCTGGCCGACCTCTACGACTACGTCTGCCATGGCAAGATCTACAAGTTCGAGGACGGTGCCGATGGACAGACTCTGTGAGTACACCCCTGCACTCTCTGATGGATGGGCTTAAACGACGAAGTTGCTAACCATTTATCTTTTCTCTTTAAATAGTAAGGCATACATCTCCTACGGCGGCCTGCTCATGATGCTCGAGGGTCCTTCCAAGAAGCTGTTGCCCCTGCGCGTCGAGAATACCTACTTGTTGATCAAGAGATAAACGATTCTTTGGTTATATCGAAATAGGAAAATCTACACCGCATCACTAGACAAAATCGTTTAAAGGGCCATGCACTGAACCGGGGGGCAAAATGACTGATTTCATGGCGAGCGATGTATTCAGATGGGGTATCATGGCGTCCAAAAAATGGAAGCATGCTATGCGAAAACTGTCTAAAGGGCGGATGCATCTATCTAGGCGTTCGGGGCGTTTCATAGAAGTAATCTTCATGCAACTCATGCAACGGTATCGGCTCGCGCCTACTTCTAGCCGGGCCATATCTCATGTTGCTCCTTGCTCTTTCTACTTTCATGTCTCTCTAAGCTCTCTGTCTCTCCCCCTCTCTATGCTGCCTGGTGTGGGCCAGGGAATGGCACCTCCCTGTGCAGTCGTCTCACGATCTCGTCGTAGTGTGTCTCGTTCTCCTTGGTCAGAATCCCCTTGCGCACGAAGAAATCCAGTAGGATCAGGGCGCAGTTGGGCTTGAACTCGCCGCGCGCCAGCGCCTCCTGGACCTCGGCGATGGTCCACAGGTAGAACTCGGCTACCTCTCCGTCTTTCGGAGTGGGCACGACGTCCGCGGGCAGCTCGATGTCATAGACCCACTGAGTCTCCGGGTAGATAAGGCCCTTCTCGCCTCCAGCCCGCTCGTCTGTGATATAGATGTAGGAGACCGTGCCGGTCAGCTTGCACTTCTCGCGCATCAGCGCTTCGGGGAGGGTCGCCTCCTCGTCCGCCTCGCGCACCATGCACTCGAACGGATCCTCGCCCGTCATCAGGCCGCCCGCCACCGTGTTGTCCAGCATGGACGGGTACGTGCTCTTGTCGACGGCGCGCCGCGGCACCCAGATCTTGAGATTATTATTATCATTATCGTTATCGGGGCGCACGTAGCCCGTCATGTGCACGCCGTATCGCATGACGCCCAGGAGCCCCGCGCCCGACCGCTCGATGCTGTAGAGGACCTCGGGTGACTTCGGATCGCTAGTGGCATAGACGGGCCAGAGCTCGTCGCGCCAGCCGCTCAGGAGCGCGAAAGTCTTCTGCTCGCGCCAACGTTGCATCACGGCAGCGACGGCGGCCGAGCGCTCGGGTTCGGTGGGCTGCTCGAAGGCGCGCAGAGTCCGGGCGGGGGCATCGTAGTTGACGGGGCCGCGGATCTCTTCCGGGACTTCGATGAGAGATTCAACGACCTGGGGCAGGAGCAGGCCAATAGTCTGGTCGATGCCATCGGCGTTGCGGTGGAGCAGGGTAACGAGGCGGGTGGTGTCGACAGTCGTGCTGTAAGGCGTCTCGGTCTCGCCAGGGTACGGGAAGCTGCCAAATAAAACCAAAAATCAGTTGAGCCAGGACGACTTGGCGAGCAGACAGTGTGATATTGGAAGCGACTCACGCATCAGCCTGCCTCATCAGGTCGACGTTCCGGAATCGTGCCATGTTGCAGTGTGGTGCGGTGATGTTTGTATGATGTCTTTGCGCAAAAATTGGGGATTTTGCAGTTAGCCTCGCAGATGTCGAGATTGTTGTGAATCTTGCAACGCGAGGAGCGGTGTTATGAACTACGAAATTCACTGACGGGAAGCATTTGCGGTGCGAGAAGGAATGAGGTATTAGTTGCAATGCATTCAGCCCACGAGAAGTTGCTTGCAGTGTGCTCAATCCATGACGCCGAGATCGCATTGGCTTATTAGTATACCCCTATATTCTGTATAGGCAGGCGTGTGTGGGATGAGAGTGATCAGATGTTCTGGCCAATTCCAGGTACACACGTTTGGCGGGGTTCATCTTACTGGGCTGGCCTACTGGATGGCGGGGCAATCGGAAGTTTTCCGCCCTGACGTCTGATCGATCTTGGGGGGCCAAACTTTCTTTGTGTCGAAGATTCGAGCCATCGCCAGATTCAGCTGGATTGCAAACAGCCAATTGGCATTCTCCCCTCGTCTAAAACGTTCATAAAGGGGCTCAGTTGAATCAGCATAGTCATTCGAAGCTGGCATAAAGTCATAACCCATACGAAAGAACACTTTCAACACAGATTCCAAGACAACTGGGCGCATGCAACAGTACAATTCTGTACACCACTAGCACCTACGAGCGCATCCCTCTACAATAGGGGCTATTGGCAGAGTCGATTATTGCCACTACTACCCCCTTTCGCAAAACTGTGATTATACAATGGCGGCAGCGACTCAACCTCTGTTCGGTGTTCTACCAACAGGACATCCTCTTGTGACGGAACCCTCATCAACACCAACTCCTACATCTTTTCTATATATTCTCCCCTCAACCACACCTACAAATCCCAAGCCCTTCTCACACTTGTCAGTCTTCTTGCTCCCGGGGATAACACTACCCGATAACACGGCAGCCGCCATCTACCTTGCCACCAATCCCGAGGTGTTGGCAAGCGGGGGTCAGCCTAATTTCCGGTTCCTGGGCGGCGTGGGGCCGGGCAAGGAGAGCGCCGTCTACAAGGTCGGTGCCACAGGCGGGCAAGAAGGTATCGTGGTTGGCGTCAGTATCGAGGATGCTGCGAGCGTTGCATCGCGCATAGAGGAGTTGTCCGTATCTAAGACAGATGGAACCAGCACGCCCGTGGGGGCTTTAGTCAAGGCCGGGTCTCAGCCGCCTACAACCCAGGTGCTGGCGCAGAGGATTATCAAGAACGCCTTCAACTTCCTCGCAAGCTTTAGCGGGCAGGCAGGTCAGGTCGAGGTCGTACCTCTCAGAGCGTTTGAGGACTGGTGGAGGAAATTTGAAAGCAGGGTGCGAAGTGATCCGACCTTTCTAGAGAGGGAGCAAGAATGAGGCTATCAAATTGAATGCATAAGATCTATGGCCAGCTCAAGCTTGATTTTCCGCCGGCTTCGGTCACCGATGTTTTACGTGATGCTTCAAGCGCGGCTCAACCTTTGATGCAGGGCGAATGCTGAATTGAGCTATTATGCCACAATCATGAAATTGAACGGGAACAACCACCTTGTAGGATTATACCCTAATACCGAGCATTAAAACAATCAGCCTTTGGCAGTCAAAGACTCAAAGCAATGTTGAAGAACTATAATTAATACGGGTTTCTGATCACGAGACCCTGGCAGGAGTTTCTCAACATAAACCAATTCCTTCTTAAAAATATGATTGGAGTATATGTACATATGCAAGACATTTAATTCGGCATGGCTGAGTTGCACTGCCCATGCTTTCTCAATGAACTTTCAGCGACTTCGAAACACATCTAGGAAAACCTCAAGTTTGAATTGCATACCCAAAGCTTGATGAAAGGTTCCATAGACGACGCTAGAAACCCACCAACCAATGCACGGTGAGTAACTTATCGGGTTGGACGACGATCATAGGCGACTTGAATGAGAATGTCCTTCCTCTCTATATGGCCTTGGGCGAGAAAAAGCCTTTGCTTGCTGGACCCTTACAAGTATGCCGATAGGTGCTCTATAGGTCAGCGCAAGTCTCATGGCCTCCTATGGAGACTGCTGACTAGCTATGGTGTCCATACTATCATTTATCGTCACTGCCGTCCTTCCACAGAAATATTTTCATCGTGTCGCTTGAGCGCTCGCGCATTCGGGTTACACTCTCCCTCTTCATCACCATAAATCTCGGCGAACTAGCCGGAGCTATCATCAGTTCGGTAGCACAGCCTTTCATTACTATCAAATTTGCGACTGTCTTCTCAGTAGGTGTCGGGTCGTTTGACGCAGTGCGACATCGAATCGGCAGTTTCATTCCTCTTTACATCCGATGTTAGACATTATTGAACATGTCAATACTCGGCAATCTCAGGTTTTCGCTCTAAATCGAATTTGTTCCCCTCCTTTACGGCTAAGTCTTTACCAGTAACTGTTACATTGGAGGCACAGAGTCATCCTTTAAAAAGGGATTTACCCGGAAGAGATCCTGCAATTGGTTACTCAATAATTCATGCATATAACAGTGCATATGGCACTCGTCCTGTCTGCACGTAGCCATATTCATCAATATCCCCAACACTCCGGATGCGGGTACGGATGCGGGGCGACGGTGGTGGGGAAGACGAGGCGGGCGCCTGCCTCCGACGCAAAGCAGCAGTCCCTTTGGTA
Organism: Apiospora sp. TS-2023a; assembly: GCA_038364195.1. NCBI lineage: Eukaryota > Fungi > Ascomycota > Sordariomycetes > Amphisphaeriales > Apiosporaceae > Apiospora > Apiospora sp. TS-2023a. Next base: position 701,139 of record JAQQWQ010000008.1, read on the forward strand.
GGAGTATCGATGACCTAGGCGGTGCTACAGGCACGGTCGAGGAACCGCGGAATACAAGAATGAATGACTCCATCACGATGAATCGGATAGCCTCCGAAAGGGTTGATCTGCATCTTCCATGCATGTATCTTCAGCGTTCATATTACTTGTGCATCCATCCTGCCACGGCACGAACTGGCCGCATGTGGTGAAACGGTGCTGGCCAATCAGTTTATGAAATAGTTACCGTTCCTCAATCCCATATCCATGTGGCTTGGAAATGTGATAGATCTAATCTGGTACCTGACTGGCATGACTGACTACATACCTACCAAAATTAACACAGGTTCGGCAAAGCCCGATGGTACTTTTCGTAACATGTACAAGTAATCAGATTGCCGATTTTCTCCCAGATTCTGATCCCGTAAGTATCGTCAAAATCGTGATTTGAATCTACTCTCCAGTGAGTCCATTAGTTTCGATGCGTCAGGCAGTATCTCGCGGCTTCAGACTCCATGAAACATACATGCTTGCCATGACCTTTTCCTAGGTTTATGACAACGTGTTGACTTACCCACGTGAACCGCGATAGTCCTTGAAATAGACCGAAATCGGGAAGATCTGTATCAGCTGAAGGCAGGAGTTCCAGGCGCCACATATCCCACATACCGAAGCAGAGTAAAACAACGATAGCTCGTCATACTCCTTTCTCGCTTCACGGTTTTACCGAATCCTTGTCCACACCATCCCATCCTGATTGTTGTCCGAGGGAATTGGGTATCGTTCGACTTGCCATACACCGGTCCTCCTCGACGTGCATCGTTGTCAGCCCATTGAGCCCGATGATGCCGAGTGTGATAGTCCCGCAAAGTAGCACTCGCGAATGAACCCGCTCATCAGCAGGTAAGCTGAGAGGATGTGTTTGCGAGAACCACACGTAATATCGGGACCCGAGTAGTCAATGGGTTTGGGATAAGCCTGGCTTGTGAAGTCGAGAACTTGTGGTTTCCCTTGGCCTGCCTCTGCAGCCCACTTTGCCCAATACCGTTTCTTCTGTCGGAGCTTTGAGCCGAGCCGTGTCTTAAGATATCGGTGGGAGCATGATGTATGAACTCTATTCAGCAATAACGCGAGATCTAGATAGAGTCGAGTGGTATAGAACTGCAATATCGAGTTCCCGGGTAGTTTAGGTAGGTCGAAGCAATTGTAGCGGTGTATCGCATATCCGTGGCAGCAAGATGGCGCGAGGGCAGCGGCTGCAGGTGGCTCGGCACCTTGCAAGGACTAATACTTGACTGGCACGAATTCCCTTGCTTGGTAAAGGAAACAAGCCCAACCCTAGTACCAAAACGGAGAAGGGACAGATGCATTATTAGAATCTTCGTGAAAAATAAAATCTTTGTGGAAGCTCAAAACTTGCAGGAAATCTTGCAGGTTGTGATTGGGGTAGGTAGAATTGGAAGCACAAATTACGCAGATAGTTGCGTGTGCTATGATCACTATGATCAGATTTATCCACCCAAACCCCAACTCGTATGGAGCGATTGGTTTCTATTATTTAAGAGACGAGCTGTTTCAGACTGATTAATTCCATACTTACCGAGAGTGACAACGCCCCCAGTATCGTCCAGACCTTCACTGTCCAAGGTGTGGGGTAGAGGGACCCGACGATCATGAACCGTGTGGAAGCAAAAGAGCTTGCCCCCAAGAAAAAGACAGCAGTGCTTTGGACTTGCGTAAATATACTCCCTTTTCTCATTATGTTATACCTTTACACTTGTCATAAAATACGTTGCGAAAACCAAACTGGCTGGAGCCTCCCCACCGCTTTTGATGTATTTCAGCCGCTTTTAGCATCCCAGTTGCCCCCAAGCTTCCATATCCCCGAGGCCGTATCGATGCCAACGGTCGGACCCGCCGCGTGGTCGAAATAGAGCCGAGATCAATCCGGCGTATCGAGGGGCCGAGCTTGAACAATATCTCACCCGACGGCTCCGACATACACCAACCGAACGAGAGACAAAAACGATCGAGGATCGGGCGCTCTACCGGTTCGTCCGGGAAGATGTAGGCGCCCCATCGCGGTGGACCCAGAACCGGACACACATGCTGGACCCGCAGACGGTTGGTGCTCTCCCGTTCTCGATCGGTGCTTCGAATGGCAGGCGACAGGTATCGACGGTAGACGAACCAAACCGATGGCCCAAGACGTTGGACTAAGACGATGGACTAAGACGACGGACCGACCACGATGGACCGAGCCCGAACAATTCCATCTTCATATAAATCACCGTACCACGACCTTCCGTTAGCCGACCGCTTGACGCCATAGCATCGAAAGATCTAAGCGCAAAGTCTCAGACGCGGTCGTACACATGGCAGCTTATCAATGCGGCTGGAAGAATGACTGGGACGCAACGATGAACATGTGGCTTGTGCGTGTGACCCAGGAACGGCGAAAGGCTCCAGCCAGCAATTGGGATTCAATACGTACCGTGACAATTGTTCTTCCCTGCTTACTAATTATGGAACACACAAGTGACAGTGCGTCTGCAATCAAACTGGCATGCCTATCCGTCAGGAAGCTTGTTTATCGTGTGCGACACCGAGGTAAGGTGCTCCTTTTTTCTTTCTTGATTTCCAACTCATGACAGCAACAAAAGACTCACAAAGAGAAGGTGCTCGTATTGTCGGGTGGATACCGTGAGGAGGAGTGGACGCCCGTGTCATACTCACTGCCTTTGCAGTCATATTTTATGGCATTTGGAGGATTTCGGGGTGGATGCAGTGTGTGAGCCTGTGGCGCATCCTAGGGCAAGAGGTAAGCCCCCTTCCGTCTACTCCGGCCTTTGAAGCAGGCTGGCCCAAGCTAAGTCCGCTGTGCAGCATCACTAGAACTCGTTAGTCAGGGATCGAGCATCGTCGGATCAAGTACCGATATCATTGGGTATTTCTATACCGAGAACAAGCCAGATTTCGTGTTTCATCAAGAGTGGTCGGTTTGGAACTTCATATAACTCGGGCAAAGTGTGCGGTATCGGCGTATGAGTGTCACACGGAGCGAGAACGTATCACGCGGGCATTCCCACCAATCAAATCTATTACTTCTTATTTTTAGTATCATTCATTGCCGTGATCATCGAGTACATACGTAGCTTAGATCGACCACTTCAGATTGGGTTCCAACGAAGGCTTTCCCTATTTGTTAGATAAGAACATGTGGACGTGATTAGCCAATGGAGAACATGCCTACTGGAGAATAAGGCAATTGCCGTGACGCCCTTTGCTACAAGGCAATATCAAAGCCTCGCCTTGGGCAGTACTGCAGGAGTTGGGGCACCCAAGGAGTGTTGATGACTTCACGTCATTGGTAAGATATAGGTATGCTGTGTCGTGCAGCTCTCACCGACTGAAATATCGAATCAAGAATGATGGCAAAGTAATTGATACACAGGTGATGTTGGTTATAGAAGCACCTTAGCAGGGCGTCTTTCCAACTGCTGGTCCATGTAGATATAAGTCAACACGTCTCGCTTTCGCCGTCTGCGACTGGTCTGACACGTCACTTTTCTTTTTGAGCGAACTCGAGAGTTGATATCACAGAAGTCAGACTCTGTCGGTTATGAGAATTTACACTACTGCACTACTACACCAACTCAACCACCATCAGTAGCGGCACTGTTTGCCTTGCGATATGCCTTTCCCAAGTTGGGACGCCTCAGACACCATGAGCGACATGCCGATGTCATGTTGGGCCAACAGATCATTCAACTGGGGGTCAAATAACATGGGCATGTCTAATGAGGATACCCCTTATCTTGACTGGCAGGATTCTGTCTTCGAGGATGAGCCATCCGATGTCCCGTTCGACGAGTTCCTGTCAATTCCTCACCATTCATCTGAGAAACGATACCTGTCTCGGCTGCTTCGTCCTATTTGCAACAACGAGTCTGTTCTTGAATGCAGGTCTCCCAGTTATAAGCCATCTGATCGAATTGTAGCGTGGATGGACGATAGCAACCGAGCTTATAGTGGCGTTATGACAGAAGCAGAGTTCCGGGAGAACCTCCCTAAGAAGGTAAAAACTTCGACGAGACTCGAGGCCCATAGTTATACTGACAACAAATTAGCGGTTGGGCCATGAAACATTACCAGACGCACCTATTAGACGCATGTAAGTGTTGAACGATCCTTCATTGTGAGCATTATACTAATATTACAAGCCATATAACCGATCCCCGTCCCCGTACTATCAGTACTTTAATATGTAAGGTGCCTGAAAGCCAGGCCCTCGTACTCAGAGGATTCTTGAAGAGACATGTCAACGCTGAGGGTTTTATGAGTGTTCGGTTTCTAGTAAGTAATTCTATCCCATACCATTCATAACCGGTGGACGCAAATTAACAGCCTCAAGGATGGAATCCAAGCCTTCGTCATGGAGTTCCATCTACCCTTCTGGGTATGGGGAGATGGGGCTTCCGGAAACAAGCGGGAGGACGACCGGACTACCTGCCATGGTGATTCTCTTAGAAAGACACTGGATTTGTCTTTTCTAGCACAGCCAACAGAACCAGACATCGACAAGGGAGAACGCCCATCGGGTGACTACTTGTATGAGGCTCAGTCATCGTGTGTGGTTACCGGTTACAGCAATTCCTACTGGACAGCAATATCACTTTCGGATACTTACTTCTATCCAAGTGAAGGAGACAGCGATGATAACGAGGATATGTTACCGTTCTACAAGTACTACACCGACGCGGACCCCTTGACCCTTGCCAAATTCGAACGCTCTCACACCAAGCTTGATCCTAGGCAATATTTCCTAGTCGTCTTGAAGGAAAGATTAAATAAGGCTAGAGGGGAGTGGGCGTCTCTTTTATACGAACTCTCCTTTAAAGTTAAGAGTTATGTAAGCTGTCTAATATTCCCATCAATCACTTCTCTGTGCCGCATTGAATTTCCCAATATAATGTAATTGTGGGCTATTTGAGCTATGAAAGCCAACCATGCTTATTTTTGTAGTCACAAAACCCAGAGACCATGTCCCCTCCATCAGGGGCCGCCCTTGCACAGACAGACGGGCACTCGAAAGGAGTTTTTGAAAGTTTCGAATGGGTTACGGGACTCATGTCTGTACTCGATCTGCTCCAGGCCACTTTGACAAGATTGATCAAAGCCTGCGTTCACTTCGATCAATACGAACTCCCCGCACTGATCGGCGGGCAGCCCTCAAGCCAGCTAGTGCCCTACATCCAGGAGATCCGTCAGTCCATCAACGAACTCCACATTGTACAGGACGATCTGGTCAACATGTGCCGCCGCGCCCAGCAATTCAGACAAAAGGTAAGTAAGACAATCTTTTCAAGTCCGGACTGAGAGACTAATAAAACCAAAGTTTGGCCTACTTTTGTCCGTCGTAGAGAACTCTGCAACTGTGCTCCAGCAAGCCAACTACACCGCAAATTTCACATACGTAAGCTTTGAAAAATGGCCCTCAAAGCAAAATTGTTGTTAACGTACCTGCCTAGATACAATACTTTGGTGCCCCGACGCTAGCGGCTGGTCTTTTCCAAATCAACGTTCTAGAAGGGGCTACATTCATACGGTTTCTGGTATCATCAGTGGTGATTGCTATCTTGGGATTTGTGATCCAGCGACTGCGGGACTTAATCCCATGGTCCTTAGTCTGGGGTCGATTGATTTCAAGTCGACTGCCTGGCAGAAGCTCCGGGCAAGCCATGGACACAGACATGCCGGGTCCACGGCGGGCATCAGACAATCCATGGGAACAGGCAATGGGACCTCGTGGGCCAATGGTGGACTACCGTTGGGATGACAATAGTTACACGTCTACTCGTTTCGGACGGAACGGACCGCTGCTTGGAGAGGGGATGAGACAGGAGCATGCCAATTTCAGATGGGAGGGACGACCGGGACTTGTTGCACCGATGCCGGTTTACGATAGAGACAGAAGACCTCATTCAACATCATATAATAATTGAGTCTATCTCAAAGCAATGCAAGTTAGTTCCGTGTGACTGGCAATGCTCTCACTGTCGACATATGTCTTGTCATCTGTCTAGAAAGCTACTTACTCTGTGGATATTATCTTGAAATAGGGGCAACCCTTCAATGATGGCCAATGGTGATTGTACATAGATTTTGAAGTTAACACTAAGAGTCAATCTTATGGCTACAGGGGTATAGACTTTTGCCAATGTATATAATGGGCATGTTGTTCCTAAGATACGAGCGAATTTGGACCACACTATATCTGTTATATATGATCTTGCACAAGGGTCCCCGCTATACTCTGCCATCGTCAGTACATGTAGTTCTATGCTAACACGATTTCTAGAATTAAGTGTGTAGAATAAGAATCTATATCTACTATAAGTCTGCCCTATCTATTTTTTGCCGATGCCGCGGTATAAATGAAGTGATTGGCTTGATGATTATTGATACCTAAATAAATCAGCCCTGGGATCGCCTTACTCGTTCGCATAGATGGCAAATCCAGTCTACGTCGACCACGATAGCAAGAAGTTGAGAAGGGCAAGAACGGCAAGCGGCCGCAGGAATAAACCGTACTCCGTCCAATGACAGTACCTACCTTGATTATTCCACACTTACTTCCGATGGAATAAGCGAACTCAACGGACTGGCATATTATTGGAACTGCTTATTTTCGAAGAGACCCTGACCGGTTTATTGGGCTCACAGGGCTTGCCGGGCACAAAGGTCTGTGGAGTCACTCTGGAACCGTGTAGATACAAAGAAATTCATAGGGCAGTCGTTATTCGGGCACTGGCAGGCGCAGATCGACGGATAGCCACAGTTGCATCATAGCCCAGGATCGGCAGCAATTTGGAAAACCAGTTTTGGGGCGAACAAGGCAGACTTTGATCAGGCCGGTGATCGGCGTTCAGATACCAAAAAGTCGATATGCTGTGTCCCGATGCCAGTGTAGGCATCATCATCCCCGTGCCCGGTTGTTGATATAGCATTGGCTTTGATAGAAAGGGGGCTTGATGTCGCTTAGCTCGCCAATTTACCCCTCCTCTAGCGATAAGGGTCGAGCCAATGTCTATCTACGTTTGCCCAGAGGCTGACGGTTAGTTGTGAAGTGGTTTGTTCGTGGCGACGGGCAATTGGTTGGCATATATCAGCCTCAACCAATCACTCGGTCACTCCAAACCCATGTGTGACCTTCATCGAGACCCAACGTCCTTTGGGTCCAAATGCTCAAATGCAACCTAAGAATTGCTAACGAATTTGATTGCTTCAAATGAACTCATGATGCATTGGCTCAATGCAGTCGCCTCACTTGTTGTCATGAGGCTCTGCTGATGCCATCTTTTGAAAGATGCCTAGGCCTCCATGAGCCGCCCTACCTTTCCCCCGACCAAACTATGCCTTGCAAGTAAGCAAGCAACACTCCCTTCCGAAGATAGAGAGATAGCTTCCGAACAAGACAGAAAAACTTGACGTTTTTGACATAGTCAAGATGGCTAGCCTCACCGACCTCGAAGGACGGCTCGCTGGTCTCGGACTGGACTCCCCCCTTTCCGGACGTCCCCGCAGCCAATGCCCTGACCAAACCCATTGACATATACCGGCTACACCTAGCCAGCCTCATTGCTACGACACTAGAGTGCGATGTGGCGGCTGCGTATGAGGCGATTCTGACAGCGACCGACTTGACGCTTGCGGATCTGGCGGTTGTCGTCCCCAAATTGAAGCCGAAAGATGTCAAAGACATCAAGGAGTTCGCTGTCGAGCTAGTCCAGAAGGTATGTGCTTGTACTTGCTGTCGTTGCCCCTAAGGATGATGATTTAACGGCCGGTTTTCATTCATAGCTCCCCACGTCGCCCCTTTACGCGGTTCCTTACCCTGATGGAGTCCAGCTCCGCTTCTTCTTCTCCCAAAAGACCCTCCCTCTGCTGATGCTCCCCTACATCCTTGAGCGGGGCACGACCTACGGCGAAGACCATGCACAGGGCCTCCAAGACCTGGCCAACCCGGATGGGGGCCGCAAGAAGATCGTCGTCGAGTTCTCGTCCCCGAACATCCCGGGCGACTTCAACGGCATGCACCTGCGGAGCACCATCATCGGAGCCTTTGTGGCCAAGATGTACGAGTGCATGGGCTGGGACGTGGTGCGGATGAACTACCTCGGCGACTGGGGCAAGGACCTCGCCCTCTTCGCTATCGGGTGGGAGAAATATGGCTCCGAGGAGGCGCTTGAGGCCGACCCCCTTGATCACATCATGGACGTCTTTGGCAAGATCAAGGCCGACTTCCAGCCTGAGTCCGATGCTAGCAAGCAGGCCAAGAACGAGAACAAGAGTACGGCCGAGATCGAGAGCCAGGGAATATTTGCCCAGCGGGATGGCTTCTTCAAGAAGCTCGAGGACAAGGACGAAGAGGCCCTTGCGTTCTGGAAGAAGTTCCGCGACATCACCTTGGCCAAGCTTGAGCCCGCCTACGCCCGTCTTGGAGTCACCTTCGACGAGTACTCGGGCGAGTCACAGCCCCTCCAAGAGACCATGGCTGAGATCGAAGCCACCCTCACCGCGAACGGCGTCCTCCAGGAGAGCGACGGATCGCAAATCATCAATTTTGAGGACCACGGCAACAAAGGACTGGGCACTGTCATTGTTCGGGCTCGCACGGGCTCCAGTACGTACTTCCTGCGCGACCTCGCCGCCGCGGTGGACCGTGAGAAGACCCAGTCGTTCGACAAGATGATCTACGTCGTCGCCTCAAAGCAGAACGCCCACTTCCACCAGGTTTTCAAGACGCTCGAGCTCCTCGGCCGCGAGGACCTGGCCAAGAAACTGCAGCATGTCAGCTTTGGCGACATCACGGGCATGGCGCCTCACGTGAAGAAGACCATGTCTCTCGGCCAGATCCTCGATGAGGTCGCGGAGATCGTGCAGACCGCCGAAGCCGAGGGCGAGAAGGAGAGCGAGGACGGCGATGAAGGCGCCGCCGCTGATGCTGGTGACTGTGAAGACAAGCCTGCCTCGACTGGTGGTGGCGATCCTGCTGCTGTTGGCGGCCTGCTTTCTTTGGACCTGTTTGGAAAGAGGTCCCACGGCTACGCCTTTGACAAGAAACGCATGGCAGCCGAAGAGGGCGACTCATGCCGCATGCTTCAGCGAGAGCATGCCAAGCTTGTCTCGTTAATCGCCGAACTCAAAGGCGCCGAGGGCGAGGAGGCCGACGGCGAAGACCCGACCCCTGATCACGCCGTGCTACAGAAAGACGAGAGTATTGACCTGCTGCGGATGATGGCGCAATACCCTGATGTCACTGCGAGCACATTCAAAGCGCTCGAGCCCCACGGATTGCTGTCGTACCTCTCGCGGCTGGCAGAAGCCTCTTCTTATGAGTTGGACGCTGAAGGGGACGACGGTGGCGATGAGGATGGGGCCGGCCCCAGCAGCGCGGCGCCCGAGGAGGAGACGGCTGAGAGCCGCAAGGCGAAGTTGATGTTGTACGAGTGCGTCAAGCAAGTACTTGGGCACGGGATGAACTTGCTTGGGGTTCCCCCTATTTGCTGAGTCGACCCACACAGATACACACACATGTGGGGCTTGGCGTGTTTGACGTATTGGGTTGATGTTCTTTGGGTCACTTTGGGTTTTCAGCTGGTCCGCGTTTGTTGTTATGGGGTATGATGATTACGATAACGATGGGGCCGTGTATTACAAGAAATTGCCTACAGAGAGAGTGTAATGATTATTACAACAGATTGATATCAAACTGGCCGCATCATTAGCAATAGGGTCGTCGGCGAGCATGATGGTGACAACATTAGCGAGGGCCCGCTTATCTTAATGGTAAATTACGTTCGCTTCGATTTCGGTGACGAGCTAAGATACTTATGCAGTTCCTTCCTTTATTGGTTCTTCTCGCGTATCCGGGTTTCTTGACAAGACCAGTGAGGCATGTACTCAACTTTAATTGCACTGTCAATGCTCACTCAGCCTTCATATCCCTAGGTAAGGCCACGCGTATATGTACTCCATGAGAGTACTCCAGTATCACTGTAGATCACACAAGAGGGACCATGGTTCGAAGCCAAAGGCGATGAGTATATCGTATCTGTTATATTGCTACTTGTGCTCCATACTATCCCGACGAACAATTTATACCTCCAATAATCCTCTAAACTCATGCCGCGCAAAGTATCGTACTAGAAGTGAAGATAGGAAATATTCTGACAAGGATGCCTGCATCCAACATTCTGTCCTCTCAGTCAACCCAACACAGTCTGACTTTTTCCGAACAGATTAGACTCCGCCCTTGAATGAAGCTCCTCCGGCGTTCATATCAACATCCACTAGAGATCTCGTTAGTAATCTGCATTATTGTATTACGCGGTAGAGACTTACTGCTGTGCTGCAAACCGCACACCTCGAACAGCGTAACCGGCGTCACGTTCTTAGGCGTCCCCACAATACCGTGGTTCTTGAGACGGAGAAGCGTCTCCTTGATCGCCAAGTAAGCCGGCGCCAGCGTAGCAAAGCTGAAAATCATGATGCGGAACCCCATAGCGCGCGCCTCGTCAACGGTAATAGTCGGGCTCTTGCCGTTCTCGACGCTGTTGAGCAGGAGAGGCCAGGGGGCGAGGTCCCGAACACAGCGCTGAGCCTGCTCGCGCGTCTCGAACCCTTCGAGCAGACCGACGTCGGCACCCTCGTCGCGGGCTTCGCGCAGACGCGCGATGCACTCGTCGTAGCCAAGCTGCTGCAGGGCGTCCGTCCGCGCGATCAGCACGAAGTCGGACTGGAGTCGGACGCGCGCCGCGTGCGCGGCCCGGATGCGCGAGATGTACTCTTCGCGGGGGACCACCTTCTTGCCGCTCAGGTGCCCGCATCGCTTGGTCAGGACTTGGTCTTCGAGGTGGGCGCCCGCGACGCCGGCGCGGATGTATTGCTCGACTGTGCGTGCGGCCATGATGGGGCCTGTGTTTGGGGTCATGAGTCAGTGGTTGCGGTAGTTAGGTAGGGATGGGTTATAAGCAGCGGGTAAAACCGGGCAGGTAGATACTATTATGGGAACAGGATGGGGTTCGCCGCTGGGTTGCGGAGCGAAAAGGGGGGCTGAACGGGGCTGTGGAGTCTGGGGATTGGGATTGGGGTCTGGGGATGGAAGCGCCGACATACCGCCGTATCCAGTGTCCATGTCTGCAATCAGGGGAGGGCCGAAGGGGTCGAGGTTGGCAATCATTTCAGCGTTCTCGCGCATCTCGTGTAATTGGGCAATGGCCAGGTCAGGCTGACCCAGACGCGAGGCGGTAGTGCCAGCTCCGGTCTATCATCTCAGTGTAAGTCAGATAATCCTATACAACATCCTCAATGCAGAAATGTGGGTTGTGCTACTCACCATGTACATGGCGTCGAATTTGAGTTCGATGGCCGTGCGAGCAGACAGACCATCGTAGACACCAGGGCAGACAATGAGCTCCTTGGTCTCGAAGATCATCTTGCGGAGCTTGGTAGCCCCTGAACACGGCCTGTTGACGGAAGCCATGACGTGGTTAAGCGGGAGCCAGCTCTCGGGTTGGCTGACTGGGAGCAAGCCCTCGGGTTGAATGACTGCGACGGAGGACTGGCTGGGGGGGGACTGCACCGCATAGCTCTCTTCCTCGACAACTTCGGAGGTGTTGACGTGGGAGATGGGCTTGACGGGCGGTGCAATGTGATGGGGCTCGACTTCAGGGGCAGCCTTGAGAGCCACGGGGGCGGCTTCTGGCTCCGTGTAGGAGACGGGCTCGAATTCGATGGAGGGAGACATGTTTGTGTAAGAGAAAATGGGGGAAAGGGGTATGGAATTGCTATGCTTGGGGATAAGAAGCTGGAGTATGTGAATGTAGCACGGTGCGATGTGATATGATGTGATGGGCTGAGCTGGTTGTTCTTCCTTTTGGTCGGATTGTTCGAGATACTTATACTGAATCTAAGTCAACCACTACCAAATGTCTAAGATCGAGGGTATGCTAGAAAGAACCGGTTATGTCTCCCACCGTTGCCTTCCTCCTCATACCAAGACATCGTATAGATGTCAGTCCACACCACCACGAGCAGGAGCCAAGACGGAATTATTCCCAACTACTCTCATCTGGGCAACGTTTCATTTCATGAAAGGCGTAGTGATCTTCCAAAATCCATGCCCACTCGACCCGTGGAGAGATGGAGAATAGAGTTCATGTATGTCGCCGAGGACATCACATACTGCCTCGGGACTGCTACTAGGAGGAAGCCGTGAACTTGGACGTGACAAAGCGGCGAATGATAACGCAGCTTCAGGCAGCTTCATCACTGCACAAGTGATTCTGGTTACATGATTGTTTCCATCACCGGGGTCCACTTTGTTGATTACAACGCGGCCAAGACAACAGCCACGGGGTTGGATATTTACCGGCGGAGGTCACTTACGGTCGGAGTATCCTGGTACTGTCCTCGGTCAACGCCTTGGTAATCATGCCAAAGAGCACACTTGACCAGAATGGCTGATCAGAACACCACCTGACCCGTGTTGCTTTATCATCGTCGGACTCGTTATTCATCAACACTCACACTCTCACTCTCACGCTCTTGAAAAATGATCCAGCCAACGCAATGCTTTGTCTCAGACTTGTTGTATCAGGCCGTTATGACAGTCAGGACAAGCATTTTCTCGCCATTTCTAAATTCTGGGTACCATGCATACCGGCCAAGAGCACACCTCTGCATGCTAGCCTAGAACCCTCGTCATGATAAGAGCTTAACCGCCGTAAGCAACGATATCCGAACCAGGGTCTCTTGAGAAGTGTCCTCTGCTTCCCGCCTTGGCGACCAGGAGGCAACGGAGTCCTACGGCTTGGCTTGGTTCCCTCTGGGAATCAGTTATCTCTCGGCATGTCGATCAGTTTCTCTTCTCGGGTTGAAGAATCAAGAGGGCCACAACACGATTCAAGAACCGACATATGCGCCCAAATCACACGTATTGTATTGAGCGCCGTGCAGATGAAGACATGCCTTGGCGAACACTTGATCCGGAGCCAAGGTCTGGACAGGGCGGAAGGGGGGTGGATGGCCAAGGAACGGTACTAATTTTAGTCTCAGCAGTTCGCATACAACGTGGAGATCATGACACCCGGGGGATACTTGGCCTACGACATGGACTTCTGGAATAGTATTACGTTTAGACGAGGAAACAAGCACTCAAAATCGTGTGTAGAGGCACCCGAGTAAAGTTGCTATGTAGTCAAAAGATAGGACAAACGCTGATTTCTACTGTTGGCGGGCCGTTCCGTCGGGAAAATACTGGACGAACTCTATTCATACTAGTCGTCAAAATTTAGTTGCCCTGTCCTTGTTCATGTACGCCATAACACATTGGCTAAGGCGTGGTTGCCAAAGGTTGACTACCGCGGCGAAACCCGGAACGACCCCTTGTATGTTTCGTGCATCCGTTGAGCCCCGGTGCAGAGAAGAATGCAGGACTACCCTGAAAACTGGAAAATAACATCCAGAAAGAAGCAAGGATATGCAACAATGGTACATGTTCCTGCTTCCTACACGTCTACTAACCCCTCGTCTCGAGGCAATCTATCTGTTCAGTTGTCTGCGCAACCGAGAAGAGGCCTCTTCCACACGCCCATAAATCGCGACTTTCGAGCCGCACTGGCGACGTCAGGGGGCTTGGCTCTTCGACTTCACATCCTTGGCGGCACAAAGAGCAGGGAGGGAGCCAATCTGGCTTCTTTATCTTGTTCCATGCAAGACACCAACCACCGTATCGCGTATAAGCATTGGCGATTCTTTTACCACCGAGCAGTAGACCTTACAATGTGCCCAGTGCGGCTTTTGACTGGTCGATGACGGGCTTGGGTGATGATTACCCAGTCCTCAACGCGACCGTTGTGAATCTGTCAGACATGGTATAGAGTCGCATAGAGCTTCTTCCCCTGGTGGTATACCCACTATATTTAGGGTGCCGAGCCAGCCAAGTCTGGCCAAGTCGGTCTATTAGCATCCTTGTGGTGGTCTTCCGCTCGGTGGAATATCTCGCTAAGACTCATATGCGCCTTTCGTATCGCTGCACCCGCGGTCATTGGGCAAGTAGGCATGGCCTCGACCGGCCCACGTGCATCCAGTGTTCCCTCGACTACCAAAAGTCGCAACCGTTTCGCCGATGTATCGGAAGTTGTGCGACAGCACGGCTTTGATAAAAGAGCTGAAATTTACATGGCCAAGACAGCGGATGGGGAATACCAAGGCTTGGTTATGTAGAGGCAGCGGGGGCCAAGACCGCGGATGGATATGCCAAGCCTTGGTATTCTGACGTTGCAATCACCAATCGCTCCCGTCCTATGCAATGGGACTTGGCGCCTGTCATCCAACCAAAATTCGCTCATAGTCGTGTAGCTGAATATGCTTAAATGGCTGTGCCGCTTCGTTATCTCGCGGATGGTCTTGGCAATGCAACATTGGCGCTTGTTGTAAGTCAAGCGCTTGGCAATCTTGATGGGACCCATTTTGCCATTCCATTCTCGTGGGGTTGACATCGTTTCGATTTGCCTCCAATTCCACCACTCTCCTGTTTGCTGCGGCCTTTCCTCCGGGTTTTGCCTCTGACTCGGGACAGAATCGAGGGTGGGTTCGCAATCTGCATCAAAGATTTCTGTCTCGGCCAACACACGAGGAGAAATAAACGGCTCTCGATATCATCCGCCCTCCCCGAGACACGCGGAGAAAATCTCAAAGCGGCAATCCGATTGCAAATCCATCTGAAACGGCCAAATCGCCGCAGAGAAGGGCAAGCCGCCTTGCCCCCCTTGTACTCGCGAGAAATTTGGTCGATTTCTACCTGTTGTGTTCTGCTGGCAACTGGACCGTTCTTCACCCAGCGTGCCTGCGCTCTTCTTCGCGATCGAGCCCAAAAAGCGAAGGATATCTGCTTTCTCTGTGCGGCAAAAAGAGCCACTCTGATAAAATACTCGTTTCCCAGTATTGCTTCACTATGATGTCGAATCCGGAGAAGCTGGAGGAAGCTCAGCCGAGCTCTGGCTATGGTTCTATCTCTGAGCAAGAGCCAGTTCCCACCGTAAAGGGGAAGCTATCCGCGCATTTTTCAAGCACCGTCGAGACTCGCGCTGCGTACATTCCCCTGTTGATCTTGTGCTTCGTTACTGGGCTGACAGACGGAACTCTGTACAACGGTGAGACAACATCGGTCCCTCGAATAGCAAATATCAGCGTGCTAACAGTCTTCTTAGCATATGGTACCTTCGTCTCTATGCAAACGGGTAAGTACGATATACTGGTCTTGTATTCAATGGCGTCCATATCCTAACCTCGGTCCTCAGGCAACACAATCTTCATCGCACTCGGTACCTCCGGCCAGAACAACAAGCCGTACGGCTGGGCGCGTTCCCTCTGCTCCCTGGGCTGTTTCGCCTTCGGCTGTGTCTCGTTCTCGAGGCTGCACAAGCTCATCGGCGGCCACCGGCTCCGACGCACCCTGCTCTTCTCCTTCTCCCTGCAGACCATCTGCGTCGTCATCGCGGCCTCCATCATCCAGAGCGGCGTCATCGACGGCACGTACCCGTCGCGCGGCGACCCCAACCACGTCAACTTCACCGAGCTCGCGGCCGTCGCCCTGCTCAGCTTCCAGGCCGCGGGCCAGATCGTCAACAGCCGCGGCCTGGGCGTCGCCGAGGTGCCCACCGTCGTCATCACGACGCTGCTGTGCGACCTGGTCAGCGACGAGCAGATCTTTGCCGGGCTCCGACAGAACGGCAAGCGCAACCGCCGCGCCGTCGCGTTCGTCCTCACGCTTTCGGGCGCCATCTGCGGGGGTGGATCTCCAAGGCGACGCACCAGGTCGGGCCCTGCCTCTGGCTCGTGGCGGCGATCAAGGCGACTATTACGATGTACTGGATGGGTTGGATTCCGCTCCTGAAGACGATGCGTCGTTGAGACTGGGCAGAGAACTGGCTGTGATGGAGCGACGAGTCGGGCGTCAGCAACTACCCAATATATTCACTGCCGATTCAATCAAGGCATCCAGTGGCCGGGATAATACCATGTGGGCTATTAATGGAGCTAAAACCCCGATTCTTCACCCATAGATCAAGTTGTTCGCTATCGAGACGTAGATATATATACTTGGACAATCTTATAGCCCACTATCGAGACAGAATCTTGATATCTCACGCAGTTCAAATTTCAATGACTCCATTCCTCATCCTACTGCAATCCGGTTGGTGTTCAAACGTTTTTGCGCAGCCCGAAGGTGTCCAACAATGAGGAAGGTGCCTTCCCCAACCCTCCATGTGGAGTTCGTTCGTTCTTTCCATTTCCTTCATTCGCTACCATTTTCTCCAGGCTTCCCGTGAGAAATCTACGTGCAAAAACGTTCCCTTGTTTCCTTTCCCATAATTAGATCTTGCATTGTCCCAATACTTATCCCAGTTGATGGGCTGTTGATTTCAAGACCAAGCTTACCAATTTGTTTGTACATGTAGGTAGCCTCACTAGCGAACTACTCCATGCGATATCAGGAGTTGATCTGCAATACCTCGTCTAGCTCGCAAACAATTGCCATAACATCACACACCATACATAATGGAGCACAAATTGAGATGCAACTCGCTCAAGTGCCGCAAAGAGCTGAGTGGCCGGGCCCTGGTGACCACCTGCAGGTGAGCGACAAAACCACCACTGGTGCATTCTCGAGCTTGTTAGGCTAACCGACATCTTCCCCCAAAAGCCACGTCTTCTGCACTGAGTGTGCTGCTCAGTCGGGTCTTGCCGGCCCCGGCTCAAGTAGCCGGCATGTACAAGAACACGTCTGCCCAGCATGCCACGCGTCTTTGTCGAATCCTGACGACGCAGTCATCGCCAACCTCAACCCAAGCGAGGATTACAAGACAAGCGTGCTGAGCGGTCTCAGTCCCGCCATCATCATGGAATGCGCAGGCCGCGCTTTGAGTTTCTGGGCCTACCAGACAACCCAAGAAGTGTTTGTACAGCGCCGCGTCCTTCTTGCTGTCCAACAAGACTAATAGTTTGCTCGTCCACGCAGGTCGTACCAAGCATACCTCGGAAAGGCCTTGGCCGACAAGTATTCCGGCCTCACTGTCCATCTCGACCAGGTCATCAACGATGCGAACGCACAGATCACCTCACTACACACCAGTCTGAAAAGTAAGATGGGTCGGGACAAGCCTGCATGTGGCTCGAACGTCCTACTGACACTGAATAACAGGCTCGAACGACGAGCAGAAATCACTGCGCGAGAAGAACACCGAGCTTGCGCAAGCCTACAAGGACAAGAACCGCAAACTCTTGCAGGTTCAGGAGCTGTACGACAAACTCAAGCGAAAGGCCATGCTGGGTCAGATGCAGGATGCCGCCGAAGACGCTATTGAATCGAGTTTCCGGCCCGACGTTGCGATTGACGGCGGAGTGCACGCATATGGAGACAACGATGCAAACGTGCCTCCTTTCTACCAAGACCAAGGGGTCCCATACGGCAGACCTGGGCGCCAACCGCCCGACACAACCAACAGGATGGGTGGTATATATTCATCGCAAGAAGGGATAGGTAGCCAAGGTCCTTCATTTCCACGAACAATTGGAGCACAAGGTATCATGCTACGCGCAGCGCTTTCTCCGACTACTCACTAATTATTTGGATAGCCGATATTCCTGTCACACCCTCTACCCACCGTCAACGACTTGGTGATCCAACGGGCATCGGATTAGAAGCCGTACCCGGTTTTGTTTCCGGCGCAGCACGATCACCGAGAACTACAGCCAATGCCAGAGCACCACTAAGTGACCTTCATAGCAACTTTCGCCACAATGAACGATTTCCAACTGGAGGACTGAGTTCTGGAATGAAAGTGGGCCTCGGGAGTGGCAGCCTGCCTGAGTACGGTGCTGTGTCCAGGCCGCAAGGTATTTCTCCGATATTTCAACACATCTGAGGAACACATGATAACGTTCTTGTAGCAATACAACGACCGGCCCCAGTATCATCCTTCATGGGCCGAAGAGATGTGGGTCAGGGCCCGGGGTCTGTCGTGAGTAATACTCATAGTGCTTCCATATCAGGCAATATGAAGAGAGGATATGCCCCACGATAGGTTGAAGTTTACGGGAAGCCAACGTCCATTGTCAAGGTTGTTGATCTAGGTCGTTCAATTATTACAATAAGATGTTTTCAAGCCTTTGTGGTCCATTACCAATGCTATTGTGTATAGACCTGTTTCTCTTTGTACAAGGCTCGAAAGAACTGGGATGCCTGCATAATGGTGCATGAGGCCCTTTGTCCTGAGAACTAAGGCTCAGCTCAATGAAACAGCTCTTCTGTCGAGGCCCCGAACTCGGCTTCGAAAATTGGCGAGGGTTTATAAGGTGCTTGGGGCCGAGCCCTTGCACTTCTCGCAAACCAAGCAATCAATCCCAACCCTCCTTTCCAACATCCTTGACCAACCCCCGCACCAATTCTTACACTCGTTCATAGCAGCCATGTCGCAGCAGTTTTCTACCCGTGCTCCTAGCGAGTACCACTCTTTTGGTGCGCCCCGATCGGACAGACGTCCTCAACACCAAGTGCCGGCACCTGGTCGTCCTCAAGAGAGGGCGTGGACGGCATTGAACGATCCACGGGAGTCGCACAGGCTGAGCCACCACGGCGGTCACAGAGATGGTCACCGTCGACCATCGGGCGCCGTCGCCGCCCAGCATGAGCATTCGGGGATGATGACCCAAAGGAGGCGGGATCCAGAGATTCCCCCGCCGATGCCTAAGACGCACGGCGATGGGGAAGGACATCAATGGTTCCCCAAGTTTCGAGGAGGCGCGAAGGAGAGGGAGAGGGAGAAGGAGAAGGAGAAGGAGAATAAGGTCAAGACCCGGACTTTCGACAAGTCGGCCATCTCTCAGCCCTTGCCGCCCACTTCGGCCATGTCGGCGTATCTGAGGGACACCAAGGAGGCGCAGCGCCGGCTCCACGAGCCCATGTTGGCTGAGATGGGGTTGGCGCATGCGATGGACCGGCCGCCGATGAAGTTGCGGCCGATTGAGCGGGCTGGCGCGCCAGAGCTTCCGGCGGAGCTCGAAGCCCTTGCCCAAAAGGAGAGGCAGATACGTCGCCGTCCTGTTCCTGCCCCTGCTCCTCGTCCTCGCGATAGTGGTGACAGCCTGATGCGGCTGTCGATGCTGTCGATGACTGCGGTGATCAATGAGCCCAACGGCGTCATCAATCCCCGTTGGGTGCCTCGGCCCATCGATGCAATGACCTTTGGCTATACGGGGTCCTCCGATTCGTTGGACTCGATGTCCTCGGTGTCGCCCGACTCTTCTGCTTCGGTGTCGCGTCCTTCCTCCCCGAAGCCGGCCGACGTAGAGGAGTTTGTCACGAGTCGTCGCTCTAAACGCCTCGGACGCATCTTCACCCCGGCAGATCTCACCACGTTCCCCGAGTTCCCCGAGGAGCCCGCTCCTGTCGCGGAAGAGGAGCACAGCGACGACGGTGAGAAGGTCATGGAGGACGCTGGCTCTAACGTCACCGAGAGCGACTTCAGCTCGGTGACAGAGAGCGTCACCAGCGATGAGTCCTCGGATAGCAAGACTGACATTGATACCTATGACTACTTGAGTGAAGAAGATCAGGGTGTCCGTGGCGTGGTCTTGTCCGGGTCCCACTACCGTCCCCCTATCAACGTCATTCCTCCCACGCCTACCTCCTCCCTACCCCCTTCACCTCCGCCTTCGCCCTCGCCATCTCTTTCGCCATCTCTCCCTCCGGCACGAGAGCAGCCTATCGCCCAGAGGGAACACTGGAGGGGAGCCGCCGCCATGGACCCCTACAGGCTGAGGGTCGAGCGCGCGTGGAAGAGGGCAGCGGAGCAGGAGCGGGACCTTCGCTTCCGAGAGCGGGACGGCCGGATCAGAGCGGATGAACACGCTCTCAAGTTCCAGCGCATGGCCATCCCGCTCCTCGCGGCCCACAACGACATCGTGGAGCTCTCGGACGAGTTCCGGGGCGTACGCTACGCCACGGACGTCCCGCCCATCGTGCGCAAGATCCTGGAAGAGCGCGACGACGCCCTGGACGAGGCCGACGCCCACGTCCGCCGCGCGCTGGGGCTCGAGAACCAGCTCCACGGTACCGTGGCCGAGCTCCTGGAGCTCCGGGAGCAGATCCAGATCCTCCGGGTCGACAATGAGCGTCTGCGCAATGGGCGGGAGGGGCTGCCGTTGGAGACGGGTGTACGGGGTCCCGCTGTGGCGGGGCACTACTAAACACCCCCAGGTAGGTTCGGTGGGCTGTTCAAGTATTAAAGGGGGGAGGACTCGAGGTGGTGCATGCTGGGGAAAGAAAAGTATCTTATCCTCGCTGCCACCTTGTGTTCAACAGCTCACCGCCAGGGGTCAGTCAGTCACTGTACCCCCAATGCAATATCCCCCAAAACAACACTTCAACCCGTACCCCACAGACCATATCACCCCCTATCACCCACACACACACACACACACACACACTATTTGTGGAGTACCAGAAGGATGGATGTCCACCAGTGTGTTTCCGACATACTCTTGGCAGGACGACACAATCTGCCTTTCCTTTAGTGAGGATGACTGCACCAACCAGGTTGCACTTTCTTTGTCCATGTAGAGAGAAAGAAAGGCCCGCGGCACCCGTGGTACACTAGCCTTCCTAGCGCCCTCTTCACCTTACACCTACATATGTTCCCGAGAGCTTGGCACCCCCTTTCTCATCAACTTCTCACCGTACGTACCGGGAGAATGTTGGTTAGATCGGTAAGTATTGGGGCCAACGTAGCTCTCGGGCTTTACTACTTACTTGCCCACGCAGAGCCTGGCGACCTCGAGTCTGCTAGTAGCAGCCAGCGTAACTCTTCGTGGGCAAGACAACACCTTAACCTCAACCCTTACAAAAGAGGATCCTTGTCTGGTTACTTCCTCTTGTCTCCGGCCAGAGCACAAGAGAAGTCCCAGTCTGGGTTCTTCGCCGGTGACGACCGACCTATTCCAGCTAAGTGACTGGAACCCCGACACAGGTGCTGATAAAGAAACTCCCGCTGTCTCCGGCCAGAGACCAGGGGATATTTCTTCGTCGGTAACTTGTGTCTTCTTTCTACTATGGGTGTGAGAGGAGAGTGAGTACTCAGTCGACAGGCAGGTTGACACCACGTCATGACCCCGGCCAGGGTTATGGGTGGCGGTGTTTCATCTCTGCTTATCGATCATGTCTCCTCTCGACCCAAATCACGAGAGCCCCGTTGGCCTGCCTCTTCATCTTCCGGCCAGTTGCTGACTAGGCAGGACAGTGGGACCACTCTCAACTCTATTCATCGACAAAAAAGGTTTCCGATGACGATCCTGGGCTCAGGCCTGAGGCCAGGACGTTGTTCGGCTACCTCTTGTCTCACTCCTCCTTGGCATCTTGCCAATTCATATCACCCCTTCTCAAATTGTCAGGGGTTACTGGGGACACCCAAGTGGGTACTTCTCTTGGTGGCGATCATGGTGGTGCTAGTATAGTGGGATCCGGCGTTTTTATGGGAAGCATCTTCCATCTACGCAGTCTGGCTGGCTGGCTAGCTAGACTGCTGTACGATATGTTCGAGACTATGTGAGGAATTGTACGAGTATGCGTCGCGGTATAGATTGGCACAGAAGGTAGGTTGTACGTTGGAGCGCAAGTTTTGTTTTCACATGTATATATGTAGCAATAATGTCTAATAATGTACTATAAACCCCAAACTGGTTCCATTGTGACTGTGATTGTGCGAATCTAAGTGCCGATTGTTTTCTCACTTTTATCGACAACTTTTGCCGCGGGCGTTCTGGAGAACTCGAGAAATTTCCATTATTCCCCCTTGATACCACCTGTATGTCCCACAAGGAGCAAATAATGATGTCGAGAGTCGATAGGCCGCCCCTCGCGGATGATTATTTCATATATATCCGTCGAAAATACACTGGTCCGTATAATAGACCACGACCCGAGGTCCAGGATGATGTCTAGTGCCAGCCGGTTCGGCTGAGTAAGCAGGTAGTGGTTCCTCCAGTTCGACACCGGTGTCAGCGTCGCTGCTGATAACGGAAGGCTCTAGTTCGATCCCTGCCTGAGCTGCGTGGTCTCTGGTCGAGGTGTCGAACCGATTGCTGCGATATGCGGTACATCTGAAGAACGAGAATACGAAGCTGACTGTTCCTGTCCACCACTCAAGCCAGTAGCAAATCCAATAGCATAAAGCGGCTTGGTGAGTAAAGAATGCCAGTGTCAGCTGGCCCTGGTTGTAAAGCACGTACGCGCAAAGGGCCAGTAGCGAGGCTACGTGGCAGTCGAGCCGTTTGCATGGGTATTTGTACCTGCAGGACTGCTGTGCCGAGTCGTGTAGATACAAGACGACCGCTCCCATGGTCCCAGTCGATATCTGCAGTAGGATGCACAGCAAGACACGCGAAATCGTACTGAGATCCTGGATGTAATAACGCGACAGGGCAAGCGTGGCCAGGGTCATGGCCATGAGAACAGCTATGGCTTTGCTGTACTGGGAGGCGTCGGAAGATGCCTGGCTCAACGAGGCCATATTTTGTCTGGGTCGAGGCTGGGGAGCCTGGGGCGTGCCGCCCGGTTGCCTCGCAGAGACTGTCATGGCGGGAAAGTGGGAGGAAGACGTGGTTTTTGGTGAATGCGAGGCCAGTGAAGAGCACTGGATTCTGTAGAATAGTGAAATTTAATGAAATCACTGGTCTGGTTGGACAACTTTAGGCAAGGCGCGAATATCAGTTCTTATGCTCTGTATTTGAATAAATCTCCAGACCAATATTTGCGCAGCAACAGAGTTTCCTTGAGGCCTTGGCTACTAGGAACCATGTTTGATCACCCGATATCCACGGTCCAATTCAAGTTTATCTTGGTTGGTTTCAAACTCACTCACCTTCAACCCAAATATGTCCTCGTCGCTTACAAACTGTTTGCTAATGTAGCCAGCCAGACATACCTCAACTTGATATCTCATCTACAGACATTTCCACTCAAGACAACACAATAAGCTCCGTAGAAGATGAAACATGATCAAGATCAATCTTGCACGGAGAACCGTCTTTCGGGTCCAACTTGTAGCAAGTCAAACGCGGATAATGTTCCCCCCTCAACGGCACAAATGCCCCAACCTTAAAGGGACATCGGCCCATGCTGCTCAACCAGGACCACGAAGGGAACAAGGAAGATGAATCGGCGTCTTCTTTCCTTTCGAAATCATGATATGGCGGCCTTGCCACGAGTGCGTCGGGGAATTGCTCGGGCGTGAGCCGCACGTCGACCCAATGCCAGCTCATGGTCATGCCCCAGGCGCGTTCAGGGTGGTACCAGAACATCTTGCCGAGCGTGGCCTCTAGCAGGTTCGCGATTCCACGGAACGCGCTCAGGGCGTCCTGTGCTTAAGTCAGCCGCCGACTGATGTATGCCGAGACGGCCTCGTCGTAGTTGCGGAGTGGATACGGGTCCGATGGCGAGCCCGAGCGGCCCAGGTGCTTGTCGGTCGCCGACTTGAACATGCAAATTTCAATATCGTAGCAACTTGGATCCGCCTCGAGGTACATGTCCTCCTGATACAGTCCGCTGTTGCACCAGAAAAAGCACTGTGTGCTGCTAAATATCAGGAGTCGTTTCGACAGGGTCTTCTCCTGGAACGTCCAGCCTCTTCTAGACCACGGCGCCCGTCTTTGGACGGACAGCAAGTCTTCGGCCGTCGTACTCAGGGCCCAATCCCCAACTACTTTCCTGGAATAGTCGCTGACAGTTCTTGCCTTCTCCGCGATGCGCACGCCGGGCAGACCCGCATTGCTATTGGCTCCCTCGGCGGCAACCAGCGTCACCACTGCAGCTCCGTAGATCTGGTCCATGGCGCCAATGAGCATGGCCTTTTCCTCTGCGTCATCTTGTAGAATACACAGTGCATCAACCCACAAGTAAGGAATACCTATCCACTCGCACGCTTTCAGTCCGTCCCGGATGGTAAGCGGGATGTCCCTTTCGCAGTCTAACATGGCGCTGGGCGAGTACAGATGCTCCATGGTGGACTTGGTGAGCTTGACTTGAGGGTAGTCACCCCAGACATATGACAACGCAGCATACTTGACATTCTCTTCGTGAGTGCTGACCACGTCGTCAAGACAGTATGTTTGCACGTTGATAAGTCGGAGTCTTTTGCTGCCCAGTATCACCGGAGCGCACTCGGGCCCGTGATCCTTCTGGCAGCATTTAAGCCATGCGTCCAGTCTCCACCACGGCACATGCTGTCCGGTTACTGGGCGGGGTTCCAGCAAGGACGCCGGCATATCAAGGCAGCTCTGAATACTCCTCCGGGCCAATTGAGGGTAGCCGAGCGGCGTGCCCTCCAAATCGGTAGCAACGAGCATGACATCCAATCGAGAGATACTCTTCAAGAACTTGAGGACATGGGTACCACATTTTCGCTGGTCCTCTGCCAGTGATTTGTCCCGCAGATAGGCGAAGGTGCTACGTCGGATCTCGACGCGGTACTTTTGGCCAGCGCCGAGCTCTGAAGCTTGTGGGGCTGGGCCAAGATCACTAAGGCATTCCAGAACGAGGAAACACAGAGGGCAGTCGCGACTCTGCTGAATAGCATCGAGGTCCACCGCGACCGAGATATTGTGCGGTTCGTAGTCTGCTCCGACAAAAGCGGGAGCTTTTGGGGCCTCGCGTAGCTGCGGGATCAAGTTCCAGGCTGCGCAGCGACTACAAAGCGACTCCGTCTCCGGCTCTTCGGGCAGCGAGTTGGTCGAGTCCGAGGACAGGTGGGCTGGCAGGTCATTGGGTAAGGGTTGGTGGCGTGCCCGCTTTTGCACCAATTGCACCAATTCTTTAGAAAAGTATCTCTTTCGCATATTCGGTACTCTCGGTTGTCTTAGCCTCTCCTGGGCTACGTGGTCGTTGTATGCCATGGGTAAGGGATTGGGATTGATTGAATGGGACACGGCCACGATGAATGATGTATGCAGTCATTTGGCAGAGGTGGAGATGGGAGTTGGACAGCGCTTGATCCAACAGCACGTCCGTGGTGCTTATTCTACTTATCACAGGCAAGGTCATTGGGGCAGTACCGTCAGCTTACTTGCATATACACAGCCACCACGAGTAAACAATGATCTACCGAAGTGGGTACTATAGACAATACATCTGTTGGTTTTACATCACTAGCTGTTGATTAAAGAATACCAAACGGGAGTCTGGCAAGAGGGGTTATATAAAACAGACATCATCATCTTGACCTGATCATATTTCAGCTATTCCGTAATAAATACTATCCCACAGGACGTTGACAGAAATGGCAGTAACGCCGTTTACTACATAAGTACTATGCCGATCTGACTACGCGTTATAAACGGCTTTTCAATACTATAAGCTCTGGAGTAATTGGCCTTAAAGAGCATTTCGCAGCATCTTACCAAATAGAAGGCCAAGCTCATATCGATCCGAAACAATTATGTTGATTCCAGAGCGACACATATTATCACTATATTCTTAAAGCTTCATAGCGAGTACGTTTATGGGTATATATAAGGAGACCTATAGCACTACCTGGTTCTTACTCTTACTCAAATTCCTACATCTGGGGCCTTTTGGCGTATGCCAACTACAATATACCTGATTGACATCACACACACACCGTACGATCGTACAGAAAACCCATTCAACACATGCCTCTTCTGTTCTTGGGTCTGTTGGCCTCCTCCTTCTGCTTCTTCTCCCTCTCATACTTAGCCTGAAGAGGCTCGGCTTCGTTCAAGTCAATGACACGCCTGGGGTTCCCTTCCACCACCCGGAAGTCTTCGATACCTAACGGTATGAATTTGGGGTCGACTTTGGTGTAAACGTGGCCAGTGACCAAAACCCTGTCCCTGTCATTGGTGAAGGATATGGTAATGTGATTCTGATCCTTCACATATCTACCGGTTGGACGGTGTTGTAATGAGCAGTACTCTGACTTTGTATCGTGAGTATTACCCCTGCGACATTGCAATGTTAGTATCGATCTAACCTATGGGATTGGGGAACAGGGGGCTGACTTACGTGATAATAGCATAGGGGAATTCTAGGTCCTTGGCCAAGTCCTGGGCCAACTTACCGATAGCGATGGCTCGAGCCTGTACGACTTCCGGGTTGCCGTTTAGCTCTAGAAGCTTTTCCCTGTCTTTGATGCGGTCGCCGGGAACCTTGCCAGGTTCACACGCCCAAAGCACCTTTGGGTCCTCCAGCGTCCCCGCACCTGGCGGTATTTCTTGGGCCTGCCAATCTTTGATTCTCCCGTCCAAGGCAGGGGGCATGTCGACACCTTTAGGCAAGGGTTCGCCTTTGTTCCAGGGGATACCGTCGGTGTATGGACCCTTTTGAGCCTCTCTCTTGATATTTATAGTTGGCCCATACCCTTTGGTATCTTCGGCAAAACAAACTTGGGGAGCCATTCTTGCTTTATGGGATAGTCTAGGACGGTATCGTAGCTTGTGTGGGTTCGTACAGTCTTGGAAGGGATAGCCCTCTTTCCGAGGGAAGGCATACCCATCATATAGTCGAGGTAGTTTGGTCTCAAAGACATACACTGTCTTTATGTTGAGAACTAACAAATCATGATGGTGGTGACACTCTTGAAGAACTTCTTTGTTGTTCGGACAGACACATTGCCACTGGCATAACCTTTATTGGGCCTTACACAAAGAGATGTGTCTAAACCAAAACTCGGTCGTCTCGACTGTGAAATGTTTTTGTGAGATATGTCTGAAAGATATAACAAGTCATTCGTTGTTCTTTGTGGCTCAGGTCTTTGCTATCTTTCATATACAGGACACAAATAGAAAGGTACGTATAGATGACCTATCGTCCGAGGCCTGTTTTACTTACTGGAGTACAGTGAAAGTGCTGAGTATCTGGCGACTAGGTGGCAGCAGAGAATATCAGCTATAAGTATTGGCGTAAGATTCTGTCGTGTCTACCTTATGAGACCTCAGAGGCCGTTTAGATGAGACTAGTAACCACGCAAAATCTGATTTCTCCGGTTAATTTCTTGTCCCATCTATATCATACGTGTACTACGTCTGGCTTGGCGACGGGACCGAGAGCCAGCTAGCAAGCAAATAATAAGTGATTACCAGGTGAGCGGATCTCGTTAATAACTATTCCCCTTTCAATTTCATCTAGCCATCGGCCATCCACGAAGCAAACACGGAGTAGATGAAATGCATCACAGTTCTAACTCTCTTAAGAATCGAAAGAGATGACTTCCATTAGCCTATTAGGTGACTAATTACTGCTACACGTAGTATTAAGATCATTCGCATAATTATGCAAATTCTGAGATCAATGCCATTGTTGGTAACAGAAACAATTCATTCCAGAAACTAAACTATAAACAATTTTCTCTGCTTGGTGTGGTCTACACCCCAGTGCTGTTGGATGAAAATACATTTCTGGCACAGTCTGCGTGCGGCACCTTGAACAATGCTATCAAACAAGGCAATGGTGAAGATGATACCGCCAAGAAGGTGGCCAAAGCAGGTCCATTACCATTTGCAGGACACCCAACCCCATACTGGACCCATCATCTTCATCCTCAACTTCGTCTGTACCCTCTTCCTTCAGCCATGGGTGCTTGAGAATCTGGGCGGGCTTCAGTCGCTCTTGAGGGTTGTACCGGAATATTTTTAATGCCAAGTCTGTCAGGAGTAGGATTTCCTCATGTTCCAAGTACCAACGGCCCTTCGCATTACATCGTGGGTCTGACTCCTTGAAGAAGCTCGTCTTCATATAGGAGAGTGGTATCGAAAACCGATGAGAATATTCCTTCTCGACGACCTCTTGGTCAATCTCCGCAAACTCCGCCACAGACGAATACGAGACTGGGTGAACCGGATCGGTACGCTGCGCTTCAGTCAAGACCCATGCAGAGGGCTCGGTCTTTGGCTCTTGGTCGACATATTCCGACAGCCCCTGCTTAAGCAGGTTCCTTTCCTCAAGGTCTTCGTACTCGCGTTGACTGGTCAGATACTCACGATGCTGCTCTTCGAAATCCTCTCGATACTCCACCGGCAAGGGCCCAAAATATTTCTCCAAGGTCTTTGTTGCCGGGAGAACCTGTTGACTGAAGAAAGATCCACCGTAAACATCCATTATAGAGGCTCCCAATGACCATAAGTCACTTTCCAAGCTTCGAGACTGGTTGTAGATGATCTCTGGCGCCGCATAGTCTCTCGGGATACCTGGGAATCTCTTTGTTTCTCCTTCCACAAAGGCCTCGCCGAAATCAACGATGGCGATTTCATCCAGAACAAGTCCCTCTTCCATGGCCCGACCCCACCACACAGGCTTCACAAGGTATTCTGGCGCATGGGGGCTGGACTCTTCTCCAGAATTAAGGCTAACCCGGAGGGCTTGGGGTCCTGAAAAGATCTCGACAATATCATCTTCCGACATATCGTCGATGTTACGGATTTTCAACAAGATATTGGCAGGTCGGAAATCTCCGTGACCAACACCGAGACCATGAAGAAATTGCAGGCTCTTTGCCATCTGGCGACAGAAGGTGTTCATTGCGTCGAAGGTTCGTTTACCCTCGTTCAACCAGTATGAGAGGGATGGACCCAGGAGAGGTGAAACTAGAGCAAGGTGGCGGCCATTTGGGCCGTCAATCCAGAAATGCTCCTCTGGAAGCATGACATGATGAGCGGCGGCCTCTTGCCGGTCGATCCCCTTGTCGCTGAAGAATCTTAAGATCTGGAGCTCGCCTCCTTCCTCGGACGAGTGGTCTGATTCTATGATCTTTAGCGCGCACCAACGACCATCTCGGTGGTCGCGGCACAACCAGACTACAGCAAACCCGCCATTCCCGAGTTTGTGGTGAACTTCGAAGCGCTCCTGAAAGAATTCGCCGACCTTGACAGGATGCAAGCCGCCTGGCTCATAGCGTTCGACATCCTCGACTTCGTCACTGCCCCACATAGGGATAGAGTATTTCGGAGCAGGCTCAGGGTTCTCCAAGCTGATCAAGGAGGATCCCGTAGAAGCTCGATCCCAGGTCGCAGCCGTGTTCGAGGCAGACATGGTTTCTCAGTGTATCCGATATGTGACGTTGGTAAGGCTGAGTTCCTGAAGCGAGGTTGCGGTTATGTACGAAGGTCGGGATGGTCTGGGATTTGGTGGGGTGCAATCATTGCAGGGCCATTCCTTGCTTTATATACAGAGGCATGTAGGTAGGAGAAAAAAAGACCAGGAGCACAGAGCACCCGTTGTCAGATTAACAAACAATAAATGCTGACGTTTATAAACAAAGAGAGTGAAATGGCCGCATGCCCTTTGTTCCGCCGTAGGGGGCCGAGGCGTCGCATTTGAATGAATGAGACTGACAAAGAACCCATTTTCTTGCACAATAGAACTAACCAAACACAGGTGTAAACAGCTTTTAAGGTAAGCTCAGCAACAAGCCCCTTGTGTTTGCCACCATGCCCATTGCTAGAGAACTCGTCTCTTCTGATTGGTACAGTGTCAGTATGTAAGTATGTTTGGCTGTATGGGTTACTTGTAAATAATCGTTTCCAACAAGTACCAAGCCCTCACATCGAAGTGTGCAGTGTATTCCTCATCTCTTGAGTTCAGTGTCAGATTTGCGGCATCTCGGGGCTATCAAAAAGCTCAGTAGTGCTGTGAATCACTACGCAGATACAGACCTCACTTCCGATAAGCTTCATCTCAGGTGTATTCCCATAGCTTCGGATAAATCTTGATGAACTGGTATTTATTGGACTATTTTGTTTTTGATTCAAATTCCCATCAAACGAACTGGAAACATGAGAGTGTCCTTGGGGTGCTTCCGTTTCACCATCATCATGTCTGTACGTCAAGCCCTATCAAGTTGACAAGACCAGCAATATGTTGGAACAGGGTGCTGTCGCGATATTGCTATTCTGTAGAACCAAGAAGTTCAAAGAAAGTATATCACCTTTATAGCGATATCGCTGGTCCGGGTAGACTTCTTCACGTGAACAATCACCAAACCACTTGCTCTAATCAGATAATTAATTAAAATTATACTAATAGCACTTAGGGATCACTGGCATGTGCAGTAGGTTATAATCTGGCGTGAGCAGTGCGTTCTACCATTAAGGGGATTACAGTTGCAAATTACCCAACCCCTGCGTAGCTTCCTCCACATTGTCATCCTCACTTTTCCGTCCTCGGAGACATTCATGTTGCATAATCTCCGCGGTTGTTATGCGCTCAGTGGGCTCGTAGCGGAATATCTTCAGCGCCAAGTCTGCAAGAAGATCAGCTTCCTCGCCAGGCATCTTGTACAAGCCATTTGTTTCCGGGTCATATCTCGGATCCGTCTCCTCGAAGAACATTTCCTTCCCCCTCCCGAGAGCGGCCGAAATGGGATGTGAATAGTATCCGCCCTGGAGTGCTTGGTTCCTTGCCGCCTCGAGTGCAGCTACCGACTTGTAGGCTGCCGGGCAGGACGGGTCATTCTTCTGCTCCTCGGTCAAAGAGAACTCCTCAAGTACTGGCGTGTCTTCAGGTGAGACCATTTTCATAAGGATATAGTCTTGCCATCGGCTCCTCTTGTAGTTGTACTGCCCCAGCAGTTGCTTTTTGTGCTGTTTTTCGAAATCGAGTCGGTACTTCAGTGGTAAGGGTCCAATGTATTTTTCCAGAGTCATCACAGTATCTTCAACCTTGACATAAAAGGGGACAGTGCCGAGAACCGCCATGATTGAGACTCCGAGTGACCAAATATCGCTGGGCAGCCCAGGTTCGGACGTGAAGATGGTTTCGGGCGCAGCATACGACCTTGGGATTGCACAACGGGAGTCTTTGTGACTCCCTGGTATAAATGCTTCGCCAAGGTCGGTGATGACAAGATCTTCCTGTATCAAGTGGTGTTCGTCTTCAAGAACAGACCATCTTCCAGGCGCAATCGCGTATTCTGGGGCATGTGGACCAGGATCCTCACCTGCCAGAGTCTCAATTCTGTTGATCTTTGGTGCGCCGTCGAGTGCCTCTCTGATCTCTTCTTCGGTAAAGTGGTCGATGTTGCGGAGCTTCATCAGCATGTTCCTAGGTCTGAAATCCCCATGGCACAGGCCTTGGCTCTGGAGGAAGTCAATTGCCTCGATCATCTGGCGGCATAACTTCTTCTTGACATCATCTTTGTGCCCATTCCACTCGAGCCATTGGGGAAGGGGCGGGCCTAGAAGAGGAAGCACCAAAACAAGATGCTGGCCGTTGGGCCCCTCGATATAGAAACATTTATCGGGCAGCAGGATATGATGAGCGGCAGCTTCCTCTAGGCCAATGCCGTTCTCACCAAGTAGTCTCTTCGCGAACAATTCTCCACGATCCTCAGACGAATGGCTCGCCACGACAACCTTTAAAGCACACCAGCGATTCCGTTCGTGATCACGAGCAAGCCAGACGGTTGAAAAAGCCCCCTGTCCTAACTTATGAATGATTTCAAACTCGCCGTAGGATGTATATACCTCAACAGGACAGAGTCCTCCAGGCTTGTACATCTCGACGTTTTCGACTTCGTATTTCCAAAAACCGGATACCCAATACTTTGGTATGAATTTCTGGACGTCCTCATCCATAGTATTGACAGAGGGCTTCTCTGGAAGAGTATCCCCGAGTTCTGCAGGGCTCGGTGTTGTCGACATGGTGCAGACGACGCCGAGTTTGTTCTGATGGGTGGTATGACTGAACAGTTTGTGCAAGGTGAATTGCTGAAGGGCTTTCGGCTCCCTGTAGCTCAGGACAGCTGTTACAGGAGATATTTATAGGCATTTCAGTTGTTTGCTATGCAATGCTTATATCGGCACCAGAGTCTTTGTATCTCTCCAAAGGAGCAAGATGGTGACATCCATCATAGTTGTCCTGTCCATTCTTTGCTCTTTGAATCTACGGAAAATTCATGAAAGATGCTTCTTGTTCAACCTACCCAAAAAAAAACTATTTTGAAAGACTGAAAGACGATGATGAGCTCACGACCAAAGCCCTCAAGCTGAACGCGTCACTCCTGAATGGTGTTTATAGATGTCTAGGTGGGAGAACAATCAAAGTGCACAGTCTTTGGTGCTAGTAAATACGGTGCAGCTGCCGCCTCGAATGGCGGGGCATGCACAGTGCCATCTTGGGAAGCGCCACGTGACAGGGGTCTCGAAATTTCTGGCCCAGCTCCGATCCCGACTGGTCGCATGCCACACCAGAAACTTGAGCGGCCGAAGAAGAAGACGATCAACGCCTTGTTCAATTCTGGCCAGACTCTTCAACAGCAGCCACCATGCCGAGAGCTGCACAAAGGAGACTCCACGTCCTCCGACGGCCGGTAAGCCCCCCCAATTCCCTTCCCAATGGCTCAATTGGTGCCAGAGCTTGCGTCACCATGCGACACACCGGCCACACACAGTAAGAACAAAGCTAACTGGGACCTCTCTTCTTCTGCGTACAGAAATTGCGCCAGTCGTGGAGCAAGTACAACCTCTACAACCTCTGGCGGCAGCGGGACCCCAAGATCGGCTTCACCGACCACGAGACCTTCTTCCAGCAGAAATGGCGGGCCAAGGGCCTGCTCCGCGCCTACCACGGCGAGCACATCAAGGAGCGCGACTGGGAGCGCATGTTCAGCCGCCGGCTGCTCAGCGTCGCCAACATGAACCCGCGCTACATGGCCGAGAACGACGGCTCCGAGATGGCTGCCGGTAGGGGCTCCGGCCAGGACATTGTGCAGCGGTGGAAGGCGGACAGGGTCGAGCCCAAGACCATCACGCCCTACATGAACATGGCCTTCGCCCCCATGGAACGCCGCCTCGATATCGCCATCTTCCGCGCCCTGTTCGCCAGCAGCGCCCGCCAGGCGCGGCATTTCGTGGTGCACGGAAAGGTCAAGGTCAACGGCAAGGTGGTGAGTAATAGCCGATGGACGGTGGGGGAAACGAGGGGTAGAACAGGGCAAGGGCTAACATGATGTGCTTTTTTCCAATAGATGCCCTACCCGGCCTACAAGCTCAACCCGGGCGACATGTTCCAGGTCGATCCCGATTCCGTGCTGTTCGCCACCGGACAGCCCAAGAAGAAGGGCGGCAGCAACGCCCGACAGGCCACCAAGGCCCCCCAAGACAACGCAGAAGCTGAGCCGGCAGCGGAGGAGGCAGAAGGCGCCGAGGCCGAGGCTGCAGAGGCATCCGAGGTGCCCGAGCAGGATCCCGAGACGACAGACAAGCCCGAGGAGCCCAAGGCCGACATGAAGCCGACAAGGCAGGCCATCCAGAAGCTCACGAAGCAGGCCAAGTCCATCCTCGCCCGCGACCGTGACGTATCCACCTCCCAGAAGCAGAACCTGCGTTCCTTCCTGAAGAAGGCCAAGCCGCTGCTCTCCAGGGCCGGCCGGCCGGCGGCGACGCCTACCGACATCCTCAGCGAGCTGAACAGCATGGTCAAGGATCTCAACCTGTCCGACGCCTCCGCCGAGGCCGCTGCCACCCCAGCTGCTGCAGCGGCACCCACCGAATCATCATCCGCCGTCACCCGCCGGGAGCCGCCTCGCAGTATCGACGATCTGAACGCGGACGAGCTCAAGGCTCTCCACCGGCTGATCAACGAGGAGGAGGAGAACCCCGCCGACCCGGCCAAGCCCTACCACACCCCCTGGAAGCCGCGCGACTACATGAGCCCGTTCGCCTTCATCCCCCGATACCTCGAGGTCAACCAGAACGTGTGTTCGGCCGTCTACCTGCGACACCCGGTCGCCCGTGTGGGCTCCGCCGAGGTGCCGACGCCCTTCGGATACCAAGTCAACCAGCTGGCCTTCAACTGGTACCTCCGCCGGCGTTAAAGGATTAACGAAGTTAGCAAGAGATTGCATTTGGGATTGGTGGAAGGGGGTGGGTTGTACGAATGTGCTGGAGGCTAGTAGTAAACGAAGAGACGAGACGCAGAGATGTATACTACGAATCTTGGCCCATCGTGCCGGCAAAATATCGCTGCTCCTTTTGAGGGCTGGGGGAGGATCTGGATGATGGAGAAGAGCATGACGCCGCGACAAGAACGGCAAAGACGACTTCTCCAAATGTGTATAGACAGACATGTTGTAACTTTATCAAAACCAGTAAATGTATGACTACTACTCACCACCGACCGTCATCAACCGTACGATTACTATGCGATGTCTACCATTTTTCTTACGAGCCTAGAAGATCCTGCTGCTCTTCTTCCAGCCGTGGCTTACACCTACGGTTTCTACAAGATTTGAGGGAGGCGTGTTATATCTACCAGTTTAAGCGATCAGTCAGTCGAAGGCAATGGAATCAGTAGCCATGTTTCGATTGTCGCATCGGCTTGCAGCTCAGCTACACAAGATGTACAAAAACATATCGATAGAATATAACAGGGCTGGGACACGTTCACTGGCGAGTGTCAATAGGGAAAGCAAGAGTCAAGAGTAATCATCCTTTTTTATTTCAGACGACCTGGACTAGAAAAAAACACATCGAAGCTACAAGTACGAATCAAGGAAAAACAAGAAAAGGCTGTCAAAGTGTTTGTCGACGTAAGGAAAACCAGAGTGAGAGCCTTCTGTAAGGCTCACGTGTGAGGTGGCGAGAGATCATCCAATCCGACTGTTCGTTAGCAGGCCAGCGAGACCTACAAGCCCAAAACAGTCTCCCCGGGACGGAGATCTCTTCCACTTTTTATGAGTACATCCATCTAAGTAGGGAAGTAGTATGTCCTGACCAGCGTGCCTCTCGCCTCCGAGACGAAACACCAAAGTCCGACTCCCTTCCCACCCCAATTCCATAACCTGCCATGAAAATGCCGAACGAAGAGGGGATTGAGAGGGACCCGGGGCATTCATTGCCAGTAACGGGTGCATCCTGGGAGTAGTGCGAAGGGACTTGGGCGGCAAATATACGCCGCAGTCTGCATCGTCAGAGAATAGATGATGTCGTTTGTGCCTATTCGCCGAATATCATGTCTACACCTTCAAATCTCATAAGACGTCGGGATCGTAGGATCGATCATGTAGATGGCGATGCAATAGTAGTAGCGGGGATAGCGGGATGTGAAAAGGCAGATGCGACTCGTCGAGGCCCCCCTGAAACTGATTATATGATGTTTCCCTTTTGCACAATAGTCAAAACCCACGGGAGCCACCATCCCTTTTCGTTGGCGAGATCATAGTCGGTCGCTCATCCGCGGCCCAATCTCTTTTGCAAGACTCCCCCGACGACAGCAGTTTTCAGCCCACGGCGGTTCCATATCCCGCCGAGGGCGGTCTCTTCAGACAGATGTGTGTATTAGAGGAGGCGTGGTTGATTAAAAGGAAGAGAGTGAATAGACAAGGGCGAAGCGAAAAAATAGTAAAGAAAACCGCGGCTGGTTGGTATTGTGGTGGACATGGCATGAATCGTAGAGAGAAGAAATCGCAGACGAGTCGTGGCAGAAAACGGGCAGGCGACCAGGCATGACTTAACGCAGAGAGAAACCCTTGCGCTTGCCTTCCTTTTCGATGGGCCTGCCGCTCTCGACTCTGGACTTCTTCTCCTCGAGTTCTAACCGTTGGCGCTCCAATTGCTCCTTCATCTCGCGATGGCGAGCATAGAGTTCTTCTTCGCTCTGCTTCAGCTTGCTCTCCTTCTCCGCAACCTTCTGTTGGAAGACCATCTTCATTTCGGCCTCCATCTTGGCAAGCTTCTGCTCGTGCAGAGCACGCTCCTCCTCTTGCTTGACGGCGGGGTTGACCTCCTTGAAGACGCTGGGATCTTGGGCGACACCCATGGCGGTCAACTTGTCGGTTCTGTAGTTCTCGTACAGGTTGTTGTTTGTGTGCTCCTTGAGCTCCTCCATGTGGGTGCGGATCAACATTTGACGGAGCTTGACGAAGTCACAGTGCTCCTCGTTGTCCACCTCAATGACACCCCAAGGGTAGCGGCGACCGCGGACCTTGCGACCCTCGGCGTTGGTGATCTCGTTGGTAGCACCAACAACAGCGAAGGGAACCTTGGTCATGATCTCATTGTTTTCGGCAATGGTCTCCTCGTCGTCAAGCTCGTACCGGGGGCCCTCGAAGATCTGGATACCGTGGTGCTTGATGTCACCGAGAATCTAAAGTCATGTCAGCAACTGATTTGATGGTGGGGAGAAACGATTGACATACTCTTGCCTTGAAGCTGATGATCTCATCGTCGGTGAGGGTGTCGGACTTGGCGATGACGGGGATCAGGTTGACCTTGGTGTGGAGGCGGCGCATAACCTCGATGTCCAAAGGCTTCAGGGCGTGGCCAGTGGGCTGGATGAAGTAAACACAGGCGTGAATACGGTTGTCAACAATGTTCATCCGGTTGACCTTGTTCTCGGCATCCAAGTACGCGTCGTATCGCTGCTCAATGTTGTCGACAATAGGTCTCCACGACTCGTCGTTGTTCACAAAGTCACCGAAACCGGGGGTGTCGACGACAGTCAGGCGAAGACGGACGCCGGCCTCCTCGATATCAGCACTGATGGACTGGATCTGGACGGTCTTGGGAATGATGTCCAGGCTAGGTCCCTTGCGCTCTCTGGGGGGGGTAGAGATGTGTTGAACAGAGTGTTGACGAGCGTCGATTTGCCCAGGCCAGATTCACCTGTAGGTCCAGTTAATCATCGCAGCCCTCCGGGTAGTGAACCATGACAAATTACTTACCAACAACCATAACGTTGAAGTTGAATCCTTTGCGGACACTCTTGCGGTGCCATTGGTTGGGCAGGTTGGCAAAACCAACGTAACCGGTAAGCTTCCTGCGAACAATGTTTCTGCTATCATTTATGGATGTCGGAGGGCCAGAGGCTGTGTATCATGTCAGCTATGCAATCTTTCGAGGCGTGGCCGTAGCAGTACTCACCTGATTGAGGCGGGCTCATAGCTGCCGGTGAAGCTGTGCCGTTCGAAGCTATTCGGAGAGAAAAGTCAGTCCGTCAAGTCTTGGTGCAAAACAGAAATAGTACATGTCAAGTTCCAGGGAGCAAGCTGCTAGAGACGCCAGAGTTGGTGAATACCATTGTGGGTATAAAGCTCTGCATAATCCGTCGAGTTGAGAACCGGCTTCAGGGGTCCAAGAGTGGGAGCGTCCACGTGCAGCATACTGCGAATGTGTCGCATGGAGGGAGCTGGGTCGTGGTTCTCCTTGTTTGGGTAGCTGCTGGATCTTCCCGATGGGCCTGGAGTGCCGCCAAACTCGCGGGCCTTGACAGCTTGGGCTACCATGGCTTCTTGGGTGGTTGATTTGTCGAGTTGGACGCTCCTCGCCCGGACTTTTCCATGGTTGACGAAAAAGGCAGACATATTGTAGATGTTGAAAGCCTGTGCTTCTTCTGGTGGATGATGAAAGGGAAACGGATGTTCCTAACGATGGCCGAGTATTCCAAGGAATCCAAAAAGACGAAGAGACCTAAGAAGAGATAGATCGAACCAAAAAGGGAGTGTGATGCTGGTTAAACGAGCGTGAATGGGTGTTGATGTGATGCGGTACGTTGCAAGGCAGAATGAGAAGAGGCGTCGGTTGTCCAAGAAGCCAATAGTCGGTTTGCCATATCGCTCGAGACTGGGCCTTGTCGAGGTCGAGGAAGGCGCGTACGGATGTACGGGTGTAGCCAGCTCCCAAGGCGATTGATTGTATCCAGGATTTTTGTCTCTTGCAGCAGCTGCTCCCCGTGGTGGTCCCGAAACGTGGACGGGTATTGCATTTTTTCAGAACTCAAGATGTGCTTACCCATATCGAATGTTTCAAGATGTTTAGATAGCGATGAAGAGGGGAAAATAAAGATTTGTCGAGGTAGGCGCGAAGTCTGGGAAGGGCAGGCAAGAAAGTTAGCAAGTAATCAATAAACACACACTAGGACGGGCATGGCGACACGTGGGAGGCGCTTGAGCAACCAAGAAATCAAACGGCAACCGGCAGCAACAGCAGCAAGCACTCGGCAATGATGAGTAACGGCAGTGGCAGAACTGGTAAGCCTGTAAATGCCATGTGGTGGTTGACAGTTTGTTGCTTCCAGCCTCCCAAAGCCGTCCCCCTGAATCGAGTGAAGTGCGCAGTATTGCTGCCGGAGCGACTGTTGCTGTGTAGGTGCAATGCGCGCAATAGTGCAGATGCAGAAGCAATGCACGGAAACGAAACCCAAATGCTCCCTATCGTGCTCGTCACCGGAAGAGGAGAGTTGATGGTCGTGTACGTACCCAAAGGCGCTGTGAAGACGAGGCGAAGAATCGAAGTCGTCTGTCTGAAGTCGCGTATCAATGGTGTCGCAAAGACTCGGGGGTTGCGGTGGCAGGTGGAAGTAACAAGGACTCCAGAAGCGAAAGTGAGCACAGAAAATTAAACGGGTGAGGATCTAGAATAATACAGGCGCACACAAAGGCAGGAGGAGAAGAAGCTGGGCTGGTGTGAATGAATGGCAGCACCCGAATTCCAAACCTATGAAGTTGATGGGTTGGGGGGATGGGAAGGGGATGGTGATTATTGGGTTGGTGCAGGACAGGAATTCAATTGCTTTGCTAGTGTGGCCTGTGTCGAGACAACAGGTGGTTCTGCTACGGTGCAAGGTGGTAATGGAAGGGGTACGAGAGCAAATACAGTGCGGCCGCCCTGGGTATTTTGCAGACTTCCCACTGTCTTGTCTTGTCTCTGCCGCTTTTTTCCCTTAATCAAATCTAACGACAATTGGGCTCTTGGGCTCTGCTCACACGCTCTCTCGTCTGTTTCTGTCTCATTTGCTTTTTCTCTGCTCCTCCCGGCTCGGCCACGTTACGTTAACCAGCGAGAGGCCTTCTGCCTGTGTCGAATGACAGGACGGTCGAAGAAACAAAAGGGGCTTCATCTCTCGCCCACTTTGGTTGGCCAGGCTAGACCAGGGTGGAGGGTACATGCAAAATAGAAAGAGGGTCTCTTCCCTGCGCAATCCCACCTTTCGGGCCACCCCTGCGAACGCGATATTTGGAGAATGTAAACTTATTGGCTGCCAGGTGCCATCTATCCTCCCTTCATGTATTTCTGCGCTGTCGAACGCGACGATAAAGTCACTCTCGCAGCGCCGGCCAGTTGTCAGCCACCTATCAAGGGTGCCATTAGGATGCGAGGATGCCGGGATCTGACAGGCAGAGTAAAAGTGGTAACGGGATTTATCATTTGGCGGCAGGGGTAGAGGCACGCTTCCTGCGCCTTGATTGGTTTGATTAATGGCCATTTGGTTCAAGCATCTTTTCCAGGTGCGCAAGCAAAGGAGGCTTGAGCTCAAAATGTCTCTTCTGCAAGCTCACTGCTCAGTGAGCAGTGCTCACTCATCATCAAACCTGTGCCGAACTAGTCAAACCGTTGCTGCAGCTCGAAATCTAAACGCATGCAGTCAGAAACAAATGCAACCGTCGGCTCTGGCGTCGGCAGCACCAGAGGGCGACCGGAGTCTTCCGGTAGGAGTCCAGTGAAAAAATACAGTCCATCATCAAGGTTATTATTCACCTTATGTCTATTTGATTCTCCAATGAACTTGAGATGATTAGGTATCCGAAGAACCATTTCCCACCGGCCAAACCCAATTGCCAATCTCAGGCGACAACCTCAATCTGAAGTGAAGAGTGGGCATAAAGGTTGCAGCGCAGGTTGTCAGTGCTACTGTCGGTGGTACAGAACAAAGTGTTTGCTACTTGTAGGGAGTTTCCCATATTAATGATGCCTCTAACCTTAGCTCAAATTAATTGCAGGCCAAATTGCATTGGAGTACACCCTGATCTGATGCGCTACTAGTCGGGGAAGGGGTCTCGGGTCTACACCCGCTCAAAAGAGGAGAGAGGGAAAGGAAGGGGACCGGCTGGGACTGGGACTGAGAGTTCAGAAAGCATTGATATCATTTTCTGATACCTACCGTGATCATGCGCCCGTTGAAATACCACCACGGATCCAGACATTTCCATTGCATCCTCAGGAGTCAGTCCTCTCCGGCCAATTCATCCCAACGGACATTGGGAATTTGGGAGGAGGAAAGACATTACTGTTATGGCCCTGTTGCCTGTACTTACTGCATGTACGAACCTTCGTGTTTGGCGGCCGCCCAATCGCTTGCGATCCAAAAATCTGCACACTCGACACGAAAAAAGCAAGGACGTTGCTGGATCGGGAATGACCCTTGTGGAGTCGCTCATGTTTCCTCCCCCAAAGTCAGCTAGTGGTCATTGCTTCTCATCAACCCGGCAAGGGGCATGGACTTCCCCTAATAATAAAAGGCCCCCACACCACCCACTCCAAGGTGATGAGCATGCAGGCATGAGCCGATGCCAGTCCCTCAGAAGTCCCTCTCTCTCTCTCGCCCAGCCACACGGGCCACAGCTAACCTTAGCGGATCATTTGAACTGCCGGTACCCCGACGTCTCCCGCCTGCATCTCCTATCTGCAAACCGATCTACAACGACGAGATGTAAGTAAGCCTCGAGCGACCGCAAAAATAAACTGTACTTTCTCCATTGACAGCATCTGTCTTGATTATTCCACTTATTCCAGATTGCGACAGTGGAATAAACGATTACTACTGTAATAAAATTCCGTACAACAGCTTATTCTCGAAGACTTGACCGGTTTATTCTCCAGGGGCTTGGCCTGTAGCTTCAAACAAGCCTCACGATACTGTATCTACCTATCTGTTGGCGGATTAGGAGACACCTTGGTTTTTTGTAGCAAGGCGGGGTTCGGCAGCATCGGCAAAGTTGTCTCTGGCTGACCAACGTTACATGCTACCACTATGAAGTTTGGGCGCTATTCGTACAGTGGATGCGTACAATCCCAAGATCCTACTGCGCGACTGGACGTAAAACACGGGGAGCGGCGTGTATCGAATTCTCAGTCAGGGCAGTAGGTACGTTTCGTTCGTTGTTCTTGTGAACTTCGAAGAGCAAGCGATATTGAAAGCAGAGGTTCGATGGTTGTACCATTTACCCCTTTTACTTTCTACTAATATTTATGCCGCTCTGAATATAGGGGTATACAAATAAGTATATTAGACTTCATTAACACCCTGACTTTCCCGGGGGACTGACTGTATATATAGAGAGATTATGTGTGTTTTTCTGACAGCTGATTATGGAGAAACATTGATTCCGAGTTGACAGGAGGTGGTGATTTTGATGTTTGTATATCACCGTACGAAAGGGATCCGGTGATGCCATCTTAGATAGAGCATACACTTGAATATACACCAATTGGATCACCACGTTACGTACGATCGTACAGAAAGCCCATTCAACCATTAAAGTAGACCGCCATATATGGTATCTATGTACCCTCATAGCCCCAAACCCTCTTTTCACATCTACTATTCTATTTCTTGAAGATATACACGTGTTCTCTCGTGTAGGAACTGACGGAAATTGTTGAGTCACGGAGTGATGGATAGATTTGAGTTACCTTGGTGGGAATATATTTGGGCACGACGCTGGTAGTATACTGGATATCTCCCCCTGTCGTTAATTTCTGATGAATAGGTGACTATTATATACGATTTAGCTGGCACTTAAAACATTCAGCATTATAGTTTATATCGAACCAATTTCAGAGCAGAGATAACTTCCACTTTTATAATTTCAACTCAAATCCAACAATAAGACAACACTATAAATTCTAGAAACGAGGATTAAAACAGGCTAATACCATGATTCAAATAGAAGCCGCTATACCCAGTACTTTTGAAACTCTCGGAGACGATTCAACACGTGTAACTCCCAGGGGTACTGATGAGTTTTCTATCTGTGTTCTAACAGAAACTTCCCTTTTCGAAAGTAAGTGCAGTATGTCTACAGCAGACAGAGCACTCACCCTAAATTTCATTCGTCACCTTAGTGTTATACTTTTCGTCTGATATGGCTCGAGTAAAGTAAAAAGGTGTCACAAAGACGACCATTTGCTGTTCGTCACTTGGACCATGACTCTTATGCGGAGCTGGCTACAGCAGGGTCACATCGAGTTCAAAACATATATCTTGCGTCTACTATGCTAGTATCATAGGTATCTGATCCAACTGGCCTTCTACCGCAAGAGAACCCGAGCCGTACACCATCGTATCAACTCAATATGCCGCGCAACAATCGAGCAGTTAAAGCCTGCTGCAGGCGCCCCAAACCCTGCAGAAAATGCTTCGTCTACTTCGGCCGCCTCCCGCCGGAGCTCCGCCACATGATCTGGACCAACGCAATACAAGACCCGACGCCAGGCCGATTTGTCGTCTTTGACGGCTACGCCC
The DNA here is from genome assembly GCA_038364195.1 of Apiospora sp. TS-2023a. Classification (NCBI taxonomy): domain Eukaryota; kingdom Fungi; phylum Ascomycota; class Sordariomycetes; order Amphisphaeriales; family Apiosporaceae; genus Apiospora; species Apiospora sp. TS-2023a. The sequence continues at coordinate 743,494 of JAQQWQ010000008.1, forward strand.
AGCGCATCATCCCCACGGCAGGCCTGGTCGCGCCGCTGCTGCTCGTCAACCGAGAGAGCCGGCACCTCGCGCTGCGACACTACACCCTCCGCATCGCCGTCCACGAGGTCCGCCAGTGCACCAGGTCGCACCCCTTACGAAGGAGCGAGGAAAGCTTCCAGATTTCAGAGCTCGGTGCCGAGAGAGTGTGTCTTTATTTGCACCCTATCCAGGACCCTGTCGTCGTGAACATCCAGTATGCCGACTTCAAAGAGCCCGGAAAGTACAAATGGGAAAAGCCGTACTACAGATACACGACGAAGCAGATCGAGCCGGACAACTGCGTATTGACGCCATCATGTCTCGTTATTGTTGGTGACCTCTTGCGCCGATCAGATCCTGCGGATCTCAGAAAGTTCAAGCGCTGCTGGAAGAGACAACGATACGACTGCGTCTTGATCCTTAAGGACCGTCCTCCACTGATTACTCCAGAAGAGTTTATTGAATGCCTCCCGAAGTGGGATGTTGACAGTCTGAGGAAGCTTGGTGTCGCCGTTAATCGATGGGAGGGGATCAATAGAAGATCGTTGAAGATTCGCAAGAAGGCCATTACTAATGGTGTCAAAAGCCCCCCTAAAAGCCAAAGGTGGAATTTGCAACCCGTCCCGAGGAGCGCGAAGTAGGGTGCTTTTCACCACAAAAGTAGTGCAATGAATAAAGTACGTAACGGTCGCGTTCATTGCTGCAAGTCAGGCCATATCATTTTCTATTTTCTCTGGAATTTCACGGTATGTGCTGTCCATTTTTGACTATCTCTACTCAATGTTTTCTTCGCTTCCTCTATCGTCCTATCTTTCCTTTTTGGTTTCTTTGTCTGATCCTAGCTCTTTGCCTTATTCAATCCGAGGCCACCGCAAACTTGCTCAAACTCCGCAACTTGGCCCCGTAGAAGTACAAGACCCAGATCCCGACGATGCCAATGGTACTCAGCCCGCCCAGCAGGGTCGTCCCGCGCGCGACACCCAAGTTGTCAAACAGCGGCTTGGCGAAGAGGATGCTCGCGAAGGCGAGCGAGCTGCGGAAGAAGTCGTTGCCGGCGAAGAGGCTCGCGGCGTACTGCGGGTAGCTGAGCGGCACGTACACGAAGATGCACTGCATCACGACGAAGACGGTGGCGCCGTAGATGGTGATGCCGATGGTGGGCGCGATCCAGTGGATATCCGGGCGCGCCGTCCAGGCGAAGATGAACAGGCCGATGGTGGGGCCGAACGCGGCGATGAGGGCGGGCACGAGGCGGGTCTCCTGGACAGGGAACCCGCGGGCGCGGACGCGGGGGGTCCATGTAGAAGTAGAGATACGACATGTAGACGACGACGCCGAGGAGGCAGGCGACCATGATGCACAGGAACAGCAGGCCGATCTGGCCGTAGTTCATGCCGTAGTAGACCGGGTACACGAGCGGGAACACCTCGAAGAAGGAGTAGTAGATGCCGTAGATGATGGCGGTGTAGATCTGCACGAACAGGATGGCCGGGTCCTTGACCGTGATCTCGAGCGGCTTGATCAGGGCGTTGATGAGCACGGCGCGCCGGTCGAGGTTACGCTCGTCGATCTCGGACTGCGACATGAAGCGCGACGAGCCCGTTAGCTTGCGGAGGCGCTGGGCTCGTCGGAGCAGCAGGTTGGGCGTCGACGTTTCGGGTAGGAATAGGAACATGGCAACAAAAACAGGCGCGGCCGCCCACAGAATCTCCAGGAGAGACCACCGCCACCCCTTTGCGGGGACCGAGAAGCCGGAAAGCAGGGGGCCCAACGCGGGTCCGCAGTAGGCAGCAGATACCCAGGCGACTATGAAACCATGGTCAGTATGCTGTCATCTGGCCATTACGGAAGAGAGATACGAGGATACTTACTCATAGCGTAAGGAAGGGCCATCATGGAGTACATATCACCGAATGACGCAGCCCCATTCGCCAGACACGGCGACCCGAACAAGCCCTGCAGGAACCGCAAGACCATGAGTCCCGCAAAGTTCTGCACGAGCGCCGCGGGAATGGAGACGATGACGAACAAGAACATGGTCCATATATACACCGGATTCCGACCAATGCTGGGCAGCTCGCTGAGGGGTGAGAACAACAGGGGGCCGACGCCGTAGCCCAGCACGAACAGGGCCAAACCCAACGAGGCCGCGGTCATATTGACACCGAAGGCCCCGATGACCCCCTCCTCGGACGTCGTGTAGATGGCCGAGGACGTGTAGACGACGAAGGTGTAGGTACATATGATGTAGGCCACCAGCCCCCGGCGCAGGTTGGACCAGTTCTGGGGGTTCGCCGCGTCGTCGGTGTAGTACCAGTCGACGAGGATGGCACCCTCCTGCGTCCGGCGCGGCACGATGGGGATCGACTTGGTCTTCTCGAGCTCGTGTTGCTGGTCCACCTCGAGCCGGGCCGTCGTGTTGGGCACCGTCTCCTCTCTGCTCTTCGTCCGGGCCAGGGCCGCCTCTGCCTTGTTTTGTTGTTTCTCCTCGTCATCGGAAGTCGACGATGAAGCTTGCTGGACGTTTGAAGGTTGTCTGGATATTGCGCCGCTGTTTTCAGGATTGAGTAGCTGTGTCCAAGTCTCGGGGAGTCTGAAGTCGTCTTCCTCTTCAGAATACTTGAGTATGCGGTTTCCGGTTAAAAGGCGGAGGACCTGCCCAACAGGGGCATCACGTATGATGTGTGACATGGCTCGAGAACAATGATCTCAACCAACGGGTATTCAGTCGAAGCTATAAGGCGCAACAATCCTAGAAACTATCAGTGGCCTTTTCGAACAGCCTGGGTGCGGTGGTATATCAATGGCTTTCCCTGTCTCCAGAACTCACTGAGCCCGAGAGAATACCGTCGCACTTATATAACCCAACATCACCATTCTTGGCATGACGCCCACCTTCGAGAGGGCTTGATTCCATGTGGGCTGGCTTGTCACTATTTCCAATCACTGCGTAGAAGGAGCTTAACCGAATAACATCATGGCAGTAAGACCGCCTCAGTACGGAGATTACCAATAGCCGGGCATATCTGCGGGAAGGAGTCAGAAAGAAGCGCCCTCTAGCTCCAAGATAGAACCAAGCCATCTGAAACACTGAAGTATCTAGTTTCTAGATGGAATCTATATCGGCACCTTCATCCTTGTAAGCAGCCTTATGACAAATCGAAGGGCTCACCGCGTTGACTCAGCGGCTGGAGGCTGAAAGGGTAAAGTGTACCATATCTGGAGTTAAGCGCATGCAGTAGCCCCCAAGCTAGGCAAAGTAAGCTCACGACTAATGGGTGGGCGTATGGATTTATCAGCGATAACTCCAGCCAGCCCCGGGCATAGCGACATATGATTGGCCAAAAGGTCGCCATCGTCTTAGATCTCCTATCTTGCATCATTCCCGGCCAGGACGCAACATTTGTGCCGAGCTTAGAAATCCACCAGATTTGGGGAATTCGCGAGCATCTCACATGTAATAGCCACATGCTTTATTGTCTACTTAGGCACCGAGAGTTGACCCTGACTGAGGCAGCTACTACTAGCGTCAATTTGACGACCCCTGGGCTATCAGCCCAGGTGTTGCTGGTGATACGGGTAACACAGTCCCTGCAGCCCCCATGTCCGGCTCTTGAAGCGGCTCCTTCTCCATACCTTGCCGTTGTTGTAAACGGTAGATTAGGTCGCGAACATCCGACTCGATTGTATCCATGCCCCTCTCCTTGCAGGTCGTAATGAGCCCCTGAACACGGCCGTCTTCCGCTATGATGCACCTCCGGATAAGCGCAAGAGCCGTGTCGCGGTCCATCCACCAGTCGCCCACCTCGCCATCTATGGCTCTTGACTTGGCAAGATCAATGTAGCGGAACGCATGCTCGTACTGGGGGTTTAATGTGCAGATCAGCAACGTCCGGTTGTAGACATGGCTGTCTGGCTTAACAGAGAATCCCTCCATCTCAGCCAAGATGAACTGCAAAGATTTCAATAGCGTGCACTGAGAGAGTAATAGGTGGAAAGTCGCCAGGTTGGGCGGTGAAGCACATATCCGACGAACGCTTCGGTATGTATCCAAACCTGACTTGAAGCCTTCATGTTGAAGCTTTGCTTCAAGGACAACATTGAAAGCCGCCATGGGAATTTGGTCGTTGATTCCAATTTCAAGCAGAATTGCGATGGCCTCTTCGGTCTTTTCCGTGGAGTCCCGCAACACAGCGTATATCTCACGCGTACTGGACGAATCGGGCTGCAAACCCGCCTTGGCCATGAGGCCTAGAGTCAGGAAAGCCCTCTTGAGATCATGTTCCCGCGCGTGTATCTCCATCAGTGGCTCAAAATGATGCAGTTCCAGCTTCTTTCCACGCTTCGAGAGCATGTCGAGGGCTTCAGCAGCCAGAGCAGCATCGCCGTTCCTCGAGGCGGTGTTCAATACGTCGAGAACCATTCCGTCCGAAGGAACTAGGATAGCAGGTGCCACCTTGCGCTCCCAGATGTAGCTCACACCATCGTAGTAGGAGTCTCGACTGAATGCTTCCAACAAAGCATACCACATATTACCCGCGACTCCTAGTTCGGGATCTCGCAGTCGATGTTGCACGATCATTAGCGCTTCCGCGTGCATGCCCATGTTCGTAAACGTGTAGATGAAGATGTCGTACAACCACGGTGGAACGTCCATGTCTCCTGCGTTCAGCGCTTCCAGCCTCTCCAAGGCCAGCTCGTATTGCCCGTCACGAAGAAGACCGACCGTGATCGCGACGAGTCCCTGGAATGTCGGTTCGATCCAGGCTTGTTTCATATCTCGGAGGACCTTTGTTCGTAATACGTAGTCCGGATGCACTGCAAGCACTTCGAGTATGCCATGGTACACAGCAGAGTTTGGAAGGCACCCTGTAGACACCATCTCCTCCAGGAGGTTCCCGACTATCTCTGCGGAGCCGTATTTCGGGTCCACGTTAACCTTGATGAGGCATTCGTAGAGAAAGGCGTCTGGCTTCATGCCACGCTTGGCCACGAGGTGCTCTACGATTGCGACAATGCAGTGATACTGCCATTGCGCCGTCAGAAGCTCTTGAAGGGCCCTGAGCAGGGTCGAGGTGTCTATCCAATCGAGCTCCGAGTCGGAGGGAGGGGTCCCTGTAAGCAACGCACGAGGTATCTCGGGGAGGCGCTTCGCCATGCGGTCAAAGTAGCGCTCGTAGGCATCTTGCGCACGACTTCGGCGCTTGTTGGGATGACGAACAACGGAGGTCGGCTTCCGATGAATTCGTGGTGGCATCTTCAGCAGGTTGGATGCTTTGTTCAGGACGCGCTCCGGCATTGTTTCAGTTCGATAGCCCCTCGTACATGCTGGACCGGCGTAGGCGCCATGGGCGCGATTCAAGATGCTCGGCGTTCGTATCGGAAGGACCAAAGGCTGCTGTAAAGCTCTAGACAGGGCCTTCGCATCGACTGAAGGACACAGACAGCGCCATAGCCCGTCAATTACTATGCGCTCCCCCGGCATTGAGGCTGAGAAGACGCTCTGGCCGTATCAATTGGTGCTGTTGCACTACCAGTGTAGACGTCCGGAACGTACTGAGGATGTGCAGTAATAAATCGTGCCTACTACCCAGAATTGACCTGGAGACCCACTATGCATGGGATGGCTTCAAGAAGTTCCCCGATCACGTGACCGTCTCCTTTGCCCGCCACAGATCTTGGATTGGAGGTAATATTGCGTGCCATGAAGAGACTGTTGCTCTCCAATGGGGGGGTTCTTATTTTATTATGTTGTCATGAGCTATGCCTTCTGCTTTCCCCCCTTCAAAAGCCCAGCAAGAAGGCGGGTGGATGGGCTGCACCTGGAACTGCCAGAATACCAACAAGCTCCCCTTGCGCTGCTGGTGGGTATCTCATTCTACATGTAGCGCATCGGAATGCAGTTCTCTTTTCTCGAGAGAATCGGCACGACCGTCGGTTTCATGAGCTCCGTACATGTCGTTCGTCCTGTAGACGTGCGGATCTTCTATTGTTTCGGGCAATCCGCCTCGCAATTTGTAGCCTTCCTCATACCAAAAGCGACGGTTAACTCAAGCACCACGCCCCCTGCCACGGCCTCTGCCTTGACCGCGGCCACCACGGCCTCCTCTATCGCCTCCCCTGCCGCCGTGGTCTCCGCGGCCACCGCCACGTCCTCCACGGAAGCCTCCTTGGTTGTTTTGCTGTTGATCTTTGACGAGGTCGATAATTTCGTCGGGGACTCTCAGGTATTTGATCTGTAGCATCTGTCAGGGACTTGAATCCAGTTAAAATTCGTCGCGCAGCGCCAACTTACGTTATTGCCCTTAATATAGACCTCGGGCAGTCGTACGAACTTGTCGCCTTCCTAAACACAGGATACCATCAGTCACCTAATCTCCTAGCCCTGGTTTTTCTTCTATGGCTGGCGCATACCGGACTCGTTTGGATGACCTCCTTCAGCGTCAGGTTCATCCATGTGTCGCATTGGACCAGGTGGCCGTTGAGGGTTTCGCCGTTCTTGAGCTCGACGAGCATGGGGTGGCCTTGCGCCGCATTTAAGAGACCGAGGGGCAACTGCCGTGCACGAAATTTAGTTAGCAGGAATTCCGGGCGTGCGAGTGAGGGCGTCGACTGACCATCTTGGGGGTTTGCGCCAACGAGCGGCGTGGTTGCAGGTTGCAAAGGAGTGGTCGAAGTGAAGTGTTAAGCGAACGTCACCGAGATTGAGGAACAAACAATCATCACCAGATTAATCTTGGCAAGGCTATTGGTGATGCACGCCTTAGCCTTAACCTTACCTCCCGACAGCTTCCCAACGTGGGGCAGACTGCCAGACTGGTTGCAGCACAGACCCGGTACTTTGGTACCTTACTGACTTACATCAATTTGAGCAGTCCAGATACTGCAGGTGGACTCACGGTAACGGCTTGAGGTGTGCTGTACATAGAATACTAGAATCCCACCCTGACATGATTCATTCATTGATCTTCTTGTTACGATGATAAACTCGTATTTCTGCAACGGACTGCAAGGACGTCATGTCACGTTGGTCTAAGTTGCTGCAGGTCATCATATCATCCTATACGGGACTAAGCCTATTGAAGATGAGAGGGTCAAAGAGAGACAAAACGGCTGCTGCCATCGCCAACTTCTGGATTACCTTGGAACGCTGAATTTCTCCACGCTCTTGCGGCCAGACCTGTCTGATGCCGAACTTTCACGACTCAAAAGGGGATTATATATATACTCCCGGTTGAATGCCCATCTATAACGAAGCGTTTGAAAATAATGATATCGATCGCTAGCTTTGCATGCTCATGGATGTTTCCTTACCACTTCAAGCTAAGAGTGTGGCGATGCTCAAGAGTCCACGTATGCTTTCAGCGAGGGGTGGTGGTTTAGTAGGTGGTCGACGGTCTCCTCGGTCCCCTCCCTCCCCCAGCCCACCACCCACAGCCCAGCTGGACGGACCTATGATTTAGGCAGCCGAATTCCCAAGTTCCCTCGCTGTAAGAAAGTACCGGCGCCCCCATATTGATCAATTGAAGCAACCTTTTCTTTCTCTTTGGGTCCATTTTCGCACTCGTGGATGCTTTCGTACGCTTGCCACGCCATATTTCATATCTCTAGGCAGGAGGCGATTGATTTTCTTTGACTCATACTTTTCGTTGCTGGTCTGGTGGTTGAGTCGGCTTGTTGGTTTTCGTACTCGGTAGGCGACAGGACACACGCATACGCCCGTCAAGATGCGTGTCAGTCTCCACACCACGGCGCTGTTACTGTGGCCGGTCTTAGCCACGGCTTCGATAGCAGGAAACCGAGATGGTATGTAATACCTTGCTTGGCATTAGTCTTCGACAACAAACGGATCGAGTATGTATTCTAACGTCTTGATTGATTAGTTTCTGGTTATACAGGACCCGCCGCAGTCATCCAACTCGGTCTCCAGGAATATTATGGCAATGTTCTCGGTGACGCTGTAAGTGCACCTCACGCACTGACGCACTCACTCGTCCACCCTCAGCTCTCTATCATCAACAAGACGGAGTCGTCACTGGGTCTTGGAACTAAACATCGTGTAATCTTCAGCACCTTCAACTAGACGTTCTTGAGTCTGCCGAGCCTTGCGGCTACGGAAATATTACACTTAATGGAGACCAGCTTCCACAAGACGAAGAGGGTCGCGGGTCTGGCCCCATCATCGTCGACAATGGCCGGATAATAGTCGGCGACTGGCACTTTGACTGTGTGGAATCAGATCGCCGAGCCGAGCAGCTGTTGAGGTTCAATGTCGTCAATATCGACGGAAAGCCGGTTGAGAATGTCGGCTTTTCAACGTTGTTCCACCAGCAATTCCCCATCTCGATTACTTATGTCGATGGAGCCGAATCCGTCATAAATACCCCCCACGGTCGAGGAGGATAGCGACGGCCGGAAGCTGAAGGATGAGCTGGTTGAGCTTGCACGGATGAAGTCACAACTGCTGAAGCTGCAAGAAAAAATTGCTCTTAAGGAAAAGGTCTTGTCTGATGAGTTCGGATATGTGCAGGAGGGTTCGGAGCGCGCGGAGTGTGAAAGCTTCACGTGTCTCGTCTCCTCCGTATGGAAGAAAGCTCATGGTCGACTGAGCACGTATTTCCGCAACAACCCTTTCCAGACTGAGCATGACAGTGAGAGTATTGAGAACCAACCGGTCGACGAATCAACCACAGAGGACCACGATGAATCCATTCGTGTTGGCGATGATAACTCTTTTCAAAAGCAACAGCTTCAGCTGTTTCGCCAAGGCAGCCCACGCACACGCCCGCAGACTACCATGTCTTCCGAACCAGTAAGGAACACGAACATGACTACCGCTTATGAATTTGCTGACACACGAATCATAGGAGAAAGAACAACGTCTCTCCGCCTTCGAGTGGTCCGTCATTATTGCCCCTACGGTCGTCATGATCCTCGGTCTCGTCTTCGCCCTTCTGCTGTACCTCTTTTGCACCAAGACCCGCGCTGAGCGCAGCGACCGCCGAAATGAGCGCCGTAACCCCAACTCTAACCGCCGTGCGCTCGCGCGCGAACACCGTGTCGCTACCAAGGCCGTCATGCGGGCCAAGTTCGGTGAGCTGATGCGTCGTTTCCAAAAGACCTTTGCGCGGCGCAGCCTCGAGGACGAGGAGAAGGAGGCGATCCTGCGCCGACTCCACGCCAGCAGCAACAGCAGCAGCAATAACAACAACGTCCACGACCACAATAACCACACTATCACGAGCTACAGCATTTCGGACACTGAGGACGATGTTTCGGTCTCGGAATCCGATTCCGACATGTCAACGACGATGGAGCAGGACCTGGCCTCCTTCCGCAGTGTCGCCGACGCCGTGGGCGACATGGTCATGGCGGCCGAGGAGGGCCGGACAAGGCGAGCCGCCCACCGCCACCACCACCACTACCAACCTCAACCTCAATCCCCACGATTCACACCTAGCCCTGCCTATTTCGCCTCGCGGAGCCGCCGCTCCACGTTCTCCGACGGCATCTCTATAGACGAGGAACTGCCGGCGTACGAGGAGCGGCCGAGCCGCGTGAGCGTCGACTCGGCCAGCCATGTGCCCAACGGCATCCGTTACACGCCAGGCAGCACCACATATATGCCGAGCGAAAACTCGCCGCTCGACGAAGTACTTGGGCGGAAAGTCCAGAGGTAGAGCTAACTGCCTCCCAAAAGCCATTTCTTTTCTTTTGAAACTTATTGTACAAATACCTGTCTCTTTCTAGGAATTGCCATCCGGCAAATCCAGGGGTTTCGGCACAGATGACATTTCGAATTTAGCGGATTTAATAATGAAGTCACCTGTCACAATCACGAAGTGATGGCAGGTGCGATTGATTGCTGAAAAGGGGGCGCCGCGATGGTCCTCGAAATCAGATATATATACCATGAATACACGAGCACATTGGAACATTTAGGGATGCGTTTTAGATGATTTTATAGCTTTTGGCTCGTGTGCACGTAAGGTATCTGATTTCAGAACCGATTTCAGTTGTGCAAGAATAGTTCTAGAACACAGTTCAGCCCGCGAGCCGTTGGTCCACGTTGTCTCGACGTGCGAAGCTCATCCAGCTGACTTCTTCTTTCTATGTGCTCAGTACCTGGTCAACCCGCCTACGCAAGTAACCCGCAGCATAGGTATGTGAATGGGTATATCATTGACATAGCGGCAACATTAACCCTGTACACCAAATGCCCCTCCCCTGATCATGTATGTGAACACATGATCAGGAAACGAAGATGCTTGATACGGGCGGCACTCGAGAATACCATCACGACTCGTCACCAAAGACGAAATGCCTCCAATTACTCGCCAGCCTCTCGAGACCTTCGCGGAGAGGCCAACCCTTGATTTCGCACACGAGCCGGCAGGCGTCCTCGAGCGCCTGGTCCATCCGAGGCCCCGCCGTGTGCAGGTCGCTCTCCACGAGGATGCGGTCATCGGGTGCGGCACGGATGGCGTCGGCCGTCTTCTTGTTCTTGTCGGCCTCGGCGTTGGCCTCGGGGTCCCAGTTGATGGCCACCGAGAAGGAGAAGAAAATGGCGGCGGGGACCGACGGGTGGACGTACTGCTTCAACATGTTGACGGGCCCGGAGTAGGAGTGTAGACATACGCGCGGAGGGAACGGTTTTACTTTTTGCTGCTTTGTTTTGTCCTCATCCTCGTCGTCAGAAGCCTCAAAGTCCTCGGCGTTTGCGGCTATGCGTTTCTTCTCTCGTTTGGACAAGACCTCCTTCTCGTGCCCTTTCCAGCACTCGGCCAGCACGTTGTAAAGGGCGCCATGCACCTGGACGCCATGAACACTGGCCGCACGATTCAATTCCCCCGCCAACTTCAGCTGCGCTTTGAGGATCGCGGACTGGTGGTCTAGGGAAACACGGTGCGGGCTAAGTTGACGGCCCTCCCGTCCTCCGGGGGTTAAGTTCTCGTCTCTTTGTGGCGGTTGCTCAACATCTGACGAGGAGGTCCAGCTCTCGGGAATTCGAAACGCTTTGTCGAGGCCGACCTCTCCCACCAAGGCCAACGGTGACTTCTCTAGTCGCTCCCGTGTCTCTTGGATAAATTGGGAGAGAGGCCGAGGGTTCGGGAGCCCCGCACTAAACGCCGGATTCTTGGCGGACGGCGCGGGCGCAAGGATCTGGTCATAATGTGCAATCTTGCTCTCCGCAGACCCGTCGTAATTTGAAGTATTCGGGGCGGTGTCATCGTAGATCTGGTATGAAAACCAAGGGTGCCACCCAAATGATGGTATGAAGCGCCTCTCGTGGGAGGCTTGCTGTGAGAATAGGCTATCTTTGTCTTGGACCCCTTGCTCGAGCGCCACATCGAAAACCAGGTCTTGGTCCTGCAAACGTGTGGACATGACCGTCAAGCCCCGGGCATTCATATGTGGGATTGTGGCCACCGACGACATGGTGTCTGTGGGGTGGCAGTGAGCGTCAAAGACACCCACGTCCCAGGGGAAAGGTTCTGTGACAGGGTTCAAGCTACTCCCATGGAATAGGGGTCTTCCTGAAGTACCTCCCGAGGAGGACTCCACTCCTTCAGAGTCAAGATGCTGCTGGCACATTGTGATGCGTGGTTTTTCTTTCAGGGGCCTTCACAGCATATACCGTCCGAGGTATCCGATAGCCGTCCGTCCCTAGCAGAGCGGTTCTTGGAGGTGCCCCGATGGCAGCCACTTCCCTTTTTCCCGCAACCCGGAATGCGGCGACTTGCTGGACAAGGTAGCGGCTAGAGCCAGGTTCCTGCTAGTCCAGCTGGTAATATCACGCTCAATAACGAGGGAGAGTGTTATGCGATAGTATCAGATGATGGCGATCCACCAAAATCGAACAACGCTCTAAAAGCCTAGGATGATCTGCGATGCAGCAACCAATTCACAGGCTCTTGGATTTGTACGCAGACTGCAGGCATATAGGAAACCGCGCATATGATAGCGTTTGTCATATAAAAACTTTAGGTATTCCCAGGGGTCAAGGTTCAGGCCGGTGGGTGCCGTCAATAGATCAGCTAAAGGGTGAACCTTGGGACTGAAGGGACTACCACGTTTCTCAGACGTCTCTTTCTCTTACCAACAGAGCGACAGAGATAGTGATGGATCTAGATCCAGACATTGCCTAGCGGACAGTCGAAATCGGTCTCGGCGCGCTCTTTATTGTGTCATGGCAATTTGGCGGTCGAGATGGCTTCTAGGGAAACTGTTTCTGAGAGTGCTTTTCACCTTTGGAGTGCAGCTTGCAGTTGGAGAGAGGGTGGGGAAATGGGGGGTTGGATGATATCATTTGCGTGGAAGTTACACTACAATTGAATAAGTATTATCACAGCCGTCAAACCACTGTGAGAATCAATGGGCCAGTCTTTCATATCTCCAGAAGCTAGTATTCCAGTCGAATAATATGATTATTCCACAGTAAAGAAATAGTTTATGCAATATATCAAGTAACGTTAATAATTTATTATAGCTACTTTTATACTATTCTTTTATATTATTCTTTTATACTATTCTTTTATATTAATTTTTTATACTATTCTTTTATATAGATATTTCATGTTATTACACCCCTTTTATAAACGGAGTGAGGGGATTAAGAAAAGGCACATAAGTGCAGTTTGTGCCTGGCCAAGTACGGTTTATTCCAGCGGTCGCCTGCATAAGCGAACAGGGCTACCGTTGCAGCTGCACTACTACCTGCCGATAGACGGATGGCTCGACAGTGGTTCGATGGCCTGATAAAGATCCCGAAGCGCAGCTGTGGTGTTCTGGTTGTGAGAAAGCGAGCTGATGCCGAGGCTTGAGATATGCAAATGTATGGGCATCGCCGTATCGATGCTTCAGTCGGTCCACTCTTGAGTCATGCGAGTCCCGATTGATGTCTCTGTTCAGTAAGGGCAATGACAAAACTTCGGACTACCCGTTATCATCACCACCAAAACAGCCGATTTTGAACCTTTGACCAATTCAAATGTTATGCAACCGTCATATCGAATTGCACATAGCCACTGGTCCCAGATTTGGTTAGTCCAGACTCATGTTCAAGGCACTTCTGTCTCGTTATTTTTGAGGCAAGCGCAACCGTTATTTCTCCATCCTATTACCCCACTACCCCGGAGTCTTACATACAGTAGGCCTGTCGCATTATGTGCATACGACGATGTAACACAGTGGTGGCTTACTGCCAGCTCAGTGCTGCCCATCACTTTGCCAAAGAAACAGACTGCTGTCAATTTCTCGTGCAGAACCTCTCGAATCTCTCTATCAGAATACCCCGAAAGCCAAAGTCAACATATGCGCAGTCTATGTAGCTAGGTAGGTAGTGATTGACATATGTCCCGGGCCCGATGATGTTTCCCCGCCAAAAATAGGCTGAGATCTATCAATATCATCAGGATCCGCCGATCCCCGATGGTCGAGCTTCTGGTCCCGAGGCCTGGCCTGTCAGTGCCTGCGAGGTGGATGTTGAGTTTGATGCGCATCTTCGCTGGGAATATGACTGTTCACCCGCTAGCCACATGGATGGCTGAGGAGCCGAATAGGTAAAAAGTCAGGCACCTGCATACTTGCATCATTTGATAAGGAAGGAAGGTACCATTCTGTGACAGTTTCTCTAATTTGGAGGCGGGCATTTCTGGGGAGTCTCGATTTGATCTCGTCTCCGGTCTCCCTCACTCTCCACAGGGACCAGGGTCCGAAGGCTAAGTGCAACGGGCCTTCATGTGAAAGTTACGTCTTGCCCTGCCATGCAGGATGGCGTGCATATCGTCCGTCCGCCCAAGCTTACTGCGTGCTTTACACTCACTCATTCGGGCGCTCTCGATTCCTCTCTCCAACCTGCAATGCGACAATATCCCCCAAATCCTTCTCAACCTTGTCTCTAACCTACAACAGACCTGCCTCCGCCATTCCAATAACTTTGCATTTATTCATAGCTGATTCGCCTTTGCACTACCGAAACTCTGATTCGTCGTCTCGCTATCAGTCCCGGTACTGGTACCCCTTGAGAGCTCCGAGGGGGGTGCTAGAACACTGCATTAACACGCTCGAAAAACCTCCCTCCCAGCTCCGTGTTGTACTGACACTGGAGGGCATGTCTCTCTAACCGTCCGTGTGTGGTACTCCATGTATATCTTGGCTCTGGGGTGGTGTGGTCCGATATATCCTTCGATTCGTATCATTGATCAATCGCTCTTTCTCCGCTCCTGCGTCACTCCCGACTGACGGATTGTCAACTGCATCCCTACTTCTACTCTTCCCTGTCCTCCAATCTCATACCATACCATTTATCTATCCATCCTCCCACTTGCTTTCGGTTCGCATCTTCGGACTGGAGGGAGACACCAAACAATCTATGGCTTTTTCTCTCCCTTTCCCCTCTCTCGACCGCCTTTGACAATGTGAGACGTCAGTTGTCGCTTCTTTTCTCAAATCGTCCTCCACCTGATCAGCCGTCGCCTCGCTCTTCGCCTGTTATGCCCCAATTCCTCGAGTCAGCCCAAACCTCAGCACCGATGCAGAAGCCACGCTCTTCTCGGTATCAACGACCACAAAGCGCCATGGCGCTCTTCAACCCGCTCCAGTTCTTCGTCTTCCCCTTTATGATCTTCATCGCTTTGCCGCTAGCCATCTGTGCTGGCATCACAACCGTCTTCGCCTTCGCCGTCCTTTTTCTCCGGCTCTTCTGGGTCTACTTTGATGTCGGCATGGAGACCATCCGCTACGTCGTCCTGGGTCACGGCCAACCGCAGCAGTACATTCAGTCGCCCACCAGCAGCAGACTGGCGAGCGCCGTCGCCTCGCCGCAGATTACACGACCACCTTCGCCCGAAACTATGTCGTCGCCCCGGGTCCAACGGCGGCGGCGGAGGAGCAGCAGAGCCGGGAGCATCACCGCCATCACCCCGCTGATTGGCGGCCTCGATGGCGGCAGTGGCGCCTCGCTGGGCCCACCTGCGGGCCTGGGCCGGGACTTTGAGGGCGTCGGCGGGTGGCGGAGCGACCAGAACACCGAGGATGAGCGTGCGTGGGAGAGTTTGAACTCGCGGCTGGAAATGCCCGATCCCCTCCGCTGGCACTTCCGCTCGCACAGCGGTAGTGCGGTGATTATTCCTGGTCTGTCGGGCGCAGGTACGTTGGCGAGAGTGAGCCCCCGGACGGGTTCGACAAGTCCGCCCGACTTGCGAAAGTCCATGAGCACGAGTAGTCCCAACAGCTCGAGGAGTAGGACGCCGACGAGGAAGATGGAAGCGTTTACCAGTCTTGACCGAGACGGCTACTTCCCCCTTATACATCATCTGCAGCTAAGAAAATTAGTGTCTGAGACATGCCGATGCCAAAAAGGCACGCAGAAGGTCTGGACGTTCAATTACCTACCTACCTACCTATCGTATGCAATATTCGAAATACTCACCCCTTGGCGTTACTTCATATCGATTACCATCCTCTACCTCCTTGGCTGTCGTCCGATTAGGTGTTTGGGGAAACAATTCGATATGAAGTGCTGCAATCTGTTACAGTAGAATTGGGTGCAAAGGTGGCATTCTTACGATTAATGAACCGTGTAACATTTATCGACATTTATAGGCTTATTAAAAGAAACGTATCTTTTGGACCTTTCGTATTATGGAGCATTCCTACCAAAAAGCTGATTGTTTTGATTGCTCCAATTGCTTGACTTGATATTCGCAGTGGTTCACAGTTGGATCAGACACAACTCCGTATCATGATCATCTTTTGTCGTCGTCTCAAACAAGCTGCATCACCAGAGAAGTGAATCCTGAAAAATGGTGTGGTATATAGTACTCCCCCCAACCCCTGAACGCCTAATCGTATCCTGTCATGAACATCGTACCCATTTCCCTCCTGTCATGAAGGAGGAATTGCCAGATTGCTGAACCCGAGCCGCTGCATTGCCGAAGCGGTCTACAACTGGTTCCAAAAATAGTTGGCGTAAAAGTACCGCGAGAACTTCTTGTCGATGTTGACGACGTGTACGTCACCCTTGCGGTCGTTGCGCACGACGGCGCGGGCAAAGTCGCCGTCGCGGCCGCCGTCGCGCTCAATCTCGATACCGAGGCTGCGGTAGACCTTGAGGCGCAGCAGCACCTCGTCGTCGAGGGCCGAGTCGCCGGCGCCATTGCCGCTGGTGGACCCCGTCGCGCCGCCCTCGACGCCTTGCGCTTCCAGTTCTTGCAGCCGAGCCGCGAGATCCGCGGCCGCGCTGCCGAGGCGCTCGGCTTCCATCTCCAGGTCCGACGCGGCTTTCGCGGTGCGGAATTTCTGGGTATCGAGGCGCGCGATCTCGGACGCGTGCGCGGACGAGGAGTGCGAGGCGGTCAGTTCTTCGTATTGGGATTGCAGGGTGTGCAGTTGCCGGGTCGATTTCTTGAGGGACTGCTCGGCTTCGCGCACGCGGAGGTCCCGGGCTTGGGAGAGGGTGGAGAGGGAGTCATGAATGCGCGAGATGGCGGTCTTGTCGGGGCCGATGTTGAAGTTGTTGATGGTGTGGTGGATGAGCTGTTTGGGGATTTGGTTGTTAGTCACAGGATATAATCGCTTGCGGGATTGCGTTTGAGGGGTGGGCGTACAGTTGCGGGATCTTCGTCGAGAAGCATTGTGGCGGTCGTCGTCGTGCGATGTGCGGTTGTATGTCTTCAATCGGTATGGGGGTTCTGTATTGACGGGTGCCGGCGTTGTTTGTTTTGTATAGATCGGTTGAGTAGGAGAGAGACCTTCAATACCTGGCAAGTTTTGAGAGTGTTGATGGATGCTTCAAAAGTACTATTGACAGACACGTCAATCTTCCATCCCCGGTTTATGCATCAACGCACTAATAAATTCTTTAAGGATCGCATAGGAAATCGATTTAACCCAAAAGGGAAAATGGCAAAACATTTGACTTTTGTAACCCGGGACGACTATCGGGGCCTTATCTGCTTGGCGTAGTGGGAGAGCTTGAGCGGGCCAAAAGGGTGCGTCATACTTTTTCTGGTCGCATGGTAGCCACAGGACCACTTGTTCCGCACTCTTCTTTCTTCCAAGCTCCCGCCACACTACTTATTGAACTGCCTATGCCGACTGCACCCTCGTCCTCGTACCCACCTGACTGTACGATCAGCTTGATATATATCTCTCTCAAGCGTCATATTCAAAAGTGCCGTTGTGGTTTTCTCTACCTTCACTAGGCGCACTGTCATATAAACTATTAGAACACAAACCCTCATAATCCTACATTATAGCCAACATGACCGCCCTACCACGTAGGTCCCTCTTTTTTCCCCCTCTGTCCCGTGGTAGCCGAGAAGTAAAATATGTGCTGATATACGAACCCCGACAGACGCCGTCGACGCGGAAACGCCGCTCAAGCCCGATGAGTTGCAAGTCCTACGCAGCCAGTACGAGAAGGAGGGGGATATGGTCGGCGTCCAGACCAAGTTCAACTACGCCTGGGGCCTGGTGAAGTCCAACTCCCGCAACGACCAACAAACCGGCGTGCAGCTGCTGTCCGAGATCTTCCGCGTGTCCCCCGAGCGCCGCCGGGAATGCCTCTACTACCTGGCGCTAGGCAACTACAAGCTCGGCAACTACGGCGAGGCGAGACGGTACAACGACCTGCTGCTGGAGAAGGAGCCCATGAACATGCAGTCCGCCGACCTGCGGAGGCTGATCGATGACAAGGTCGCCAAGGAGGGGCTCATGGGCGTTGCGATTATAAGTGGTGTTGCAATTGCCGCCGGTGTCGTTGGTGGTATCCTCTTCCGCGGACGCCGGAGATGAGCGTGACGTCGCTGTACGACTATAAAGGGCAATGAATAAATACGAGCACTATAATCATGAGGGGGAAGAGCGAGGAAGGCAAGCTGCTGCTGATGATGATGGGAGGCTGGCTAATGGGCGTTTTTGCGTGTGTCTGACTTCATTCTTTGTACTATGCCTGAGGATGTATCCTGGGCACGCCAGGCAGGAGTGCGCCTTGTAATCATAGATGTTACTGGATGGACCTATTGAGCCGGCTGGTCGCAAGACCGGTTTTGTGATACAGCGTTGGTCTTCACATGTAGCCACAGAGAACTCGAGAATGAATAGCAAGATTTACTGCAATCACCTTCATACCCTGGCTACGAAGGCCCCTTCTATGGTCCGTATGAAGAGCAGACCTGGGCGGGGCCAGCATGGGATATATATCTAAATATGGATGTACTACAAGTCTTCCAGCCTGCCCACTACTAAATTGAGAAGCCAATAACTGCCGAGTCGACAGCGTATAGCCTGATGCAGCTGATTCGATGAATTGGCTGGCAACTAATTAGAAGTACATACGTTAGGTAAGTAATGTATGGAATCCTGGCGCAGTACCCAGCTTGCCAGCTGATCAGTAGGTAATTTATGTGGCGGTGCGCTATCGGTTGTCGGGGGTCCGCTCGTGCTCCAAGGTTGGCAGTCAGGATGGATATGTCATTGCGATTTGCCCCGCGGCCGGCGAATCGAAGCATGACGAAAGCAGGAGAAGGGTCGCTGGCCATCGTCCAAATCGAGTTTCGGGACAGCTCAGCAACGATCAGGCTGGGGAGCCATTCGATGACTCCATTTCCACTTGAACACCCACCTCAACCAGAAGCCGTGCCTTCTTTTGGGAGATAAAATAGAGCCTTTCCTTTCCTGTCTTCGTACGTCCAGTACATCCACGCCAACCCATTGGGACCGCTAATAAGTGCCCATCATTGACAAGCAGTGCCGACGCGACTAGTAATAAGGTAAGCGATCGTATTCCATCCATTTATCCATCCATTCATCCCATCATTGCCTAGATCCCTGTGCTGCGCTGCAAGCACTTTATCGATACCAGTCCAGTCATTGAGGTACCATATCGATACTGCCGCAAGCTACCTCACTTGCCTCTCTTACATTCAGCTGCTCTCTCATCCAGGAACAGCTTTCGTCTTGTGTTGTCGTTCTGACCATCGGAACTTGTAGTCTTCGATCCGGTTTAGCTAACGGCCATTAGTCGCATGCCGATGCCGAAGTGGTTTGCTGGCTTGAACTGATTGCATTGAAAGCTGCATCACTGGAGCTTCCTGGGACCAACACCACAGGAGTACCGTAACGAGGTACGTGACAAGCATGCTTGATCGCTTCCCCCATTATCAGATCCACCCCAAGACTGTTGAAATACTCCCGACAATTCAATGCACTCCTCTCTCCAGGCTTGCATGGCATGTGAATGTTGAACAGACCACAAAGGAGCAAGCAGTTTGGAATTATTGGTCATACATGGGACCATACCAGGCGGCACTGCATTCACTTCTTGGTTCCCCTCTCTACTGAAGTCCTTCCTGGCCCCAGTCGCAGTCATAGTCAGCCTTGTCGAATTGCATCACTGCCTGTCCCAACGGGTCATCGGCAACCTGCAGTTGTATTCATCGTCATTTCCCTTACACCATGCTTGCATCCTGCCTTTATTAAATCCCTCTGTTTCGAATTTCTGGCCTGGTCGCATCATACTTCCACCAATTACCTAATGCTCTCTCCTCTTGTTGACCTCTGACGCAGACTACACAGGGCAACAAGCCAGCCAGCGTATATTCTACCTACAACACAAAAGCAGTCTGGACAGGCAAAATATTCTGGATCACCCACCGCGCTCCATAATAGGGTTCGTACCAGCTTGGATCGAAACGATCCTCGTATCATCAACTCACCATTTCTTAACCCGGCCACCTCGATCGAACTTTGGGCGTTCTTAGATCGAAAGCTGAGGCAAAGTCCAACACTGTGGCTTTCCGCGGCGTCCTTCGACTTGGCGGCCTCGCACTCGGCCTTGGACTTGCTGCCTTCGCCGCCAACCAACAGCGACACCCAGACGACGAGAGGCCCCAAACAATGGCATCCAACAATTCCAGAGCGGGCCAGCATCTTGATGCCTCAGCAGGTCGCGAGGTAGTCTATTGCCACCAGTGCGAGAACGAGTGGTATAGGGACGAGCATGGGCTCCCTTGCCCTCGCTGCCATTGCGAGGCGACTGAAATAGTATGTTCATGCCTTTCGCGCATTGAGTTGCGATCGAATGCTGATCAGTATTGTGCCAGGTCGATCCCCAGCATGATCCTAGAGCAGAGTACGATGATGTGCCTGCTTTAGGCCCCTTCAATCGCCCCAACCGCCGCACCCTCCACGACACCGACTCGGATCCCGATGAAGAAGACATTGAAGAGCACATGCATCAACACATTCCGGGCGGCATTTTCCGGCGCCGATCAACTTTCCGCGCCCCAGACGCGCAAGACCCACGCAACCAAGAACGCGCCAGGCCAGAAAGCCAGGACGATGTCATTAGAAGGTTTACAGAACTCCTTGGCAGCATCAACGGAGCAGGCGTGGTCGGTAGGAATGGCCCCCAGCCCATGTTTGGAGGAGTCGGGGAGGGTGGTGGCGGTCCCCAAGTCCGTGTGACCAGATTCCAGTCTGGACCCTATTCTGCAGTGAGCAGCTTCACCATCACCAGTGGCAGCACTCGAACAATCCGACCCGGTGGCAACGGTGGCCCGCCAGAAGACCCGTTTCAATCGTACGATATCCCTTCCCGCCGCAACCTTGGATCCTCTAGGATTACTTTGGTGTCAATCTCGTCATCCAGTGCTAATAGAACTCCCAGGGTTTTTGGTGATCTTTTCGGACGTGCTGGAGCCCATGCTCCTTTCCCCATGCCCCCCAACTTTCCCAATCCGCATGGCGACGATGAAGACGACCTGGGTGGCCCGGCGTTTCCTGGTCGGCCTGGTGGTCCCGGTGGTCCTGGCGGTCCTGGAATGGATTTCCCTGCTATGTTGCACCATCTGTTTTCGACAGTGCTGAACCCGAACGCTGTCCATGGTGACGCGGTTTACACCCAAGAGGGTCTGGATCGTATTATCACTGACCTAATGGAGGCGCACCCCCAGTCGAACGCCCCGCCTCCGGCTTCGGAGGACACGATATCCAAGCTGCCCAGGAAGAAACTGGACGAGCAAATGCTGGGACCTGAACTCAAAGGCGAATGCACAATCTGCATTGACGACGTGGGGCTGGGAGACGAAGTACTTGTGCTGCCATGTAAGCACTGGTTCCATGATGAATGCGTTGTCTTATGGCTCAAGGAGCACAATACCTGCCCCATCTGCCGAGCGCCGGTCGAGGGCGAGTCGGCGGGCCAGCCTCAGAGAAACGATGCACCCGCAGTTCCGGAGGCGGGACCATCGTCGAGTTCCCGGCCAACAGCTGCGGAACGACGGAGGTCAAACTTGCGTCAAAGCGCGCGGGACCGCATCGATTCGATTAGGGCTACGGGTGGCCTGACTTCTGATTCAAGAAGCGCGTCGCAAAGACGGAGCTCCAACTCTCCTCCTATGAACCCACCGGCGTATCAGACCTCGAGGGTTAGGAGTCCTTCGCCGTCGAGTCGCCGTTCCACCTTCAGCGAACGGGGCAGTGATAGGTCAGGAGGAGCAGGTGGTGGTGGAGGAGGCCCTCTGCACTGGCTGAGGGACACGTTTGGTAGGAACAACCGTTCCTGAGAAACCCCGACACTCCTCACTAGTGCAGTCGTTGTCCCTTGCCCAAGCCTCGGGCTCAGGCAGGCAGGCTACTACTACCTATCACATCCCCCAAACCCCCCAATTGATATGACCTTATGACCCCATCCCCTAACGACGAGTAATTGTACGAATAAAGCTACTTTTGATTAAGGTAGATAGACTAGTGGTTAATTGCGACTGAGTTTCTGGCGAGCAATTCTTTCCTCTTTTTCCTTTCCGGCATTTTCTTGGTATAAAAGTAAAAACACATGGGCGTTGTTGTTGTTGTCGCAGGCGGTCTCAAACAGTCAATTAGCTTTTCCCCTATAGATACCCAACACTCTCTGGCACTGCATGTGAAGCACCGTGCTAGCAAGATCTATATGTGCAAGACCAAGCCAGGGTGGCCGGCGGTGCTACCTGCGAGCACATGATATAAGGTCCATCCTTTCCAATTGATATACCGTCTTCCAATACATATCGGAACCCAGCTTGTAATAATTGGGGGCGTTTTGAGTCCAACCCAAGCCGCCAGGGTGTAGTTAGACCTAATAACTCATCCCCTATGTTCCCATATTCCCCATATTTCCAGTTAAACAAAACCTTGCGCCGCTGATTTGTTTCCCAGGACAGACCTGTGGCTTGCATCCCTTGATCCTGCCTGCGCAGTTTGCGTCTCCATACAGTCAGCTGGCCGTCAAGGCTCGGCTGAAAACACGTTGCATATTTGATCAACATACATCTTGTAATCATCGATATTGTTCTCCCTGTTTTGCCTGCCTGCCCGCACCTGTATGTTTCTTCCCGTGTCTGATTCCCGTTTTTTTGCTGTTTCATTACGTTCTAGAGAAAAGAGAGGGTGGGAATATTAGCACACGAAGGCAACGGCGGGGACGACGACCCTCTCCTACAATGGGATTACTTGCAGAAAGTCGCTCAGGACAGCGACACGTGTCCGCGCGACATCGGATCCTTCATCTCCCATGACCTTCATGATGTTCAACATGCGAGCTGCAGTGGAAAGTCGTCAGTTTCTGGTAGCATAGGATCATTATGGTAGGTTCAAGGCCAAGTACATGTGAGTGAGGCGGTCCCTGTAGCTGGCAAGAAGGAACATCATACAAGGGAATAGGTCTCAACACAAGGGGAGATAAACAAGGATGATAAAAATTACCAAAGAACAAAAATAAAGATAGGTCTTACTTATATCAGCCCGGGCCCTTGCAAACACCGGGTCCCTTTCCGCTTTTTCGATATCCGTGGTGACTCCCCCATCTACCCCGTACGAAGCCATGGGCACCCCGGCGGCTAGGGCATTGCTTTCCTTGAGAGCGTAATCGCGGAGGAGGTTGCCGATGCACAGAGCCTCGAGGAACGCGCGATGGTTGAAGACCCACCAGACACGAGCGTCGTGGTCGAAGAGGGTATAGAGCATGAAGAAGGCCGTAATGGCCTCGTGGGCTGCCTCAAGAGCGGCGCGGACGTTGACAGGGACATCGGGGCTCTCGGATGCGTGGACGAGCATCAGGTTGTGGTAGTAGTTGCTCGTAAGGAACAAGGTCTGACGTACGATCCGTTTGTTGTTGGCGGCAAGGTGAGCGAGAGATTCCGTGTCCCACGATCGGAAGACGTCGGGGAATGAGCGGTACACGGCTCGAAAGTCACCAATCAGCTTTGACTTTTGCCGCTGCGTTGCGCAAATGGGCAAGTCCAGCGATCGCGGGCTGCAAATGGTTTCTTGTACCAGGTTCGCAAGTGTCCATGATCCACGGATATACGCCGTGTCCGTGGGGTCTTCGCTGGCAATGCTTGACGAGTCGTCTGTCAGATCCTCCACGTTTACGTCGTTATGAGTTGCGCTGGGTGGCAGAGACAGTAGTACTGTCATAAAGGTGTCTTGCAGAAGGACCGCCTGCCACAGCTTGCGCCGTTGCGTCTTCTCAAACGGAGTAGCGTCAGGTGTGACTAGGAAAATGGATGTCAGCACCTGGAACAAATCGACTTTTCGCGGGGGGGGACGATTTCCAAGGAACCTTACCAATCTTAGGGTCCCGATGTAAGCCCATAGCATACGCCTGACGCATCAGTATGCCCGCAAAGGCCCAACCGTCCGAGGCATGGTTGTCGTTGATCAAGAAATAGCAGATGAGCACCATGGCCTGCACCGAACGGATTGACGCCGTACTGAGATAAGAGCTCATTCGTAGCGCCTGGTTCGAAGCCGAGGCATAGAATTCAGCCGTCTGTTTGTGATCCCTGGGGTTCGTCGAGGTGACGAACTGGGTGCCCATGGCGAGCATGACAAAGATGAGCGCTACGAGTGCGGCATCAGATTGTTCTTTTTCAGCCTGTGGTAAGGACCAAAAGTGCTCATAGTCGGCGTAGAAGGTCTGGCGATGGATCATGGGATAGATTGGATCGACACACTCAAAGTACTGGCCCAGCAGCATATCGGCCTGCATCTTCTCAGGCATCACACCGATGACCTCGGGCAGACCGCCTTCACATGTCCAGTAGTTGGCGAACGGGTGTTCGGACCCGATCCCGAACACATTCGATGCCGTGGGCAAGGACCACGGGACATTGGACAGAAGACCCGTGGACAAGGCGACGGAGCCCCGTGCTGCTGTGACACGGCCCATCGGAAGACCCCTGTCTGCGATATTGGGCACTGGCGGTCGGACATCTCCCCCAAAGTCGACCATGGACATCTTCTTTTTGGGCGGTTTGGTCATCCTCCGGCTATTCGTCGCCGAACGAGTTGTCTCCCTAAATATATACATGTATGAGTCATGCCATTGGGGTCTACACAGAGAGAGGACGAGCGGCCAACAAAAGCAAACTCACTCGAGAAGGTTCGCGACATGTGCATATTGACACTCGGTCTGCCGTTTGATGCCTAGGTCGCTAAGATCAGCCTTCATCCACGAACACTATCCGATGATGCGGAAACATAGGATATATACTAACATGCCAAGCAGTGTGGTCGCCCTCTATCGCACTGTTTTCGAGTCGGTCAGCATGGAGGTGTTACACATATTCATGGAATTGGCCAATGTTGCGTCTGGCATGATCGGTCATGTGTGCCCTTACATATACTTCAGATCTGCAGTTTCGTAGGTAATATGTGTGGATGCACAATTGCCCGAATGCGCACTTGCCAAACGGGCTTGGGACCAATCATTGGAAATATCCCCCGGAGACACTTGTCACACAATGAACCGGGTGAGACAGCGACGCGTTATGTTATGGGCATGGATTGCTTGCTTGATTGACTGCCTGATCGAAATCACACCACACGCGCCGCAGTACAAGTATATACAAATCGTCGTTTTTACAGCCGGCTTGCTCTCGCCGTAGTCATTAGGAAGGAAAGGGTCAAATGTCAAAGGTCAAGTAGTAAGGAATAAGCACAGCACGAGCAGTTCGCAGTTCGCAGTTCGCAGCCCGCAGTTTTCATCTGAAGAGATTGTAATAATAGAGAGGCCAAGAAACGCCATGTTACGGGGTAGATAATAAGAAGAAAAGAAACTCACTTTCGTTTTGCGCTCTACGCATTCATGGCACGACAAGGTCGGCTTATTGCGCTTTTGCTTCTTCCTCGAGGGCTCCGATGGCTCGGCGGCGCCCACGCTGCCGTCCCGGTCGTCAATTTCATTTTTGACGTGGAAGGACGACGAGGGCGACGAGTAGATGGTATTGGCCGAGGTGGGCGTCAGGATGACCGAGGCGGTCGGCGACGTGACCGACCCCGGATGCTGAGGTGGTATTATGTGCTGCTGTGGTTGCGGTGGTTGGTAGTGCCCATATTGTGGTGGCAGTTGGGGCAGCTGGGAGGACGATGACGATGCTGGCGGTAGCACTTGCACAAAGTGCGGCGAAGCCATGTGCGACACGCAGAAAACCCGCCCGGAACGGTTTTTAACCCCCTCTAAACGCCGACTTTGCCCAAGCCGACGGAACAGCAGGGAGATACTGTTGCCCGGATTTAGTAATGGGAATTGAATTGAGGCTGAGACAAGCAAAGGGATTGAGGGGACGGGATCTCCGGGAATAAGAGGGAGATTGTGGTGGGAATTTGAGCTTGTTTTTGTTCCAAGAAACCCAAGAGTGGGCGCGGAAAGCGGGCTGGGAATAACGGGCAATGAAAATGGTCTGGGGAAGACGAAAGCCCGGCCCAGCAAGTTCTTACCAGGTGGTAAATACCTATTTATTTGTCGGCGCCCGTCGGTAAGCACGAGGAAGGGAGCAAACAGTATTTTGGGGTCAAATCAATGGGGAACCAGAGGGGCTAAAGGGCCAAGACACAGTTCCCCGGATTGTATCTACCGGGCGAGAGAGAAGTTGTAGGCTGCCTATTTCAGCTACAGGCTAGCTAGCCCATATTATAAATATATCAAGGATATTTGTGTGCGATGCTGCTCTTTTAATGCCTCTCTTCCCATCCGCCGCATATAACATTTTGCCCACGATGTGTCCTTTATGTCGAATTATCTCACTTCAATCTCTCTACAGACTTTGCTAAGCTGATCTAATCTCCAATGCAGCATCACCGATGACACGCTCCATCTTCGGACGAGTGCCAAGTTGGAAATGAATCGGAGATGACTTTCTTCCTTCCTGCATCTTCCAAGTTCCAACGACGTCACCAACGAACAACCAACAGCTGCTTTGCTTCAACCCCTAGTTTCGGGCTCTGGCAGATTTATATCGTTAATATTTGCGAGCGCATCATGAGGCAAAAGCACTTACGCAAGACAACGTTGGCGATAAGGTTAGTAAGCGCACATGTTACCTCTGGGGTATTCCAATGGCCGTTGGGTAATCTCGCGTCATCTTCCGTAATTCGCAAGGGCGTGCTTGTTTCTTCAGGTCAAACTTTTTCAGCGTCAAATGCCGAAGCCCCTAAGCTTGAGCCCCTGCGGGCCGTGGGCTAGGATTGAGTCTATCCTGACTCGCTATCAGTATTTCATACGGCTTCCGTTATCCGGGCTATCGAAGTGAAATAGATTGGTATTTGGGATTTTTGCAGTTTTGCAGCCGGGGAGGTTTGCCTTGACTTGACGTAGGGCCCTCTTTTTTCAGACGAACGATGGTGAGCGTTCTGTTTCCGGGTCCCAATCGTCTTCCCACGCATCGTCAAACCCTTTGACATGCTCTGGCGTCAGTCTTGCGCGTCTCTCAGGGTGCAGAAAGATGCTGAAGCATATGCCGGTCTCGACGAGAAGATCCAAGAGCAGCTTGGGTGGCCGCCACGGCGAATTGGGGTGGCCCCGAAGCTGAACGTCACCCGGGTGCTGCGAATCACGGCCGCTGGGGCTACTCGCATTACTCGAGTCGTGTCCGTCCTCTGCGTCTTCTCCTCCTTCGTGCCATTCGAGCGCTACAACCCTAACTCGATTCAAGTTCTTAAGCTTGCAGTCCGGCCTTTTGAGTTCTTCTAAGAGCGTCATCAGCCAATGCGGTTGCGACATCTCGCCGCCCTCGTCGAGGAAGTCGACGTAGCCGCTGTCGTCGTAGAAAACCTCGAGCTCCTCCAGGCCTTGGGGTAAGCACCTGGACACGTGAGTATTGGAAATCAGGCCGACCAGGAACACCTGGTGGATGGACAGGCTGCGCAGGCGCTCGAAGTCCTCGAGATCGACCGCGTCGCCGTAGCCAAGGCCCTCGTGCACCAGCGGCGGGCGGGTGAAGATCAGCTTCTCGAGCGACTCGGATTGGGCGGTCATGCAGCGGCGTACCGCCTCGCAGGTAAACTCCACCGCGGGATCGCCGACGTATGCTCCGTCCCATTCGACCTGGTTAACCTCGTACCACATCTCACCCAAGGCTCGCGGAAACTTCAGCAGCTCCGACATCGCCTCTTCGTGCGCGCCGCAAAGGAGCAGACGCATCGTTTGGATCGGCGATATGCCCGTGGGGCTCTCACCCCCTCCCATTCTGTGGCGTGCCATGCTCCGTATCCGCGGAGGTCCAGGGTGTCCAAGCTTGGCAACCAGAATAGATGGTATATGTCCGCGATCGTTTTGTCTCCCGGAATGTTGATAGAAGCGTATCGAACGTAGTCTCCAAGTTCCTCGTGCTCCGCCACTGTCCTCAAGAACCTTTCCCAGCCATGGTGGCTTGTGAGGAGCGGCACGTAGTCGTACAGCTCACTGACCAGAGCCACATACAGGTGCCGACACGAGCGCACCAGAGAGCTCACCGCATGGATCTTTGCGAAGGAAGTACGATCATGTTCTTTGAGGGCGCGTGTCCAGCAATGGAATGGGCGCCCCGTAATGTTCAGTAGTGGGTACGGTCTGAGGTACGAGCAGATCTCAAGTAACAACTCGTTGGATAGATCCAGGATTCCGGGCATAGCGGAAATGCCGCTAGCAACAATCATAAATTTCTAGAGCCGGGGGTGACACCTATGCAAGTTGGCGGTGTGAAGGGGGTAGAGATGTATCTTGTTTGATTTTACAACGTCCAGAGAACCCGTCTGGTAGGTGTCTAAAATTAGGAGCTGCCCGCCTAGCAGACTCTCCGGCTGGGGGAGCCCCGCTCGGAGCCACTGTAAACATCAATAATAAATAACAATATGAGCCAGCCTTTTTCTCTTTCGCGACAAGTCTATTAAAGTAATAATGTGATCACATGAAGAGGTAGTCTGTTGTCCCTACTGCCTGGTGGTCTCGTGGTGTACTATAACCATGGGAAAGGGATATACGATACCCATAAATTTGACCACAATATCCTCTCCATAATATGGGTTACATAAACACGTATCATTCGGCCACACCGACTGCGGCGCAGCGTCGAATGTAGCTGCAAATTTTGCCAGCGCCAATTATAGAATAATAACTGGTTGTAGGCGAGGACGACAAGTGCGCCAGGCTCACACTGACGCAGAATAGGTTGTTGGTGCCGGGAGTTCAGGTGTTGGCAAAAGAGGCACAAGACGAGGAACAGTTGATGTAAGTGCGGCTGTAATGGTAATACTAAGCAAACATACTACATGTACATGATATAAGTAGCCAATCCAAAGTAATCAATCTTCATTGGAATTGGGATGTCATCAGGTAATAGAGGCTGTCTGGTCTTGACTACCTAATGCATTCAGGTTAGGTGGCTCCAAGTAACTCAAATAGATATCCTTAGGCTCATCACACCCCAAAAGATAGCTCTTGTCGAGCAGGCAATTCTTGGGAATGATATTCCGTCTGCGATACCTCATCAGAAGAGTGGCGCTTTCGGAGAGGGAAAATACGGATCACTTTCTCTACCTTCGCCGCCAACCGAAGAACCAAAATCAACAAGTAATAATAGTAAATAATAAATGTAATCATAAAACGATTGGAATTATGCCCGCAGTAATCACGCCCGTTCAAACCCAACGCCATCGCAATGCTTAAATAATCAAATATGGACAGGATAAGTGTTGGTATATAGTAACAGCTTGTGTGTGTTGTCGAATGTGGGAAGTCGACAATATCGATATATCGTCTTTTTAGATATGCCGTGTCGAACTTTCGGAGTAGTGGCCATCAGGGTTTAGTTTCGTGTCCTACTCGGTGGGGACTACACATCAGCAGTCTAGATCGGATGTGCCGGCTTAGCGCCGTCCATGTCCTGCACCCCTTCGTCGTCGTCGACTTCCAGCTTCTTGGTCTTCTTGGAATGGTTGTTCGACGCACCAGCATCTCGCCGCATACTCATCGGGCGGTAGCTCCGAATCTTGGGCGGCTCAGGCGGCGCGAGGCCGTTGGGGTATTCTTTGTGCACCCGCTCCACCTCCTTGTCGGCGATTTCCTTGGTCTCCCCCAGGCGCTGCTTGACCTTCTCGATCTCGTCGCCGCATTCTCCGTCGCGGAGGAATTGGTGTGCGGCCCGTTCGCACATGGACTGCACGAACTCTAAGCCCTTGTCCAGGTCGTCGTAAACATCAGGCCCGTCCTGGTTGAAGAGACCCATGCCGCTTCTCGAGTAAGGGCTGCTGGCAGCGCCGGGGCGTCTGTTAGCCATCGACGAGTAAAAGTACCCAGATCCTCCCATTCGAGGCGTCAGACCCAGCTCATGGGTGCCCACTGTATGGAGTTGTATTTCCTCGGGGCCTCCTTTATTGGGTTGTTTCGACGCCAAAAAGGGATCGGCCGCGATCAAGGCGTCACCAGGATTAAACGCCCCTCCCTGTCGCTGGTCCTCGTCTTCGTGCATCTCGAGTTCGGCCAATCGCTTAATCTGCGCGACCTTCGCGGCCATCTTGGCTTTCCTCATCATATTCCTTGATGCGGACACGAATTTGACCAGTTCCTCGAAGAATGACTGGACGTAGCTGTCGTAATAGACCAGTACCATGCTGCGAGATCGATACTTTGGCACAGCGCCCTCGGCGCTGACCATCGAGTCCGTCTTTTGCCGTTTCTTGAGGGTGGCACGCACGCGCCGCTGCGCTGTCGCAACAACGTCGTTTCTCTGGCGCTGGCGCACAGAGGGTGTTTGGCTTTCACCGCCCGGGCTCGACGGCGGTTGCGTAGTTTTCTGCGCGTCATTATTGGTTTGTGTGGGGGTTGAGGTGATGTCGTCTTGTGGAGGCGGTATCGGATCTGAGGGGTAGGCGGCTGGGTCGTCCCCGGGCTTTAGGGACTCGGTCGAGCCTTTATGTTTTAAAGATCGCGTCGATGAGCGCAGGTGGTCTTCTGAGAACCTGGCCAGGTCCAGCTGGCGTTGCTCAATCTGCCCATTGAGCTCATCCAGCCTCTTCAGCCAGTCTGGAATGCCGTTGACCAGCCCGTTCAGAGGGCTATTCAGAGGATCCATCACGCGCACCGTTATGTTGTGTCTTTCAGCCCAACGGCGTACAGGTAAGGCGCCTAGTAGCGAGTGCAATGCACTTTATGCGGGTGTAAAGTTTGGGTAGCTGTCAACGGTTCGACATGTGGTTCGACAAGCTTCGACTCGGATGGTGCAGTGGCGGTGGTGGCAGTTACAGCTGAAGTCTAGGTTGTAATCGTGGGTGATCAGGAGCTAGCAGCATCACCTATCATGACCAAAGTCGAGCGCTCTCTTCCTCTTTCTGTCTCTCACTCTCTCTCTTTCTCGTATAGGCGTCAGCCGTGGCAGCAAACAATGCCGGGATTTGGAAAGCAGAATTGGATGAAGGATGGTCCAGCTGCTGGATGAGTCGAATTGAACCAAAATGGGTTGATTAAAAGCAGGTAGATCGGATTCAAGAGATTAATATGGACAACCAATGTGTTGGCGGGTCTTCTGCTGCTCCAACTTATGTTGCATGGGGGCATCCTTGCTCGGTCCCGCGCCAGATTTCAACCTCTTGCGAGTCACCCGCTCGAGGAATCCCACTGGTACTAGCTTAAAACATCACAGAGAATACTCCGAAGCCTGGTATTAGAAGGCAAATTAACCCGTTTCATTAATGCTGAAATAGTTCAGCTATCTACATAGTTTTAAAATACTTAATAGAGAAAACAATATTTATACAAGTAGCCGAATACCTCAAGCGTGGTTGTTGTTAAGTATGGATCCTGCCATTCGCGTTCCCCTCAAGTCTTGGATTCACTGTAATGCAGGTCGACGAAAGAGGTGCCGTTGCCCACCTGTCTTGCTAGCCTGCGCCAGTTAAATCCTCCAGCAAATCAACCAGCTTATAGGCGGTTAGGAGAGTCTGAACGGGTCGATCGGCCGCTAAGACCTTGGGACAAGCTCTCCCGTCGAGCCCGGCTGATAAGCCAAGACAGAAGACGAATAGAACGCCCAGGTTGTGTCAGTCGATAAACGATGGCATGTGCCGTTAGGCTAGGTGGTTAATGCGTTGAAGCCCATGTATCGAGTGCGTGCAGGTCAGAAGAGTGCAGGCGGTGGCTGGGCAGGGAGCCCTGCTCTCTCTGGCCTGGCTCCCGTCGGATTTAAGCAAAAGTCCCACATCAATGCGATCGCGAGAGAGAAAATTACATTGACTGGAGCACAGCATAAGACACAAAACAGGGGGGAAACGTGGCAGTCAGATGAGGGTGGTGGTGGACAAGGAGAAGTTAGTCTGTCTATTCTGTCCGTCTCTGCTGTCTTTGCTGCTGGAGGGTCGGAGGGGGGTGAAAAGGCCGTCCGTCTCTGCAGCTGCACGTCTGCGGCGCGGTGGCCACGAACAGGGTCAAGACTGCAACGATTAAAATGATATCCGAGGGCAAAAGGAAATACGATGCATGCAGCACAGTCCCGTGATATCCTGCCGTGATCAATCTGCCATCTAAACAGTGGAGGCATGAATTCGGGCTTCCAGAAAACCTAAAGAACCTGATCGACAACATATATTGCGCAAGGCCTATGGGCGATCTTCTCGGGGAGCCCATGCAAGCAACATACATAGTCCGACTATATTCAAGGCAGCTAGCTCTCTATTCCTGGAGCTCAAACAGGCTAACTAACCTAGGGTGGTGCTTTTTCTATATTAATTACATATGTATCTGCTCCTATTTTTGGCTAGATAGTCGCTCAATTCCTGCGGCAATACTCCGTCCATCTCGAGAACTGAAATGGGTTGGTGTTGCCGCTCCTGTGCGTCCAACACCCCTCCATGGCATCCAATTGGCCAGTTCGTCTAAGGTCGGCGACCTGGAAACATGCACAGAGCCATATGATGCTTGCTCCTATTGGAATACATATGCAAGGAAGCCTCCGCTTTCCCTATGCAAAACCTTTCTTGTTGCCGCCTTGCTACACGCAGCAGCGCAACATCGTGAAGTCGTCATGACTACCAATAATTACTCGGTGGAATAGGAGCAATTTCCCCATCACCTGCCGATGGTCACTGTAGGAGGGCCCTATCCAGCAGTCGTTCCCGCTTTGCGCTGCCATCACACGTTATGCATTGCTACTTGACACGGCCGAAGCCCCGGCCAGCTTGACCAACTATCATAGCCGCATCGAGTCCTTCCCGCATCTTCGTACGAGATCCAATGGCATCGCATCTCGTCTCCAACCCCCACCGGTACAGGCTGCAACATTGCAATGACACAATATAGTTGACAGTACTACTATAATTGTTAGCTACGGCGGCCTCGCCGCCCTCCCCCCCGAAAGATTCGAGCGTCGAGGTCACATCGCCGAGGAGGCGATCACTGCAAGGGCACCACAAGGTGGGTGCAGTAGGAGCCCGACCGCGAACCACGGATTGAAACATTCGGGTACAATGCACCCCCTCATATGTAGAGTACTCCCTTAACTTCAGGAATAGTCGGCGCGTGTCTATACACACGTTTGGCGTGTAGGGTAATGCTTGCGAACCGTTTTTCCTAAACCCGTTGTTGCTACGCCGCCCCCAGTTGGGTAAGTAGGCCCGACCGCGCTTGAGCATTCCTTGACGCTGCCGCCCGATGTGCCGGTGGGGGAGCGACTGGATGCCGACAATGTTCTGGACAGTGGAGGGCCGTGATTACGCATCAGTAGCTGAAACCGATATGCGAGGTATGTATGCGTGATTTCGTAAGTAAAACGTCCTCATATTCGTGGATGTCCACTGATAGGCAATCCTCGGTGTCGAAATGGCATGGTGCGCCGAGGGATGTGGGTGATGGTTTGGGGGAAATAGGTACACAATATCTCGTTCGGCAGGTCAAGTTTGGCCCATCGCTTCTGCTTCTGGCTACTCCCTAACTCCATGGTAAGACCTGAACTCGAGGTAGGTAATTTCTGTTTTATTAATTTGTGTTCATTCTGCGATTCACTCTCATTACACGTCTCCTTCTTTACTATCTTGATTATCTGCTGAAGCTACTGTGGAATGTGTTGAAGAGTTGCGCCGCGGCGCAACTATGCCTGTCGGCAGTTGCCTAATTGGGTAAAACGGCTCTTTGCCAAGTCGCATTGTATGCTATGAGAACAAGGATGAACGAGCCAGCGGAAACGGACAAATAGAAAAAAAGTACCGTACATCCCAAACTCTCCGCAGCCGAGAAAACACTGGAGGACTGCAGGTGGCAGAGCGGGTGCCAGCCGACAAAATAAAAGGGTGTCAGTACCTGGCAGTCAGAAGCTGGTCGGTGGGCTTTCTGGGCATCTGCAGTCTGGCAGGTATCATTGATGCAGAAAAGGTCCTAACTACCAGGTTCCGACATGTGCTTAATGCGCCAAACCCCTTGACGGATGGTGGGAAAAGGGAGATGGGTAACATCATTTCAGATGTTGCGAGACATCCATAAGATTACCGGTCGATCATATGCAGGTAATATGGGTTTCGGAGTTCTCAAAAAGTCCTTGGCTACATACAGCACCGCCTCAGTAAGTCTGCATGCACGAAGACGTACTTTACAGCAGCTTGTGACGAGTTCAAAAGGAGTTGCTTGGCAGTTTTCTTTTTGGCTTCCGAAAATCAGTTGGCTTAGGACAAATACCTACCCCTTGTACGGAATCGCAATCAATGTGTATCGCATGGCTGCATCCCGTAACTGCAAGATCCGATTTCAAGTAGCTGCCAAAACCACTACGGTCCGATGCCAGCGATCGAGGACGAAAGCTGTACAAGTATACTATCATCTGGCATGGATTGAGAGGGGCGACAACACCCCGCGCTAGGAGAAATACCATGAAGTCTTAGTATAGCGGTGCGGCCGCTCAAGGGCGCTCAACAGGAGGGATGCATAGTAGTAGTAGTAGTATTGACTGCTGGTGTGCCTTTCACGCTGTGTGCCTCTGCAAAGGGCTATGAGCACCAGAGCAAGTAACCTACACCCCATCCCGTAGCACATTGATTGGCAGCCTGTCGGTGTTCGTTGTCACAGTATTTTCTTCTTCCGTATGCAGGTTTGCCGATGTTTGTGCTACTTGACGCCCATCTCAAATGAATGAAAGGAGAAAAACATGATGTGCTACCGTATTGCAGAACCGGCAGGAACCTCTCAGGGATTCCATCCGCTTGTCGTCACTTGCATGTTCTATTGGATGGATGGATGATTCACTTCGGCTTCCGCTCCGTACTTGGCGAACTTCAATATCTGCGGCGTAAGAAAAGACGGAGGACCGACCTTTTCGCCGGCCTCACACGATGGCAGCAAATATGCATAGAAGAACAGCTCCCACTCCGGTGCCGTCAATGCGATTGGAGCCTGGGCATGCCTTGTTATGAGTGGTGCCCGGGCTGGGGCCGCCGAAGTCCCTGCACGAAAGTCCCGAATATTTAGCCGTCCGGCGGAGGAATCCATTTCCCCACAGACCGTCCGTCCACAGCGTTGGCCGCGTCACTCCCGCGTTTCACAAGCTCCAAAATCTTGTGGACAGCAACCGCCGGCGATTTTGCCCAAGTACGTATCCCGTATTCAGCCAAACCGAATTATGTAATGGGAAAAGAAAACACAAGGAAAAAAATAGTGGGCGTTAATATGCGACACTTGGTAGCTTGTGCGATCCCGGTTGAGAAGATCTGCGTAATATACCCCCGAATTGAGTCTGAACTTGGTACCCATGACTTGGCACACTTGGCGTAGATAAGGCGGTGCAGAGGAATAGGAAGGATTGCAATATCGAGCCAACAGTCGGACCGGCAAGGCGCCTTTGATTTATAGACACGATAGGGCTTCATCCATATCTTGGTAGGATACGTAGATTAGTAGATAGATAGGGGTAGTATGCGTAAGCCTGCATTCTGGCCTGGGGTCCAGCTGATATGGCGGTGTGCAAGTTATCATCGGACTACATAGTTGGGTGGATGATGGTGCATCAGATTCAGTAGTGCGCCGTCCTCTGCCCCGGCATTAGTGTGTCTATACTTTTCACTGATCTTCTTAGTATGGCCGAGCGTTTACCGCCCTGTACCACTTCCAGGCCACTTCTTTCGATCGGTTGACGCAGGCACTGCAGGTCTGGTTATTGGGAGCGTACTCATTCGTTGTCAATCGCGATTGTCAAGATGGTGTCTTTCAAAGGACGAAGGTGATTCAAAGATACGTGCTGCAACTGGACTAAAGACTGGTATGGGTGTTTTTGAGTGTTTGCCGTAGATTCATGCCGTGTACTCTGCATGCATGATCTCGCCCTTCATCAGATCCGCAGCAATATGACACCCCCTTGCCACGAATACATCGAAGCGAACACCCACTCACCTCGCTCACCCATTGGCCTAGTCACCCTCAAGGCCACAGCTCAACCTTTTCCCAGTTTCCAGTACCGCTCTCTGATCCGGTCTTTTGGTCGGTAGTACGTGTGTAGATCCAACGTCTGCCTCTTTCAGGATCTGAGAGGTCGGTACGATCGACTTCATATGGCACAATGACTACAACCCTGAAATTCTTCCTGGCAATACTATCCTGTAAGTCGGTGACCTTCTGGCCCAGACCAAGACCGTCGTCAACCGGTGAATCAACGGGGGTTCCAGGTGGTGGGTTTCTGAATGAGCCTCGCATCCCTGGGCTGAGGTTGCCGAAATGTGCGGTGACTTCTCTCGAGAAGCTCCATTGATCGTCACTGGCACCTTCCTTTTTCCTCATCCGGGACATAAGTGCTTCCTGGGCAGCCCTCCCATCGTCGGATTCCTCAATATCAGGCCCCACGACGATGGCTTTGCCGCGAATCCGCCATTGCACCATCGGCTCCTTGGCCCAGAAGACGGCTTCAACCGGCCCACCACCGCCGGAACCGGTCGAGGCGCCATTGCCCTCTAGGGCACCCCCTCCCGCGGCTACTGCACCATCTTCCCACAGTTCGGACATCTTATCCATGCGCATGTCGGTGGTAAAAGTAAGCATATCGGCCTCATATATATCGGGATTGAGCTCGGCGTCATTCTTGGGATTGACTGGGATCGAAGCCCACATGCCGCGATAGACGCACGTACGGGCTCGCGGGACAAGACGGAACCCGTGGCCATCATTGATGCCAAAGCTCGCAGACGATGCTGGAATGCGCCTGATGGTGCTGAGCACGAACTCGGGTGGCTTCATGTTCTCGGCGTGCTCCATGAACAAATCACGCCATGGCGCTGATCCCCGCGTTGTAGCCATGTTGCGGCGTACGAGATGCGCAGTGAAGTTGGCGATGCGACGAGAAACACTTGGCTGACAGGGTGAAAGCCGAGGTAGGGAAAACATAAACACGCCGATATGTACTCGGGCTCAGATTGCTGCGATTCCGAAGAAAAACTTCAACTTCGCGTTGCATGGCTGGTCATGTGAACAAAAAGTTTCCATGGCTATTTTCAGCCAAGACGATGATTCAACACTACCACGCCCAACAGTCAATTGTGAGGCTCTGCGGAATGACGTCATGTACCTGGTGATTTTATCCTAGCCAAGCGTCAATCAGCTAACCTCATGTTGCATCCAGTATCCTACGATATGTACGGTGACGAGGCTATCGTGACCTGCCAGATGGGCCTCAAAACCAAAGATTTGAGAGTGCCTGCATACAGCATGGCATGACTTACATTTATCCGCGTTGGCGATAATCACATGATTTTTTGGGGCATTCCTTAGACATCACCTGTGCGGTTGGAAAACCACAAAAAACTTACCTAACAAGTCAGCTCCAGTAATGCATTGGTAACCCCCACGATGCAAGAATGGAGGGGGAAAGGATTGAGGAGAATGGTCCTAGCACAAACTTGTGGCACTCAGCTCGGAGATCCGCCGAGCACCACCTTTTGCTTCAATGCCAGACAACTTGACAGTAAACCTGACACCCCAGCCCCCCAAGCAACCCGCCTTGGCAAACCGGTAATGCCTTGCGATCCTGCGACAATAATATTGGAGAATTCTGAATCGCATTTACTAATTTTTTCCAAGATCGCGATGTTGCGACCTTGGAAAATTGGTAGCCTGCGCCGATTCCACCCGCCTCTCACCCTTTAGCTTGTGGTTTTGGGTTTTTGGGAGGGCTTAGGTCACCGTCCGAGAGCCAGCCTACGCCCACTAAGCCCAGACGGTCGACAAGAATCACACAATCAGCCCTTAAGTGGGCCAGCCTGTCGTTGGTTCCGACGCCAACTGCAAAACCCTTACCACCATTGACATCATATCACGAAAACACACGCGCCGTACCAATCCTGGGACAATTTTACCTGTGATTGCTGCCTCTGGATCGTCAAAAAGTCAAAAGATTTGTGGGTTCAAACAGTGGGCTGCATCTGTTCAGCAGCAGCAGCCAAAGTCGCCAAGCTCCAAGCTGACTGGCTGACAGGCCAATACCTCTCTTCATTGCGCCAAGTAGGGACTTGTTCTTGTCCTTGTGGAAAATGGCATGTTGACCGCATGCTTGGAGACCCTGTTATTTTCCTTCACTTTGCTCGCTACGATGGAGAACGCCCTTACACATGCTTCCTTAGGCCCAAGGATGTCGAATACTCTTGACAAATAACAATTGGGAGTATGTGGATTGGTATGGCCTTCGCTACCACCCTGAATGAGTCTGGGGATTGCGATCTGCCGTTTTGCCGCTCTTTGGGACAGAAGCGGCAGCACCTCGCCTTCCTCTGGACTGCCAGAAAGGGGAATCCGTGAAAAAACCTCGTAACAAGCAAGCATGGACCCAAGCCACTGAAACGGCCTGGAGCGGGAAGATAAGCTTATTTCGGCGATAACTCAAGATACGAGGCTGCCGCGCAAATTTCTGTCAGGTTGAAGATGTACTATACCTTGAGCAGGTTTGGATGTCGTCAGACTTTGGCGGCGTCTGCACTCAGGGTCTCCTGCGATCCTACTACAAGGGACCAGAAAGGGGACTGGAAGGGACCACGACAAGATCTGGTCACCCCTCGTCACACAGCTTCTCCGCGGTTTGTGGTTATCCAGTATCGTCCGGTCTCCGGGGCAATTATGGGCAGAAGTGGAGCTTTTGGGGCACACTACGCCCGGCGGTACGTCGGTATCAAAGGGAATCCTGGGGCTTGGCAACTCCGCGCTCGACTCCATCGCCACTCCACGATGGGGCCTGATAGTGGAGAATATGACTCGATTTCCTAATACTCAACACCTCTAACCAACTCCACGTCCAACCTACATTGGTGGACCACTATGACGTTGTGTTGAAATTTCTTATCTTGGCTGTTCGTTCCTTTGTATCCAATACTCTATTCTGAGGACCCTTATGACGAGAATGGGATTTTTATCGATCATGGCTCTATATATATATACGGACCTGGGGAACCCCCAAACTTCTCTCCAGCATTCTCGGCCACCATCGACCACCATCGACAACCGACACAATGATTCGCACTGGTGCTAAAGACAACGATGCCGGTGTCCCAACTTACTGGGGCACCTCAGGCGCACGCCTGCAAAAGATGGTTACTATCGTCGCAACTACCGACTTCCTCCTCTTCGGCTATGACCAAGGTGTCATGGCTGGTATTATCGCCGACCCTGCCTTCATGAACTCTTTCCCCGAGGTTCGTGGTGATGAAACCTGGGAAGGTTTCGTTACCGCCATCTACGCCGTCGGATGCTTCCTTGGTGCCTGTTTCATGCTTGCCTGTGGTGACCAGCTCGGTCGTCGCAAGTCCATTTTCATTGGCGGTTTCATCATGATCCTCGGTGTTATTATTCAGATTTGCAGTGTTGGCCCCAACTATGGCGCAACAGCACAGTTCATTATTGGCAGATGTATCACAGGTGTAAGTCCCAGACACTCTTATATCCAAACAATCCGATATGCAATGACATACTAACACGGCTCTAGATTGGCAACGGTATCAACACAGCAACGGTACCCACTTACCAAGCTGAATGCTGCCCTCCCCACAACCGCGGAAAGCTCATCTGCATTGAGGGCGGTAACGTCGCTATTGGTACTTTGATCGCATACTGGATCGATTACGGCTGTTCTTACGGACCTGAAGCCTTCGTCTGGCGCTTCCCCATTGCCTTCCAATGCGCCTTCGCCATCATTGTCCTCGTCTTGATGCTTCGTCTCCCTGAATCCCCTCGCTGGCTCCTGACCAAGGATCGTACGGCCGATGCCACAACAGTGATAGCTGCCCTTCAAGGCAAGCACCGCGATGATGAGGAGGTTCAGAAGGAGCTCGCCGTCTTTGTCGATGCTATCCGCGCAACCGGCCACAAGGGTGGTGTTACACCCATGCGAGAGCTTACCACCAACGGCCGTACCCAACATTTCCGCCGCCTCCTTCTCGGTGCTGGTTCTCAGATGATGCAACAGCTGTCAGGATGCAACGCTGTCATCTACTACTTCCCTATTCTTTTCCAACGTTCCATTGGCACTACCCACAACCTGGCCTTGCTGCTTGGCGGTGTTAACATGGTTGTCTACGCCGCATTTGCTACGACTTCATGGTTTGTTGTTGAGCGCCTCGGCCGTCGCAAGCTGTTCTTCATTGGCTCCATCGGCCAGTGTCTCTCCATGGTTCTGGTCTTCGGGGCCTTGATCCCCGGCACAACAGAAGCCGCCAAGGGTGCTGGTGTCGGTCTGTTCACCTACATCGCCTTCTTCGGCGCAACCTGGTTGCCTCTTCCTTGGTTGTACCCTGCCGAGATCAACCCTCTCAAGACTCGTGCGAAGGCCAACGCCCTCTCAACTACATCCAACTGGCTGTGGAACTTCTTCATTGTCATGATCACCCCCGTTCTCATTGGATCCATTGGATGGGGTACATACCTCTTGTTTGCTGTCTTGAACGCTCTCTTCATTCCCATCCTCTACTTCTTGTACCCTGAGACTGCCGGCCGCACTCTGGAAGAGATCGACATCATCTTTGCTAAGGGCTTCGAAGAGAACAAGAGCTACGTCACCGCCGCTAAGCACCTGCCTAAGCTGTCCCATGACGAGGTTCGCTCATGGGCACGCGACAACGGCTTCAGCTCGGATGAAGAGGCCAGCAAGCCGAGAGTCAGCGAGAAGGAAGGTGACTCCCCTGGCCTCAAGACCGACAACAACAACGCTTTGATGAGCTAAACGAGTCGATCCGATTATGATCCAGATTGCATTTACGCCCTGGGGCGTTTTATATACTCAGCATTTTCATGATACCACGATTTGCAGACTGGACTAGACTTTTGTCCAAGTCTGGAGCGCCTCATCTTCTACATTTTCATTCCCAACTTATATTATGATTCCCTATTTTTATATATGGCATAATGTTGAGGGTACTATTACCCTTTGCCAACAACTTTCGCATTTGGTTCTGGCACTACCTAAGCTATCATACCCTAAGATAGAATAGAACCCAAAGACGATAGAAAATCTCAATAAGAAAAAAATATTAAATCAAATCCTTGCTTATATGAGTGCCTTAATATGTGACAACTGACTAACCCCTAATTTTGTAAATCCAACACTTACATAAAGGGATTCCTCCACAACTCCATGCCTTGCGACTCCCTTGCATTCATTATTCTTGGCAAACCCCCACTTGAAGGTGCTTCGCAAGCAAAATTTGACCACCTGCAATGATCGGATACTACCCGTGAAATGATAGGGATGCATACATGGCGCAATCGGGTTCTCTTGACAAAGTCGCGACCTCGGAACAAAACTGCAGGTGCGATTTGCAGGTCCCGAGTATTGTGGCCAGCCTATCCCAGTGCAGATTGCAGATACTATTATCGTCCTGCAGGGCGAGATCTTGCTTGCCCTTTTCCGGCATCAGGGCAGTACACAGCGACGTAAGGGTTGGGTTGCGCCTCTAACATGTTGTGCAGTAGCAAACCAACGGTTAGTAAACCTCGTATTTTCGGGTCCTGTTTAATGGGGAGGAAGAAGTTGTTTCCATGTGATCTTGTCGTGCCCATTCTCCCCTATTATAGTACGTTTTCCAGGAGATCCCTCTCGCAGCCATGAGTGATCTCGACCTCTTCATCTCCAATGGTACGTGTTATTATGCCACGAATCGAAAGGCGGCAGACACGTTTATTCCATGTGGGAACGCCGCAAACGCCGCATACACGTGCTGCCTCAAAGGCGATGTTTGTCTAGAGGGCTCCGTTTGTTTCCACCCTGACGGTATGGTGAATCTTATCTTTATTTATAACAGGGAAGAAGTCCCATTCGCAATAAGAACATTCGCGCTTATGCATGTATAACCTCTTACCACAGGCGACAGCGACGGTACGACCTACATCGCCGGTTGTACGGACCCGGGCTTCGGGAGTGTCGCGGGCGCCTGTCCGCACAAGGGCAAGTTTGCCGACCAGCAGATTGTTGGGTTGGTGCGGTGCCAGGATTCGGACGACAAGAGCAAACCCGACGAGCTGTGGGCAGGATGCCCCGGCGATAAGGCCAAGACGGAGATGACGGGGGTCCCCTCGCCGTGCTCCTGCTCGGACCCAGACTACCAGGGCCTCTTCCGCCAGAAGCCCACCATCGAGGCGGTGGCCACGTTGCCCAAGGTGCTGGGGCAGACTGTCTTGTTCGCCAAGGGCCACGAGCCCAAGTCCTCGTATCAAGCGGAAACGTCGTCTCCCGAGGCAGGCTCCGGCGCCACGCCGAGTTCGACGACCGTCGTGATAAGCGTACCCACCACTTTCCGCTCTGATTCCGCCCTCGTGACGAACGCGCCTAGTACTAGTAGTTCGGCTGCTTTCGCGACGGGGCTTCCGGTGTCTGCCAAGGAAGAGTCGACGCCGGACCAAGGGCTGTCCGCGGGTGCAAAGGCCGGTATCGCCGTTGGCGTCGTACTTGCCGTGCTGCTCAGCAGTGCCATCTTCTTCCTTGCCGTGACTCTACGGCGCCGACACCAGAGGACATCCGGAAAAGGAGGGGCCGAGCCCGAAGCCGAAGCTGAAAACGCCGGCAAAGCACCACTCACCACCACCGAAGACCTTGCGGCAACGCCAGCAACCGAGCAGCATCCACGTATTCCTCCATCCGGTTACAACAGCCCCGATCCAGCGACGGCGGCCCCGGGCGCCGCCGGTTCCGGGCATCGCGCGGAGGAGTGGTTCAAGCCGGAGCTGGCGGCGGACGAGTCGACGACTATTTCGTCGTCGTCGCCGGACCCGGCGGCTGTCCTTGCCTCGGTTGTCAACAAGAGCAGTGTGCGCGACAGTCGCGACTCGCCGAGTGCGGACTCGGATACGTTGCCGAGCTATCACCAGGGCGGCGGTGGTGGCAGCTCCCAGCAGACGTCGTCTCTGGTATTCGCGACGCCGCACACTAGCGTCGCGGGGGCGGCGGCGGGAAGTAGTGAGGGCGGCGCACCGCAGGGGCAGGATGCGGGCGACGGCCGCGTTAAAAGGGTGAGGGACATGTCGGAGCTTCAGGGTTAGGGGAAATGAAAGGTCACTGAAAGAAGCATTGGTGACCGATCTCAATCATGGATGTCAGTATCACTTATTTCCTGTCTTTTAGTCTCAAGTCATCTTGGTTTAGATTTACATTTGAAAACAAAGTTATATACTCGTTTATAAAGTCTATATGTATGCATACTTACATGTCGATATGCCCGTACGAATAGTAACATTCACCTCGACGAGGGGATGAAGTAAGCGATACCTACTATTTAAGCTCCTCTGACTTATAGATCGACTGGAGGTCAGTCCCTCAATCATACATTGGTAGCGCACACGCAATATCAAAACGACGGACTTTTTTCTTTGCTACTCCGCAATACGTCATCTCCGGTTATCGGGGGAACTCTGGAGCACGCGAAAGCCATTGAAGCAGTACTGCCAGATGGGAGTCTTCTAAGGGCAATTGGAAGGCCGACTGACATGTTAGGGTGCTTGAAGTATTATCATGCAACTCGGTTCCCACGAGTAGAAAAAGTCAACCGCAGTAAAAATGAGGCTGCGTCTAAAGTTAGACTTTGCCCTGGCAGCAGTGATGTATGGGTGCATGGCAGCGATCCAGAGCTTGGGTTACATCTTGGCCCTCCCGCCTGCCCGCCAAACCAGCCAACAAGTGTGCGTCGCCCACCGCCTACCTGTTCACGCCTAGCCATGCACCCAGCACCTGCAGAAACTGACTGTGCTGCCAGTCCAGAACCGGCTACAGAAGGGTTTAGTCCTCGACATCTGGTTGGGCAATCCCCTCCAGCCCACCTGAAAGACCCTGGCTGGCTGTCGTCTAGCCTTTGCATCATGAGTCGCCGGTCGTGGCCTGGTAGTATCATTGGTCCCATGGTTGTAGATCGGGGCTATCACCCCACTTGGCTGCCGTTGCGGGGAGAAGAAAAAAAAGTTCTGGAGGTCGTTCACAAGCTACTGTCGTAGGTAGATATACCAGACACTGACCAGATAATTTTTTCCCTCCTCTTTTTTTCTTGTTATTTTATTCTCTCCAGAAAGCCCTTGTGCCTTGGAGATACGAAAACCCAACACAACGGCGTTATGACCATCTGATATTTCGGGATCTACAAGCGCATTTACGGCCCCCAGGAAGCTCATCCCTCCCTCGAGCGCTGCTGAGGTGCATCGGCGTCAGTGATTATCACTACTACGCCCTTGTCTCACGTGGGCCGCTGTCCTTCTTCTCTGTCTGCATTTTCGTCCCTTTTTTGCCCACCAATTGAAGTCCGAACGCGGGGTTCAAACGGCAGAACAATGGCTGCAGTCTACCACCAACCCGCCACTGCGCGGATCGTGGGTGACAACGAGGAGGGTCTTATGTGCCTTGAGCTCAAAGATGGCTCCGTTT
Organism: Apiospora sp. TS-2023a; assembly: GCA_038364195.1. Classification (NCBI taxonomy): domain Eukaryota; kingdom Fungi; phylum Ascomycota; class Sordariomycetes; order Amphisphaeriales; family Apiosporaceae; genus Apiospora; species Apiospora sp. TS-2023a. The sequence continues at coordinate 787,662 of JAQQWQ010000008.1, forward strand.
ATCAAGGCTACAGCTTTGGCGCCAAGAAGAGCATCGCCGGAGAGCTGGTCTTCCAGACTGGCATGGTGGGATACCCCGAGTCCATTACCGACCCCTCCTACCGCGGGCAGATCCTAGTCATCACCTTCCCCGAGGTCGGTAACTACGGTGTCCCCTCCCGAGAACAGATCGACGAGGTTCTCGGCGACCTCCCCGAATACTTCGAATCCAGCCAAATCCACGTCGCTGGTATGATCGTAGCCTCCTACTCCGGCGAACAGTACTCCCACTACCTCGCCAAATCCTCGCTCGGCACTTGGCTCAAGGAGCAGGGTGTTCCCGCCATCTACGGTGTCGATACCCGAGCCCTGACCAAGAAGCTCAGGGAGAATGGTAGCACGCTCGGTCGCCTGCTGTTGCAGAAGCCGGGTATGACCAATGGCCCCAAGGGTATTAGCCAAGAGGGCTGGAAGTCAAACTTCGAAGACGTCGAATGGGTGAACCCCAACGAGAAGAACCTTGTCGCCGAGGGTAAGCCGCCCCCCTGACGAGACTTAGAGATCTTGACTCACCTGTACCTAGTATCTATCAAAACCGCGAAGCTGTACTCTCCCAAGCCCGAGAAAGCCCTGAAGCACCCTTCAGGCCGTAATCTGAGAGTGTTGTGTCTTGACGTGGGAATGAAATACAACCAGCTCAGGTGTTTCCTGAAGCGCGGTGTTGAGGTCATGGTGTGCCCCTGGGACTACGACTTCTCTACCGAGGCTGGAAAGCAATACGACGGTCTCTTCATCTCCAACGGTCCCGGTGACCCTGCAGTCTTGGAGCAGACGATCAAGAACATCTCTGCGACCATGGAGATCAACCGGACGCCTGTTTTCGGTATCTGTCTCGGACACCAGCTGCTCGCACGCGCAACTGGAGCTACGACAAAGAAGATGAAGTTCGGTAACCGTGGACACAACATCCCCTGTACTAGCATGGTGACTGGAAAATGTCACATCACTTCTCAGAACCACGGTTACGAGGTCGATGCCAAATCATTGTCCTCCGACTGGCAAGAGCTTTTCATCAACGCCAACGATGGCACCAACGAAGGTATCATGCACGTCAGCAAGCCTTACTTCAGTGTCCAGTTCCACCCCGAGAGCACTCCTGGTCCCCGGGACACCGAGTTCCTCTTTGACGTGTTCATCAACACCATTCTGGACTGCGCCAACGACCAGAGCCTCCTCAGTGCTCCGGTCAAGTTCCCCGGAGGCACCATTCTGGAGAACGAGGCGCTTCACCCCAAGGTCAGCGTCAAGAAGATCCTGGTACTTGGAAGTGGAGGTCTGAGTATCGGTCAAGCCGGAGAGTTCGATTACTCTGGCAGTCAGGCTATCAAGGCGCTCAAGGAAGAGAACATCTACACAGTCCTTATCAACCCCAATATCGCGACAATTCAAACGTCCAAGGGTTTGGCCGATAAGGTCTACTTCCTGCCCGTGACAGCAGAGTTTGTCCGAAAGGTCATCGTCCACGAGCGCCCTGACGCCATCTACGTTACCTTCGGTGGCCAGACAGCGCTGCAAGTTGGTATCCAACTCAAAGACGAGTTCGAATCACTGGGTGTCAAGGTTCTCGGAACGCCCATCGATACTATCATCACCACCGAGGACAGAGAACTCTTTGCTCGCAGTATGGAGTCCATTGGCGAGAAGTGCGCCAAGTCGGCTTCGGCCAGCACTGTTGACGAAGCGATGCATGTCGTTAAAGACATTGGTTTCCCGGTCATCGTCCGAGCTGCTTACGCCCTCGGCGGTCTGGGAAGTGGTTTCGCTAATAACGAGCCTGAGCTCCTTGATCTCTGCAACAAGGCGTTTGCTGCCAGTCCTCAGGTGCTTATCGAACGAAGCATGAAGGGATGGAAGGAGATCGAATACGAAGTTGTCCGTGATTGCCAAGACAACTGCATTACTGTCTGTAACATGGAGAACTTCGATCCTCTCGGTATCCACACTGGTGACTCCATCGTTGTTGCTCCCTCTCAAACTCTTTCCGACGAGGACTACAACATGCTTCGTACCACAGCCGTTAACGTGATTCGTCACCTCGGTGTTGTGGGAGAATGCAACATCCAGTATGCTCTGAACCCTGACTCGAAGGAATACTGCATCATTGAGGTCAACGCCAGATTGTCCCGATCTTCTGCTCTGGCGTCCAAGGCTACCGGATATCCTTTGGCTTTCATTGCGGCTAAGCTCGGTCTTAATATCCCCCTGAAGGAGATCAAGAACAGCGTTACCAAGGTCACATGCGCTTGCTTCGAACCTTCTTTGGATTATGTTGTGGTGAAGATGCCCAGATGGGATCTTAAGAAATTCACCAGGGTATCTACCCAGCTTGGCTCGTCCATGAAGAGTGTCGGTGAAGTTATGAGCATTGGCAGGAGCTTCGAAGAAGCCATTCAAAAGGCCATCCGGGCTATCGATTTCCACAACTTGGGCTTCGGAGAGACAAAGGCCCTGATGTCCATCGATGATGAGCTGCAGACCCCCTCCGATCAGCGTCTCTTCGCTATCGCCAATGCTATGCACACTGGCTATACGGTCGACAGAATCTGGGAGCTTACCAAGATCGACAAGTGGTTCCTGAACAAGCTCATGGGTCTCACTGACTTCGCCAAGGATATGTCCAACTTCAACTCGGTGGATATTGGTGGCCGGCCAGATCTCCTGCTTCAGGCCAAGCGACTCGGTTTCAGCGATCGTCAGCTTGCCAAGTTCTGGGATTCCAACGAGCTCGCCGTCCGCCGCCTGCGTCTCGAGGCGGGCATCACGCCGTTCGTTAAACAGATCGATACCGTCGCGGCGGAGTTCCCGGCCTTCACCAACTATCTGTACATGACCTACAACGCCTCGGAGCACGATATTAACTTCGAGGACCACGGTGTTATGGTGCTTGGTTCCGGTGTCTACCGCATTGGTTCGTCGGTCGAGTTCGATTGGTGCTCCGTTCGTGCTATTCGCACGCTTCGTGAATCGGGCTTCAAGACCATCATGGTCAACTACAACCCAGAAACGGTAAGCTACTTCCAAAGTTCACTCCTTCTCATATCAGCAAGTCTTCGGAGGGATGGAGACACGGCAGCTAGCCGGGCTACTCACATTCCCTCCTGAAACCTGCACTTCATCGAGATATAATCAATACTGACTCCGAGAACAGGTCTCCACAGATTACGACGAGGCCGACAGGCTGTACTTTGAGAACATCAACGTCGAAACGGTTCTCGATATCTACCAGATGGAGTCCGCTGCAGGAGTTCTGGGAGCCATGGGCGGCCAAACACCTAACAACATTGCGCTACCACTCCTCCGATCAGGCGTCAAAGTACTCGGGACATCCCCAGAAATGATTGACACCGCCGAGAACCGATACAAGTTCTCCCGTATGCTGGACCGGATAGGCGTTGATCAGCCAACCTGGAAGGAGTTGACCAGCTTCGATGAGGCCAAGATATTCTGCAATAAGGTCACTTATCCTGTGCTTGTTCGTCCGTCTTACGTCTTGTCTGGTGCGGCGATGAACACTGTCTACTCCGAGGCCGACTTGGAGTCTTACCTCCAGCAAGCAGCCGATGTGTCCCGCGACCACCCGGTTGTTATCACCAAGTACATTGAGAATGCCAAGGAGATCGAGATGGATGCTGTTGCCAGAGACGGAAAGGTCACCGGTCACTTCATCTCGGAACATGTCGAGAACGCCGGTGTTCACTCGGGTGATGCCACCTTGATTCTGCCGCCTCAGGATCTTGAGCGAACCACCATTGAACGTATTGAGGAAGCTACACGTAAAATCGGTGCGGCGCTCAATGTCACCGGTCCTTTCAACATCCAGTTCATTGCCAAGGATAACGACATCAAGGTCATTGAATGCAATGTTCGTGCTTCTCGTTCGTTCCCCTTCGTATCCAAGGTCATGGGCGTCGACCTTATCGAGATGGCTACCAAGGCCATCATGGGCTTGCCTTACATGGAGTACCCGCCTACGACCATCGCCCCCGACTGTGTCGGAGTCAAGGTGCCGCAGTTCAGTTTCTCCCGTCTCTCGGGCGCTGATCCCGTGCTGGGTGTCGAGATGGCTTCTACCGGAGAGGTTGCATCTTTCGGCATGGACAAGTACGAGGCTTACCTGAAGGCATTGATGTCAACTGGTTTCAAGATCCCGAAGAAGAACATTCTCCTCTCTATCGGTTCCTACAAGGATAAGAAGGAGATGCTCCCTGCGATTGCCAAACTGCAGCGATTGGGTTACAAGCTGTACGCTACTGCAGGTACTGCCGATTTCCTTCAGGAGCATGAAATCCCTGTTCAGTATCTCGAAGTACTTGGTAACGAGGAAGATGACCAGAGACACGAGTTCTCCTTGACTCAGCATCTTGCCAAGAACATGATTGATCTCTACATCAACCTTCCGTCGAACAACAAGTACCGCCGACCTGCCAACTACATGAGCAAGGGATACCAAACCCGACGAATGGCTGTTGACTACCAGGTTCCTCTCGTCACCAACGTCAAGAATGCCAAGATTCTTGTCGAGGCCCTTGCCCGCCATTTCGAGCTTGATGTTGGCACCCGTGATTACCAGACCAGTCACCGAACGATTGTCCTGCCTGGCCTTATCAACATCGCCGCCTTTGTTCCTGGTCTTGTATCCCAGGGCCAGCATGACCTGCAGGCTGTGACCAAGGCTTCTATTGCCTCGGGCTTCACTATGATTCGTGTCATGCCTATGGGCGTTGAGGGCTCTATTACCGATGCTAAGACACTGAAGCTTGCTCAGCACAACAGCAAGGGAGGTGTCTACTGCGACTTCAACTACTCCGTGAGCGCCACCTCCGAGAACGCCGATCAAATCAGTCACGTCACAGCCGAAGTGGGATCGCTCTTCATCCCCTTCAACCACCTGTCCGACAACATCAGCAAGGTTGCCGCCGTCACTGCTCACTTCGACTCTTGGCCCACCCACAAGCCCATCCTGACGGATGCCAAGACCACTGATCTTGCCTCGATCTTGCTGCTCGCCAGCCTGCACAGCAGACGTATCCACGTCACTAGTGTCACAACCAAGGAGGACATCCGCATCATCGCTCTGAGCAAGGCCAAGGGTCTAAATGTCACTTGCGACGTGTCTATCTTCTCGCTCTACCTGTCTCAGAAGGATTGCCCTGACTGCCAGGGTCTCCCGACCCCGGAGGACCAGAAGGCTCTGTGGGACCACTTGAGCACCATTGACGTTTTCTCCATTGGCAGCCTTCCGTACCAGCTGGCTCGAGGCAAGAACGCATCTGTCGATCCTTCATTTGGTATCGCCGATGCTCTCCCTCTTCTCTTGACCTCTGTGACCGAGGGCAAGCTTACTGTCGATGACATCAAGACTCGCCTGTATGATAACCCGAAGCAGATCTTCGAGCTCCATGAGCAAGTGGGCACCGTGGTCGAGGTGGAGATCGACCGTCCCTACACTGTGCCAACTTCGTCCACATCATGGTCACCATTTGCGGGCCGTACCATGCGTGGTGCTGTTCAGCGAGTGACATTCAATGACGAGACTGTCTGCCTCGATGGTGATATGATGTCAATTGCGCCACTGGGTAAGGACATGTCAACCCATGGTAGCATGCCCCCGCCGCCCATGTCGCCTGCAGTGAAGCCTACTTCGCACCCCTTGGCCTTGACTGGTGAAAGCCAGCGCCAGAGACGTGACTCTGTCCTCAGCCCCCAGAGACCGTTCTCAAGACAACAGCCACTGGAGTCGTTGGCAGACGGTGCTCGCAAGGGCACTGGTATGGGCGATGACTTTGGCGCGCCCCTCTCGATGCAACAGCCTTCGTTCAACTCCCTGAAGTCGTTACTGAGACAGCCATCGTCCTTCAAGAACGGCCATGTTCTTTCTGTTACTCAGTACTCGCGCTCCGATCTGCATCTGCTCTTTACTGTGGCCCAAGAGATGCGCCTGGGCGTTCAGCGAGAGGGTGTTTTGGATGTACTTCGAGGCCGTGTTCTTACAACTCTATTCTACGAGCCCTCTACGCGTACTTCTGCTTCTTTTGATGCTGCTATGCAGCGTCTTGGCGGAAGGGTTATTCCTATCGCCACCGGGCAGTCATCCGTTAAGAAGGGAGAGTCGCTCCAAGACACCATCCGAACGATGGCCTGCTATACCGATGCCATTGTCCTGCGTCACCCCGAGGAGAACTGTGTGGACGTTGCCAGGAAGTACAGCCCTGTTCCCGTGATCAACGGTGGCAACGGCAGCAAGGAGCACCCCACCCAGGCCTTCCTGGACCTCTTCACCATCCGTGAAGAACTCGGAACCGTGCAGGGTCTGACGATCACCTTCGTTGGTGACCTGCTGTATGGCCGTCCCGTCCACTCTCTGGTATACCTTCTCCAGCACTACCAGGTCCAAGTCCAGCTGGTTGCTCCCAAGTCGCTTGCTTTGCCGCCCAAGGTGCGCGAGCAACTAGTGGCCTCTGGTCAACTGCTCTGCGAGTCTGAGGACCTGACGCCGGAGATCCTGGCACGCAGTGATGTCTTGTACTGCACCCGGGTTCAGAAGGAGAGGTTCCCCGACGTCGCTGAGTACGAGCGCGTCAAGAACTCGTACCGCATCGACAACAGCACGCTGAAGCACGCCAAGAGCAGCATGGTAGTCCTCCACCCACTGCCGAGAAACGAGGAAGTGGCGGAGGAGGTCGATTTCGACCAGAGAGCCGCTTATTTCCGGCAGGTGAGTTTGCCCCCGCGATACCCCCCGTACATAATAACATGCTAACTAATTGCTTACAGATGAGATATGGTCTGTACTGTCGCATGGCTCTGCTGGCTCTGGTCATGTCTTCATAAGATCATTTGTCTTTGTTTTTATAATTTGGCTTGAAGCCATACTTTGAAACCTATATATCGGTGTTGGTTTCCGTTGTTCGGGGATACACAAAAAGGGGGGAGAAGAAACGGTAGATAGTCACGTAAAACTGGTGTAAAGCTGGGTTCATTTTTTGAACATTTTTTTCCGAGCTAGAAAAGGCAATCGGTATTAGAACTACATGGCTCAAGCCACCTATGAGTGATGATTTAAACGTTTAGATATATATCATGGGTTATGTGGCGTTGCGTGCGTGTGTTACGTTGGGTTGGGTTGGGGGTTATGCGTTACGTTTCGTGTATTTTAGGTATATATGTATATGTATGTCGTATATAGTTAATTGATAATTCTTCTGTTCGTATGTGTTCTGTGTTCTGTCTTCTGTGTGCTTCGTTGATTATAGACTCCTTGATTGCCATGGGTCTGTCACTTGCCAAAGACTCAATCTCTTCGATCCAGCCAGGCATATTTGATATCGTCCGAGTACCAATTTATACGCCCCAGGTCAGTATCATGAGGTTCGATCACCAGAGGGTTGCGGTGCGTGTGTCAAAAGGTTGACGGTGTATAACATCGTGATACCTCCCACCCCCGACCGTATCGTCATCGAGACATCTATGCAGCCCTTCTTCTGGCCGGACGAAAGAGTGTTATTTATCCATCTATTGGAAGGACCCCAGTCCCGAAGCTGACGAGGCGTGGGGTCGCATCTCGGACACATATGCCTTCCGACTGACCATGAGGAAGCCGTGGCGATGGGGAAAGACTCCAAAATTGACTCCCGCCAATGAAGGCGATGCTGTGGATTTGCCTACGAGAATATGCTACCAAAAATCGCATATGGCCTTGTTGACTTGTTCCACTGAGCGCAGTTCCTTGGGGTTCGTAATCGTCGTCAGAGCATTATCCGTTCCCCTTAACTGGGAACCCCTATCTACATTGACAATATACCAGATCCAAACACAAGTCAATATGACTCACAATCAACTTGTATCGACGGATCTGTATTTGCACTGATTTTACCCAGCATTGAATTGCATAAAAGTACTGTGAACCGCACTATGCTGGGTTGCTGCATTTCCTTCTAAACCTCCACAAGAAATCAAGGGTAGCATCCTATTCTGTTGTGGATGTTTCTGATGCATTTCGCAGTCTTGAGAAAAGCCAATTAATTTGCCAAAGGGCTTGGTGACATATCTCACAGCTCACAGCAGTTTCATCTCGAGTCTGCGGTGCGCACGCGTCAGTAACCAAGGCCTGGTTGCGTTTATACCACCTGATAAGCAATATAGATGTGTTGCGCCGCAGTCCTGATGTTGCATATGTCATTGTGCTCACCCACTCAAGTGGGTAAAATATTCCATGAAATGGGCCACTGCTGTGGGAACATGGAATCGAGATCGGCGCTTGAGTGAGTAGTGTCCCACGGCCGAAGCCGAGTACGGTGCGTTTATGGAGCCGACATGGGATATAATACATTCTACCTTTGAGATGCTTAAACATTACTTGAAACTTTTCGACTTATACATGCCCAGTTTATGTTCTATTTTAAGCGGGGCTGGGTTAGTTGTATGTTTGGATATCTCGATGTCAACTACTCGAAGACTACTATCGGCCAGTCCCCACCAGTCTAGGTAGACCGGTGACTAGGTACCTACCTAGGGCGGTATCTTAGTAGGACTATGTTACATGAAGCGGGCAGCCGGCAGCGCAAATTTCGGGTTTCTTTGCTTGGGAACGAGGCAAGCGCCCCCAAAGACTTGTCTCACCGAGGGTTCGTGCAATTCTTCAGGAGACGTTGAGGCTACAGAAATGGTTTTAGTTAGGTCATACAGGTGGTTGCAGGGGTGTCTCGGACAAAAAGCACGCAACGGACGCGGGGTAACGGGACTGGACAGGCGAGGGAAAGCTCGGATCTCGTTAATGTCAAACCATTTATCACCATGTTAACATTCGATGAACGACCAAACAACCCCATGCATGCAACTCGGGATCTGTCGTCGAGAAACCCGGGAATGACTAACTACCTACCTACTCCTCTCCTCTTGCCTGCAAACGGGGTGAGCGATGAACAGGTGATACATCTCATCCCTTATCTATTGGGCATGTCACCTGGACATTTGTTGATAAGGAGTCTACTGGAGAGAGCTGATACGCCCATGGCTAGATGATTGGACTGCGGCCGTCGCCTTTCGGGTCTAGCGACGGACGATACAGACAGGCGTCTTACTGCAGCTGCGGCATACCCCAATCGGAGCTCGTTGTGCTTTTGCTTAACGGTGCTATTGCTTGCTTCCGTTTGCTTCCGCTTCGCGCCGGTGCGAGTATGCATTGTAAGTGCAGTGGTTCGATATCAGTACATAGGCTGTCGATGATCTAAAAGGTTGGTCATGCGCATGATGCACGTTACACGGGTGCTGGTGTACATATATGTAATGCAGATGTAAGTCGAAGTAAAATTCGCGAGCGGTGTGGTTTTGGGTGTTCACTCCCATGAGCAAAGCATCCAATAAGCTAATCATTTAGTATAAGCAACCACATGTAAGTCCAGAACCACCTCCTCGGATATCCAGCTGTTTTGTCCTTTTCATCTTCATTATCAATAACAACACTACTGACCGAAGTTCCAATTCTACTCTTGGTTGAAGGAATCGCAATATGCCCGAGAAGCATAACGCACGTTTCGCAGTCAGAGATCTGGAAAGGCGAGTGACGGCACGGTACGCAACCTAAATGTTCTCCCTCCTTACATCTATCTGGGGTAGGATCTGAATGTGACAGAATTCTATATGCATGGGCGGCCAGGGATTGGTCAGATACGATGTCACCCCACCACATACACATACTTGATCCAGGTGCTGGGTGTAGTGGTGTTGACCTTACAGACTTGCATCAAACTCAGCATACCAATCAGTCACATGGGAAAGAAGCGAGCTGAAATGGCACATAAAAAAATATAATGACGATGGCACACATGTCTTGACCGACTTTTTTCTCTTTCTTTTCCCTCTTCCTCTTTCCTCTCGTCTATCCATCTCACCGCGACTTGAGGTTACTGTGATAAGACTGGGATGCAATTTACTACTATACTTATCAATGAACATGAATGTCAAAGCAAAATTACAGTGCAGGATATATTACTTGTTGTAGGATGACCCCACCGCTATTATGATCCGTGTTAGCTGCTGCGAGCCTGTGACTGCTGCTGAGCTACGCTACCTGCTGGATATTAGTGGACGCATCAGTGGATGGATGCATGGCATGGCATCTGAATCAATTGGAATGGAGCCTCGCCATCTCCCAGCGCGCCACTCTTTTGTAGATGACACACTACTGCAAGTGCAGATCCCTGTTTTCCATGGTCTTGGTTACTCTAGTGGTACTAGCACTCGCCTAATCGGGCTCCACACCCACTTAACGGAATTGCTTGAAGGGTTGATGCTTGTCTTGGCTGCTCGAGCGAGACCTCTGGAAAGTAGAAAACACCACGGGAAACAGATTCCCTAGGTCACTGTACCATTGGTCTGTCTACTGCTCTCGTTTTTATTCTGAGTTTTTCGTGCACTTCCCGCACTAGGCGGCACTCTCGGCACTTGAAGATCGTGTCTGTCGCAAGTCGATAGTAAAGATACAGCTTTAAGGGTCCCCTTGTTTTCTTTCTGGTCGCGGTAACCAATGTCGTTCCTCTAAGCCGACCTTCGGTTTTTTCTTTCTTCTCTTGCTTTTTCTTTCCTTTCAGATTCTTCCCCGAGTTGGACTTAGTGGGGGCCATTGAGTAGGCAGATCTGGCCATGGTGACTACGGCTTCTGCGAGGGATATGCTGTCATCCCTTTTGGGGACCAGGAAGGAATCGCGCCGCCGCCACGACTCATCCATGTTCGACTCGAATCCCAACACGCCCTCGCCGGGCCCAGACCGGCATCCAATAACCCGCCGCGCTTCTCTGGGCCCGGAACCCCGCCATGCCACCGCCGACTTTACCGAAGCTGACGATGACGATGAGGAATCTGACGAGGCTGCCGACGAAGTAGAAGATGGAGAGGAAGAAGGCGAAAACGAAGAGGGAGTGGGAGAGCTTCCCCGATTCAGACGATATCGCCTTGGTGATATGGGCCAGCACGATTCTCATGGGCGCCGAAGCTCTAACACGGTGATACCCTTGTTCTCTGCAAGCTATCTTGGTATGCTGGCACCGCATGCGCTTTGCTTCATCTTGGATTAATACTAACTCTTGCTAGACTCGCTCCCCATATACAGCATCGTACACGCGATTCGAATAATAGTCCAGACGCGTACTGAGACCAGCTTAACATGGGACCAGCTTCGATCACCGCAAGTCTCGCAGTTCCTCGTTAAGCCCATGCAGCAGCAGATCAGGACGCAGCACTTCACGCGTGCGACACTCTACGCGCTTATGGCCAATTGCTTTCAATTCGCCAAGGAAGGTCAGATGTACCCTGGGAATGCAGGCACAAGTAGTACGCGCGCAAAAGTTTGCGAACTCCTAGCACTAAAGCTGCTGAAGGAATATGGCACCAGGGAGCTCATCGATGCTCTGTCTTACGACTTCTACCCACTGCAAGGGTTGCCTGATTCTTCTGGCGCACCCAACAGAGGCTACAATAACCGCAGCCAACCCGGCGTGGCGAGAACCTCGACGCTCGAGGTGGCCATCCGAGCTTCGGCGAAGAACTTCCTGGCACACCCCTTAGTGGTTCAGCAGCTCGAGGCCATATGGAACGGCGCCATTAGTTTCTATTCATCTGCGGACCATTTACATCGTGCCCCCGAACCCCAGGCGGACGCGAGCCAAAAATCCGCAAAAAGGGGATCCGTGGATGCGAGGACACCTCTTCTGAGCTTCCAGCCTCCGCAGGAAGAACTCAATCGCCTGCCTCTGCATGCTGTGCCTATCAGACGTACTGTGACTCTGTATGATCCCCGAAACGCTTCTCTATTCAAGTTGTCTAGGCTTCGCGTGCCTCGATATCGACAGTTCTTGTCGACCTGCTCTCTTTTCATCCTCATCTGCCTCTTTCTTGCCGTTCTGATAGAACGCTCGAATCGCATAACTACGCTAGAGCTCGTTTTCTGGTTCTGGAGTGCAGGATTCATGCTTGACGAGGTTGTGGGCTTCAACGAGCAGGGCTTTTCACTGTACATCATGAGTTTCTGGAATGTCTTCGATCTGGGGATTCTGCTCATCCTGGTCGTCTACTACGGCATGCGTATCTATGGTGTCTTCCTGGTCGACGCACACCAGTGGAATGACATGGCCTATGATGTGTTAGCGTCCAATGCCATCTTGCTTCTGCCCCGCATCTTCAGTGTCCTAGACCACTACCAATACTTTTCCCAGCTCCTCATCGCCTTCCGACTCATGGCGGTGGACCTGGTGGCCGTGTTTATCCTCATCCTCATAAGTTGTTCTGGCTTCTTCGTGTTCTTCACTCTGTCGAGAAACAACAATGATGCTTCTGAGGTGGCATACGCAATCTTTCAGATCGTCATGGGCTTCACACCAGCTGCGTGGGATGTGTGGCCCCAGTACAACATATTGGGAAAATTACTATTGTCACTCTTCTTGATCATCTGCCACTTCGTCATTGTGTAAGTCATGAATGGCGCCATTGCTGCTGGACTTGTGTACTGACTGCCACTCTAGGACCATTCTCATCACTGTACTCACGAACTCGTTCATAGCCATTGCTTCGAACGCCAATCAGGAGCATCAGTAAGATAACGTCCTTCCCACCGGTTTAATATAAGTTGCTGACTCAAATACAGGTTTCTATTTGCGATCAACACAATATCTATGGTCAAGAACGATTCGCTTTTCTCGTACATAGCACCAGGTAATATTCTTGCCTGGATGCTCATGCCCTTGAGATACGTGATGCCCCTGAGGGAGTTCGTGGGTTTGAACCGCCTGGTCATCAAGCTCACTCACTTCCCACTCCTTTTCTGCATCTTCGTCTATGAAAAGTACATCTTGGCGGCCAATCTCTACGAACCCACTGATTTGGTTGAGCATCCTGGGCGGACACGAACGCGTGCCATCTCCTTTGCTGACCCTGCCAGTCGGGCTGCGCTTTTCAGCCCCAATGTTCGAGCTCGCGAAGAGTCTGGAGTCGGGCTGCAGAAAGACCGCGCCCTTGACGAGGTGTTCCGACGGGCTCCCGACACTTTGCGACAACAGCGCAACCATGAAAGGCGGAAGTCACAGACTGCAATCCGTAACTGGATGGACCAGAACGACCACGATGAAGAAGAGGGAGAGCCGCTGACGCATTGGCCGACAGTAGACAGCCGCCTTAGTGCAGGCAGTCGATTCGGACGCAGATTTAGACATATTTCCGATGTCAGGTCGGCAGCAAGCGACCCCGCTGATCTCATGTCGAACAACGGGTTCCAGAATGGAGGATATGGAAGCATGCGACAGCAGCAGGAGTATAAGGACCACACTGATGCTGAAGCTGACGGCGATGACGAGCTGGTAACAAATGACGACGACGAAGACGACGACAACGCTGAGACACAAGATCAAAGATCTGAGACGGAAGAGGAAGAAGACTACTTCACGACGCCTGTTGCGGCACGGTTTGGCACATTGGCGCCGTCGTCAGTAAGTTCCAGAAACTCGATGGCCTCTGCTCGGCGCCAGGGTAACGGCGCCTTCTCTCCGCGCTCGGGCGCCCCACGCCGGCAGGGGATGCACAGCCGCACGATGTCGACAAACACTATACTATATGCTCCCCAAGAGGCGGCAGCGAGAAAATGACGAGCCCGTCTTCAGCCTCGGAGCAGCAACTTAGCGCGCAGTCCCGATCGCGGCCAAAGAGTAGCCGTTTGAACACAGTAGAGACGCCCGGCCACCGATCGCCCAAGACAGGTCAACGATCTCCTAAGACAGGCCAGCGGTCACCAAAGAGGTCGATATATAATGTCAACAGCAACAACCCAGTCGCGCCGCGACCACGTCCCATCCCCTCGCAGACGGCACCGAATCGCGCGTCGCTTCTGGGACTCTCGGGTCCCCGCCCTCCTCACCGCGGCCTATCGTCGGTAGACGTGGACTTCAACTCGGAAATGGGGCTCGACGTGGACGCCGCCAACGTCTTCGGCGCGGTGCCGTCTTCGTTCCAGACGCAGATGGCGCTCGCGACGGGCCAGCTAAAGGGGCTCGGCCGCGGGCACCAGGACCGCGAAAGTCAGGACCGCATGACGCGGCTCATGCTGGCGCGCATGAAGACGCTCGAGGAAGGGTTCCACGAAGTCGTCAAAGAGATGCGCCAGACGCGTAGTGCGCTTCCCACGGCACAGAACTCGGGCGAGGAGGGCAGCAGCGGTAGATCGGGCCTCCTCCATCCCATCACAGCCGGAGAGAATGGCGGGATCATTACCAGGCGCGGTGGCAACAACCACTTGCTGGTCACAGCCACGTCGGCCAACAATAAGAGACCCAAAACCAGCCGACCGGCCAGTATTAAGGAGAAGGAAGAGAGGCTGCCGGTAGCTGGGGGTGGTGGTGCGGGACCGCCTAGGCCCAAGGCAAAGGGGACCAAGGGGAAGGAGGTCGCTCACTCTTCTGAGGATGAGAGTGAGGTGCCCATCCGCCGGGTCGTAAGACGGGGCAGCTCGTTTTGATGATGTTTGATATAAGGAGTTGTTGTAGTGGTTTCTACAGTAGGGGGTTTTATGGGGTAGGGGGCATTGTATGTTGAAAATAAGTGGACGGATGGATGGAATGGATGGACGGATACCTTGCATCTGTGCGATCAACCAGAAGATATCGGTTATGTATCAGCATGTCGGCGTTTATCAATTCTGCAACAGGTGCATTGCGGTTTGCGTTTGCGTTATATTGGGTCTCGCCACGGGCCGGACCGCGAGAGGAGAAGAGCTCGCTTGTATTTGTATGTTTATGGATTTCGCTATTTGCGCCTAGGTTTTGAAGAGGTGGCTATTGTGATTAAGGCAACCTGACCGCTCGAAGACAACAAATCTCGATGTTGACCCTCTGAATACTCGACGCTATGTACAAGGAACCTGGCAGTGATCTACGCAGAGTACCCACTGTATCCCGCATATCGTGCCCCAGGTATTAACGTAATAATGCGTTTGGTTCTTCCTTATTTCCCCGTCGCTTCTGTAGCCAGAGTTGATCGTTACGTTATACGATCCATCCTGGGGCACTTATGCACGTGATGGTCCCGGCATCAGCCGACAATGACATGTTCTTGTTGGCGAGCCCTTCATCATCACCGCGAGCGTACAAGACACAAGACGAGGTTCTCCTTGGAAATAGTGTCTCTTGGTTGCTGTCATTCGATGTCGGTCTACGTATGTGTGTTGCTGCTGCATGTCGCTTTGCTCGCAATCTATATGATCCCAGTTGGTTCGAACCGTCCAGTCAGGGGGTATATCCCATTCACATGTCTTCCTTGTCGTTCCCCTTCTTTGAATGAATGGACGTCTTATTTTGCTTTTGTTTTTCATCCGGTTTTCCTTCTATCATAAATCCATGCAAGGCTTGCTAATGCTCATGCTTGAAAGCTTGGCGCCTTGTCCTTGTCTGATGCCATGATGCTGTGATGATGCTCGGTAAAATACAAACCCTAAGTCCCCCTTGTATCAAAAGCAATCCTCGTATATATATAATCTTTTTGTCGTGCAAGTAGTCGCAGCCAAGTCGGGTTGAGTTCATACGCCCTCGCTCTTCTCTTTTCCTTTTTCCGCGAGATAGGGTTTTGGTTTAGACGCCACCTCCGCTTCGGTCGACGGTGACGTAGTAGTTGGCGTCGTTCGAGGCCTTCTGGGCTTGCTCGTTCTTCTTCATGGCATCGGCCTTGTAGCGGGCGCCGACGGCGAGGCCCGTGATGGTGGCGGCGACTACGTAAAGGCCGCGGTGACGTCTGTGTTGTTCATTTGTTAGTAACTTTGTGGGCGTACCGAAAATGGTGAAAGAAGGAAGGGGTTGAGAGGAGGGGGGTGGACAAAATACTTACGGGACAGCTCGCAGGTGCTGGCCTCCTACTGTTCGCAATGGCTCCATGGTGGTGGTGGTCGTGTGAGGCTTCGATATTCTATATCAGGAGAATACAGCAAGCCTATAGTTGTGGGGGAGGTTGGATCGGATTGAAGTTGGGAGCAATATTTGGGTGTGTTCACTTATGAGTAGAGAGGAGCGGTCAAGGAAAGGGACAGTTTCAAGACGTAGATGGTGTAAGTGTAACAGGTCATGAATCATCCCAAAACAGCCAAGGACAAGAGCATCTTTAAATATGGGAGAGGGACTTCCCTTATCTACCTAATTATATATACCTGCCTACCTGAACTCTGGATACATGGATACGTCAGCTCGTGGAACCCCTCGCCCAGCCGTTGTCCCGAATGGTTTGATTCGGTTTGATAATAGTATGTCATTGGCACGTCCCAGGCTCCCAGCCTGCCAGCTCCTCAAGGGTCGGAGGGCCCAAGACCCTACGCAGTAGCGTTTGGCCGCCTCGTACGTGCATCGTAAGGTGACAAGAAGGGGACGAAAAAGAATGGAGATGGATGGATGGATGGGGATCGTTCCCGTTTCCCCACACTTTGGGGCAGCCGCTTGTCAGGCTTGGTGCTTTGGGGGGCACGCTAACACTAGACCGGATGGCGTTAGAGGGGCTGCTGAAGGAGCAATTCGCAGTTGATGCAAAATGCGGGCAAGGGACAAGGGACAACACAGACAAAGCAGACGAAGTATGTATGTAGGTAGTGTTTTTGTTGGGGGAGAACTATATGTAGCAGGATGGCCTTGTAAATGGTTTACAAAGGCAGAGTATAAGCAGGTAGTAAGAATCTTACAGGTGCTTAAAATATTGTCCGACTTCAGGGTATTAGATACCATTATCTACCGGGAGATATGACTAACCTACATACTTGAAAACATAGCTGATAGCCGTAGAGCATCCTACATATCCGCATACAGTACGCATACCCGGCTCTTGCCAGCATCGGGTCCATCAATTAAAGGTCCATTGTAGGCCAGTACCTAGATTACATAAGTACGGGTATGTACTCCATAGTTACCCTGTAGGTAGTTAACGAAAGGAGGCGTTTACCATATTTGAATACAGCACGCACAGTCTCCTTTGACTTTATATCTCCAGCCCTATCCCTTTTTCTTTTCCATTACGGCATCCCGTGATTCTGCAAGCAATGCGATGCTGGCAAACATTGTCTATCATGTCGTGCAGCTCCAATCAGCTCGCGCATATCCCAAAGATCCACCCAGGCCACACCGTGGTATTGTTTGTCACCAAGTACCAATTATGTCGGCGCGGTTGGTCGGCAGGTCGGCGGCGGGGCGGCTGGACTGTCGTTGAGGGGTGCTGGATGCGGCTGGTTGTCGCTCTGGTGTCATCTTACTAATATACATACAGCAAGACTTTGGTCGTTGCCTGATTGATTGATGCGTCGGCCTGGTGTACGCGAGCTGTGTGACACACATTCAATGCAGCCTTTCTTCTCGCACACATCTGACCTACGGGCAACCTCTGTTGCCTATCAGACCAAACAGCAATTCAATGACTGTCATGCGTGCATAAATCCGCAATCAGTCACTGCCACCGTTGCTGCCTTGGCTTGCCAGACTGGTCATCAGTAGGGTAATACTAGCCTGTCTCTCAGTCTCTCAGCCTTGTTTCCTGCAACTGCTTGCAAGGTTGACGATTCTCCAACGCGAGATAAAATCCATCATCGTCTGGCCACTTGACCGGAATCCAATATCTCGACTCTGGCAAAACCTAGCTTCCATCGACCAAGTTGAGTATTCCCTTCTAGCAACGCCTCATCGCCGGGTCCAGCAACATGGCAGAATCATCGGAATCCTCGGCCTCGTCGTCGCCCTTGGTTCAGCCACCGAGCCCTGGCCAACAGGACGATGTTGCTAGTCTCGGCGCTGCTTTGATGGACATGCGCATCCTGGAGCTGCAGCGTGAACAGGGACACACGCGGTTCTTCTTTCCGGAGGATCGTTTTGTTGCCCAAGCAAAGCCAGAAGACGAAGACACGTTTGTGCTCATCAAGTTTCCGACCAGTTCTTCAGCCAGAGTAAGTGGACCAATAGCTTGCATCCAGAAGAATATTCTTACTGACGCTTAGTTCTCCTCAGTGCGACGGTACCAAATGGAGTCATGTACAACTCCGCATGAGTGCCGTAAAGCTTCTGGCTACTGGATCTGCTGTGTTTAAGGAGAAGCTTGTGGAAGTCACCCCTCAGATGAGGGAGCGCCGACGACAAGACCACAACGGTCTCGTGCTTCCCGAGTCGATCAAGTATATCCTTGATCTGACACCCCCGATATGGGCGACGAGTTGGCTGCTCTCGTGACCATCCTGTCGGTGCCAGAGAGTGTTCGGGCTTGGTGGCAAAATGGCTTGAGACTCAACATCAAGAGGTCTTTGGTGTCTGGACATGACGATGCTTGCATCGACCACAAACACGTCCCCGAGGATTGCAACCCTGGCGTTTCCCCGTCCAATCAGCCGTCTTATCAGGACCAATTGCCGGTTGTAGATCTGGATGACATTGTCGGGCCTGTCCTATCGCGCCAAACCCCTGATTATTGCCCTATCCGCCACAGAGCCACAATCATCTTTATCATGGAAGCCATACTATCTGACAACTCGAGATCAGTCTTGGAGTGTTTGAACTCTGCGACACGCGTTTATACTGTGGTGAAGTTGGCGAAAGTATTGGACTGTACTCACGTTGTTGTAAGTGAACTTCTCATGTTTAACAGGATCCGCTAAGTATGACACTGATCTGCCTTTATTCACACAGCGTGACTCTGTCTACACCTGGGCCCTAGGTCACCCAAGCGGTATCTTCATCGAGCTATTGCCAGAAGTTAGCCTGGAGCTGTTTTGGGACCTTGAGGTTCTCGAGGTAGTTCGCAGCACTTTCTCGATCCTGACTGTCGAAGGCGCCCTCGAGCTTCTCGGCGTTCCTTCGGACCCCAGTTCGGATGGTGTCGTGACGTTCAATACTCATCGCGTTGGACCCGCTACCATCTTTGGTCGCAAGCGGGATGCGCTGCCCGACGACATAGCTAATGCTATCCAGCATGCTCAAGACAGCCTTGCGGAGAGAACTCGCGTAACACTCAGCCAGCTTATATCTGACGCTGTCTTTGACTTGCTGAGCCTGAAAGACATGGCTGGCAAGAGCATCCCCGAATGGGGACATCTTAGCAATATCGGCGAGACTCTTGGCTGCACCGTACCTGGCCGCTCTGCCCATGCTACAGTTAACCCACCTGTCCCCGTTGTAGTACCCTCTACAAGGGATCAGCACCTTCGTCTCCTGACTTTGCAAACAACTTACAATAGTCTGGCATCTGCCCTGGTTAAGTACTTCCATGACCGCATGATGGAATCATTCAAGGGTAGCGACTGCAATTTCTCCCCGGCAGATAGAGACCGAAAATGCTACGTCCCCCGGTCACAGTTCACGTGTACTTCAGACATATATAAGCAGATGAACAAAGAGCAACGGCTTCTAACGGTGTATCCCTGGTTCAAGCTGAAGACCAAAACCGAGGTCGATACGCGGGGACATTTTCTCTCCCTTCCAATTGGAGGCAGCACCCTGGCTCATCTATCGCTGGCGTTCGATCAGCAGCTGCTGAACAGCATGCCCCTCTTTCCCCAACTGGCACCGTACCGCAAACTTTACTTGGGAGGCAGCATGGCCTTCTTCCAACTCGAAGCCTTCCGCGGACAGTACGTGGAGGCTATCAATTTCATGTACGATAAACGAAAAGTGTGCAACCTGGACTTCTTGTCCCGGTCCCAGCACTTGGCTCTGGGTTCTGCAGAGGAAGAACTGCGTTACTTGCCGATCTGGGCAGGAGGTTATGATGATGAACTTGGCGGCGTCTACGACAGCGAGTTCGTCCCCAACAGCGAGAACGGCCCCTCGGGTCCTGGCCCGGCCTTCCATACCGCAGGGAGCGTTCCTACCGAGGTCTCGACTATTGCGCCGTCCACGCCGACGATCGGTGGTACGACCACAGAGGACGATGACGACGATGCGGTGACCGAGGGTCGCTCGCTCGCGGCGACCGTCTCCTCGTCCAGCGGTTCGACGATGGCTAACGGCCAGCGTCAGCACAACATTAGTCGAGAGCAACAATGGATGTGGGAGTCGGACGATTTCATTTTGGAGTCTGACCCGTCGGAATTCGACTTTGCAGAGTCGGGCTCCGACGACGACTTCCCT
This sequence comes from Apiospora sp. TS-2023a, assembly GCA_038364195.1. NCBI lineage: Eukaryota > Fungi > Ascomycota > Sordariomycetes > Amphisphaeriales > Apiosporaceae > Apiospora > Apiospora sp. TS-2023a. The sequence continues at coordinate 807,818 of JAQQWQ010000008.1, forward strand.
CTCGACTGAGGAAGCACCTTTTCGCAGGGACATACCTTGTACTGGATTTGCGGCCATCTTGCCCAATGCTCGGGTACGAATAATGACGCCGCGTAGAGTGTGTCTCGTGATCTGGTTTATCTTCAGAGATTCATGTAGGATACACGGTACGAGAGAGACGAGAGTTTCGGTGAGTACCGGTACCGCAATTCTGGAGTGGCTTTGAGGGTTGGACCGATGCTAACATTTTCCAGGAAGCTTGTCTTCAATGCTTTTGGTGAAGATTCACCGTGTGGGCGAAGCATTGTCACCGGAAAGCAAAGCGAATGTGTTGTCAAGTGAGAAGCACTAGGAATGGCTAGAGTGCTTGATGATTAATGTTATGGCAACAAATGACACGACGATGAATTGATGCAACAAGTTCCATACTGATTGCACATGGATCACTGTGGCTTAGATTGCCATTGCCGAGCGTTTGTTTTACAGTCGTCAGATGGTCCTACGAGAATCTGTATTTAGATGCGGCTGTGCCATCTACGTACATAGCTCACGATAATTGTGAGAAATGAACCACAAAACGAATTGCCATCTGAGTTCCGGAGCTGCTTGTTTTCTATGTGAGGATATTTTTAATGCGGCGAAACGCTAGCTAATTTGGTCCATGTCAATTATCATCCCTTGCTACACTAAGGGCTGAGTCGCTCCAATGACCACTCATCAGTCCCTTCCTTGCGTGTATACACGAAACGATCGTGAAGCCGGCTCTCCCGTCCCTGCCAGAACTCTATAGACTCGGGCACGAGCCGCAGCCCACCCCAGAACTCGGGGACAGGGATTTTCTCCTTGCCTTCGAATTTGGTCTCGGACTCCTTGACCCATCCCTCTAGCTGCTTGCGACCGTCATCCTCATCGCCCTCGGGCTTCAGAACTTGGCTCTGCCGGCTCGACCAGGCGCCAACGCGGCTGCCCCCCGCGCGCGTGTCGAAGTAGGCCTGGCTCTCCTCGGCCGTGATGCGGCTGGCCTTGCCCTCGACGCGGACCTGGCGCTCGAGGCCCTCCCACCAGAAGGTGAGGGCCGCCCAGGGGTTGGTGGCCAGGTCGGCGGCCTTGCGGCTGGTGCCGAAGTTGCTGTAGATGACGAAACCTTCGGCGTCCAGCTCCTTGAGGTAGACAACGCGCGCCGAGACGCGGCCCGAGGGGAGAGAGGCCGTGGACAGGGTGCTCGTCTCCGGGTGGGCAACTTGGTCCGACTGCTGCGCGGCCGCGAACCAGGCGTGGAATTGCCGGATCGGGCTCGCGGCGTCGAGGTCGGCACGGGTGAGGTGGCCCTTTTTGAACTGCTCGGCTTGGCCTTGCACTTCTTTGCCGGCTGGGGCAACTGGAAGGCGTAAGCCGGAGAAGCCGCGAGGTAGGACGAGCAAAACAGGCAAGTCACTTACAGATGAGCTTATTGGCCGTGTCTTTGGCGGTATGCAGCGCCATTCTGTACGTCGGTCTAATAAGTCTGGGCAGTGTGGACTGCATCAATCTGATTCGATTACTCTCTATCCGAATCACAGCGGCCTTTGATTTGAGAGAGGTGTATGATATGGCTGTTATATCGGCCGGTTTTATCAAAAGGACAACTGAGGTCTTATATGGACTACAGGCGACAATGACGCATCGTGTGGCAGGTGGTGCGATGTGGAGCTATCCTGAGGCGTTTATGGAAGTTGCCTTTGATATTTGTGCCTGGATAGTGTTCCTCAAGTAATGACACTCACTGCGAAGACAGCCTAATTAAGTAGACGCCTTACTAGAACGTTCCATATCACAATCGGCCGTGTATGCCATCATATCGGCCCAACACGAAACATTGACAACGGTAACCGGTAACCGTCTTATTCCACGTGTAAGTGACCTCCTCCCGCTTAAGCGTGCTGCCTTCCTCTATGATTGACACCAGCTGCCCCACCATCAGTGTTGACTCACCACCTAAATCGAACCCAGGCTTGCCTATCGATAAGCTAGACGACCCCTCCATGTACAAAAAAGTCCCCTAATCACCCCTCCAAAAGCCTATCCATCCAGTCGTTTGTCTGCTTGCTTGAAGCCTATCCATTGCCACGTTTATCCAGCACTGACACCAGACAATAAACACCAAATCGAACCTCGATCACGATGTCTGCCGCCCCGATAGTCGCCACCGGCGCGGACCGGAACGACGCCCTGCCGTCCACCAAGGTCACCGCCGATACCATTGCCGCCCTGCGAGAGTCGCTCTGCTCGGAGTCGACCCCACTGCCTATCCGCTTCCGCGCCCTGTTCTCGCTGAAGCACGTCGCGAAGCACGACCATGACGAGCAGAACTACCTCGCCGCCCTCGAAGCGATTGGCGCCGCTTTCGTCTCGCCGTCGGCTCTTTTGAAGCACGAGCTCGCCTACTGCCTCGGCCAATCGGGCAAGACAGAGGCCACCCCGCCGCTGCGCAAGGCGTTGAGCGACTTGCAGGAAGACCCCATGTGCCGCCACGAGGCCGCCGAAGCGCTGGGAGCTTTGGGCTTCCCCGAGAACTTGGACATTCTACGCGAATTCCTGAACCGGGAGGGCGAGGATGTTTCGGTTAAAGATACCTGCGAGATTGCCATTGATCGCATAAAGTGGGAGAACTCGGAGCAGAGAAAACAAGAGAAGTTGCGCCAAAGGTATTTGATTACTACGATCGCGACACACATGCATGAATATCCGCGCGCTTAGAGCTTGAGCTAACTCGCAACAGTGACTTTGGTTCGATAGATCCTGCGCCCTCTATGCCCGAATCTGTACAGACCGTCGAAGAGCTGGAGAAGTCCCTCATGGACACCAAGGCACCCCCTTTTCATTAGGTACCGCGCCATGTTCGCTTTGCGCGACCTCGCTTCACCCCCCGATCTCCCTACCGCGGAACCAGCCGTCTTAGCTCTGGCTAAGGGTTTCTCTGATCCTTCGGCGCTCTTCCGACACGAAATCGCATTCGTCTTCGGCCAACTCTCGCACCCTGCCTCCATACCAGCTCTCACTGCTGCACTCAGTGACACCGCGGAAGCCAGCATGGTGCGTCATGAAGCCGCCGAGGCTCTCGGCAGTCTTGGCGAGGAAGATGGCGTTGAGGACATTCTTAAAGGCTTCCTCAACGACAAGGAGAAGGTGGTGCGTGAGAGCGTGATCGTTGCTCTCGACATGGTTGATTACGAACAGAGCAACCAGACCGAGTATGCGCTCATTCCCGATTCGGCGCCCAAGACAACAGTGGCAGCTTAGACGGCGTGGCCAGGGACAGCCGATGTATAATATTCAATAGACATATGACGAACTCATATCGATTGCGCGCATAGAAGTAGTCGAGTTCATAGGGAGCGATGGCACGTTTAGAGCCAGGAGTTGAAATCGTGGTGTATTAGTTGTTTTGCGTCCACCTATATTCAAGTCAGCAAGCATTCGCAGAAACGTCGCGCGGCGCATGGTGGCGTACTTGTTACCACACTTCTTGCAGGTATAGAAGATGGTACTGCCTTCATCAGCACTTCGCAATTGGACGGCAGCAAATGTGATGTCGGTTCCGCCACACTTCTCGCAAGTCTCCGTGTTGGTGGCAGCCTCGGTTCGGATCTTATGGCGCTCGACGGTTTGGACGGTGGATAGCTTTTGTCGCAGTAGCGAGGGGAAGTCGGAGGGCTTCGTCTGTGTAACAATCTCTTTGAAAACAGTGTCTAGAGGTTTTTTCTGTCAGCGAGGAAGGAACTCTAACGATGCGAGCTTTCGTGGTATACTGACCCTTGTTCTGTTCGCCGCAGGCTTCGCAGGTGAGGATGTTCTTCTCGTCGCCTTTGGATGCGGGTAAAAGATTACCGCAGCCGGTACAGAATACCAGAGAGCCAATCACACTCATCTTGTCTAATTGATCCGTTCTTGGATGCCTGTCTGCTTTGACGTGTGGCGAGCGGTACGAGACTGGAACGTATAGGAGAATCTTAAAGATAAGACGGGAGACCTGCGACAACTTTTTTCTCTATCCCTACCAAAAGTGACGATAATCGATAATGGTTCAGTCAAAAAGTCTAATCTAAAAAAAAGTCGGCCAGAAAAATAATCAAGCTCCGACCACCGACCGAACGACGGAAGGGTGGGACTGCTGCTGCAGGGCGATAGGCGATGACAGCATGTACATTCCTCCTGTCTAACCCCTAGTTACGTTGGTCAAGGTACATGCCGTACCATCGCGATATGTACCTAGTCTGCAAATCAATACAAACAAATCGTGTAGCTTGGGCGCAACGGCAGCAATCCCTGCAATTACAAGGGAGGGTCTCGGCATGCCTTGCGCTTTTTGGGAGGATCTGGATTTAGACTCGGAGCTCCATCCAATCTTCGCCCATTCATTCATCGTCCAACTTTAGCGTAAGGCTGTCGCGACTTCCTTGCTTGACAACAAGGGCAAAGCCGCTGCCTTCTCGCGATATATTTCAAGACCTGATTGCCCGGACAACTTCCCGGCATCGCATTCGCTTCCATCCAAATCTGCTCACGCATACCGGTCCGGAAGCTTTCGACTTTTCCTAATACACCCTGTGCGAACACCGAACCGAGTCCGTCCTTCGTCCAAACTCCATGGCATGCAAGTAGTTGAATTGGGCTTGTTCCGAAGATGATATCTGTAGTGAGCTGGGGAAGTAGCAATACAACAACATAGATTCGGGCCCGCGATACTCTCTGGATGCATCTCAGACAAGAGATCAACCATCAACAATCATGGACGGTTATGGCTACAGAGATGCGAACGGCATGTCGCCGCAGTACGAGCAGAGCCAGTGTATCGAGCCCAGCATGCTCCTGCAGCCGCAACATCAACAGCAGCCACTGCAACAGCCGGCAGCGCCCTCACAGCCATCAATGGAGGCTCAAAATAATCACGATAGACCGATCAGTTTGAACGAAGCCTTGCCATACACGCCCTTCACGTCGGTCTTTCCTTTCGAGCCTGGTAAGTGCCGTACCTGCCAGTTTTAAGCTTGTGCACCTTCCTGAACCGCAAGAAACCTACCAATTTCGCGCTCCTTCCCATCTTGCCATTCTGCATTGTTTGCAGCTTTGTAGCAACCCTAAACAATTGGCTAACGAGGTCTCACTTATCCTTTACAGCCATTATTCACAATCCAACAATCGGCTCAGGTCAACTTGCACCCTCTGTCGCAGGTCTTGTATCGCACGAAGATTACGATGCGCTAAACCAAGAGGCCGAAGCACCAACCCAGTCAAAACGGCTGGATGGCAGTCTTGAATTCATACAAAGCCTTCTGAAGCCCGAGAAAATCACATTGTTGTAAGTTGTGAACTGCCCCAAGCTGTGCAAGTCGATTCAAGCCGCTTGAGCACAATCACCGGCCAAATGGCCAAGAACTAAACTAATTCGTCACCTCAGTCAATTCAAGACTGCACCTAAAACGACTGCATCTACAGACGGCACAACCAAGAGCCTCGCGGACGGCCTCTCGCCATTCGCTAGGATGATCTACAACAACTCAGCTGTTAACTTCCGATATCCCACTCCCGGTACCTCGAGAACGCAAACGCCGATACCCCACGGGCAGACCATGTCCCCTCGGACGGGCAAGAAGTCGCCAAAGGTGCGCAAGAGCGACCCTCATAAGGTCGTCAAGCACAACCCGGCCACAACAAATGCCCAAGCTGCGGCTAAGAACCATGCTCGCATCGAGATTCACATCCCGACACAAAGGGAGTTGGAGGCAGATGGCAGATTATCTACCACACCTCAACCTCAAAAGCAGGCCACACCCCAACCCAGAGAGGCATTACAACCTTCGCCCTTTAGTCACCCAACAACAGTCTCTCCTGCAGACCTGATGGTACAGCCGCAGCCGCAGCCACAACCTAAGTCAAAGTCTCATCATACACCAAAGCCTGAGAGACCGTCACCTTCCGCGACATCTACAACTCCGATCGTACAAGTAAAGCCAGAACATTCACCGCAACCTACAGTCTCTGTAACGCCTGCACCTACGGCCTCTGTAACTCCTGCAACAGCCCCGACACAAGCTACCCAGAAGACATCGCCTCATGTTGGCATCAGCATTGAGCTGCCAGCAGCGACCTTCAACAAAGCCGAGTTTGTCATTGTGGACGACTCGGCAGACGCGCCCGCCCACCTGTCCAAGAAGCGCAAGCGTGTGGAGCTTGAGGATAACGAAACCCTGCAGAATGGAGCTCTTGGCAACCGGGAGCTGGCTAACAATGCACTGAAGGCCTTACAGAGATGCCTTCAGGATGTCTTTGAGGCTGAAGACAGGTTAGAGAGTGGCCATAATAACTGGGTCACGTTTGTTGGTGATCAGCAGGTTACGATGACCATTGCTGCTTTCGACCGAGTCCAGAAGTGCCTCTTGAAGACCCAAGACCTTCGCTGCTTCCGAGTTGTTCCGGTTGAAGATTTGCAGCGCCTACAGGGTCTATGTGATGGCGCACTTCGACATGCTGAGACACTCGACTGCAAGATTGACGAGTCTTGGGGTGAGATCGATGTTGGAGTGTGGATGCAATCCCTCCCAGATGTCGAGGCGGGTCTACGAGCGGCAAGGACTGCATTTACCGTGATGTGCGGTGGTCGTGAAGAGAAGCAGCTCTACTCCGAGGACCTAATACAGTTGGGGTTAGACTTGTTCAAGAATGTCATGGAAGGCATCATCATACCCATCGTCGAAATGCGTGCTACTTCGGAAGCAAAGAACGGAATTTTCAAGCACCTACTTGCTCACAAGAAGCCCATCAGCACGATATTTACAGCTTGCCAAAAACTATTCGCTCTTCTCTCCAACCTGAACTCCAGCATTGATCTTTCGGAGACTGTGGTGGGCACTCTGGAGTTCACATCCTCCCGCTTGATCTTTGTGGAGAACGCATTCACCGAGAAGGACTCGATTGTCGGCGTGCAAAAGTTTGATGGTCTCCGTCTCGTAGCCATGGATCTACTATCGCAGATTTTCGTGCTGAAACCTGCGTCAAGGCAGGGCATCTTTGACGATATCTTGACTTCTCTGGAAAAACTGCCGAAAAGTAAGAGCCATGCCAAACAATTCAAGCTTTCTGAGGGCGGAAGCATTCAACCTGTCTCGGCTCTTATTATGCGATTAGTACAAGCCAGTGCGGCCAAGGTCGCCAAGAGTAAAGGGATCAATTCGCTAAATGAAGATGGCGAAGAAGGTCAGAGCACGCATCGCGGCGAGTCTGATAACTATGCAGTCAGATCGGAAGAGATGGCATCCACTGAAGCCAAGACTGCAGTTGGGGAACTCGAGTCTCTCGCCAAACCGCTGTCCGAAACCGCAATGCGTAACGCTTCGTATGTCATCCAGTTCATGGTCAATCGGGCTCTACGGGTTGCCAAGACTGGCGAGCAGAACACACCAAGGGTTTTATTGGATTTGTTCATAGAAGACTTTACCAAGTGCCTTGGGATGCCTGATTGGCCCGCAGCCGAGCTAATTCTTCGTATGGCCATGTTCATGATGCTCGAAATCATCAAAAGCGACAAGCATACGGCACCAGCGAAGAATATGGCTCTCGAGATTCTGGGAGCCATGGCTGCCGCTATTTCTGATCTCCGTTCGGATGTGCGAAAGGCTGCAAGCTCCTTCGAGGGTAGCGATGCTGATGCACAAGGTCGATTCCTTGCAGATCTATCATTCTTTGCGCTTGACCGCAAGCATTCGCCAGAGAAAATCACCGGCTGGTCGGGACCGTACCGTGTTGTGTCAGAGTATCTTGAAGGTTGCCTGAAACAAGACCCTCATCTGACAAGCGCCATTTCGTTCATGGTGATGGACTGGAGCGTCGGCCTTTGCAACACCTACGAGGGTGAGGTCGACGAGGAAGACTCAGAGCGTGAAGCGGAGTACGGTCGCATGGCCTACCGACTTCGTAAAATGACCGAGAACCGTCAGTGGCTTACTGCGGAATACTCGTATGCAGCCGCCGTGGGCGCGAACCACGCCAAACTTGCATATTCCATCATCCTTCTCCGGTCAAACTTTTGCGACTCCTACAAGGGGATCCTGAGTATTCTCATGCAGTCAATGACAACAGATGCTGCCACTGTGCGCAGCAAAAGTCTCAAGAGTATTACATCGGTACTGGAAACAGACCCGGCGATCCTCGATGGCGACAGCGTAGTTGTTGACCTGATTCTCCAGTGCTCTAATGACACCTCCCCGCAAGTGCGAGATTCCGCTCTAGGGCTGATAGGCAAATGTATTGGCATGCGCCCGCATCTGGAGCAGAGAATGATCCCCACCATCAACCAACGGTTCAACGATTCGAGTCTGGCTGTTCGTAAGAGATCCATGAAGCTTGCCAGAGATATCTACCTACGCAACGTGGACAGAGAAATACGATGCAAGATCGCCAATGGGCTTCTCCTACGCATACAAGATCCTGATGACAGCGTGAAGGAGCTTGCACGACAAATGATCGAGGAAGTGTGGATTGCACCGTTCTACAAGGCCGACGAATCTACGGCTTATAGGCAAGCATTGACCGATCATGTCGCTCTCATGGTACAGACCGTCCGACAGGGCAATTCATCTCAAGTTCTCGACAAGGCATTTCAAATCATTCTCTCCCAGGACACGAAGCTCGTGAATGCCAACACGCAGGTCTGCACTAGACTGGTTGCGAATATGTTCGACTTGGTGGACAACCCGGATTCAGACGACCCATCAGTCCCCTCGGGTAAGGGGGCACTCCAAATTTTGATGGTGTTTGCCAAGGCTGAGCCCAAGCTATTCACCTTCGAGCAGATACGTCGCCTTCAGCCACGCATCGCCAGTATCAGCACGAGTGAGGACCTATCAACCTCGAGAGCTGTCGCTGTCATTTATCGACGAATCTTACCTCAAATACCTAGGGTACATACTCAGTTTCTGGCCGATGTCAGAAAAGAGTTGATGCCTTGCGTGAGCAAAGTCACTCGAGTTCTACTCGATGATGTGGTTGCTTGTCTTTGGATTATTAGCGGCCTTCTGGACAACACTGCTCATCTTAGTAAACTTGTCATATCCAGTATGCTCGGTGTCCAGAACATCCGGGCTTTATCGCTGCAGAAGCCTTTGGACCAACAGCGGTTCCGGCAATTCGATCGTTACGCCCTCATTGTGGGTATGATCGGCAAGCATTGCGATCTGGATGGCCAAGTCGACATGTTCAAGGATAAGTTCAAGAAGTGGAAAGGCGGCCCAGTCTCTAAACTCATGGTCGATGTACTTGTACCATTCGCAGCTCCTGACCAGGTGACGGAGATGAGAAAGCCAGCCCTGGATGCCATTGGTCTGATCTGCCAATCAAACGCACAGAACTTCCTCGCTGTCAATGTCTACACCATTTTCCAGCAAGTCTTCGAGGAAAAGGTTCCAGCGTTGGAATCAATGATTCTTCGTTCATTCAAGGAATTTTTGTTCACTGAGGAGAAGCGTTCAGAGGAAGCAGCTGCAGCGGGGGCAGCCGGAAAGGATGAGCCTGACCAGAAAGATCTGAAGGTTATGGCAAGCACTAGCTTCGATGCTGTTGCGATGGGCACTACTCACCGGTTCCTCAAGGATATTACCCGCATTACATTGGCAAGCCAGGACGACCATGCATTTATGGCGACGGAGATCTTGGCCAGCATCAGCAGACAAGGACTCGTCCATCCGAAGGAAACCGGAGTCACTCTCATCACCTTGGAGACATGTCCCAGGCCTGATATCGCCAAGTTGGCTTACGTTGAGCATAAGTCGTTGCACCAAAAGCATGAGAAAGTCTTGGAAAAGGAGTACGCAAAAGCAGTGCAATCTGCTTTTCATTATCAACGTGACATTGTCCACGACGCTCGGGGTGCAACAGCCAATCCATTCACCGCGAAACTGCAATCCACGCTCAGCATCCTCAATGATAACAGCAACACAAAAGGTCGGCAGCGTTTCATCGACAAGTTCGTTAACCTGCTTGATTTCGATATGTCGAAACTCGAGGATGACAGCACCTGCTTGGAACATGTCGAGTCTTCGCGCTTCTTGGTTGAAAATCTTGCTTTCTTCGACTACGCTGCAATAGGTGATATACAGGCTACTGTCTCCGCCATGGAGAAGATAGTACACATGACGGGCTCCGGTATCGCGCAGGCCATCGAATCGGACGTTTTCCAGAACCGTGTGGACACTGTCCTCGCCAACGATACGCATATGGAAAATGGAGACCAGCCAGCTGCTGCCAAGGAACCAGATATCGACCCGAAGCGTCTACGCCAGCTTACTGCAGGTGCTATGATCCTCCTGTCAGTCTGGGAAGCACGTACATATCTTCGCAAGCTGTATAACCTAAACAAAAGGGCAGAAGCGAAAGCCAAGCTCGATAAGAAAACAGCGGCCAAGGATACCAGCAAAGCTCCTGTCAAGGTTCAGGGAGTCACAGGAGACAAGTTCTGGGAGGACATGGCTACAATTATGACGGGCCTTGATTCGCAGGAGCGTATGGTTGAGACGTGCAAAAACTTCAACGAGCTCATGAATGTCGATAGCGAAGTGAGAATCGGCGAAGAAGACGACGAGCTCGATGCTGACGGGGAGCCTACGACACCAAACTTCGGGGACGATGATGACGACGAAGACAACATGGATGGTAGAGGCCGCAAGAGGAAAGCGGGCGACACGCCAGGTGGGAGGAAGAAACGCGCCAGGTCGAACTCCAAGCCAAGGAAGCGCGGCCGGCCTCGAAAGAACCCTCTGCCAGTGGCCGACGATGAGCCTGAGATGGAGGATGAGGACATGGGCTGGGCGTAACGAAGATGGTGGCTAGTACCTACCTACGTATTATCGCACTCCCTATCTCATTCCCTACCGTGTCTATGCACGGGCATCGTCTACTTGGGAAATCGTTGGTGGCATAGAAGTCGAGTGGAGGAAAGTGAAAGTGGCTGGAACGGGGCTTTGGCGTTTTAGGGCTTGAGAAGTCAGGCACAGGTGGAAATTGCTGCAGCTCTTGCACATACAGAGAGGAAAAGAGAAGAAGGCAGCCTCGCATACCACGGCTTCAGGCTACAGGGGAAAAGAGCACTTTTCTATGATGATACCTATTTGCTTTTGCGGAAAGAGAGACATATACCCAGTGGCTAAGCCCCCAAAGTTGGTTCAGACTCTGACTATTGATTCTGGTCGATTTGTGAATGCTGTGATTTGCCTGATTACTGCAACGTCTCATTTCGTATAACATCCCTAAAGTAGGTAGCATGTTTGCATTGAAGCTTCGAGCTATCTTCGGGAGCCCTGTTCTTGATGTATGATGTTTGAGGTGTCTCAACCCGGTAACAGAGCCATGGGCACAAGCCTCAAAGAGTCCTCGCAGCATCATGGTGGTAAGACGTAGGTCTGATTACATTGTTCTGCAGCGTATGACCTTTCCACCATCCATTGTGGTGTAGTTGGGAGTTGCGTGCTTTGTTAGAAGCTATCCCACACCTGATGGAATGTTGGATTACCGGATTCAGACTTTGTATGACACGCTGATTGGTCAAAATAGTTACTGCATCAAGTGCCATATAAAGAACAGCAATCCCAAAGTGGACATGCTCTTTGCCTCCTTAATGCTTTGTTGGGGTTACTAGGTAACGAGGCGACGAGACCTGGAGGTGCTGGGCGAAGATTTTCTATGGACTCTCAGGGGTTCCAATTCTATACCTATAAACATACATATTGAGAGTTTGCAGATTGTCTCAGGAGCCTTAGAACTATACATAGCAAAACGGTGCACAGAGTAAAACTTCGGAAACAGTAATTTTAAGACACTAACGCTTCTCGCGGGACAAAATGGCCGTCAAAGTTGTAGGTCGAGCGCTAATTATACCCATACGATCTCTGCAAAAGTACTAATGGTCGCTGTAGCATCCTAAGCGGCGGTTACCCCAGTTTGGCAATAATGTGCTTTGGAAGGCAAAGCGCCAACGAAAGGACGCGAACACGGCTTCCAGAGAACTGCTCAGTCTCCGCGGAGGCAGCAGCACCCCATCCTCGCCCTTATTCACGGAAGAGGACGAAGGCGACGATCAATATGTCGGTTTTGTCCAGAACCAAAACTTCATCCTCGCACTTTACCTCGCAGCCGGTATGGAAATACCAGAAGGAATGTCCCCTCCGCAGGACAGGTCGATGATTCGACATGGCATTAGGGCATGGGAGCTGCTGCAGGCGTTCCTTTCCGAAGATGATCTGAATGGTGTCGTAAAGCCCGTGCTCCTGGTCCCAGACAACGTAAACGTCGTCCCCAGTATTAATACGATACTCCGGAGAGTTGCTGTTATGTGTATGAGAAACGGAAAGCCCATCTTTCCGTGGGAAGAGGATATCGACGAAGACTACGCTACCTGGACCCTACGAGTGGAGTGTAGCGAGCTGATGAACTACTTGACGAGCATCCTGGTCTGGGTGGTTTCTAATACCCCTAATGAACTCCTCTACTATCGACTTGGCTTCGAGAGGGTCTACTGGAGGGTCAAGTTGTACATGTTCATTTGGCGCTCCCACACGATCGAGTGCTTGATGACCAGAAGCAGCCGGCCGCGGCGGGAGCGGGAGAGCCTGTACGGCGAGAGCGCACAGAAACATCTCAAGTGCGAGATAGAAGAAGCCGATAGAAACATCCGAAACATCACCGCGCTGCGGGAGCAGCTCAGAGATGATGGGAAAACAAACCTTCCTCGTCCGACGTCTCGCTCCCATGACCCTACAACCCCTTTATTGCCCGGTGAGCGCTGTGCACCCAGAGAAGCGTACACCTTCCAAGACACAGACGCAGGCGACAAGGGGTCGGACAAGAAACGCAAGCACGACGAGACTCCGAGTAAAAAGGAGAGACCCGGAGGTGAGATGTCCCCCCTCCCCACCCAAAAAACCCCTAAACCTATCGACTCTCGGTGTCAGTATTTACTCTTCCAGGAGTAAACAGGATATCGTAAGAGGGAATAATAGTAAGATCTCGAATATGCGGTTATTCCATCCCTCACGAGACACTGGGATAGTGTGGAATAAACAGTGGAATAGGAAGGAATAAACACCGAAAGTCGCTTACCCCAAATACCACCCGGTCAGGCCACGCTCCTCCTGACTGCGTAGCATAACGACCCCCTCCCCTCCCCCCCTTTTCATGTGCTCTCTCACACCCTGTAGTTTTTTTTTGGACTAACGCCCACACTCCCTCCAATATCTAGGTGACAGAAAGTTCGGAGGCGGAACCAAATGCACAAGGTCGCCGTGCGCGAAGGCATACGATCCGTTCGAAAACATCGACGTGTGGCAAGCCTACGCGGGTAACATACAAGTGACCGAGTGGAAGCAGTTCCTGAGGGACTTGCGAGCCGCTCGCAGAGCGGTAGAGGAAGGTGAGACGGCCACGCCCGACAAGAAGAAGTGGGAGATCTACGACCCGAGCCAAGTGGACAATCTTAAACAAAGGTGCGGAGAGGTGCAGAGGTTCGGAAGGCCGGAGAGGGAGTTCTGGCCCGCTCCCGTGCAGTATACAAGTCTCTCTGGTGCAATTAGGTATGAGTTATAGGGAGTAGGTAGTCTATGGTTACACAGCGCGGGACTTTATCTTCACCACCCCTAATGCAATATGATTTTAGAGTTGTTGTACTATACCCCTTGTTTGGAAAAAAGGTGTGGGGATTGTCTATTGGACAGCTTTACAAGAGGAGTAGCCATAGGGAAGTACTATTAAGAATATACCATATTTGTTTCTTAGAGTTTGCTTCTCACTGTCTATCTATCGTTCGAGAGAGAAGAGCCTGGAGGGCAGCAGAGGGGAAAATAAGTATTTGCATACTACGTACGTTGTCCCTGTGGCTTGCCATACAGGGGGCTAAGAGAAGCTTGACAGTATTCCGGGTAGTAAAGAAAACAAGTCATATTGTCTACTAATCGTGCTCAAGATGTGGTCAATTGATCAATGCTGCTGGTGTGCCCAGCTTCCGCGAATTTCACTACTAACAAGAATAACCCAAACGCCCGATGATGTGGTATATCCAGAGTCCACAGTGGACACTTTGGACTTGAAGCCGTAGAGATGACCCTCGTAACAATACAATCGCTGTGTTTCCGCCGCTAGACCTACAGAAACGTCCCTATGCTTCCAGGCCCGGCTCCTTACTAATAACCACCACCCCCATGGTCGAAACCAGCTGTCCTCTACAGGAAGTAATCCGCGACCGGCTTCTTCGCCGGCATGCCCCGCGAGTCTTGTGGCGCAGCTTGGAACACACGATACCTCCGAGCAGGACCATTCTTAGGGGCACCCTCGCTCTCCATCATGACACCTCGCATCCCGCCGTCGCTCCGACCGACGTCGCCATTGCTACGGGCCATTATGCTCTCGCCGCCGCCACCCTCAGACAGCTCCAAAACAGCGGCCACGTTGCCGCATCTGTAGCAGTAGTTAGGGGCGGACCAGACGGTCACAATGCTCGCATCGAACATCTCCTTAAAACCCTCCATGACAAGCTGGTGGGCCCGAGCAATGAGCGACAGGTCGTTCCGGTGATTGAACACCTTGACAATATCCGCACCAAACAGGAAACCCGCTCCGCGGGGCGACAGGCCCCATCCATCGATCTCGTCGGGGTCCGACCAGAGCAGGTCACACATGGCACCCTCGTGAGGGACCTCTTGCTTGCGATCGAGCAAGCGGATCTTGTCGACCGTGTCTATCAAGGGAGACAACCCTCCGTGCACGCAGAGAACTGCGCCTGTCGGGTTGCCAGTGCTGCCACCACTCGACCCGGAAGCGCCCGAGCCCGGTGGCCCCGTCTTTCCACCCGCACTGGTGCTGGCGCTGGCGCCGTTGGGGCTTCTTTGTTCGTTATCGCGGCGCTGGAAGCGACTCATGATATCTCCGTCGGCGTTACAGACTTCTATTTCTATGTCGGCGTCTGCGTAATCCTCGCTGGGAATGTGTTCGTTGGGCGGGGACAGTGTGTTAGATGCGCCAAGGACGATGGCACCCAGCGCAAGGTAGTCGAACACATCGCAGCAATACCGCCAGACATTGGCACTACCGTACTTCCTAACGCACTCATCGTAGAAACCATATACTGTAGTTATTTGTCGGGATTCGTGATTGCCGCGAATGAGGGTCATCCGGTCGGGGTATCGGACTTTGAGACAGAGGAGCAGGAGGAATGATTCAAGCGAGTAGAACCCACGATCAACGAAATCGCCTTGTTGTGAGTGTCAGTATATGGTAGAAAGAGAATCGCACGTTCAGGAAGCCGCGTACCCATGAACAGATAGTTGGTATCAGGGGGGTCGCCGCCAACTCGAAAGAGCTCCATGAGATCGTGGAACTGGCCATGGATATCGCCGCATATCTGTGGTTGTGTCAGCTATAGCCCGTTATCCCAGTGAGGGTATTGTGGCTCGTCCATACCGTGACCGGGGCTGCGACAGTGACGACGTTGCCCTCTTCTATCAGAAGTTCGCGTGCTTTGTGGCAGAGTTCTCGGACTTGAGCCTCGGGGATCGGACGGCATGCTCGCAATTGAGCGATGGCCCTTTGAGACAGGTCAGCCACATGCAGGTCAACAAAGGGTAAAGTATGAGAACGTACTTGTCGAGGTCGCTCATGATTGCGACAAGTGGATATCAACGGCGCTCGCCTAAAGTTTCGTGCCCGACGACGATGACGGCAGCACCGTCGGGGATGTCACTGAATTTGAATATGACAATGCTCATAACATGCCCAACAGAGCCAAGTTCTGCATAGTATGTTCCGATAAAATGAACTATGGGGGACGGCGACGTGGTTACTGGGTATTGCTTAGTCGTGATCTTGTTTCTAGTCAGTGTTCATTTACTCGTCGCGCGTTATCGCGGTTGCAGATTTAAGGTTGATAAGTGTGGCGCGAAGAGCGTACGCCTAGGAAATAGCTGGGCCCCTAACCAATGACGCCAGCAGCTGGGGATCTGCAGGCAAGTTGGGGGACTTTGGTACATACGACCAGGTACCTACAGTAATCCATCAACTCGGGAGGGTGCACCACCTCGATAGCTCGACCACCTGCCACCCGCTGACGTCTTTCTCGCTACAGCCTCACTGTGGCTGGACATTTCCCCAAAAGCTGGAGGGTTAGCTTCGATTCCGGCTGCTACCTTAGGCCATTGGCCAATCAAGGACTCGGTATTGCTGGCCCACCTCCACCGGCTTGATCCGAAGGAAGCCTCAATTCAATTGAATTTGAGCAAAAGACGGGAGCATCGTCAAATCAACCTCCATTACCGGCTACCTCGAGCTGCGAAGACAAGCCATAATACCTGCCGCCATGATTTTGTCATAATTGGGAACCTGGTATGCCACCCAATTGGATTGTCTCTTCATCTCCGCCCGCTCTAAACTAATACACGCACGCTTCGGGGCCAGATGAGCCAAATTTCCCTTGAGCCGCGACGATGCCGCCTCACCTGCACCCACGGTCACGCATGACCTCCTCGCTCTTTGCGACCGCCGTGGCTGCCAGTTTCTTCGTGGTAGCCCTACCCCATATGCTGCCCTGTCCGGCACCGAGAGTCAAATACGCCGACTGCGAAGTCTCGCCCGACGGCACGAGGCGGAGGAGGAAGAGGAAGCCCGAGCCAGTCGAGGTGACGGACGAGATGGCCCAGTTTCAAAGCAGCAAAGAAGATTTCGACAGACTATCCAGTGCGAAGGCGAAGCGGGAATGCCCCGTACCAAAACCAGGCGGCGTCATTGGCGGGCTCATGGGCTTCAAGGCAAAGGGGGACAAGGACAATAGCCAGCACCCACGAGAGGACCAGTAAAATCGGCCCTGAGAGAGGGCATATGGAGCCAAGAAAAAGTCCGACATAGACTGTATACAACTCACGTACATATCCAAATAAAGCGAAGATCAAAGAGCACAATCATGCCGGTACGCAGCTATCGGCAGTTCTCCTACGCGCCTCAACATGTAGGGCCAACCTCTGCATGGCAAAAGCGTAGCTACGGCGAAACCTTGGCAAGATCTGAGTTCGCAGTTCGGACCGTCAAGGCTTCACCTGAGTGATCTGCAGACTGCGACTGCTTATGGGGGATGCGATTTCCGGGAAGACGATCCGTCTGAGAGCCTGGACCAATGACGCCAGATCAGTCCGGGGAAAGGATCGTTCTAAGGCCAGTGATAATCGCTTGGATTCTTTTCTCTGCCAAGGGAGTTGGTGGCCAGACCACTCTGAAACGTTGCTTTACTCATTTCTTGGTCTGGTTCTCCTTGGGGCGCCATTTCTAGCGAATCATACCTACGAGTTGGACACTACTACTGACTTGTGGTCATTGCAGCAAGTCGGGGTCATTCCGTTAGGTTCTTAACACTGAACGGCCACACGGACTTCTGTGAGGCGTGGGCGAGTCATCCCATGTGTAATCGCTATCTATCTAGTAGTATCTGGATTCTGGAGAGCAAGAACTACTATATCGGCCCATCATCGGATGAGTGGAACTAGAGGCCGATGCGCTGGCGAGAAGAAAAGGGGATGCTTGCTTATTCCATGTGTAAGTCGGTTCCGGACTTGGCACGTGGGTGCCGATACCTGTTTCGGGCGATCTCACCACTCCCGTATCACATCTACGGCTAGTCAATCGACTCTGCTAGTCTGATTGGCGCAGGCGGTCAAAACATTTGTCCGCCATTGTTGTTGTATCAAATATAGTCAGT
The DNA here is from genome assembly GCA_038364195.1 of Apiospora sp. TS-2023a. Taxonomy (NCBI): domain Eukaryota; kingdom Fungi; phylum Ascomycota; class Sordariomycetes; order Amphisphaeriales; family Apiosporaceae; genus Apiospora; species Apiospora sp. TS-2023a. Next base: position 825,555 of record JAQQWQ010000008.1, read on the forward strand.
CTGCCGTGCTCTTGTCTGCGGCTACTCAGCTTTCCATCTTGGCACCCGAGATAAGCTCGTCCTCTTGCATCACTGATCCCATCGAACGAACCTATCTGTCATCCGAAGGCCACTCTACGCACAGCTAGTTAGCTAGCTACCCCTCCCTGTTCCCTATCTCCCCGAACAGCTGGCGGGTAACGAGTCATCTGCCCAGGAGTTGATTTAGAGATTTGTAATCTTGGCTGGCTAGCATCAGGAAGCATGGCGAGGCTCTGAGTCGATCTGATCATCACGGCATCCGTTGCTGTTGGAACACGACCGCGCCTCTAACGACGACACGACACAAGCCAACAGCAGCCGCGGGCCTAGCATACCGCGTCATCGCCAGACGATTCACTGCCACTCCAGAATGCGTTTCTGATGAACCATGGCGGATCGGATGCTCTGTAGTCAAGGTCTTGGGGACGATATGCCGGGATGGGATGTTGTATCGTCAACTGCCATCCGGTCTGCGAATTGTGTATATAAGACATCAGCTTCTCGGTTCTAATGCTAATCTTTTCTCTCTCCTCATCACCATCATCCAACTATCTAGTCTCTGTGAGTCTTTGTCAATCTTTCGAGCTGTGCTCTTTCCGTTTATTTTTCACTTCCAGTCACTCCTTACCAGTCACTCTTTTTTACAAGGTACGTCGTCTCCTATACAGGATCCAGATAACATCAACAAGTCTTCTGAGATATATACTAACATTACCCAGCCGGCTTCTTGTCCAATCAACTTTTTAACTACCCCCCACTTTCACTCAACACTACCATCAAAATGAAGTTCATCAACGCCTCCATCCTCGCCACCCTGGCTTTCTCTGTCAACCCTGCTTTCGCGGGACCCGTCGATCACAAGGCCCTCAGCGCAGCGGCTGATCAAGCCGCCAATGCGGACCAAGCCGCGGCCCCAGGCGCTGCTGCAGACCAGGCCGCGGCCGATCCCAATGCTCAGGCTGACGCCGAGGCCGCGGCCCAGGAAGCCCTCGACAAGCTGGCTCAGCAGATCCAGGACGGAGAGGTTGCCGCGGATGTCAATGGTACCGAGATCCTCGAGGGCTCGGGCGCCGCCCTCGACGATGCCGACCTGGAGAACAGCCTGGACGAGAACATTCTCCAGGAGATGTTCCTCCTGGGTGTCTGCGACGTCAACGCCCAGCAGGTCGCCGACTTCAACCTGAACGTCGCTCAGTCCATCAACCTGCTGTTGCAACTCCAGGCGCTCCAGCAGCTCCAGGTCCTCGGCCTGGTCGAGGTCCAGGACGTTGCCGACCTCCTCAACCAGCAGATCATCCTCGGATTCGCAGCCGATGAGCCGGAGGTCCTCAAGCGTGGAGTCAAGGCCATCCAGAAGGTAAGCTTCTTCTCCACCAGTTCCTTCCTTCCTTTCCTGTTCCATGCCGTTAGGAGCCCACAATTTGACTGACTGAACGTTTTTGGGATATAGAAACATCTGCGCAGCAAGCGTGGCAACCTGGCCCTCCAGGCCCAGCAGCTCGACCTCCAGAAGGCTCAGGCCGAGTGCGAGGCCCTGCTCGCGGGTGATGCTGATGCTGCCGCTGAGGACGAGAACGCAGACGACGCCGAGAAGGATGATGCCAAGGCTGACGACGCCGCCGATGAGGAGGATGCCAACAAGGACGATGCGAAGGCCGATGACGCTGCCGCTGAGGACGACGCCAACGCTAAGGACCAGGCCGCTGCTGACCACGCCGCTGCCGGCCAGGCTCAACAGAACGCTGCCTCTGCCCATGCTGCCGCTATGGCTGCTGCTGCCCACTAAGGTCTCGTCTGTGCAAGTAGAAGAGTCACGGCACGGTTTAGAGCCCCGACTCGCCCCGTGGTGACGGGTGGTCGGGTGATCTCCCCAGATGGTCAAAAGCGAGCGACCTAGATGGTCCGCTCACGATTTCCCTCAAAAGGATCTTGTGGTTGCAAATTTGGTATCGGGGGGCACTCGTTTGTTGAGCCCCCAAGTTGCTGTAGTTACCATAATATATTTCTTAATTGTTTTCAGACTCATTCTCACTCATTGATTTTGCTTCTTTGTGACTGTTTTAGATACATTTGCAGTTGCGCGGCTCATATTCATCTACGTGCCTATAGGTTACACCCAAACCGCCAGAGTAAAACAATTATCCTATAGTGACCCTACCCTCCCCTCATCTCATATCAAATTGTATCTGCTTATTAGCAGTGGTATAAGGATGTTGTCGTTATGGACTTGAGCATTAGAATAGGTGACGCGAGCAAACTGTTTGCGTGCCTCCCTCATGTTCTATCCCCTTGATTGCCAGATACGCCTTTAAGAGTGGGGCTGACTTTTAAACAAATGAGAATATCAGATATGCTCGGATAGCGAAAGTTCACGCCGTCGGGAACATGTTACTCGCGGAGGTAATAGGATAAACTGAGGTATACATTTGCCCCACTCTTAAAGGCGTATCTGGCAATCAAGGGGATAGTCAATCTCAACTCCTGTGGATGTTCGAATGTTCGTCACACCAGTGCCAAGAACCCCCTTGACTGCGAGCTTCCGTCAGTAACCGGGTAACAACAGACCGGTGTATACTACGAAGAAATATTAAGAGGGTGGCAGGTCACGTTGGTCTCATAGCATGCTACCCCATTCTGCTTGAGCGAGGAGTCGTCTGATGCCGTACATGAGATACCACATACTACTGGAGGCCTGCAGCTAGCAATCATGAGTATTCTGGGTGGATCGAATCCTGAGAGCGTCATTGATATGGTTGTTTCGCTCTGACTCGGGTCCTCTAAATGCCGGAGGCTACCGATGAGGGGTTTGCTGAGCTGAGGTCCAGCGGTCAGGTCCACCGTCGCCTTGGTGCCACACAGACATCGGTGCATGAATTCAGTGTGTTCCGATGAGCCGTTGAGCCGACTCTTGTGCGATCTTTCAGCGGTGAATTTTTGCTTTGGAGCTTGACATGACTGGATTCGCGACAGTTTCACGTTGGGAGATCGTGGATTGCGGCTTCCCTGACAGGCGCCCCGGAGTATAGGAGTGCCGCGCGCTAAACCTAAGTTGGGCTAGCGACCAACGGTCGGGCAGGGGTTCACGCCATGTTTTGTCTCGAAGGCAGTAGTTCCCCATACGGCCCCCTGTTCGACTAACAAGCCGTAACTTATGCTTATTTTCCTTTCATGATTCAGGCCCAGATCTCGTCTCGTCCTATGTCATGTCCTGTCAGATGCTTAGGCCTACTGGCTAGTCAATGCCAACAGCACAGGTCAGTTTGTACAGAGTTCGTCTGAGTTGAATCGGACGCACGGTCGCACTCGACACTTGCCTGTACTTGGGACGACAGCTGAAGGATGCAACGCATCGCTTGGATGGGCGAATGACAGAGGCCAACTTCTTGAGCTTGTCTCTTGCCAAGAATGCTTCTCTCGTCGACAACTGACTATCTACATACCCACCTGCTCTGTCGCATTGGCCACGAGTAAGAATCTGCGTGAGAGCAACTGCCAGGGTTACAAGAAGGCCTGGGCCTGGACTGATCCAACTGTGATACTCTTCCGCCAGAGAGGCCAACGTGTGTTTGGGGCTGTTGTTCTAGTTCCTGGAGGCCGCAAGCGCGTATCAAACAAACCACTGCTGCCAAGCTGAACATCTTCGTCCTCGAGTGATGGAAAAAGGTGGCATTTGTCTCTGGTTTATTGCCCAAGGGGCCAGGCATGAATGCTGGAAGCCGACCTCGTACGTTTGGTTCGGCCAAGAGCAGTTCCGTATAAGCCGTTTTTTGTCCCGGCCGGGACTGGCGCGGGTGCCAAGAGCCGTTTCTCGCTTCATGAGTATACTGCGTAGACCAGCTTGCATCATCTACGCATGGGTCTATACCTGTCCAGCAGCTTGGTATCCTCTAAAAAAAGTTTCCAGCTCCCGGCCCAGCCTGCCTCCTGCACGCCTACATCCCTGCCCTTCCCCCCTCTCCCCCAAACCGCCTACAGTCTGCTTAGATCTCAAGGTCCCTCGTTCTAGGGATGCCTGCAGACAGGCACTCGCCGGATCGTCTCTTTGAAGTGCATCCGAACATGTTTGCCTCCGCACAAGGCTTGGCATGGCATCCTCGGCCAGCGCCTTCTCCTGAGGCTACAGTCCATACGGCTGTCCAGATGGATAAATAAGATCATGATGGCCGCCCATCATAGTCTCTTTTTTCTTATCCTCATCATCCGTCTAATACCAGGTACTCAATCAACTCATTCATTCATTCTTTCTCTCTGAGGCAAGTAGCATCCATCATCATCATCCTCTCCGCCACCAGTCTTACTAACTCTTCTCCTACAGCTGTGCTCGTTATCTTTCGCTTCTTCACTACTTTTAATTCACCATTCATTCCTTGACATCAAGTCTTTGAGGTTCGTCTTCCACACCACAGAGCTGGGAAGCTTGGAAGATCTCCTGAACTGACACACTAAACCTAATAGCTGTGCTCCACAAGTTCTCTATTCTTTAATCCCAGAACCAACCCAACAACCAACCGCCAGAATGCAGTTCTCCACCATCTTCGTCTCGGCCCTTGCCGCCGTTGCCTATGCCGCTCCTTCCCAGATCGCGGGTCGCAATGACAACAAGCAGGACCAGAACCAGGTCCAGAACCAGGACCAGAACAAGGACCAGAACAAGGATGCCAACAAGGATGCCAACAAGGCCCAGGACGTCAGCCAGGATGCCGAAAACAAAGCCGCCCTCGCCCAGCTCAACAACGGCGCCTTCAACAACCTGGACATCGCCTACTTGAACGTCCTCAACAAGGTCGACATCAACGCGCTGGTTGCGCTCCAACAGCAGAACCTGAACTTGGCCGCGTTCCAGAACGTCTTCAACGCCCAGGCCTTTGACCTCAACGCCATTCTTCAGCTCCAGCAGCTGGTCCAGCTCCAGCAACTCCAGCAGCTCGGCCTCCTTGGTGGTGTTGACCTGGCCGCCCTCCAGCTCAACGCGCTCAACCTCGGTCTCATCGGCAACGTGGGTGGCGTCAACCTACAGCAGTTCATCAACCAGGGCGTCCGAGGCCAGGTCCAGGCCGTTGTCTCCGGTGCCAGTACGTTTAAGCCCCCACCCCCCCGTTCCAGCACAAACATCAGGAAGCTAACCTACCCATTTCCAGACGTTATCGTTATCAGCCAGTAAACACCCATGGCATATTAGGAAGGAGTTCCTCTCAATCTATCAAGATGATATGATAGAACTACGCGAGAGTCCTTGGAAAGAGCATCTTTTGGTCATTGGGAAAACGGGTTCTAATTGGGGTAATAGAGGGAAAGAGTTGGTTAAGGGGCTGCATACCTTCTGAGTTTGATTTGAGTACCTGGTTCTTTTCTTGCTGTGGATGAAAAATTCCGCGGCGGTTTCTTATGTCTAATCCAGTATTCTATTTTTCTTATCATAGTAATGAAGAGAATACCTACGACTACCTGCGATGTTTCTCATGATTGCCAACTGCTGTGCTACGATCCTAGTCGTTTTGATCGCAGATGCTTTTAGGCTTCCTTCCAAGGCTTGTCGGAGACGCAACGACAAGTACAAACAAAAACAGAACCAACTCTAAAGAATAAGGAACTGTCGTTGCTGTCGACTTTTCTCGGCATAAATGGTCTCGTAATAAGAACATATGATTGAAGTTTGATCGCTGCAGTGAAACGTGGAACACCGATCGATTGCCGAATCAATGGAGGCAGCAGGGGTTCGTTATTTCGGGATCAAAGTCCCATGACCCTTTCCGGGGTACCACGGTAAAGGTTATGCATATTTTGCAAACAACAAACAGTATGTATGTATTTTGTCTTGTAATATTCTTGATTGCCCTTCCAATGGTTTTCGTTTATCGTTTCGAAGCTCTAGTTCTAGATGTTGAAAAAAGAAGAAAAAAAGAGAAACCAGATTACCACAGGAACTCAAGGGTGGCCTTCCAAAACCCTCCTGCTCGTTAGGTACCACCGCTGGGTAAGTGTGTAGCTTCAGAACAGATCCAAGCCAATAAGGTACATAGGTGTATAGATAGCCTTTGTGGCAGGCCCCTTTAACCTGATTCAAATACTGGCTGCTGCGGCAGCCACGACAGACGGGTCGACCAGTATATCCAAGTGCGGCACCGACTCCGTCCGCACCGTCATGGACCCCCCGGGCGGCAGCTCGACGATGGTTCCGTCGATGCAAACCTTCCGCCACCGGGCGTCCTCCTCGCGGGTCTCGACCCGGACCTCGCCGACTTGCTCGTAGCCAACGCCCTCTTGCTTCTCCTCTTTGCTTCCGTCGGTGGCGGCGGTGGTGGCGGTGGTCCAAGTCATGCCCACGTGCTTCCCGTCGTCGTACGCCCGCGTCATGATCTCCATGGTCCGCTCGCCCCCGACGGGCCCAAAGTGCACGAGGCGGAGAAGCCCGTCGAGGGGCTGGCTCGCGGGCGAGATGGTGAAGGTCCGCTCGAGGTTGGACACGAGCGTGGCTAGGACGTAGGTATGCCGTTGGCGCTCAATCGGCTTCTGCACCGACTCCAACCCCGAAGAAGATGATGGCAGAAGGTTCCGGTCTACGCGGGCATCGTACGCATGGCTCTCCTTGAGCAGCTCCTCGGCCACCATGCCGAATCGCTTGGCGCCGTGCTTGCGGTACTCCGGAGTATCGCTCTCCCAGACCAGCTGGGCGTGGAAGCCGTACGACGCGACGATGGCGCCGTACAAGTGCGTCACGGGGCGGAGCTGCTCCTCCACCGCCGCTATCGCCCCTGGCGCACCAGCATCAGCGGGGCCTCGGTAGCTGATCTGCTGGGACCCGGGAGAAAAGTCGACCCGGAACGAGGGCAGCGGGGCTCTCCGGCCCCGCAGCAGCGTGCGCAGGCCGAGCACGAGCGGGCTAGGGGCTGCCGCTGCCGACTCGGCGCTGCTGTTGCCACTGTAGGCCGCGTAAACGCCTTTATGCAGCGAGTTGAAGAGGGCGTTGCCCGTGCCCAGGGGCAGCATGGCAATGAGCGGCAAGGATCGACGAGGCCGCGACGGCTCCCCTGGTCCACCTGTGTTGTCATCATCATCGTCGTCGACCGTCGCCTTGCCGTTCAACGACTCCACGATGCCGCCGTCGCCGCTCAACAAGACCAACGTGTGCTCCACGCCCGGCGCCAGGTTTGCCGCAAAGTCCTGGATACTCTGCGCGTCTTGCGTGGTCACCAGGTGGAGAAGGGAGGAGGACTTGCCGTCGTCCCCTTCTGATGCAGCAGCTGACAACCCAAACTCTCCCAGCAATGGCTGCAATACCGATTGATAAAAGTCGAGCGCAAGCCCCGTGCCCGAGCGCGTGGAGACGACCAGGTGCACCTGTCGGGTGTCGGTCGCGCGGAGGTGCTCCGGCGCTTCCTTCACCAGGAACCGATCGAGTAGCGACTCGGGCACATCCGTTGCTGACTGGCGGGATAAGTGAAAGGACAGCGAGCCATCCTCTGAAGTATCCTCTCTAAGACTTAAAATATCGTATCCGTCGTCTCGTAGTCTCACACAAATGATGGATGACTCGTCCACGTCGATGGAGACGGCGTCTTCTGCTGTTTTATTGGATACATGCTCGGGAGGAGTTATATGACTCGCTCTCCCCATTATCGTTGTGATATATCCAGGAGTTTAACTGGGGGCGCTAATCGTTCAGCAAGTAGTAAAGCCAGGTAATAGAGCCAGGTAATAAAGTTAAAAGAGCCAGGTTATAAAACCAAGTTGGGCATTCAGTGATACATGTATGTGTATGTGTGTTGGGTCCAGGAAGCCAGGGTGAATGGTGAGCACGCGATAAGCATGGAATTGGAGTCACATATCCCGGGGAAGGGGTATTGAAGGAGTAAGCCTTGAATCGAAAGGGATAAGATGGATTGGTAAATGACCCACTAGTCACAGCAAACGACGCGGTGCGAGAAAACCAAAGATGCTAAAAAGGAATCGGGCATCAAACCTCATTCGCCAAGATGCCAGTAAGCATGCAGCGTCCGTAGCGCCCCAAGCCAGTCAGCCAGCTAGCCAGCTTCTGCACTCCATAGCTTTCTTTGGCATTATCCTTACATCGTCACCGAGAAGACCCATATTACCGGGACTCGGCCATTTACGTTAATGTTTGGCCCCTGGAGCAATGACCCGGGTGCTTTTATGCCTGCCACCCAATGGTCAACTACTCGTGGCGATTACAAATCCGGTCAACAAGTGGCTATAGAGGTCATGTAAAAATGGCTCCTGCGAATCATGGGTGTTATACTCGCTGTGCCGCTGTCGTCATGGCCAGTGGGTATCAAATTTTGTTCATTTTGGGGTGTTTGACTATTGATGGGACCGTCTAACCTCTCGCCCGGCTCAGTGGTCCCCAGTTCTCCTTGGGGTTAACTTGGTATCGGACCAGGTTTTTCTTGGTCTTGTCGTGCCCTGCAACCTTGTCAAAGACGACCTCGAGCTTGTCAATCGCAGCTGACGCTTCGTCCTTTGTCTCGGAATCATCCTTACCGAGACGGAGGATCTTATAGGCGGCACTGCCTTCCTTGATATTCTCGACCTTCACCGGCGCCTTTTGGCGAACCCATTCTCTCATGATATGCCAAATCACCGCCCAGGGCGCATTGGTCTTAATACTGCCGGGCTTGCAGTGACTTCGCGTCACTTCGTAGCCCAGGCCACGCAGGGCGCCACGGAAGCTCTCCTCGTCTGGGCATACACTATGGACCGTGCCGGCCAAGGTGGTTGGGTGGAAGTAAAAGGGGTATGGCTCAATTGCCGCAAGCTCGTCATCTTTGATGGGGGCATGAGGATCGGCGGGAGGCGCCAGGTATTCCTCAAGTGCTGTCTGCAGCATTCCCTCGATTCTTGCAGTCGTACCATAGACCGACTTATCAACGTTTGGCAGGTCGTCTAAGATCCGTTGAATGAATTCGCGGTTGTGTAGAGGGCCGCCGTACATAGGTCCAGACAGGTGCGTCTTTGAGCCACAATGGGCGCAGTGCGAATCCGCCGTCGGCCCCATAGACAGGCCATGCTTGTAAAAGAAGCTGTTGCCCTTGTTGTTGGACACCTTCTTGTTGCGCAAAAGCATCTGTGTTTCCCAAGACCCACACCCTTGGTCGCAGCTGTAGACGATCATAGTCTTCCCAGCCAGGAATTTGACACTAGCGGGCGATTTCTTGATCCGAACAAAGATGCGAAGGTAGTAGTCGATAGACAGACTGAGAAGCGGTTCGATTGCCAGCCCCTGCTTCGCCGCCGTCTGGGCAAGTCCATTAAGGATGAGACGCAGGCCAGCCTCGTGCGAGTGGAACCCCTTTACAGGGATACCACCATAGAGTGCGAAGGCCTTTTCGGAATAACCATGCGAGGCCCAGACTCCAGAGTCTGTGCAGGTCACACACAACAAGCCTCCGTCATCACGTACAGCATGTACGGCTGCATCGAAGAAGGTGGCCGCCGTACCGTATGGGTCCAAATCGATCACGTCATACTTTTTGCTCGGCGCGGGAGCGCCACGGCGGGCAAGGTGCGGGTTCCGGGCATGCTCCTGGGTGACTTCCTGGGCAATCAACGAGTACATGTGCGCTCGCGCATCACTTTGCGTCGCATTGACCTTGTCTGCTATGCCGTTGTGCTCCGCGTTACGACGAATAGCTTCTACCGCAGAAGCAGTAAGATCATTCGCGGTAACCGAGGTCACAAACGGCAGCTCCTGGACGTATCGCAATGCCCGGAGGCCTGTGGCCGACAAAGCATCCAGGATGGTAAATCTGGGAGCATCTGGTTTCCTCTGTCGGGTCTCTCCACCAGCCTTTGCTTCTCCATTGGCAGCGCCTGCAGTTTCCTCCGGAATATCAGCTCCTGCTTCTTTCGCTGTCCCATTGTCTTCCACTCCAGTCGTATCGGTAGCTGCCGCAGTGTCGTTCTGGGGCTCGGATGTGTCCATGGGGTCCCCTTGGGCGACAGTCGCAGTAGCCTCGGCAGCGCCAGTAGCAGCAGACCCGTCCATGGGGGTGTCCTGCGCCGGCTTATCTTGCTTCTGGGGGCGGGCCTCTTCATTGTCGGTGCGCTTCCGCTTCCTCTTGTTGAGCTTCGCCTCGGCCACTTTGCGCCTCTTGGCGGCAATCTCCTCGCCGTAGGCTTTGATGGCGAGCACGGTCAAATCGCGGTTGAACTGCTGAATGGGGTTGTAGAAGACCTTTTGCCGGTCCTCCTCGGCCTGGGCATCTTTCTCAGTCGTGGCGGCGTCGGCGGAGGCGGGAATCAAGATGCGACCCAGCCCTTCCTTGACCTCGGTGTATTCCTGCCCATCGTGGACGACTCGAGTCTTGTCGATGGCTGCCGGCGCAGCTTCGGCTTTTTTGGAGGCCATGTTGCGCACAGAGGAAAGAAGGAAGTACTTTTGATGACTAATTAAGGGGCTCGCACGCCTTCGAGTGATTAGTCGGACAGCATACGAAGTGGCCAACAGCATCCCAATTTGCTCCCTCAAACTTCTGTGCAATTGTTGTACAGAGGCTGGGAAATTTCCAGGCCAGGATAAATTTTGCCGGGCGGTCACGAGCTGCTGGAGCTGGATAGCTTTACTGGGGGAAGCTTCCCGTCATCCCACCTCCCCACCTAACTCAGCCAAGGGTCCCCACTGTGGAACAGGCCCCCAGCCCCACGTCAGCTGGAGGGACTTTTGGTGTTATACGATTGGCCGTGGACCACACATCGCCCGTTACAGCAATAATGGGAAAAGTGAGGCGACGTTCTACAACATTATAGTTTAGGCTGTTGCCATGTGTCGTTTCCTTTGCGTCGCCAAGCTACCGCCATCTGGTGCTCAAATATATCACAGACGGGCGTCCAATGCAACCATGGTCGGCTGCTGTTACAGGGAATAGCTCATGTGGGATTCTATGACCCATTTTATACCTACCTGCAGGTACGTCAGTATATACCGACTGGACTTGCAGTCGCCCTCAGCTATATGAGGCAGGTAGGCACGCAAGGGTCGGCCGTAGTACTCCTGCCAAACCAAGACGAGACAATTGCGCAGCCAGCGTAATGTTCAGAAGGTGCCTTCGAAGACATGTTCCAGAAACACGTCAACTTGCTGTCAGTAGGCAACGGCCGAATAGCCGGGTCGCTAGGCTCTTGAGGTCATTCCGGCCAAGCACCGCTTGCGGCTCTCGCTGTTATTGAGAGCAACCAACCTCGTGCCTCTTGTACAACAAGCAAACATCGGTCAAGCAACCTATTTTTGTCCTCGTATATCTCACGACCAAGTACGCAGTCGAGCCCACGTACAAAAACCAATAGCACAGTGGGGTTAGTGAACATCATCCACCGGAACCAAACCAAAGTTCGACATAACCACTACATAAGGGCAGACCGCCTTGTCCAACTTCACGCCCTCGCTCGTAAATATGTCCTCGACCATCTACCCAACGCCGCATTCTACACAACCACCCATACTGCCAGGCCTCAAAATGGAAGACCAGAGCAAGCCCGACGCACCGCCTTCACAGGACCCCAATCAGAGTCGCACACCCTCGCCGATCTTCACAGCCCATGATGAGTTGCGGCTTCTGAGCCATGACGAATGGGTCTTGTTTTGCCGGGGAGTAGGATGCTTCAAAGATGAAGAGAGCGAGACGTTGGTCCGCCCTACCTGCTGGTATTGGCCGGCCAAGGGTTTGCCAGACGGACTGTATCGCGAAGTAATGTGGGAGAAGGCCAAGTTTACATACTGGTTCCATATCCTCAGCACCATCCGGTGAGTATATATATACATCCAGAGCGATGTTACTTGCCTACGTTGCCTGTTTTCAAAAAGGCTAACAGAGGTGGTGTTCCGCAGGTGGATTCTCATGGTCCTCCAGCTTGGGTTGAGCGCTGTTTTGACCGCCCTCGGCTCCGTATCGAAACAGGATGGCAACGCCATCACCGTTATTGCCGCCATCTGCACGTGCATCGCCGGCGTCCTGGCCCTCATGCACAACAGCGGCCTTCCGGACCGCTACCGCTCGGACCGAAACGAGTTTTACTCAGTCGAAGTGTACATTAAGGAGGTCATGGACACGAGACTCGCGGCCGCCGACCAAAACATCATGGAGGTCATGGCCGGCTGCTTTGACCAGTTCCGGACAGCTAGGCAGACGGTAAGATCTCTTTTCATTCCGGTCCGTCGCTCGAGAGGATGAAGCTTACTTGAGTGGTTTCTAGGTCCAAAACAACATCCCCGCTTCCTATACGCCGACGGCCATCCGAAGCCCGCCGAACATCCCTGGCGCAAAGCAGAAGTCCAAGTTTAGCTGGAGGAAATAGCTTCCGCCGAAGCATAAGACAGGGGCGGCAGTGGGTGTCTACGGCAGCTTTATGATGCTCTTACGACATAGATCTTGGCTTCCGACGGGACTAGGCATTATGTGTTAAAAGCCTAGGTGGTATGAATTAACATGAAGAGTGAATGAGATATAGATTCAGATGATTGAGGAGAGAGATGGTGGTATGAGTAGCAACACGGTTGACTACAAACTGACGATATACTTTATAATGGGCTCATGTGGCATAGACTTGGTTACGTACATAGATAATGAATGCGAAAAGGACATACATACACATCCTGGTAAATCCATCTCGAAGTGCGGGGTCCGGGGTCCGGGGGTGGAGCTTGAGGGAGATAAGGGGTGCTTCACCAACAAAGGCAATCTGTTTGCTAAACTCTCCCGATGCAGCCAGGCCGGAATTGCATGGCCGACAGCCAATGAGAGTCTCCCGGCACCGCTGCAAGTACCTTGAAGGGGAAAATGGTGTGTGCCATCGCGCGGCGGTTGAATACCTTGGCCCAACAACAAGCCCACCATGCATCCGTCCATGGAAGCCGTTCTTTTGGTGCCGAAACTGCTTGCTCGAGGGGCCAGTGAGCAATGTTATATATAGATTAATTGATCTTAACCACGTCGCTTTTGTCTCGCTACCAACATCAACTCTTGACTATATTATCATGCACCAGATTCACACATACTGCGGCTCTGCGTTTGATCATATACATCATCTTTCTCATCGTTATCACCCAAGTTTCTGTATGAAGTCATCCTCACGTCCGGGTTATGCACACCCATCATTTTTGTGCCTGCATATATCCAGATACGTTAATAAACAGTTCCGTCGGGTCGATCGTTTGGGAATTTAAATTCTACCCGTTTGTTGCACACTCCACACTAATAGGAAACTCGCTCATCTAGTATGACTGTTTGAGAGCCCTCCCCCCCTCCGACTTTTATCAATGGTACTGTAGCTCAGCTCAATCCTATATACGTTCGAGAAGAGCGAATTATCTACCTGTACAAATATATGTAACTCCCTCTTTAGAAGAGCTTTTCCCATAATGTTTCTATCCATCGGCCCCCGAGGTCGGGGCCGCAGCCGGGTGAGGTTCCATCAGATCGCGGGCGCGGCCCTGGTGTTCTTCGTAATGATATCCGTCTTGCGTATGGCCAGGAGGGCGCGGTCGGCGAGGTCGCCGCAGCGGAGCATATACGACTACACCGAGGGTAAAATGACGGCGACATCGGCGGCGGAAGGAGTGGCGGGAGAGGGGACCACCACCGTGGCGACGTCGTCCCCTGGAGAAGAGATGTCAAAATATCTCCGAGACCTTGCCAACCGGCACGGTCTGACCCAAGACATCACCTTCCACGCACGGCGGATCAGGCCTGAATTCAAGGCACAGCAAAAGAGGGAGAGCATGACGGTCATCCGCAAGAAGTTCGGACCACGTCACGGCTTTGCCTCCCTACGAGTTGTAGCATCTGCTGGTGGAGAGGATGGAGACCGTCACGAACTCAAGAGAGGCTCGCAGCAGCCACTATTACCCGCCGCCGCCTACATAGAACCGTCAGCCCTCCAGCTGCCCCTGCCGGGACCGCCCGAGTTGCCGGATCAGGTGGACGCCTCAGCTCTGCTCTTCGGCATCGTGACGACGTACTCGCGGCTCGTGGCCTCCAATGCCTCACTTCTGCATGACTGGTCGCGGTGGCTGACAGACGGCCGGGGCCGGTCCAACGGCGCCGGACTTCTCCTCGTGCTGCACCACGCCAGCACCTCCGAAATGGGCCACGTGAGCTCGAAACTGCAGGAGCTGGGCATCGACGCCACGGTCCGCTCCTCTTCAGTAGCGGCCGGAGCTGGGGCTGCAGCCGTTGGCGGCAGCAGTCCCGACAGCGACAGCACGTGGGGCTACCTCGAGCTCGTGGGCCGGCTGGTGCTGCAAGCACGAAATATATTCAAGGAACCAGAGGGCTCCAAAAGAAAGGAGAGGAAGTACCTGGGACTAGTCGACGATGATATCTTCTTCCCGTCTATGCACAGGCTACTCGCGAGATTAGCAGAGCTCGATCCGGCAGAAAGCGTCTACGTAGGCCTTCCCAGCGAACAGGCCGACTGGATGACAACGGAGGTAGGCAACGTGACCATGACCTATGGTGGCGGCGCTGTATTCCTAACCCGGGCCATGGCCGACGCCGTATCGAAGATGCCATGCGCGCGACAACCACAAAAACCAGAACAAAAAGCCGTCATTAACGGGGCACCTCCGGAGCCACAGACCGCCGCCGAGGAAGCCGCAGCGATGACGGGACAATGGGACGAGCGGCTTTACCGGTGCATCACGGCACACCACAGCAGCCGCCTGCGAGTCATGCCGAGCCTCTACATGCCCGATGAGGACGCCGGGGATGGTGGCTACAACAGCGGACTGCGACCTCTGACGTTACACCACTACCGGCAGCGGCACCAGCGGTTCGCACCGTCGCAGGCGCACCTGATCGCATCGCTCACCGGCGAAGCGTCGTTCCTGCAACGGTTCTTGTTCCGCGGCGACGGCTGGGTTCTCATAAATGGGCACTCCATCGCCGAGTATCCCGACGGGGTTGACGTCGTACCACTCTCGCGCGTGAGCGGTCAGAAGAAGCCACCGCCGGTGCTAGCCACGCAGCAGCCTCATGAGACTATATACACCGACAAGGGGAATATGAGGGATAACGGCAATGGAAAAGGCGTTGCCGATGTCAGACTCGCAAGCCGCATCACAATTGATAGTGACGCGGCCCAGAAACAGGAGAGGAAAGACCAGAGAGTCGTCTCATGGACTGGCGTGAAACGAGTTTGGCGGCACCTGGACTCGATGATTGTGAGGGACGAAGCTGGCACCGTCAAGGAGGTATGGCAGGCGTACGTAAAACCCGCAGGGGAGACGCCCGAGTACAACGATAATATGTTGGATCCTAGCGACACGGTACACCGCCAGGATGGCGTCTCGGACTTGAACTCGGTCATCGTACTCGTTTGGGAGAGATCTTCTTAGTGCTCCAGCTTGTATGGCATTAGAGGATTCCATGTCTACGACAGTGTTATTTCTTATCGTGATTCTTGTTGTTGTACAGCCTACATTGCATGCAGACTGCTTTTAGTCGTTAGTGTTTATACCATTCTCAATAGACGAAGCTGGCAAACACCATTGAGTTCTTGATCGCCTAAGCTTCCAAAAAGAAATCCTTCAAGAAGGCGCCTTGATTTCGTCGTCGAACTTGCTGCCGTGATCATTTAAACGTGCTTGCCCTTTTGCCCAGACATCGATCGGCCGACTGACTGACTGACTGACGCTATTCACGGAAACAAGACCTAGCAAAGTCAGAGGAGGGCATGTTCAGTACTCCAATTCGATTGGCAATTCGTAACCACCATCCGCGATCTCCAGATTGCTGCCATTAGTGTCACGATAGAGGATTGCGTGTGAGCCAAACAAGTGGTTGAAGGACCTAAGGTGTTGAAAGCTATGCACATTACTCGTTGCGCTAGATGCCTTGTCTTCTTACGATTGGCAGAGAGGACGAGGTGTTGAGGTCAGAAAGGGTCCAGACGGATGCAGCCAAGGCAGGACAATTCAGGTAATGGTGATTCTACGGCACTTTTATTCCCTAGTTTGGTTTGGTATAATCACCGGCCCGCCCAAGCGATCAACACCAGGCGCGAAGGCACATAAGCAGCTCTGAAGAGTTTTAACTCCGCTGCAGCTTGCTTATAACTTGTTTATAAAGCCTGTTACGGCTCTCATGCGCTTCCTAGAGACTGCGCAATTACCACTCAAGGCAACAAGAATAGCAGCGTGGCAGTCATGCCCACAAGCGGTGGCCCCGTCATACCTCCAAACCCATCCGGTCCTCCAACAATACCTTCTGGGGCCGCCAGTGTCGCATCTCCAGGTAGGGCGACGACACTTGGGAACAGACACCGCTCGGCGACAGGATGTGCTCGGCTGACCGCGCGCCGGCTCAACCAGAGCTGCTTCCCGACGACAACGGCCAAGTTCGGCCATATAGATCATAGCCGGCAGTACCTATAAAATTTAAATCAAGTATTCTGTGTCGTAATGTCCTGCCATCCATCGTAACGTAGCACAACATAGTAAGACTACGTCAAAGCCGCATTGTGCGACAGTGACACGTTGGTGGCGGAAACATACATATGATTGTCTAAGGTTGGTTTGTTACATCGCAAGCAGTTTCACCATCTAATGCAGCAAGGTCATGTGAGTTCTTCAGCCCCGTCGTTCTTTCATTATGTAATTGTACATTGAGCTTTTCGTTGGCTGTTTCGAGCCTGGAAATACGTAAGAAAAAGCTACGTGATTTCCTCATGCTATATCGATGATAGCTTCATGTCGGTTACTCTTCTATTCGTGATGTCCGTAGCATCACGCGCTTCTGTACTCATCCACTGAATCCCTCTGTCTATTTGCCGTCCTCCCAGTCCGGATTCTGTGTTGCGTTAGTTTGAAGTCTCACTTTATTCCGGACGTCATAGTACATACCTTGCGTAGAATTACCAAGCCCTCAAGCGTACTGCTCAAGCTGATATACTCCTCATCCTCAAGCTCTGCACGCTCGCCGAACGCTAAGAGCACAGGTGTGCTCTGTGTCTGCCAACCAGTAATCGTCTTGGGACGACCAGCTTGTCCAACAACGTCCACGGCTTGGCCGACTCGTACGTTAACCGTCAGGGGCTTGAGGTTCTCATCCAGAGTGACGAGGAATCGCGGGTGCATAGCCGTGACGAGGAGGTACAGCAGGTAGTGAGACTGAGATGTGATGAACTGCTTGGCGTCGATCATGGCGACGAGAACGGACATCAGACCAGCCGCGCTGACCCGCGACAGTACTTGACGATCCGTGTGGAAGGGGTTAAGGCTCATAGTGCCCTTACCCATGTGCAACAGACCTTGCGCAATACGAACCATAAACAGGGATTCCTGGTCCCGGTGGTAGTATGATGCTAATTGGCGAAGGAGTTGAGCAAGACGGGCGTTGTTGGTACCAGCGCCCAAAAGACCCATGGCGAAAATGGCGTTAATAGCCACATCGTTGTCATTGTCGTGACTGTACCGCGACAAAGTGTCGTATACCTTCATCTGGGGGTTGCTAGGGCTGATGAGACCCATGGCGAGCGGCACTGCTCGTCGGATATTGGGCTCACCGTAGTGCATCAGATGTCCAAATTGGCGGAGGACCATCTCTTGGCCAACATCTTCACCCATCGCAATCAGCGCAATACCAATGACGGCATACGACTGCAGCAGTTCGTCTCCCTTCTTTTCATCCGAATCTTCCATGTGCTCGTTGCAGATGTGGAGAAGCTCTTGGATCTTGAGCACAGCACCTGTTCCGGCCCAGGCGCAGATTTCGGCCAAAAGTGCGGTTGGTCTGGCCATGGGGTGGTCCACCGCCTTGAGCGTTTCGAGGATGACCTCAACCTCCTCCTGACGACCAAAGAACAAAAGACCCAGTCCAAGCGCGAGGAACCGAGTCCACTTGTCCGTCAGCTGTGTCTTCCGGTCCTCATCGAGCAGAAGAGTAACGATAGCCTCGCTGATATCGGGGTTGGAGGTGCCAACGTAGACCATGCCCAGCGACAGGGCGGCCATGGATGAAATCTGCATCTCTTGGCTGGAATCCGTAATGATGGGCAGCAGGAGCTCGCAGAGGTCTTCCTTTTGTGAGCCAGCATAGGACATACCCAGACCCATGATGGATGCAGTTCGCACAAGAGGGCTCTTGTTCTCGAGCTTCTCCTGGTCACCCAACAAAGCGAGAGCCGGCTCGGAATCTATTCTAACACCAGAGTTCATGATGCCAATAGCGAGCATAGCACCGGCTTGGATTTGGGGCTCGTCGGCATATGTGAATTTGTCGACCTTGTCCAATCCGTTCTCAACATCCCACATGAGAAGAGTGCCGAGAGATGCGACGGTGGACATCATGCCTTCGTCTTTCGTCTTCCACACCCAGCTCTCCTTGTCCTGTTCAACAAGCATCATCTTATCGTTACCAAAGCCTGCATTGACAAAAGCGTTAACGAACGCAGCAGCCAGGTTGTGTCGTGCGGAATCCAGGTTGGTCATGCCAGCAACGCGGCTGCTCTCCAGGTGACTCTTGTAAATGTCTTCGGTTGTTTTAGGCTCAAGGATGTTTAACTCCTTGCCCAGAGTCTTGAAGTACTCTGCCAGCTTGATGTTGCAAAGAGCTTCTTCGATATCTTGTTGTTGGCTTTCATCGCCCTTCTTGGCCACATCGAGCCAGATCTTCTGACGGCCAATGAGGAAAGCCAGCTGCTTCTGCAGCGCAGGGTCCGGGGCGCTCTCAAAGTCGGCCTTGATGAGATCCAGGTCGTTGAGGCGGATTGCGATTACCATAGCTTGCGTGTACTCCTTGTACCTCTTGTAGATGTCGTGTGCTGTCCGGAGGAATTGCTCGTTGTCGGGATAGGTAAGGAGGTTGACCATGCTGACGAGGTAGAGGCACACTCTGGAGTAGGTCTCTCCGTCGACGAATTTGGGAAGATCCTCGATTATTTCCAGCTCGCTCATTAGATCAACAGCATCGGCCTCGGCATTGCTCTTCAGGAAGAGGGGAACCAGCACCAGCGCAAGGTCTACCAGGTCTTTTGTCGGCTCTTCGGCTGTGATACGCTTTCCATAGACCTCTCCGATCTCCAGAGCCAGATGTCTCGTATATTCGTGGCCCCATGAGCCGATGTCCTCTGTCGGCGATAACAGGCGATACTTAAGGGTGTCTTGTCGGTCCTCGTCAGAGAAAGTCATGCCGATAACGGATAACACATCGGCCAGCGACGCCTTGTCGGTGCCCTCTGGCCAATCTTCGTACAGCTTCGTCAAACTCTCGTAGTGTGGCCGCAAAAACTTGAGGGGCTTCGGTACAGCGGTCATAGATGATGTGGACGTCTTGATGGAGGTCTTCATGGCCTCCATGGCGGGCTTGTAGAGGGTTGCATCGGACTCCTGCGATCTGGGAATTAGTAATGTGTCAAGATATGCCCCAGGGAGTCAATCGTACCGTCAAGCGCTCGACCAGCATGTCGAGTTCGTTCTTGAGTTGCTGATCCTCCTCGCTGAGCTCTTCCGAAGCTGCCAGTTTGTTAGCATTGTTTGTACGCAGCGGGGACCCGCCAAGTTGTCGTCATACAATCTACGATCTTCTCATCATCCTTCTTGCCGTTCACCTGAGCATCCTTGCCCTTCTTGGTATCATCGGCCTTGTTGTCGGCGACGGCCTTTCCCTTGCCCTTGTCAGCCGACTTGGGCACATCGTCCTTGGCCATGGTGGGAGGAGTATGCGGTGGAAAGGCTGAGTAGGAGGGTTGGTGGTTTGTCTTCCTATCGAATCACCAGGAACAGGCGAAATGGAGAAAGTAAGTGTATAAGTAGAACAAACAAAATGTACAGGCACTGGTCTGTGTCTGTATATTGTGCGATGTATGTCGTAATGAGGTGCGAAGTGCGCGATGGAAGACGGTGGATGGATGAAGTGTTGATTGCACACGAGCTTCCCAAAGCTCCGGCTAGCTCTCAGTAGTTACTTAGCTCACCAGCAATTACGCGCGAGGCTACTGCCTGCCTGACCCGACGTAACAGATTTGGGTGGGCGGACTGGAAAGCCAGATCCCAGCCTCAATTTGGGGCGAACCAATATGGCCTGGCCTGTGCTTGAGGCTGGTGCATGTGGACTCGATCTGCTCGCTACCTGGTAAATTAGGTACGTATCCTCAGGATGTACCACTATGTACGGCATCTTATCTAAGCACCACCTTTATCGCGTTATCGATTATCGTAATTTTTGGTGGTACCGCGGGGTTGCTTTTTGGGCAGGAAATGGAGGGGATACGATCCCAGGCTCGAAAAGTCGTCACTCAGCGTATTCAAGGGCTGCTCAGAACCCCTGCACTCAGTCAATATAGGATTTAATTCTAGAAGGCCTACCAGAAAACTTTGTCCTCGAATTAGGGTCAAACACCACCCAGCAGCCCAACATGAAGTTGGATACCAAGGCTATGCGCCATCTCGCGGCGGAGGACTGGCGCGTCCTTGCAGCTGTATGTATTGTTACCCCTTTGCTATGCCTATATATGTGTATCTGCTGTGTCGTCAATTCGATGCTGACTGAAGTTTCCCCTTTTTGTAGGTCGAGCAAGGCACTAAGAACCACGACCTCGTTCCGACCCCCGTCATCGAAAAGCTCTCGCGGCTCCGCGGCGGCCCCTCGTCCGTCTCCAAATCCATCAGCGCCCTGGCCAAGACGAGCCTGATCGGGAAAGTGAAAGAGGCCAAATACGACGGGTACCGGCTGACGTACGGTGGCATCGACTACTTGGCCCTGCACGCCTACGCGCAGCAGGACGTCGTCTACAGCGTGGGCACGCGCATCGGCGTCGGCAAAGAAAGCGATATCATCATGGTCGCGGACCACTCGGGCACGCAAAAGGTGCTCAAGATCCACCGCCTCGGCCGCATCAGCTTCCGCACCGTCAAGGCGAACCGCGACTACCTGCGCAAGAGCCGCGGCCAGGGCCAGGGAGGCTCCTGGATGTACCTGTCCAAGCTCGCCGCCATGAAGGAGTACGCCTTCATGAAGGCCCTTCGCGAGGAGGGATTCGACGTACCAGAGCCCATCGCCCAGAGCCGGCATACCATTGTCATGGCCTTTGTCGATTCTTTCCCGCTGCGACAAGTGAGCGAAGTGGGTGACCCTGCAGCCTTATATGCCGACTTAATCGGCCTCATTCTACGTTTGGCGAAGCACGGTCTAATACATGGCGACTTCAACGAGTTCAACATCCTGATCCGCGAAGAACGGTCCACTTCACAGAATGAGACTACGGGCACAGAGGAGGAAACCATTAAGGTGACCCCTATTCTGATCGATTTTCCTCAGATGGTCTCAATGGAGCATGCCAACGCTGAGATGTACTTTGACCGCGATGTCAACTGCATCAAGCGATTTTTCGAGCGGCGTTTCCATTTCGTCAGTACTCAGCCAGGCCCCCATTTCAAAGACGCGAAGAAAACAGTTGGCAAGGACGGTGCAAAGCGATTGGATGCATCAGTTGAGGCATCAGGCTTCACTAAGAAAATGTTGAAGGATCTTGAAGCCGCCATCGCCGAACAGTTAGCTGGAAGGGGGGAGGAAGGCGAGGAGGTTGGCCCTGATGAGGATGATGAGGATGAGGACAACGAAGATGACAGCGACATTTCGGACGAAGAGGATGAGTCTGAGGACCATGACACAGCAGGACAGGAATCCGGGCACAGCAGCAAAACAACGGAAGACTCTGAAAGGATAGATATCTCCAAATTATCACTAGGGAACAAGACATAGCTCGCTTTCACCTAAAAGGAAATTGAAAGTCATTTGATACCCCCAAACCACATATCTAATCAAGGATCTGTACCTTATCGACAGGCTCGGTCTGAAAAAGAAACATAATGTCTATCACGATGCGGACGCCTGTCACTGTGGATCAATCCTTTTCACAAAACACACACCCAATGCATCATGGCAACCTAACAGACAAAAGCGCAGAGAGCAATGGGACAAATTCATATCTTAAGAGTACAAACAAAAACTCCATTCTGATGTTTGGGTCTATGAACAAGATCATCTAGTTACTACTGCCCTGGGTAGAATAGACTACAGCAGGGAAGAACATAGAGATGATAGTATCATCATTCAGATACAGTGAACCCTTTCCGTGAGTTGTGTATGTATGATGAAACGAAGTGAAAACCTCCTGAGTGAATAAGGGAAGATGCCGATAGCATCCACAAATATCGGTCAAAGAAGGGTCAAGTAATGTATGGTACAAAAAAGGAAACAGTGCTGCCGAAAACCCTAATGGCAGACCGATGTGGTATCTCTTTGGGATGAAGAAACAAAGTGAACGACAATGCTGGCCCACGAGCAACAACCAGATTTTGTTGTGTGCCATGGGATGGTAGATCATGTTGTGGTCAAAGTCAAGGGGTAGGAATACAGTAAAGGCATAAGATGGTAGGCTCGGTGCCTCGTCTATTCCTTCTCCTGCTTGAGATGCTTCACAGGAGAAGACCGAGTGCTTCCATTCGCAACCATTGGTGACTCAACATGAATTGTGGCACCCTCGTCGCCAGAACCATCCTCCGAAGCCGGTGCCTTGCTAGAAGCAACGCTGCTCGGTCTATCGAGAGGAGTTGGTTAGTGGCCTACACGAGGACAGAAGCAGGGTGCGTACGGGTTGCCCTTGTTAACCTGGCACTTTGCCTCATGAGGGACAAAGGGGACGCCGTTACTAGTGAAAGCATGTTAGTGACCTATCGCGATGTCTAGGTGTGAATGAAAGGAATTACTCACGGTGTGGAGTTGCCGACGCTGGTCTGGCGCTTCCAGTTGGGCTGGTTGTAGATGGTAGGCGTGATACCGACAAGAGGAGTTCCGTAGGCGCCCACATTATACTCGTTAGTTCGGAACTGGCGTCGTTCAGCCGTGACACGCTTCAGCTCCTTCTGGGCCGGAGTATCAGCATAGCGGATCTGCATGTTGAGGCGATCATCGCCGAGAGGCTGATTGTGGAATGTGTGAATGATCTCGTCACAGATGTCACGAGACTCGAATCTGTATGTATGTCAGCAAAAGAGTTTATTGGTATCAAATGACAAGAATGATATGAAAACTTACCGAGCGAAACCAACTCCGCGGCTGTTGCCCAGGCTGTCGCGCAGAATCTTGCTGGAAAGAATAGTGTATTCCATGAAGATTGCAGCCAGCTCGTTCTCAGTGATCGACTTAGGGAGGTTCGAGATATACAAGTTGGTGGAGCCCTCGTCACCCTCAGCTTTGAGACGAGAATTGAACGACTCCTGGTCGCGTGGATCGAAGTCAGTAAACTTTGGGTCGTGTACGAAGCACCGACAGCCGCAGAACTTGATGATTTTGACGGGAAGTCCATCAACCTCGCCACCCATGCTAGGGTCATTAAGGAATGAATCGCTTGAATGACGGGACGACTTGTATGCGGGACTACCGCTGGGCCCAGCACTTGGGGGAGCCATGGATCTGGAGTGCGTTACTGGCACTCGCCTCGGCACTTGCAGAAGCCAATTGGTGGTATTGGCTCTGGAATGGGGCGCCGGAGAAGTCACTTTCTCCACCGACAGACAAGGGACTGGGCATGAACTGGGGTTGGGCGACAGTTACCCTAGCAAAGCCGACTTCATAGCCCAAGCGGTAGAAACCACGAATGCAGGCCTCCGAATCGCGCTGCTCAACGAACTTTGCAAAGCCAAATCTGAGATGGAAAATTAGTTTCTGACATCGTGGATTAAGGATGTGCAAGTACTCACCCCTTGCAGGCACCAGTGGTAGTGTCAATGATCGCCTTGGATGTCTCGACACGTCCGAAGCGTGCAGCATACTTGTAAAGAGTATCGTCATCAGTAGTAGGGTGCAGACCGCGGATGTAGACGTTGCGGTTACCGGGAATAGGGTTAGTAAGGCTCTGCTCCAGGGTCTTCATGTTCTCCTGGGGAGTGAAGACAGCAGGGACTGCCTGGGGAATAGCCGGGTCACGCGTGAGCAGAGCATCCATGTCGCGGTCAGCAGCGGCAGACACAGCCGGAAAGGCCTTGGGCTGCTGCACCATGCCAGCCGAGGTGACTTGCTGCGGTGAGGGGGTTGTGTATGTTGATCGGTCAAACACGGTGACACGAGCTGCGGCATCGCGTGAAGCAGTGCTGCCAAAGAAGGGAGTGGCCGGGGTAGACTCAGTAGTCGAGTACGAGGATCGACGATTGTCCAGAGGGGGGACATCCTGCTGATGAGCAACCTGATGCTCGGCAGCAGAGGGCTGGGCAGCCTTGTAAGTGCCGAAGCGACCGGAATAGTCAATGGGAGTCTGGTTGAACAGGCGCAAGTCGTGTTCCTTCATGCCGGGCATAGCCCACTGGTTGGCAGCAGGCCAGGCATAGCCGCCGTGGAGATAGTAAGGCGGCTCAGTCATAGACATCTGACCAGGGCCAACCGGAAGACCAGCAGCTGCAGGAAAGCCGCCAGAGAAGTACATTGGCATAGCTGCGGCAGCTGCATTGGCATCAAAGATAGGAACCGGGCCACCATTGACGCTCAGACCATTGAAGGAGTTCATGACGGCTCGCATATTGGCGTCCGATCCAGAGGCGATGGGCTGGACACCGTTCTCATTGGTGGGAACTGCGGAAGCCTGACCTGAGAGGTAAGCAGCAGCGCCCGTCATGGTGTTGCCAGCCATAGTGGTAGGCGCAGGAGCATGAGCACCAGCAGCAGCGTTGACACCGTGCTTGGAACCGTAGTTGCTATCGGATGCCATGTTGTTGGGTGAATAAATCATAGTCTGTTTGTCTGTTCCAAGAAGAAAAGAAAAAATGTCAGTACAAGTAAAGAGAAATATTACTACTGGAAGAAGTGACAAAAGTGTTTCAACAATGCCAACATCTAACAGCAGAGTGTGGTGTGGTGTGTGCAGGCTGGAGAAGTGAAGTCGTCAAGGTGGGGGATCAATCTTGTATGCTGGGGCTGTATACAAAATCTGGGGAGGCAGATCCAAAAATGGAGAGAAAAAATCGGAGACGCGCATGAAGGACCGCCTATCTGGGCGAATCGAAGCGCCTGATAGGCCGAACCGAATGGGGTCCCTCGCTTTGGTAAATCCGGGGTGCGGTAGTGGGAACGGAACGGTGTAAGTCGATAGGTTGTGAACGACGATGACATGACCCAAGACCCAACAGATCAAGATGGCAGTCGACAACGATGAGGCAAGAAACTCGAGATGCTAATCGCAGAGTGACTGCAGGTCGGGATGGGAGAGAGGGAAGAGAAGAGCCGATGTGATTTGCTTACCTTGAACAGTCGCTGACTAGGACCGAGTCTGGTACGAACAGAAGCGGGATCTGAGGTTGCAGTTGATTAGTGCGAGGTTGCTTGTGTGCTTGACGATGAATAAAGAGAAGAAGCCTGCTATGTATGTAGCAGGGCTTCCGATGATGTTGTTGTTTTGCACAAGACGTGGCTAACAGAGAGAGTGGTGAAGAGTTTCCAAAGATGGGTGTGTGTGTGTGATGTTGGATGGTGAAAGGGAAGGATGGGGAACCAGAAGAAAGGAAGGGCTCCCTTAAGTAGGCTGGAAAAACAGTGGCAGAAGTGACGGCTGATTATCGAAGCAGAATCCCAACCGATTATTCTTACAAGTGAATAGATAATCGGCGCTGTGTGTGTACCGCTAGGCAGAAGAAGAATCGAAACAGAAGAGCTGGAGGGCAAACACTCGGGGGGTCCGTGTCAACGAAGACAGACGCCGCGTTCACGGCTCGGTCACGGTCTGGCGACAACAACTCGTACTCGTCCGGTTTCCCGCACCAAAGCAGGGAATTGGTCTCACCTTTCAGAATCTGGCCAATGCCACCAAGACGGGTTGTATGAAGCGAGCGGGCACAAGTAAAATAGAGTAGCTAGCGAGCAAGATGCGGTGACAAGGGATCGTGAGAATGTCGGGGCTGGGTGAGTGGATGTTATGCTTGATGAGATCGGAACGTGTGAGAAGAATCGGAACTGCACAATCAACTTGGGAGAAAAGGGCACAATCCAATTAGTCACTTACAGATTGCAGACAGACCCGAGGAAGCGTGTAAACAACGCCTCTGCAGTGTTCCAATGAGTGGGAGGAAGGCACGAATCTGTTATCAGCTGGCCTCGGTATGGTGTTGTTGACCAAAGTAGAAAGAACCTCCTATCTGTGGCTTATCGCAGTGCTACCTTCTTAGACAGCAGAAGCTCTTGACACAAATCTGCATGTACACATGTATGTGTTAGCAACTGCAGGCCAGGATAGCAGGCAAATTGATGCAATGACGTACTGTACCTAGCAGGTTGCCGACATGTGAAAATCGGTTGTGGTATGTTGGCAGCAGTGCTTGCCTTGCCCTAAAGATTAGAATTAGGGGCTTCCAGCTTCTGTCGCTTCAAGACGCTGCAGTCGTAATTGGAAGTCGTCAACACAGAATTCAAGTCGAGATTTTCCTCTTTCGTCTTTCCTCCCGCTTTGCTGTCCAACAAGAGATCGGATTGCGTCCTCCTTATTCCCTTTCGGACGGCAATTACGCAAAGGCTCGTAGGTGGCCCAAAATTCCCAACCGCAGTTGCTCTTGATCACTAATTGGTTTCGACCAAGGCCTTTGCACAAGTGTGGCCTCCTTCGATACACCGTCAATCCTGGATCAAAGCAGACGGGATCTTTTGTCGTTCTGCAAAGCACTCCCAACACTATTCGTTCCTGTCGATCTTGGTTTCTGTTGTTCTTTCCTCCTTTGCGCCTCGGAATGGCCAGCCCTCGACGATTTCCACAATCCACGGTCCGTATCGGGTATATCACCGTGACTTCTTGCTTCCAAGTACTCAAAGCCTGGAGGTGCAGAAGCTCAGCGGAATCCAACGGCTAGCCAGATCTCCACATAGGCGCTCGACGCCGAGGTTTGGGGATTGACGATGGACAATGTTGGCCACGGAATACGGATATGGAAGGGCGATCTTTCACAACCAGTAGCTCCAGCACCAGGGGGAAGCTGACTGTAGTTGGTATCGGGTCACTCCAACACAGTATGGTATACGATGGTATGCCTTCCGTCTCGATAGCCAGATCGCTTAGCCACCACGTATTGCTGAATAGACCGCTTGCACTTTGCCGTTCCAGGTATCTTCTGAGAAGACCTGACTGCTACCTTTGGAACCGGGATAAGAATATGAATAAGGAATGCAAAGATGTTCAATGAGGGGAGCCAAGATACTCGTCGATATACTGGCGGACTAAGGCAGTGAATGCTGCTGGATGCTCAAGGCAGATCCCTAAGGGGCTCTCTGTGGTATTATACCACGGCTGCAGGCTGGACAGGGCACATGTAAGAACTGGTGGACCACATTGGGTAAGCTAAGTCGGGTCGAGAACGACCGATCAGAACGGAAAATATACTGTTTGTAGTGACATATCCTTGCAGATGTATGTGCACTACCATTCCAACAAGCGCCAGAAGGTCACGGCCTGCAGCCCTGCCGAATCGGTGGACGCATGCCGGGGTGGAGGTTCAGAGCTAGAGAAGTGGTATCGTTTCCCCTCCTCCCCCTGGAGTCTTGGTATGACAGTATGGCTGATGGATGCTGCAACAAAGGTGGTTTAGCAAGGCAAATGAGGCGACGTCTTGCTCGAGTGGGGGTGGTCGAGGGAAGATCGATACAAAGTATGTAACTAGGACGTAACCCAAAAACCCCTGTCCAGGCTGACCAATTTTGCCCGTGGCTGCACCTCGAACCTGATCTCTGTTTACAGGCACGGCTTGGCAGTAGCCGGTTGATAGAGAATCGTAATTAATCCATCATAGTGTGAAGCTACATACTTACATGCAGTTAGTCTGTGTATATCGGACGCAGATGTGGCCTGATACAATGAGCTTTCCAATATGAGATGTGACAGCAAGGGGCAAAGGCAAACGCGCAGGTCTGTTGTACTGTACACATTTGGAATGGAGTACCATGCCCTTGACATGTACATAAGCAAGCACCCGGCATATAGGCGATGTATGCACGGGGAAGAAAGAAGGAACACTCTGTCGGATTAAACATTGAGATGGATACCGAGACAGTCTCTTGGGTCAAGCTGCACAAGTTAAGAAATCATCTCCAACATTACGCGCTGTCTGTGCTGAATGACTCCGGCAGAGTCGGATGATACCAGAAAGGCCCCTCTCAATTGCGGTCGTTCCAGCGGCATCGTCTCGTGTGCTCACTAGTGTCTCAGGACGATTCCTTAATGAGAGGCGACGGCAGTGAGTCCCGATAGGTCCCTGCTTCGGCATACTACTGTTGCC
The DNA here is from genome assembly GCA_038364195.1 of Apiospora sp. TS-2023a. NCBI lineage: Eukaryota > Fungi > Ascomycota > Sordariomycetes > Amphisphaeriales > Apiosporaceae > Apiospora > Apiospora sp. TS-2023a. The sequence goes on from JAQQWQ010000008.1 coordinate 853,834, forward strand.
ATGGCAAGACCAGGGGCCAGCCGCAGGTTTGGCCCAGCTGAAGATGGCCTGGCCTGGCCTGATCTGATAGGGACCAAGTAGATTGGATGGTCCTGGTCCCATGTCTCCTACACTTGTTGCTTCTTCACTAGCACCAGAGAACATTCCACACTGTAATGGGAGCGCACACAGGTGATGACATGACGGATGACCGTGGAAAGATCCTGGAGAACGATCATGATCAGCATGGATTCCTGGCTGAAGATCAGAACTTCTCGAGCGGGCACAGACAAGGTTCTTTGCCAACGGTTCTAGATTCCCGAATGCCAATCGAGTTTGAGAAATCAAGCTTAAACTTGGGGGAGGGTCCAAGACTAGACTAAAAGCAAGGAGCCTCTTGTCTCAAAGTCCCGGCCCGGGGCGAATCCGGGCGGCTGGGCAAGATATATAACAAGTCTCCGAGAGCCGTTCATTGGTGCCATAAGCCTTGGCAAGCCTTCCGTTCCACGAGTTTAGGCCTTCCGAAAGGCGCTTGAAGATGGGGTATCGAACGGAGAATACAACATGAAAGAAGAGGGTGCAGGACAATCGCAAACGACAGACGCCATGGGTGCCGTCACCCGTCCAATCTCGCCAATGGTGATGTCAAATCCTCCGACCTGAAGCGTCTTGGCATAATCAGCCACAACGGGCTGGCCCGTGCTGGCCGGGTTCCAGAAGATTTGAAGATGGGCAAATTGTGTGACATTACCAACCAACGCTGGACTTGCCAAGTACACTGCTCGAAATGATGGAAGGTTCTCATTGCTGATCGCTATCTTCATTGGTGAAATGGGAACCGTTTGCCGATCCCAAAGGGACAATGAAGCGGTGTCTAGACCTCACCAACATGACCATTTGGAATAGCTTATTTCGTTCCATGTCGGCTCCCGCCTTACATATGTACTCACACACTATCACTTCCAACCTTCTTGCCTCGTTCCCACGATGTTACGTCAAAGTGACAACTCAAATTTGAGGGATGTTCTAGTCACCTAGAGCTGTACGTGAATGCTTGCTAAAGACTCGAGTCTCTTTCGATGTGTAGCCTTTGAGCCTAGCAATCGTTCAATCTGGTCACAACCTTTTACGGCGGAAGAGTTAGAATCAGAATACACCGCGCATGTTCACCGTTCCGTTGGGCTACGTGCGACCGACAGCTCAAGGTAGGCAAGAAGATGTGTTTGCTTTCTGTGTCGCAAATGTTCATCATGCATTAGTGTAATTAACTCCTCCGAGATAACCGATTGGTGGCAATCGTGCCTCCGTTGCATACATACATGTACCTACATACACTTCAGGCTTTTATATGTCCTTCTCAGCAGCAGCACTTAACCTAGGTTAACCGGCACGTTCCCACGTTGCTTGCTTGCTTACATTGCCTAGGATTGGAACTTTTACGAGTTGAATCCTCGCCCCCCTCTCCGCTTTTTTGTCAGCCGCAGACATGTCAGCGAAATGACATTGTCTGGGCAAGTATCTACTAGGCCATGCGATCCCATTCCTATCTCCATCCAAGGGACCCGAACAACCAGTGATCTGCCTCATTTAATGGAGGCTTTGGTTAGCTCCTTCCTCCCCCTTCTACCCTTTAAAGATATGCTAGGTAATAATAAGATGCAGCTGCCGCTGTCACCGTGTTGCTCAGCGGGAGACCCCATAGCCCTCAAGGCGGTCCTTGAGAGACACCTTTCCTATCAAGGCAAGACTCGCCTACCCAATGACGTTGTTCATGGGGTGAGACAGGGGTCAGAACAACGCGAAGGAAGCTGAAAAGGGTCCTGTAATCTTTAGCGACTTCTCGGCGACTAGGTTTACTATTACTATGCATTGTTTATTTTTAAGCATGGCGTTTTGGCAGGTAAATATGTATGTAGTATATAGACAGAGAAAATGTCTTGCGGTGACGTGTCGTGCATGCTGCTCTTTGCACACACGTTGAACTTGCTTGTTTTGGTCTGATGGGAGGCTCATTTTGCTGCTACCGTCCATACACTCCTTTGATACCCCAAAATGCGAACTTCAGGAGTTGTCGCGGCCTCTGCGCTCGCCTTGAATAATGCGGCCAATGCCGCCGACCTGACCGACTATGTCTTACCTGACGTGAGTTTCCCAATGTATTAATACAATACATTAACTTTCAGTTGATTGGGCAAAGTTAAATTTGCGCGCGAACGAATACCTTCGTCTGATCTTCTCATAGGCCGGAACCATCAACGGCGGCAACACGTTTCCAGGAGTGAGCTTGCCGTTTGGGATCGTCAAGCTTGGCCCCGATCTCTACACTGGGTCCGACAGCTACTCGGGGTACCAGGCGACGGGCAACTTCACAGGCTTCAGCCTCCTCCACGAAAGCGGGACGGGCGGCGCACCCAAGTATGGCGTCGTGTCGCAGATGCCGGTGCTGGGCGACATCGAGAACCCCCTAGAGGACCACAATGATACCCGCTCAGCCAAGGACGAGGCAAGAGTCGGCCACTACAAAGCATATCTTGGAAGCGGCACAACTTTGGAGATGAGCGCAACGCAGCGTGTAGGCCTGTATAGCTACACGTTTCCTCGGGACAGCACATCCTTGAATGTTATTGTGGACGTGTCCCATGTGCTGCCATCCTTCCGGGGACAGGGGCTTGGCCAGAGCTACCTAGGAGGAAATATTACTGTTTCTGAAGACCCCCAGAGCGGCTCGCTTCGCTATGCGGGCTTTGGCTCGTATGATAATGTGAGTAGCCCCTTGGGCCTTCCGAGCGAGGCCGCAGCTTTGATTCAGGTCATGCTGAACTGCCCCTGTTACAGGGCTGGAACCGCGCGCCAAAATGGACTGTTTACTTCTGTGGGCATTTCGACAAAGCGGCAACCTACAAAACATTTGTTGGGACCAAGCCATTAGCAACCGACCTTGCGTCATACGATGACACACCCAGCGTCGAGTCTACAGCTCGGCTCGGGGCTGTCTTCTCCTTCAGTTCTCCTCAGGTCACCTCCAGGGTTGGAGTCTCTTTCATCTCCGCAGACCAGGCCTGCAAGAATGTGGACGAGGAGATACCCCCTGACACATCTTTGGAAACCGTAGAGGATAACGTGAAAAAGGCATGGAATGACCGAATACTGTCCAAAATCACCACCACTGACACAGAAAATACGAACCTCCAACTCCTGTATACATCGTTATACCATATGAACATCATACCCACCAACAAAACCGGGGAGAACCCTATGTGGTCTTCTAACGAGCCATACTACGATGACACCTTCACTCTTTGGGACTTGGTAAGTGGTATCTTGATATTCAAATATCCTAAGTAGTCTACTAACTGTACATAGTTCCGCTGCACCACCTCACTCTTCCACATAATTGAGCCGGTTGCCTATGAAGAGTTCATCCGCTCTCTTGTCGACATCTGGCGCCACGACGGCTTCATGCCCGACGGGCGCTCCTCCTTCTCCAACGGCGTCACTCAAGGCGGCTCGAACGCCGATAACGTCCTGGCCGACGCGTATGTGAAAGGCGTGCGCGGGGCCATCAGTTGGGAAGATGCCTTCCAGGCCATGGTCACAGACGCCGAGACGGTGCCGCCCAACAACAACGACCCGAGGGACCGGACCGCCTCGACTAAAGAAGGCCGCGGTGCGCTACCCGACTGGCTTGAGCATGGCTACATCACCACCAAGTACAAGCGCTCCGTCAGCCAGGCCGTCGAGTACTCCACCAACGACTTTGGCCTGTACCAGGTCGCGTCCGGGCTCGTAAAGGTGGACGACGCAAGCAAATACCTGAACCGATCGCGTAACTGGCGGAACCAATGGAACCCTGACATGAAGTTTCAGGACTTTTCCGGGTTCCTGGGCCCCCGCAACACGGACGGCACCTTCAAGGACCAGGATCCTCTCTCGTGCGGCGGATGCTACTGGGGCGACAACTACTACCAGGGGCTGCCGATTGAGTACTCCTTCAACGCGCACCACGACATCGAACACCTGGTTGAGCTCTGTGGTGGCGCCGACTCGTTCGTCGCGAGGCTCGAGGCCATGTTCACCCCGGGCCTGAACCCAAGCGGCGACCCCAAGTTCAACAAGACGCTCTTTAACCCCGGCAATGAGCCAAGCTTCACCACGCCCTTCTTATTTAACTACGTGGGCCGCCAGGATCTGACGGTCAAGTATAGTCGCTTCAACGCCAAGAGTTACTACAATCCCACGCCAGGTGGCTTGCCGGGCAACTCGGATGCTGGTGCGATGGAGTCCTGGGTGCTCTGGGTCATGCTGGGTCTTTACCCCATGACCGGTCAGACAACCTTCTTGGTTGGATCGCCGTGGTTTAGCGACTTGACGATCCACCTGGGCGGCGGCAAGGAGCTTCACATTACCACGTCCGGGGGTAGCGAGGATGTGTACTACGTGCAGAGTCTGAAAGTCAACGGGGAGACTTGGGACAAGGCATGGGTAACATGGGACGATATCCTTGCTAATGGAGGGACAATGGAATATGTTCTTGGATCGGAGCCGGTGAATTGGGCAACTGGCCCGACACCCCCTAGTCCTGCAACTTAACAGGATGATAGTGGCGGTGGTGATTCGGGTATGCAATATGTTATTATATCAAAACAGCAGCAGCAGCAGCGTATCATTATAGACAGCCTTGGGCAGCTTAATTACCCCTCTGCTTTGTCGGATGGCTCTTGACCTGGCAAGTCTGGTTGGGTCAACTCAAGGCACTTGAAATATTCTTTCCAGATTACATCAAGTACATGTGTGTACTTACCTAGGTAGGCACGCATCATTAACAAACGGCTAGGCTGCTTGGTCTCAGCCCCGACTTAGGTCATCAATTCACATCAATAAACTTCACCTGCCTTGCAAATAATAACATCGTTGTGTTCTTCTGAACCTGCCATTGATATTTGATGGAACTACAGTAACTTCAATAATTCAACGTGACTCTGGTAATAGCAAGGAGATCATTACCGAAACACCCCGACCCAATCCGAACAGCCCCCTTAATCCAAAAAGATCCCCAACGGGATCCCAAACCCAACCGCATAATTCGGCATATCCACCACCTCCGTCAACTTCAAGTTGCCCGCCACACTAGCCAACATATACGCCTCGACCCGCTCCATCCCCTTCTCCGCCACGAGCCAAGCCAGCACGCCCCGGACCGCCTTCCGCGTCGCCTTGCGCAGATCCGCATCCACTCCCAGCGCCATGAACTCGCGGCCCTCGTCCCCCGTCGCCACCCCGACGTTAAGCTCCGGCCGGGTATCACGGGGCGCCGTCACGATCGCGGGTCCGTGGGCGCACCAGCTCTTTGCCTTCTCCCCCTTCTCGACTGTCACGCGCAGCCGACACCGCATGGGCGTCTCCACCGCCGTCCCACACACCTCGCCGTCGCCCTGCGCCGCGTGCCCGTCCCCGGCGCTGAGCAGGGCGCCGGGGACCTGGACCGGCAAATAGAGGGAACTGCCGCAGGTGATGTGGCGCGTGTCGATGTTGCCGCCCGTATGCGACATGGGCGGCACCATGGGGTGGTCGCCCCCCTCGGCTGGCGCGATGCCGATGGTGCCCAGAAACGGAGAGAAGGGAACGCGGATTTTGCCCTGGAGGTGCTCGCTGGTTGTTGGAAACTCGATGTAGCGCCTCTCGGCGGCTCCGCGGAGGTCCCACATCCGGAGCGCCGGCGGTTGGTCGGCGAACTCGTCGGCCAGGATCCCGAAGCCGGGAAAGGTGGCAGTCCACCCGTAGTCGGCTGTCTTCAGCTCAAGAAAGTCGACGCGCAGCACGTCGCCCGGGCCTGCGCCTTCTACGAAGACCGGGCCATGGCCCGGATCTGTTTGAGTGAATTCAAAGCCCGCCAGGGCCTCTTCAACATTATCCGGACGGATCTGGTTATACTAAGTAAGCTGGAGTATCAAGATTAAACATTCATTATTTTAGTACCTGGTTATTGCCCCCATCATGCATATTGAATGAAATCTCGGCCCCGGAAGGCACAGTGAGCACCGGTGGGAGATCTCGAGACCACTTGAAGTGTTTAGTACCAGGGTGGATATGGAACGAATGTGCCATTTTTGTTCATGTAAATCCAGCACCATGTGGGATGGTGATGGAATTTTGATTGCCGTTGAGATGGGCCGACAGATCGTATCCCAGCAGAATACCAAGCACCCAACGTGCCAACTCGTCGGAAACAAAGAAGACCGAAGTAGAACATGCTACTCCGCACACTCTCCGAATAGGAAACCCCGCTTCAATGCATTGCGGTATAGCAAACATCCGGATTGCCGCTGTAAGTGATTGCATGTGTGAAATGACTCAGGATTTGGACTTAATACAACCTGATAGCATAGACGCACAACTGGCAGGAGTTGGAGGTTTCAGATCACAAAAGCTTCAAGCATAGGTAGGGTGTCTAAACGTAAAATCAATTCTTCATAACTACAGAGCAAACCAAATGGACGACAGCTAGTATAGGATCCACGCTCTGTGCCTTTGTATAGCTTTTCCGGTATCCACGGTTGCATCATTCCTTGTCCCCCAAGGCGTCGCATTTCCACCCGGGCGCCTTAGGTCCAACCCGTAAATGCGAGATTCTGTCTCATAATCGTCGTGAAATGTGGTATGAGACCAGTGTATATCAACTTGTCGATAAGTTGCTTACAGCTTGTCGTAGTACTATATAAAATCATTAGTGAGTGTTCCAGGATGAAGGGATAGCTTGGGATTAAACTTACGTTGCTGACATCAGGCACATCGAGCTTGATACCCTTGCGCTTACGGATGCCCTGGACGATGGCACCAACCTTGGAGGTGGGGTCAAGGGCAGAACCACCGGGAAGGACTTGCCAATGGTCGAAGACCATCTGGGGGAAGGCCTGACCACCAGTTCCCTGGCGGAGATCGGCGTTGAAACCGAAAGACTCCATGACGGGCAGGTAAGCCTTGATGGTGAAGAGAGGAGTACCGGGACGCTGCTCCTCAGCGAAGACGTGACCTCTGCGGCGGGTAAGGACACCGTAGACACCACCCATAGCCTGCTCGGGCACTTGAATCTCGACCAGGAAGACGGGCTCCTGCAGAGCGGGCTCGGAAAGCAGAGTAGCAGCGTACATGACGCGACGGGTAGTGGGCATGATCTGACCAGTACCACGGTGAATGGAATCAGCGTGGAGAGTAACATCCATGATGTTCCAGCGGACACCACGCATGGGCTCCTCAGCAACGGGACCCTCACGACTGGCCCACTGGAAACCGGAGACAACAGAGTCCTTGATCTCGTTCAGGTACTGAACAGCCTTGGTCTGGTCGACCAACAGGTTAGGACCCTGTGTGTCGGGACCGAAGCACCAAATCTTGCGGGCATCGGTGACATCCCAACCGAAGTCGTCAGCCAGAGTGCGGGCACGGATCTTGAAATCCTCACGGGGGAGATCTTGCCAGCCTCAATGGCCAGAGCAAGCTCCTCCTCGATAGGTTCAGCCGTCATGTAGATACGGTTGTGCTTGTTGGGGGACTTCGACAGAGCGGTCATGCTGGACTTGGCAGCAATAGACTCGCGGTAACCGACAACGGGGTCCGAGATGATCAGAGGAACACCAGCGTGGTCGTTCTCGAGATCGTTCAAGCAAATCTCGAGATGAAGCTCACCGGCACCGGCGACGACGTGCTCACCGGACTCGTTGGACATGGTCAGGACACAAGGGTCAGACTTGGACAGACGCTTAAGACCCTCAACAAGCTTGGGGAGATCCTGGGCGTTCTTGACCTGGACGGAACGCTGGACGACGGGCGAGACAGAGAACTTCATGACCTTCATGTTGTGGGCAGACTCGTTGGTGGTGAGGGTACCAGACTTGAGCAGGAACTGATCGATACCGACCAGACCGACAATGTTACCAGCGGGCATGTCGTCAATGGGGTCGACCTTGCCGCCCATCATCAGAACAGTACGCTGGATGGCCTTGACGAAAAGATCCTCCTTCTTGCCAGGAACGTAGTTGGGTCCCTGGATGCGGACCTTAAGACCGGATCGGACGGTACCGGCGAAGACACGACCGAAGGCGTAGAAACGACCCTTATCGGAGGTCGGCACCATCTTGGAGACGTACAGCATGAGGGGACCCTTGGGGTCGCAGTCACGGATGGCAATGGCGTTCTCATCATCCTGAGGACCCTCGTACAGAGTCTCGACACGGTACTTCTGGGCCGTGACGGGCGAAGGAAGGTGAAGAATCATCATCTCCATCAGGGAGTCAGCGGCGGGCAGGAAAGTACGCATGACAGCCTTGAGCAGCTGCTTGCCCTCCTTGTCCTTGTCGGCAGTCTCGAGCTTCAGGTCGAGCTTGCTGAGAAGAGTAGCAACCTCGTCCTTCTTGAAGTTCATGACCGCAGAGAAGATCTTGAAGATAGGGTCCAGAATGAACTGGTTGAAGGCACGCTCCAACTCCTTACCCTCGTGGGTGCTCTTGGTGGTCCACTTCTTGGTGTGGGGGTTGAAGTAGTTGTCGCCCCAGAGACGCTCCATCATCTTGTTGCGGTCGACACCGAACTTCTTGGCGTAACGGGTAGCGAACTGGCGGACGGTGAAAGCCCAACCGTGCAGACCGGAACCGAAAGCGACGGTACCCTTGTAAGGGTAGACCTGGAGGTCACCGAGAGACTTGTCGAGGTAAGTCGAGATGACGACGTTGACGGACTCGATGGTACGCGAGAAGGACTGGTACAAATCCTCCTTAGAGACCTGGAGCTCGAGAAGAGCACGATCGACCTTGTTGATGATGACAACAGGCTTGATGCGCTCAGCCAGAGCCTGACGCAGGACAGTCTCGGTCTGGACACAGACACCCTCAACGGTATCGACGACAACGAGAGCACCATCAGTGACTCGGAGAGCGGCAGTGACTTCGGAAGAGAAATCAACGTGACCAGGCGAATCGATCAGGTTGATCAAGAAGCCGTTGCCGTCGGTCTTCTGGTCGACAATGTCCTTGATGTCATCCTCCTGGGGAAGCTCGCCGTACAGAGAAATGGCGGTAGACTTGATGGTGATACCACGGTCCTGCTCATCTTGACGGGTGTCGGTGGCACGGGCATCTCCAGCCTTAGCGGAGGAGATAATACCGCACTTGGCCAGCAGAGAGTCGGTCAGGGTAGATTTGCCGTGATCGACGTGAGCAATGACGGACATGTTACGGACATTGGTACTATTTAACAGTTAGCGACAATTCCCAGGATCGCCATCTGGGTTCCCAAATCCTTCTCTTCTTGATTTCGGGCGTTAAATACTTACGGCTTGTCCATGAGCTTGCGCACCTCATCAACCGCTAGCGCGTTCATTTTGATTAGCATGAGTTCTATGTGTTGATAAAGTCCTGGTGTTGAAGATGTCGAGCCATCAGGGCGGGGAGGATGGACATCAGACAATCATCTCCGGCGACGAATCGCCTTGGAAATGATGACCGACTTCTCGGAAGGCAATTACGATTGCAAATCGAACTTACTGAAGCTGTAAGGAAACAAATGTTAGCATGGTCTCGGATAGATTGATGGTGGTGATGATTTGGTGTGATGATACCGGGTCCCCTCGGGGCGCCGCGGAAGGACATTACGCGATCATCACAAGGCAAATAATTGCCGTAATAGCAATGACCAAAGCCTTTAAAAGATGAGGATGAATATGTATCTTGACTTACTTGACCATCTTGGCGGTGTTTTACGGGCGAGACCCGAAGAAAACCTGAGATGTGTTGTGGTGTTGAAAGGACCCGGTGATGCGGGGTTGTGCGAGGCGAGAAAAAGACCTCTTCTGTGCAAAAGTCGATCAAGAGACGATCGACAAGACAGAGTGAACACAGGAAATCCGAAGAAGAAGTTGATGTTTATAAGTCGCACGCAGCACCAACAAAAGGCTCCCTGCAGTGGTTATGTGAAGAGGAGGAGGGGGGGTCGGGAGGTAGGTAGGAAATCTGTCGCAGTCGAATAAACTGGTCAAAGTGCGGGGCTGCAGGAGAAAAAAAAACTGAGGGGAGCAGCTGGCCCCACCTTACGGGCGTGCGAAAGTTGGTGGTGCTCTGTTAATGGGACAACTTTTGCTCCCAAGCCCTAATTTACTAATTGCCACTGAGTGCTATGGATTATTCTACTGCTTATCTCACTCTCGTCCACTGGAATAAACGGTCTCCCATTGAATGCATTGGAAAAAGACACTGGAGTCACCCGGTTATTCCGTTGATCCCAGCTGTCTTGCTTGTCATATTGAATAGCTGACATACGCCACTAGAGTCATTATGCTGAAAAACGAACTTATTCTATGGATGACTGGCTGCCCGGCCTAGGTGTACATACATAATATCTGTGGGATAACTGAAACTGGGCGGGGAGGACTCATCACCTCTTATCGCGCAGTGGAATTTCTAAGCAAATGCTGATTTGGTGCGCCGTAATAATTCGCAGGGGACTTGGGGACTGCGTACACTGCCACGGCCAGCTGGGGCCTGGACTGGTGTCTCAAGTCTGATATTGACGGCAGATTTACCCACTCGTCTCATGAGAACATGTGGGATGATGCCACTCGACTTACTGGGTGAATTTTAACCGACTGCCCACTGCCCAAAGCAGCAGCCAGTCTGGCTCATCCGGTGTGACTCTCTTCTTAAGTCCGAGAGGCTAAGAGGAGGAGCTTCGCAGCTAAGCATGGATGACAGCTTGAATAAGTCCTCTACTAGCTCACTAGAGGTAATACCGCAGACCAGTGAGACCACAGGCCCAAAGTCAAAGAGTCCAAGAATCGGGCATGAAGTGGAATACCATCACATACGAACTCTAACTGGAGTGTTGCTTTCTTTTCGCCTACCCTGCAGGAAACCTCTAACAAGATGCCCCGCCACCCGCTTCACTGCTCAAAGTCTCTCACCCATACATCACCATCACGACAATGACTATTCTTCACCTTTAAAATATCCTCAGGTCTCTAAGTAGCAGCTTGAAAATACATTTTCTCAGGCATCTGTTGCTTCTTTTCTAGTCCTCGTAGAGCTGAAAACAGAAAGGAGGAACGACCGGTGCTTTCCGTTTCAGGCGTTATCTTGGACGAGGCTGTTCCTCAAGCATTTCGTATACCACTCCACATAGCTAACAACCTTCCTGGTAAATCATTCGTTTTCGGATCGTAAATTTACCATACCTATGATGGTCACCGGATACAGCAAACAGGTGGTACATGCAGTATCAGCTCAAGGTGAATCGTCCCAGTGTTGCCCAGCTACCACTGATTACCCCTCTCTTTACCCGAGCATTTCCTTTTGCTCTCGCTGAAGTGGGGGATAATATGCAATATGCACCCTCATATGTGGGTTGGAGGGGTAGTTCCGATAAGCTTATCTTATCGATAGTCACTATACCAATGATATACCGAATACCTCTATCCGTACTGCAGACTGGCTTGGCTCACAGTGCCCAAGTGAATAGAAGGCATTGGGAAGACCAATGAAGTCGTCCATTTTCAGGTGCTTAAGAAAGTCATCAGTGTAGAAATTGAACAGTGAACATGTTACATTGGCTTGTTTCCTAAGACAAAAACCGAGAGACATTGCTCAGGCTGTCAGCCATCACCACCCCTTGCAAATCAGGATTCGCCTCAGCCAAAGATACAACTCTTGTAAGGAGTTTTGCCTTTGATTCAAACCTCATAAAGAAGTCGATTCTTAAGAGGATCGATTTCTGTGAATCTCAATATGTCTCAGCTGGAGCAAAGGACATACCTCGACCTGGTGAAAACATGCGACAATTATCCCCACATCGACATCTCTCAGCTGCCCTACTCGCACGATGACCAAACCGCGCTCTACCAGCTGCTCCTCCCTGGCGACCCTCGGCCCCATGGGTTCATGCTTCCTTCCATCGTCCAGAAGATGCCATGGACGTCGAACTTCACCATCACACACGACCCCTCCGGCCCGCGCAGTGTCCGCGTCCTTGACTCCTCCAACGGAGCAGATACCGCCAGCGCTATCAATGCTGCGCTGAAGGAGGTGATCCAGGCAGCTTCGGATTCCAAGGTCTTCGGAAATCTGATCCGATCCAATCCTGAGGATTACAAGGTCCTGGGGGCTGATTACGATGGAAAGCGTGTGCAGCTGCTGAGAGCGGCGGCGGGATTGTTCGGGATATGTTGCCGTGGAGCCCATATGACCGTATACACCCGAACCCCTGCCGGCGAAATCAAGATCTGGGTACCACGGCGCAGTCGACATCTTAAGACGTGGCCAGGGAAGCTGGACACAACCGTAGCTGGTGGCATCAGAGCGGAGGAATCGCCCTTCGAGTGCATCCTCCACGAGGCCGACGAGGAAGCTTCGCTACCCGAGGAACTTGTACGCAAACATGCGAAGTCTGTAGGCGCGGTCACATATGTCGCTGAGAGCGCAGCAGGCTCCGGCGGGGAGTTGGGTCTGGTGGTACCTGACGTGCTGTACCTCTATGACCTCGAAGTCGGGCCGGACATCGCCCCAAAACCCCAAGACGACGAAGTGGAGGAGTTTTATTTGATGTCGGTGGCCGAAGTCAAGGAGGCGCTTCTGCGAGACGAATTCAAGACGAACTGCGCTTCAGCTATGATTGACTTCTTTGTTCGACATGGCATACTAACGGATGATAATGAACCCGACTTTCTGGAGATTGTCACTCGGCTACATCGTAGTTTGCCAGTTCCGACCCGGCCTCTATGAGATTAGGTATAGTCCGACCAGTATTTAGTGACTCACTTTGATAATAGAAACCATTGCCAGTTTCCCGTTACGTGGCTTTGGCTCCCAGTGTTTGCACGGGCATAGGTACGCCCTTGATATTCACTGTTTGGTGTCCATAAGGAAACTGTTAAGAAGAGCAATAAAAGAGGGAGTCACCCCTTACCCGGTGATGATTAGACCCGTAGCTTTCTGGTCAACACCGGGTAAGGGTAAGGGGGATTTGCAGGAGGTCGCACTGCGGTTAAGGGCTGAGCGCCGAAGGGGACGACGATGCCACATGCCGGAGCTGAGTTATGACTGATTGTCACATCCAAGACTCAAACCCCCGAAGCCCCGGCTGGACTTCATGCAAGCCTCATATCCCAGGGTTCATGCGTGCTTGTATGAGTTGCCATATGGTGCTGGTGAATGGCCTATATGCTACTGCAGCCTTTAGTAAGAGAGATATAATTTTAGATGAGAACGGTCTTGGCAACTGAAAACCATTCAGACCCTAGGTTGATGAGTGATTGACATCCAACTATGGGTTTCTACTATGGTCTTGGCATGTGCATGTGATCTACGGTCTGACATTGAAGAATATACCGGCCTCTACCTGCCAAGCTGGCACGGACATTGCAATTTTCAACTGCCAATATCAAAATCGACTGGTTTATATTTTGTAATAGCTGCGGCTAATGATTACAGTTCTTGTTTCTATTAATGAATCTCTCGCAGAATATTCTTGGCATTCAGTAAGCACGGTATCACCTGTAAGCTTGTTTGGTCCCTGGACGATTTATCCTCCCTCTCACTAGAATCGTAGATACCGCCGCGCGCACGGGAGCTAGTGTCGTCGCTGTAATCGACTTCCCGCGAAATAAGTTCCAAAAGCTGAGAACGATGCATAATTCCGAAATAGCGAAGCCCCCAACCCGACGCCCTTGGCTGCTTAAAGTAGGTCTCGTAGCGTTGACCGGTGAAGCCGCCAATGGAGGCCGCCACTCAAGGGCCGAGTCCATTGCAATGCGACGAGATCCAGCCTCTGAAGTTCTTGTTACCTATTCTCTGTGAATACATCGCCTGATACCTACCTAGTGTTTTAGCTACATTTACTTATGGGTGGCTTTGAACTGGATTTCCTCAAGGCCCAAGCCGCCGGAACAATAGATTTGATCGCCGGTAGACTCTTCATGATACCCCAGGGCCGCAAGCTCCCAAGCCTATTGGACCTTATCCGAAGGTAAACACATTTACCCCATAACCTGGAGCTTTGGGCAAAGAATTCACACCTCAGCTGAAGGCGAAAGCTCCATCGAAATTAGGCCGAGTGCTGCGGTTAGCTTCCCAGTCCGGGCTACAGCTAGTACGGGTCTTTTAGCCGCTCTTTCTTCCCTCAGGAGAGCTGAAAGACTCGGGACATCGTCTGAACTAAGTAAGCCGACAACGCTGCCAACGCAGCTTAAAATAAGGGTATCATCTATTCCCGATACTCTGTGGCTTTAGCGCCATTGTTTGAACTCGAGTCCGGCCTCGAGCGGTCTAGATGTTATTCGCCTTTGTGTGTTTGAGGAGCATTTACGGTTTGATTAATGGGTCCGCCTTTGACGTGGCCTGGCTTCATTGTCATGAAGCTGAAGATATAAGTCGAGCTCAGTATCATGGGTGTCTCGAATTTGCATGTCCAGCATCAGCAAGTTCTAATACTTCATAATCCCAGAGAGAACCCGGAGTCTCCTCGTTACGCCATACCAAACCAGCCATCCATCACAATGTCAGCACTCGCCCATAACATCAAGACTTGTGCTGGATGCCAAAGCAGAGCTAAGGCACAGTGGTTCGAGAAGACCATCGGCATATTATACTACTTCATTCTCAAGATGTTCTAGAGCACTCTTCAAAACCAAATCCAATTTCATTACTAAACCCATTTTAAGTTGTCCCTTACCAGGGAAGTCCACTGTGGACTACAATTTCATTGTAAGTCACTAAAGAGAAGCCATTGCTACATTGCCCGCCCATACTGACTTATATAGGTATATCATCCAAAGAACAGTCGCCGGAACGATGGTCTTTCCTCATAGACCCTGACGATACTTCTGTGTATATATTGTCTCCATGGCATTATGTCGGTTCTGTTTCTTGGCGTAGCGAATAGCGTCCCCTGATTCATTCATACAATTTGGAACCGTCTGGAGGTTTCCCGGACGAAACCGAACACACACCGCAGCATTCCCATGCGATGCCAACCATAGCCTTCTGGATGTGAGGCATGGGTGGAGAGGAGGATGGGGTTGGCGTGCTTTTACTCCCTGTGCTGAGCAACTACGGGAAGCAGGATAAGTGGCGGTCGAATATGGTTTCTTTTGTCTCCAAAAATTAGCCCAAAAGGGATCTCGTCCCCCTCGAGAGTAAAGGGGTTGCTGGCGAAAATGTGCTGGCCTTGATCTTGTTCGCGTCTCATCCGGTGTCGTTCATAGATTCCAATCATCTACGACATATTCAAGCAAAATGGCTTACACGAGCAGAGTGTTACATACTGCGTAGATATTCCGAATTTCTTAAATTTTTACTTTTATTGATTTGGGTGAATTAACAGACACGCCATCTATCTCCACCGCCACTCCCGCCTACCAGCGCTTCTTTGCAAGCATCTTGATGCATCATAATGAAAAGCCGTCAACTCCCGTGGCTCACATAATCTACAGGAGCCACGGTTATCCAGCAAACGGTAGTATGTCCCCTGTCTAATGCATTCTTGCATTTCCTAGTGAGCGGAGTCCGAAGAGCATAGACGTCAACTGCTCTGGATGTCCACATCCATTGTGGCCCTTCTCCCCTATCTTCCCACCACCACCATATCCCACTTAACTGTGGGCCATTGGATGATGACCAGCAAGGCTATCAAGGGGCAAGCCCAATTGGCGTTGAAAGCAGCCAGACTTGGCACTTTTGTATGGGACTCTAGCCCTCAAAGCGGAAACGGGATGCTTCAAGATCACCCAAACCATCACGGGGAGCCACGTAGCGTCTTCGGTACGTGTTGGTGAAATCTTGCAGAATAGATCGGATTTGACGCACCTCCCCGGTGTCGTTGGCGCCCAGTCGCTCCCGAATCTTGGACATCAATCGCTCCACCTCGGCGGGAGTGACTGTACCTTCCGGAAGCATCGTCAGGGTTCGCTCAACCCAGACCGCTGTTTCCGTCGGCATGATCTCAAACAAGGAGAGAAGGGCACCGCTGGCATCGGCAAAGCAGTCGCGGGGGAAGCTGATCATCATGCCTGCTAGGAGACGCTTCACTAGAGCGTCTCCCTGGCTGGCTATCAGTTGTTTCACCATGTTCTGCAATTGCACATCGACCCCCGGGCTTACATGCTCGAGAGATGAAGGGGGGTTCTTACCGCCCCAAGATATCAAGTCTCGAACGTAATGCAGGGTAGCCGACAGTGGTGGCCGTTGTTCCAATCCCAGGACAGATATGGCGGCTTCAAAGATAGGGGTGAACAGCTGGGAAGGAATGAGCTTGTGGGGGTAGTAGAGAAGAGCATCGATCATGAGGCGGAAGAAGTCCTCTGTAACGTCAGGTAGCTCCTGCGGAGACAATTCACTAATGAAACGTAGAACATTCGTTGCTTGTGCCTCGAAAAACGTGTAGATGGAGTCCGTGATGCTTTGGTCCACATGCTCTCGATCGTCAGAGAATTCGCGAAGGATGGCACTGGTTACCCAAAGGAAACACCCCTGTCGTGAGCTTTGGAATCCTAGTGCCAGTTTGTTGGCCATTTCCGGCAGCAGTGGTGTCATGGCACCACGGTGGCTGATCACGATGAACCGCCAGCATCTGCAGATTCGCTCGCAGATCGGGGAGAAGCCAACAAAGCTTTCGAGCACCTTGGCCAGGATAGGGAAAACCTCAACCCAGTACTTTACGGCAGGGTCCTCTTCCCCACGCGCCACCGGAGGCACGGTAACCACAATCTGGATGAACATTGTGATGAGCTGTAGATGGTCGGCAACCGCAAGCTTCCCGGGCTCGTCGGTCGCATTGTTTGCTTTTGTCATCAACCTCTGCACGAGAGGGTCACAGTAGAGCTTGAGCAACCGGTAGATTTCAGTCTTTGGCTGCATTGCAACCACAGTGGCCACACCTTCCGTGATCTCTTCTTGGCTAGCGTCTTGCAGAGTATCAAGGACCTGGTCGTAGAATTGCTGAAGCTGGTCAACTTGCACGCCAAGCAAGTGCTTACAATCTTGGCAGAAATACTTGATGGCCATCGCCGCCGCACGGACAACCTCCTTGGAATCGGTCTGGAACGACGATACGATGTAGTTGAACTGGCCTTCAAAGAGCTCGGAATGTGCTGCCGTCCACTCGGTGTATCGCCCAAGGACCATGATGGTGGCGAAACGAAGTTTTTCGTGAGCGGGAATCTGAATGAGCAAGGGCATAAGCTGGGGCAGGACGATGCTCTCGTCCTTGTCCACCATACGACCCATAGCTCGCATCGAAAACAGCGGTGCCTCCAGTTCTTGCCAGTGAGGTACTGACGTGGCCGTTGCCATACCTCCGTACTTCTGCGTCCATATTCTAATGGCGTCCAAGACTTTGGTCAGGCAGTCGGTGACCCCCATCACCTCACAGGCATCCTTGAGCGTGTCGCCCATATGGTGTCTGAACTCTCTGAACTTCTCCTCCGCAACAAGATCGTTTGAAAACAGCTCGCGCGCGTTGGCATCGCGTCCGTCTTCGGAATCAGGGTATTGAAGGTGCTTCAACAAGCTATCCACCAGCTTCGAATACACGTCAACGAGCTCCATCCTAGCCTGGATGTAGCGTTCTAGTACGAGGTACTGCTTCAATTCGTACCAGAAGTCGAAGGTATACTCGATTACGTCTCGTTCCTTGTCCATCTCCACGCACTCCAGGATCGCATCGATAAGGGGCCGGAAATGCGCGGTCTCACGCGCGATAGCAACAACCCAAGCGATGCCGGCATCGGAGAAGACTCGTGTTAGCGACTTGTAGCCCTCCGTGTCGTCCTCCTCGACAAACTTCTGGATCTTTGGCCGTAACCCAATGACCCTCGGAAGCATGATGTTGATGCTTGCCACATTGTCGTCGACCTCCCGGGTTTCCCTCACCATGCTTGAAAGGCATTCGGCAGCCTCCTGGAAGGAATCGTCGCTCTCCAAGGCATTGAACACCACGCCCAGCAGTGGGGAGTTGACGAGATCATTGACAGGGACCTCGCGCAACCATGACGTTATGCACTCAAGCAACTGAGGATTTGTCGCGGCTTGGGCTGCAACCCGGTTTTATCAGCTTCGATCAATTACCAAAAAGGGATGCTGCAAAGAACTTACGTGAAGAGTGCGCGTAGTTGATCAATAGTTGTACGACCTGAGGGGCGTTGTCCGACAATAATTCGGTGGTTCTCAGGGTGAGCTCTTCTTCCTATCGAAACCAATTAGACTGCGATCCAAGGTCTGCTGTACCACCACGAGGCGCCGCCGGAAGATAGGTTGCTGCTAATTCGCGGTCCACATACACTCAGGCTGATTTTGCGTCCTTCTGTCACCTCTTCAGGGAGAACTCGTAGGAAGTCCAATATGCAAGTATGGCTTTCGGGTTGGTTGCCGAGCGAGGATACCACCATGGGCAAAACATCCTTCCACTGCGTCATCTGAATTGCCAAAATCGCCAGGCAGACGCACAACTGGACTCGGATGGGCCTGGGCCCCGAGGCATAGAGCTGCAGCAACTCCAATAGTTGGGCTCTGACGGCAGGGTGCTCCGCGGCTGGTACTTGAGTAGAAAGGTCGTACGTGATCTGTCGATGGCCATACATTAGTTCTTACGTTCGCAACACATCCCCAACAGTTTGCTTTGTGGCGCTGATCGCTGTTCCTTACCTTGCCCTTCAGAGTCGTCGCAGCGAACACCTTGGCCTCAGGCTCCGCATCCGACTTCAGGATCGTAATGGTCGTAGTCCATGCGCTTGGCTGCCGTGAGTCGCATTAGTAACCATATTCTTCCATGCGATGCCAACAGTTGGAAACCTACCGACTTCTGGAAGCTTTCCAGATACGTGGCTGCCTTCTTCTTGCGGTCCGCATCGTTACTTCGCATTGTCAAGACTGCGTCCAGCACCGCAGCAGGGGCAAAAGCCTCCTGGTCGCCGACGCCGTTGGCAGCCATGATGGGCGTAGTATGGTGATATAGGAACAAGATTGGCTTTCCGAACGGGTAACTTCTGGAAAGGACAAGGCTGGCCGGATCGTGGTCGAACAAAGAAGGCAGGCAGCTTATGATTCAGAGTCAGAAGCAAGTGGCTGCTTATCGATAACTTTCCCCACGTTGCGCTCTGGCTCGAAAGAAAGGGCTCAGTGGAATTAAGGCGTTGGGGGGTATAAAAATATACGTATTGGCGTTGTGGTGGTGAAGAAGAGTGAATGCGCCGGGTGAGAAGCCTTGTATAAAGATTATGTTGGATTGCTGTCTAAGATGGAAACCCCCCAAAGGAAGAAGAGATGTTTTCAATGATCATTGTCCCTGAACATCAGGTTGCTACGCAATAATTCCACGGTGGGGCGCCTGGCAAGATTGCCAGCTTAACTCCCCTCCATCCAACACCGCCGAACACTCCAAGAAGGCATGCGCTACCCAACCTGGGACCTCCAAACCCGAGCCATGGCTGTTTAGTGAAAAATCCTATGCAGTTGCATAGGTAGACTAATTGCTCATTGAGGCACTTCCTTCCTTTCAACTATGAAAAGCTGCTCTTGATTACTTAGGTAGAATTTGACTGCAGCCTGGGGTTAATTGACATCAGTCACAATACCTACCTGATATGGAGTGAGAGAGAACATTAAAGAGGAGAGGGGTGGCCAATCCCTGGAGGCAGCCCCATATAAGAAGCTCCATATTTATGGGCAGCCAGCAGCGGGGCCAGCAAAGACAGAAGCTGTCCCAGGCCGCCTCTTTAATTTTTAGGTGTCAGCCTTGTCCATTTGAGCACCTCTAAACGCGAGCCACTGTATCCATCCAACGCGACTGACCACCTTCCACACCGAAACCCGACAATTCCTGCCAGACCCTAACGGCTTCCCATCTCTTCCCTCAAAGAGTAGCTACGGCAAGAAACACCAATTCGCAATGACTGGCCGCGGTGGTGGAGGCGGGCGCAAGGTTCTCCTGCCGCCCATCAACTTCATCTTCAAGCTCCTCCAGTCACATGCCACGGTCAAGATCTGGCTGTACGAGCAGCTGGCCATCCGAATCGAGGGAAAGATCCGAGTAGGTTACATATCGCTACCATCACTGGCGCGGAGTACGGCAACTGACTGGGCTGTTTGCTTATTTAGGGCTTCGACGAGTTCATGAACCTGGTTATCGACGATGCGGTGGAGGTCAAGCAGATCACCAAGACGAACACCGAGGAGAAGCGAAGGACATTAGGTACATACGACCCAAGCATGGCGCTCTCTATCCAACGAATGGCGGCTAACACATGATTCGCAGGGCAAATCTTGTTGAAGGGCGACAACGTGTCTTTGATTCAGGAGGCGCAGTGATTGACAACCGGAAAAAATTGGCGTACTGGACTTCTATGGGCGTCAGGTTTGACGCGGCGGTCACATATACTATGATACCACGTTGCAAGATATGATAATAGAAGATTGTCGGTTGATGGCTGTCTATTTTGTCCACCTATCAAGGCTCATCGGTTGGTGACAGCTTGAGCTCGCCATCTCCCAGAAAGACGCCATCTATCGGCTGGTCATGCGGGCCAACTGGGACCGAATGCTCTGAGGATGGCGGGAGGAATTGTTCTTTAAGCGCTAGCGCATACAGCAATACAGACGGTCGACCGCTCGGGACCCTGTCTTGTTCCGATGCCGCCAAAGTATATCTATGCAGAAAATAATCATAAAAGCCTTTGCCATGGCCGAGCCTACGGATCACTCCAGTGCTGGGGTCGGTGTCGAATGCAACCCCTGGCAGCAAGATGAGATCAAGCGATGCATCTTCGGAACGCATTCCGCCGAGCTCCCCTACGGTTCGCTGCCTCTGATTGATCGTTGTAGGATCAACACTCGGGATACCCCACTTGTCGCGTTGGAGAGACTCGTAATCTTGCACGTCTCTCAGACTTACCATGTCCATGAGCCTCGTGGGACCATCCGCTGCTGGTAAGCCCGATTTGTGTAGATACGGCACGAAGACACGCTTCCCGGACGCCAGTGCGTCTCTCACAATAAGGTCTGTCTGGATCTCCCCATTGGGCATAGACAAATAGACTGCGACATTCTTGGCGTTGATATAAGGCTGAGATTTGGCCAAGCTGTTAAAGGCTTGCAAGCCTAGACAGTATCATGTTAGCCGATATTCGGAGCTTTGCTGCCAGTGGGTGGGTATATAGTTTGCTGCTGACTTTGAGATGTAACCAAATCAGATGGTATGCTGGCGAGCCTTTGCTTCATGAGATTCCGCAGCTGCGTTTTGGCGGTTTTCAAGGTTGTCGAGTTCATGTCCGGCGACTGCTGCATCATGGCAAACCAATTTGAACAGTCGTTGGATAGATGTGCTACCGAAACGGTGACAACGACTGATAGAGCAGCGATCGAATGTGGTAGCAGTGATGTCTAAGCACAGAGGTCAAGCTCTAGCACACCCCCACCTATCAACGTTTGTTTGAATTGCAGTGTGCAGCGCAGGCCAAATTGGACGACGCCTGCAGTTCGGCCTGCAGGACTTGGCCCAGAACAGAACACACTAATAGGCGAGGATGACTGCAAGGGGGTTGCCTCCGCAACAACTTATACGAACAATGTAATGCGTTATGTACTGGTTGAAGCCAACCAGCCAGTAAGAGACGAGTCTGAAGCGGCAAACGGGAGCATGCAGTTAGGTGAAAGGTCAGCCAAGTGAGGATGGGCACATTGACTAATGGTTTGTGCTCTCGGGCATCTTCCAATGCATCATTGACACGAAAGTGTCAATGTGTTGAAGTATCTTATCAATCTGATCGATGACGAACCTTCCCAGGGCCCGCTAGCCAGGTTAGCGTATTGTGTGAGAAGCCTTACCTTACCACCACAGCCGCCTCTGCCGCAGAGACAAGCCCATGTCAGAACAAGGTTTAGTTGACGTTCGCAGGCCGAATATAAATTTCAAAGTTGCAGCCTACTTGGACTACACGTGCTGCAACATACCTACATTTATCAAATATACCGGTACAACTGCTGCGTGCTATATTTCCCGTACATTTTCATAACCGTCTCTCTACATTCTTGGCTTTCTCTATGCGTCTATGAGTTGCGCTAGGCCGTACAAAACCAGTAAATCTACACATGTGCAGCTCTTTGGGTGGAGATATCCTGCTTTTACAACCAGGGTGTGTTACCAGCTGCTGTGTCTAGGCTAGCTTCCCATGATATTTTGCGTCTTCCATACAACCATACGGTAGGGTAGGTAGTCAGTCGGCTGTGGTTCCGTATCACCTGTTTGACTCGTTCTCTCCATTGGGTATCGAGTCAACCTTGTTCCCCCTCGTGCGTTACCAATCTTGTCACATTTGAGATACCGATACTGTTGGCAGTAGCCTCGTATATTACCAGGCCTTGCTTTTTCTCTGATGCCACCTTCTCATGCAAAGAGCCATGATCATTCGCTGTCACCGTCGTCGATCCCCACTACTCCGGCGCGAGATACCTTCCCGTTAGAACCCGTCCGCCCCAGAAGTCCCACAAAACCTAGCAAGTCCAGCCCCACGACGCACCATGCGCCTTCCGCCGTTATAACTTCATCAGCCCATGACCCCTCCACTGCCTTTCTCGAGGACACGGGCACCGAGCTAGACGAGATCCTTCCGCCTACAAATTCTCGACGCCCCCATGGCGAAAGCAGCGCAGGCCACGACGACGACTATGATTCCCACATCCACAGCGATATTGAGGTGATTCGTCTGACCGCAGACGAGCGACCAGGCCCAATGTCGAAAGCCCCGCTACTCATTCGTTCGTCCCCCGGCTTCGGCACTGGATCGTACGGCGCTGCGCCGCTCAATCCGGTTGAGGATGATGCAGTCGGCGGCGACGACAATCTGACCGAAATATCACACAGGCGCTCGAACGAAGCCGAACCAAACACTTCGCGGCGGCGCAAGTCTCAGAGCACTACTCGGTCTAATGGCTTGGCACGAGAAAGCATATCGTCTCTATCAAGACGAAGAAGAATATCAGAGGAGATTGGGGGATCCAGTGTGATTGGTGGCACCGAGGGCCGTTTCGGGGTCACTGAAATTTCTCTGTCGAGCGAACCCATCATAGATGCCAAGTCTACCTCAAGCTCGCTTCGCGGCGACGACGAACACGACGACGAGCACGAGTCCGATGGAGACTTCGCAGCCGAGATAAACGACGAAGATCCGCCTGATAACTCGCCGTATCCTCAAGTTCGCGCCTCGGTCTCCCCTACGGACAATACTACCCTGTCCATAAACACCCCGCGCATGTGGATTTTGTCTACGTTATTCGCCATCCTTGGATCTTCGACCAATCTTTTCTTTTCTTTGAGATACCCCAGTGTTGCAATTACACCAGTTATAGCATTGCTTTTGGTTCACCCTCTTGGTTTGCTGTGGGACTTCGCATTAAAACGGCGATCCGATCCGGCTGAAGAATTTGTTCATGGCGAGAGGACTGATGCATACAGTGCACTCCAGCCTGGCAACGAGGGCTCAGATATTCTCAAGAAAAGAAGCCGCAGAGAGCGGTTTCGTCTTTGGCTTGCCCAGGGAAGCTGGAACGAGAAGGAGCACAGCTGCGTCTACGTCAGTAGTAACGTCTCCTTCGGTTTCGCCTTCGCAACCGATGTCATTGTGGAACAAACCCAGTTCTACAAGCAGGACGCCAGCATTGTGTACCAGCTGCTTCTCACGCTGTCGACCCAGATACTGGGTTATGCATTTGCTGGTCTCACTCGGCGATTCCTTGTGCGGCCAAGCGGGATGATATGGCCAGGAACCCTCATGTCGGCGGCCATGTTTACAACCCTGCACAAAGAAGAGAACAACCCAGCCAACGGCTGGACGATGAGCCGTTGGAAGTTCTTTTATATAATTTGGACCGGAGCCTTTGTCTTCTACTTTTTCCCGGGACTGCTCATGCCTGCGCTGAGTTACTTCAATGTGATCACGTGGTTTGCGCCGGATAACGTGGTCGTGTCGAATCTGTTTGGCGTGGTGTCGGGCTTGGGCCTATTCCCGGTCACGTTTGACTGGGCTCAGATCGCTTACATTGGATCGCCACTTTTGACCCCCTTTTGGGCTGCCATGAATGTGGTTGGCGGGTTGGTCATCGTGATGTGGATCATTGCCCCTATCGCGTACTATACGAACACCTTCTATTCGTCGTATATGCCCATCCTCTCATCGTCTGTCTTCGACAATACCGGCAAGATCTATAACGTCAGCCGGATTCTCACGCCCGAGTTTCTCTTTGACAGCGAAGGGTATGCGAACTACAGCCGGGTCTTCCTTCCCATTACGTATGTCCTCAGCTATGGGCTGCAGTTTGCCGGGCTGGCATCGCTGTTGACACACACAGCGTGCTGGCATGGAAATGACATTTGGACGCAATGGAAACGATCGTTGAAAGAAGCAGAGGAAGAGGAAACCAAGCCAGATTACCAGCCATTGTCCGGCGGAGACACAGGGCTCTCGCCCATCTCCCGAAATGGGATGTCTCAGACCCTGAGGCGATCAAGCTCCAACTTTGACTCGCTGATGAGTCGAGAGGATGTTCATAACCGACTGATGAAGAAATACAAGGATGCGCCGTTGAGCTGGTACTTGTTGACTGCGATTACAATGACAGCCATCGGGGTCTTTGTCGTTGAATAGTAAGTTCAACTTGATATTCCCCGCCTAGGTCTTCGTTTCTTGAGTTGACTAACACCGCTACTAGCTATCCTATTCATTTACCGTGGTACGGCCTGTTCCTAGCTTTAGGAATCTGCTCCATACTCTTCATCCCCATCGGCATAGTGATGGCAGTCACAAACCAACACAGTAGCATCTATCTTATTTGCCAGCTCATCGCAGGTTTTGTCTTTCCCGGACGTCCCGTTGCGAACATGGTGTTTGTGACCTACGGCTATATCTCATCGGCTCAAGGCATCAAGTTTGCCGCCGATCTGAAACTCGGGCATTACATGAAGATCCCACCACGGATCCTCTTCAAAGTCCAGATGGTGGCAACAATAGTGTCCTCGCTTACCCAGATTGCCGTCCTCAACTGGATGTTCGCCAACGTTCCCGGCATCTGCACGCCCGAGGCCATCAACGGCTTCACCTGCCCGATCGCCCGCGTCCACTTCAACGGCTCCATCCTCTGGGGCGTGGTCGGCCCCGCCAAGTTCTTCGGCCCCGGCGCGACCTACCGCCCGCTGGTCTGGGGATTCCTGATTGGCGCCGTCGCGCCCATACCCCTCTGGTTATACGGACGCAACAAGAAGCACAGCATCGTCCGCAAGATCAACCTGCCCGTTCTTTTCGGCTCGCTGAGCTGGATCCCCCCGGCCACGGGCCTCAACTTTTCCGTCTGGGCCCTAGTCTGCTACGTCTTCAACTACCAGATCAAGAACCGCGCCAACGCCTGGTGGTCCAAGTACACCATGACGCTGAGTGCGGCGCTCGACTCGGGATTGGCGTTCGGCATCGTCATCGTCTTCTTCGGGTTCATCTACCCCGGCTGGATGGACAACTTCTCATGGTGGGGAACCGAGGTCTACAAGCAGGGCTGCGACTGGCAAGCCTGCGCCCTGAAGACTGTGGCTAATGGGACGCATTTTGGGCCAGTTGATTGGTGATGACTGCCCGACCGCCACCGCATGGAGGCTGCGGGGAGATGATGGTACGATCCACGATAGTTACGACGTTTTGATTCGGGTTGATATTTCGCGCGCATTAGAGAGTTCTGCAATGATTTAGGTAGCGACATAGCGAAGTTTACACATTTAAACCATGAGCACCAAATATAGAAATATAGAAGATACAAAACTGAATCACGAATGGCTACCACAGGTAACCTGACTAAATTTGACCAATGAACTGATGATTTGTTAAACCTATATCAACTACTGAGCTCCTCAAGCTATATACAGTGTCCCACCTAGAAAGCCCCCCTATTTCCTGTGCGTAGGCCGGGCGTTCTTGGCACGTCGTCTCTCTGCCAACTTTCGCGACTTGCGCACATCCTCTGTGCTCTTCATCTCGTTCCTGTTGATACCCACGCCCTCCTTGAAGCGACCGACTCTCTTCTCCTTGGCCTCGTCGACGCGCTTCTTGCGCTCATGGTAATCGTCACGGTACTTGTCGGCCTCCTTGGGTGCCTTCTCCATGTTATGCTTATACCTAGGACCGGTAGAAGTAAACGGATTAGGACCGCCGCCATTGTTCTTCTCGAAGTCGCCAACGCGGGGCATCTTGCCGATGCGCTGGGCCTTCTTCCAGCGGTCGAAGCGGCCGCTCTGGAAGGAGGCAGCGATCTTGACACCAGACTCGCCGCGGACCATGCGGGCACCCTTGGAGCCGTCCTCGTCGTTGTCGCGGGCCACATACTTGCGGGACTTCTGGTCCCAGCGCATCTTGGAACGTGTGGGCACGCCGAATGATTTGCCGCCTTCGTCGTTGTTCAGGTCCATGGTGGCGTCACGCGCCGACTCGACAAATGACGTCGAGGTCGTGTTACCGCCAGAGTGCACACCGTAGCCGCGTTCCTCGGTGGCGTTGAAGGTACGTGGTTCGTATGTCATAAAGACCTCCGGATCTTGGAACGAAGCAGGCGTCTTATCCTTATTCTTCTTAGACTTCTTGTTCGCCGTCTCGTTGTTGGTTACGGTTACTTCGAGGCCATCGTCGTCATCGGACTCAGAGTTACCCTCAATAACCACCTCGTCATCTTCGCCGTCAACCATTTCGTCTTCATCGCCAAAGGGTGCGTCGTCTTCGCCAACATCCGAGTCGACCTCCATATCGGTTTTGTTCAACTCTTCTAAAGGTCGCAATTTGATCTTCTGCCTCATGGTCGCCATGATCTCTGCAGCATCGTTCTTGAGACCCTTGCCATTCATCATCTTCGATTCGAAAATGGTCTCCGTCGGCCTGTAGCCGCTCAGCTTTGCAAGCATTTCCGCTCGCGCCTGTTCCAAATCACCAGTTTCGCCGCCGAAAACCGGGTGCAGTTGCGTCCAGCCCTTACTTGCGACAACATCTCGTGCGCGTTTGGCACTCTGGCTCGACGCAGAGTTACGCGTCCGCAGATAGAGCTTCTCCGCCTTCTCGGAAACACGCTTGAGGTTCTTCAAGTCCTCGTCGTCGCCCAAGAGCTTGGTCTGCCACTCTACATTGGCTTCCACCTTTGATCGCATGGCCGCTCCAACGACAACGTCTTCAGCATAGTTTGGCGTCCCTGATTCCCGGCCTAGCACCAGCTTCTTGCCGAGGAAAAGCTGGAGATCAATCAGGTACGGAACATCTGTGTCCCGTACAATACTATAACTCCAACCCCTCTGCCCAGCACGGGCAGTACGACCGACTCTGTGGACGAATACTTTCGGTTGAGGAGGGAAATCGTAGTTGATGACATTGGCCAGAATGGGAATATCGATACCACGGGCTGCAACATCCGTAACGACTAAAATGTTGGATCGCCCCTTACGAAAGTTATCAACCTGCTCCATACGGGCAGTTTGGTCGAGGGAACCGTACACGTAAGATACAGCGAATCCAGCTTCCTTCAATAACGTGGCCAGGTACTCGACGTGATGTTTTGTTGCGGCGAAAACGATAGTGGAGTGCTCTGTGGGCTTTTCCCTACCCCTTGACTTGTCCGGAACACGCTTCCTCTTGTTATCATATCTACCGGATTCCGGCCTAACTCCCGCGGGCAGTCCTAGGGGCATCTGGACCAGGTCGTTCAGGATATGTAAAAGTGCTCCTTCTTTCTCAGCACTCTTGACGCTGAAGAAGGCGCTTTCGAGATCTGGCGAAACCTTTTGTTCGGCATCTAATCGGACTAGACTAGGGTCTTGGAGGCCTGCACGAGCAAACTCGACCAACGATGCCGGCAGTGTTGCAGAAAAGAGCAGACTTTGCCTCGATGGGGGAAGAGCGTGAAGAATCTCAGTGAGTTGAGCTGCGAAACCCATTTCGAAGAGTCTATCGGCTTCGTCGAATACCACATACTGGATCGAGCTAAGACTAAGTCCCATCTCAACCTTCAGATGGAGGAAACGACCGGGGGTGGCGATAACGATATCCGGGTTCGAAGTCATAGAGCCGAATTGCTCCTCCAGACTATCACCACCGACCAAGAGAACGCATTTCAGGTCAGTGCCTTTGCTGAACTCCTTGACAACCTTGAGCGTCTGGATGGCCAGTTCTCTCGAAGGCGACAGAATCAGGCCCCTGGATCCAATGGTTGCGCTATGGGCTCTGAGCCTCTCGATCATAGGGATGACGAAAGCAGCGGTCTTTCCAGAACCTGTCCTGGCCATACCCACCAGATCTCTCCTCTCGAGAATTAAAGGGATCGCTTTTCGTTGGATAGGCGTGGGCACGGAGAAACCTTTGCGGGTGATGGCTCGTAGCAGATTGGCATTCAGGCCTAGGAACGGTCAGCTTCTCTTCTCTCAACGCAGTAACAATCAATAGCATTATGCGATATGTCGACTTACCCATTGCCTGGAAACCTCCGCCCTTCTTGGCCGATTTGCCCTTCAAGTTGCCAGTTTTGCGAAAGGATGCGGCTTGCGTTAAAGCGATGAAGGCCTCGTCGCCGTCGTCGTCGTTGTAGCCCGGGCCACCTCTAGCGCCACCTCCGAAGATATCTTCGGCATCAAAGGCCATTCCATCTTGCGCATCGATCCTCCCGCCATCGTCGGTATAGAGCGAATCGAGAATATCAACCTCGTTCTCGGACGCGGCCGGCGAAACGGCGCGTCTTGAACGCATTGTGGCGAGAGTTTCTTTTACTCCGTGGCGGAGAGTATGATAAATGAGTGTCTAGGAAAACAAAGTATGTCGAAGAATTCAATATGCGTTTTTTGCTGAGGCAGTGGTTGATCCTCACCAGAGGAAATCGCTTTGCACTTTCTCTCTGCTCTGTCCCGCTTGAATTTTTAGTGGAGTCAGACCCCTGCCAGTCATTGATAAGAGGGCGATAAGCAGAATGCGGGACCCAATAGACCCAGTAGGTTGGTTGTACCAGTACTTAATGTTTATTAGTCCCCCATGCCCCAGCTGAGGTCCCTTGACGTCGGTCGCAACACTCCAGCTCCATTAGATTCGGTATATCGTCTTCTGTTTGCAAAGCACGGCGTGCGAATTGGTTCCCCGCAACGCGCACTTTTCTCTCACATCCATCGCTGGCTTCACCAAAATCACAGGTCAAAATGGCAGCCGAAATTCCGTCAGACCCCAAGTTGATGGAGAAGGAGGACATAGATGCACTTGATGCGCTTGCCTCCGAGGCCAAGGAGTTTGAGAAGGTAAACCCCCTCCGTTGTCCCGTCTCGCCAGAGATACAAATGACCATAGCTAACTTTTATCTCAGGATGCCGAAATCGACCGGATCCTGAAGGCCTTCCGCCTCGATGCGTACGTCCTACCTCTCCTCCCTTATGCTGGGTAAACGCCAAGAGGGATCACCACTAATACACCCCTCCTCTATACAGCTATGCCGTCCTAGACCTGAACCCGGGCGTGCCCGAGTCCGATATCAAGATGACGTACCGCAAGAAGTCGCTGCTGATCCATCCGGACAAGACCAAGAACCCGCAGGCGCCCGACGCCTTCGACCGGCTGAAGAAGGCGCAGACGGAGCTGATGGACGAGAAGCACCGGGAGCGGCTGGACGAGGCCATCGCCGACGCGCGCATGCTGCTCATGCGCGAGAACAAGTGGACCGTCGACTCGCCCGAGCTCAAGACGGACGCCTTCGCCCGCGACTGGCGCATCAAGACCCGCGAGGTCCTCATCGACAACGAGCAGCGCCGCCGCCGCCAGGTCAAGGCCCAGATGCAGGAGGAGGGCCGTGAACAGCGCCGCCAGGAGGAGGAGGTCGACGAGCGCAAGCGCAAGCGCCAGCATGACCAGGACTGGGAGGCCACCCGCGACCAGCGCATCTCCAGCTGGCGCCAGTTTCAGAAGGGCAAAGGGGGCAGCAGTTCGGGCGAACCCGGCAAGAAGAAGAAGAAGGTCAAGCCTATCGGATGAGGAGACTGATATGAAACATACTCTCAGAAGTCTGTGGGGGTGCTCTGCTCACAGATATCTACTTATTTTCAGCGCCTAGCAGGGTCTCCTTGGGTGGAGAAACGAGGATACGATACGGTCGGCGTTAGCGGCATTGATATTGGTTTTCCTTCTGGCTTTACGCTGTGAGTTCATTAATAGAACCGAATGCGTCTTTTCGAACCTAACCCCATTAGAGAATATTCGCCCCCCCCCCTGACTACAGATTTACCTCCTTTCACGCGTTGCAAAAGTACGAGGCAACCAACAGCCTCCATAGGCTGCCTGTGAAAACTGGGAAACGCCATGAGATAAATGTAAAGGTAAGTTCCATCATGAACCTTATGAGTTCTTTGTTATATCTGAAAGCTACCTTGATTGATGCACAGAGATCTTGTGAAGTCGTCACCCAGCTAGCTATTTCCTTACCATAATACAGCCATGCATGTCGATAGTATGTACGCGCCTTTGACCAAATACCGTAGTAGCTCGCGTCAAGATCGCATACAAATAAAGGGTAGCAAATCAATACCAAACTCCAGCTCCAGGGTATCTGTCGCCAGTCCATCTTGCTGGCACACCCTTCTCGAGTCTTAACATCTCTCGAATACCCTGTAAAGTCCCTTCAAGTCGGCTAGTTCTAGCACGCCGCCGTTCATCAACGACTTCGTACCTACCAGTCTTGCCTTGAATGCTGGGAAGAAGACGTGCTCGACTGCCCGTCTGACGTGTGCTCGTCTGGCCTTGAGCTCTTCTGGAATGTCCTCCGCCTCCAGTTCCTCGGTGTTGCCTGGCATTGACGGTAACTGCTCGGGCACATAGAAACTTGCCAGCTCACGAAGGAAACCCTTGAAGCAGGCCTGCTCGTCGGTCCAGTCCACGTTCGGGCCGAGTCGGAGTAAAAATTGAGGGAGTTTTGCCATGGGTGGCGTATATCCTTTGCATAGAAGCGGGATACTGATTAGTTCGCCAGCTGGGGATATCTCGAGACTGAAGTACTCCTGCAACATTTCGCGTCGCTCAATCAACTGGTCCGTTACCAACTCGACGGCTTCCTCGACGTTGAAATTGTCGTCATCGGCAATTTCTCCATCAGCTGCCGTTGCCTTTTCACGTTCGGCGGCAATAGCGAGAACTTCACGCAAATTCAGAGCAGGCTGGAATTTGATAGTGCCAAAATTCCCGAAATCTGTGAGCCCGACTTGGTAGAAATATTCGAGGCAAGCGCGCCCATAATCCACAAGATAAAGCTTCACGCCTCCCTGCATAGCAGCTAGTCTCCTTCGCTCGTCGACTATACCGACAAAGGTGTGACCGGCAAATACCTCTGTCAGGCCGTGATGCATATCGTCCCTCACTTCGGTGCGTAGCTCACGCACACTTGTCAAACGACACGAAATAGGTTCGCGATTTGTGATTTGGTACTCTGGCTCTGTGTCCATGTCCTCTGGCGCCCCCGGTGTTCCATCTTTGCTAGCAGTCGGAAACATACTGGTGATTTTACGCATCGAGGAATCTGTGCGTATAAGGTTGTTCTCGTAAGCCCGAACTGGAGTCTTGCCTTTTGCAATAGGCGTCTTTGCCGAGGAGCCACTAGGGTCAGGCTGTGGCGTGCTCGAGGTTCCGATACTTCCAGGTAGCAAGGACTGCGTCAAGGACTGTGTCGTGAAGGTACGGCTCGCATCGACAGCGGCCAGCTTGTCCCGAATGTTCTCGCAAATTGTCTGAATGATCTCGTCTTCGTTGAGGAAGTTAACTTCCCGCTTGGTCGGATGCACGTTGACATCCACACGCTGGGGGTCGATTTCAAGGCTGAGATAGACGAAAGGGTGGCCGTTCTTGGGCAAGAAGGTCGAATACGTTTGCTCAATAGCCTTCTTGATATTGGAGGATTCGACCGCTCGATTGTTGATGAAGATAAGTAGGGTCGTCTTCTTGATATGGTAGTTGGCATTGGTCGCCCATCCCTTGGCGCTGAAACCATAACGGTCATCGGCGGCAGTATACTCGATCAACTCGTTGGCTACACTGCTACCATGAATTGTACGAATGCGATCCATTGTAGTAGCGGCTGCTTGAATGGCAATAGACGTTCCAGAGTCGCCATGTTTCTTACAAGAAAAGGCAACTCCTTGGCAATGGATCGAGTACCGTCCCACCATATCGATAATCTTGTTGTACTCATCAGATGCAGATCTGAAAGCCCTCCGCCGAGTTGGCACGTTGTAGAATAGGTCTTCCACTGTGATCTGAGTGCCGTTTCTCCCGGCTGTCGGCTTAGGGTCCGCAGATTGGCCCGGTTTGGCGGGCACCAGCTTTCCCCATCGTAAATGGCACGCCATGCGCGGTTGGAGTCTTTGGTCTTTGTGGTGACCGTGAGATGGGCAATGTGGCTTATACTAGCTAGAGCCTCTCCTCGGAAGCCATAGGTGTCGATGGTATGCAGGTCTTCGAATTTCTTTAACTTTGAGGTGGTAAACCTTTCGCAAAGTATGGACATGTCATCTTTCTAGGGAGATCGTTAGGACAAAATAACAAGTACTGACTCGAGAGGGGAGGACTCACATCAATGCCATGGCCATTGTCAGTGATTTGCAGGAGCTTCAATCCGCCTTCTTTCACTAGAACTTCGAGGGATGTGGAGCCTGCATCAACTGCGTTTTCGATCAACTCCTTCAAAGCATGAACCGGAGCTACGATGATCTCTCCAGCAGCGATCTTGTTCACGACATCTTGATCCAACGCCTGGATTTGAAAGAGAGAGATCAGTCAGCTTAAGGCAGTTTGACTGGGAAGTGACTTGACAAGGTACTTGCCTGGATGCGGCGCGGGCCTGCCTCTTCCGCCAAAGACTCATCTGCTTTTCTTTTGACCCCCCTTGGGGCGTCTATATCCATGGGCTCGTCCATTTGACTCTACGATGTCTCTCCCGTGTATGAGTATCGCGGTGCTGCCCTAGAGGGTAACGGGTATATGGTGGCCTAAGCTATGCAGAATACCCTGCCGTTACCTTGTTCAGGCAGAGATCGCGCAATCAGGCCCAGGCAGCTCGGGATCTCTTAGTGAGCGCCGTACAAGTCGCAAGTGTGGACCAGGTTGGTTTCTCATTCATTCGATTGCATCAATTAGAGTTTGTCGCCATTTGGACCGAAAGAAGTTGTTCTTGGGGAAATCAAGCTGTAGATGATGCTACTAATAAGAATCACATGACGGAAGGTGCCTGCTTTAATTGAGCATTGGCCAATTCCGAGTCTATACACCAACGCACCTTCCTTCTTTTATCTTCAATATGGGCACTACTTGCTACTGCAAAGCATTATCATGACCTTGCACCGCTATTCTTAATCTTTCATAAAAGAAGGTCGAATGAGACGGGCCATGTATAACAATGGGATTGGGTGGGTGTCTACATTAGCGCAGGACCCTTGTGATGCCACTGAGTTGTGGGCGGCTTTCGGCTCCTATTGCGGTTGCCGGCTCAAAGTCACTTCCCCTAAGCAAAGCTGAGCTCATTCCATGAGAGCTCGCCCCATCGACAGTATAGTATTAAATGTAAGTATACCAGGTAAATATGCATTTGCAGACTCGGTCGGTAGCAAGAAGTATTTATTGGTCGATAAATTACTTGAAGCTGCGAGAGAAACTTATGATGCATGTCGGATTGGTCAAATATATGTTAGATCGTTGTGTCGTGCTGTGCCTCCCCCACGCCTTCACTTCCCTTACGTGCATCAGGTACATCATGATCGGGGTAACAATCCAGCTTTCGTTCCTCCGCATCAGTAGCCCATAAATAGAAAGTCTTTTCCCCCAGACTCACCGAAACGATAATGCAATGTCTACTGGTAAATATCACGATATAAACGTAGTCAACCCACCCTTTCCCCAGGCCAATACTTATACCAGCCCATCTTCGTGACCAACGAACCAACCTATGGTATTTTCTGACTCCGGACCTTGATTGACAAGCCTTCGCCATGCCACGATACGCATTCAAAGGCGTGGCCGGCCTGAACATCGACATCACCGACTTCCAGTCAGTTTACCTGCCCGGCGACACCCTGCTAGGCCACGTGAGTTGCAGCCAGGCCTTCCCACCGCCGAAGAAGAAGACCGCCGACAAGGCCTCGCGGACCGAGGTGCGCATCCGGCTCTTCGGGCGCGCCAAGACCAAGGTGGTGCGCGAGGGCACCAACACAACCCAGATCTACCGTGGCCGCGCCGTGCTGTTCGACCAGTCGCAAGTCGTGTCGCAGGGCGCTGTGGTGGAGTCTGCGCGGTTTCCCTTCGCTGTGACCATCCCCGAGACGTCTCAGCCCGGCTTTGCGGCCCGCGGAGACGACTGGAAACGGGAGGCGAGCGAGTCGGTCTTGCTTCAGCGACAGCAGCAATCGAAGGCAAAGGACGGAGGAGAAGGGGGCGGACATCGGCAGGGTTTCTACCTCAGCTCGTCGCAAGACGATGTGACGAAACATGAGCTTCCGTCCGTCTATTACTCCGCCTCCACGTCGGGCTGGTCTGGAAGCAAGTTCGAGGCGTACATTGAATATGTCCTCGAAGCCAGTCTGGTCTGTCCGGGTACCGAGAGCGTCACGGCTCATTTACCCTTGTTTATTCGCAGCCACTCAACAGCGAAGCCCATCGAAAGCGGCGACTACGATTTCAGGGTAAGCGACTTTCGATGTTTATTCCCTGTTATCCCAGTGTCTTATGAGGGAAAGGATACCCGTTTTTCGAAAGATTTCCATTATTCCCTCTAGAGACATCCTGTTTACTTGAAAGAAGAGTAAATACTAACGCCGAAAGTCGATAGGTTCGCGAAGCTACCCGCCTCCTTCGAACTGAGATGCTACTCGCCGAAAATGCGGAGAGAAAACTGACGTTTCGGGAGAGGCAGCGGAGGTTCTGGGCCCCTTCCAAGACGCCCAGGTATGCATATACCGCCAAGGTGGTCCATCCGACGGTCGTTCAGCTGGAGCATCCCGACCCTATCCCGTTCAAGCTATCCGTCGCGCCTAAGCTACATAAGGAGCTTACCTCCATCTGCCCAGACGGTAATCTCTCCCGTCTACCGCCTGTGGAGTTTATGTCCTTCGAGCTAAGTTTGAAATCGAAGACACGGATCCGGACCCCTGGCAGTCTCACCAATTACCACGAAGAAGAACGCGAGCACGAGTTCCCTATCCGGTTCGGACCCTTCCAAGCGAACCACAAGTTCAAAGTAAGCGACTTTCGGTGTTTATTCCTTTTTGTTCCAGCGTTTAATCCACGTTATCCCAGCGTCTCATAAGAGATGGCGTAGCCCCTTATTCGAGAAATTCTCATTATTGCCTCTTAAGGCATCCTGTTTATTTCAAAAGAGTAAATACTAACGCCAAGAGTCGACAGGTCCCTCTCGTAGTGCGAGGCAATATCCGAGATGAACCGCCGCCCGATTACTCGGCGAGCGGGACCTCAAGCAGACTCGCCGTCACGAGCTCCGAGAGCCATCATCAAGGCAACAAGGACGGGCAATTTTCGATTCAGCCCGTCGACGAGAACACCGTAGGAGCAGCCAGCCGTCCGATGCTTGACTATTCTCATTTCTCTCCCAGCGAGGAGGGCCAATATATCATAGGTACGCCTTTCGACCTCGGCGCGCACCTCGGCATCCGCCTCTCTCAGACAGGTTCCTCGACGCTCGGCGCGGCGGCCGAGAGCCCTTTCGGCCGGTGGCTCTACCCGTCGTTCGACACGTACAACGTCTCGTTGACATACCAGCTGGAGTGGACCATCCGCCTGAGTTGCGCGGGCGAGTCGCAAGACGTCCACGGCATCGCTGCCGTGCGGGTCCTGCCGCCGAGCAAGGAGCAGGATGCCTACAAGAAGGGGCTTCTGGGCCCCGGGGGCATGCAGAAGGAATATGACAACCTAGATATGGCCATGGGGTTGACCGAGACCGCGCTCGGCTTGGCGGCCGCCACACTTGGGGCATTTTGAGATGAGACAGGGTAAGGGCCTAGGAGGAATCGCCGTGTTTGAAGACCTGTATATGTTAAATTTGTTTATACAAATGTGAAATCTGTTCGAGTTAATTTCTGAGGCAACTGAAATCCATTCTTGTAGATATTTAAATGATGATGCTGGTGCATGCCATCCCCCAGTGTGCGCGATGAGTTCCAGATACTGTTGCTAGGTAATTGCATGAAGACCAACCGGGGCTTCAGGAATCCAAGTCTTTGGTGTTGCGAACCTCCACGCCTCAGTTCCAGGGGCGGTGACACTCGCTGCATACAGCCTCGGATTCTCTGCGGCAGCCCATTCTTCCTCTTCAAGCTGCTTTATTCTCAACTCTTCTTGTAATCTCTTGGCTTCATGCTGCCCCATCGCAAGAAGCCACCGGGTTGCCTTTTCCGCGTCTAAGATACGCTCCTTCTCCGCCAGCAAGATCAATGGCGCGAAAGTACTTTGCAACGCTTCGTCTGTCCGAGCCGAAATGGTCTCCTCGTCCAGGTCAGGCGCTGGGTCGCGAAATAAGTGCTCCAGCGCGCTCTTTGCTCTGACATTATGCGTTATGCGCGATAAACCGAGCCACAACTCCATTATCTCGTGCGAGGGAAAGGGGAACTCTTCGGGGTCCCGCGATTCCATGTAAAAGACGTCTCCATGGCGTATGAAGTGTGGACCACGTTTTCCCCCACGAGAAACAGTGTCTATAAGGCCCCCATCGAGTTCCTCGTCGTCCAGCGTGCGCGAAGAGTCCCAGATTTCGTTGCTAGACTCCAGGCGTAGGGGATCTCTCGGTGCTGTCCTCAGGAACTGGAGATACTGACGGTTGGGCTCGTTGCTTTTGATAGATCTCAAGAAGACGCGGCCAGCGTCGTACTGGAGTCGCAGAGATCTATCCAGAGGGATGGTATTCTTTACCGGTCCGTTCTCCTCGCGTAGAATATGCCGCAAATGAGTGTACTTATCTCCGAACAAAATATATAGGTGATCAAATAGCAGTGCCATGATAGGCTGATGGACTTGCCCCGTGTCTTGAGAGTCTGTGGTAGGTGTTAGGATTAGGGCAGGGATTATGTATCCAGCCTCGACAGATTCCGTCGTCGATGTCATCGCGGCGCGGCCCCCGAAGTTATTCTTGGCCTTCTCTTGTGCGGATATCTCAATTCGGCCTCTTGATGACATGAGTTTTGGCCAATTTTCATCATAGTCTCTCCATGGATTATCGCAGATGCTAGAATCACTGGGGGTTTCACTCCCCTGCCCAAAATGGACTTTCGTTGACGACCAGTTTTCGTCTCTTCTGTTGCTCATAGTAGAGTCGTGGCCCTTGGCTAAGCATCGTCTTCAGAAAGGAGGCAGTTTCGGAGAGTATGTGGTAGAGTGTTGCGAAATCACTCTGATCGTAATTCCTTGAGTTTTCATTCTGGCAAATTCCTGCGATAATTCTCCAAGTAAGTTCCCTTTCAGCAACCTTTCTGCGGTTTCCGCCACCAGCAGGCTCTCCAGTATTCTCAAAAAGGAGCTTCTGAACATATGCAGTGACCTTTTCGGCGAATCTGCGATGTGCCCGGCTTTCTTCCTCTCTGGCATTGCCTGTATCTTCAGGCGCGAATTCTTCTGGTGAAGTTTCGTCAATGGTATGACACCAAAACCTGACGGTTATAGCAGGTGCGCCGCTCTCGACTTGGGGAGACTTCAGGTTGGCCATTTTTATAATTCTTATGAGGAAATGTATCGGGGTGAACTGGAACCGGCCGGGATCGTTCTGGATTGATTTGCAAATAAATATTGGTACATTAGGTGTCTTTTTAACTTTGGCGGCCTCTGGATACGGCATCCCACTCCATGGCTACCTTTCTCCATCCTAATATAAGTACCGACCTCCGGTCGATTTAGACTTCGACAATGCCATGGGGTGATGCTCTTAGAGATTATATATAGCTTCTTATTACCTGTGGCTATAGTACAGTTTAATCCAGCTGTTGCTTAGCAAATGAACCTGAAGGAGACTCAGGCGGTCTAATATCGACGAACACTGTTAGCACGCTTCTTCGAGACGAAGGGGGTTGGAGATATTGGCGTTAATATACATGTTAGGAAACAAATTGTGCCTTAATAATTTCACTCACTCCTTATTACGACAGGAAAGTAAACGAAATTCACCTACTTACGTGCAGTCCAGTATATTTCTCTGCCGTGATAATCGTTGAACTGGAACGCTAGCTTCTTGATCTGTTACCTAAGAGACTTGGCCGCCGTCCCTCTGAATACGTTAGGTAATCAGTACCAGAGTCCGATGTTATTTAGAACACATGTCTCCATTGTGGTCTATGATGCGCTTCCGCGGGTTGGAATTCTTCGCAGACCAGGCTGAAGGCCTCCCCTCATTCCGGCCCCCGCGGGGGCAAGACTGATAAGTAGAATTGGCGAATGCAGCAGTGTCAGCAGGAAGCAAGTCCCCAAAGTTATCTGACTGGCTGTGTTGGGGCGCAGTTCTTCTCTCTTCGAAAGGCGGCGCAGCGAAGCTTGTCGATGCTGTCCCTCCCCTCGCCTGCCGGCATTACCTCCGACAGGTTTTTTTATCAGCTTGGC
Source organism: Apiospora sp. TS-2023a (assembly GCA_038364195.1). Taxonomy (NCBI): domain Eukaryota; kingdom Fungi; phylum Ascomycota; class Sordariomycetes; order Amphisphaeriales; family Apiosporaceae; genus Apiospora; species Apiospora sp. TS-2023a. The sequence continues at coordinate 892,457 of JAQQWQ010000008.1, forward strand.
CGGCATCCGTGTAATAGGATACAAAGCGCCTTTGATTCATCGGTTGGTGAGATTACTATGCTTCAGTACTTCATCTTCTACAACAACCAATCCATCATTAGACCAGATTTCGGGTGCATAGTTTAAATCGTATTTGTAGCATCGCATATATTATTAGCTCAGTCTTAACTGTAGTTAATGACTTGTGATTAATTATTATCTGACTGCAATTCTCCAGAATGCCATCTCCAAAGAAGCTTGAAATGTTGAAGATTACGAAATGCTAATACCCAAACAGGACGTCGGTCATTATTGCACATGGCAGATAATCCGTGGTCGTCGACAGAGAACGCAGAACTTACCAGCCGCTATTGGTACACACGGAGCAGTGCCTCTCACCAAATCGTACGCCACTAACTATCCGTGACACAAGTGCATGGCCTCTGTCCACAAGAAGCAGAGTCTGTTCTGTAACCATCGGGAGGCCTATGGCTTATTCTGGGGGCGGCTAAACCATCCCTGCAACGGTTTGTGGTGGTGGCTCAGCCTTGAACGGCCGCCAAACTCTTTCTTTATCTCTTCAACCGCAAGTGATGCGCAATGTTCCCCGAGGCTGCTCCAAAAAGAGGTAGGTTGGGTAGTACATAAAATGCTATATGTATACCATAAGCTTGTGAAATGAAAAGGAATAGCATTGATAACAAGGTAAGACATGCAATGCACCGCGCTTCCGCAGTCTTATGTGCATGACAGCCGCGCTTCAGCTCGTCCTACGTATGCGGGTATGGCCATAGATTTCAGCAGACCTGATGGACGTTGGTGGGCTCTCCTACGCTCTCTTCCACTTCTGCACCGGGCCAGGGGCTGATCCAAGAAAGATCTAGGTCGATGGTGTGCTGACAAGCCACATACGGCACTAGGCTCCTAGTGTAAACGGTAAAGGAATAGAAGGAGTCAAGCGTTCGGCCAGGTGACTAGCCTAACATCTTCGAATACAACTGATTAGGAACTGCAAGGCGCAGGCAAGCAAAGCAGTCAAGTAACGGGAAGCCCGAATATTGGCCATGTCCAGCACCTGCTATAGCCTTGCATGATATGATGGTGTCGCAGGTGTGCCAGGCACCGCTCGATAGATCGAAATGCGTTCAGTCACGCGTCGTATAAAGCTGTTGTCGTAGGCGCCTCACCCCGCGGTGGTCTAGGTTTGATAGCGCCGAGTAACTTACTTGTGTTATTGTTGCATCGCCCATACCATCAATCCTAGGAGTGTCCGAGTTGATAAAACACGAACTCCCATCATGTCCCGATCAGTTGCCGGAAACCTGGACCAGTCTGCAGTTGAGGAAGATGAGACTCATTCAACCGTTGCGACAGTCGGATCTGAGTACGGCAGCCACTTAGGGTAAGCCCAACACGAGGTCTCCCCCGGTGATTTACTAATCCGAGCGAGCGTAGAAGTCGTAGTGGGACCCCTCGTGCCGACCGCGAACCCCAAGAACGGTCACAGGGTGCTCACTCCAGACGGCCGTTGACCCGCGGCCTAGTCCGCCAAGCGCAGCTCCAGCAATCATCCCAAGATGACCAGCAGCCCGCGAGCACGCGCGACGAAATCCTCAGGTGGGACGACAGCCAGTTCCGGGGCCTGACGCCGCCACCACTACCGTACGAGACTCCTCGGCCACAGAAGAAGCGGGCGATCCAGGAAATCATCGCGGACGATAGCCCTCGGGCGCCCGATGGGATGACCAGGGAGATCGAAGAGTTGCTGAAGCACAAAGAGCAGCAACGACAGCAGCCGCGGCAGGCAGGAAGCAGTCCTCCCGTGGCCGACGAACAGCGACCAGATGACAATGATCAGGCGGCGGAGAAGAGCTCAAACTCCGCCCACGCAGCCAAAAGGGTCAAGGCGGCGTCGTCGAGCAAAGGCGAGGGTGGCTTGAGCTAGCAGCATTGGCCTAAGCGTTTCTGTGGCGCGCGGTTGCTGTTCTGTTTTCTTCCCCCTTTCTTTGATACGTCATATTGGCGTATTTTGGTTACCGTTTCCTTTGGACTCTTTCTCGTCTTGTTTCATCAGAGGATGACGGGATGCAAATTGGGTGGGCTGGGCTTGGTTGCACGACAGACGACCGACTCCCCTCGAAGCTGATCATTTCCTCAGGGCGTACTCCGCAGCCTCCGGGCCGTCCTCTGCCTTTCTCTTTTGCGCACGCAATAAGGCCAGCTTGTGAAGGGATACGAGATTGAATTTCCCTTTTATTGATTTCCCTTGCCGACTGAGGTAGCATCGTCATTTTTCCCTCTTCAGCCGGATTCGGGGTTGCAATTCCGTCGTGGTCCCGTTGATGGCAGACGATATGCTGACCAAGACGTCGTTTAAGCTCCTTTTGGCAGGGATCGCAGTCGGGGCAAGGCAGGGCAATTGGCTCTGTTAACCGCGCGCGCAGTTGCTATTGGCTTAGATGGGCGTCAGGGTCATGCCAGGTCATTTTGATAACAATCAACCCTCAACCCAGACTACGACATGGACGGTGGACCTGGCGGGCAGCTTGCAGCTTACTTGCTGGCAATTGGCTTGGGGCCCTGTCAGTGTGTGGTCTGTGACAGCTCACCGGGTTTTGGCCGGCCTGCCGCATCATCCTCTTGGGTCTTTGGGCCTCGGCCGTTCGTGTCTCAATCATGTTATCGCTGCATTTTTCGTTTTGTTTTGATACCACCTGCACACTCTCTTTTCTTCCCTGCATATAGATATATTAATGAATACCAGTTTTGCAAAGACGCTTGTAAACTATTCGCGCTGGGTTATTCTTATTGAGCAGCAGCAGCGGGTGGCAGGTGGGCTGTCTGTCGTCAGCAAGTGCCCGCTAAAGCGACCTACTTAGCGTGCGCTAGAGACGAAATGTCGGTCGGTGAGGTCGCACTTGGGAAATGCTGGACTGGGGCCTGGTGGATGATGGGTGGTGGCACACACCACTCCCTGGCCGGTGTCCTGGCTTGGGGTTACATGCTAGAAACCTGCCTACAGTGGTAGTAGATAGACTTTCGACATTCCCGCGTCGGGTTATTTTCTCATTGGCGAGCAACGTTTGGGTCCCGCCCACATCCACGATCTTATTTCCCGACGGTATGCAGCAGGAAAAGCCTCCTGGCCCCCCGAGAGGGCAGAAGGTGTGTGTCTGTGTGTCCGTGTGTCCGTGTGTCTGCGCGCGGCTACTACCCTGGAATCAAGTAGGCCAGGTCGACATTGGATGAAAGTGCGGTGGGTATTGTCTTTTTGTCGTGGATGGGATGTTGTCGATAGAAAAAAGAAGAGGGCATTGATTTCCCTTCCTCAACCACTCCCACATCGTGTGCTTGTGAAGTTTGCTTATTAGACCATCGTTCCTTCTCGTCCTTCGTACTGATGATATTCGACTACGGACTTGCCTACTTGCTCCTGTGTAGCTGGCCGTCCCCCGATGATTAAAATTCCCTGAACTTCCTTTCCCCGTAGCCTTGAGCCCTCGGATTGGGTCATCATTAACGGCCTCAACCATGTCCCGTGCAATAGCACAGGTGTTATAGAACAACAGTGCCTGTCCTAGCACGTCACATCTGCCTTAGCAAGTCAGATAACTCAACTCAATACTGCAACTCAATATAAGCTCGGATCCAGTTTCAGCCCGCCTTGGGAAATTAAGAAGAAACCTTTTCGTTTCTTGTTTGAAGCTCGGTACCTCGTGGGATTTTTGTTTCGTTTCGTTTCTTTGCTCTTCCTACCATTCTCCTTCCTATATTTACAATATCGTACATACTTCGGATTATCTCCTAACGTTGCCCCCGTGGGGCATTCACGCTGCGACAAAAATCCTCTGGCAATCCCGCTACACAGGAGCCTTTCCCAATTCCTTTGTTCCGTATGGAACTGCCATGTTTCGTGCCGGAAAAGCGCTTCAACGAAATCGGCGGACCCCGCGCTGTGCAACCATTCGTAACCTGCCTTCCAAGGTGCTGCCCAATAACATGGGCAACTTGACAGGTGCCTCTGGATACAGCGGTTCCTCTTCAGAACTCTGAGTCTTCCTGCCGCCCGATCCAACTCTGGCCTTGAAAGACTTGGTCATTGGAATTGGGGAGGTCCCCGCGACGATCCTACGCCGCTCCAGCCTGCAACCGTCGAGCAGGCGGTGGATTTGTATTAACAAAAATCCCAATTACATCCCAGAAACCCTAAACTAGCGACCGATGCTCGCAGGACAAAGAAAAGAAAGCCAAGGAACGAAACGCCTGCCGGATGCAAAGAAATATCGTTGTCGAGTCCGAGAGTCATGAATTAGAAGTGTTCTTCGGAAAAGAGAAGTCATGGAAGGCCGTGCTGATCATGGACAATGGTATCTCCAACGCAACGAATGGGGTATCCAACGTATAATTGTACACGTATACACAGCAAATGGCGAACTTGGCCGGCCATGGGGAGCTGCTGCTTATTCTGGGCGCCACTAGCTGGCAACGACGAAGGTTCCTAGCCCCGGGGGGAGCAACCTAACAAGAGGGGGATCGCCGAATGCTATGAGCCCCTTGGAGCATTCGACTGATCCAGCAGACCGCCAATATCGACCCGCCCCGTTCGGGGGTCTGCTTGGTGAACAGGCTGTGCGTGGCTTCGTATCGGTGGAAGCTGGTAGCCTGGCGGCTGGGAGGGTCTGTGCATCGACAATTCGCTTCGAGGTATATGATATGATGGCCCTGATGGGTGATCTGATCGAACAGATGACGATGGCGAATACGCAGGAATGTTGGGGCTTACGCCTGGACTCGGTCCTGCAACTATTGACGCCGGGGTTACTGGCTGCCGCGCGCCATGCCCATTGTCCCTGGAATCCAACAGGTCGCCCCATCGATGCCGGTTTGCATCAAACGATGCCGACACAGGCGTCAGCTGTGTGTAGGCCTGAGGCTGATACGCATAAGGAAGATCTCTCTGCTGCGCGGAGGGCGACGGGTTCGAGAGGGACCTTGGCTGTGTTACCAGGAGCACAACGACAAAGTATATGGAATCCTCCTTTACTAGGCCGAAACGGATGGAATACTGCCGCGGCTGGCCCTCTACCGTCTTGAAGTAAAAGATATCCTGCCGGTCTAGTGGGAACCTGGAGATTGTTTCAGGGTCAAACGGAAGCGCCTGGAATACCCTATCCGCCTCCTGACGACCAAATATGGGTGGCAAATAGGTCGGTTCTTTCCTGGCTTGCTCGTCCTGGAGTGAGCGCTGGAGTGCCAGTACTCTTTCTCGCTCCTGGGGAAGGATAAGCTCCTCCAGCCTGCGTCTCTGGATCGCCTGTGCTGACCCAGCCCCGATAGCATCCACAAACGTATTCGACACTCTTGCAACCTCGAGATCAACTGTCAAGAACGCTACTGGCTCCGAAGGTCGTGGTGCGATGGTTAGTGGCGGAGGGTAGACGTTGGCGTCACTCGCAGAGCCGCGGTCAAGATACCTTGGTATCGTGGGATCTGGCGGCTGTGACTTCAACACTCGATATGATTGTGTTCTTCGGAGCGGATCGTCGTACGGCACCGCGGGGGCACTGACTGGTGCAAACAGCGAGACTGGCCGTCGTACGCTCGATTCAGTGGGGTTGCCAAAACGGGCTGCATCGAATCGTGATTCCCGGTCATCTCGAAGCCTTGGTCGGCCTCGTTTCTTATGTTGCACATCTACGCATGCATCTTCCTTGCCGTTGCTTAGGCATCGTGAGCAAGGCCTTTGAGCTATCGAGTCATGAGGGTCAGCAATGATCTAGCACAGAAAGAGAAGAACCGTTGCCTTGCAACGAGGACATTATAGGGCTATGTGCTCGGGTTTGCGCTGATTATCATGAAGGATCCAGCACGGCAAAAGCCGCTTAGTCCCGAACTTGGGGGGGTTTCAACTGCTTTCCCTGGCTCCCAGCAAAACATTGCCACCGGACCAAGGTCGCCGTCGAATGCTAACCCCGTATGTAGGACACCAGGCTTTGACGATGTCGTCCGCCTCTGATTCAAAGAGAGATCATCACCGGCGGACCACTTCAATCACCCAGGCAGGATTTGGTCATTACCCCACGCACGAGACTGAACACTTGGGATCATGGGAAACCCGATAGGAGCAAAAGAAGGAAGAAAAGTGGACGCAACGTACCATCACATCTGCGAAAGGTCAGTTTCTGGAATAGCCGAGCTCAGGGAAACGGATCAACATACCTTAAGTGTGCTCGTTTGCAAGGAACACAGGCCGAAGCGACATGTCCCTTGGTTTTTCTTTGCGATTTAGGCGAAGTATACGGCGGATTCTCCGGAGGTTGCGGCCTCGTGGGTAAAGAGTAAGGTGAAGGGCCGGAGGCATGCCCGGCTACTGGCGGTAATGGGTACTGTGACTGCGAGACCATGGGGCCCGCCTGGCCTTGGTAGGAAATCGGTCTTCCCATGGTTTCTTCGGGGCGTCGATAGGGAAACGCAGCTCGCTCTGTTGCTTCTCCCGGATATGTTCGAATCCCGCTCGCCATGGGTGGTGGCAGCTGTGCTTGGCCTTGCTGCGAATGTGCTCGATACTCTATCCCTGGAATATTCGAGCCAGTGCGAAACACATCGTGACTGGTTGGCTGGAAACTGCTTTGGCCACGTTCACCGGCCTCCAAGTTTGGCTTGGGTGGGAGCGGTGGCGACCCTGACATGGGCGGAGAAGGATAGGCCCTTGAACCGAGAGGGCACTCCGTCGCTGCGCTGGCCCAACTCAAGTCGAGAGCGAAGCGCGCCAGATTGGATATACCTCGGCGCTGGCCGAGTGAGTCTTGAGTCTGCTCGCTATTATGGATTAGGTTTTGCATGGAATCGGGCGGAAACCTGGGTGCCAGAGAATCAAGGCAGAGAGCTCCTGACGTCTGCGCGGAGACGAAGGTGGCCGGGTGCCCTTTGTGGTTGCTGATCCGATTTCCTTAAGGTCAAACGATGAAGCGCATGCCAGGATACAGATGAATAAGACGAAGCGTTGCCCACGGGCTAGTACGGATGCTTGGTGGGTTATAATCCGAACGGTGATGGCAACCGAGATGTGCTGTTCAGGGCAAGATATCCGGCCTCTGTGTCGTCGCTAGGAGCCAGGTCCGGGCAAGTGACTTCTGGCGAGGTCTTAGGGGCGAATTCGACGCTTTCGTGGGACACGATAGTGGTTTGGTAAGACTCTGGGCCACCAAGACTCTCGAGCGTCAAGTGGTACGGCAGGCGGTGGTGTTGAGTATGTTGGAGAGCGGACAGGCGACGGGAAGGTGCAGATCCAATGCGGTACCTCGACTCATGTGGCAGCACGAGCTTATTAGCCGATTTGGGAGGCAGCACGGTTACTCTGAGGCGCCGGTTCAAGTCGAGGACAGTGAACAGTAAGGGACAAAGATGGGAGGAAGCTCAAATGTCTCTCACAACGATCAACCAAGTGGGATCGTGGGAGGTTTTTGTGCAACTCATTAGAGATTGGCCCAATATGTAGTGACCAGGATATTGGTTCATGGGGGCGCCAGACCATTGCACGGACGCCAGATCCGCTGAACAGCTCTGAACGGTAAGTCGATACCTCTTGGATGTACAATGCACCGGTTGCTAAGTACCTGTCCACTACGGGGACCCCCTACTGGTTCTCCTTCGAGGGCGGGCCGTACAATACACCACCCAGATGAAAGGTATCGACTTGAAAAAGACCTTGGGGGCGGCCAAGCAGGGGGGTTGGGTTGGGTGCGAGCTACATGATCCAAGCCTACATTGTAGCTCTAGTTGGGGAAAAGGGAAGCGCAGAGACCAGACGAAGACGACAGGACAAGCCTGGCGAACCCACCTGTGGGTACTTCCCAAGAATGACACCAGGGTCGATGTTGATGAAATGCATGGTGTGGGAACCAGGGTGTCTCTAACGACTAGAACCTGGATTGGGACTGGGGACTGGGACCGGGACTGGAGCGCACAAGTGTGGCTCGATCCCGGACACGCTGACTGGGGGGTGCATCTTCTGCTTCTTGTCAATCAATTCAGGCGCACTCGCTCCCTCCTAGTCGCCCACCCCCATGAGCTACTGTAGAAGAGTAAAAATAACAATTAGAGGTAGGCCAGTGTGGCTTCGATAGGAGCAGTTTAGGTACCTACCCTTTTCAGACCAACCATGATATCAGAATGGAAATGATATTACTTTTTCAGTGAGGATGGAGCGCGCTAGTGGAGATGGGAGTGTGCAATGCGTCGAGGTACATAATGTATATGTCGATGACATATTGTTCAGGCTTAGCACTCTCGAGGAATCCTGGGAGCGAAATGCTATGCCGTGATATGCTTGCTAGGTTAAAGGGTTGCGGGCCTGGTTCATAAATTCTCCGTAAACCACTGCCCAGTGTCCAAGCGTCGTTAAATTAGATGGGATATGCGCAGCGCCAGCCAGGCGCTCCAGTCCAGTGGAGGAGGCCAGGGCAAAAGTTCGCCGAAGAGTCAGTGCTGTGCAAGATTTCCAAGCTCACCATCCACTTGAGCAAGCCCGGGCCCTAAGTCTTTACCTCGGTCTACGTCGAGGAGGCCGCGTCGCTCGTGTCTGTCAATTCGGCATGGTATACCTTAGCTGCCGTCAAAGGGGGCGGAATCGAAAGATAAAAGAGACAGAAAGAAGAAAAGGGAGAGAGACAGACAGCGCGCAAGAAAGAGACATACAGGGCTGATTGTGTCAAGGATCAAACCTGCACATGGTGGGGCGTGCAGTTTAACAGTTTGAAAGAGGCGTCCGTCAGTAGGCGTCTGATTGCCTGGGAAGGCTTCCCTTCCCTTCAGCCATGAGTTTACCTACATGCCAACATGACAGGCCTGCCACCAGTACTTTTCTGGTTGCATGGATACATCCTGTACGTACATGCATTGGAAGTCGGTACACATGTACGTATGTAGGGTAGGTTTGTACCAGCAACCCGATGATGGAGAAAATACATCAACCGCCTGCCTGCCTATTTGCCTGCCTACTTGGCCCAGGTGCAGACATGTTTATCTCCTGTGGCCACGGTGGTGTCCATGCATGATTATTGATGATTGACGCTCGATACCGTTACGCATTCGACTTGGACATGAGAATACCTAGGGAAATAATCAGGGTCCTCTCTCTTCCTTTCTCTCTCTCTCTCTCTCACGCGCGCGCGCTCTTTTGCCCACATGGAGTCTAATCAAACCAATCAAATCGGATGGGGTATGCGTAGAACATGTAAGTAGGTGCAGCAGGTAACGGATGTCGAAAGGGACAAGCTCCCGAGTGGCTGCTGACGGAGTTGTTACCATAGATTACGTAGCTGTCCAAGCAAATTTCCATCGGGCAGAGTAGACCGACCATCCTAGTTCCGGAGACAAGATGTGATTGACGGGTATGGCGCCCCAACGTAAGTTTGATCGCAGGTCCCATCATTTATGAAAATAGACTGCCGAAGAGATTGAGGACCGATACTCTATACACTCCGCGTATGAGGTCCTCCGTTCTCCAGGCCTCGGGGCGGGCCTCTCGTCCTGGAAGGCAGCCGGTAGTTGAGACTGTAGGTAGCTTAAGCGAGTATACGATGGAGTATCCTGTCCACCCCTAAGCGTCAAGTTACTTGACCCGGCCGAGGCCTTTTTCACGTCCCTGGGTCCCTAGGCAGGCAGGGTAACCCGCCCGCACCGGCAGTCTTAAGCATGAACCAGATTCCGCGCTGGGCACGCTCGGTCTTAGTCGACGCCACGCACAGCGGGTAGCAAGCTTACATGCCGGATGGATGACGGGGAATTGCTTTTTGGGAAACCCAGCCAGCACCAACCATTGACACAATATCCCAGACGGCTTGACCGTTTGGCTAAGGCGTTCCCTCTCTCCGCATTTTTGGTTTGGGTTTACTCGAGCCCGGCTACCTCACTTCGACGTTTGGGGTCGAGGACAATGACATGTCGGGAATGCATGGGCCAGTCAATAAGTCTGTGCCCGATATGCGTCGCGTGGCCTCCTAGTCGAAGACACCATTGAATTCAGCCGTCATATAATCATCTTTTAACCTTGTAAGTTTGTGAGCCGATATCGCGAGCTAGGCCAGATAGTTAGATGATTGCTAGCAATACAAGAGCCGCCACAGGGAAGCCATTGCTCTCGACGGGGGTGGCCTTCTACAGCCATTTATTTATTTGCCTGCCGATGGCCGCTCAGGTCGATTGCCCGGCGACGGCACAAATGACGTTGGAATTCTCCTATCGGCCATCTGGGCGTGTGACAATGTTCATGGGCACTGGCGAGAAACGCCACGAGCACGGTACGGCTTGAAAGCACAGATGGCATAACGAACAAGGATGTATAAGCTGGGGTACCCCTTGCCTCTAGCGGTTTAGTTGGACCACACCCCCCTCGGCATACGCTCAGATTGACTAACCAGGGACATTATTGAGGCCACTTTATTGAATTCTCGTGCTCTTCTAGTGACGGTATAGAAATTACATATATGATCTGCAGCCCGTGGTGTTCGAGGGGAGGCCGCTGTGGTGGTGGTGGTGGTTTGCGCTATTCAAATGGCTGGGTAATATGTCATGCCAGGTATGCTAAGTCCTTGGTGATTGGCGATCTACTACAGTATAGTACATGTGGTCTAGAATGAAATGAGAAATATCCCGATCCGCTGGGAGTGAGCATGCTGCTGCATTCCACCGATCCACGGGGACCAAAGGAAGTCAATAATTCTCCTCAAGTTACGAGAAAATGCCCCGAGACGCATCAATCCTCCTTCTCCGATTGAGCCACACCCCAGTGGTAGGCGCTAATAATCCGATGTCATGAGCGGGCAAGGAGTGCAGGATGGTGTGGACCCATTAGGCTTTTTGGAGGCAGCGTCCTATCTGCATCCCCATTTCTTTTGCTCCGGACGATGCCCACCAAAGGGCCAATACCGCTTGTCTAGTAGTATACGACGATTCTCCATCATGCTACTGAGCTTCCATACGTTTTCCGTGACATATAGTAGCCATTCCGCACGTACAGTAGGCGACTTGGCGAGGGGACTTTTTAGCTCCGGTGGGACTGCTTGCTACTTGAGACCCTTCTCTCTGGCTTTGGTCCTTTTTTCCCTGCTGCTCGCTTGTCTGACAAGTGATGATGGATACCCTATGGACTCCATCACGCAATGCCTCAAATCTTGTTCGTCCGAGGCAATGGTTCAGTCCTCGGCCCTCATTCCCCGTAAAGCAGCTACGCATTAGCGGCGGCGGACCGACACCCAGATCACAGGATCTAAGCGTTAGCCCTTCTTTGTTTGCCGAGAAACCACACCTGTCACACCAAGAGCTTCAGATAATCTTTAATTAGAAGAGACACATTGTTGGTTGACAGGTTGAGCTGTTTATGCCGCGATGAACGAACAACTTTGATCGCTTGGCACTCCGACAAGGTCTTCCTAGCTGACATTGGAGCAAAGTGGGTGGATGTATCAGATGGACCTAGCCCCCCGGGCCGGGGCTGGGACCTCTCCAGTGACTGACCAGTCGCAACACATTACTCTGCGTCTTTTGTCCACTTTGAGGCAACTCCTCGTAAGTTGAAGGGTCGTTACGTACCTCCTCTCCAGAAGGTCATCTTGATTTCATGGTGATTGCAGTGCTATACCCAGCCATGTGGCTCTATAGGAATGCTCTTATATGCATCGGTTATAATTTTGAGACCCAGAGTCCTCCGGACCCCGTTCGTTGTTTGCGCCACTCTGCCCCTCGACTCACTTGTCAAGACAATGTTGATTTTGATTGCATTCCTCGTGGTTGAGTGGGTACACATGTACTTGGTTGAGCCGCCATTGCATATCAGCAACGGAATGTGACATTACACCCCTCTCTTAGCGAGAGGGTGTGTACTACATGGATCTAGTAATCTTTATGCATAGCTAAACCTCAAGATGACGATGCCTATGGCACAGCCAACCTACGTAGGTATTGTAGCATCGAGTGCACCGGCGGTAAATAAGGCAATAACGCGTCCGTCGGGGAAAAGGATCGAGGCCGTTCTCTCTCATGTGTTCAATTACTCACCATATACATAAGTAATAGAAGGTACATGTACGCAGCAGCAAGTCATAGCCGTCTATGCTATGCGTGTGTCTACGTTACATGACATACGAGGGTTCATTATCGCGAAGTCACCACCTGCAAGCAAGGCTTACAGGTGCATACCTCCTCTGCAGTTACAATACCTGACATATTAGGTATAATACTTACATACGCCTACATACATCTAGGCTGAGAGTTTAGATCCTGGCAGTTATTTGTCGGCACATCCCATAGTACACCCGTTATGCCGGGATACGCTAATTTTGAGGTAACCGTGCATTTTTAACACCTGCCAGCTGCAATACCAAACACAGGGCGGTAAGAAGTTGGGACGAAAGTACCTTCAGACTCCTAAAATTCGCCGTGTCCACTTGACAGGACCAAAAACCCACCCGTCAAAGAAACAGAGGACGCATGCTGTGAGTACAAGCAGAGCCTCCTCGTGCCGGCTTGACTTCTTCACATGAGACGTACGGTACTTCCCTCAACCGCACGTGCTCATAATGTCGCCAATGCATACCGGCGTATGGACGAGAGAGCCACTGCAATGAGTCTCGAGTATCAGCTAATAATAAGTTTGGCCGCGGATCGACAACGCGTTGTCGCATAAGTGCCATACGCGAGTCAGACGAGTCAGTCGTTGTGCTCGTCGCCCCATGGCTTGTATGAGATCAGTTTGTGTGAATTCATGCACTCCCAGCCGATCTGCACGCCAACAGCGAACGCGGTGAACATTACGAACTGTGTGTGCAGGTGGCAGGCCGCCCGTCGTGGTGGTAAGTACTGTCATCTGGTCGAATCATCAATCCTCCGGTTGATCCCGCATCCGCATGAGCAACATCAGACGAGGAGACGAACCTCAACTCAACAAACCCCGCATCCAATTGCCAGCCAGCATAGCATGTTCATTTCCAGCATGAACCATTAGACGCTCAAGGCTTGACTGAGCACCAACAACAGCACCCATAACACCAACACCAACATCAACACCAACTTGTGAGCCCAATGGCCTTTTTTTACTGGTTGTTTGAATCGCTAGCTGCTGGCCGGCTTGAGGCAGGCAAATGCCGATATTTAATTTTGCTTTCACATTCATCGAGCTTTTTTAGATTACCCGCAAGGTCTCAACAGCTTCCGTTCGTGCGCTAATCCTTCACTCAGCTCAGACGCTGTTGCGGCATCGGAATGGCTTCGGGCTAGCAAAGCCGAGTTCCAGGTAGCTCTTATCTAGCACTTGCCCGTGCCATTCAGGGACCACTCAAATGGATGGATGAGAAGCATATCAAAAACAGAATACGATTCAATACCCAATACAAGTCTGAATTCGTTTCATTGGAGATTGGGCGGTAATGTCGCCCCGTCTCCTGTGTGGTCATGAAGCCATAATCTTCTCAGCAGGTCTTCAATATCTCGCCTACCAACCTCATCTCAGGCTCAACTGAAAATGCAATGGAACACCATTGAAGTACACATGCTACCTGCTACATGTACACAAGTATGTAAGCTTGCAGTAAAGATGCATTGTGCCAGCATCACTGTTCCAAGGGTCTCACACCCCTGACCTTTTTTCGTCTGATCTCTGTTTGTGCTCATGTACGTACTAGTCTGGTCTGCAGATAAACCGGCTAAAGATATCCACACCTGCATCGGCTACCTAAAACCGTTTTGACAGCCGCTTGGGCAAAAGAGCTTGTCGTTCGTCCCAGCCGTCTTGTATTTGGCCCAATGATCAATGCATTACCCGAAGTAGAAAACCTGAAGTGTTTTTTCTTGTTTTGTTTTTTCGTATCTGGTTCTCCCCGCGACAAATACTACCTATAGCAACCAGCTCGCCGTTAAGATTGCTGCAATGATCCCCACATGGATACATACATAAACCATGAATTAGATCAATGCTGAAATCCTGGACTATGCAGCACCAGCTCAAGCTTTTGGGGGTACGTCCAATAAGGACCGGCCTCGCTGTGCCGCCAATTGACGCTGGCCCATAACGGGTATGTTTGCTATAGCGACATGTCTTATAGCTGCGGGTGCATCATAAAGGGATGACATATACAGTACATACGCATGTGCTCAACCTCACCTGACGGACTCTATATTCCAGAGAGGCTAGGAAGCTCCCCGGGGTTAAGGGGGACCGCTAGGTCAGGTAGGACGCAGGACGTAGATCACGGAACCCAATTGCGCGTGAGTTGTGGTCCGGGGAGCTTCGGCAGCACCGGAGTTGGGAACGCCAAGCCCCAGGTCTGTCTGGGTTTCGAAGGACGGTAAGAGAAGCAAATCCACGAAGATTTTCACCGCACTACCGCCAGGTGTAGCAGCAGCAGGACCCTCCATCATGTGGAAGGATCTTATGGGACCCGTACCGCGGCTCTCAGCAACGTCGCAATAGGTCGGCGACCACTATAGCGCCAAGCAGTCATGGATTGAACTTGGCCAGCTCGTAGCCCGAGTACTGGCCCGAGCTGCCACGAGTCTGGCCGGGTTGGTGGTTTGGTCACCTCATCTCCAGTGTTCCACCTGCCCTGGTTTACCCAGTTGCAATTTGCACGCACCCTAGTTTTGATTGTCCCTGGTATTGGTATCAACCATAACCATTCCTTTCCTTTCCCCTTCCCACTTCCCAGGGCGGTGTCAGCGCCAGAGGGCCACCGTCGACCCAGCATTCCGGTTTCGCTTCACCACAAGTGAGGAGTTGCACAGGGGGGGAGACCCCGTTACCTTGTTTGTTACCAGTGACCCAAGTACTTGGTCGCAAAACCGCTGCCCGGTCCTCGGTTTGCCGGATGTCCGCCCAGTCGGTCACCGCGACCTTGCATCGCATACGGCAATTAAAAGATGCCGCAGAAGACGAGAAGAAAAGTAGTGACAGCCAACCGGTCAAGGGAGAATATAGATTGGTTATAAACCGCCTTGAAAAATCACAAGTCGTCACAATTAAGAATAGATTCTCTGACCAGGCCCGCTTAATAGACCGAGGGTTGGTGAAGCAAGGATTGGATGGTTGTGCGTGGCCAATCACGACTCTTGACGCTGGTTGTCAATTGCTCCGGGCCAAAGCTGATTTGCCGACGAGTCAGCAACTGGAAGGTCACAATATGCATCTCCTCTATCCCAGACAAACCCCCTTCCGTGAACATCATACAAGGCTACATAGATCTAACGAAGGTGGTTCTTGCGACGATGAAGAATCCTGATGCGCCCTGAGTGTAGGCACTGCCTGCCGCTATGGTCGAGTGCCGATCGAATCCTAGTCCAAAGCACGGGAACTATCTGAACCACCGCACCGGCAATGCAAATCACCATCTGTGGAGGAAGGTGAAATATGATCTTCTGATATGATATCAACAGCTCATAAGACAAGCTAGTAGGCATATTTCCCACGACTATCGATTCATCCACTAGTGGGAACGACCAATACGCTATTAAATTGTCACCAATATTTTCATGATGCAGCTCACCGTTACGAAAACCGGAACAGATCATCGTTGATTTTGCCGGAGAGCAGGTTACCGCCATGGCTCTTCCACGGCCCAGTAACAACATCAACTGAAGCCACCCACCCCTACTTCGCAGGATGTACCTACTTCTGTATCTGTCATGTTGCACGCAACAGATCAATTGCGTCGACGTACATTAGGTACTTATATACATGGTACTAGACTCCTATACGGCCGTGTAACAAGGGTTCCAAGGCACACCCTTCCTCCCATTCGATGCAAATCATGTGGGGTTAGTCGGCACATTTCTCGTGAACCACCTTCTCTAATAAGCGACTCCTCTTGATTGTGTGATGTGTGTAAGTACATGTAGGCCTGTGTAGAACCTAGCATTAACCTCCCTAGTAGAATTGATATGTGTGTGCTCTGTGTCCAGTCGCTGAACCTGAACCCCCCGCTATCAAAAAGTATCTGACGCTGTTCCTATAGACGATATAAACATTTCGAGTAGATCATGTGTTTGCATGCCTAGTAGCTTCTCCTTATTCCTAAGTGTCTACCTACTGCATGGCTACTGCCACGCTAACACTTGCCTCGGTGGAATGATGCAAGTGTTTACCAAGGCAGTTAGGTGAGGTGTACTATCACACCACAATGCACGAAGAACAGCATGTCAACTCCGAGTAGCGGGACCGGTAAACATAGGACAGGCATCGTAATGATTCTATCAAAATTTGAGATGACGAGTCTATAAAAAATGCTGTACAGAGTACGGAGTATGTGTGACCATATGCGCACATCACTCACCGTGCGCATTGCCAAGCTTATGCTCCGGAGGTGAAGAGAGATAGGTAGGCTTTACGCAAGCAGAGAGCAGTTGGCGGAGATCACAGGAGAATTTCGTCAACAGCCGCCAACGCGATTACGAAGTCGAGTTACATTTCCCACGTTCTACTGGCCCGAAGCGCCGAAAGGCGCAGACTTTACACGATTATCGATATCAAATCGACAAGGCGATGGCATCATGGGGATATAATGCATAAAGTATTCATCTCGTCTATTCGGAGTATTTTTGCACTCTGTTGGTGCTCACGGGCCTCTGGCTGGTCCTCGAACGATGCACAGGCACGCAGCAGCCGTCATCTCATCTTTACTTTATGCGTTGAATGCACGCCGGCCAGCAAAGCCAACCACACGGAGATTTTTCGTCCCTCTCTAGAAGGGGCCTTTCTGCGCATGGAGGGGTGTAGCAAGCCCGATATTAACGATTGCAACTGGTTTTGTTCCGAACCCCCTTTTGCGCTTTGGTCATGGATGAGGCTGAATGCGGGTATGGATCGGATGCCTGGCAGGAAAATTTGCAGTGGGAAGGGGAAAAAAGATAAACACCTCTAAGCGAGTTCCGACTTTGTTTTGACCAATTCTGATCTGGTTGTTCCCCCGTTCAACAAGCAACCACGAACCAGTTTTGCGCCGTTGCCGAAACGTGGTACGTCGTTAGGTTTGGGCACTCGTATTGATTGACGT
This sequence comes from Apiospora sp. TS-2023a, assembly GCA_038364195.1. Taxonomy (NCBI): domain Eukaryota; kingdom Fungi; phylum Ascomycota; class Sordariomycetes; order Amphisphaeriales; family Apiosporaceae; genus Apiospora; species Apiospora sp. TS-2023a. Next base: position 909,478 of record JAQQWQ010000008.1, read on the forward strand.
AGCGTCACCAAAGGCCAACTAACAAAAGCAGGCAAGCCATGATTGGTAAGATTATTGATCATTGACGAACAACCACAACCACACAGATGGAGAAGATGGATGGGTACGACGCTGTATAGAAGCAAAAAGGTAAAGTTGCACTGCAGCAGGAGAGTGGGCGGGCAACCCCTCCAGCCTAACCCATTCACTCCTTAGAGGAATGAGGAGTGGGAGGAGGTTCCATACTAGCGCGACTCTTTTCACCCAGAGGGTCGGTAAGAACGAACATTACCACATTACTCGAAAAGAGCAAGGGTCCGTCAACCACCACTAACAAATCGTCATCGGCTGCTCGCTGTATTTCCTTATACTGTACGTTGGCTTCGTCCGACGGCATTTTTCTGCGGCGTGCTATAGGCGACGAATCCCGGCAGTAGCCATGCCTCCTCTCAGGGTTTTGTCCACTCTGGCGCCCGGATTTTTCCAGCCCAGATGAACTCGCATCTGGCTCGTGGGCGGCGAGACATTTCCCTCCGTCTGCCCCGTACCACTGAGCCACCTTGTGGTATTCGAGTAGCAGTATGCAAGAAGAAGTAAAAACGTACCGGGCGCCGTACCGTACCTGCATCCAACTTGACGCGTTCCTTGACTCGCTTACTGGTGGACCAGCGTTGCATTCACCCACGAACTAGCAGCCCATGGTCTATGCCGACATGGATGCTAGTAACTGGCAGGCTGGCGATAAGCCCAAATACCAGGGCACAAGACTACACAATTCGACCGCGGTATAATACTGTGGAGTTTGCAGCCATTTTGCAATTGAGCAGCCGGGGTTCCTTGATTGCAGGCAATTACGGAAAGATTGCGGACCACCTCCCGTCCGTTCAACACTCGGAGAAAAGTCTAGAAGTTCACACAGGTACGAAATGCATGGACCTGCACGTACAGTAGCTTAAGGCTCGGTGGTCCCCCGGGGGATCTTGAGCGGTGGCCGACCTGAATGAGGATAAGCATGGCCTCTTGGCCCAGTCGAGCCATGGTACGTCCCATACTTGCATACGACGGCGTCCCAGTCGCGCCCGGTTACATCGACCGGCTAAGAAGATGGGTTTGGGGCCGAGCTTGTCCAGAATGACACTGACACTGGCTGAGTTGCAACGACACCACTATTTTCAGGGGCTATATTATCAACTCCCTGTCCTTATCAGATCACGCATTCCCTCATCACTTCTGCGACTCCATCCCAAACACATGGCTACCCGCACTGCTCTAGCGGATAACGGTTTAGAGCGATCGGGTTTCACCATTCCAGAGTTGCATTCGACCCTGTTTGAAACCCAGCAGAAGCAGCAGAGGCCACTGACCACCGCACCCATCCCGGTGAGATTGCAAAGGAGCGGCACCGAAGACCACGCGAGCCCCCGGCTGAGAGGGCCAGCCAAAAGGTCGGTTTGGGGTTTTCGTCTCATCTTTGGGATGAGTCGCATTCCGTTGAGTTCTGCATCGCCAGTAGCAACTTCAGACGAATTACTACCTTACCATCTTCGCCTGCCTCAGCCTACCTGTCAAAGAGGCAGCCAAGCTTCAGCTGGACTAGCTAGCCGCTGTCATCCGTGCCGTACGTACGTCGTAGTACATGTTTAGGGCGCGCTCTCTCTTTTCCTCTCCCCCCCCTCCAGACTGCTAGGCAACCTACCGCTTTCAAACGTCGAACCCCAGACTCGATCACTCGTAACGGCCATTTGTTCAAAACAGTCGCCTGCCGATCGTGTACAAAAAAAGCAAGATTAGAAGGGGGAAGCCAATGTCGGAAGCACCAAATAAATGCCCGTTAGCAATCTCGCTCCAACTCGGTCGGCGCCTGGGCATGTGAAGTAAAACATCAATCGACAAAGGACTCCTCAGCTCGGGATCTTCGAACGGAATGGTTGTCAATGGCGCCAGATGCGACCTTGACGTAGGATTCCAGAAAATTTCCTGGCAACCCTCACTTTTGACGGAGGAACGATACCACTCTACACATTCGGCGAATGCCTGCACGTCTCTAATAAACCTGAGGCAGTCCGTCACTCTCGGTTCCATTCATTCTAAATTCCATCCAAGAACCGCAAGATTCCGGCCTTGCGGAGTAATACACTTGCGCCATACATAGGTAGCCCGGTAACTGATCCCGGTTGGATACCGCTGTCACTTGGGGTCTCGCCACCTTTAATTGACGGTGGCTCATCTGCGAATGCAATTGAACGGAAAGCCCGAGGTGGTTGAGGCTGAAGCTGCGCCCTATTCGCGTTACAACCCATATGGATACCGGGAAAGCTAGGCGACCACAGTCGCCTTGGTGATGGCGCCATGTTGTCTTTTTCTTCAATGGTTCTGCCGCCTGTCAGGAATTCCTTCCATCGGCGGGCCTTTTTTATACCTTTCCTTCCATGTAAACATGATGATATGAACGGAGTACCCGTCCACTATCGATCGCCTGTGGTTTCCACCGACTACAATAATCTCGCCGATTTCATTACTCATGCCCGGGCTAGCCCTGCCTGGGGCCTAGAGTCCTATCGTGACGAGGGGTATTTCCGATCCCAATACGCAACGGGGCCTTTACTGACCCAACGGGGAGGCTAACTTATTAGGATGCCCGCCGGCAAGATATTATTGTCCCCACGCGGAAAGCGAAAGTAAATTTGTAGCCGGGACTCACGCACGTCACTTGGAGGACTAACCTTAGTTGCTCTGTACTACCGTCCGCTAAGCCGAGCCTGGTTCGACTACAGAACCCTTACAAAGAATGCCCCGGTTTAGCCCAATCTTGTCGCCGCCAAGGTACTTGATTTTCCTTGTTCGGAGTACTGCAGCACAAGTGTGCGAGACGGAACCCAGGTCGATCCCGGTCAGCTTTAGTGCAAGCTGCAAGCCGCCTCTTTCTTTAGTAGCGGACCGGTGAATCTTGAATCCAAAATATCCATATATCCCATACCCATAGAAAGAGGCTGGCATCAGTCAAGGGTCCGACGTTTAGAGGCGGCCGATATCGTATAAACAACGGGCCCTCTGGGAGAAAGAACCATGCAGCACGTGGTGGAGGGAACGAAGGATCTCAAAAGCCCACCCGTTAGGGATTTACCTTTACTCACCGCTAGAGCGAGGGACCGGAAGGGAAACGATGCGGAACCTCAGCGGCATGTGAATCTTTTTCCCCGAAGCGAGGCTACTCGGCACTCGCTTAGGACGTTTTCCAATGCCCCGTCTTCACACACAATGTATTGCTACTCTGATAGGGGCGATAGGCGCGCCCATATGTTCTTTATTGAATGAGCCAGTGATGGGATATGGAGGGTCGAGATTGGTAGCGACTTGCGTGATGACAACCCGTCCCCTGCAAACACGTCATCTCAGCATGGAACTATTGTCCGGCGTGCATGAGAGTGTTTGCTAAGCCGTCTCCCTAGAGTGTGCTTGTGTGTGTGCAGTGTAGATACATTGAGGGATCTTCTGATGGGGCAGTCCTGTCTAGTTCGGGCTATTATTGCGACCTAGAGCCCTAGAGGAGATCAACCACTGCTTTCGACGACTCGTGCCATTTACAAATGCCGAGTTGCCGTTGGGGCTGTGGAGGTTGCAGATCATGACTTGCTGACTGAGATATGGTAATCGAGGCGGTTGAGGCGCTTGTGAATCTTCAATGGTATCTCCGAAGGTCACGAGCATGCCGACTGGACTGTACATGCGGTCGAGAGCTCACAGTGTAGATTGCGGGAGATCTGCCGAGGGAGAACAGCAGCGTCTACTTGCTGCAGTGACCATGTTCAGGACGGATATCGTATTCTCATATGCAGAGTACCAAGTTCAGCAAATATTGCAACTGATCTGGCAATATTGCCCAGAACCTGAAGGTATTGGTACTTTTCTCTGTTCTTACTTACTCAGCCCTGTTCGTTCTACCACTACCTGCTCGCAGCTCGTCTCGGCGCATATCGATCCTGCACGATGCAACAAACGGGCCCAGTCACGATGGTGAGAGACAGGTGAGTCTTTACTGCCGAGGGCTTCTAAGTCCACTCCGTGGAGTGGCAGAATACACGATCCTGTTTTGGCTTTCATCTAGATCTTAGTACCTGGGATATAGCAAATGTTTCTCCCGAAATGCCCAGGAGGATGTGCTCCAAGTCCGGTTCCACGACGCTGCGGCGATGACTTACCATCGTGATGGAGAGGGAGAGGGGGGGGAGAGGGGGGCGACCCAACAACGACCCGACTCTGGGTGCGTAGGATGTTTAATCAAGGGAAACAAACCAAACAGAACCACTTACGACTGCTTCTTGGGAAACTCGTCCGATTCCTACCCAGCCTTGTGCCTGCGTGCATCATTGGCCGTACGCAGGCCGGGCCTGGCGAATAGAACGCAAGGGTTCAGATATAATTTCCGAAGGCTGAGTGCCTTAGGTTCGTGGGTTTTGGGTCACTCGCTCGCTCACTGCCCTGCCCTGCCTGAATTCCGATCCGGAAACTCGTCAATTTTCCCAATCTCTAGTTCTCACTACTACCTACTCATCCCTACGGCTACGGGCTTTCGAAGCGGGCTTGCTCGCCCCGGAGCCCCAGGTCAGCATCAGTCAGTCAGCCAGTCAAACTTACAAAGTCACTCGGCTGCTGGGTAAGCAGTGAAGGCAACACAGGACCTCGATATTGAACAGCGGTGATACAACCACAGGACCGATCAGTTGAAACAGGAAATTTGCTGCCGGTCAATATGAAACGGAATCCGACGAGATTAGACCGGCCAGATATGGCTTTCCTCCATGCCGGTGTAGAGGGCACCTCAAAGTCTGGGTAACTAAGGTAATAGTTGACTTACATACACTGCCGTTGTGCCTATGAGATCATAGGTATGCCTGGGCTAACTCATGGTTCCTCAGGCCCCGACGTACACAAGTCCCAATGTCGTGTCACGATCGTCCCAGGCAGAATAACTCCCGTTCCGCGGCGTTTTCCCCCATCTCCCCTCCCTCGTGTCATGCCATCCGTCTGCCGATAACCTAACCCCCGACGAGGGGGGGCTTCAACGTGCACAGCCTTTTTATTTTCTCCAGAAAGAAAAAGTGAGAGAGAAGAACACCAACAAGGGGAGCAAGCAATCCTTGTCCCACGGCGACACAGTCTTTACTTACGGCCGATGCGAGGCTATTTCTCCCCCTTAGATTTGGGGTACCTACCCGTTCCGTGTCTCCCGCCCCGCCCGCTTCGCCATGCGACTGCGACCGAACCCGGCTTCTCGTCCCTCCTCTGGGAAACATACGCCTCGTACACTCACCCTTTCTCTCTCCTGGGTAACAGTGAAACCGGGCCTGAGGAAATGGGACAGAGAGAACAAGTTTTTGGGAAAGGGAGTGAGTGAGCAAGATGACACGGATCATTCCCGGGTAAGGCTGCCTGCCTGCCTGCCTGTCTGCCTGCCTGTCACACACCCATATCCACTCCCGTTCCCACGCCCCTTTTCGGAGGTTTTGCACACTAATGCAGGCATCTTGGGTTATATGATCGCTACTTCCCGCCGCCCCTGGCTCGCCTCTCGGAGCATATATCAGAGGGGGGCCGAGAGGCACAGGGCCAGGCAACACGCGGATGCGAGATGGAAACAACAAGGGGAGAATAGGCTGGTCGCCAATATAAATGTCTCGGGGGCCGGGTTGTCAGTTGGAACAGGTGACAAGTTGGTTCGTTTTCGAAAATGTCGTCCCTGATGCAAGGTGTACGGTACGGTATTACTGGCTGGCTGCTGATGTCGGGGCGTGGCCGTAGCAAACAAAACGCATCTCGGAAACCTGTCTGTCTGTGTCTATATTTGCATCTGCTATATACATTCGATCCCCGTCGACTAACCTACACGTACATACTGGGCTTGAACCTGCATGCAGTATAGATTAGATCATGTGCAGACGTGCAACAGGCAGGGCCCCTTGGCGCAGCGTTGGAAAACATGGAAATTCCAACCTCTTCTTACATATACGAAGAGGAGGGGGGGAGAGAGGGGCAGACGTCTAAGTATAGCTCACATAGATTAGGCTTATATATCATATATGTCGATAACATATAGGGGGGACGACGGGCGGGCGGGCACCCTAGAACCATAATTAGCTATAGCAGAAATGCGGAAATCTATAACTGACTTCAGACCGGCGCAACCTGCCGAGATGCAAGTTCGCATCAATCACACCCTGAATCTAACAGGAAGCTCGCCCTCCCGCATTCCCCAACATCCCTTCCTCCCACCTGCCAACCTGGCCTCTGACGTTACACAGATACAGGCCAAAAAATTAAAACAAAAGAGCGACCCGGACAATATTCCCTAAACGCCCGCAGCGTGCATGGCTACCTACTCTATGCTGCCTCCCTTCGCCTTTCCCTGGCCTCTGGGGGGCCCATTCGGCCCTCTATTTCTCTCCCTGGGGTCTGTGTCTCTTAAACTTACTTGTCCTTTGACACTTTGCTTTGCCATCCCTCCCTGCCGACATCCCCACCCAGCAGAAACAAAATTTGCAACTATTGCCGACGCGAGACAAGATGGGGGGAGGGGGGAGAATAGGCAACGGCCAGGTAGTTTTTTTCTTGCATGGGGCTGGCTCTGAACTCTCCGAGGCCCAAAGTGTGGCGCCCGCGCGACGAGACCGCTTACCTACTTACACACGCACACGCGCGCGCAACACACATTTGGTCACTCGCTGAGACATGCATATTTGCAACCAGGTAAGTCAGCAAGCACCAAGTGTAGTGTGTAAGAGTGACACCGGCACAATTCACATACACACATACACACACATCTATATAATACCAAGCAAGGCCAACTAAGTTGCCACTGAGGTGGCTAACTAGCTTCTTGCAACGTGATACATTCTACCTGTTCGTACACACGAAACCCAAGCCGACGACGTACGTCCATACATGCGGAACCACCACGTACTGATGTACATACTTTATGTATGCATGTGTTTTCTCCTTGGCACGTCATATCAAATGCGCATCGTATAAAATAGAATAGGTAGGTAGTTAGATATGTACTGTATGTACACGTTTTTTCTTTTTAAAACAGCAAACGATATTTGATGTGATAATATCCACACAACGATTATAATACCTGCTGGACGTCCCGTCTATCCGAATCGATCGAGCCACACACCGAAAACGGTTGGATCGGGTGATGATGATGGGAGATGGGTAGATGATATGTCATTTTCTCAGCAGCGAAAACCGCAGATATTGTATGTGGCTTGAACTGGAAAAGGGCGGCCATGGGGGTTTCCACCCTCTCTCTCTGCCAATCGCGTGCTGCAAGTAAGAAACCCCCGATGGTGCTTTTGTTTGCTCGAGTCTGTTGTCGGGGCATAGTATGTGTTTGGGGTTTGGTATGTAGATATGCACACCACTGTACCAAGGGGGAAGCTAAAATGCGAACATCATCTTACTTTTACATATTGCTCTACCTATCCTTATTACTTTGCACATGGGGCGATATTTGCCCTCGTATTGCACGAATACCCATCCCCCATCGGCATAGCATCGCTGGTGCTGTTATTGCCGGTGTTGCTGCTGGCTGGCTATTGTAATACGCATACACCCCAGGAAAAGAACCAGAATACATTACCAAAGAGAAAAAAGAGCCTCTCGCTTCTTCCGTTTCGAGTTGGATCCGCTTCTTCTCCCTCCCCCCTCCACTTGTGCCAAACGTAATACAAAGATCTTGTGCGCTGGTAACCTATCGAGATGCGGTGGGCAGCAGTGACCATTCAAAACGCTACGCGCCAGAAAAAAAACACCGCAAAAAGCGCGGGGCGCCGAGAAAGCATACATACATACATACGGGAACACAGGGAGGGAGCTTTCTCCCACCACCATTGCACAAAAGGCTTTACCGACAGAAAGAGAGAGCCCAGCCAGCCGATAATGGCCGCACCCCAGGGTAGGGAGAACCTCGTGTTGGGAAAATACGAACCACGATGGGTGGATCGGATCACCGGCCTCGACGTAGCTTCAATCCCAAAGAGAACATTGATTGAACGCTCTCTTGCTGAGATACGTACACTGGAAAATACCATGGATCGACTAGGAGAGTATTAAAAAAGAAAAAGGCAACAACATTAGATCATACCATCCGTTGTGCAACCGTTAGTGCTGCTTCCGAAATCAAAACGCTTTTACTCCTTGAATTGTCGTGCTTGGGCTGATTGATACTTCACGGCCCAGATAATGTATTTTCAAGTGATGATGCAGACAGACATACCAGAGGGATACTCGTATGATTTTGTTGCCAAATCGGCGATTAGACAAACTGGCAGTTGACTCCGGTAGAAATATCCCTGGATAGATATCAAAGCGAACACTTGAATAGCTGCATTGCCACTTCGTGATTGTGCAAACTGCTATAGTAGATACGCATATATAAACCCTACACTAGGTCTCCTGTGGAGGACCGTAATTATACAATTAACCAGGAAGCAGACTGAACATGCTCCATCCCGTATGCAACGCCGTGCCAATAAACACCAAAAGGGGGCACCGCTACAACCGCGGTTGGACCCCGGCAAGGGCCGTCTCTGATGGCCATTGAACGTCAGGCCAGATCTGGCGGATTGCCTCCCAAATGTGACTGACATAGATGATCGTGAGGCCCTCGCGGACTTCAGAAGGCACTTCCCGGGCGTCTTTCTCGTTCTGCGCCGGCAGCAGGACTATCTTGACGCCGGCTCGGTATGCCCCAATAAGCTTCTCCTTGATACCCCCGACGCGCTTGACGTGACCAGATAGCTGGAACTCTCCCTGTACAACGAATTAGTATTAGCATATATTGAGAGTAGAAGCGAGGGGTACTTACAGTCATGGCCATGGTTGGGGGCACAGCCCTGCCAGATAAAAGGGATATTAGCGCAATAGCCTGCGCCATGCCACTCGAGGGGCCGTCCTTGGGAATGGCTCCCGACGGACAGTGAACGTGAAGACTGCGGTTCTTCATGATATTCTCCGAAGGATCCTGGGTGAGACCAAGCTCAAACGCATGGTTTCGGACCCAACTTCGTGCCACCTTGACACTTTCCATGAGGACCTTGCCGAGGTTGCCGGTCAACTCTACGCTGCCATCACCAGGCATGTCGAGTACTTCGATGAAGAGGATACCACCATTGCCGCCTGAACTATAAGCGACGAGACCGGTCACTATGCCAGGCTGGGTAGTCTTCTCCGCGATCTCGTCTTCAAACCTCTCAATGCCAAGGATAGCCTCGAGGTCCTCGACCGTCAGTTGGGGCCGGTATGTTTCGGGTTTGCCTTTGTCGTTCGCTTCCACAAACTCAACAGCTTTGGCACGACATACCGAGCCAATCTCACGCTCCAGATTACGCACCCCTGACTCACGGGTGTACGACTCGATAATTTTCAAGACGACTTCATCGTTGAACATCAGCTGATCTTCTGTCAGACCGTTTACACGTATCTGCTTTGGTACAAGGTGTCGCAAGGCAATATGTCGCTTTTCGAGCGTTGTGTAACCAGAGAACTCCAGGACCTCCATGCGATCCAATAGTGGGCCGGGGATGGTATCGAGGGAGTTGGCAGTGGCAATGAACAAGACTTTGCTCAAGTCAATGGGAACGCCGACATAGTGATCGGTGAATGAATTGTTCTGCTCCGGATCGAGCACCTCGAGCATGGCGGCCGAAGGATCGCCATTGTGATTGGCCATGCCCAATTTATCGATTTCGTCCAACAGGAAGACGGGATTCGCCACACCAACCTTCCTTAGCCCCTGCACAATGACTCCTGGCATCGCGGCGACGTACGTTCTCCGGTGACCCCGAATTTCTGCTTCATCTCGTACACCTCCAAGCGAGATCCGATGAAACTTCCGTCCCAGTGCAGTAGCGATGGATCGGGCTATGCTCGTCTTACCCACACCCGGAGGGCCTACCAAGATAAGAATGGGCGCCTTCTCCGTCCTCCGCTTGCTTCTGAGCATCTGGACCTTGATACCACTGGCTCGAATCTTCTCTTCAAGCTCGGGGTCGAGCTGAGGCTTCTCTTCCGTGGCTGCCTTTTTACTAGACTCGAGATCCACCGTTTCTTTCTCCGTCTGCTTGATCTGAGCGTCCACCGTCTCGTTGGCTGATTGCATTAACCGGACAATCGTTAGGTATGAGAGTAGGCGCTTCTTCACCTTCTCAATTCCGTAGTGGTCGTCATCAAGCTGTTTTCTTGCTGCCTCTATAGTACCAGGGCCAATGGGATCATCGGTGCTGACAGACCAAGGGATCTCGGAAAGAGTTTCGAGGTATGAGCGGATAACCTGATACTCTGCCTGTGCAGTGTTCATTTGCTTGAGCCGCTTCATCTCGCGCTCAGCAACCTTGGCGGCTTCTGGTGGTAACTTGGCCGCCTCGATCTTCTTATTGAGCTCATCTAGATCATCCGGTTCGGACTGATCTCCTTTACCGCCCATGCCGCCCAGCAGGTTGTTGAGATTGAGAGTGGAAATAGGGCCTTTGCGGGTGTTTCGCTTGTTCGCATTCTTGTCCGTACCCTCTTCTCGGTTGGTAATGGGCACCGAAGTGCTCGAAATGGCTGTGATCTTGATGTTGCCCTTCATATCGTTGATCTGACGCTCGAGTAATGCTATCACCTTCTGGATGCGATCCCGAGCATCGGTGGCCGCGAGGACCTGGAGTTTGTCTTCATATGAGGCGTCTAAAATGTTCATCATAAAATCGGCCAGAACTCCACCTTCAGCTGGGGTTTTGTTCGATATGAGCATCCCAAGCCGTCTCGACAGCAGAGGGTTCAGTCCCGTTGAAGTCGCGGACAGCAAAAAGGCTGATACCCTGAGATACGACACAAGCTCAAGAGAAAGGTGCTTCAACCTTTCGAATAGATCCTGATACGGATCATCTTGGATAGGTATGGCGTCGACTAAAGGCCTAATCCTGCCCTCAAAGAAGGGTTCAGCCTGTGTCACTTTGTCGACCTGTTGTTTCGGCGTCAGTATTACTTTGACAAGAAACAAATTATATCTTTCCCAACAGCATAACCACTTTCATACGCAGAAATAGTCGCCGTGATAGACAGGAATGGCAGCTTACCGCGACGCGACTGATTCCTTGCACCAGCAGGCTAAACTCCCCCGAGTTTTGGCCTTGGATGGCGGTAATCTTTGCCGTAACACCATAGCCGTATATATTCTCTTTCTTGATAATAGCGGTATCGGCCTCGAGGAGTTCGTTGTACTTGTCGGGATCGTTGGCCAGAAGAAGCTGGCCTCGGCTGCTGAGCAGAGGCGATGTGATAGGCACGCAAACGACGGGTACCTCGTCGACGCGCCTCGAGCCTTTGGACGCGCGCGCATATACGTTGGAAAGCATCGCGGGGATGTCGCCGCGGCTGGAGGGCACCGGGATGCGAAGGACCGAGCCAGGGAAGAGCACGCTGCCCTTGGCCAAAGGAATGAGCGGCATCAAGGTGGGGGTCTGGACCGGAGGCGCCATGTTGACTGACGACGACGATGCTTGTGGGATCTGCCTCTCTACAATATTAGACGATACCTTGAACTTGAATACAGGTAAGGTAGGTCGCAGAAAAGATCAGAGTAGAAAGAAGTGCCAGAAGCAGATGTGATGGGATGGGGATGGGGTCATAAATCAGATGACGACGAGCTGTGTTGCTACCGAGGCTCGAAGCTCTTTCCGGACGGTTCCAGGTTCCAGTGGATTTGCTGATCCCCCAAGCCCATTGGCAACAAGAGATTCTGATTGGTTTTGGTGGAGACCGCCGGCGCCATCTGAGACCTGGGGAAGGGTCCGGACTGCAGTTGCTGGGACGCCGGAGAAAACAAACCAGCAGTACCGGTACACACACCTCAAGATCCTTCGCACTCTACTGATTCAATTATGAGCCTCAAATGCACAGAAAAAAACCATTTAAATCTCATTATATGGAAGAGTAATGAGAAACATAGTTGTCTTTGTCACTCGGAAGTTTGCTACCAAATACTTGCTATCAAGAAACTCCAGTCACAGTTGTGCACTTTGTTTTGAGGAGCAAGGGCGACTTACACATGCATTTCGTTCTCCACAAGACTTGGAACCCAACATGACCCAGCCCGGCCTATGTTCAATATTATGGCGAAGTACTTCACCTAGCATGGAACGCAATGTTCAGCTTCAGACCAGTCGAGCTAATAACCGACCACAACCCTGGAAAATATGCATCATTGGTAAGTAGTTACTCCCTGCATAAGAGGCATGTTTCAGGAGTGTGCGCTGGCAGCGGATGGCCGAGCCGTGGAGGGAAAAAAAGCAGTACTTTTTATTTTTCACCCTTGGCGCATCAGCACTAGAAAGTGAGTTGAAATGGACAAATAACACGTTAGGTATCCAGCTACATATGTCCTTACCTAGTGGCTTTTAAGTTATAATATTGTTTCCCAGAAATAAGTTAAGAAATGGGTTAATATTTATAATACGATGTGCCTCTAGGCGTATTCAGACATGGTTATACAGACATGGACTTGCATACATGTAAGCCGGGTTGCAGTTCGTATTGCGCCCGCCGCGGGTCTCCGTGATCGGCTTCGGCCTTCAACCCGAAAGCCGGGTGCTAGGCAGCATCGTGATGACAAACCTACAAGTCATCCCGTGGAAGGCATCCGAGTATACAAGCCCTGAACAGAGCCAACAAGAGATGCATTTAGAGTAGACATATCTCAGATTCGATTATCTTATAACCATCTAAATATCGATCCAATTCCGTACTTGCTTTGTCCAAATTGCCCTTCCAGAGCATCCGTCGTCCCCTGAAGTCGAAATAGCAGGCTCCAGTCAGCTCACACCCATCAACGCCACAACCATCATGTTTACCGCCAACCTACCCCCAGGCTACACCCTCGTCGAAGGCTACCCAGCCGTGGAAGACTATATGCACCTGCGCCGCACCTCAGGTCTAACGCCCGTAACCGCTCACCAAGCCCGCGCCGCCGTCTCGGGCGCCTGGTACGGCTGTTATGTCGTCGCCGCCGAGACCGCGTCTCCCGTGGCCATGGGTCGCATCATCGGCGACGGCGGCTGGTACTTCATCATCGCTGACATGGCGGTGCTGCCGGAGCACCAGCGGCGGGGGCTCGGCGATGCGATCCTGAAGACGCTCCTGGAGAGGATCAGGACGCATGCCGCCAAGGGCGACGCCTACGTGACGCTCTTCGCCGACGTCCCCGGGCGGAGGCTTTACGAAAGGAACGGGTTTAAGGAGGCGATGCCGAGGGAAATGGGTATGGATATTGTTTTGAAAGATGTCGGTACCAGTGAAAGCGAAGGATAAACAGTCGAACACGACGGTCTCGGACCAATAGAACAGGTGGTTTCCCTCCCCTCATCAAGTGCTTCCCTTCTGATATATTTTGGCTTACAAGCACGGGATCTCTGTATGTTTGAACATGCACCGAACAGATATACAAATGAAGCCAAGGCATTTCGCAAACATTATAATTGAACGCCCCAGTACTGAAAATGGAAATTACCAAAGAAGCACCCTTGCGCTATGCATATAAAAAGTCAAGACCTTCTGAAAAAGTACGAAAGCATGATACAAAAGTCTAGCGTGGGTATCTAAACAATTGCGCCAAACCGAGATTCTGCTGCAGGCAAAATAAAATCACGAACGCCCTTCCCACGGATTTTGGAACTCATCCTCGCCACCAGAGCCGTACAGTGGGCTTTTGGAATTCCCATTTCTCCGCGTCTCGTCGTTCCATAGTTTGGACTCCGCTGCTCCAGGGCTAGTTTCATCAGGCGTGGGCTCTCCAACCTGGAACGGGGTTGCTTCGTCCTCTTCGTCCTCGGCCTCTTCCATAAGAATCTGGGGGTCTGACGTCGAGAGAACCGGGGCGCCTAGGGGGCCCTTCTTTTGTGACGATTCAGCTTCCTCGGTTACTGTCTTGACAGCCTTGGCCGGGCTGCCAGGAGAAGGCTCGTTGGCGAAAAGGCTTTCCCTCCTTTCCTTCTGCTTCCCCTTTACAAGCTGTTTAGTGAGGCTTCCGGAGCTTCCCGCGGTCTTAGCCGCCGGCCGTGTGGAGTTATATGATGAAGCGCGCGAATCGATTGCTCCAGTCGGGCGTCCTTGTGTCTGCCCATACCAACGTTCCCGTGATGGTATATTTGCCGTGATGACGGGATACTGCACTTGTTAGTAAGATACTCCAGGATGATTTTGAGTGATGACGACCTACATTCCAGTCACCAAACTCCAGTTCCCTTGCCTTGTCATACAGGCTTTCGTCTCCCGCATCGAGTCCGGTCTCATCTGTGGCACCTCCACTATACTTCGGGTTCGACCCGCTTGGTCCAGCATCATCATTCAGGAGTGGTGTATTCGCAGTTATTTCCCCTCTGACCTCCTCGGGTTTCGGGATCCAATACTTGGCTTCTCCATTCCGCGAGTATCTCATGCCATCCTTGATTCTGGCAAACCGGGAGCTCGAATCTTCATGAGCGATTACCTTGCCAGACGAGTCAAACACACGATAATTGTATTTGTCGCCACTGAACGTCTCCTTCGAATCCTGGATAAGGTCGATGACACCGAAAGCATCTCGCATAGCATACTTGAAGGGTAACCTTGCTGCTGAAACTGTGTTATCGGCGTAATCGTGGTATGAGAAAGCATACCAGTGCGCTACTGCGAAAGCGGGCATTTCGCAGCAAATCAAGGCATCTTGAATAGCGGCAGCCAGGTTGTCGGAGGTGTAGCCCTCGACGTTATCGGGGATGGCTCCCAACCAGACTAGGATAGACAGAAGGAACCCTTGCCAGTACGAAGCAAAAATGATGAGCTTGATGCACAAGAATTTGGGCATGGGGCGGAACGCCAGCAGATCGTTATGCATGCAGACCCAGAAGAGGCCAAGGGCGTACAAACTAATCGTAACACTCAGGTTGTATACGATCCCACTCCAAAGGTAGCCAGAGGTTAGTCCAATGTAGCCCTCCTGGTAGGTGCCAGTGGCCTTCATAATGACGGCGGCAAGAGCCAGAATAGGCTTGAGCCAGGCATATTGCAAGATGCCTCGCTTGATGGCAAGGAAGGTGTAGGGGTCTGATATGTCGACCTTGGGCAGGACATGGTTCAGGGGCCATAGATGCTGAACGGGCGAACGACCGTGGGTCATGATCAACAAAGCTCTCTCGCCACTGAGATAGTTAATCAAGAGCTGTAGAAAGGCGTAGATGGTGAAAGCCTCGTATATATCTCGGATCGGGTCCAGGAATTGGGCTGCCACCAACGAAATCATGCTAACCCATGATGATATCGAATATATGGGTACCATGAGGAGCAATCGGACGGTATATCTTTGGGAAAGAGGCTTTCGGTAGTTCTTGCTGCAGTACTATCAGTGTCCAGTCGTGGGCATGCCGCCTGGTCAGGGGATACATACAGTTGGAACCATATTGATCTGTATTGGGCAGCGTTGAAGTCAGCACAGGTACCCCATATAACCAGAACAGAGCATTTGGCGGGTAAAAGAAACCTGTAGATGGGAGCGCAACATGAAAAAGCCTCACATTATAGATAGAACGGTGGCCACAATAGAGGCAACGCCGGCCGTGATGGTGGTCGCATATTCGAACTTTTGGCCTGTGCCGCTGACCATGTTGTACTGTACGGCCGTCGCAAAAGCAGACGGCGGGAACTTATCTGAAGGGTGTTAATAAGTTGGACGGTCAAGCGATGACACAGGCATCATCAAAACCGAATATTCGTGCAGGTAGAATCAGTGAAGCCTCTGACGACGCGCGGTGTGCAGCGTGTCGCATGGGCATGGGAAATCAGATGGTGATGGTGATTGGAGTGAGGGAGCTAACGTTCCGCCTGCCTAACTGATGATGGCATGTGCTGCAGCCTATGTCTCAAAAGATACCTCAAGCTAATCTGGATGCTTGGCCCCCCGGTTACTGGCCCCCCAGCAGCCGGACAGCCCCTGCCCACCAACCTGAGCAATCAAGTACTTGGGGAAATGTACTGCTAGGAACTACTGGCTGCCCCTAGCATAAGCTAACAGGGGTGCTGCAGCTAGAGACCCCGCCGAATCTGAGCTGCAGCGCGTCATTAGGTAATGGAAGGAGGTGCTTTAAATAAGTCGAGCTTTAGATTAGCATGCAACGGCGACGCAGACGCGCCAAACGCCGACAAACCAACATCAGCTTCGGATCACCAATTTCTAGGGACCAATCGACCCTCCGACATACGAACCCGTTGCGCATTCCAACCCCCGACTGCCCCCGACTGGATCAGCTATGGAACCCGGCTCAGCATTGCCCTTAGCTGCTGCGCGTGTCGGATAGATCTGGTAGGCGTTCTACGCTACCGAGTAGATCGCGAAAGATCAGGGGTGGACGGTACTTGTTGTTGAAAGCTCTCTGTTGCTGCCATGGCAGATCTGGGAAGCACCAACCACGACACAGGATGGACGAACTTCAATGGGTATGGATTTACTTGAGACTCTCCATGTTACGTTTTTCTGTCGGGCATTGGACTAATAACTGGCCTCATCTACAGAGTATTCCTAGGCTTGCTTCTGGTCTGCGGCTTTCTGTAAGTCAAGGCAACCCAGTGCCCCCCGATCGACTCGATCTCTAATTAGAATACAGGGCCGTCGTCTTTCTGCTTTACTTTAATAGAATTGTTGCCTCCGTCATATCCTACCTAATTCGAACATATACCTGGCATACTTCCCGGATTCACATCGATATACAAGCGCTACAGGTTTCCCTCCTGGGTGGGCGCATCTTTTTCAACGGGTTCCGATACCACGGCCCCAACGAAACTATCTTAATTCAAAATGGCTACATCACGTGGTCCTATTGGCTCTGGAGAGTGAAGAATGTCAAGATCGGGTCTTCAAAGAAACCGGCCAAGGCCGACTCGACAGGAAATGCGCCAGATCCCCCTGCGGAGAGCGCCCAGTCGCCCAACCTCCCTTGTCGCATAAATGTTGCTATATCAGGCCTGGAATGGTTTATATACAACCGCAGCCCGGTGTATGATTCAATCCTGGCCGGAATGACGGATTCTGCGGATGCGCAGGAGTGCGATGCGACCAGTTCAGAACACTTGATGGATGGCGCCAGCCATCCTCGGCAGCGATTACAAAAGACATCACAAAAAATCGAGGAGCAGCTCAACAAACTCGACTCGAAATACTCGATGGACAAGAAAGAATCGCATGGTACGCATGGCGAAAAGGGGCATCCAAATGGCCATGGTCTCAAGAAATCTCCAACCTCGCTGTCTGACGAGGATGAAGTGTCGCCCAAAGGAGATGATCAGCTTCCTTTAATGCTGCAACTTCTTCCAATACACTTTGAGTGCAACAAGGCGGCCGTCGTCATGGGGAACGAAAACACCAAGGGTATTCTAATAATGAAGACAAGTGCCCTCGACGGCGAGATCACCGCATCGGAGTGTCCAACTCCAGATCCATACAGGCAAATCTTCAAAGTATATTTCGACGAGCCCGTAGTTGAAATGAAGGACAATAAGGAATACAAGGAAGATCAGCTCACCAGGGCGGTTAAGGACAAGCAAGTTGCCCTCGAAACCGAACCAGCCCAGCATCGCCCATTCTTCAGGAGGCACAAGCGCAGGGTTGTGAATCAATTGAGAAACCTTGTCCCATACTGGAGGTCATCTGTAGAGTCGTTCTCTGTACATTCGAGGCATGGCACGCTCGCAACCGAAAACCCTGTTGCAAATACGTACAATTGGCAGGGCCTTTCGAGATATCTTAATGATGACGACGAGAACGACAAGATTCGCTGGTCATCGGTTGAGTATGCTGCGGTAACGACACTGGTGGAGAGTCCAGAAGCAACCCTGACAATCTTCTGGGATGTGCCTGGGACGGTCACGCGTGCCCAACGTCAGCAAGGGGCTTCAGTCGATCAAAAGGATGCAAATAACGTCAATGGTTCAACTTCCCCGGCGTGGTCAATCAATTTACGAATCAAAGGCGGTTTTGTCAACTACGGCCCATGGGCAGACCGATATAGGGCTGAAATACAGAGAATTTTCAACCCAACTCTCAGCAAAGATGCAGTACCTGCAAATCCACTTCCTGTTGGCGCCGACAGAGTTCCAACCCAGTTCAAGCTCTTCGTAGAGCTCGATGAAGAAGTCACTTTAAGGATCCCGACACGCGAAGATTCAAAAAATTGGAGATGGAAGAAAGAAGCTGATCCGCGACAGCATCGCAAGCAAGATCCGCGGTCGCATGACCAAGACAAAGCAAGCAACACTGCTGCACAACAACGTCCTATCGGATGGCTCGATGTCAAAGTCGGTCCAAATGCTACCGTCTCTTATTCTATGGATATGCTGGCTGGTCCCACTGGATATACCAATACGCTGAATGTTGAACTTCCTACGACCGAGATCTCTTCGAGTGTAAACCATGGGCTGCTGTGGCGATCGGGCCGTCTGTGCATATCTAGTGACATGTCTGGCCCTCTCAAATGGAACGCACTCCGTCAATGGCGCTTTGATATTGACGGCGATGACCTCGAGGTCTTCATTCTAAGGGACCATATCTTCCTGCTCACCGACTTGATCGACGATTGGGGAACGGGACCACCAGCGGATTATCTCCTCTTCACACCTTTCAAGTACCTCTTGAACCTGGAATTCCGAAATCTGAAGCTATACCTCAACGTCAACGATGCCAATATCGTCAATAGTCCTACAGACATGGAAGAGAACACCTTTTTAGTCTTTTCTAGCCCCTGCCTAAAAGCAGAAACGTGCATATCTTTGGACAATTTCCGCCCCAGCAAGAGTTCCGTCCCGTTTAAGGTGCACGCCGACACGATAGGACTCGCATTACACCTGCCGCCCTGGAATACGCAAGCTAGTTTCCTGAGCTCAAAGCAGGTTGGACAGGTAGAGAGTCTGTATCTTGGCGGTGAATATCACTACAATTCAACTACATCAACCGCTAATACGGACACTCTTGTACTCGATGTTACTGGCCAGTCACTGGTGGCAACTGTACACGGGTTCATCATACGATATTTCCTACAATTGAAGGACAACTATTTCGGGGATTATGTTCATTTCCGTACCCTTGACGAATACCAAGAAACACTTCGCCTCAAAAAGGACAACCCAGAAGCTGAGGAGGCTACCCGGCCACCACACAAGAAGTCCAACGACATGGATGTGGTGCTCAGTATCCGGACAGATGAGACCAAAATCATGCTGCCCTCTAACATCTACTCCTCGAACCGACACCTAATTATCGAAGCTGCTTCTCTCTCAGTTGACCTTCGGTTTACCAACTACTATATGGACCTCGATCTTGTTATCCCTCCACTCAGTTTGTCCATGGGCAGTGAAGAGGACGGTGCCACAAGTCCTTTAAGTACGACTTCAAGTACACAAATGTTCATTGATGGTGTCGAGGTCTACGGCCATCGTTTGTTTGGTTTGCCTCCAACGGAGCCTACGTATCTGTGCAATTGGGACATATCGCTAGGTACAATCACCGGCGAGTGTACGACGGATTTCTTAACCATACTGGCAAACGCTGGCAAAGCATTTGGTTTCTCGCTCGACGATGACGAGAATGCGCTTATACCACCTTCGTCGATTGTTGTATACGACGTGACATTCCTGCGAGTTTGCGTCCAATCAATACAGTTATGGCTGCATGTGGAAGAAGCCGCCTTTATGTTCTCGACGGATTCCATTGACGTCAACTTTAACGACTGGGCAAGAACACATTATTCCAAGCGGGCTGATATAAAGATCCCTTCCCTTGAAATCGCCTGCGTAAATTCGGAGTCCGCTTCCAGAGCTAAGTCCAGACTTTATAATCGTGTCGAGACTGACGCGCTGGTACGGACCAGCATCCAGCTCTCTATCATTGGGAGAAAGTATGCCTTCTCCGAGGAAAGGAAGCTTCAGCAAGAACTTATCCGCCATGAAGACCAGCGTACTCATCGTACCGACTTCCTCATCCTCTCTGGCCTCTTGGACCCCGAACCCCCAGATCCAGTGGACCCTCCAGCACAAAGTGTGCCAACAGTGCCCCAGCCAATGACTCCTGTCAACCCTAGCCCCGAAAGGGTTTCTGCTAGAAGCATTAGGTCCTTGCAGAGTTCACGGCGATTACGGCACAAAAGCTCGTTCCTATCCATGACCAGCGATAGCAGTGGTAGCATACACAGACTTGGCTCCAACGTTCGGCAGCGGCCGCACGACAGCGGCCGCCGGAGTGCAACTTCGGCTTCTCATCAGGCGAATGAACGTCCGGCTCTACGCCAACGTGACTTTTCTGCCTCTACGGGACGCCACTCGGCATTTCACAGTGCTCTGGGAGACCACAAGGACCAATCTCATAACACTGTGGCCTTCTCCAGCCAGTTTTTTGCTCCTTATTTCCCATTGGAAAACGTCCGCCCCAATGTCAGCGACGCAACGTTGCAGAACTCACAGATTGAAGATGATGACTTCGGCACTTCGTCTCAGTTCGGCCTTGCAGATATCGATCCAGATTCGTTGAGCGAGGATGCCGTACACCAGAGTATCCTGGTCCAGCTACCCTCTGGCGTCTCGGCCTTTTTCAATACGACAGCGCTGCGGCACATCGCTTCACTGTTGGATGCACTTCAACCCACCGAGCCTGAGGACATGCTAGACTCTCTCCAGATCAGCTCGATGACAGACATATTTGATATGCAGAAACGAAAGAAGCACAAACGTAGCATTGACGATATCATTCTCCGGGTACCTCAAGCGAATATTCGCTTCCTCAACTGTTCCAGTGCTGATTCCCCGCATCCAACACAACCAGAGCAAGATCAGTATGACTTTGTACTGAAAAAGGCGCTCTTAGCCACACGATCTGATACGCAGGTCGATGAGAGCGACAATGTCGACAACAGTGCGTCGCGCTCGTCTTTTCATCTACGCTTCGATACCTTTGAAGTTTCTGCTGCCGAGAGACTGGCCAATTTCAACGAAACGCAAGCCGCCGTCAAGGCCAGCATCGAAGAAGTTATGGTCACATTGGGCTCCAAAGAGGTTACCTTGGCCGATTGCGATATTGGCGCACTTCGGCTCAGTACTTCCTCTGGAAAAATCGAATATCTCGCGTCACTGATCCATCGAACCAATATGCTAGCAGATGAGATGGGAGAGCTCTTTACTTCAACATTGTCCCGAGGCGAATGTCGGCCTAAGCAGCTCGTCCATCGCTTGATCACCGAAGCGCGGACTGCACCCGATGCTCCTTTTATGACCCGCCCTTCAGCTGTGCTACGAGCAGCCTCGGAGCACTTGAGAACTCTGGACTCCTGGAAACTGTCTACGAGACTACGTCAAATGTGGAGCAATATGAACGACACCCAAAAGGAGCAGCTCAGATATGAGTGTTTCAGCTCGTCCGGCGTATGCCCAGAAGGCGCAAGACAAGCAGCCGTAGAGGCCTTCCAGGGCTGGAGAAGCTGGGACCTTGAGAACGTGGGAGACTCATATTTAATGAAGAACGTGTTCGGCAAAGCTACCACCAGCCAAGGTAATTCAGCGCAACGGCCAAAAATGGCTTCGCTCCGGGTACAACAGGTGGAGTTCCTGCTCGATCCTGGTCCCAAACAGAACCAGGTCTTTGCTATGAATATTAACACAAGGTTCCATTCGAAAGATCTGGAGACTCCAGACACTGCTAGAGATGGTGCCCCAGCTGGCCAACTCATGGTGGCGAATATGTACTGCTCCGATGCGGGCCTAAACCTCAATTGGGAACTCCTGGAGCTCGTGGAGGACATATTGCGGCTATATCGACAGTCTGAGCTGGACAATACCCAAGTCGCTAAAGTGGACAAACCAGACAAGCCAGACAACCCCAAGTCTAAGACTACCGAATTGATAGAGACAATTCAGTTTGCCTTTACTCTCGGCCACGGCACTATCCTGCTGGAAACCGTTAATCTGAGGTCCGAAACCCAGAGTGACGAACTTAGTATCTCGGTCTTGATGTCCAAAGGGCCATTTGTAACGAACACAAATGCTGTTTTGGCTTGCACCTCCGTCTCGACGAAATTGCGCAGTCACCAACAGGCATTGGCTACTTTCCGGCTTAAGGGGCCTAGTGTCTTCGTTTCACACGAACTGCTCGAGAGCGATGTGGCGTCGACACATACCATCAAGTCCACCGCAAGCAGTCATGACCTAAGATTGACTATCAAACAAGATCCCATCGTATTGACGGAAGTCATTGATACCGTTGTCCAGGACGAACTGGCGCAGCTTTACCAGCTGAGAAGCCACCTACCATCAACCCCTGCGCAACAACCAAAGAGCCACAAGATAACGGAGCGTCTTTCCTCGTTTAGAGTAGACCTGGCGATGTTTTTGAACACCTACACAATCACATTGCCCCTGTTACGAACCATCACATACACAATATCTGGTGTTGTTGCTCGAGCCGCCATGGCTGCTAATTTTGGCAAAGAGATTATTTTCGATTTCGATATCAAAGAAAACTCGCATGATATGCAACTTAACGTCAATAATGCCCCACGAAGCATCTCCCTCTTGCAGATCCCTCCGACGAACGGACGTGTTACAAGTCGAATGGGCCAAGGCGAGCATTCCGTCTCAGTGTTTGCCTCAGTCGAGCTTATCCAGCTTGATGCCTCGGCCGTCTATACCCTTCTAAGTGCTCTCAACAGACCGGAAATGGCCAACGCCATCAGCGATCTCCAGCGGCAAGGAAAGGTCATGCAGGAACATATGCAGGAGATATTCGGGTCACCCGAAGAGCCAACCCCCAAGACGGCGGACCCTAGCGACAACAAGCTGATCTACGAAGTGCACACAACACTCGCTGGCATTGAAATATTTGGTCATTCGCCACTCAGATCAGACACCACGCCTCTTGCGCATCTGTCAGCCTCCTTGGGAAGTGTACATCTCAAACTAGCCAATCGACTTGACCAGCACAGCCCTATTCTGGAAAACCCCGAGATCCATGTCAATCTACGCCAGATCCTCTTTGATATCAGAAAGGGTACGTCGGAGTCTATGCATACTTGCGGCAACCTCTCGTTCGCTGCTTTGATCACGGCAACCACACGGGAAACCGAAGACGGCAAGGACAAGAGAGCCTTCGATTTCAGGAGTGATAGTTTCAAAGTCAATCTATCTGCCGAAACCATATCTACCTTTGTGGAAGTCATCGGCTACATGGGTGACAAGATTAAAGACCTCGACACGACTAAAGAAATCGAGTATCTGCAAAAGCGACTGAAACAAAGTCGACCGAAGATTACGATTAATGATGAAGAAAATGAGGAGACTGGGCCGGAGACGGACATATTCGACTCCTTCCTCGGGCAGATCGTGTATTCCTTTGTTGTACACAACATCCAAGTCAGCTGGCTTGTCAATCCCGGCACGAATCGCCTTGTCGGCCATGAAGATTTGGTACTTTCGTTTCAGAAGATCGAGTTTGCCACCAAGAAGAAGAACACGGCTAGACTCACCATTGAGAACTTCCAGCTCCAGATGGCACCCCCTGACCATGATAGGATTGCTCGATCTGCCAACTCGGCTCTCCTCCCCGAAGTTGTCTTTAATGTAGCATTCGTCTCGACAATGGACACGCGCCGCCTTGCCTTCCAGGCAGTTGGTAAATCGCTCGATCTCCGCTTGACGTCAGGTTTTATCATACCCGCTGCCAACCTGGTAGACTCCATCAGCCAGTCCGTCAAGAACGTCAAGAAAGCTTCGGAGAACTGGACACCTATCGTACCGGTGACGGAGAAGCCTGCTGAGAAGCTTACGGATAAGTCTGCCAGCAAACCTGTCAAGACTAAACAAAGGTCAATATTCGGAAGCAAACGGTTGGAGTCTCTGCTCATTGATGCCGACTTTGCCGGTGCTGTCGTTCACTTATCCGGCAAGAAGCCTACTGACGATGCAAGCACTCAAATGAGTAATAATGGCTACCCGTCAATGTACCGCCCAGCTCTAGCCGGGAAGTATGGCCAGTTTAGCACTGATGAATCGGGAGGTACCAGCACGACGCTACGCAGTCCTGGTCTTGCTTGGAAAACAGAGTACCGTGATGACGGAAAAGAAGACCAAGCTATCTACGGTGAAATCAAGGTCGACGCTTCACGCAATATTCTCTATCCAACCGTGGTGCCCTTGGTCATGGAGATTGTGTCAAGCATCAAAGAGGTGGTCAGTCAAGACGAGGGGGATACCCCTGTCGTACCTCCAACGCCTCTCAGTAAAGCAGGCTCTGAGCCCAAGACAGCCGAGGAAGAGAATATTCTCACCACTGACCCAAGTGAGGTTCTGGGACGCACAAAGCTGAATGTTGGCCTGCGTATCTGCAGACAAGAGTTTTCCCTGAGCTGCCAACCTATAGCTCGAGTCGCGGCAACTGCCTGTTTTGAGGATATCTATATCACAGCCAATACGGTGAACTCTGTGGACCACGGCAATTTCTTTGCGATCTCGGGCACGTTCAACAAACTCCAGGCATCGGTGCAACACGTGTACTCGCGAGAGTCTACGGGCAGTTTCGAGGTGGACTCGGTCGTGCTCTCGCTCATGAACAGCAAGCACTTTAGCGGGACGAGCGGCGTTTCGGCCATTCTCAAGGTCAGCCCCATGAAAGTGGCAGTCAATGCTAAACAACTACAAGACTTCCTGCTGTTCCGCGAGATTTGGGTTTCGCATGATACACGGCAAGGCGCAGCTGCTCCCCCAGTCCCGACGTTGCAGACGTCGACCTCGCAGCAAAGCCATCTTGTACAGCGGTATCAACAAGTTGCAGCTACAGCAGCCTTCCCCTGGACTGCTACAATCTCCATTGCGTCACTGGATGTCCGGGTTGACTTGGGACAATCTCTTGGCAAGGCTGTCTTCAAGATTAGTGACTTCTGGGTCTCTTCCAAGAAGACATCGGACTGGGAGCAAAATCTTTGCTTGGGTTTCCAGGATATCGGCATCGATTGTACGGGCCGCCTGAGTGGATTTGTGACCCTGCAGAGCTTCAAGCTCCGCACCTCCATAGAGTGGCCAGAGCGAGAAGCAGCGTTGAACCAAACCCCCGAATTCAGGCATCTATTGGCTTTAGTCAGTTCCGCCTGAAAGCTGCTTTCGACTACCAAGCATTCCTGGTCGCCGACATCACCTCGATGGACTTCCTCATGTACAATGTGAGGCAGAAACGGGACGGGAGCGCTGACAGGCTTGTAGCCAACTTTGACGGTGACGCTGTACAGATCTTCGGCACGACGAGTTCGGCAGCTCAAAGTGTTGCGCTATGGCAAGCCGTGGAGAGGCTCATCTCGGAGCGCAAGGCCAACTACGAATCTTCACTACGCGACATTGAAAAGTTCTTGAGACGCAAGTCGGTGGCTTCACAGGCTCAGCTGCCAGACATTCGCTCAAGAAAGCATACCGAGGACAAGGCGGCCGATAAGTCGCCGATTTCGCTCGACACAGACGTCGTTGTGACTCTGAGGGCTCTCAACCTCGGCGTCTTCCCAAGCACGTTCTCGGACCACCAAATCTTTAAGCTGGAAGCGCTCAACGCGCAGGCTCGCTTCGCCGCCGGCATGCAGAACCAGCGCATCCACAGCACCCTGGGCCTCACGCTCGGGCAGCTGCGCATAGGACTGGCAGGTGTCCGCAGCACGTCGGCGCCAAAGGCAGCGTCGGAGATCTCGGTGGAGGACGTGGTGGCGCTGGCGACGGGCTCGCGTGGCGGGACAATTCTAAAGGTGCCCAAGGTGGAAGCGGTGATGCAGACGTGGCAGACGCCCGAGAGCCGCAGCATCGATTACATTTTCAAGAGCGCGTTCGAGGGCAAGGTCGAGGTCGGGTGGAACTACAGCCGCATCTCGTTCATCCGTGGCATGCTGGCCAACCACTCCAAGTCGCTCGCCACCGTCTGGGGTCGCGACTTGCCCGAGATGAGCGCTATCAAGGTGACAGGAGTGCCGGGGGCGCCTTCTTCCTCTCCTTCTACTATCGCGGAGGAAGGAGGGGCTGGAGGAGCAGGAGACAGAGAAGGAGAAGAGGAGAAGAAGCAGAAGCAGAAGATCACGGCCGAGGTACATGTACCACAGTCCAAGTACGAGTACGTGGCACTGGAGCCACCGGTCATCGAGACGCCGCAGCTGCGCGACATGGGCGAGGCCACGCCGCCGCTCGAGTGGATCGGTCTGCACCGCGAGAGGCTGCCCAACCTGACGCATCAGATCGTGATTGTGAGTCTGTTGGAGCTGGCGGGCGAGGTGGAGGATGCGTACGGGAAGATCTTGGGCTCTTCTTAGTTTGTTGGCGCTCGTTAGGTGAAGAGGTGAAGCGGCCTTATACATACACACACCTAAAGGGGATATCGTTATTGGAGGGGGCAGTAGTAGTAGTTGTCTTTCTTGTATTCATTCTAACCCTAGCAGACATAGCGCGGCGTTGTTTCCTGATGCATTGGGGGATCAGTTTGTAAAAAGTTTAGATATTTCATAATACCAACCTTGGGAAATACCATCATGCAATGCTTGCTATCAAATAAGTGAGTTCCGTCTGATCTATCTATTGTGGACTGGAAGCTGTTCTCATAAGAGCTGCGGTGCCTAGTCCCTAGCTGCCTAGAGTTGGGTTAGTGGGTTACTTTAATCGAACCCCGCCAACCCGAAGAAACAGAACTCCAAGTAGAAATCAATTTACGCCCGTCGCGTCAAACTAAGCCTTTCAACGCGTCTACCCAGAAATCCATCAATCCCCGCCAAACACACCACCTACGTCGACATAGCTGTGCATTACGCCTCTTTAAGTCCCAACAAACAAGCACACACATTTCCAAAATTAGCCATGGGTGGTAAGTTATCTTGTCGGCTCTACAGTGCTGTATAGCAGCAGCCAATTCCCTTACTCACCATGGCAACAGACTCATACGGCGGCGGCTACTCCCGCACATCTTACGGTGCAGGCGGTGGCGAAGATGCAGGAGGTTTCGTATACGGCGGTTCCCAGGGCGGTAGTCAGAGCGGTGCAGGAAAGGTATGTTACCCTACAACTTATGAGCCCGGAGTCCTCTACCACCCGCGCCATGCAACTAACGCTTTTCTGCTTCTTCTTTTATAGGGCTACGGCGACGACACCCTACGCCCCGTCACCATCAAACAAGTGATCGAGGCCGAGCAGGCCTACCCCGACGCCCCCTTCCGGATCGACGGCCTCGAGGTGACGCAGGTGACGTTTGTGGGCATGGTGCGCGCCATCTCGCCGCAGACGACCAACGTGACGTTCCGCCTCGACGACGGCACGGGCATCATCGAGGTCAAGCAGTGGCTCGACGCCGACAAGCAAGACGACGCTGGCAAGGAGCCTTTTGCGCTCGACTCGTACGTCCGCGTCTGGGGCCGCCTCAAGAGCTTCAACAACAAGCGCCACGTCGGCGCCCACGTCATCAAGCCCGTCACCGACTATAACGAGGTCCAGTACCACCTGCTCGAGGCCACCTACTGCCACCTCTTTTTCACCAAGGGCAACCCCGCCGGCGCCGACGGTGGCGCAAACGGAGGCGGTGACAGCATGTTTGTGGACGGCGGAGCGGGCGCGGGCGGCGGCGGCGATGTGCCCATGAACGATGGACTGCGACAGGTCTCGGCCCGGGCCCGGCAGGTTTACCAGTGGCTGTCGAATACCGAGGGCGGCAACGAAGGTATCCACGCCAACCAGATTGCGCAGGAGATGAAGATCAGCATTGGGGAGGTGCTCAAGTGCGGCGAGGAGCTTACCAGTGCTGGCGTTACGTACACGACAGTCGACGATGAAACGTTTGCTATCCTGGACTACTGATCTACCCACGAAGATGAGATGGAAATAGGGAAAGGGGCAGGAGCATAAAGCAAACCACCGGAAGGGGACTACTGTATTGTCACTCCATGTATTGGCCAATCTCTGTCTCGCAGTAAAGGGATAGAGTTGGCCCCAAGACGAAGGTACATAGCGGCTAGGAGAAGGCGGCCACATGTCAAGCATATGAGCAGGCAGTAGACTCAAACTAAAGAGTGGCGTTGGCATAAATAAGCTGACTAGATATGAAATGATTGACTAATGATACCTCATATACGAGCACCACATTTAGAGCCCAATTTCCCGCTCGACGTTTGGTAAAGACTGCTTCGGCAAGTGACAATCTGATATGACGCGACGCCCGGGGCTAAAACCTCAATTTGCCCAAATACCCATGAAAGCCAAGATCCGAAAACCTAAGAAACGAAACATGTCATCAATCATAAAAATATTGTTCGTCAAACAAGTAGTGGAGCGAGTGTGCGAAGAGAACAAGTAAAAAAACTGTCACCGGTCAGTCACAGTAAGCATGTAAAAAGGGGGGTCAGATAGGCAATTGGTTAGTACTTACCATAGCTGCTCCATGTGACAAAACTGAAATCGTGAGTTCGTTAACGCCCCATTTCGTGTGGACTTTGAACAGCGGTGATACTAAGCAGATTAATCTGTCACTGTACTCTCTGGGTCAGCCCGCCACCACAGACAATCTGCTTGTTGATATGGTGGTGGTGATGGTGATGACCAGAGGCCGCAGCCGCCGCCATGATGCCTGACTTCAACTGTTGCTGCTTGTTGTTGGTCAACGACGGCGTCTGCGCCACAGGAGCGAAGTGCGGATGCTGCTGCTGCTGTTGCGGATGGGGCTCGCGGACCATGATGGACATGCGGACGGGTGGGGGCGGCGTGGTCTGGTCCGAGTCCGAGTCCGAGTCGTCGGGCGACCACGACTCGTCCATGCCCATGTAGATGTCCTTCTTGACCTCGAAGCCGAACTTGGCGTAGTAGGCGTTGTTCTTGAGCGAGCTGGACTCGAGATACATGGCCCGGTTTTCGGCGTCGGCCTATATCTCGAGGTCAGACGGCGTTAAGAGAAAGAAAAGGGATAGTAAATAAGAAGAAAAGAAAATGGGTTGCTCACCTTGACAGCCATGTCCTCAATCAGCTTGGTCGCGTACCCGCGCCCGCGGCCGCTGGGCTTGGTGCCCAGGTAGACGAGGTAGTAGCAGTCGTCGTCGCGGTCGCCCATGACGTCGCGCTTGGTGTCGTGCAGCAGGGGCAGCAGCTCGTTGTAGTAGCGCCGCCGGCCCTCGGGCGACAGCTGCCAGTAGAGGCGCCACATGCCGCTGCGCAGCGTCGTCCACCAGTCGTCCATGGTCTGGCCGGGAGGGAGCCTGTTCCGAAAGTAAGAAAGGGGGCGGATGGTAGTGCAAGACTTTCGTGAAAGCAGGGAGGGAGGAAGGATGGATATAAATGAGCTTTGTTATTGGGTCGACTTTTTGGTCGTCTCATCACCTCATCATCCCATATTACTATTGCACCGTAGAAACCCAACCCAGCAAGGAAAACAACATACAACTGTCCGTGTGAACAGGTATAGATAAAACGGACCCAGTAAAATGAGAGTAAGGTATAGGAAGACAGTCAAGCACTCACCAGAGAGCAACCCCGTCATAGTCCGCCCCAATGGTGGTCACCACACCGCTGTAGCAGTGCGCCGCGACAATGTAGTTCATAATGTCGACGTGAAGGCGCCACTTCAAGGTGTCGTCGCCGTCACCGCCTCCTTCGGCCTCAACCAGGTACCGGGCCAAGTCGTCGGACGCGAAGGCCTGCGCCAGCGAGAGCGCGGCCTCCTTGTACTCGGCGATGCCGATGGCGCGGACCTGGTCCCCCCACTTCTCGGGGACGAGGGACCGGTGCTGGACCGTCGCGGCGGCGGCCGGCTGTCGGTTGAGCTCGAGGACGGTGCTGCTGGCGGGGGTATTGTTGGGGGTGATGACGGAGGTGGTGGTAGTCATGGTGCGAGAATTGCTGGTATTGCTATTGTTTAAGTGCTCCATGATGTCGTTTTGCTTCCTGGGTCACTGGTTGATCTTGTTGGGTGTGCTTTTGATATGTTTTCAAACTTGATTATTATCTGATTGTCATGGCGTGTTAGTTTGACGGAGATGCCTCACACCCACCAGTGGTTGCTCCTATATATACTTAACCATATTGGTGAGAGACTAGGGTGTAGAGAGTATATCATCGCAACATATATCTCCATCCTCCCCTTGACAAAGAGACTTACTCGGTTTACTACTCGTTGTACTTGATATATTCTGGATACTGTCACCCGTGTGGACTCGAGAGAGCTGAGTTCTCGAGACGGGCATGAATCGGGACGGGTGGCGCAGGCAGTGAAGGCTTTTCCGCAAGTCAACAGACATCAATCTTGTGTTTGACGGGGTGAGCCTCTAGAAAATGAGTCTGTGTGATAACAGAGGAGTGGTCTAAGGCTCAATGTATCAAGCGGGAGAAGGAATCGAGAGTGAGTTGGATAGCGAAGCAGTAGAACAGGTCGTTGTTGCGTAGTCGTCTGTCACGTCCTGATAACTATATATGAACACGTGCAGGGCTGAACGTCCGCCTGGTTGAAGAGACGAGGGTTTGTAATATAGGTGATGTGGTACGTGAACGATCTGTTTATACGTGCACGAAATGCAGCAGTATATGCAGGGCTCAGGATGAATAAGAACGGAGGAGGTTACGAGAACCGTTCAGGTTATGCAAGTAGCCACAAGAAAAGGCCCTCAAAGAGCGTCTTGGAGGTATATCTGCAGTACACCCTGATAGAATGGGGTTAGCACCTAAGGTATATACGCAAGAGCAATTCTAAGTGATGTCCCTTCTTGTGTCTCTTGATAGCCTCGAAAGTTG
Organism: Apiospora sp. TS-2023a; assembly: GCA_038364195.1. Classification (NCBI taxonomy): domain Eukaryota; kingdom Fungi; phylum Ascomycota; class Sordariomycetes; order Amphisphaeriales; family Apiosporaceae; genus Apiospora; species Apiospora sp. TS-2023a. Next base: position 940,282 of record JAQQWQ010000008.1, read on the forward strand.
GTAGTATATCGCAACCGGGAAAGACTAGTAAACAAGCAACTGTTGACTATTTCCAGTGGATGAAGAAGAGAGAAAATCAGAAGAGTCTCTCAAGTGGCGTCTGGGGGGTTCTTTAACACCGGGCGAGAAACAAAGCCCCAAGGCCAGTCAAGTCAACAAGGGTACTTTCACTCAAAATGATGGTAAGGCGTGGGATGGCTGCAGCAAGCCTACATCACAGTTTCAATGGCCTTGCGTATGGGCGAAGAGGGAGGATGCGGCATCGTGTAAGACGGTAGGCTGTTGACCCAGTATGTTGTACACCTTGCACGTACGCATATAGACATGTACATCGGACACGGCGGCTCGGGGCTCTCCTTGTCTCATTGAGACCGCCAGTCATTGGACTGGCCGGAAGACAACGGAGTGTAATTATGATGCGTGCTACATACTGCCAAGCCCGCCATTGGCTGGATGAGCAGGGCGAGCGTCTGTCTCTCTCGACTGATGCAGTAGATGAGTATCGCTCCTTGGCTTGGCTGCTTGGGGGTTTAAGCGATGGGGTGTTCAGTTGCGTGGTGGGAATGCATTCGGTTCTGCAGCTAGGCCTGCTCGCAGCTGTTTGTGATCACCCGAAAGTGGGGTTGGTACAGCGTAACTAATGTGGTTTAAGGTGAGAGGAGCCAATGGCCGGTATCAGTCCGGTTGCCTAGTATGCAAACTGCATCGACTCGGATCAGCTGATGCCCGCCTTGCTGTTTCCCGTTGCCCACACCATCAGGAGGGTTTCGGGCTCAGAAAGCTTCGGCTTCCGTCGCTCTGTTGCGCTGCCAGTCAGCTTGCCCGAGAGCTTAATACCCTGTACATTCCCATGCCAAGTTACTAGACATGCAAAGACGGCATGCTGGCTTCCAGATGTACCGAGCATCACTCCAGGTGGTCGGTCTGACAGGGCCCAGGTTTCCCTCTACCCGGGCTGTCAGACAAAGGACAAAAAGTAAGTTCTGCCAAGGAAGGATAATTGAAGATTAGATTTATGCCGGCGCGATCCCCAGAGAAAGGGCGGCTCCTTGCCCGAGTTATATGAGAAATCGGATATCTTGAGGGAAAGGAAAAAGAAAGCATAGCTGCTGCTAATGCTGCTGCTGTTCAACCAACAACCAAGTAACAGCCAAAAAGCAACTCCACGTCCCCGTTCTTGTTGGGGCCCCACCTTCTGTCATATGCTGTGTTGGCCCCTATTGAGCCTTGCACAACCCTCGCCCATCCCACCGTGGTTGATACACTGCATTATGTGAGGTAAGACTTGCTGCTCACATGCGTCGGATTTCTTGCTCGTTCTCGTACTTCTCCAGTCCAGAGTCGAGGCTCTCCCACCACTGAAACAGCATCGACTCGCAGATCAGCTTGAACCACGGCGTGAACGTGAGCTGGGGATCGGCAAACAGCGACTTGAGCTCGGCAGGCGACACGTATTTGGTGTCCTTGACCTCGTTCTTGTTGGGGTCCAGGTCGACGTTGGCCTTGATGAACAGAATGTAATCGACTGCGTATTACGAAATGGGTTAGTCACACACACGCATCTAATGAACCATCCAACATTTGCTTCGCGGGGGGCCAACATACTCTCGTGTTCACCCCACTTGCCGTCGCTCGGGGCCTTGTAGTGAATTCGCGTGAGGAAGCGGAAATTCTCGAGCGGGACCTGCTCCTTCTTGATGCCCAGCTCGTGGTCCAGCTTGCGCTGCGCCGCGTTCTTGACGCCCTCAATGGACTCGGGCAGCGTGGAGCCCGTCTCGCTGGGGATGTGGAGCGGGTGCGAGCAGCAGGTGTTTGTCCACATGTCGGGGAAGGTGATCTTCTCCGAGGCGCGCTGCTGGAGGAGCAGTCGGTTCTGGTCGTCGAACAGGAAGACGGAGAAGGCGCGGTGAAGCAGGCCCTTGTCGATGTTGGTCATCAAGTGGCCTGTACCGAGGCGGAAAGAAGGAGAAGCTTGTCAGCACGAGCCCGACTCAACTGCTACTACTTGTCGCGGCTACTTGCAGCCGCGGAAAGGGAAGATGCGCATTATTATACATACATAGCTTCTTGCTGGCGGTTCCAATTGGCAGGTCGTTCTCGTCGAGAACGATGCACACCTCGTCCATCAGGCGAATTTGCTCCTCATCGTGGCCGTCGAGCGCAGCCGATGTCGTGTCGATGTCGGGGAACAGGCGCAAGATGTTCTCGGCCGTTATGGGGGTGGTTTCCGTGGTGGTAGTCGTGGTAGACATTTTGGGGCTGTACTTAGCAAAGTCAAAATAATAAAAGAATTGTTCAAGGGTAATGCAACGTGAAGCTCGTCTGAAGTCTGGTCGAGATGGTCCTCCCGCCAATTTATTAGTAACGGGGAAATAAATGGCAGCGACACTAGCTAACCCGCGGGGCAGTCCAATTTAGAGAGGACCCCGCCAAACCGATTTCTTTTACCGACAATCCCATAGGTAATTTCAGGACGAGTCAAGTATCGACGGGTAGTGTCAGGGGTCTTCTCACTGCACAACATAGGTAGTAATTCACTAACCTAGCGGTGCTGGACTCTCGACCCTCTCCCTATGATACTTGTGGCATACAGTGGCCGTCAGGTCAGCGTCGGCGATTACTTGATTGATTAATCTGCTGCACTTACTGCTGGTGTTACACGCTGCTGGGTACCGCCATTCGGACCAAGTGGGGCCTTCCCACCAAACTCGGGTTCCGATTCCCGATCCCCTTTACTATCGATTCCCGTCGCTATGCTCCCGGACTCCCCGAGTCTCAACGAAAGTCAAGGCTGGGGCGGTTTCTTCTTTGGTGAATTGCACAGTGTCAGTTACCCAAGTCTCAGGGGACGAACTACTCGACTAGGTCAGGCACAAAAGATGACAAATAATAGTATAACCAAGTTCGATAATATACCCAATGTGAAATCGCTACCAGGTCGCCAATATGATCCCAAACGTAAGGTAAGCTTCTAAGAAAATGGAAGATACACAGAAACGCCACTGATGCAGTTCCCCACCGATACCACCATCATGGGTGGCACTATCATCATCAAGTACAACAACATTCCGGCCCTCCCACCTACCACCATTATGACTGACAGGGTCTTGTCGCCCCCCTTCTAAGCACTGGCGTTTCGGTCCTCGGCCTCGCGAACAGATTGGTCCCAGTCGCTTCTCCAGATATAGATATACTCGACCGAAGCCACACTATTGTCATCGGGTTAGTATATTCTTCGTATGCATGTACCGAAGAGAGAACCAGAGAGTGCATGCACTGGTAGCATAAAGCAACTTACATGAGAAGTCCGATCGTGACTCCGATCCAGAGTCCCTCCAGCCTCCAGTTCAGCCCAAACGCCAGGCCAAATGAAATCGGCAGCGCCACCAGGTAGTAAGACAGCAGGTTTGCGTAGCCCCCAAAATGCTGACGGCCGATGCCTCGCAATAGGCCGTGGGCCATGGCGGCCATGCCGTCAAAGAGCTGCATGACCGCCACCAACGGCATGATGCCAGCCACCAGCTCGATAACGTCCTGATCCGAAGTGAACAGCAAAGGGAGCTTGTATCGCAGGCTCGACAGCAGGGTCACGTTGAAGAGCGCAACCATGAGGGCGCCGAAGAAGGCCACCTTGGCGGATATTTTGGCGGCGTCGACGAGTTTGGCCCCGATAAGGTTGGCAATGCGGGTAGAAGCGGCGATGGATAAGGGGAAGGGGATCTGGAAGGTGGTGGACGTCAAAGTCATGAGACAGCTCTGCGCCGCTAGGTACTCCGTGCCAAACTGGCTGCTGGCTAGGGTCAAGATCTCAAAGGCAAACCACTCAGCCAGAACCATGATCATACCAGGCAGAGCCAGTTTGATCATAGGCCCTGCAAACATACGCAGCTATGGTCAGCACAACGATCATGGTATTTCTGTGAAGATGGGAAATGGACTCACCCCAATTTGTCAAAGATCGCTTGCTGAAACCGCCCCAGCACTGCATTCCATCGCCGAACCTGACGTATAGGAATAGGAGCACCGGCATCAAGTTTTGGGTGACGACAACAGCAATTGGTGCTCCCTTGAAACCCCACTCGAACTTCCACACGAACAACCATTGCATCAATATGTTGAGGGGAGCCGCAATGACCAGTACATAGGTGGTCACATGGAAGAGCCCCTGGGCCTGGACGAATCGCTTTCCGCATTCGAGCGCGCAGAATCCAGGTATACCGAAAATCATGATTCGCAGGTACAAGCCGGCCAGCTCGGCAGAACGGGGGTCGGGGATCATCAGGAGTAGGATATCCTCGGCAAAGAACCAGACGACAGCGATAGGCAGTGTCAAACCCCAGAGGAAGTAGATCATCCGCTGGAACTGGAGACCAACAAGATGCTTGTGTCCGGATCCGTAGGCTTGACTGCAGAGTGTATCCAGGCTTGTCGTCAGACCCTGAAAAGGGGCGTAGCACTGCAACACCAGAGGTTAGCACCTAGGCTTCATTGAGCTCTTCCTTCCTAGAAACCCTTGTATTCCTTCCTGGAAGTGCAAAAATCAGCTGTGATTGATACTCACGGTGATGTTCGCCGTCATGGTAGCAACTATCGAAACTGTCAGCGGCTTCACTGGGATAGAGGGAGGGTACCATTTTGCTTACGGCTCACTGCGCCAAGCTCAATCTTCCCGATGTGTCCCACGCTGAAAATACCCGATATGTTGATACTATATTGCAGAACGAATGTGGCAATCAAGGGAAGGGCATAGACAGTGATCGTTTTGGCTTCCCTCTGCCACGTCGTGTGGATCTTCCCTGATGCCACGGCAGCATCCCATTGCTCACTGAATTGTTGATCATTGGGGTCGTAGTCAGGAGTAGTACTGCCAGTCAAAAGCGGCGAACGCTCAGACGGTCCTACTCCCGAGGACTCCCCTGCTTGGGTTTTGGCATCGCCGAACAGGCGCTGGTAGGCCCTGGCGAACATGCCCGTGTCCTCAACTGAAGACTGGTCTGGTCCTAGGAGATGGTTGTCTCGCAGAAGAGCCTCTTCCTCGTTTCGAGACTGCTTCTTCTCGACCCTGGTGAGCACCGGCCCATCTGCCGGCTCCGGCAGCATTATCGGCCGCCTATCCCCATAGGCCATGCCGGCGGGTTGCCGGTACAAAGTCGGGTTCACGCCGCCATCTTCCGCATCGCTCGAGCCCCCTGAGTGCTGGGCTATGATGCCGGCTTCGTGGTCTTCTGCCAGATCATAGGCTAGAATCTCATGGGCAAGGGGGGATGCGGCTCGGAAAGAAGGGGTCCAGGACGACGCAACAATTTCTGTGGGATCATCTCGCCTGCCGTCTCCGCTCCCGTGGGAGTTCGTCGGTCTTGGGTTTGTCATTGCTTTGTCGATTCAGACGACCCCTATTTGCCGCAATGGGGGGTGACGCAGATTTCAGTATTAACGTTAAGTAAGCACGGAACCAAAGCAGTTCCCGGCTGCAGGATCGTCAAGTGAAAAGCAATAAATTATTATAGCGCTCCAGGGCTTGCTAGATAGGACGGAATGAGATGCACATCAAAGTTCGAAATAAGCATAGGGGAGAACCAGTATAAGTACGACTCCTCGCATATCAGCAGTAAGCCTTGTTTGGTTATATATGTACACCTGCATACATGCCTCATTCTTACCTTATGTAGGACAACCTCCGCCATTGACGATATATGGCTTAGTTTGGAGGCTTCTGCATCCGGGATCTCCCAGCAGTGTCGAGGCCCCACCAAATCTAACCTCTTAAATGTTGGTTTCCTGCCGGAGGCTGCAGACTGCAGTCATGATGAATTGCCGGGAGCTCACCGCTACTGGCTGGGCTGGCTGGACCGGCTGCTTCACTTGTTCATGATGCATACTGCGTGATGCCAGTTAGCGTGTGCAGGCAAGCTCCCTCCCGGTTCGGAGGGGTGGGTGAGATTCGGGGTTGTGGTGAAGGGAAATAGCCTGTCGCGCGCAGTGGTTTGGTCGCTAAGGCATTAAGAGGAATTGAGCGCCACAGCAGCACGAGCAGCCAAGCTTCGGTGGGGTTTCCCTGCCGCCTGCTTGTCCTGGCCCCGTCGTTTTACTGGACGTTTGCCGGTGCCCGGTTTTGGACCGCTCGCGGCCTTCCACATTTGTGCAAAGCCTCGAGTTCCCGACATCAGACATCCGATCGCCCCTTGGATCGCGTGTCATATCTTCTTGTTTTTCTCTTCATGCTCAGTTGACATTTGTTTTGGCCTCATTGAGTATATCTCTGTTCTCCTATACGTTTTCCCGCTCGGCTAAGAATTCCTACTACGGACCCAGCGAAAACATTGTCGTGTATTATTCGTTAGTCAAGGCCGCGCAGATCGTTTGAGGCGATGCAACGCGTTTCGTGGGAAACTGATGATCTGGAGGATGACACGACGTCACGCACCTCTCGTTGCTGTGGCGGTTTCCTCTCGGCCTCGACACTAGGGAAACCTGTCGAATACCCCCGGGATCTTGTGTACGTTGATTCATTGATCAATTGATTGATATAATCCCCAATCCGCCATCTGTCGCCAGAAATAGAGAGACCCTCAAACTTACATATCACATCTTCTAGGCCTAGTGATAGCCCTTTTTGGTCGTGGCCGTTCCTGGGCCCCTTGCTTCTGGAGAACGAGAGCAGCGATGCACGAGATCATTGTGCTAATGAGAGGAGTACGTATACACACGTCGCTGACTCGCAAATCGACAAGTTGCTGACCCTTAACCTAAAGCATTTCTATCCTACCTCCGGCTCTCCATTTATATGGCCATCGTATCGGTGGCTATAGTGGTGTCATTTCATCTACGCTCGCAGCCTTCCGCCCTGGAGCTCCGCATCGCAAAACCGCTGGGCATCATCTTCTGGATCCTCGCCTTCGCGTGTCTATTGGTAGGCTTCGGTAACTATACAAGTCCGTATATCCACTATCTGTGCCTCGGGTATTGTACGCTGCTAACGACCTTCCAGAAACGGTAAACAAGTATGCAAATAAAACTGCTATTGTACAAACCGGATGGATTACCCAGACTGTAAGTTATCGGTCGCGAAACCACCGTGTCAAATAGGGGGTCACGCTGCTAATACTCCCCAGATCATGTCACTGGTAGCCTTGTCCATTATTGGTACTTGTGTGATTCTATTGATAATCACCAAAGTTGAGGAAGCCGAATAATAGTACTACTCGATCCAGTCGCTGCATAGTCCAGTGATGGAGGTCTCAGTTTTGACGGAAATAAACGCTTGGATTTCCTCCTAATCCGGGTATATAAGGTCTATCACCAAGTAAGCGCCCCAGACGCTCTCTCGGCCTTCAGGCCAGTCTCTCTTATACACACTCCCAGGCAGTAAACATGCAATAGCAAACGTACTGTACCATACCATACCTAGTCTATCGCACAGAACAGATCTTCTGTTGAAAGATCGACTGTCGCTTTCTCGGCCTCCTTTCCTGCACATTTTCCTACCTCCTTTTTGAATATCGAGGCATATTCGAGAGCATGGGCATCTACACCTTTGACGTCCGTTTTCTGGCCGTCCCATGACAGCAACGGCAGATTTGCGATCGACAATAGCACGCCGTCATGGGGCAACGTTTGCATCAGCGACATAGGCGGCGCCAAGCTGATTTCTACTCCACCTTTGAACTTCGCTATAGCCGCGTCGATTTGCGCCTCGGTCGCATCGTCAGCTAGTCCCGGGTCTTTCGGCTCCACATTTGCATACTCTTCAGGCAAATGGTGTAACTCTCCATGAACAGTCGCCAGGTTCTGTGCGGCTTTCTCTCCCGGATATATCGTCCAGTATCCCCGCAGCCGAGACAAACGCAGAGCATATTCCAGCCAAGATGGATGCTCCGTGCTAACCAGCTTTTCCGACAGGAGCGCCGGGGTGTGATCCAGGCTGTGTTGGGCTTCAAGGGTTCGCGACACGAAGTCGTGCAGTTCTATCCACCTTTCGCCCAGGAACAGCATCGCGCTGCTAGTGGGCGCTTGCCAGATGAATGAAGTCGAGCCATCGTCTGCGCCTGCTTCGCCACTGGAAGGCGAAACAAATTTGTCGTTGCCCCCTATCATCTTCAGCGGCTGCTCTAGGCTGATGCCGAGTATGCGGGCATTCCACCTCTGTGCGCGAGAAGCTGCGGAATATCTATATTCCATAAGGGAATAGCGCAGATCTGGATGTGTATCAGTACAATTATTCTCAAACCGGAATGTTGATCACTCACAATGGAAGAACTGGGGCGAGAGCTCGACCTGTGGAGAGAGTACCAGGATATGAGACGTGTGGGGGTCAGCTGGCCAGAATGACTCGAGAAAACGGATTGAGCTTTCTTCTTCCGTCATCCGCTGATGCGGTATCCGATGCCGTAGCGACAAATACCGTGCGTTGTTCGGGTTGTAAACATGCGCCGGTGGCCACTTGAACGTTTCCAGATACCGCTTCGTTGGGGGGTCGATATCATGCGGTAGTTCAATAGTCAGATGAGGTATCGGACCTGCAGCAAAATCGGCCCTGCCCAAAGACCGCAGCAGTCTTATGAGACTGCCGGATGCCCCTGGCATGGCATGCACCAAAATATCTATGTGAATTTTATCCCACACTATGCGAAGATTAGCACAATATTCGGATTGCGACAGCAGGTTTTCTTACTATGCAATGCAGCGCTATCTAGTTTGGTCAACCACATCAAATCCTTCGCAGAATCGACAGGCAACTCGATCAGGGTATTGCCAGTCGCCTTGGCTTGCGCTCTGGCGCCAAGTCGAAAGAATCGCTCCTCTTGATCACTAGCATCAATAAAGATAGCTTGAGGATGCATATATGTGGTGATATGATCTATTCAAAGTGTTATTAGGCAACTAATGCGGTGATGCTCCAAGAGTTGCAACTTACGGAAAGCTCGAAAGACGCTGGATTCCATTCGGTCGTCGGTCGATATTTGGGCATGTTCCGGTCGGGCATCTTGCATGGGGGTTAGCGGCTTTGAGGCACGAAAGATAGTTATAAACACATATTAGGTGTAATACCGTGTATTATAAGGTGGCAGTCTTCATCGATGCCATTGAGTTTCAACAAGTCTTCTGTAGAAATCTCGCTTCGGCTCATCAGCGCAAAGTGGACGTAATTCCTTAATTCTAAGCCCATCTGGCAGGCCACAGGAAGAATGGCCGCAGCGCTCTTCAAACTCGACGCGGCAAAGAGAACATTTCTGTTTACTACCAACGATCCGCGAGTTGTACCGATAGCACGAAGTGTTCCTGCCAACTCGAGGAATTTCGGCGGCGCATTGTACGTTCTTTGCGGCAGTTCGGTGACCGACGAATCCTCGTCCTCTATAGTCTCTTTCGGGCTCGTACTCGGAGGAGGGCGTCCGCGGACAGGATAGCCTGGAGGGGCAGTTTTGCCATATGACGGACGAAGTGACTGCCTGGGGCCAATGTCGGTCGGGATGTTGTGGATAAACAGGTAGGTGAGGAGAGCCGCTCCAAAGACGAGGAAGATGCGCTTCAGGAATCGCCGTGGCGGGACGCGGGCGGGAGCCCAGGTTTGTTGGCGCAAGCCGCCGTTTCTGGACGGATGCTTGTGATCGTCGTCCTTCTTCCCGAGTTCGTCGTCGTTGAGGAAGAAGCCGCGCATATTCCCCCACAAAGACATTCCCGCAGAGTGTCTCTCTGGGGGGAGGCAGACAAGAGGTTTTATTGTCTCAGGATATGGTAAATTATTGACATCGGACTGACGGGCAAATCATAGCTGTATGATGTAGTGGTGTCGTGTCAGCAACAGTGGTTGGCAGTAGTCGGCTTGGGTCGTAGCTATTGCAGCAGCAGAGGCTTTGTCGCTTCAGGACAGTAGTTGCGCACTCGGAAGCATGGAAAGATATATGGTTTTCGGCGTGAGCTCGTCAATTGGAAGATGCTAGGGATAAGATAGGCAGGTAGGGTACATAGAAGACAATGTTAAGTAGCAACTTGGTGGTTCGTCTACTTGGACCCTGGCCAGATTACATAAAGCTGCGATACCTTAAATGGGTGTGGCTCCCTGTCAGTGCTAAGGTGGTGTCTTGCGCTATGGAGACCCTTAAAACCCGACCACATGTACCTAGCCCCTGTTAATGGAGTTATGGTGTATCGGTATCGGTGTCGGGTACAAGCCTGAAAACCCCTTGGCGGAACATCATTGTGTGCTGATATCGAGACGATCGTTTGCAATTGATTCAATGTCACATCCCGTTACATATTTCGGTCAACAAGGGTGCTATGGATGTTTCTCAGTAGCTCAATTGGGCACTTGTAGCCAATACCTATCAGTTGACCATGACTGAGCTGTGGTGGTTCCATGCTTAAGCTGACTTGGTGTTTGGGTTGGTAGCATGCGCTGCAGCTCAGCTACCGGGAGCTTCAAGTGCTGGATAATGTTAAGTCTGTCCCTAGTACCCAATTGTTACCCGCCAGCCGTCAGAACCCCCAGGACCCTGCAGATGCAGCGCTGAGTGAACCACACTCCAAGTCCCCACTCTCGTCACCAACCGTTGGAACCGATTACCGTACAAGGCTGATGATAATAGACGGTTGGAGAGAATTCAAAAATTTGAGACCTGATCTACCTGAAGGGATCTTGAACAAATTTTTGGGCAGCATTGTCAATCTTCTCCAAAAAGCAACAAGACAGCTGCTAAGCTTTGATCACAGCAGACATACCCCATAAGGCCCTCCCTCATATAAGCAACACCAAAAGGGCCACTACTCCGTTAGAGTATCATGGGAAAGTCAAGGCGAAACAGGGGCAAGGGGGTCCAGCGGTCTGATCCGATCGCTAAACCCGTCAAGCCTCCCACAGACCCAGAATTGGCTGCTTTGAGAGAGAGCAGCATCCTGCCGGTTGTCAAGAACCTGCAAAGCGCGGAGCCCTCGAAGCGCACTGAAGCTGCCGGCGCCATTGCCAACATCATCCAAGACACCAAGTGCCGGAAATTGCTCTTGCGGGAACAAGTCGTCCACATTGTTCTCACCGAGACCCTGACCGATGCAAGCTTGGAAAGTCGTGCCGCGGGATGGGAAATCCTGAAGCTTCTCACCGAAAAGGAAGAGGCGGATTTCTGTATCCACCTATTTCGAGTGGATGTGTTGACGGCCATTGAACATGCCGCCCAAAAGGTATGTCAAGATTCTGTGCATCCCATCGTCCTGGAGTACGAGCACTAACACAGTTGTAGATCACTGAGACCTTGACCGGTCCCAATGTGGCCAATCTCAACAAGGCTTCCAAGGCCGAGCAGACCTTGATGTGGAACATCGCTGAGGCTCTTTGCGCTATCTTGATTGGTCTTACAGAAGCTCAAGATGACATTTTGGTAGCAGTGTCAGCAAATGAACCTGCGCTCAAGTTCCTGTTCGCGCTTATAACGTGTGGTGTGGCAACCACCGAGGTCATGAACGGCGCGCTATCCTGTATGATGACGCTTTCCGAGGATAACCGCCAGTTCGTGGAACGGATTTTAGGGGACGATCAAACCCAATGCTTCAAGCATTTGCTTACTTTCAAGTCTGGCAGAAGCTTAAGTGCTGTTTTGGCCTGCGGAATCTTGCACAATGTCTTCTCAACAATGGGATGGGACGACGCAAACCCTGGCAGAGAAAAATCCACTGATGCTGTATTGATTCCTGCTCTCAGCGATGCGCTGGAATCGCCGCAAGGAAACCAGACAAACGGTAGTGGCGATAATGATACTGTTGAGATTCTGCAACTCGCCCTGGAAATTATCGCATCCATCGGCACTAGCATACAGGAGTCCCTGGAGAAGGGGGAGAGAGCAGATATCGATGATGTCCCGGGACTCGCTGGAAAGGACGCCGACATGGATATGGACGCCGATGACGACGATGACGATGACGATGACGATGACGATGGTGATGAGGATGCTGAGGGCGAAGAAGAAGATGAGATGGATGATGATGAGATTGAAGCGGATATGGAGAAGGTCACGGGCGCAGACGACGGCCTTGACGATATTTCTGGAATCGATGACCTCCCAACCTTGAAGCTTCTTATGCACAAGGCGATACCTCAGATCATCAAAACGGCACACTCGACCCAAAGCACAGAAGAGACAACATCGCTTATACGCACGCATGCACTCACCGCACTAAACAACATAGCCTGGACGGTGTCTTGCATCGACTTCAGCGAGGGCCCGAACGCTGCCATTCAGAAAGCTTGGTCGCCCATCGCTCAGATAATATGGAAGGAGACTGTAGCAATTGTTCTGGCAAGCGACACTTCTGACGTCGGACTTGCCACCATTGTCACCAGTCTCGCGTGGGCTGTTGCTCGTGCACTGCGCCAGGATACGCCCTTGCAAGGCGGTGAACACCAGAAGTTTATCTCTCTGTACCACGCGTCCAAGAATCTGCCGGTTGAGGACGAGGAGGACCCATTCCAAAGCCTCGGAGTCAAGTGTTTGGGCGTTCTGGGCCAATTGGCGCTCGACCCGGCGCCCATCGATCTGAACCGCGAGATCGGCGTTTTCCTCCTTACTGTCGTAGCCGGTTTGCCCGATTCAACACCGCTTGCCGACGGTGTTGAAGCGCTCAACCAGCTATTCGACATTTATGGTGACGAGTCATATGCGTGCGACAAAGAAGTGTTTTGGCAGATTGGTTTCCTGAAGCATTTCGAGGAGGCTGTATCCAAGCTCAAGGCCGCTACGAAGAAGGTTGACAAGAGGGCCCAGACTGAGCTGCGGATGCGCGCTGACGAGACTACCATGAACCTGGCAAGATTTGTTCAGTACAAGCAGAAGCACAAGCAGTAAAGCGCACTATCTGTCTGCTCATGGTTGTTGCTTTGGTCGAAATGGTGATTCTGGAGTCTGTTGGTCGAGAATGCGAGAGCGGAATACAGGCTAAGGGGTCTTCAGATGCCTACTGCTTGTCACCGGGATTTCCGGGGTCACATACACGCAACGGATGCAGCCGACTGAAGGGCGAGCTGTGAATATACCGTTAGATGTATGCAGTAGGCTTGTAGTGTGTCCAAAGTTAGGATGATATGTAGGCAGGCAAAACAAACTGAAATACACTTATGAATTGATATGCTCAGCTGAGTAAAACCCCACAGGGTATTGGTTCCTCCTCCCTCCTAGAGAACGGCTACGCCCTAAGTTGAATTAACCCAAACCGGCGCCACACTAGGTACGGAGACATGTATAAGTGACTCACTGGCCAGCAACTCGGTGATCTGTGATCTACAAAAGCTCATACTTGCAAATCGTTGAGTATACTGCCTTGAACCTTTCAACCAACCAAAGCTGTCATTTTTCGTACATATTACACCAAAGAAAACATGGAGCGAACACTTGTCAGTTCCGGTTCCTCTTTCGAGGCCCAAATCGGATACTCCCGTGCCGTCATGACAGGGGAGTGGGTCTTCGTTTCGGGTTGCACTGGGTAGGTACATTGAGGTGTATTATCAAAAGTCGTGCCTGTCAAGACGGATTTCAGTCCAGTGCTTATGTCCCCCCTCCGACCAGTTACGATTACAAGTCCGGGACGATCTCCCCGGACCCCGCCGAGCAGACGGAGCAGTGCCTGAAGAACATTGCGTCCGCGCTCGCCGAGGCCGGCGCCACCCTGGACGAGGTCGTCCGGGTCCGGTACATATTCCCGGACCGCACCGATTTTCCGAAGTGCTGGGACGTCCTGCACAAGTACCTCGGCGGCGCCCGGCCGGCGGCCACCATGCTGGTCGCGGGGCTCATGGAGGAGGTCATGAAGGTGGAGATCGAGGTCACGGCCCGGAAAGGCTCGGCGTCGGCACGCGCAACTGCTGCGGGAGGGGCGCCGCCGCTTTGAGATTTGGGCACGGGAAGCACGTTGATCTTTCCGAATAGCAGGGCGGCAACTGCGACCCCCGTATGTCATGTTCAACCCGATTTTATTTGCTCCAGTGACCACTACGGTCTCGTTCAAGATGTGAGCTTTCGCAAAGCTCACGGCACGGAAATATGCTGTTTTTGCCGGTTTCCAAACTTTACACATGGATGCAGGTGGCTTACAGTAAACTATGTACCTCATTTTCAGGTAAAAAGACTGGAATAAGGTAAATGAGCAGCGTTTCCACGAGGAAGGTGGGTTTCGCAAGCTGTCAGGCGAATCCTCATACTGTTTGGCAGCTGCACTTTTTGACTTTGACTTTGCCCTCTGCTCTCGCTCCGACCTCCGATACTGAGAGCATTATCATTCCATTAAATACGCATTATCGCAGATACCTTCTTCTTTTTTGTTGATCAGATGATATACCCTGGTACCAGCCAAATCCATAGGCGCAAGAAGCCTGCCTTTTACAAATCTCATGCTGCTTCTCCCAGCTTGAAAACGGAAAGAAATAGATAGAGAGAGAAGGGGGTGCGGCGTCAGAAGAGGGCTCATCATCAACTATTGTGGGGTCACTTGTATGCATAACAACGATATTGATATGTAAGGCTTGATACGCTTCAAAGCAGAAAATGTTCAAACTTAGGTGGCTGGTGATAGGCATTGTCAAGACATTTTGTGAGGTAGGTAGGTTCCTTGTAGTCCAGGTCGAACATAGAACATCGTTGAATGCAGTTGCTACAAGGCTGAAGCCGAATGGTCTGTGCGGATGGGTACTTGTGTACTTAGTGGGTGCCTGTTACAGGTGGGGTTGCCTGGGACCGACCAACCTGAGCATTCGTGACTGCCTTGCCTTTTCCCACTCACCCACCACTCTTGTCAGTCAGTCGGCGATTACCAACATCGAAAAGGCGGCTGCTTTCCTTACCTCTGGAAGCACCACGTCGAGTTGAACTTGTCCACCTTGACAGTTACGATTCTTACCAACACTCACATCGTGTATCTCTTTTACACTTTATTTGTCTCGGCCCAGGCATTCTTCATCATTCGAGAGCGTCCTATTGCCTGCCTGCCTCGCCCTTGTTGCGTGCGACATTGGGTTGTCGGTCGACTAGGTACCTCTTATTTTAGGTAGCAGAAGGGTTGCCTATCTGCCAGGTCATTCATTCATCGTTCACTGTAACTCCGACAAAGGTAAGGTCCCCACGTCAATACACTTTCATCTTCCCCAGGCATCGCGACACCCCTCCATTGGTTACAGGCACCAACTCGGCCCATCCCTCGTTTTCTTTTCTACGCATCCTCTGCCCTTTATTATTCGATTGCCCAGCGCAATTCTAATAAATTGTTGTGCTTGCCTTTCACCTTCATCTTGCTGTTGCATCCGCGACAACAACTAATTGCTTAGTGTGCAGCAGACTCCGACTCGATCTTGTCTGAAACAATCGCCAACCTGAGCGACCGCACCACACTCGACCTTTGATCTCCTCGACAGAGTCTGACCCATCTACGAACCGGACAGCTTCTGACAGCTTCGGCCGGTCAACCGCTTTCGTCATGTCGCGCGCAGCCACCGTCACGATGCCCCCGGCACCCAACCGGGAGGACATCGCTGCGACCTGGGACTACCTCCAGGCTGGTATCTCTAAGATCATGATCAACCTGCAAGATGGTATGGATATGGGAACAGTAAGTCATCATCCTTTGCCCCAATCTCCGCGACGACAATTCTGACTGACGTCATCTAGTACATGGGTATTTACACGTGAGTCAAGTGCCCTCTACGATCTGACCCTTTGGAAATAGCACTAACAAGGTAACAGTGCTGTTCACAACTTCTGCACGTCGCAAAAAGCTGTCGGCTTGTCGCAAGCCGGCTCAGGTGCTGCTCACAGAGGAGGTACGAACACCCCATCTCCCACAACCAACATCATGTCTAACTATAGCGAAGCACATCTTCTGGGTGAGGATCTGTACAAGAAACTAATCGAATACCTGAACCACCACCTTGCCGATCTCCTAGAGCAGTCCAAGGCCCACGCCGAAGAGGCCCTGCTCACCTTCTACATCCGAGAATGGGATCGATACACTACCGCCGCGAAGTACATCCACCATCTGTTCCGATACCTCAACCGTCATTGGGTTAAGCGAGAGATGGACGAGGGCAAAAAGGGCACACATGACGTGTACACGCTTCATCTAGTGCAGTGGCGCACTGAGCTCTTTGAGAAGGTGTCTGAGAAGGTTATGTCCGCTGTGCTGATGCTGGTAGAGAAGCAAAGAAATGGCGAGACAATCGAGCACGGTCAGATAAAGCAGGTCGTCGACTCATTCGTCTCTCTGGGTCTTGACGAGCACGATAGCTCGAAGTCGACTCTTGATGTATACCGATTCCACTTCGAGCGCCCTTTCTTGGAAGCCACCTCCGAATTCTACGCGGCCGAGTCCACCCAGTTTGTTGCCGAAAACAGTGTGGTTGAGTACATGAAGAAGGCCGAGGCTCGACTCAACGAGGAGGAAGAGCGCGTCCGCATGTACTTGCACCAGGATATCGCGACCCCTCTCAAGAAGGCTTGCAACAAAGCGCTTATCGCGGATCACTCAACTCTCCTCCGAGACGAATTCCAAATCCTGCTTGACAACAACCGTGAGGATGACATGAAGCGGATGTACAACCTTCTCAACAGAATTCCCGATGGTCTCGATCCCTTGAGGCAGAAATTCGAGACCCATGTCCGAAACGCTGGTCTGGCAGCCGTTAGCAAGGTCGCCTCTGATGCTGAGAAGCTGGAGCCTAAGGTATATGTCGACGCGCTGCTGGGTGTGCATACACAGTACCAGGGCTTGGTCAAGCGCGCCTTCAACGACGAGCCCGAATTCACCCGATCTCTCGACAACGCATGCCGCGAGTTTGTCAACCGCAATGAGATTTGTAAGGCAGGTTCCAACAGGTCACCGGAACTTCTCGCCAAGTACACAGATGTGTTGCTGCGAAAGAGTGGCACTGGTGTCGAAGAGGCCGACCTGGACGCAGTCTTGACACAGATCATGACTGTGTTCAAGTACATCGAGGATAAGGATGTTTTCCAGAAGTTCTACTCAAGAATGTTGGCCAGACGTCTTGTCCACAGCACATCTACCTCTGACGATGCCGAGACTAGCATGATCAGCAAGCTGAAGGAGGCATGTGGGTTCGAGTACACTAACAAGTTGCAGCGCATGTTCCAGGACATGCAGATCTCCAAGGACCTGAACCAGGGTTTCAAGGAGCACTCGAAGGGCTTAACTGAGGAGGGCATTCAGAAGCAGTCTCTTGACTCGACATACTCCATCCTCGGAACCAGCTTCTGGCCTTTAGCGCCGCCCAACACGACTTTCAACCCGCCCGCTGAGGTCCAGGCAGATCTTGACAGATTCACCCGATACTACAAGAACAAGCACGAGGGGCGCAAGCTGACATGGCTATGGCAGCTTTGCAAAGGTGAGGTCAAGACTAGCTACTGCAAGAGCCAGAAGACGCCGTACACATTCCAGGTCAGCGTCTACCAAATGGCAGTTCTACTCTTGTTCAACGAGAAGGATGTTCACAGCTACGAGGACATTGCATCCATAACACAGTTAACACCGGATGCTCTCGATGGTGCCCTTGGTATCCTAGTCAAGGCCAAGGTCCTCATTCAGAAGCCCGACTCGACAAAGCCGGGCGCTGGACAGACCTACCATCTGAACTACGACTTCAAGAACAAGAAGATTCGCATCAATCTCAACATTGGTACCAAGTCGGAAGCCAAGCAGGAAGAGGTTGAGACCAACAAGACGATCGAGGAGGATCGCAAGCTGGTCTTACAAGTAAGTACATTGAATTCTGCTAATCATCACAAACCGAAGATGCTAACCCGATGTTTACAGTCCGCCATTGTGCGAATCATGAAGGCTAGAAAGAAGATGAAGCACAACGTGCTGGTGGGTGAGACGATTTCACAGATCAAGGGGCGATTTGTCCCCAAGGTTGGTGATATCAAGAAGTGCATTGAGATCCTCCTCGACAAGGAGTACCTCGAGCGTCTTGATGACGACGAGCTTGGTTATCTGGCATAAAAGGCTTGTTTGTGATGGACGAACCACACACTCTGGACTGGCTCTGAAGTTGGCCCGCACGAATTGTATGAATAGCCATTACCAGACCTCTTGCATGGAACGTACAGCGGCCCTTAAAATAAAACCCGAGGCAAACACCTTTCTGGTAGCAGTTGTCTGGTGGGTTTACCGCAAGCGTATCAGGCGCTCTGGTTGGTTGTGCGATGGAACACCGAGCTGATAAACACAGGCAGAAGTTGTAGATAGATGTCATCAACTGGAAAGACCTGAGCAGAACGGTGATGCAGTCCAGTTGGAGTACGAATCAGCGAGGTACAAGCGATAGGCCTGGGCAAGAGCAGTATCTAACAAGTACCCTAGATGCAGTTTTGATGGTGCTCAAGGCATAAAACCTCCACTTCCCGTACATGCTGGTCGAGCATAATAAATAGCAGTCGCAATGAAGTCTCTTCTTTGGTTAATACATCTAGAAAAGCCATCTTCCACAGCATCCTCTGTAGAAGTGGCATCGACATGAGTCGCATTGTGTCTGCCATATTTTTAGATTGGATGTTATATATCAACTACCAACCACGTCTATTCAAAGGCCGCGAGGCAAGGCAAGTTAGGTCAAACAGTGACAATCCCTCACGAAATTTGCAGAGCACGCGCAAATATCAAAGATGTGCGCATGTGTGATGATGTATGTATGCAGTGTATTTAAGTTGAGGGGGTAGAGTAGTAGAATAATAAACGCTACGTGTGACCCTTCCCTTTGCCCAGCCGTTTGAACACCCGAACGCTCCCCGCCCGGTCCCGTCATGTAATGTGTTATGCCCCATGGAAAACTCCTAATAACGCCAAATATGTGCTGCAAGTAACGCCGCCGGTGGTATACGTGTGTGTGTGTGTGTGTGTGTGTGTGTGTGTGACCTGTGACCCTGTTTCCCGCCCTGTTTGTCTGTCTTCCTTTCTCTGGTCCGATCTGAAGGAGCGAAAGTTTCTTTCTCTTTCTCTCGTCTGACCAAATGACACGCGATCGGTCACAATGCATATGCATCTGCAGCACTGTTTCACCACGTGCCCTTCCCCAAAAATTACAAATGGATGCACATCCCTTCTGTTGCCGAGAGGTGTATCAGACTTTCTTCACTTTCCCACTAGTCGATTCCTTTCAGTCGATCCACCAACCGGAACAGCATGATGACGAAGGTGAAGATCCAGGCGACGACGGCACAGACCAGCAGTCCCAGATACGCACTATAATTACTCCAGGAGCTTCCATTTCCATGCAGCTCTCTAGTCTGGAGGGCGAGCGCCGTAGAGACGGCCTTTAGTATAATAAAGAGCACGTCGATCAGCGTGAGGGATGCCTTCTCGACGGCGGATCTAAGACCCAGCGGGAGTCCCGTAAACTCGTCGTACATCATGTACAGAATGTAGGGGATGGCCAGGGAGTCGATCACGATGGAGGCCACAGCCTGGCTCCTAAGCGAGTGAAGCTCATCTATCCTAAGGAGCTCGGTCGCCAGACCCAGGGAGCCGAGCGACATGCTGAGCGCGATGAGGCGGACTATAGGGGGCAGCAAGGGGCTGAGCAGGATCATCCTCTTGAGGCGGAAGGCCAGGGTCTTGCGCCGCGTCGAGGCGGGCGGTGGCATTTTGGTGACGAGGGGGTTGTTCAGGCCCGGGTACTGGGCCTCGAGCTTTTCCTGGGAGATGAAGTGGGTTGGCCGGTCGGCGCAGCCGTTATAGCGTCGCGTCGAGTCCATAAAGTCGCGCCACTTCTCATAAGGGTCAACGTTGGGCGGGCGGTAGCCGGAGCCCATGATGAAGGGCTCGCTGGACCGAAGATGGTCCCATTTGCGTCCCGGTCGGTCGGCCCGCTTCCGCATGAAGACGGGACGCTTGAACTTGCGCAGGTCCTCGGGGTCCACCCATTGCTCGTAGCCGTCGCGCGAGACGCGGCGGACTTGTCCTGGGCGCGTCGGGCCTTCGGTGTTGCGCCGTGGCGGTGGGCGGGTAGGGCTGGGGATGCGGACGCCCGGGGGTGGTCCTCGTGTGTCAACCCACGGGGGTACGGATCGGACCGGTGGGGGGACCATGATGGTGTCGTCGTTGTTGTTGTCGGCGGGGGTCGGCGACGACGACTGCGGCTGCCGCTGCTACGGCGACAGCTTTGTTGGAGTCGAAACAATATTAGGTAGTCAATGCTGTTGTTGTTGTAGCAGTGAGATAGGAGAAGAGGGTGTTGTGTATATTCGTCGCAATCGTCATCGAACACAAAATATCCAACTCCTCATGCTTCTCTCCTTCTCGTTACTGATGGTTAGTACTCGAGGTGGCGCAGCGACACAATCCCATCGTTATTCCCAAGAATCGTATGTTTGGTTCAATTGAGCATGCTAAACAGTATGGGTCGCGTTGGGCTGTTGGGGGGATTTTGCGGATTGAATAAAACGAGTGGCACAGACGACCGATTATGGTTTAAGATTAATGGTGGATAGAGAGAAAAAAGATCGAAGTTGACAACGAACGAAAGACGAGAGACGAGTGATAAGACGCCAGCGGACTTGGGCTTTGGGATTGAACTTTTCCCGAGCTTGGTTCAGCCACCAGGATGGCCTAGTATGATAATGAGAGAATAAGTAAATTCCCGTAAGCAGCAGAGTGAGTGAACAGTACGGAGTAGTCCTGGTTTAATGAAAATGAACCGTCGGCGGCCAGAGTTGCGTTGAAGCGGGCGCTTAATACAGTACCTACCTAGCCCACAGAATAAGCATGCAGCGTTGGACGGGTAATGAAAGATACAGTCGAAGCGATCCTTCCAAGGATTTTGTTTGTGCAGCTGGACCTGGTCCAGTGATGAGCTTCAGCTGGAGCAAGGGTACCAGCTCGAACGACTTTCAGTGGGGAAGGCCCGACGTCACTGTTTGGGGGAGGGTCCCATGTGGAAATCGCAAATCTCAGATGCTATTAGTACAAGATGGGCTTTTTTCTTGTAGGTAGCCAAGTAGCCCCTCAGCCTCTAGCTTGCTAGCCCTGCTAGCCCTGTTAGCCCCCTTTGCTACAGTGAGTCAGGAAGGAAGCAGGAAGTTGCAGGGAGTGATGGATCTGTCTAGGCCTGCTACGCACAGCAGGTGGCAGGCATCAAGTGGCATAGCGGGACATCCCAACAAGCTTCTTCCCACTAAAAACGTGCTTCTGTTACTGGCCCAATGGCTGCAGTCGTAGTGCGTTTCGAGAGGGCGACTTACGTCAATCCACCAGACTGCTTGCATTGACGTGGGTTTCCCATAAATTTGGTATAATAAGCCGCCACGAAAGCGGTCACCCAGTTCGCCCGCCCACTTCTAATAGGCCTCGCTTCCGCGGCTCTCAACAGGTTATCCATCTTCTGCAACCCAGAGTCATTATAGTCCGAACCGCGAACCGAACCAGGAAACCATGCGGCTCTACCTACTCCCGATATCGACACGCCGAACGTTGCTGTACTGCGAGCGCTTCAATAGTGTCCAGTCCGCCCAGCAGAAGACGATAGTCGATAAAGTCACCACCCGCGCCGCCACGCTCTGGGCAACCTGGGAAAAGAAGGAGTCGGGTTGGCAGCGCAAGATCGTCGACTACGGCAACCATGCTCTGCGAAGGGTTCCCTACGAGGAATGGGGGCTGAAGAGCGTGCCCCCACTGTCCGCCCGCCGCCGCGATGACGAGCTCAAGGGCCAAGACAGAGTCGAGCTCGTGTTCCCCGACACCGTCATACCCGCCGACAAGGCCATCAGCGTCCTCAAGACCCTCGGCACCGAGCGAGAGTCGTTACACAAGAAGAACTTAATATGGTGTCTGATCGGCATGCCCATCACTATACCCTTTGCACTCGTCCCAGGTCAGTGCTTCTTTCCTTCCCATGGTGGACTGAAGAGAGAAAAAGTGGCCATTGATGATGATGACTAACCACCGCATACTGTGCGCATATAGTGATACCAAACCTTCCCTTCTTCTACCTTGTCTACCGCGCGTGGTCGCATTATCGCGCGCTGGCGGGAGGGAAGCACATCCAGTTCCTGCTATCCAGTAACGTGTTGGCGTTGACGCCTTCGCCGATACTGGCCAAGATATACCCCTCTGTTCTGCCTCCTTCAAGCGAAGGCGGGGAAAAGTCGGCACCGCGCCCGTCGACAAGCGAGAAGCCCCTCCCGGAAAAGGAGGTGATGCTGTTGTCGCAGACCAACGAGCAGGCGCTGGCCAAAGCGCTGAACGTCCCGGAGCTCGAGGTCGAGGTTGAGCGCGCCATCTGGCAAGTCCAGCACGCCATTCGAAAAACAGAGGAAGAGGAGAAGGCGGCAAAGCAGCAACAGCAGCAGGCCGCCTCGGAAACAAAACCTAAAGATGAATGAAGATGAAGCGCGAAGACCTCAGTCGCTCAGCACGCACGCCCGCACGAGCACGTACCAAAGCACGGCGGAGCTTGGGTCTCAGGGATGGATGGGTCCATTCCCATTACCACAGCCTGGGGCGCTCATTACGGGCAAGACCCATATTCATCAAGCATCCAAAACGAACCCGAAATGTACAAATCACGACCTGTAAATGATTCAAGTGGCATCATAGATTCTTCTCATTCCTCACGCACGTATTATGATTTATATATAGATGTACAAATCTCACACTATATAAGCTCTTAAGCATTATATGACGATGGACTTTTGGTGCAGTATAGCCTCCTTGTGTTGGCCAAGCCTTGAAGACAAGAGATGAGGTAATAGAACCATCCGACAATTTCATGTCTTCGAGTTTAACTTATGTAAGAGAAAAACTGGCGTCGATGGGGGTCTCGTTTGAGGAGGGGTCGAAATGCCCATCCAGGGGAAGAGACCATCCACGGGTGTGAGCCTCGACTTTGTGTACGTTCACGGTAAATGATCTGAATTGCTGATAGCGATGTGTTATACTTGATATTATTCCACCCTAGAAGCCAGTTCTCCCCTGGTCTTCCTTCCTTCCTTATCCACTCACGTAATGGCTATTTCTCACCAGGGCTGATCGCCGTGCAGCAACTTCAAACTGTTCCACCCTTTGTTGTGAGATAGGGGTGATGAGCTCGTAGTCAAGCGGCTCGTAGGGCACGAAGTTGTACCAGGTTCCGACCCATTAGTTACCCCAGAGGGTTTCTGTGTCCCCTCGTAGGGGTGTGAACAGGGCGAAGTTCTTATCTTCTAACGGCTGAGAGGCTTTTCTAGACAGGGGTTGAACGCAATGCGCAGCTTCCTTAGCCCTCGAGGCCCGGAGAAGCCAATGTAGTTTCGGTCACGAAGGAGTTGTGTTCGTCGACTTTTTCTCCCATTATCAACGCCATTCCAGATATCACTGGCGGGATCCGATGCGGAACGAAGTTCTCGGGCCCTCGCTGCTCGTTCCTGTACCACTTCAGTCTCCCATTGATAAGCCGGTGCCCGCGGTAGCAGACGGAGGCACACCATCACGTACATGATAATGTATGACCCGTCACCTTCTCAGGTGAGAGTGAGGTCGGTTCGGGCAGCCACGTTCCTCTGACGGGGAATGCCATGTCCCATAACGGGCATCTGGAAGAAGATGTGTTGCCTGTTTGGTAAGAATTGACTCGAGCAAGTGCACTTCATCAGTGTATAGACCGGCGCCCCCAGCGAAAGGCCTCAGCCTACGCGAATAAGAGGCTTTGCTTTCTGTGACCGTTCCGTGCCGAAATTGATTCAAAGGTGAACTCGCGTCCGCGAGGCTGATATAGATGAGCAGATGAGCCCCTCCTGGGCCAGCCACAACCGGCAGACCCCTTATCAGTTTAGAAACGACCCTGCACTAGAGTGGACGGTTCCTTCGGCCAGCGTCTATTCGGCTGAACATTGTGTACATGAATATACATGTATGTATATAAATAGCCATGCATATTACCTACAACCAGCCCCCACGGATACCCCGGTCTGTCGATCTGTCACTGGGTACATGTGCCCAGGTAGCAGTACACCCATTCCATTCCCTGGCGATCGACCAGATGTGCGAAGGGGGTAGTTATGAAACTCGATTATCAGCAGCGCGAAGACGTTTGCTTGCAACGATGTCGCCATTTTGGGTAGGCGTGCCTGTCAATCCGGAAGGCTTTCAGCTGGGTGTGTGTATGTGTGTGTGGCGACGAATATGTAAGTAGATAGGTAATTACTACCCAACACCTCCATCAAGTAAAGGAAGTGCTTTAAGTGTGTAGCTTGTTGTTCCTTACGACCTACCCGGTAGCATCCAAATATTGGATGTTACTCTGGAGATTTCGGGATGACTAAAGAGAGCACGCCACACGATATACTACTATTTTGCGCCAGCCCACGACTTTAAGTAGCCAACCTGCAACTCGTGGTAGCAGCACCATAACAAGACCTTGCGTATATATAACAAGCCTTGCTCGTGAATACTAAAGGCTTATAAAGCTCAACAGATTTCCAAATTCAATACATAGATCTTGGCGGCGGTGGGCCTTGCTTACCTTCGCAAGCTGCTAGTCATCTCACTGCTTTGTATGTATGAGGGTTAGACCGGTGGAGAGTTCAATATATCAATGCAAGCTACACTCAGCCGTATGTAAACCATTCATCCATCCATCCCTGGCATCACCGACATCTGTGCAGAGTGCATTTTTATATGACCAGTTCTCCGTCGTCCTTCAGGCAGCTATTGCCCGTCGTGATGTGGAACTTGTACTTACATACATTTTCGTGAGAGGAGTCAGCAGGTGCGGACGGTATTGGGGGTTTTGGAGTAGGGTAGGGTAGGGAAGGGTAGGCGGGCGATTAGGGGCAATTGATCGCCGGCCACAACACCCGCCCGCCATCCCCCCTGCAATGAAAACATATCACCCGAAAAGCCCGATGATTTATTCCGGACGGGGCGAGTATATCGTGCTTGGTTCTAGCTACTTGCTTTTTGGGCGGGTGATAACCCAGGGCCAAGAAAGGATATGAGCCAATAATAACCGCGGGAAAGCTGACATGCCACTCCCTTACTTGCCCCAGTCAACGGTTAGAACTCCAGGCAGACAGGTTCATCATGATCAATAGGGCCGAGGAGTTGCATGCCAATCATGCAACTATATCTCGCGACCGAGTGGGTATATTCATATGGAAGAGCAAGCGAAGGCAGCGAGAAAAAAAATAAGACAATGGAAGAAAGATCCAGAACAGTGACCAATTTACTTGGCGGGCTTCGCTTCGAGTTCCTGCCTTTCGCTGACCGGCGCTTTGTAAGAACCCGAGCCGGGGGCATTCTTGGCCGGAGGGGGAGGAGAGCGCCCAACAACCAGAGACAAGGCAGGTTCTCGCGTTTGTCCAATCGTCTGGCTTATTGGGGCCCTATCTGCTCGCACACATCGAAGAAGAGTATAAAGACAAAACCGTCCTCCACGTATGTCTCGCATGCGCTACCTAGGTAGTCATCAATTACGAGCTGCCGGGGGAGTGAGTGACCTGCAGTATTTGGGTGGGTTGGGCCAGAAGAAGTAATGAGCAACACTGATTTTCTCAGCCTCAAAAGTCGCCTCTTGGATTTGATTCGACCTCCCTATCCGTCGCAAACTTGTTTTTTCTTTTCTTTTCAA
The DNA here is from genome assembly GCA_038364195.1 of Apiospora sp. TS-2023a. NCBI lineage: Eukaryota > Fungi > Ascomycota > Sordariomycetes > Amphisphaeriales > Apiosporaceae > Apiospora > Apiospora sp. TS-2023a. Next base: position 965,873 of record JAQQWQ010000008.1, read on the forward strand.
ACGGCGCTCAGGTCAGACAGAACTGGTTGGCTGGTCACGACTTCACTGCTCCGACAACCCGACTACCTACTAGTACACCGATAACGTAATTCTTGCTTCTTCACCACCGCCACCTCTTCCTTACCTCCTTAACTCTTCACCAGAAACCCGGCCATGCTTACGCTCTATTTCCCACTCGAAACCTGCGGGATATACCGCAGGTTCGCTGACCACCACCAATCATGATACCTAGTTGAGATGAAAAGAAACAGAAGAGACCAATATAGTTATCTGCTTACTATATATGTGAAACACATGTCTACATATATAATCTGTCGTATGTCAGACTCACGGAGCGCTTCCTGGCCTGGCCTGGCCGATGTTATGTATGTGTCAGTTCAAGCCTGCAAGCCTCCGAAAACCAGGCATCTTTCTTTTGCCTTTATCTATCTCCTGCTGCAAGCCGTTAGGTGCCGTGGGGGTGGATTCGGGCTCAGACTGACGCCAATCTCATGACAGCTTGTGAGGAGGTGGAGTGAACAGGGGGGAATCCACGTCCTGGATGTATGTGTTCTGTGTGTGTGTGTGTGTGTACGTAGACATGAAATTTCCATGTGGTTGACAACGCTTATTCGTCGGGTACCGGCTGCACGAGATAAGGTGTATGCGCTGCTGTGTGATAACAAGATCGAACAGGGAGCAACTCTCTCTCTCTCTAGAACCACTGCCAAGCATGTCCAAATAAGACAACAGATCAGATACCATGGCTTGAAAACAGCCGTGGCGAGAACATGAAACCGCCAGGAGTCATCTTACCAGTTGATATTATGTATTCATGATATCCAAAATAAATGATAACCCAAGTCCTCTTCACAGTGGTCACCGCATATAAGCTCTGTACGCCCGTCAAGAAAGAGTCCAAAGCACCATCGGTAGTGCCTTTTAATGTAAAACTCCCGACCCAAGAATGGAAACAGAGCAATGCTATACAATATTAGAAGATAGTATCAGAATATAGCCTCGGAACATCATTCCACAAAGACCCCAACCTTAGAGTATGAAAATGGCGGCAGTGATAATGTGATGCCGAATATACCTTTTGTTTATCCTTCATATAACAGTTTGCTCGAATGTTGTGGTTCGGCCGCTCCAAATGTATGTATGACGGCTTTGTACAAATACGAAAGTCCAATGTGCATGTGATAAGGTTGACGAGGGGGGCGGCCTCGATTAACAACTAGGTGTCTTGCACTTAAGCTGTTACTGTTGGCGTTTTCTTCATGCCAAGAAATCCCCAGCGTTTCTTCTCCTTCGATGCTGCCTGTGGCACTTCCGGGCTGGGAGTGTCTCGGTGAGTTTTGCTGAGCCGCCGTGTGACTTTTGGTATAAAGGGCTTTTTGCCGTCGGGTTCAGGCACCGTCCGAGTCGGCGGATCCTTAGGCTTGACTTCAGTGGCCGTTGCATCGGTACTTGGCTGTGCTGGAGAATGGTTCACCTGGCCCCATTGGCGGGTGTCGATCTCCGTCTCACTAGGTCGACGGGATTTCGACAGTCGTCTCCTACTTGACTTGGAAGCTTGCTCAGGTCGTGATTGTCTCGTCTCTACCGGCGATGCTGCCTCAGCTTGAGCGACTTGCTCAGATTGAGACGTGGTGGAAGCATATTCTTTGGGCTTTTGTTGCAACGATGCAAATGAGGAGGTCGAGTTCTGGTTTGTTTTCAAAAGAATGGAGCTTGGAGCTGTAGATCCAGAGTTGCGAGCTGATCCAGAGTTACGGGCCGATGAAGAAGACGAGACCGATGACGCTGACTTCAGGTCTGCGTGAGCCGCGGTCGTATGTTCGAACGATTGGTCGAAAGTAAGTGCGGGGAGAGATGGCACGGGGGGTGCCGATGCATCACTGCAAATTGTCCGTGGGTCGATCGGCCGTGGTTTCGTAATTTGGGTGCTCCTAGCTGAGGGAGGATAGTATCTGTCGGTCCCCGACATCTTCCTTTGGTGAGCTGGGTGCAGGTGGTGATGGCTGCCGCTCTCTGACGAATGGGTCCGGGATGGGATAGGTCTGCTGAACGAACTGGCTGGTGGGACGTGAGTAGTAGCTTGGGTGCCTGATTTCCCTGGTTTCATTTCGAGGTCGTCTTCAGAGCCAACAGAGGCACTAGAGCTGCTGGCTTGAGCAGTACCTAGAGATGTGTTAACTAAGCTATAGCAGGTTTGGATTCGGTTCTGACCTCGACTTGACAGCGCACTCACTCTCCCAGATGGGGTCATGGGGATTGCGACGCCAGGAACCTTTCGGGGGACCCACTCGGGCTCCTTCCCCTTTAGACTGGTCTGGTAGCCATAGTAGTCAAACTGTGACTCGCTGTTGGGCCGGAAGGCTGGTGTGCCGCTATAGCTGTAGTTGTATGTAGACGAATATGACATGTATGGCATCGAGGTGTGGTCTCGAGGGTAGCCTTTGGTATGGACAAGACTCGTTCCCATGGCACTTCTCCTGCGATGTTGCTCCAAAATCCTGGGGCGTTCTTCGTCTCTCCAACTCGAAGGCGTACCGGCCATGGCATCGAGTGCAGCATGTGTAGGTACATGCCTGTAAGGCTTCTTTGCCTCTTCCTCCTTGGTCTTCTCAGCCACCTTGGCAGTGTGTTCCTTGGCCTGCTGCCGTCCCTTCTTGATGATGGAGAACATTGCGCTATAAAGAAATGGTAGAACACTCCTGCAACAGTGGCTTCCAGAATGAGGGCTCGTCAAGTTCGGCACAAGTGGCACCTTGAGGTAGTAGTGATCTGTGGCTAGACACAGGTCAACCACTGGCTGGCGATGATGCGATAAACTTGTTGACCAGTACAGAAACCGAGCCTGGACGAACAAGTGGCCAGCAGAGTAAAGAACTGCAAACCAAGAATCATGCGATTGGTAGGCAGAGTTCAAGAGGGAAACGATCGAGATGCCATATATCTGGGCTAGCCGCTGGTCGAATAACAACACGCTCTCGGGCTAAGAAGCTCCAGATATCGACGGGTATACTAGTAGTATCCCACTACTTTAGTATAACCCACGGCTTTTCACGAGCCAAGTCAACGAACACTTGGAAATATCGTCAGAAGGAGGAATGCTGAAATCTGTGCGAGCCCAGGGACGGTGGACGAGCATAACAATCATCGGCAGTGTCCAAGTAAGCGATGGGTGCTTGCTTGGGGGTAAGATAGATGCGCAAGCAAGTAGGTATGATATGGGCTCGAGCCAAATAGAAAACGACTGGCAAGGAGAACGAGCGGGGATGAATGCTCGGCTCCAGGCTGGTGTTGTTGTCTTTGCCTGCCAGATCGAATCGACTCAGGTGGGAGAAGCTGAACGAGCGAGCAGGTGGGAGCAATCGCTGCTATGGATTCCAGGGGACCAGTGCGATCGGCTTCCTTATTTGTAAATTATAGCAGGCCTGAGAGAGGAGCGGGTCAAGCGTCTCGAGCTTGTGAAGCGCAAAAAAAGACAATGGCTTGGTGGCGTTCTGTATCCCGGGCTAGGACAGCGCAGAGAGTCGCACCAGTAGTGCGTAGCGGCGTGGTGGACGTGACGGAATCCGATTAGGATAGAAGAACAAGAAAGAGTCGGGTTGACGGTGGCCCTCTTTCTATGCAGTCAGAGACACATGGTCTTGGGCGACGTGCATGGAGAAAAGCAAGTACGTAGGCAGATAAGTCGGGAAAACCGCTGACGCTGACGGGTAACTTGCTTCACTCTTACCATGCCTCCAGTATTAGTTGACAAGCGAAGAGCAAGCAATGGTCAATACTCCCCCCATCTGGCTCTCTCCAGCTGTGTCAGCAGACAATCAGTTGGATCGATCTCTCGTTCCCAGTGGAACCAGAACCTACCTACGCTCGCAAACGGAATCTAAATGTCGTAATGTAGCATTTGGTACGGCCTGGTGAGCCCAAGTAGGCATAGCACGGGTCCTCATAGAACGGAGAAGCCTATCAACTATGCACGATGCCATAACCATGTACGGTACGAGCTGCAGCAAGCGGACCCGGCCATTGATTGAAAGGCATATCCCAGTCCCTTGGGCTGCCTTGGGACCAGCGCTGGTGCCATGCAGCCGGAAAGCCACGAAGGGAAGGTATGGAGGTATGGTGTGAATGGGCTGGCATGGGCATGGATCAGACGTCTGCAGGTGGGGGTATTTTTCTTGGCTCGGCGCCGCTAGGGGTTCCTCAAGGTTATGCAATGTTGATAGACCGGCCTACCTGGTGGCGCTGGTAGACTGCTGCAAAGATATCCTGTGTGCAAGGCCTGCCTTTTGGGCAATAGTTATTAATGTAATGGTTGCCGTGCAACAATCGTCCAGATGTGAATTGTGAGTTCTACGGTAATACCTGACTTTGTGGTATTTTGTGGTATCAGGCGAGAAAATCGATGGAGCCGAAATTGTTTCCACCCCAGACTCTGCCTGGGACAGGGTCCGGCTGAATGACACATGCACCCAACCGTTTGGCTGGGAACCTGAACTTACAGCGGCTGAATCCCAACTGGGTAAGTAATATTGCAATTCATCTCCATTTTCTCACATGAGGTACATATCCATGCTCCATTCTATGATACAATGGATTTGACCACCAATAAGTTTCCCATAATATCGACCAGACCGGTGTCTGGGTTAGGTACTTGATGTGTACATGTAGTTGCAGTAGGAGGTGCAGTAGGTGCAGGCGGGTCAGCACGGATCGTCCAGCCGCATCTCAACCAGCAATCAGAGCAGAACCAGAACCAGGGCTGTGGGATGGTGCCATCGTTCACCAAGCAGTTCAACAATGCAAGGCTCGCATCACAGCTCACTCCGAGGCCACGAATTAGTCCATGTCCCATCTACCACTAGATGTGGCCGAACTTTAATACACGCTAGATTCAATGTTCAAATTCTCCGGTGTGTTTTAAGTTGAAAAGCCAAGACTGGCGTAGAACACCAGTATGGAATTACTATCCTGTATGATATTCTGGATTCTCTGAGGCAGAATCTGCACTTTTCCTTCTTTATAATTCAATCCGATAGGACCCTTCACAAATTGATAATCGCCTAGGGCTGACCATACCCCATCTCGAGTTTACATCGTCCACAAATAGCAACGGCCTTCCACGTGCAGGTACAGAACATCTGGTAGGGATCAGGAATCTACCTTATAGATAGGTTGGCCCGCCCCGACTGATCGGTTCGCCTGTGGGACCAGTATAATGGATACGGGTGATGATGACCAGCATCATCCTTGTCCATCCACAAGCGCTTGGCATATATCGAAGAAATGTTTGCGTCAGTCGCATGTAATTGCAATAATTATACGTGCATACCTATTATATCATACACCGCACGCGCTACTATTCTCTCTATTATGTAGTGTCTGCCTTGGGTACTGTTTTGAGTTTATGACTGTGGCTGTTTCGGTCTGAACCGAACCCCACGAATCACAGTCCAGACTAGGCCGGGTCAGACAGTCCAAGGAACTGGGCCAAACCTGCCATCCGACCTTGCTAAAGGACGTCTGCCGCATCAGACGGCCGGAAGCGACACCCGGCTGGAGCTTCAAACTTTCGCATGACTATGTAATTGTTTCCAGACAACCGCTACTGAGCGGCGCAGAAGATGGTTGTGAAATGTTCCCCTGGATCAACCCAGCCCCCCTTCAAGGCGGTCCTAAGCTCTTTAAGATGTCAATAGCTATACCATCTGCTCAGTGGATTACTCTGCAGCTTCGGCGCTAGATACAAGTATAAGCCGAGGGCTATGAGCAAGCAACAATCCGGCCCTCCGGGTGACAGAGGTTATCAAGGTCTTGTCTCCGAATGCGCGTCGGTTGTCTGGATATAAGGCTGGTGCGATGCAGCAGAGACCCAGCCCCTATTTATTTCACCCGCAGGCATACCAAGGTGCTACAGCTGATGCCGATTCGCCCGCATCACAGCATCTCCCGTTATCATTAATCAGGCGGTTGTGCGCCCGTCTCCAAGCCACTTGTTCTGGGCAGTGTCTGCCAGGTCTCAGATCAGGCATTTCTAAATAGCAGATTCATCATTTGCATGTGCATATCGGAGTTCGGCGAAGAGGTAGGCAGACAAGCTATAGATACACCTCGATTTCACTATATTCGACCGGCGCCGGCAACGGCACATTGTTACACCTGGACGTGCCAGAGTCTAGACCAATTGCACCAGCCTCCCGGCCCCCATCATATTCCTAGAGTCTCAAATATGTTTCCCAGAATGTAGATATTTTCGCAGACTCCGAAGACCAAACTCAATTGCGCGTCCTTGGAGTCCTAGTATTGCGATATGGCAGCTACTTCAAGCGGGTCCCTGGCTACATTAGACTGGAGCCGGCTCATTCTAACTATAGCTTTAGTGGGTGGGATACTACCTAGTGCGCAACCCAGCTTGTATACTAAATCAGTGGATTCAAGGCCCCGGTCGAGAAGTCAAGTCCCCATGGTACCGATTGCCAGTAGCGTACGTCGTATCAACATATGCCGAGGATTAAGGCGAGGGACGAGGGAGCCCGCAAAAAGGGGAGGCGCGCTCTCTCACGCCTGGTAAGCATGGCACTTGGTATTCCAGGTCTATTTGAATTGTTTGACGTACATTGCAGTCGTTGATCGAGAGAGCTTCGATATCTGCTATGATCGAACCTGGGTGCGAGGTTCCATCGTCATCAATACCCCTTCATGTCATATCTACATTGGCCAAACTTCCCCATTCCACAGCAACACCGACCGACGAGTGAACATTGTAAGAGTGAAAAGCGCCCACAGAGGTAGTTGGACAGCCTTGCCTTCAAGAGTTTTCTAATGATACTTCCACTCGGTTATAATCTACCAACCAGGTCAAGGGATCACGCATCGGTAGGGTATTAAATATAATATATACCTATTTAGTGCTTGGAAGAGAGAGTGTGTGTTTCTGTCTCCTAGGTGAGCAGGTACTCAGGCTTGGGTGGTGCGATGTCCCGTAAACGTGGAGTGACCAATTCTTTTCATGCTTCGAATATTACGATACCGTTATGGGAGGGATGGTGAACAGATGAGGGAGCAGAGTCGAAGCCATGTGCCACTAGATACGCACAATTGGCAACATGCTTCAAGGGTATTCAGCTCATTTCAAGTGACGAGCAGCGGTGGCCTCTAGTCACAAGTCAGGTATTGGCCCCAAGGCAATTCTGAATATATCCAATCAATATAATACAATATTAGAATGATGTTCTCAAATGTTCTTCTGCAGATGAATCTGCAGATGTTCATGGGAAAACAACGTGCTAGTGAAAGATCGCTTTGGGTGAAACTCAACATATATGTTCACATACTCGAGATAGTATTCGTCTGAGATCTATCTATCCGATATTTTTTTACGGTATGTTGCTAATTAAATTCTATATTACCTAGTGGCTGGATAAGTAGCAGGTAATTCCTATCGACGTTTGCTACATCCGGGTTTGGTGGAATAGGTACAAGAATAATTGATTCTTTCATACGTTTACTATTGCCATATACATGATGTCTAATTTGATATTACTAGAGTATCAACTGTACATGAATGGCCAATCTTGAGAGAAAACGATACTTCTTCTTTGGCACTTGACCATCGTCGACAAGCCCGAGATCGCACCCCGCACTGCAAACCGATACTGGGGCCCGTCCGACAATGAAGGTATGTCAAATCATGGACATGACACACATGTGGTTCTGGGCTTGGAGAGACGGCATTGCATTCAGGGATGACTGTGTCAAAAACAATATCTTGGGGGTTGACCATCATTTGCAAGCCTTGAGGGACAGTTCGTGACTTATCGTATTAGCATTAGAGTGAAGCTAGATCGTATCTCAGCTTATGAATGGCTCTGCAAGATTTTGGGTATAGTGAGCCCTAAGAAGTACCATGAAAACTGGCAAATATACCTGGTAAAGCAAGCAATATTGCAAATATTGACCCTCAATACAATATGCCCCTTTTCTGGCGTCGAACTACTTCTCAAGGGAGGACATGGCCAACCACCAACAGCTCTTCCGACCAGATATCTTTTCCTCCCAGCTTATGAAATGCACCACCCAATTAAAGGACCTACATTTGTACAAACAAATCGCCTACTAGAGTCTTATGAAGTTGTCCATGCTCATCTGATCCAACCCAGCATGTGGGAGTTGGAGACCACGCCATTGGCCTCGCAGTCCTGCAGCCATACCGAGCGGGCGGGTTCTGAAACGAAAAGAAAAGGCATGGAATTGCTGTGTTGCTATGAATGAGTTCATCCATGAGAGGTCTACAACAGCTTGTTTCAACAGCTCACGGCCATTTGGTGGCATACTGAAATGATGTAAGCTACGTGATTTAGAGTACATAGGCAAAGTAACGGGGCAGACAGATCTAGTACGGATTTTGCAGATTCAATACTCCAAGAGAACACGTTTTGCTGATGAATATCCTCTTCATTATTGAAAGAAACCTGCTTACTAAAGCAGCAGGCAATGCGTGTGAACAGAAAGATGTGCATACTCTGGCAGCAAGTTGTAAGCACAGGCAGATCAATAATTACGGGCACTCAGTAATGTACGCTGGATACACAAAGACCAATGGCGTTTGATACATGGAGGTTCCACCATGGCATAAAAAGGAGAGAGAGAAAAGAACAGACATCCGTAGAGGTTGCAACTATAAAGATGTTCAACATGGATCTGAGACAGCAGGCAGGCTGGTGGGCGATCACAAAGGGGGGCCAAAACGCCAAATTTAGCAATGTGCGAGCGCTAAGGGACCGATTTTAGAACATCGGCTGCCGGCATATGGAAGCCAAGTCACGTACCTTAAAAACCACGGATGGGATTGATGCGATTGATGCAATGGGATGACACGTGCCAACTCAGGTTCTACCAGCTCTGCAAGAGCCTCTAGAAGTAAGTATGGGTGCACGTTTCTTTCTAGCCCACAACCTTGGAGCCGTTGAGTCCTGCTAAAAGCCAATTGCTATTGAGTCGGTGACGACGCTGGGATGGAAAGCGCGGCTACTTGCACAAAATGGATAGCACAGCGAAATCCGTGATAGGCTGGCCCAGGACGGGTCGCAGTGGGGGAGCGAACAACAGAGACCCTGGAAATTCTGGACGCATTCCGTCATGAAGCATGGGTTTACTGGTTCTGCGCCCTCTGCCCATACATTCAATGATAGGCGTCCTAGCACAGACAACATGCATGGCAGCCTCAGGCTCCCGTTGCCAGACCACTGGATGTTGGGGACCCTGGCACAGTACGGGAAATCCGTTGGCCTGTGCGCATGCTGTTAGGGAAGGTTAGGGAAGGTTAGGCTCAACTGGCAAAGGCAGCCTTTCTGGGTGTCTGAGTTGTTCCAGTGCAACCAACGTCACTATCGAAGCACAGTATGCATGTATCTAGAAAAACCCGTTTCCGACTCCATCCGATGTAAAAGTGGTCCCCTCCTAGTTGGAGAAAGAAGGAAGAGAGAAGGCAAGACGGGCCCAACAGGCGCGCGAGAACGGAGAAGTCAATACTGCACAGTGCGTTGGATGTGGCAGAAACAAGAGCGAGTTTCTGAGTGTGTCGCCATCGCATCGCATCGCCGCCATTCTCATTCATCCCAGCCCGATCACCAACGACGACGCCAACATCACCTTCCGGCTGCTATCGCAAACCAGTCCCATTTGATTATTGCCATTGCCATTGCATTGCGACCGACACGACATCCTCGATCCACCGCTCCCGTGATACCCCGTCGCGCAACCAACAACCCACCCGACTGGCCCAGCCCAATTTGTCGCAAATAGCAAAACCCACCATCTCTCTGTTGTGTGTCGTTGCGATGCTGGATTCATCCCCTCGTTATCTTCGTGTATAACCTCCCGAGTCATTCGTATCGAGCATTGCCATTCGCTTCGCTTCGTCTCGTCTCGTCTGTCCGATTGCTGCTCTCATCCTTTTTTTCCTTCTTCGTCTCGCCTCGCGAGACTTTGCGTACCAACCTACGTCAACCCCGGCAATTGGTCAACAGTGCGCACATGGTCAGAAGACATATCGTAGTCCTTGTTCGCCGTATCTGATAGAGCAGGGCATCGAGAAAAGTCGCAGTCGCCGGAATTTTTGCGTCACGAAGGCGGTTTCAACAACTTATGAAAATAATACAGAGACTTGCGCCCGCGCACCAAGATCAGGCTAGCCAAGGCCAAACAAGAGAAGCGTCAACGAACCAGCCATTAGGAAGAAGAGAAGAAGAACGACAACAAGAAAAGAAAACTGCTCACGTCTAGAGAGACACAAAAAGACGAAACTTATCCCTCCGGATCTACCAGCACATGCGAACAGACAGGCAGGCCGACGTACATATATGTCCAACCAGTACCGCCATATAGTGTTCTCGGATCTACCTAATTTGTCTAGCCCGCACCCCCCGGTTCGGTCCCCTTCCCACTTTCCTATTGCTATTCCTGCCTGGCCCGGACCCGCAGCAGCAATCCGCGACATACTTTGGCGCTATCTCGGGCCTGTGTCCACATTCTCGTCTCGTCTCGTTGTTCGACAAAGACATAGTTTTTCGCCCACCTCTACCTCCTCCCTGTCGCGTGCGCGCTCGTAGCTTAGCGCGCCAACATCGATAAAAGTGGCTGCGCTCACCCTGCTCAGTCAGACCGACACAGAACTATCACTCCAGCAACATCTCGACCTCGCGCCCGATCTTTTGCAGTACAATCGCCTGGTCGCCGAGGTGGACTCCGACGAACCTTTGGAGATGGCGGCGGCACAGCCGCAGGTGCCTCATCCGTCGACCGACAGAAAGCGCGTCAAGGTCTATGAACTAAGGAATAACGACTGGTTCGATCGAGGCACAGGCTTCTGTACCGCCGGATGGCACCCTGTAAGACTCTTGCTGTCACCCTGTCGCGTGTCGCCCCACGCGCGTCATCAGAGGCCTTGAAGTATATTTCTAACACTTGCTCGCATCCACAGATCGAAGATAACCAACGAGAACCGCGAGTCATTGTCGAATCGGAAGATCAACCCGAGCGTGTATTGCTCGAGACCAGAATCTGCAAGGAGGATGGCTTCCACAAACAGCAGGGTACGGGTTAGATACCAATTGACCCTTGGATTCTGTGTACGAGTGCTAACCAACACATCTTGCAGAAACCCTCATTGTCTGGACAGAACCCAGCAATGGCGTTGACATGGCCCTCAGCTTCCAAGAAGCTGAAGGCTGCACTATGATATGGTACGTCACCGCCCTCCAAGCCCCTGCCCGACCCGACCCGCCGTTCGCTAACCTATCTACAGGAGATTTATACATAGTGTCCAGCAACAGTTCAATACTGGCGCGGCCGCTGGAGACGATACATTGTCCGACGATCTCGCCATGGACATGCATAACACGGTCCAGTTACCCGAAGCCGCGCTCGGGAACCTGGGCATGATCGAAGACTCGATGCGGGCCCTTAGCACCACGGCCGCCAGCCGCGACGCCCTCACGAAGTTCGTCCTTAACGAGGGCTATATTCTGAAGCTCATCCCTCTGGTGGAGCAGGCCGAGGATTTCGAGAGCTTGAATGACCTGCACCGTCTATGTAACATCATGAAATTGGTCATCCTACTCAACGACACTAGCATCATAGAACATGCTGTGTCCGATGAGTGCGTGATCGGTGTCGTCGGTGCTCTGGAATACGACCCCGACTTCCCAAGCCACAAAGCCAACCACCGGCAATGGCTGAAGGACTCTGGAAGATACAAGGAGGTTGTCCGGATCGAAGACGGCTCCATCTTGAGGAAGGTCCACCAGACCTATCGACTACTATACCTAAAGGACGTCGTGCTTGCCCGCATCCTAGATGATAACACCTTCTCGGTGCTGAACTCACTGATCTTCTTTAACCAGGTCGACATCGTCCAGCATATCCAGGCGAACCAGGCGTTCCTGGGCGAGCTGTTCGACATCTTCAAAACTCAAGGACAGGACTCGAGACGGAAAAAGGAGGCAGTACTTTTCATCCAGCAATGCTGCTCGATTGCCAAGAACCTTCAGCCGCCTGCCCGACAAACCTTGTACAACAACTTTCTTTCTCATGGCCTTTTGCAGGTCATCAATTTTGGACTACGCCACAACGATGTTGCAGTACGTGTAGGAGCCACAGATATATTAGTTTCCATGATCGATCATGATCCCCAGATGATCCGGAGGACCATCTATCATCAAATCCAGGAGAAGCAGCCGCCGCTGACGGACTCTCTGATCGATCTTCTCTTGATCGAAGTCGATCTCGGGGTCAAGTCGCAAATCTCAGATGCCCTCAAAGTGCTACTCGACCAAGGACCTCCGGCCCAACCTGAAGTTTATGCGAAAGCCAATGGCGAGCACGCCGTCCGGCTGCAACCGCGGATGCCCACAGCCGATCCTCAGCAGGAACAGTTCCTGGATCTCTTCTACGACCAGTCAGCTGTCAAGCTGTTTCAGCCGTTGATTATGCTGAAAGATCGTACCGCAATGGATTTCACGGTCCAGCAAGCGTCGATGTTCACCTACCTCATCGAAATCCTCTGCTTCTTCATTCGCCAACATCATCACCGCAGCAAGTTCTTTGTTCTCAATAACGACATCGTCAAGAGAGTTGGCCAGCTTTTGGTCTGTCAGGAAAAGTATCTCAAGCTTGGTACGTGCTTTGTTTGGATTGCGAAATAGTCAGGTCACCATGCTAACGTAATTCAGTTGCCATTCGCTTCCTGCGACAGCTAATCGGCCTCCAAGACGAGTTCTATGTTAAACATATCTCCGAGAAAAAGGTCATCGGACCCATTTTGGAGGTTCTCGTACGAACAATGCCTCGCGACAATCTTCTCAGCTCAGCGTGCCTGGAATTTTTCGAGCATATCAAGAAGGAAAACATCAGGGAGCTCATGAAGTATTTGGTCGAGAATCACCGTGACCAACTCCAGAAGCTGGTCTATGTCGAAATTTTCCGCGACATCATTCTTAAGTACGACCAGACTCGTGGATTCAGCGTCAGTCTGGACTATTTCATGGAAGCCGAGGACGATGTCAGAAGGAAAAGGCCCAACGTGAACCCCAGGACGGGTGGACCCATGGAGTACGTAACAATGGATCCTGCCGAGGAGGAATACTGGAATACTTCGGACGACGAGGAGGATCAGCAGGCCAAGGTCGGCGGGCGTACGGCTCCTGCCAATGGCATGTCACCCGGGACCAAATTGGTCGACTATGGATCAGACGAGGATGGTGACGACCATGTTGAGGCTGGCGCACTCTCTGCCGAGGACGAAGGAAGGCTGGCCGCCGACAAGATGGACGAAGAGACACCAAAACCTGACGAGGTTGCCCCGCCTGAACGGCTATCCGAAAAACGACGTCGTGAGGAGGACGAGGAGGAGGACCTGGGAAAGCTTATCCAACACAAACGACGGAACAGCTCCTCGACAAGCGCCAACTCGTCGAATTCGCCAGTCTTCATCCGCAAGGGTAAGAATGGCGCTTCGAGGCGAGATTCTGGCGGTGGCGGGGCTCCCAAGAAGATAGCGATCACGTTGGGATCTTCCATAAAAGCCGGCAACGGGCAAGCAAACAGCAAATCGGAAGACGAGGCATGAGGAAGCAAGCCCCCTTTCAAGCTGGTGTTTGGTTATGGAAGGTCACGCAATGACGATGACAATCTACATTTGGTTCGGCGAATTTTCAATGGGCATTTCGGAGGTAATGAGACCGGCGTTTTTTCATGGGGGGAGTCATTAGTCGGCCGTTGGTCTTGTTAGGACATAGAGCCACCCCTCCAAAACCCAAGGGGGGCCGTTACGAGATGAAGCGTTTTTTCTTCAGGATGGGGCGATGCTGCGGGTTGCATTTGCCAATGAATTTATCTCCAGGGGCGGTCGATTTTGACTCTTTCAGGTTTACGCCGAGGCGACGACAGCATTGTTGCCGATTTTTATTTTTTGGGAAGCTCCGTCCCCAAAAGTGTGAGAGCTGAGCCCGCAAAGACTGGGAGAAGGGAAATGAATGGAAAGCAGACAAAAGGCTCCAAATGTACTATCAATCATCCACGATCCGAGTCAAGCAGCTCATGACGCTGCCCCCGGGGGAATACCTTTACAGTCAGTCAGTCAGCCAGCCAGTCAAATGGGCGCGACTGTCCTATGAATCTAATAGGAAATGCTTCCCAAAACATTAGTGCCGCTTCACCCGTCTGAATTTGCCATGTCCGTTCATTGACTACACAACTATACTGACCCCATCGCAGCTGTAGACTTCCGGTCTTTGCTGATAAAGGGGGTGTCTATTCTTCCGTATGTACACCATCGTGTATGACTTGTATCCATCCCCTTGACCAACGTACGTAACCCATCAAAGCTTAGCAGCCACCGCTCCCACCTGCCCCTCGTCGGGCGAGATCTCGATGACGAGCTTCCCGAACTGCTTCCCCTGCCGCATGTCGTCGTAGAGGCCGTCGATGGCGTCGAGGTCCTCAAGGCCTCCGCGGACGGTGCGGCTCACGACGGGCCGGACGCGGTGCTGGCGCACGAACGCGACCATGGCGGCAAACTCGGCGCGCGAGCCCATGGTGCTGCCCCGCAGCTCGATGTTCTTCATGACGGCGCCCATGCTCCAGCTCATGGTGGGGGACAGCGTCATGCCGTAGCACGACAGAATGCCGCCGGGCTTGAGGAGCCGCATCGTGCGCGCCACGAGATCGCCGCCGGCGCCGTCGACGACGGCGTCGAGGTAGGGGCGGTCTTTCGGTAGGAGCTTGGCAAGCTGGGCGTCCCAGTCCTGGTCGCGGTAGCTGACGCCGCCCCGGGCGCCCAGTTCGCCGGTGGCGCGCCGCAGCTTTTCGGGGGAGCCCGAGGTCACGTACATGTTGCACCCCAGCGCGACGCCGAACTGCAGGGCCTGCAGGGCGACGCCGCCGCCGATGCCCGTGACGAGGATGTTGCGGCCGGGGCCGCGGGTCAGGTCGCCGTCAAGGCACTTGGTCACGAGGGCGCGCCAGGCGGTCACGCCGACGAGGGGCAGGGCGGCGCCTTCGACGGCAGTCAGGTGGTCCGGGAGGAGCTCGACTTCGGCGGCGGGCACGGCGATGTAGCGCTGGGCCGCGCCGGCGGGGGAGCCCTGGGAGCCGCCGATGACGGTGTACTTTTTGAGGTCCTCGGGGCCGTCGCGGGATTGGTGCCAGCCGCGCGTGGGAGTAAGGATGACGCGGCGGTTCAACAGTTTCGCGGTCTCGGAGTTACTGTCGCTACTGTCGCAACGGATGACGGTGCCGCAGCCGTCGGCGAGTAGCGGGTGCGCGAAGGAGATGCCTGGGTACAGGTGCTGCCGGATGAAGAGGTCGCGGTGGTTGAGGGCGGCGGCGTGCAGCTCGACCAGGACCTCGCCCGGGCCCGGCTCCGGGATGGGCGCCGTGTGGAGCTGGAGCGGATAGTAGACCTTTCCCGGCTTGCCGTCGATCTTGCGGACGGTGAGGTAGGTGTTTTGGTCCTTGGTGGCGGCCTTCTTCGAGGTGTTGGGGGTGGTGGCCGACATGGCGACGTATAAGTCCGTTGGTGCTTGTACCACCAGGATTATTTATATGTAGGAGGAAAGAACAAATAAACAACGAGAAGAAACCAGTGTCTGTCTTTACGTGAATATTAAAGCCAGGCTTCTCTTGAAAAGTTAAGAAGCAACTACTCGCTGTTATAAAATTATAGCTTGGGCTTGGATTATGGGATCAATGTTTGTAATCAGGGGTGTAGTTGTCCCGAGGCGGTCGCGTGTGCGAGGCGGGAGACGACAATGATATACGGTTGCACCAATTATGTCATCACCAGTCGTGGGCACTGAAACCGTATCGCATCGCATCGCCTGCAGCTCTATCCGCTCCCCATCTGTGGGGTAATTGTAGAGCGCGGCAATCACTGTGAGTGAGCTATGAGCTTGCCCCGCGCATGGGGATCTTCTTAGACCTCGGCTGATGTCAGGGGTGGTGGATCGTTGATTGTGTCTTACACGCCCCCCGTCCGCCCCCCCCGTCGGCGCCTTGAATAAGACCAACGGAATTGGAGAGCTGGATCCATGCCTTCGGGGTTTCCTTCTTTCCCGACTCGACTTCCATGTTATGTCGGAAGCTGAGATATGACACAGTGGTTTCGGGTCGGGTATCTGCTTAATATATCGGGTTCTCTGTTGGTTGCCGGTTAAACGAGCCGTTATCCGTCTTCCTGCAGCGGCCCGGCCGTCATTTCAGATTCAAGTCCCTTTTCTCCTTTCGGGTCCCACGACGCGCATCAATCCCGACAAGCTGGTTGGTGGCACAGAAGCCCGACAGTATTTACCCATGTTTGGGCACGAAAGTTTGGAAAGTTTTCAGCTGGGCGAGTGCCTATATATAGTAGGGATGGCGCACGCCTACGACTCGAAGCTATGTCATTGGCGTCCCCAGGGATGACCATAAATATGTAGCAGTATAACAGCGGCTTCTAGGGCGTCCGCCCCAATTCGGACTTGGGCCGCTGGGATGGAGCATCTTGCAGGTGCGATCTTTCTATCAAGCCTCCTGTCGATAACGGTCAAAGTAGTAAGTGGAGCTGATACCGACCGAGCGGGCAGCATATTAAATGGTCGGCGACCTATGTCGCGCGCACTGCAAGCCGGAGATTATATGCCTGTCAAAAAGAAAAGACGCGTCGACTTCGCCGATTGAGTAGCATCGGACGAACGCCAATACCAGCCCTAAGGAGTTGCCCGAGATCGCCGAATGGACTATGGAACATTCCTTGTGGAGCCTCCCCCGTGGAAGGTCGCCGTTCACTATGTATGCACTATATCTCCTACATGCACACTTGATAACCCTAGTATAGGGGACTAGGAACGAAGGAACTTCTGCACCAACCACCAACCTTCCTTTAGCCGTTGGGAAATCCTGACTCCACCTGCCATGCGTTTCTTTTGGAGTATACGGAGTATGTATGCAGAAGCATGCGAGAATCCCTCAAACCGAAGCGGACCACCCCTCCCTGTGGGCCACCCGCATCGGGGTCTCTTGCAGAAAGACCCCCCTTGGCAGTGGGATTCGATCCAGGGATGGTATACTAATGGTAGCGCTTCGGGATGCAACCTTGACGCCAACCATCCTGAGATGAGGTTGACGTTGACATGCTGGCTGTTGTCAAAAAACAATAGTCGTGGAAATGTCCATCCTAGCGTTTATAGCACCATAATCCTAATCAAATTAGGGCTTTTTTATGGCGGACCTTTACCCACTATGAAGCATCCCCATCCCCCAACCCAAATCCCGGAGCATCCCTCAAGAGCCCGGAAAGCAGGGCCTCCTGGGAATGTCTTGGTCTTCCCCTTCCCCTTCGCCGAGGTTGAGAGCGTACTAGCTGGGGGGTCTTAAGGTGCAACGTCCGAAAGGGGCTAATATATATATGATATACTTATATTTATATTGACGGCTCTTGTAAAAGCTACATCTACCGGGCAAACCTACTCCTCCAACATCTGACGACCATTACCATAGAGGGGAGGGAAAAGAAAGAAAACCACGACAGCATGCTCGACACCATCGCCTGCGGGGCCGCCTTTGGAGCGGCCCTGGCCGCGGCCGCCGTCCATCAGCCCTATGTCATCGTCTCCCAGCTGAACCTGACAAACTTCCACATGCTCGAGTCCTTCCTGGCCGCCGCGGCCAGCAGTGCGTGAGTGCCCTGCGTGCCACCCCCCCTGCCTTTCTCCTCCATGGGATATGGAAGACCTTGAAAGTGAGAAAGTTCCCCGCTGACATATACGCCCTTTTGTATCCAGACTGTTCACCGCCGTCGTGCAAACCACGGGCTACGCCGCCTTCTCCCCTCGGAGCTTTAGTTCTATGGGCCTGCTCGGCAGCAGCCTCGACGGCAACCTCCTCGGCGGCCTCCTGCAGGGCGCCGGCATGGCCCTGTCGGGTGCCTGCGCGGGCACCGTCTTCGCCCAGAACGGGGCCGGGATCCGCTCGAGCTTCTACGCCCTCGGCGGCGCCATGGCCGGCGGCATCATCTGGACCGGGTTTCTGCGGCCGGCTCTCCAGCGTCAACGCAAACCGCAGCAACCACCTGTCACCACTCAGACGAAGCTCACGGTCGACCGTCAGCTAGGCCTCGGACGGACCTCCACGCTACTGCTGCTGGAGACCGTGTTCGTGGCCGTGATAGGGGTCGCGGCATCCTCGACCACCACCAGCCAAACGCAAGGCCCGGTCCATCCCATCGCCGGCGGCCTCCTAATCGGCCTAGCGCAGCTCTTCTCGATCCTGCTGCGCAAGACGATGCTGGGGACCTCGACCGCCTTCGAGGAGTTTGGCGACTCCTTCTGGTGGCTCGTCGGCGGCGCCCCCCGCGCGAAGCGGCCCGCGTACAAGAGCATGCTCTTCGCCGCGTCGCTGGCCCTCGGCTCCTACCTCGTATCGCTCCGGTTCCCCACGCTGGCCGCCACCAAGAGCGGCGTAGACGCGGGCGACCCGGCCAGAGTGGCCCTGGGCGGCGTCCTAATCGCCGTCGGATCGCGCATGGCCGGCGGCTGCACCTCGGGCCACGGCATCAGCGGGATTTCGCTCATGTCCGTATCGAGCTTCGTCACGGTGGCAGCAATGTTTGCTGGCGGTATAGGAGTCACGTCTGCTCTTGCCTGACCCGTGGGTTGTCGAGCCAAGGCAGTTTACTCATTTACTCAGGTACAGTAGCAATAATCAATCACCTAACGATACGGATACTGCAATGATAGACACACATTACGTGTTACATTCCACGTGGTGATGGATTACCTCGTGCCGAGAGTATATATATAGACTGGAAAGTTTAATGAATCAGAAAAATCAAAGCAACTTTTATTGACCACCTGCCATAGCTATATGCCAGGCATTTTCAATTGCGACTCCTCTAACTCCCGGATGCATCGCTCGGAGCATAGCAGTCCACTTGGGAACGGCTGCAGTTTGTCGGAAGCGCTGGAATACCTCGAAACTATACTGCCGCTAGCCAATGCTCCACGTCCATTCGCTCCAGACAGGTAAAACTGCCCATCTGCCACCAGCCAGTGCTGCCGTAAAGCAGCACTTTTATTAATTAGTTGTATCGTCAAGCCAGTCGTCATAAGGGGCCGACATTTTTTATCTTGCATCTAAACCACCCACAGTGTCTAGACGAAGAAATCGTATAATGGTAAAAGGAGATTCGTGCCGAGCGTACTTGTACAAGGGTTGTGTAGTGTCCGCTGAAACCATCGCGCATACGATCAAGAAAATCAGAACATCCGATTCTGCCATGAGACGAGGCGTGATGAAGTGGTCCGAGGGAGCCCGCCAACCAGATAATCGAGATGTCATGCTCATGAAGACAAGGGAACAGACTCTGCCTCGGGCTCTACAGCTTCGGACTTCACAGGCATCTCTGCCTCCGCCATAATCTCGTCCTGAACGGCTTCATGCGCGCCTTCCGCAACGTCTGCGATCACGGTGACGGCGGTGAGTTCGGGGTTTTCCCCAGCCTTATGCTCTCCGTGATCTTCGTGCTGAGCATCCCCAATTTGTACTTCCTCGGTGTGGACTTCATCTCCCTCGACGTTTGAGGTCAGGGGTTCGGCAGTTTCGGTCTCTGCAACCTCGGTCTCGGTAGTCTGGAGCTCTGAGAGCTGGGGTTCGGTAGTCTGGTGCTCTACAGCCTCGTTCACTGCGGCCTGAAGCTCAGACATCTGAGGCTCAGACATCTGGGCCTCAGACATATGCTGCTCAGTCATCTGCGGTTCGGCCATTTGCGGCTCGGGCATGGGTGGCTCGGCCATTTGCGGTTCTGGCATGTGTGGCTCTGAGATTTGAGGCTCTGCAGCCTGTGTCTCTGCAACATGGAGTTCGGCATGCGCCATCTCAGCATCCTGAATGTGTGCAGCCTCAACATCTGCACCTTGGACCTCTCCGTGTTGAATATCAGCACCTTGGGTCTCTACATGCTGCACGTCCATGTTCGGCATCTCTGCATGTTGAATGTCCGAATTCTGCATCTCCGAATCATTGAAGTCAGGGAGCTGATATTCGTCATGCTGAACCCTTTCGTCCAGGCGAGCCCTCTTTGCAGGCCGATCTGACTCGGCATGCTCCAGCAAGTCCACCCTGTCGTTGGCTTCTCCAAGCTCCTGCTCAATTTCGTCCAAACGCCGTTTCAAGATATTTTCCCGTCGATGACTATCCTCAAGCTGACGCTGTATGTCTTCGCGCATAGCTCGCTCGTGGGCCTCGTTCTTTTGAGCCTGCTCGGCTGCATGGCGGTAGTTGTCCTGGGCCTGGGAGTCTGCCTCCAACTGGGTCAACCGGCCACGGTACAACTCGTTGATCAGATCCAACTCGCTAACGCGTGTCTTTAAGCTTGCGTTGGCAGCAATCAGCTGCTCGCGCGTCTCGGGCTCGCCATTCACAGGCGAGCCAGACCGGCCGGGAGAGCCCCCAGGAATGGGGTACTGCGGAAGCGACGGAGACTGGAATTGGTTGGGGTCCATGCCCTGGAAGACCGGTAGATGAGGATCGTACATGGAAGGCGTATTGGTTCGTGAAACGGGCGAGTTGTTGTCCCCCATATGCCCATTAGGCCTCCCTTGGTTTGCTCGAGCCACAGCAGCCATGGCAGTAGAAGTCGCGTCGTGTGATTGCATATGCATGCCGTTGTGGTTCATAGGCGTGGCGGCAGCAGGAAGACTCTGTTCCAGGCACACATAGTCAGGAAAGAATCCATTATGCGAGCGGTCAAGGAGTGGTAGTCTTGAAGGGTCGCGACTTACCTTCTTCTTCATCTGCATGTCCGGTCGCATCGTCTTGACACGGTTGCGACTTTTAATAACGTCGGTTTTCAGCGATATGGGCCGGGGGCGACCGTGCAGCTTCAGAAACAAGCCGCAGGCGTTACAAAGAACGGAGCCCATTTCGTCGCGACGCCAAAGGGGCGTCGTCGACGTGCCGCAGTTCTGGCATGTCGGCTGAGTTGAGGGTTGGTCATGGTTAGCCATGGACGCGTTGGTGGGATGTGAGGCCATCATTGCAGCGGATCAGCCTCCAAAAAGGCGTCAAGAATCTCGCCGGCGCGACTTTTGGGGGATGCGACAAGAGATACGGGATGAGAGGCGGGCAAGATAATGGAATGGCGGCTTCGTTATCAACAATCTGATAGATAGGAAGCGTAGGAGATGGATGATAAGAGATAACAGCGAGATTTTCTGGCTGGGAAGGAAAGAAAAACTTCTGGGGCCTGGGCCTCTCAAGGGTGTGTAGCAGTACTTTTTCTGCAGTGGAGAGGGGGTACATCAAATGATAGGCAAAGATTATTGGCTGATAAGGTGGAAGGTGCTTTATGTAAGAGGAGGTGGGGATGCGACTTTTTTTTCACGTAGGCTAGGTCCGAAAAGCGTTCTCCGGTGGACAGCAGGTACACTTTGGCTGTTGCCAGGCCTGTAAGTGACTTTCTAAGCTTGTCCCAGATTTAGGCTTCAGATAAACCCGTCGCGGCTCCTCTTTGCAAGCTAGTAGATAACCCTCCAATCCAATCAAACTGAACATAATGGAAAGAACCCGCTCCGATAGGTAATCTTGACAAAGATGGCCATGGATATCGCAGATCCTCGTGGTGACGTCGTGGGCCAGAGACAGAATAGTTGCAGTGATTTGAAGGATGTTAAAGGCTAGAGAGAAAACGGTGCTGACAATGCAATTGAAGACTAATAAAAAGACAGTTCTGACTTACCATATTCCCCGATGCATTGGGCACCGTGGCACCTGGCGACGATCCCGAATTCATGACTGCTGCTGGTGTGTTGGTGGCCCTGGATTATTGCGTGCAAAGGTCAGTTTAAGATCAATGGGCTTTCTCGAGTGAGTGGTGGTGAGAAAGGTTCCTAGTTGGTTTTGGCAAGAATCCCTCCACACGTCTCTGCCTGGGTTGCTGTTCTTGCGACAATGGTTTCCAAAGGTCCTGAGCTACGGGGGGCATCAACAGGAACGGCCACCTCTCCCAATCGAGGCTTGCACCGTCAATTGACGAATGGCCTTCGGTTAGCCCAGAAGGGATTGCATACAACTCTATACCAAAATAGATGCAAGACCAGAGAAAATACAACAACTTACTCACCTTAGCTGAGGCGAGCTTGTCGCGGATCCGCCAGTCGCAAGCGCTGAAATCGAGGGAAGCTGTGCTACAGCCAGGGAGGCTGTGGTCGAGGTTGAGCTGGGACGAGATATCGGCTCGAGGGTGTGCGGTAGCGGTAACGTCGCGCCATCGTCCATGACGGATCGAATCGGTGGAAGAGCCGGCGACGGTGTGCGTGTGGGGATCGGAACCGCTATCGGCGCCAGACTATTGACCTGCGAGAATACTAGCCTGGAAGCCGTGATGGTGAGTGTGAATAGCCTCGAAAGAACTCGAGACTAAGCAGCAGCAAGTCGATAGGTGGTCCGGATGGAAGAGCTGTACTGCGTAGCCAAATAGGCCACTTGGTAGGTCGATCAGGCTAATTGATACCGAAGTAGTTGGGTCTGAAGTAATTCCAGCCAGTTGAAAAGAATCGTGTAAGGTGTAGGAACGAGTGACGGCGAAAGGAGTGTAAATAACAACAACAAGGACGAGAAGTTTGGTAGCATCAACATCTATCGTGTCATTTTCGTCGTGAATATCTGGGGGCGATCAAGGAAGGAGCGGGTGTGAGACGGGGAACGATCCGAGACAAAGATATACGCTTTGCCTTGTACCTCAAGCCCCTTATTGGCTTATTAGGAGGTCGAACACTGGCTGCGGTGAACAAGCCGGCCAAGTCCAACAGATCGAGACGCTATTATTCCAGTTGAACGATTATTACAGCAGGTAATAGTCACCTACGTACCTAATACCTACTTATACGGGAATAAGTATAGGTATATTTCGTTCACTTCACTGTCGTAATAGCGAGTAAGTGGAATAATCAACGTGGATAGGTTATTATTACTTGGGGGCAGTGTAAGGTTTATTCCAGCGGTCGCTTGAATTTGAGATATCTGAGCAGATGCAAATATGCAGCTTACATTGTACAGCTCGATAGGTTCCTTGGCATCCGATTGATTCGAGGCATCCACCGAGGGATTCGAGCCAGGGCGAAACCAGGGTCTTCCGATTGGCTGTGACAGCGGGAGGCGCGAGATTGCACTACAGTATCCCCCTTGAAAGTTTGTTAAATTGTGGCCCCTGTTGGTACATTACAGAATAGCATAAAGGAACGGACCGCCGGTAACTGTACAAGGACGTTGGTTACCAGCGAGAGAGAGAGACTAGCGAGAGAGAGAGCCCAGCGAGGCCTGCGAGGCCTGCGAGGCTGCGAGGCTGCGAGAGGGTAGGTAGATCGTCCCTTTTATCTTCCGAAAGAAATCCTCGCATTCTACACCAGAAATAGAAGTCAGTTGCTTGAAACACTAGGAAATAACTTTAATATTGTACTGCTACAGATTTTTCATCAGAAGTTATCGATCTGGAAGTACGTCTGATCTAAAAAATTAACAAACTTTCAAGGGGGATACTGTACGTCGTATCTCTGTCAGTACATGGCTAATGAAGCAATCTCACAGCTGAAGAATCGCTAGTTCATGTCCCTCGTGCCATATCATTCTGGGAGTATCGGGAGTGGGCTGTATCGACTCCTATGATGGCACTCCCCACCTGCATCAAGTAGCAATGTCCAACAAGAGGTGGTATGAAATGGGCGAAGCAATGTTTATAATTTTCCAAGCTGGTAGGTACGTTGGGGTTGGATCGATAATGGGTGTGTCATGTAAGTAATTTTGGATCTTCAGTAGATGGTACAGCTCCTACCAAACACTATTGTGTTCAAATGCTATAACATTCCTGCAACTATAGGCAATGAAGTCTCGTCTAATGGCAGTTACACCAGAATACAAGATATATGCATTTGAGAATCGCAATCCATTATACAGTACAACACGGGGGAGTAGTCTACTTGGACATGCTCCAAAACTGAAGCTGTATGTAGCTGTTCGATTGCTCGACTGCGGCTGGGGTGATGGGTCCGGCTTTAAGAGGGCTTTAAGGTTTGGCGCACCCGCTGAGAGCCGCTTCGCCCCGCTGAAATTTTCCAGTCAACAACCTGAACTTCTTTTTTGCACTGCAGAATTTCAAGTTCGCTCTAGACTGCACGTCGCAACCAACACTTCCCCGACACAGCAAGCGAAAGTCATCTGCTCACGATGCCGTCCACTTTCAACGTCGATAAACCTTGGGATACCGATGACATTGATAAGTGGTAAGTTGCTTTTACTCTATCTATCGATACTGATAATGTCATTTGGATTGCATCAGCATAAACTGACCTGGCTTGCGTTTTAGGAAGATCGAAGAGTTCAAGCCCGAACACAATGTCGCCGGCCACTTCGTCGAGGAGTCGAATTTCTCCGTGCTCTTCCCCAAATACCGTGAAGCCTACCTGCGCGAGTCCTGGCCCATGATCACCCGCGCCCTTGAGAAGAGAGGAATTGCCTGCGAGCTCAACTTGGTCGACGGTTCGATGAAAGTTGCGACAACCAGAAAAACATGGGATCCTGCCGCTATCCTCTCCGCTAGAGATCTGATTCGGTACGGCCATCTTGAGATCATTCTACCTGTTTGGGTTTACTGACCCTGAAATGCAGTCTTTTGGCACGATCCGTTCCCGCTCCGAAAGCGATCGAGGTAAGAGGATTCCCCCATGGTGACTCGGTTGCAAAGGTGGTCGGCACACGCCTCTCGAGTAGATGTGGCCCCACCGGCCCTCTACCGTCGCATTACGCGCTTGGGAAATACGAAAAGAGAATGCTAACTCAAGCGACCACTAGATCTTGAACGATGGAGTCGCATGTGACATCATCAAGATTCGAAACCTCGTCAGAAGTAAGGAGAAGTTTGCGAAGCGGAGGCAGAGAATTTGTGAGTAGAATTGTCCTCCTCTCTGGCTACTGCTGGAGGGTTCACAGGCTCGTCAAGAAAGCATGACTGACTCAAATCATGACAGTGGGTCCCAATGGTCAGACACTCAAGGCTCTCGAGTTGTTGACGCAGACCTATATTCTGTGCCAAGGAAGCACTGTCTCAGCTATGGCAAGTTTGTATATACCCTCAATCAGGAACCGTCGTCTAATGGTGAACAGGGACCGTACAAGGGACTGAAGGAGATTCGACGAATCATCGAGGACACTATGAACAATGTTCACGTAAGTTTATCAACCCGTCCTCGAGAAATTGAAAGGTGTCTGACAGAGATATAGCCCATCTACGCTATCAAGACTTTGATGGTCAAGCAGGAACTCATGAAAGATCCGGAACTAGCAAGTATGTTACCATCACCAAAACACCAAATCATGTTACAACAGCGCTGACCTAGTATACAGAGGAATCATGGGACCGCTTCCTTCCTAACTACAAGGCCAGGAGTCTGTCTTCGAGAAGAATGCCTTACAAGGTCACGGACAAGACCAAGAAGAACTACACACCATTCCCACCCGCGCAAGAGCAGTCCAAGGTTGACAAGCAACTTGAAGCTGGCGAGTACCACATTGGACGCGAGGCGCAGAAGCGGATCGCGCAGGAGGGACGCATGGAAAAGCAAAAGGCCAAGCAGGAAGAGAAAAAGCGCGAGCGTGAGCGAGATTTCGTTCCGCCTGAGGAGGGTGGCGAGAAAAAGAAGAAGAAGAGAAAGGTCAGGGCTGAAGACGAGTAAAGCAGCAGTCGGTTTCCCCAAGGACTCCTTAACTGCTGCATGTGTATCGCTCCCCGCGGCCCCTTATGATGATACCCACCGCACAATGACCAAAGAAAAGAACACGCGCAACCAAACCCCTTGATTGTCGAGTAGCTACGATCTAAAATCTTCGGGGAGGCTTTGAGAAGATTATGATAGTTGGAAGTGTTTCATCAATATCAGACTGTGAGTTTGCTTGAGCTACATCCAAGGATCGCCGTATGTGTACATCAAAAGGGCATGTAAGATAGTATATGCACCAAGACCTTGGAATCTGAAGTACCATCCATACCAGTCTATTAAACTCCAAAACCCATATATATATCATCATGCATCATTGGTATCATATCTACAACAGTACTCTTCTATCGCGGGTAACACAATTATGGTGAACCGCATGCGACTAGCTATGTACTTTAGGTACCCATCAATCAATCAGCCGAATCTAATCAACATGCATAGTGTCGTCACCATCCACTACCGGCTCTTGCTCCAGGGGAACACCGCGTCCGCGACCCGCGAGCAACTCCCTCCTGATCTCAGGGCCGATGGTGTGGTGGGCGTACTTGTTGAGCAGATCCAACAGGGCCTCGCGCTGGTCTTCGGTGATGTCGTTACGGTAACGTTGGGCGAACGCCAGGAAGCACTGGTGCCAGATGACGGGGAGCTTGTGCTGCATTGTCGCGCGCTCCTCGCTGATGTCCATCATGACGTCGCCCTCCTTCACCGAGGCGGGGTCAAGGCTGTTGTAACGCAAGAAGTGGAAGACCAAAGCGTCGAGGACCTGGTAGGGGAGAGCGTACTTCTTCTCGAGCCTAATACGCGAAAGATGGTCAGCGAGGTCCCGAACATAAACACACGATAGTTTCGGGGGCGAGTAGGCGTGGGGATTATGAAAGGAATATACTGACAGAGTCTTGATGAAGACATTGGTCGCACCGGCAGACTCCGTGCCGTGGGCAGACGACTGCTCCGCAGCGATGTCGCAGAGTCCCTTCAGAGCGGCCGCCGAGTGAAGCACGGGAATACTGACGCGAGTGAGCACGGCCGAAATGATCGTGGCCTCGCGTAATGTGCAAACCGAGTTCACCAAGGGGAACAAGAACCCCTTGAAAAAGGAGGCCGGCTTATAGAGAAGCTTCTTGAGGGCATTGAAAAGATGGACGTTCAGCTTCTTTGTTTCGTAAATATCGCTTCTGACGTGCTCAAGTAGCACTGTTATCTTAATTAGCGCCTGCTCCTGCTAATATGGGGGTTTGGCAACTTACCGATCTCAGCAAACCGCTGTACCACAATCGGGGTGCTGGATACGAACTGTACGGATTACAATCAGCCATCTCCTCTATAAAAACAAAACATAGGTATACGTACAATCCTGGTCGCTGCGTAGCATGCGTTTGGTGTCCACCTGGGAGATGTTAGATATGAATACCGGTATTCGAACATGACTTTCGTACTCATCAGGTTTTGTCAATTCAATGATCTGTTCCCAGTTCGGTATTGTCGGCAGAATCTTGAAAGGCTTCGGTAGCTGGCCTGAACATAATCCATCAGTAAACTGTCAAGTGTGGCCATTGAGAAGGTACCTACCGCTCTTGTATCGTGCCAACCACATTCCAATCTTAGTATAGACTTCGACAACCTTCTCCGGCAGTTCAAACTCCTCATCTGGGGGGCCGAGATCTCTTGGTTCGAGAGTCGCTCCACCTCCTGATTCGGCGGCTGCTATTTTCGCCATAATCAAGTCCGCCAAGTTGGTGCTTTGCCCTGGGGCCGCGTGCTGCTCCTGGCCTGGCCAGCCGTGCTCTAACAGAGGGTCTTCGTTTTCGGTCGGCATGAACTTGTTGAAAGTCGCAAGGTCGTCGACCTCAATTTCTTCCTCCTCTACAACGTCGTCGTCGTCGTTCCAGACATCACCGTCGTCTTCGAATGCATTGTTCTCCTCCTCATCGAATCTCGAATCAAAGCCGAATGCGCTCGCTTCCGTAGGCGGCCTCGGTACGGCGGCGTCGTTCTCTTCTTGAAGCTCGCGACCAATCTGCAAGATCTTCCTTGACGCCTTGGCATCTATGAACCCTTCTTCGCCTTCCTTGTTTTTGCCGTTGCCGCCCTTGGACTTGCGCTGCTTGGGCGCCTTGAGGATGCCCGTGGCAAGGTACTCATTCTCGAGCGGGTCGTGGCGCGCCTTGCGCGAGGAGTTGGGCGTCGTAGCTTTCGGCATCTTGAGATCTGACATGCGCGGGGAATGGGAATTGGTGGTAATATCATCAACTCCAAGAGCGCATGAAAATCCGTCGCACGAATCGATAACGACCTGAACTTTTTTGGTGGGGTCCGAAAAGTTGCAGGGGATTTGCGGGGGGCACTAATAAAATCCGCTGTGCAGTGTGCGCTGGTAGAGACGAGAACAAGTCGTTTTAGGCAGGCGGTAAAGTTTTCATAGTCCCCGTATCTTATCACTCAATGTTTATAGCAGGCAGAGTTCGGACTGTATTCCATATCCAGACATCAACGTATTCGTAAATTTAGGCTTTAAGACACTATGTATCAGCTGTAGGAGCCGCCGGTTTCACATATGAATAGACGAATTTTCCTTGCTATAATCCATCGCGTATGGTTTGACTGGCCGTATGCGCACTGGATGGTCCCTCAGCCTGCAAGGAATCTCACCGCCTGCCCCTTGGATCTGTGCATAAAATTTATCACTGGCCCAACTACGTAATGTGCTATTGACCAGACAAGACTCTGCCCCGCCCCCACCAAACTTCAATACTCTACGAAGGGAAGAGCGTCACGATAGACTGAGTGCGCATTTGGAATCAGAAATAATCTACATCACAACACCCGCTCTCAATTTTTCACAATGCCCACGGAACTGGAGGATCTGGTTGGATTCATCGCGAATCCCAGTCAACAGATCCGACTTGTTGCGATAGAAAATTTGGTTCCGTATTCGACTTCGCAGCCCGATATCTTCAAAGCCGACAAATTCGTACCAATCAAAAACTTGAAGTTATTGGTTAAAGACCACCCTGTACGTTCTATATAAGCCTTGTTTGAATTCTCACTTTTTGTTGATTTTATTTGACGCTAATGTTTTATAGAAAATCGCCGAGCATGTCATAACAATACTTATCAACCTTTCGGCTGATCGAGAGGTTCTTGAGAATCTGGCTACTGACGAAAAGTTTCTCGATACTATTCTAAACTTCGTCACGGTAAGAGCAAATTTTGGAAGAATCTTCCTTCGGCAGGTTCTTGTCTGGTGTGAGACTAACGTATTGGTATAGCTCCCAGAAGAGCCTAATGCAAACCTACTGTCTATGCTATTGGCCAACCTGGCCAAGTGGGATGCATTTAAATCCATTCTTTCCAGAAAGCAACCGCCGCCAAAGGAGCTTGGGTCCGACGACCTGGTCATGAACCAGTTGATGGACCTGTTTGTTAAGGGCGCTGAGGGTACCTACAACAAGGATGCAGACTATGACCATCTCTCGTACCTCTTTGCCGACTTGACCAAACATGCTGAGCTGCGCCACTATTTTGTCCACACGCAAGACTACGACGGGGTGATTCCC
The DNA here is from genome assembly GCA_038364195.1 of Apiospora sp. TS-2023a. Lineage (NCBI taxonomy): Eukaryota > Fungi > Ascomycota > Sordariomycetes > Amphisphaeriales > Apiosporaceae > Apiospora > Apiospora sp. TS-2023a. The sequence goes on from JAQQWQ010000008.1 coordinate 995,226, forward strand.
ATCACCAAGCTCAAGGTGTTTACTGAGCACAAGTCGCACGTCAGGAGGAAAGGAGTCGCTTCCACCATCAAGAACGCTGCTTTTGACGTGCCCTCCCACCCAGCCTTCCTTGCCGAGGATGACATCAACATATTACCCTATGTTCTGTTGCCCATCATTGGCAATGAAGAGTTCGACGAGGAAGAGACAATGGAGATGCTGCCCGACTTGCAACTGCTGCCCCCAGACAAGGAACGCGACTCAGATCCAGACATCATACAGACACACTTGGAGACGCTCCTACTCCTAACCAGTACGAGAGAGGCCCGCGACCTGATGCGGGCCGTTCAAGTGTATCCAGTTGTCCGAGAAACCCACAAGAAGGTCGCCCATGAGGGAGTAGCGGAAGCATGCGAGCGCCTGGCCAACATGCTGATGCGTGACGAGGAGGACGCAGACGCTAAGGCGCCAACTGAAGTTACGGCCAATGATGATGATGATGACGATGACGACGACAAAGTCGTTGAGGTCTAAGTAACCGCTGCAAAAGCGGCATGTTTCAGGACGTCGATGCCGTCATTCTGGCAATACTCTCAACTAGGCATGGCAACCTGGCAGAAGTCTTGGGGCTTTGGTGTCGGCAACTCCTGTGTCTACTAGCAGAGCTCGCCAAGTTCTAGATACCTGCGCCTGCCGGCTGTAGATGCCAACTTGGTTCTAAATCAGCTCGTTGATTCGCTTGGGCATATGCTCTAGTAAGTGCCTAGCCACGAACGAGTTTGAGCTGCTATCCATAGAGCGAGGAATATATCACCGAATATAGAAGGGTTGTCTGTGCAGGAGGTTCTCCACCAAGAAGGACATTTTAGATTTGCTGTCAATCAGCGACAAGTGTTGGATTACTGAGCACCTAGCTGCCTATTCCAGCGAAGTCGAGATGCGACGACCGAGCTTTTTTCTCTTTCTAGGGACTTGGGGGTTCGTTCTCTTATTCCCGTCCCGTACTACGAAACGACGAACAGTATAAGGACCCCGGGGATGGCAATGGGAGACCAATAGCGCTACTAGGAATTGAAGTCTAACTCCATATATCATCCCAAGTCTCTGTACAAGAGTCATGAAATAGATGAAGGAATGGGTATCTCGGGATCTTCACAAATTGGCTGACAAAGGCCTGGCCCAGCTGCCGGGTTGACCCGTGAGTCCCAAAGCGAACGCAATTCGCCAAGTCCTTTTGTTTCCAAACCACTCCCGTCGGCTTAATAAGTTTCTCGGCTATCGAATAAATTATATCCACCCAATACCACTGATGGCGAAAGCCAAGGCTTGCCAAAAGCTTGTCAGCATGCGAAGCTTTTAGATCCCGCCGCAAAGACGCCATGCGACTAAGAGATGTCTTGGCAAGGCTTGTTACGCCCTCCCTCGACGTCTTCGAACTTCAGCAGACGCGCGAGATTTCACGCAACTATATGCACTTCAACACGAACTTGTTTATTATAATAAGCGAACAATGTCACTGGTGTATGCCGGGCCATTTCCAGACCATACTGTACATCATGCAGCTTGGCGCAGGTAGAGCTAGTTATAGTTCTCTGCTTACAGGCGGACATGCGTGTCTTGCCGTGCCTCTGGTCGTCGTTGCGAGTCCAATAGATTCGTAAGTACAACTTGCGCCCGTCGACAGGGGTGTGTTCTTCGTCGGCTCAAGCGAGCCCACTGGTGAGTGAGCCCTCCTGTTTATTAGACACTACTGTTAGCGGTAGCATATCCGTAGTCCTGACCAGGAGGCGTAGTCTCCTACCCCCGCCATGGGATCTAGGTCTCCAGGCTGACTGGCCAATCAAACGGCTGATATGGTAAAACGTGCCTGAAGCACCAACTCTAATTCGTCGCCAGTTTATCAAAGAATTCTATCAGCCAATATATAGGATACAAAGGCATCGCCGTTGCATTTACTACCCTGTCGTAAATCTTCCCGTGAAGGATCAATCAAATACGACTCTCAGAAACTCGGTGGAGCCAGAAACGCATACCGAACAGCAAATTTTCTTGCCGTTTTCAGTCTTGTCACTTTCCGACAGCCGTGAGCCGTCCGATGTGCCTTACAGATACCCGCATGCGAACCATCGACTCTCTGGCGAGCTGATGGGTACATGTAGGCCTGACGGTCTATCCGAATAGCGCGACCGTCTGACTGGGATGTCGTCGACAGATCCCCGAAACGCCGCGCTACAGGAGGGCGTAACTTCCAGTAACCCACGTGGGTGTGCCATCAAACTGTAATTCGCGAACCTAGGGTTTCTTAGCAGGTCAGTAAGCGACCCGCGACAGTCGCCTCTTAATAGACTTGCTGTGAGCTGCTCAGAAATGCCTAGCGAGCGGATAGCTTCTAGTTATGTAGGTCAGGCATGCAGAGAGTCGCGTCGCTCCTGAACTAGGAAGTCTCTGCTGCTCATCGCGCCTATGCCGATGCATGCGGTCTCAGCATGGGACTGAAAGGCGCAGTCCAGCCGGTTGTCAGTGGCTATATTTGTTGACCGACCAGTGGATTCGTCTAAGCTTTCCGCTACATCTAACATGCATAGGCACATCCCTACCCAATGCATAGAGTACATATGTACAATAGGCAGGCGCTGCACCGATTCGCAGACGAACCCTTGCCTTCGGGCCTAACACCAGATGACGGTCATCTCGAGCTGAGCGAACTGGCGACCCAGAACGGGGCCGTCCAAATTAGTCGCTTCTCAGACCGATGGTGGGGACCTATGCAGTCAGACTGCCTAGTCGGGGCGTTCTTTTGGAACTGCTGCTCTGGGAGGATTGGATGCTATGTCTTGTCTTGGTCTGGAGATGATTTAAGAGAAGGCAACCCGTCGCGTGTGACAAGCTTTTGTTCTTCTTCCTCCCCTGTCCTCAACCGTTTAACCCCAAGTCATTAAGACTCTTGGCCTTATTTCCTTTTTGAGCCCAGGCATATCTTAATACACTTTGGCATCTTCTTCTGAAGGATACTAGAGTTAGGGTTCACAAGCTCTCTCTATATACCTAAGATTGGCTTGTATAATAAGAGATCGACACAGCTTAGCAATGTCGGGAGAGCTCGAGGCACCCAAGGGCCCTGCCGCCGTCACCAAGACGTCCGGCGGCAATGCTGCCTACCACAACTACCACAATGACTTCCTCCACATCCAGGACCCCAATGAGCGGCGCCGTCTTGCCCTTGCCGAGATCGATGCCGCGCCCTTTGGTTGGTACCACGTCAGGTATGACAGCCCTTCGAGGATTTGCGATTTGGATAGATAAAGGGTAATACTAACACCGATGCAGAGCTGTGGTTGTCGCTGGTGTTGGTTTCTTCACAGACAGGTTAGTCATTTGTCCTTCTCCGTAACGCTTACATCTTGTTACCGCCGGTATTGTGTTATACTCGGAGCAAACGTGACACCTCGATGAAAGCAATGACTGACTAAGACGTATTTAGTTACGATATCTTCGCCGTGTCGCTGTTGACCCTCATGCTGGGCATAGTGTACTATCCCAGCACCGGAACCATGCCCGCCAGTTCCGACAACGCCATCAAGCTTGCCACCTCTGCCGGAACCGTCATCGGTCAACTTACCTTCGGTTACCTTGCTGATCACGTTGGTCGTAAGAAGATGTATGGTCTTGAGCTTATCATCATTATTTTCGCCACTATCGCCCAGGCCCTTAGCTCCAACAGCCCATCTGTTGATGTCGTTGGTCTTATCATCTTCTGGAGAGTCCTTATGGGGTAAGTCAAACCAATGAACCCATACACTATCGTACTGCCAGGGCTGGTCAAAGGCTATAAGGCTTCGGACCAACCCATGACGAGAGTCGACCTGTGACGGGCTAGCATATTACGACCAGAGCTGACATTGGGTTAGTATTGGTATCGGTGGTGACTACCCTCTTTCGAGTATCATTACCTCGGAGTTTGCTACAACTAAGTGGAGAGGCGCCATGATGGGAGCAGTGTTCGCCATGCAAGGTCTTGGCCAGTTGGTATGCAAAATCCGGAATCTCCTATTGCAATTGGAACAAAGCTAAACATATCATAGTGCTGTGCGATTGTCATGCTCTGCGTTACTGCCGGCTTCAAGCAGTCTCTGTCTGGGTCTCCTGACACCAAACACTGCAGCGGCGACTGTGCTATCGCTGTCGACAAGATGTGGCGTGTCGTTATTGGCTTTGGTGCCGTCCCTGCCACTATCGCTCTTTACTACCGTTTGACTATTCCTGAGACTCCTGTTAGTACCAATTTACGCCTTGGTGTACGAGCCCTTGCTAACCTTTACTAGCGGTATACCTTCGATGTCGGTCGCGATGTCGAGAAGGCCGCCGATGATGTCAAGGCTTACATGTCTGGCAAACATGAGGGCAAGCCCGACGAGATCTCCCGCATCCAAGCCCGCGACGCTGCCCAGACTGAGATGCAAATCCCCAAAGCAAGCTGGTCTGATTTCATCCGCCACTTCAGCGTTACCAAAAACGGCCTGCTCCTGCTCGGTACCGCTGGCTCTTGGTTCATGTTGGATGTTGCCTGTAAGTACAAGAATTGTCCAAATATCATTTGGGCTACGCTGACATTGATGAAAAGACTATGGTCTGTCCCTGAACAACGCCGCCATCCTCAAGATCATCGGTTACTCGACCAAGAACGCTCGCACCTACGAGGTCCTGTTCAACACTGCCATTGGTAACCTCATTATTGTCTTGGCCGGCGCTGTCCCTGGTTACTGGGTCACCGTCGCCACCGTCGATACCCTTGGCCGCAAGACGATCCAAATGATGGGTTTCATCATCCTCACCATCCTCTTCGTGGTCATGGGCTTCGGCTACAACTGGATCGCCGCGCACAACCAGAACGGCCTGCTGGTCATCTATGTCCTGGCCCAGTTCTTCTTCAACTTCGGCCCCAACGCCACCACCTTCATCGTTCCCGGCGAGGTCTTCCCCACCCGTTATAGGTCCACGGCCCACGGTATCTCGGCCGCCTCGGGCAAGATCGGTTCGATTATTGGGCAGGGCGCCATCTCGACCCTCAAGTCGCGCGGCGCCACCAAGGACAACGACAGCCCCTGGTTGGACCACGTGCTCCAGATCTACGCCCTCTTCATGCTTCTCGGCTGCTTCACGACGCTGTGCATCCCCGAGACTAAGCGCAAGACTCTCGAGGAGCTCTGTGGCGAGGACCAGCCGGCGCCGCTGCCGGCGTCGGCTCACGAGCCGAAGCCTTCGGAGTCCGCCTGAAGGGGGAACCGGTGTTTGGCTTCTATTTATTTATTGAATCCCATTGTGGCCGGCGGGGGTAGGGAGGTCGTCCATGATAGTGGCGTACGCTTATAATAAACCCTGGGGGAGGTGGTCTGATGGCCGTAATGAGAATATGTAGACGTTGATGCGGACGGGCGCGGATCGACTGACGGAGAGAGTTGTACGATGCATGGAGACGACCGAGGATACTATGCTCGCATGTCACGCAAAATTATATACCCTTTCAATTCTTCACCACATTTTGAATTAGTTACAAACACTAGACTTATGTCCTTTTCCTCCATATACATCCCTTGATACTATGTTTTTCGCACGATGTGTTGCTCCACAGGTACATCCATACTAGTCAGTTGAGACATTGACCTTTGTCTTGTCTAGAGATATTGGTCAGTCATTGGTTCGCATAGAGAGCAGCACGTATCCTATCCCAGCGAGGCCAGGGGATGTAACTTACAGAATGCGACATAGTCTTTGAAGTGCGCGGCCTTCTCCTTGGTCTCGGGATAGTACCAAGCCGCGTTCTTCAGCTCGTCCCCTGTGTATGAATATCATCATTGCACGTTAGTAAGTAAAGCCTCACCCGCACTCGGGAGTAGGGGCCATGTCATGGGCGTACGTACCACCGACAGTGATTGTGTAGTAGCTCGCGTCCCCCTTCCAGGGACAGTGGGTGCTGTGGTCCGTCTTGCTGAAGTACTCGCTCTTGATGGAGCCCGGGGGAAGTACACGTTGCCCTCGACGACCTCGTAGACGTCTGTCTCGGCTACGGTGTTGCCGTTGACGGCAGCTACTGCGTGCCCGTGCGTCGGCATCTTTGCTGATTCTGGCAGAAGATGCTAATTTGCTTAACCTTTCGTTTTCGGGTTGATACTGATGGTTAGGTAGATGCGTCGGTAATGAGGTATTGAATGGGCACGAGGTAAGAAGGGTCTTATATATGGGTTGAAGTCAGGGTCTGCGGGGTACTGATGCTTTGGATGAGTTCGAATACGATGGTATATCTAAGGTGTGGCTTGCAGTAGTATGATTTCTAATTCTACCTATGTCAGCAAGTGCCAGCCTGTGTATTAATCAGCACCCGATATCCCCTTGAGTGCTAAAGCGCTGCTTTCACTAACAGATTCCGTACTGTACAGACCAGGGATAATCGGAGTGACGTTTTAAACGTCCGTTGTGCTCGATATGTTATTTGAATAGCCGGTATGCCCTTGCTATAGTATGCACGGCCGTGTTGATCATTTATCGAAAGTAATATACGGAAAGCAGTGCTTTGGCATTTAAGGGAATACTGATACATTGTCTTTGCCTTAGAAATCCGAGCTCTCAATTATGACATCATGGCAAGGTAATATATAAGGTGAGCGTAGTTCCCATTCCCGGGAGTCCCTGGCTCCAGTGATCTACTTTTCGAGTTGTATATGGCAAAACAGCCCCAATAATATTCGAAATTAGAATAGATGATAATGATATATCATATCGATAAGCGTGAGATCCCTCTGCCCGTGCTATATTTACCCGAACGACCGAAGCGGGCTGGGTGGACGACTTCTCCGCACCCCAGCTTTTCTCCACAAGTGGGGACTTGGCGACTCAGTAGCTTCGGGTGCCGAGGAGGTGGAACGCGCCAGTTGATTTGATGTTTGGTCGGACGGCCCACGGATGACGCTTTGAACGCGCCCGGTCTTAGTAATTCCTCCCAGCGCAGTTGTCTCGCGAACATCGGCTCTTATCTACATAGTGGAGAACTCTCGGCATTCAACGTCCGTCAACATGCGTCCTTATTTTGCTAATTGTTAATGCTTGCCCGTCTTGTCCGCCACTCCATTTTCCGCTCATGAACGTTGGCCTTTCTCCTCAACAACAGAAGCGAGACATTCCAGAACGAGGTTTAAAACCAAACGCCACTGGCGCTTTTAGGAATCGAACCTAGCTCAGTTCATATACGACGTCCAGTATTATCCCCCAAAAGGAACTCTAATCGCGGCTTCATATACCACGCAAGAAACAAGTAGCCCGACATGCCGCTTTCTGGGGTTGAGGTTGCGAAACACAATGACAGGAACTCCTGCTGGGTCGTAGTTCATGTACGAGTATTTGACATGTCGACTTTGATCAGCATTGGTGCTGACAGTAGTTCCAGGGCAAAGCCTACGACGTAACCGAATTCCTACCAGGTCCGTTGTCGTAGTACCTGTGCGCGCCGCAACGCCTTCCCATTCTAACCATCTCTTCTCTACAGAACACCCGGGCGGGCCGAAGATTATTTTAAAATATGCCGTGAGTCAAAACCGCACAAGACGTCGAGCCGCCGCCCACTATTCGGGAACTGACAGTTTGGCGCGCAGGGCAAAGATGCGACCGAAGAGTTTGAGCCCATCCACCCGCCCGACACGCTCGACAAGTACCTCGACAAGTCAAAGCACCTCGGTCCCGTTGACATGAGCACGGTCGCTACCGTCGAGAAAGAGTTTGACCCCGAAGAGGAAGCGCGGCAGCAACGCATCGCCGACAAGCCCGCCCTTGCGCAATGCTATAACTTGCTGGATTTCGAAGCGGTGGCTAAGAGGACCATGAAGAAGGGCGCATGGGGGTATTACTCCAGTGCAGCCGACGACGAAATTGTGAGTAATGGGAAAGATAACCAGGCCGCATTTCCTTCTACCTACAATAGGTCACTAATTTGGTGTTCAGACATTGCGCGAAAACCATGAGGCTTTCCATAGGATATGGTTTAGGCCCAGAGTCCTGGTCGATGTTGCGAAGGTCGACATCTCCACCACGATGCTTGGGACGAAGGTCGATGTTCCTTTCTACGTGACGGCGACAGCTCTGGGCAAGCTCGGACACCCTGAAGGCGAGGTGGTGCTGACCCGCGCGGCGAGAAAGCACAATGTGGTGCAGATGATCCCTACGCTCGCGTCTTGCTCTTTCGACGAGATTATGGATGCCGCCGAAGGAGATCAGGTCCAATGGATGCAGCTATATGTCAACTCGGACCGCGCCATCACCGAGCGCATCGTCAAACACGCAGAAAAGCGAGGCTGCAAGGGCCTTTTCATCACTGTTGATGCACCGCAGCTTGGCCGAAGAGAGAAGGACATGCGGACAAAGTTTACGGACCAAGGATCTAATGTACAGTCTGGCCAGGAGACGGACAATTCGCAGGGTGCGGCTCGCGCGATTTCCTCCTTCATCGACCCCTCCTTGTCGTGGAAGGATATCCCGTGGTTCAAGAGCATCACCAAGATGCCTATCATCCTCAAGGGTGTGCAGCGGGTCGAGGACGTGCTCAAGGCGGTAACGATGGGTGTTGATGGTGTGGTTTTGTCCAACCACGGTGGCCGCCAACTAGACTTTGCGCGCTCTGGTATCGAAGTTCTGGCCGAGACGATGCCCGTCCTCCGCCAGCTCGGCCTCGAGGACAAGATCGAAGTCTATATCGATGGCGGCGTCCGCCGCGCGACGGATATTATCAAGGCGCTCTGCCTCGGAGCTAAGGGAGTCGGCCTCGGCAGACCCTTCCTCTACGCCATGAGTGCCTATGGGCTGGAGGGCGTGGACCGGGCCATGCAGCTTCTGAAGGAGGAGATGGAGATGAACATGCGCCTGATCGGATGCTCCAGCATCGACCAGCTGGACCCTTCGCTCATCGATATAACGAACATCGGTAGCCATGTTACGAGCGTGCCCAGGGACAACCTGGGCCACCGCGTCTACGACCAGCTCGCTTCGCCCGAGTGGAAGCAACCAAAGTCTTCCAAGTTGTAACGCTTCAGGGGGAACGGCACTTTTACAAACGCACCTAGACTTGTAACAAGATATATAACATACACATTTATCTACTTAATATACGAGGCTGTATATAAAACATATGTAACTAGGGAATCCAAAGAAGGCCAAGAGCATGTCTATTCATTCCCCCCTTTTCCTCAGGGAGTTGGAAATCACATCACGTGGGTTAGTCATGTCATAAGCCTAAACGAGCTGCGAACAATATGCACGGCGAAGCTGAATCACTTTTGCTCACCGCTTTTGATGATGTAATTGCTTTGAGTCTTGGTTACCCCAAAAACGGTTATCTCGAGTTGGCACTACATGATTGGTTCAAGGCCTCTCGACTTTCCTTTCTTGGGGGTGGATCATCTACAAGGAGGAGGCTTGAAGGCGACGAGCGCTAACGCGGGCTAGCATATCAGTGGGTGGCATATCGGACACATTTGCTGGGTACAGTAAGGTTAAGTCAGCAAGTCATTAGAATACTGCGCTTGTCGTTCGGCCATCCAGAATGTCATGTCATCCTGACTTGGGACTTACAATACGACAAGGAGATGAAGACGAGTACAAATCAGAAGGCATAAGTCCAAGAAGCCAAGGCGATAGCTAGATCAGACCACTTTCTGTAGGAACTCGGGAGACGTTACAGTTCATTTCATTACGAACGTCAGGGCGGCCGCGGCGCAACTGGCGTAATGCATGAATCCGTTTTTGACGCATCGCCCCAAAGAGAGCGAACAGGTTGCCTTGCGCCCCGTTGGTTTATTGCATGCAGGCTTGCATTATCTGATTAGGGCGCCTGGGCTACTGTACACACTATGACACTAGGGCGCTAGCGGGGCATCTACAGTGGGCAAGTGGGAGGCTTTGGGCCGCCGGTCCCTGTTACTTGTCGCATCGCATACCCCATTTTCCCATCTGATCGTGCCAGAGAAAGCCAATTGCCATTCGCCATCTACAGCAAGCAGCCAGTAACTTGGTAGATAGCACGTCAGGTAGGATCCTCGGCGGCGGCGTTGATCATCCTACTGTACCTACCATGCCATTCACTACACGTACTCGCTTGCTCCTCCTACAACAACGCCGGGATTGATGCAGTTGCCTTCGTTTCGTTTCTTGTCACTCATTTATTTCACGCACATATACATACACGCGCTCACACACCCCCCCGCGCTGTAGCCGCGCCGCGCATTCGCATTCTTCCTACTCTTTTCTTTTTTTTACTGCAAGGCCCAATCCCGTCCCTTGCTTTTTTGCCTGCCCTCTGCTGCTCCGGCCTGCCCCTCCAACCCGAAAAAACCAACACCTACCTGCAGTAGCATGACGGCAGCAACTCCGATTTCCTAGCCTACTCCTCGATCGGTGAGCCATCTCACCTGAGCTGGCAGAAATATCCTGTCACTGGGTCGGCCAGCCAGTCTCGTGATATTTTTAATCACTTTCTCCTTTTTTGAGACTCGACCCAGCCGGACGGGAAACCTTTTCCCCCAACCCTTTCTCGACCTTGCTAGAGGCGGGATATTCAACATTATCTTTTTCCTCTGTGCTCTGGCTTTGCGCTAAGTATAGCTTATCGTATCGCATTTCCTCTCCCCTGGGGCTTAGCACGCCTCTGCAGCCCAACACCACCATGTCTTCCCTCGAGGCCAAGATAGTGGTGCTCGGCTCCCAGGGCGTCGGCAAGACGTCCTTGGTCATGCGCTTCTGCAAGGGCGCTTTTAATCCGTCGCAAGTCACGTCGACGGTCGGTGCGAGCTTCATGGCAAAGCGGGTTATCGACAGCGATACCGATACCGTGGTGCGCTTGCAGATTTGGGATACTGGTGAGTAATCTGCCCTGCCTAGTGCATTCTCTCGCTCTTGGATCTATTTGTAGTGCCTGCCGTGTCTGTGAACTTTGCTGACGTATCGCTTAACTTTCTTGCAGCCGGCCAAGAGCGATTTCGCTCCATATCGCGACTCTACTACCGTGGCGCCAATGCTTGCATCTTGTGTTACAGCATAACGGACGCGCAGTCCTTTGCCGAAATGGGCGTGTGGCTGACCGAGCTCCGCCGAAACCTGCCTCCCGATATTGTCCTCCATGTGGTTGGGACAAAAGCCGACATTGTGGCCCGCGAGCCTGCGCGCCGGGAGGTGCCGTTCGAGAGGTGCATAGCATACGTCGCCGAAAACTTGGCCCCCGGGCAAGGAAATACGCCGCCACCCACTGCAACCCCCACCGGCATGACAGGATACCCCGGCCCCGGCACGAGCCAGGTCAGCATGGGCACGAGCAGCGCCGGCCCAGGAGAACCGCGCAGCCCGAGTAGTAAACGAAGCAGCGGGTTCTGGGGCCAGGAGGTTGGCTGGGACGCCTGTCACGAAATCAGCGCCGAGAGCGGAGAGGGCGTGGAGGAGGTATTCCGGGTCGTTACGCGCAAGCTCGTCGAGCAGAACAGGAAGATGCAGCAGGCACTTCTGGCGGCCACAATGACCCTGGGCACGCCCTTTGAGGGCGGCATGAGCAACGACTACTTCGACGGTATGAACGGCAGGGGTAGCTTTAGGGTTGGCCGCGACAGGAGGAGTTGGTTGTTCTCACCCGGGTTTTCGCCCGCTGTGACCATGGAGAATCAGGGACAGAACCAGGCGGAGCAAAACGGGCAGGTCGAAATTACCAAGCCCAGGAGTAGATGCTGCTAAAACCGCACGACTCCCTACGCCCGAGAAAGGATCACAGTACATCATAATACGGAGCGCATCGCCTACCCCAACCATCGGCTCCCTGCTGGGTCAGGCAGCTCTGCATCAGCAGCCTAAGCTTCTTTTCTGGTCGAAATATCGATACTTCACACTTTTTCCTCCTTTTCTTTCTGTCGTTTCAGGGGTCCAATGGGCGAGGCGTTCTGTTATAATTGAGGGACACAGAGAGACCGGCGTTTGGTGCGCATTTCACGTTGGGCATTATGGGGGCATTGCCAGGGTATTGGCCACGGCTTTTCTCGGTTTTCCTTAAGTCATAATTGCGCGTTTGTTATTCAATACTACTGTAAATGGATATAGTCGCAGTTTCTCTCACGAGATTACGAAGAGAAATGAACAGACAAAGGAGCACGCCCGGTCGTTGCCGGAATTTCTTCTTATTTATTTCTCTTGACCTATTTCAGATGTGGTGCGGCTTTTGGTAACGAAGCATATACGCGGGTTGGGCAGATCGAGAAGCCAGACAACTATGTGGTGGCCAATTTGCTACATTGGTTTATCAACCGAAGAAGCAGCACGTACGAACGCAACAAGTCGAGGGTTCAAGGAGATCGAGAGCTGAATTCAGGGGTAACCCAGCCGACCCAAGAACCCAAAACCTAAGTTAATTACACCAACTCCTAGGTAGTGCATAACGGGAGCTATGCACGCGGCAGCGAGAGTATCGTTTATATTGCGTTGTAAGGTTTCGGCTCCTTCACTTATCGCGAAGTCACCTGCTGATGCTGTATGTGCCTATTGATAAAATTCGAAGTCGCGTATTGGGGTTAAAAAACAGTAAATCAATGACAGAGGCCCTTGACAAGGGGCCCTTGACAAAGGCCAATTGAATACGCCCTACCACACAGTGTACTCCCTAACGCCCGTTGCCATTTTCTTCAACAATACCTAATATGTCGAAGACTGTAATATTCGGCAGTCTAGCACAGCCCAAGTACCGTTACTGCTATGGGGCTTTCGCGTGGCTGGCTGCCCTCTTCATTGGCCCCTCCGAGTACAAGGGATATCACGCACTCGTCGTCAGCACCAACGGGCCGTAGATAGTAAAGCTTTCTACAACGCCGGTCGACTTCTCCGAAATGCCGACGGTGAAATGCACGGCAAGGACGAAGACACAAAACAGATACGCCTGTCGGCGGTGTTTCAAGTCTGTAGGGATGAGATGCAGCTGGAGGGCGAGGTAACTCGCGATGGTGGCTGCCCAGACCCCGTACGAACTGAGATTGTCAGTGGAGACGCACGTTAAGCCGGGGGAAAGGGGATTGGTAGAGGGGGTAGTTTGAAGGAGTCAAAAGTAGGAACCAGGAGATATGAGAAAACTGACATAATCCACGCGTAGCAGGGGATGTTGTCCAGTGTACGTAGTGGTATCACTGCAACAGCACTCCCTGACGCGGTGACGCCGCTGAGGACCCGGAACCCCCTAGAGGCCATCAAGGCCGCCGACACTACCGGGGCGGCATATAAGAATGCCATACCTGCCAACAGCCGCCCTCTCCATCTTTGGCACTCTGATTGATATGCAGGCCTGTGCGGACTGGTGCTACTGAACGGCAAGCCGACGTCCAACTCACGGCGGAGCTGCAATTCGATCTTTCTGGCGCCGACGGTTCCCACGGAGATCGTGTCGGCCAATACCTGGGGAAAGACGTGACTAATCGTTTGGACTACCCATCGAACACATGACTTCTTTTTGGGCCCGATCTCGTTGATCGCGAAGCTCTGGTCGATGTCGGGGTCGTTGATCAGACCCTTCCAGCCGACCGAAGCTGTACGGGCGCTTTCGAGGTACTCGCGCGTTTTCATGAACGGGTCATTTGGCGATTTCCTAGATAGGGTCTCGGATCGGGAGGTAAACGAAAAGTCCCTAGCTACGCCGGCGGGGTATGAAGTGCAACCCGTACCGTCCACAAGATCTAAGCACTGTTTGTGCTGGTCGTAGATTCGGTTTATCTCCATTTCCAGGATAGCGTGCGACTCCCTGATCTCCTGTATCTCGTCTTCCAAGTTGGCCAACTCATCTTGGAGTGATAATAGCGAGCGAACATGTAGGGTTGTGTATCTGCGGAAGACAGCTGACTTAATGCCGGGCTTGAATTTGGGCTCGAAGACACCATCCACTTCAACACCGTCGCTCCCAGGTATCCCCGGACCTTCTGGCGCCATTGCAAGCTGCGTTATAAGTGCAGTCGCCACTTGGTTTTCGTCGATGGCCGGACTGACGTTTCAAATCTGTTCAAGTCAAGGTATATGTGTGTGTGATCGAGTTGAAGCTTGTAAGGTTGCAGTCTGTTGTCCACGAAACGCAAAAAGAGGGAGTACGACGGCCGAGGGGGACTTTTGCTGCGCCGGCGGGTGACATGCTTGCATCGCCCAGTCTGTGTCTAGAAAAGCAGCCACTTACGTTGCGCATAACGCGGAGGCCTCCTTCAGCCTCGTCAGGCGCCTCGGAGGGGTGCAGAAACACATGCTGCTCAAGGCGTTCGCAATTTTGGTCCACCTGGCGACCTCACCTTTTCATCCTGTAACATCGCACCCTTATGGTTATAGCAGAGATCACCAACTGAGTATTGCACGTTCGCAAGAAGCTACTACGACCTCGAAATTCGATGGATCCTAAGTCTGCCGGTGTACCGATACGACCGTTCCGTTTGTTGAGTTCTCAGTTCGGTGGACTTACCGGAAACTACAAGACGATAATCGGAGAATGGACTTCCGCAGACGAGGAGGCGGCGGCGGAGATGGACGGGCTGCGTGGCAGCTGGACCGGAGCGAACAATGCGTTGAGGATCTTCAGCATTCTTATGGTATCGAGCAGAAACGATACGGGACAGAGCTCGCCAATCCGATGCGAAGCCACCGCGAACTCCATGAAGTCGATGGGAAATTCGGCTGAAGGTGTAGAGCCACAACCGAATGAGGGCGTTCATTACGCCGGAGCACACGATGCAGACCTCATCTTACACGATCCGCTCGATGAGTTCCTCGCTATGCCGGCGCGATTACCGAAACATATGCCCTGGAGGCCAATGGAAGAATGCCACACCCGGCGAATACACATCGCTGACCCAGAGTCGATCATGGGCAAAAAGGGGGCTAGCAATATAGCGGTATGGATCAAAGATGAGGAGCAATCGGCAACCAGATATAGCGGCTCAGTTCAAATGGGATACTTTACCCACTTCGACTGGTATCAGCCCTCGTCGCGGCCCCCACGGTCCAAAATGTTCCGCCTCGGACTGCTACCCCTTACCGTTGTAACAGCGTCCGCCGCACCCTTGTTCTACTCCTGGCCTTGTTCCTCACATTTCAGTATGTACCCAGATCTGCTGCAAATGGATCCCGGTCAAGATCTACAGGTGAGCCGACAGATTGTACTGCTTGCTCTTTGATCAGCGTACTGACTTGCTTCCAGACAGCCGCCCTGCTCGATCAGGTGAAGGCCGTGACGGGCTCAGTTCCGGTACTGGTCTTTGCTATATTCCTATATTGCCTTTTGGCTGGTCTCTTCTATTTCTTGCACATTCGTTCGAGATCGCAGGAGCTCATCTTCAGTGGTACGCTTGCGATAACTACAGCGATGGGATACATGAGCGGACTCACTACCCCTGAGATCTTGTTTAGTCTTCTTCCTTGGACTTGCCTATTAGCCCTGTGCTTTGCTGTCTGGTCCGGTAGACCTACTGTCCAGCAGTAAAATGCTTGATGTTCGTCGGCAACCGACAATGGCCGTTGAAGAAATCCGCTCTGAAAGACTTTCTATCTTCCCAACGGTTCAAGCTCGGTCAGGTAGCTGAATTCATGATGGAGTCTGTTTTCCTTTTACTTTACGAATATACTTATTTGAGTTTGTGCGAACTCGGTGTCTGTTATATATGTGATTACGATACGACTTTTATGCCGTTACCATCCGTGATAATCTCTTAATGGTGATCAACTAAACGTTCGGCGGTTACCTAGATAGGGGCTGTTATTCCACTACTTCTCCTCCTTTCTATGTGTACGTGGGCATACCTTCCCTTGTCAGACGCTCCTTCCCTACTTAAACATATCTGGTTTTGAACCAATTGCTGACAGGTGACTCGCAATGCTCTGTCGGCGCTCATTTTTCCACTGCTGCCTCATGGTCTAGCCTCCTGCTGCAATACAACTTCAACTTAACCAGCGGCCACAAACACAAATTTGGCACTTCCATCTCTCTTTCAGTCATCTGGCTGGCGATATGCTGCAGAAAATCCCCTTTACTCCAAGGCAAATCGCTCGTCCACCGTTCGCCACTAATACCACGCGGTATACTTTAGCGGTGTCGTTCCACCATACAAGGTCTCATTGTCAACTCTGTTCTCTGGGCAGACCTCTGCATATTATCACTTTGAACCTGGTCTACTGCCTCAGAGACCTCAGCACTTGTACCCCTTATAACTATAAATACTCTGCGCCACCTTTACCACCACCAAGACAACACCTACACAAGATTCCGTCACATGAGCCGGCATTATGGAAGAAGACAGTGACTCGGGGCTGACATCCCGATAATAGAAATTACCATGCCCGGCAAGCAGAGGGAGTTAGATAAGCAGCGATGGGATAACCAGTATTAGTCAACGGTATAATCAGCATCGAATAGCGCGATATTGAACAGATTGGCAGCATAACAGCGTTTAGTGGCTATATACCAAACTAGCTAAAATGGAACAACCCAGTCGACCCTTCGTTCTTCCGCGATTCGTGCCATTGCTCGAAGTGCCGAAGCATTTCCCTGGTGACTCCCTTTGGCGCGTTCTTGATGGCTTGCTCGACGGGCTCCATGTAATTCGACGGTAGAGGACCACTGTAGTCATGCTTCATGAACGCTCCATTGCATATTTGCGCCAGTTCGGCACCAGAATAACCGTCAGATTGACGGGCCAGCTCAGCAGCGTCGATGTCCTTGAAGTGAAGTTCCTTGGCCTTGTAAGAGAATATGGCTTCGCGCGCCTTCTCGTCAGGCAGAGGTACGTAGATCATCACATCGAACCGGCCAGGTCGTAGCAGTGCAGGATCCAGGGCATCTGGCCTATTGGTAGCTGCCAGTACAAACACATCGCCAAGTTCCTCAAAGCCGTCCATTTCTGTTAACAAGGTGGTCACTGCCTGGACGCCGCCACCACTCGAGGCGCCGCCTGATCTCGAGCCTGCCAAAGAGTCGATCTCGTCGAAGAATATGATGCTGGGAGCTGCTTCACGAGCTCGTTTGAACAAGTTGCGTATCGAACGTTCGGTTTCACCCACGTACATGTTCAGTAGCTCGCCACCCTTGACTGCGAAGAAGTTGAATCCTGATTCTGTAGCCATTGCCTGTGCAGTCATGGTCTTGGAGCATCCTGGAGGACCATAGAGCATGACACCCTTCGGTGGCTTGTGTAAACGGACTTCGCCAGGCTGCAATGATTGTAAGCATGGTATCAATATAAGGGAAAAACGCATATGATACTCACTTTCGAGCGTTGAATATATGTCTGTAGAGACTCTTTGACGTCGCTGTAACCTCCAATATCACTCCAATGAACAGTCGGCGGTTTGAGCGTTACATCGTGCATGGCCGTTGGAGGAACTTTGGTCAAAGCGTGCTTGACATCTTCCCAGCTACACTCTCCCCCAGTAGTTGTACGCGTTCGCTTGTGCATTGCCCGTTCGGCGTGAATAATCAGTTCCCAGAGATCAGCACCAGTGAAGGCGTGTGTCCGCTCGCCAAGTGCGGAAATCCACTGTTCTGCGCAGTCTTGGGGAAACCTGGGCTCATGGTATCGCATGATTTCCTTTCGTCCGTCGGTGTCGGGAATAGGGAGTGTGACACGCTCTTGGAAATAACGGGAGCCACGCAAGATCTCAGGCACGTCTTCATTGAAATCGCGACAAGCCACAACGACTGCCACATTCGGGCGCCTCCGACGTTGTTGAGTCTCGGTAGCAAGGCGCTCAAATCCAGCGCTGAGGGCATCGAGAACAGGTGTCTTCCCCCTATCCATCAGAGCCGCAAAGTCGTCTATGAGGATGAGTGTTTGGCGTTCTGACATGATCGCTGTGTTGAAGTAGCTTTCGATGGTGGCAGCTTTATCCGAGAAACCGACTCGAATAACTTTACCCCATTTGCTGTCCGCAATATGGTTTAGCAGCATCGTCTTCCCTGTTCCTTTGCTGCCTTCTATAGACATACAGCATGCCGAACAACCTCTTTCGACTTCGACGCCATACTCGTCAAAGAAGCACTTGACATCCGCTAGTTGATTTGTCATGCATGGAAGGGGGTTCAGTTCTAGCTTCCTTGGAGTAAGGCTGAAATCCGCGCCGTCTTCCTCGCCGTCTTGAACGATTCTGACTCTGGTAGTTTTGCCCACTTTGGCAACATGGCCTTTGAGACCATTGACAGACTCGACCTTGAAGTTCCGCTTGGGGCCTTTGACAATAACATCATTTATCACCGAGCCGGCAAAGACGTACTGGGAAATTTCTGATCACGTTTAGTTTCATGTAGTCGGTAGGAACGGTACTGTTGGGCAACGCACCTAATCGGCCCTCCAGAGTGTATTCCCAGTATCGGCGTGTCTCATCATCTAGAGGCTCCGTCGTTAACGAAACCTCCTGCGATGTCACCTCACGGACGACCACCAGTTCGGCCTCACTGGGAGCTTCCGGGCCAGGCGATATGTGGACAGCTCCCTCCAAGTCAAGCCCAGCGGCTTCTTTCAAAGCACGGCTAAGCAGGACGACGTTTGGCTTGACGCTCTTATCGCCCAAAACAGCGACGGCCTCGTGCTTCTTGCCACCATTGGCACTCTCGACGTAGCATATATCATCTACGACAAATCCAGTCGAGTAGAATACTTGACTGGATATATACGCCTTGGCGGCGTGTTTCTGGTTGGGCAGTTCCTGCGTATGCGGACGCACCTTCCCATCGAATCCGACCTTCATGGTTGTTGTGGCAGTCGCAATGGCAGCAATGGGATAACAACAACAAGTATGTTCCAGAAAGATTTATGCCAATCGCTACCCTTTGCAACGGAAAGGGACGGGTTAATAGGTGGTTATTATAGGACTTTGTTCTCCCATTACCAAGTTGAGTCAATGTATTAGTCGAGGAGACCCACTACGCACACCAGAAAAACCATTTAAGCAGTCCAGTCACTAAATATGCTCCCACATCCAAAGCTCCACCTCTGGAATAAACAGTTCAGTAACTTAGATATTAGACATCGAGGACTCTCGAATAAACACCTGACATAACCATAAATAATCGAGAGAGAAAATTTTGCTGCTCTAAACAATAAGCACTTATTGAAGTAGGTTTGACCAGAGTCTGTACGAGAGTGAGTTATCCCGTACCATAGATTTATACAGACTAGACTAGGCAGGTTACCGATTGGTTTGTGCGTAGAAATTATTCAACCCGGTTCGCTACAGGACCAACAACCTAGAGACCTTGAAAACCACCAACCTCCAACACTGAAAACCAGATGCAATGCACCGACTAGCTGGTTGCAGCGCGGCATGCCACTACGACAGCTACAGCGGCCGCTCTTGCGTACCACTATAGCAGCAGCAGCCTCAACCACATGGCGTCCCATCTCGGTCCAATTGCTGCATGGGAGCAGCTGCTGCCGCTATAGTAGCAGTACCAATTCCGGCGCCCGTTCCTCGAGCCAGCAACCGTCGCAGCCCAAGAAGACCCTTTTCGAAGAGCTGTTTCCCGACGAGTCCAAGGCGGGGGCGCGCCCCTCCCGCAGCAGAACGCTCAATGGCAACAGCCCTGACAAGGCCGAGCCTGAGCCGCTCCCCTTGTCCGACGACCTCCTGGCCTTCGCCAACGACAAAGACGCCGCCAACGCCTGGCCCGCCTTCGACGACCCGGTCATCCTAGTCCTGGGCGGCGCCCCCAAGTCTCTGACCGAGTCCGACTTCTTCCGCACCCAGCTGGGCCGGCCCGCGCGCCACGTCGAGGGCTGGTCCTCCACGGGCATCCACCGCGTCATCCCAGTGCGCGACTCCGAGACCCTCGAGCCCTCGGGCCAGTACTACATCCTATTCGAGAGCGGCGCGGCGGCGGCGGCCTGGCAGCACGAAGTCTCGACCCTGTGGCGGCTGGCGCGAGTGCGCGCCCTGACCCAACGGGAGCTGACCGAAGGCGCCAGCGGCGGCTCCGGCCAGCGCTGGCACATCATGCCCGACAACCTGGACCCCAAGAAAATCCTGGAGGGCGGGAAGGGGTGGCACGGCCACCTCAAGCGCTACAAGAACCTCGTCTTTGACAACGACAACGCCGGCAAAGGCAACGGCCGCGGAATAGAGGACGATAAAGACCGCGACGAGGCGACGAGCGTGCGCAACTTCACCCTGGTCCCGCAGAGCCAGCGCTACGACCTCGAGCGGCCCCTCTACTCGCGCCTCGAGACCTTCCTGAGCAACGGCGCGCCGTCCCTCGTGGAGCGCCTCATGCAGCGGGCCGGGTCGCGCCACCTGGTCCTGCTCGTGCTCGAGGGCGGCCGGCTCTCGGTCCCGACGCTGCGCGCCCTCATCCGCGAGGACGGCGCCGAGCGCAACCTGCCCTGGCGCGTCAAGGACCTCGATCGTGACTACCACAGCGACAGCGACAAGGGTGGCGAGGGCGGCATCATAGCGTTCGGCAAGAGCTCGCTCAAAGCCTCGGAGGAGGCCGGGCCCCAAGAGTCCCTGCAGCAGCAAGTCGACCGCGCCATGGGCGAAGGCGAAGAGGACCAGGACTACGACGGCAACAGCAGTGAAGAGAACTCGACAGACCTTGCAGCAGAAGACCTCGCATCGCTATCGCGGACGGCTCGGGAGCGGCGCAAGCTCAACAGCGATACCCGGCGCTGGAACCGGTTCCTCGTGCCGTTGCTCGACGAGGCCGAGGCGCGCCGCTTCGTCCGGCACTGGCACCGGCGGCAGTTCCAGCTGAACATGGGCCACGAGGACAGCGACGTCAAGGCGTGGGAGGAGTCCCGGACCGTCAACGCGTCGATACTCTGGTAAACTGGACAGGCACACCACAAGCAAGAAGAGTTAGTAGTACAAAAATTGTAAATTACTGTAAATAAAAACGAGTTCTAGACAACACCTGTTCTATATTGCTATTATATCATATTCGTGACTATGTATACTTTGCACGAATACTTTATTAGCTGCATTCTACGAGTCCCAGGTCAAAAGGGGTGTTCGATAGATGCATATTCAGGGGCCAGACTCGGCATGTTACATAGACATAGAAACAGGCTCTGCTCCACTCCCGCAATGACCATGCCCTCATTCATACCACACTCATAGTAGGGGGAGTTAGACGTGAAGCTCGAAAGAGTAGTATCTTTCCTCGTTATTGTTCTCCAAGCTTTATGAGTCAAAATGTTGCAAAAGGGTCTTCGGAGGGTTTTCTTTCGTCACAGCAGATACGTCTTGCAAGACAAATTCAGAAGATTCAGAACTGGAAGTACGCAAGTAGGTATAGATAGAGAAACAAGATACTGGAGCATAGAAAAAAGACAGCAGCCGGAAAAGTATATTAAAACCCATATCAAAACCAAACTCCGCCCCCCATTTCAGACATTTGTCGTGGCTCGCTCGTTTCATTCCGAACGACCGCGCCCGTCCAGCAGCGTACAGACTTTATGAACAGCCTTTGGCTCGTGATCGAGCATGTACACACAACCACCCATCAAATGGGTTTCGTTCGTGCTGCGACGCAGCAAGCCATGGAGGTAATAAAACCGCGAATCGCGCTTGGCCATGCGTAGGTACATGGATCGATGCTAACAGTTGTGGGGATACACGTAGAAGCGGCGGGTTCGCCTAGCAAACCTGCCTCTGGTGCTTGCCCAAGACAATACTTCCTCGCCATCTATATCGGCATCTCTAAAGCCCCTGAGGTAAAATGCTTTCTCCCGCAGTGGTTCCTCCCCGTCTATTTCTTGTCTGCGCTGTTGTATAAGCAACCCGTGTGGACTGGCCCAACAGATCCCACGCAGCCTGTCTCGCACACACATAAGTCGAGGTCTATCTGTGTGTCAAACACATACGAAGCACGCCTCCCAGGCCCTTAGCAGACTAGAGTCCGCTTAACAGCACTTGCCCAGACCACCCGACCCCTCACCCTGTGCCACGTTGACAGACGAGGCTGTGGGTTCCGACTTGGCGGTGTCGATAATGCGCTTCTTGATGTCGGCAGCTAAGCTGTAAAAAGCCTTGTCGATGTTGATGTTGCTCTTGGCCGAGACCTCGAGGAAGGGGATGCCGAGTTCCTTGGCCAGAGTCTCTCCCTGCTCTGTCGAGACGACGCGCTTGTCTTCCCAGTCGCACTTGTTACCAATCAAGATCTTGTTGACGCCTTCGGTTGCGTGTTGCTCCACGTTTGCGAACCAGGTACGGATGTCTTTAGTGGGGCTTGATTAGTACTTCTGTTCCGCTTGACTGATACC
The DNA here is from genome assembly GCA_038364195.1 of Apiospora sp. TS-2023a. Taxonomy (NCBI): domain Eukaryota; kingdom Fungi; phylum Ascomycota; class Sordariomycetes; order Amphisphaeriales; family Apiosporaceae; genus Apiospora; species Apiospora sp. TS-2023a. Next base: position 1,017,488 of record JAQQWQ010000008.1, read on the forward strand.
GTATTGCTTTTGCACTCACTTTCGAACGACCTCTGATCCGTGACATCGTAGACGAGCAAGATGCCCATGGCACCGCGGTAGTAGGCTGTCGTAATGGTTCGGAAACGCTCTTGGCCGGCGGTATCCCAGATCTGCAGCTTGACACGTTTGCCATCGAGCTCGATTGTTCGGATCTTGAAGTCGATGCCGATGGTGGTGATGAAGGAAGGCGTGAAGGAGTCTTCACTAAAGCGCAGCAGACAGCATGATTTGCCTACACCCGAGTCGCCGATGAGGAGGAGTTTGATCTGGTTAGGTAGTCTATCGTTAGCGGTCGAGTTCCTCTGCTGCTGCTGTTGCTGCTGTTGCTGCTGCTGAGGCTGCGTCGGCGGCGGTCCGGCATACGAGGATCGAGGATCGAGGATCGATACAGGACGAGAGGGTTTTCGGAGGAGGGAATTCCTGGCCTGCGAGATGGGCCGCCAGACGCCAGTTCGCATATCGAGGCGGCGTGCATTTGATGATGATGAGTGTAGGGTGGGCATGGGGACGGAAGGTGCGATTCTACGTGTAGGGCAGGCAGTGGTAGTAGACAATAGAGATTACGGGACATACTAAGAAGTCGTAGTTTCGGTTGCCCGACATGTTGAAGGATTGTATATAGTGTTGAGGCTATCAAGCACCAATAAGTATCGTGGAACGAGGGGCGAAAGAGGTATATCCGAGAGTCGTAGATGGCGTTCTTGGGATCAGCCCGTGGATGATGATGTGGAGATGAAAGATGGCTCGCGAAACGGTGTAACTCGGGTAGTAGTACGACGAGAATTCAGGGTCGTTAGAAGGAGGGTTGCTGCGTTGGATTGGGTCGGATCGTAGCGTAGAGTAGCGTGGTGTGGTGTAGAGTCGCAAAGGGGACGTAGGAGGATCTCTCAAAATGTCACTGGACACCAAAACCGTGCGACGGTGACGGTGCGGCGTTGGATGTAGCGGGTAGTCTCAGTTTGGGGTTGAGGTTCAATGCGAGGCAGTGCAGAGAGTCTGTTCAGTTCAATCCGGTTCGAGTCCAGGCCAAAAGGATGCAGAGGTGATTAAGATCAAGTGCCAGCAATGGTTCGATCCACAGTTGCCTAACTGGATTGGGTGCTAGGTTAGTAACCGTGATGATGATGCAGTCTGGTTGTTTGTTGCGTTGTTGCGGTAGGCTACCTGGTGAGATTGGGTCGGTCAGCAGCAGCTTCTTGGGAGTGACGGGAACAGCAGCCTGGGCGGCCGGGACTGGGCCAGAACTCCAGGCACCTACATACGTACCTGCAGAGAGGCAAAGACAAGATGGATTTCGGGGTGAGTGAACGAATGCAGGGGCAGTTACAGTCACCTGGAAGTCAGTTACTTACACTTTGTCTTGTTGAGCGTGAATGAGTCCGGTGGACAAGGAGATGCACCGGTTGATAGATAGTGGGCGGATGGATCAAGGCCCGATAGAGTACTAGAGGTGGTTACGTATGTACGTGTAGATACATAAAGTACCTGGATTGCAGATAGACGTGGCGTGCTGGCACGTCTGGGCTGCATTGGAACTGTTCTACAGGGGTAACATGGGGGCATGCTAGTATCAGACGGGCCCACGTCCATCTTCTCGACGCAATCCCAAATCTATGTAGGTGCTTATCAGGGGGTCGTGGGTTCACTCACCGACGTAATGCAACTATTGATCAACACCAGTATAATTCGGATCATCTGCCCATCTTGGAAATGCATATATCGTATTCTCTCCTAGTCTTTGCCGGCCCTTTGTACCATACGAAATGGCTTGATTCTGTAACTCGGGGGTCAACGCCCGCAAAGCTTAAAAGGTTGGAAGCTGTGCACACTTCCCGCTGCTTGCTGGCTTTTTTAATGGCCCAAAGTAGTAGTGGTTTACCCCAGAAAAAGGGGAAAGGAGAAAACAACATGATCCCTATGATATAAGTGTCGGTGATCTGATCTCACATGCAATGAATGAATACATAACAACAAATATGTATTTTCGAATTGCATCTGTGACCTTTCTCCTAGAGGAATCTCGTGATTTCGATGTCGTCAAGACTGCCCTTTTACGACGCCACTGTCTGCCCCATTGCCTCAGCACCTACACCGCGATTATGCATAGTTCGCGGTCTCCCTCGAAGCCATCGCGGTGAAGAACCAGCCAACCAGCCCATGTCTGATGCATCCACAAACGGCTGGCAACACCGCTATGGCAGCAACAGAAGAGCCACATATGATGGTATTACTGGCCACTGGCCCCAGCTGTGCTCGGCTTCTGTGGAAACATGTTCAACAATAGTGCCTTGCCGCTTGCAAGATCAGGGGAACTGCTGGGCATGTGCTGCACATACTACATAAATTCCCAGGATAGCCATGGAACCGCGCCTGCGGGTCAACTCAATGGGAACGAACCTGTGCGCGTCGGTCTTGTCGCTTTCTCTTGGGCGCTTACCCACCGGCAGTCCTGCTGGGTGGGCGACAACGCAGTAGTAGTCGTAGCCCACCAAGTGCCTACCTACCTATACCCGACGTCCCGTATACCTATTGTTGGAGTCGAGGTACTCTAACATGCTTCACAGATGCAGCAACCCTTTATTGTCTGCCGGACAAACGGCGGCTTCGTCAGGGTGTGCTTTTAGCCACCCCTCGTAGCCATCTGGATATTTGTCGACCAACTCGCGCATCTCCTCGCGGACTCTACATTGGATTCGGCCGACCTTTGTCAGTAAGGGTGGCGCAGTGACCAAAGAATGAAGCCTATAGTTTGGTTCGACTTACATGTTGCGAAACCGCAAATTCCCGGGATAGTGGGCTGAGCTGTTAAGGTTGAACTTACTGTTCGGCATGGAAAGTATTTAGCTGCTGTTACTTTTGCTGGCACCCAACCGGGGAGAGCTTTCTTACATGCAGTATAACAGGTTTCTGTCCTCGAAGTCCTCGGCAGGGTCCGTCACGCCTGCATGCTTGAGGTACGCGTCAATGTACGGCCGCCCGATGTTGTGACGGGCGGGCCGCCACGGGGCCAGCTCGTATTCGTTGTGGGCGTAGAGGGCGATGCCGTCGAATATCATGGGCAAGCCCGTGTTAGCATCAACGGCGACGTTGCCGTGCCACAGATCGGAGTGTACGAGCCGCGGTACCAGAATTCGGCCACCGCCGATCTCCATGGGCCGCAGTAGCCTTGGGATGACCTTGGTCATGATAGCCCTTCGCAAAGCCTGCATGTCCTCGTCGACGCCTCCCTGAGACTCCTCTTCGACGCTGAAGGCCGTGTCCATGACCTGCGTGAACAGCGCCTCCCACGTGTCGGAGGGCGGGTGGATCATCGGCAGCCGCCCTCCATATGTGGGCACCGGGAAGCCGAACTTGCCGTCGGGCGAGACACCGCGCCTGTGCATCTCGACGATCATGGAGGAGAAGACTTCTACGTCGGGCACGTCCTCGACGAGCTCCCGAAACTCGCACAAGTAGAAGAACTTGTCGGGGTCACTGGTGTACTGACCCGTGCCGATGGGCAGCGGCGTAAGGTCCGGCATCGCCTCGCGAAGAGCATGCATCGAGGCATATTCTCCAGCGAACAGCTTCTGGGCGTAATCGCCGCATTGGACCTGGCATGAGATGTTAGAAACAAGTCTCTCCGACCGGCGCCAAAGGGTCCCGTACCTTGATGAAGAACGACTGCTCCTCTCCCTCAGGGGTTTCAGTTTGGATCTTTGCTGTTCGGGCCCAATAAGAGGAGCCAGACGGTATGATGCAGATGATAATGTTATTGACGGGAAGCACTGGGTACGTGTTAGCGGCCATACAAACAATAATAATCATGCGGGCTCCCGACTTGACTTTACAGCATCATCGACATATTGGATGACTTCAACTGGAACTGGATTCGGCTCGTTCCAAACCGTCGGGTCCAAAGTTTCGTACTTGTGCGTATTGCTGGCTGCCATATTGATGACTTTAAAGCGTGAGATCCCAAGAGATAGGTATAACCCAATCCAATTCAAATACACATCGAGTTCAGTTCGTCTATCAGTATGCTCATGGAGGTGTTCCGGCCAACCCTGTGCCAAGAGGACCACCGGAATACTGTCAGGGGTGACACCACGATCGCGGTCAGTCACCCCCTCCCTTCGGTCCCTCGAACCCAATCAAATCATGGGGGCGATCACCCCCAGTTATGGCTCAATACAACCAAAGTATCGGGGCAGCAATACATACTTGGGGCTCTGCATTATTAATGTTGTCGAAGCGAGCATTGCTCTGCCAGTGTGGTATACAACAGTCTATGCATGCACTACGCACCATTATACCGACACAGGGTAGCAAGCAGCAGAAGTAGTTATTCTAGAAGAGCAAAATTGCAGCAAGCAACTCAGGAGAACCTCGTTACCAAAATGGCTTATCGCTTGAGATAGAGACATCTCGCGCCACGCCAGGGGCTTCAATAGCTACTCTAGCGACGGATCAAGACGAGAAAAGCTACCCCTTGGGCCCAATGCCGTCGTCCAGCATTTATTTGTGCCTGATTCAGCATGGTGCCTCACATGCTGGCAGGCATAAGCAGTAGGCGCGAGGTTACTTTCTGTGACATAATTGAACAACCCATCAAAAGGACGGTGGGGTGCTTATAAGAAGGGCCATGCGAACATATAGAGTCGTCAGAGAAACTGCTGGTGACTGAGCACTATTACAATTCAGGTTCAAGGTCCCTTGTTGGGGTCGAGGAAAACGATACATGTTCTTTAGGAGAGGATGACAGGGCTAAGGATAGAAGGGAATATCCGCGTAGATGACTTTGCCTCCTGAAGAAAGAGAACAACACCAATATCCTTATAGGCAATCTGTTTCCTCAGACCCCTTAGTTGTTGCAAGTCTATGCCTTTCGTAATGATACATGTCCTTGGGTGTTAAGTCGCGCTTAGTAAATGGGTACGACGTATGGATGTTTATAATTAACCTTAGGGTTTGCAATTATTTAAATATGGTCTTCGTACGACATTGATATATGTCCATGGTAGATATGGAACAGGGGTTTGGAAAGCTACAAGTACACCATCGATTTGTAGTAGTAGGTAGGAGGTGTGTTACACACATCTCGCATCATCAATAGGACCCCATTGCCGCAAACGCAAGGATTATTGATGGCGGCCAATGGGGCGCGGAGGAGAGAGCCTGGGTACGGCGCGGGCCGAGTGCTTCTCGTTACACAAATCGTCCAACTACCTGGAAAGCCAATGGCATCTAATACATAATATAAGCATGCAAGTAAAGCCAATAACGCAACATAATCACTTTACCCATCACATTCTATTGTTAGCTCTGTTTAAATCATTATTAACTCATTATTTGTATTGTAGGGCATACGTTTATGCCCGTGATTAAAAGTGTATACACTCCGGATCAGGCCCCCATTCTCAGAATTATGTACAGGTTTTCCAAAACGAACGGCAGGGGGGCCCTCCAGTACGCCCTCGCCAATGGCAGTGATGCTCATTGGTGCAACACGAACGCCTACCATGACGACGCGATTCTAGGACCATTCTAATGCAATAATTCCCCAGCCACGAAGAAAAAACAATCGTGGCGCTGGGTTATCTTTTCCGTAAGTCGTGAACGGGAGTACTTGCATCTGGCGGTATTCCCGACCAGACGCTGTTGAGTTGAAGATGGACCCCGTTATCTACTGGGCCTTCTTCGCCTTCATGGCCGCCATCTTCCTCTCGCGGCGGCGCTTGGCAGCCTCGGGGCCAGACTCGGTGTCGAGCATGTAGTCCCACCAGCGGAAGCTGGAGGCGTAGTTGCCGATGAAGCGCTCGTGGTGGATATCGTGGTGCTCGGCGCCGGCCCAGAAAGGCAGGACGTGTCGCAGACTCCAGGGGAAATCGTAGCCACTGTGGGAGTCGATAGCCTGGAAGAGACGGCCAACAATCCACATGTACATGGTGATGAGATGCAGATCTCCAGTAAAGGAGACCCAAAGGATAGGAGAGCCGACAGTTCCAAGAGCGAGGAGCATGACTTCGAGGGGCGAGGCGTACTCAGCAGCCAAGCCGAAAGGTGCAGAGTATGTGTGGTGCAGCTTGTGGATGTTCTTGTACAGCGGGCCGTAGTGCAGGGCGCGGTGGAGCCAATAGTGCCAGGTGTCCTCCATAACGAAGAAGATGGCGATGTGCATGGCCATCTTCCAGAGAGGGGGGAAGGGCACGCCGTAGTCCATGCCGAAGTAAGTCGCAATGGGGTGGAAAAGCCAGATCTGGGGCAGCTCGACAGTAAAGTGGCTCAGGAGGACCAAGCTGGCGCACTCCCACTGCTCCTTCATGGTAGGTATTTTTTGCTGCAAATTTTATGTCAGTCTCGATTTCGTAGTATATCATGCTGGGAGGTGGGTTCGGTCGAGCGTACGTTCTGGATCTTGTATCTGTTGAAGAAGGGCGTTCTGTCGATGATCATCCACGGAATGCAGCGGCCAAAGTAGAAGACCTCGTGCATGACGAAGCTCATAATACCGGTGGCCAAGATATCGTTCTGCATCCATAGATACCATGCCTGAAATTCGATCAGTACTTGCGTAGGTTAAAGCTGGATAGCCATTGACAAAAAACATACCGCCCAGGCGCGTTCGACAACATTGAGCTGGATATTCTGCTTGGTGACTTCCTCGAAGACTCCGAGATAGGTATCGGGTTGGCTGAAAGCCCCTGCGAGACCCGCGAGGGTGGCGTTACTGTTCAATGTCACAGGTCAGTATGATAAAGTTGGCGCTCAGAGGGTGGCAATGGGGGCTTCGCGGGAACATACATAGTTGCCATGGCGCGTGGATTGAACGGGCACTACAATGTGGCGTGTGGTCCAAGAGGGAATGAATGTGCTGTAGTGCCAGCTGTGTTGTTGCGTGTCTGTGTGGAAGGTGAAGGGGAGGGCTGCAGACACAACAGCCTTATATGAGCCAAAGGATGGAATACAGAAAGAAAGAAAAAAGGGATCAGGAACGGATAGTGAAGATCCCGTCTCGAATGATGCTTTAAAGGGACCCCGGGAGAGGCGACAACAGAAACTGGAGATTTCCCACATGAAAAGGGTCAATTTCCAGGGACCCGGCCTATCAGAGGCCCCTGCAGGCCTTTGCCAATCTGCAAACCGTTAACGAAAGCTCACTGTTTCCTTGGGCTCGATCCACCAACAATTGGCAAGTAATTTGAGCCACTTGCGGCGCAAATACGGAGCTCTCGTATTCGGGTTGAGATACGACTAGCCTGTTTCGTAACCACTCAGTGTCTTAAAGAGCGTTCGCGAGACCCGAAGGCGTGCTAGCGTCTCGATCCGAGCTGTGGCTAGTGCCGGTGGCCAGGAACAAAGATCAGGCGATCTACTGATTAGATGCTTATTATTCCTCGACTGCCCCATGCTCTGTTGATGGGATTTTGGATGGGGGCCACAAGCCATCGGCCAACAAAGCACCCACTAGCCGACTTAGGCGACCCACTAGCGCATTAGATAGACTCTGACCGACCTGCACCTGCCGAACATTTGGGTTCTGGAAAGCTGTCACTCCCCGTCACTCCCCGACAACCCGGCGGCCCCCCGCGCCCAGTTGTTCCTCCCTGCACAGCAGCAAGCAAATGTCTGGGTGCGGCTCAAGCAAGCAGCAGCAGCGGCAGCGGCAAGGTATTTTTGGGCGACGTGCAGCTTAGCCCGGCACAGCACGTCAACAATATTTTTTTCTTCGCTCTCTCTACATAATTTACCTACATACTTGACTTGTAGGTAACCTTTCAGGAGCTGTCTCCTCCTATCCGACTGAAGCTTGGATGACCTCATGTTAATTGATGTCCCAAGCTCCCGCTTTTGTGTAAGGTGCATGCGGCCTTCGATTTTGGAAGCTTCCACAGCCCACGAAGATACTTACTGAATTTGCATGCTTCTCCAATTTCAATTTTTCTTCTTCGTGCTCATTAGCCAAACATTCGACATCGACCGTTTGCGGCGATGCATGCCGTCGTCAACCGGCTCCAATTCGTACTGGCCCACTTAAACCTTCAGACCATCATCAGTCCATGATCAGAACAAGCACCTGCTCTGTTCAGCTTTACCGCTACTCAGGACATCACGACCTGGCAGCTAGGCCGCCTTAACCTTGTGATTCAATATATACAGTACCTCTGGGCTTACTGCATACTACTACGTGCGTGCGTATGCACGAGCCTTGGTCTCTTACGCAACCCCGACCCCGGACCATTTTATCGATTGGGCTGCCCACAACCTCGGGATTTGTTTGGGCTGCCAGACAGGGGTAGGAACCATGACGGTGGTATCCGATCAGGTCCGACGGCTGGATGCACAACTGGACCGTATCCCTTTTACTGGTGCTGCCGAGTTCAGTGCATCGCATCAGCATACTTCCGCCGAGCCATCCCGTGTCAAAGATCTTGTCCGCATTATCAAATTTCTCTCAACATCCGCCAACGCCTCTACGGCCGCGCAGCCAATCTTGCCAACATGGCAGGTCAAGTCTCTGCTAACTCAGTCGCAGCTCCTTTCGGAGCCCGGCGAGGAGGTAACCCAGTATGAGACTGACCTGGAATGGCTTCTCGTCAGTAAAGCTACCGTACAGACATACGGCATCATCTTGAAGACCCTACTCGATCAGATTGTGCCGCTTAGCGACCACATCTGGTATTGGGACACGGTTCTTTCTTCCCCCGCAAGTAGTAGTCTCTACATGGTCCAAACTTCTCCCATGCGGCTGTGGGGTTGGTCCCAGGAGATATACCAAGACAGCAAGGCCCGTTTGCGTCGTAATTCTGGCCAAGGAATGGGGCTGTTCTCCGAAGAGCATGACAATACTTTGGGCAGCTCTATGTCGAAGAATTGGCAACGGTTTTATGGCATCGTTCGAGAGAGCATCCGGGAGAGGTCGCTTGCGAATATTCAGCGTCGAGCCAAATCTCCCTTTACTCTCGCACAGGAAGAGGCACGGCTGAAACAATCCAGGCTGAAGAAGCTTCGCGAGATGACTGCAAGCGGCCTCGGCGTTCTCATTGATGAAGGTCTTGCTTTCGGAGGCAATGGTAGTGATGATGGCAAGAGCGACATCATCATGTCGAATAGCCAGGAATGGAAAGGTGTCGTCGAGCGCAGCGTAGCCCTAATGGATATGGTACTTAAGGATGTTCTTAAATTGGACTCGGGCGTGGCCGACTTCGAAGATAGGGTCTTTGCCGGCGTCGACGAAGACCCCGAGCTCTCCATACAGGTTGAAGACGATGACAGCAACAGACCCTCCGTGGTTGCCAAACGGCTTCACTACCTGTTGGAAGAGCAACTCCCGCTTCACGTTGAATCAGCCGAGTTCTTGGTTGGTCTACACGGCCGGCCGTCCCGATGGGTAAGATACTGGCTTCCTGCTACCGCTCTGATCTTTTCATCGAGTACAGTCCTTCGCATTCTTCTCAACCGTAAAAAGGAAATTCTGGACTGGGTGGCGGATCTCGGAGCGACTGTCAAAGACTTCTGGTTTAACTGGATTGTTGAACCGACACGAAAAGTGATTGGTACCATACGTCATGATTCCAACAGTGACATCGCCATAATGAGTCGCGATAGTCTCAAGTCGGATAGAGATAGCCTGGAACGCATGGTTGTTGAATTCGCTATGGACAGGCCAACCTCGGCAACAGGCGCATCGTCCCTCTCCGAGTCTCAGGTGGCAGATATCAGGGCCAAAGTTCAGCAAGGAGACCTGACACCAGTGCTTCGTGCATACGAGAAGGACTTGCGCACGCCTTTGATGGGTGCAGTGCGGGGAGACCTGGTACGGACTCTGCTGATCCAGGTGCAGAAGACCAAGGTTGATGTCGAGGTCGCGATGACGGGTATTGACACTCTGCTACGAAGCCAAGAACTGGTCTTTGGGTTTGTCGGTTTGACCCCTGGTATCCTTGTTTCCATTGCTGTATTCCAGTACATGCACAATGTGTTCTCGGGAGGCATCCGCAAAGACAGGCATACCGACAGATGCCTGTGGGTGTTACGCGACGTTGACAGAATCCTTACCGAAGCCACCCCGTCGCCCAACAACCTTCTGTCCTACAAAGACCACGGTTTGCTCGTCTGCGAGCTTCACGTTCTGCGGCGATTGGCCTTTGACCTCCTCCCCACCGATGCGTACAAGCAGAGGTTCTTGGAAGATCTGGAGGAGCTGGGCAACAACCTCAAGGGAATTCGCTCGCAGCTGCGTGCGTTGGACCGTATCCGCTGGGTATACTCCAAATGGCTCTTGTAACAACATACAGATGTAGTAGTAGTACAACTGCAACAATACTGCCAAGATAGGATGAGCCATGATTACTTACGCGTGTGACGGTCGATATGATCTTCGAGAGTTTTTGGGTCGTTCAATACACCACGGACTATGTATCCAGCCATAGCGGTATCAATCAAATTACTTCTCATAGAGCTCTTTCAAGTTAGTTTTGGCAGTGACAAGTGTGTGATATTGATCTCGTTGGGTTTCGTAATACTATGTGCCATTTTGCACTTATTTGCCGACATTTACACCCTTGCGTGGTCATTATCACACCCTCCATATGTATATTGTAGGCGACTCATGTCGACACGCGAAACAAGGGACAACAAGTCCACTATACTGTTCGATAAAAATGCCATATCTTGCGTTCTGCAGATGGCTATTCAGGCAAAACAGACACATGCTAAGCTTCCCCATGTATATTTCTATTTTCATAGACATGACTTATGCGTTTCCCGAACCTACCACAAATCCTATTCGCCAGCAAGCAGAGCGCAAACAAGCGAAAACTTTATTGATGTATACACACACACACACATTATACTGCACATTGTGTCCGTTGGAGTTCTCCTTCGCGCGGGTCGTTTAGGACGAGGTTTTGGGTTTGGGTGTGCAGCATTCAGCACCGGCTCCAGATGCTACAGTATCGGCCAGGTTTCTCATGGCGCAGCTCTGGTCGCCTTCTCCTTGCTGTGGCTCTTCGACTACCTCCCCGAAGTCCCGGGCCAGACTGTCGCAGATGGCGGCGAGCTCGACGTCCTTTGTCGACAGGCCCTTGGGGCTGTGGGTGGTCCAGCGAATGAAGGTCACGTTATATACCTATGCATCCGTTATGTAGTATGTCAGCTACTTGCTTTGCGCATGCATATTGAGGTTGCAGTAACCGTATTGGGTGGGTATAAAAGGGGGCAACTATCGGGGCTGCTGGTCTGGACGGGGGCTTTGTTGATGTCGGACGAGATGAGTATGATGGCCTTGAATCATTCGACTCGTTTGCAAGGGGCCGAGTGGCAACAACACGGACATATAACTAATAACAGAGAAATATCCTTGCCGCGTACATCTAGCGACCATATTGGATATATGCAAGATGAATTGAACCAAGAAACTCAACCGGTCATGGTACCCGCGATGAGTAAGCGACCGCATTGGAGATGGCAACTCCCCTGGACTTCCTTGCATTTGCCAGGGCGGTGGCAGCATCAAAGCCGCCAGGATTATGTTTGGTGGAGAGATGAAGTGCAGAAACTCGGCGCGATAGGCTTGAAACTTACATTGGACCATTCCGGATGATGGTTCTTCAATTTGCATTGCAGTGATACGGCGGTCATGAAATCCTGCCATGGTACAAGTTAGTCAGAGATCTGTCACAGTTTGTCATCCAGTCTCGAAATAGCAGCTTGGTGATCAAGCCATGTGCCCGCATTGCAGTGGTTCGTTCGGTATTTGGTACGAGACAGCGGGCCCTGTACTCAGCAAGTTCACCTCCTTCACGGCCCATTGATGGTCTTAACCCACGTGCGTCGCCGAGTCTTGACATCCCGGCAAAGTGCATTAATCAGATACCCGCGTTGAAATCTCCATGCCATCGAACGGGGGAGATAGGCTATTGGGCTGAGTAAGGGACGTCTTGCACCAGCCGTGGTATGTCCCAGGCCTTCCAATAGGGGGGTGATCCGCAGCTCGCTTGAGCCGCAGAAACGACGAACGCAAATGCGATAGATGAACCACTAGAACTTGTAGTCCATGGATTCCATGGGTTCCATAGGCATCTTGGCTTCCGGGATATCTCCCTTCCCAGAAGGAAAGTCAGGGTTTTCCCCTTTTCCATTTTCTCCTCGGGGAGGTGGAAGTCCGAAATCACCATCTCTTGTCTGGGTGATGGGCGTGGGGGTGGAGGAAAACTTACCCAGGTCTTCGCAAACGTCTTGAATTTGAAACTACGTTCGAGCCCCTCTCCAGAGCCGATCAAATTCCACCGGCCTCCTGTCGCCGCAGTGGCAAGTAGCGACTGCAGCTTCGACCCCAGAGCTGCCTCATCGGAGCCTGCAGAAAACTTGGCCTGGGTGGCCGCAGTAGACATGGCCATACGTGGTACCTGGCAGGACTTCAATGCCCGGGTCGCCGGGGGCTGAGAGTGATTCCGCGAGAACGTTACTCGGGGTACCGAATGGGGCCGGTATACGGATGACGATATAGATCGTGTGCTTGTTCTCGCAAGGGAGTGGGCGTAGCGGGGCCACGCTGACGAGCCGTGCATTGGACAACTGGAAATGAGAACTGATCAAACGGTTACAATGGTGACCAACTCTGGCTTGCTGAAAGACAAGATCGAATGAGCAGGGGGCAATGTATTGATGACGCGTGCAGCTTGAATCGCGATATCATGCACCAAAGAAGCTCGATGTCGATGTCGATGTCGATGTCGAAGCTGGGCGCTATGGCCATGTCCAGTGCAAGATACCCTAACCCAGGTAGGGGCCAAGGGGCGTGGGTGCAAGAAATTAGCGGCTCCGTCTACAATTGACCTCACCTTATGTACAATGTGATTCGATAGTATGCACCGTTTACCTACCTATATAATCAATAATTGACAACATGTATGCACGTACATGTAGTCAGCCATGTTTCTTCTGTTCTGCTGACAACCATGGAGGCTCTTCTTTTAAAGAAACAATTGTTCACTGTTATAGGGCATCCGGTACAACATCAATGCAGTATACATGTATGCTGGATGGAATGTGGGGGGGTAAAGTATGTAATTTGGATGTAAGTACAAGTCATGTGTGTCGCCATGCATATGTCGATGCAAGCCTAGGTAGCAAACAGGAAGGTGTACGAACCATCGACCATGTCGTCTTGCAGGTATATGCGCAGGGTTTACTTATCTCCTCAGCAGCCTGTAGAGGGGTAATTTGAAAGCCGCATATTCTTCAGCAGATTCGAAACCGCTCATTAGGCGATAATTATAGCCCACTGCTTAATAAGGAGAGAGTCACCAGGTGGTCTCGGTGCATAACTGGACTTGCTATCGACTCGCAAACTTCAACCTTTGGTGCACTACATCTTATTGGAAGTCGTGGACGATTGCCCCATTCAGCATGCGCGTGCCTCACAGCACGGTCCCGGCAGGGCCCAGCCATGGCGAAGAAGAGGAACGTTCCGTCACTGGCACTACCACCACCACTTGTTTCGGCATCAGGAGCGACTTATTGATCCCAGGTCGTGGCCAGCCTATCAAGAACGGCGTTGTCGTAGTCGAGGACGCCACGATCGAGTGGGTGGGAGATTTCTCCAACCGCCCGGCCAAGTATGATGCTGTCAAGTTTCACCACGTCAAAGTACTCATGCCAGGGCTCTGGGACTGCCACGTCCACTTCGGGGGGCATGGCCTAGCCTTCAGTATCTTGAATGACAGCAGCTCGTACCTGCCAGGCGCGCCAGCCCTGGCCGGCGCTGTCACGGTGGCCGATCTACGACGTACCCTTGATGCGGGATTCACTTCTGTCCGGGAGTTGATGGGGGTGTGTGGGACTTTCTCCTAGTTTCCCTGTTTCCTCAATCCTGCCTACCTGCCATTTGGTACAAGTGCGTGGAGAGTACTGACACCAGACATTACAACAAAGTATGCAGGATACCTGTGGCCGGGCATCCGAGACGGATATCTGGTAGGCCCCAATGTGTACTCGTCACTGGCAGCCCTGTCGATCACAGGCGGCCACGGCGACGCCCACGAACTGCCACTCTGCGCGGTCAAGCAGTTCGGGGAGGCAGGCGGCGCCTCCTATCTTTGTGATGGCGTAGACGAATGTATCAAGGCCGTACGCACCATGGTGCGCAGAGGGGCGCGGTGTATCAAGGTTTGCTCCTCGGGAGGCGTTCTTAGTCTGAATGACGACCCCGAGGACCGCCAGTTCTCAGATGACGAGCTAAAGGCCATCGTAGACGAGACGGAGCGCTCAGGCCGTGCCGTTGCTGCCCATGCCATAGGGAAAGCCGGGATCATGGCGGCACTCAGAGCCGGCATAAAGAGCATTGAGCATGGGTGTTATTTGGATGAGGAGGTCGCGGCACTTAGTACGTTGGTGCAGTTTACGTTTCTGTTCCCCAGTCCCCGGAAGCAGGGCCGGCATGGCCACCTCCCTTGTCCGCCGAGGGAGTACCGACCAAGGTTGCATCTGGCATATATTGCATGTAGCAGGGTGTTTCCTACTGGAAACTCTCTTTGCTTTTCTGTGCCAGGCCATCTTATCTTACCTGCCTTTGTGGATAGGCTATTCACGTTTGAACCAATGCTGACTTTTTGGCTGTGCAGTGAAGGAGAAAGGGGCAATCCTCATTGCAACCCGACACATCCAGGAGAGCCTGCTGCTTGACCCCAGCGGTTTCCCCGAACCTGTTGTCAAGAAAATCAAGAAGATCGTCCCGTTGACTCGGAAGAACTACGACCTGGCTATCCAGCAAGGCGTCAAGATCGCTCTCGGTACCGATACCTGGAACAGCAACCCAGAGCACCGTGTCGCCCACGGCAAGAACGCCACGGAGCTCACATATGCAGTCCAGGCAGGATTGACCCCTCTGCAGGCCATCGAGGCGATGACTGCCACTGCGCCCGAGGTTCTGGGCAAGCAGGCGCCCAAGAGCGGTCAATTGAAAGTTGGGTATGATGCAGATCTGATAGGTGTGGCAGGGAATCCACTGGATGACCTTGTGTTCCTCACAGACCCTACCAATGTTACGCACGTCTGGAAGGGTGGGAAATCGTATAAGTCGCCAGCGTAAATATTGCATGTAGGTATGCAATAACACTGCGCAGTATCAAGGACGACCAAGAGAGGAGTGAGAGCAGAACAGCAGAGGGGAGAGGGGGGTTGGCAGTTGGGTAGGGGGTTCCACAAGTCTCTCAACCGTCCCTCCGTTTAATCACCCTTGTCCTACCCATGCATAGTAAGCAGTAATGCAAGTTCGAGATGTGCTACAATATAAACTACCACGTCGGCATTCTCGACTGCTGGCGGCCCAGCTTCTGCTTCCAGCCTGCAATGCTGCAATGTACCGTGTGGTTACATAAGCCAGATGGTCCCATCTTTGCTCCGGACTCGCGTTCTGCTGCGTCTTATGGCCGAGACGGGACGGTGCAACCTAATTGTCCATACGCAAGCGAGAGCGACGAACGAGCGACTACCCCCCGGCCAGTGCGGATCCCTTCTCCAAACAGTATTGTTTCTCTTATCGGCGGAAGCGTGTGTCTTTGATTATCTACTTGTACCACTGTGGAAGCCACTGAGCTCTGAGGTTTTTTCATAGTGGCTGTTACGCAGTCCTATATAGATTAGGTGTGCTTTCTCATTTATTATTCATCGGTTACCTTGGGCATCATCGGTGACGGGTGCAAGTTCCTGATGAGTGATGGCAAGCGCCGCCCCTTTGACCTCGTCGCTGTATGGACGTTCAGACGTTGCATCCGCAGCGCCTCACCATCCAAAACACGACTTTCCCTTCCAAAGCAGCAACACTGCAGGTACTTTCCGGCGGCGAGCACGAAACCGAGGGTTTCCTCCGGATTGTTGCCCTCGCATTGGGCACACGTGATTCTTCCGGTTGATCTGCAAAGCAAAGCAAAAACAAAACAAGGCCGTACTGTGCGCCCCCCTCGTCTGACAACTGGTGCTGGGACCCTGTTGCACGCAGAACTTGTGCCGCATGTGTGGATTGTGGATATCTGATGTATCGTGCGTGCTGCTTGCTGCTCCAAGTAGTTGTTGGCTGCTGTGGGTTCGTTCGCCTTGGGAAAACCTCAGAAAGATGGGATATTGTCTCCTCCGGCCAGGGGGATGGATCTCTCGGCCGATATTGCTGTCCTGGCTCCTGTGTATTATTGCATACCGTGCAACAGGGCTTTTCACGGTCTCACAGAATAGTATTCTATCCGTACTTGCATCGTTCTTTCTTGGAGGGTGGGTTTCGGGAGAGCAAGATTAGTAATAGAAATAGTCAAGGCACGGATGACCTGATCACGCCTCCCGGTGGTTGCTGAGGATGCTTTGATGCCTCGACCAGTAAACGGGGCTCCTGTAAACACTCAGTGGGTAAGAAGATTATGTAAGTCCCTTCGTTACGACTAATCAACATAACCACCAGCGTACTGAAACGCTACAGATACTGCATGGGAAGCGTCGAACAGCCTCATTATCTGGGGGACGGCTCTCTCAAACAAACTGTCAGCCTGTTTACCTGTATACCAACCAAGTCGTCCAACGAGAGAGTCAACGGGACAAGGTAAGTGGGATTCGGGTGCTTTATCGAGTAGCGCTATGCAAATCCCGAGGGGTCCGGACTCCTCTTGCAGTTGGAAAGTCCGGCGCGGCATCGCGTGCCAAGAGACTGGGTTCATATCTCAATCTCTCGAATCACGTGTGGTGTGATTGATGACCAAAGCAGCAGGGGTCCAGACGGCGGAACCGCTGATTGGTTCATTGTGCGATGCAGCCAATCCGCTCTCCCGTAGGAAGCTGCCACATTCGTATGCAAGCCATGCCGATATGTACTTTGAGGTTGGTAAGGTAGCACAAGAGATTGAGTGTGGGTGGGAACTGCGGCCAAGGGTACCTTTACTTTGTCAGCGCTCTCGACGTCACTCTTTCTCTTCCTTTGCGAACCTGACAAACTGAGCTAATAGGCACACGGTCCCGAGATGCATCCACACACACCCACAGCTCGGGAATGTCTCGTGCAATTTCAACGTGAATTCGGAGTTGGGCCGCCCCTGCTGCTGCTGCTGCTGCTGCTGTACCCTTCGGAGCCGCCAGGAGTCACCACCATGCACTTAGGTGGCGCATGGGACTCGATTCTGCTTTCTTACCCGATGCGATGGCTCCGAAGCAGAAGCTCCCGGTCTTGTATCAGCTGCTATCTCGCGGAGGGACAACAGCTGAGGACCGGTCCATGATGCGCTGACTAAAAGGCAGAGCGAATACGGCGTTTACGTGCCCGGCAACTGTTTACAGCACGGCGCGCTATGTGGGTTGGTCTTTATACATGTAGGTAGCGCATCGGGCTGACAATGCAAAGGGATGGTGTGGGATGCCTGCGTTCAAATTATTGTCCCATTGGCCCGGGGCGAGCTAGACGAAGAGCTAGGAAATTAGTAATACCTACGATTAAGGAAACAATTCCGAAATCAACCACCTGCAAGACCTGCAAGATGGATGCGAGGAGGGTGAGCAGAGGGATCGGGGGTGACATAAGTTTTTACTTTTATGGCTGTGCTTCTTCCTGCCGTTGAAAAAAAAATGGCATTGTTGCATAATCTTCCCGCAAACTTCGTCTTGGTAAAAATACCAGTCAAAGAACACCCCAAACCCCCTCCATCTCTCTGCTGCTGTCGAATCAAGGGTTTAGAGTTTTCTTATGTAACCCGTGGGGACCAGAATAAATTGGGAACAAGTTTCAGAAGAAGCACCGACGATGGAATGAGGCGGCTCTGGTGAGCTTACCTCATAACACCTCATCGGCTCTGGGTAGGTATCCCGATCGTACCATCCTGGGTAAGTGGTTCTGAAGGGTACCTCGGTATATCTGCAGACGAACGCCTGCCAAGCCTCATACTTCGATGTACTCATCCATATTGTGGGTAGGCAAAACAGCCGAAATCATATACTTGTATGAATAGCAAACAGAAGATAAGACCAGTGATCTCGACCCAACAAACTTGAAGACCAGGGCCCCTGGGATGCGAAGCTATAGCCTTACATACTGATACGCCGATGTTCACTTCCCGCCAGGTCAAGATGTCTGAGTATACGGTTTTGCTTTGCACTCTATCTTACCTCTGCTCTGCGAAGCCCATGCGATCCGAACTCGGGTGGAGGGAATCGCAATAGCCTATTAGCCATGCCACCCACCACCATCAGCCAATTGCAGCTAGAGCTAAGTCTCGGGAACTTGAAAGTACCCGTTGGGTACCTTTCTTCATCTGCAAACATCAAAATTGATCCAACAACCTCTCGGTCCGGATTTAAAGTACAGTAACACCAGGTAAGAAATTGCTGACAAACCCACTATTCAAGTCTCAAGTTGACCTACACAGCCGAGCGCGTCGTCAACTACTCATTTAGCTCGTCAGGGAGCGCGAATTACGTGATCACCCCATATATTCCATCCCCATTCCTTCTTCTTCACCTTCTGCTTCGTTACTGACGGCCCAAGTCACACACGCTCGTACGGATACACTTATTAGCTGTCCGTACGTACATCGACGTTTGTATGTATGTAGCTAGCTCTCCTACATACGTAACCAGGCATACACTCACTTACTCAAGCTGACCCGGCGGAGTTTAATACTAGCGGTAGAAGGTGAAGGCTACGGGGCTATATAAGTAATACTGTGTTGTGTGCAATCATGGTGTTCGTGCACAGGTAGGGCGTAAAGGCATGCTCCGTTGTCATGAGTCAAACAAGCCCTGAGGGAGCCAAACCCAGGAAGCAGGCTGCTGGAGAGTGGGAAGAAAGCGAGAGAGAGGGTTTCGGTCCCATCTTCTAGAAGATCCATGCTCGGGGCGAACAAGTGCACAGAGAAGCACCCAGCGACCATGGTCAGCAAACCGGCCCGTTACCCGCGGCAAATCTTGTTCCTCCTTCTAGAAAGGCTCCCTGTTGCAACCCAGCCTCACGCTCCCAATGTTTACCCTCCTGGGCGTAGTGCATGTACCAAGTAGCCGGTCTGTTGTCAATTGCTCCATTTCTCGCAGCAGATGCTGAGCAGCAGCCAGCGACGTGACATGACTGACATGTCCGACATGCCACCCAAGGGGCTCAAGAAAGAAGACAGATTGTGAAAACCAGTGCAATATGCACTTGCACGACAGATAGATACTGTACTGTACTGTAGGCCGGGATTATTTGTTTTTCGTGTTGGGTTTTTCTTTCTTCTGTTTCTTTTCTTTTGGTCTACTTCGTTACGGCGGAGCTGGCTGGCTGAATAATTCGTCACTTGGTCCGGATTACGAAACCAACAGTAAAAAAGTCCGGCGCTTGGTTTGACTCTGGGGCTCGTGGGGCACAAGACGACCGTCTCCCGATCACCCTCACTTGGCACTACTTACTCCCTCGCTCGCTCTCTCTGTGTGTCTCCGCCGTCGCGCTTTCGTTTCCCTTCCATTGCTCGTTCGCTCGCCCACTCACGGCCTGTGCCTTATTTCATTCTCTGTATGCGTATGTACATTGCATGTAGCAGCATTTGATTTTCTCTCTCTCCCTCGCCCAGCTGTCTCCCGCGACCCTCGGACACTTCGACACCTGTCATTGGTTCTGGCGTTGGTAACTTACTTGTCAGCACCCAAAACCCGGCTCTTTCTTTTACCACCCTTCAACCTACCATTGAAAGTTTATTATCTAAGGGCCACCACCTATCAAAATCCCCAGCCCAGCCAACTTACTGCTACTTGTTCAGCCAGCAGACCATCCAAGCCCCATCAAATCTTCTTTAATACCTGCATGTCCAATCCGAACCAACTCTGAGAAGGTCCCAGGGATTATTGATCTCTTTTCCACTTTGCCCGACCATCACCGACCTGTACTTCCAAACTACCACTGCTATCTACCATACAGTCAGCAACAAGTACAGGTCGCCTTTCCGCAATTCCAATCGGCCCCAGCCAATGACCCAGACTCCGGACTGACAGCCTAATCGTTTCCCTGATACTCACTTATGTCATCCAAGTATCTGCTTGGTTCGTAAAGATAAATTCAAAGTACACCCCGGTACTTGCTCGTCTACGGCGGGCTGGCGGCGGCATTTCCAGGAACAACAACATAGCAGAACCATCCAGATCTGGTCTTGTCGATCCTCCGGGCCATTGCATTACAAGCTGCTGCTGCGTCCCTCACCAGATCTTCCTTTTTTTGCTGTCGAGCTTCACCCCGTCTCGCCATAATCGCACCCAGTTCATTCTTTGCTCCCACCCGCGTTCTTTGTTGGGCTCGTCTTTCGCATGATGGAGTACACAGCTACTGCGGCTCCCGCTGCCGCCGCTGCTCCTGCTCCTCCTACGGGCGCCTCAAAGGTAAGTTTGGAGCAAATCGTCATCTCGTAATCATCCGCCCTCGCACAGTCCAATCTCATAACATGCCATACCCTACCACCGATCTCCCTCTTCCCATTGCTCTCCGGTGGTCAGCCATCAGTTTTCCACTGAAACCCCGCTGTGTTTGACTATGCATGTTAGCATACGAATACACGAAAGGTGCATCACTGTCCTTTGGGTGTCATTTTTGTTGTCCTCCCCTTTCCCGAGCTATCCAGCAAATCAAGGCCCTAGTCTTTGACATGAGTGCATCTATTCCCATGACTCTCGAGTCTTCGCAATCTTCATTTCAGCCAAACGGTAGATCTAGTGTCTATCAGTCGTCGCCATTACCATTGAACTGTAGCAACTTGATGCTGACTCAGAATCGGACAATAGGACAGTACAAGCTTTGCTGGTGAGTACGAACATGATTTTCTCCTTATTTTCCTGACTACCATGCTTTTATCTCCTCCCCAGATATGATGGGGAATGCATCTGTTGCCGATTACACATCACGGCAATGTCCCGGATTTCGCGAAGCCTACCGCGATCCGGATTACTCTTGCTGCATGGGTACTCGCGGTCCTCTCTATGCCGGCCCCCCCCCTATCGGTTGCTGACCTTCCATCCACCCCCTCCCTGTCACTACCCATCTTCCCTCCACATGAATATGTAATCACACATATACGTGCATACATACGGACAACCTCAGCCTTTTCGACGGCTCCGGCCTTGTATTACCCTATGTACATGTACACCCCCCTCCCGCGTCCTTCTGCGTGCCCGTCTCTTATATTATCAAATACGCGCCCCTGCTACCCTTGCCTACCGGTCTCCCAAGTCATACATATTTCGCCTCGGTCCACTCCATAGCTTCCTCCAGTTCTATTACTAGCTCTCTATCCTGGTGCTGTCGCCATCTGTGCCAACCTCGCATTTCTCATTGCATACTGCTCTTTTGCGATTCCAGCGGTATAACCTGGGCTGTGTATCACTAACTCGCCTTTTAGAAGATCCGGATTTGCGAGCTAAACTCGCACACCAAGCAACAAGTCTTCTCAACCAGACCGACACAGGCCCCAAGGAGACTAGGATCCCTCAGCCTTGTGTACCGCCGCAACCGCAGATACATCCTCAGTTGAGAGCAGCTGGTGGTGCTGCGAACTCCACGGAGATAATGCCTTCTGGCCTTGCCGCAGCGTCCACTCATCCCGGCGCCATTCCTTCTGCCTCCTCTGCCATGGCAGTGCATGGGCTTTTGGACCATGACCCCGATCATGACCACGACCATGACGGGGATGATTCTATCACGGATGGGAGGAAGGCCAAGCGGGAGCTCAGCCAGTCGAAGCGCGCTGCCCAAAACAGGGCTGCCCAGGTAAGTGCTACTCGGCGCGAGATTTGCTCAAGCACGGTCAATGCTGATCTATTTTACAGAGGGCATTCAGACAAAGGAAGGAGCATCACATAAAAAAGCTGGAGCAGGAAGTACGGGACTTCCGCACAATGGAAGAAACGTATAAGGCGGTTCAAAATGAGAACTACGCGTTGCGCGAATACGTCATACAACTACAATCCCGATTGATGGACAGCCAGATCGAACTTCCGCAACCCCCTCCTAACCTGGCCTTGCACCCTCCCAGGCCCAATGCTCCACGAGCCGTTGCCCACCCTCACCCTCCTGCCAACGTGCTGGAACCTGCGCAAGCCACCAGCTCCGCGGGCTCTCTTGCCGACGTTGCTGCTGCGGTGCACGCAGGAATCAGTGCGAGAGAACCGCCAAGGGAAATGCCTGTTGATGGTATTTACAATAACCGAGTGAAGCCAGAGACCAGCGAGGAGCGGAGCGATGATGAGATCCGGCGGCAACTGCAACGAGACACCTTACCCCCTCCCTCGTCTTTGAGAGCCTAGGAGTTCTTTTGGTGATAGTGAAGAGGGTGGAAAGAAGGACTTGTGGGCGAAGATGTAAGGATTTGTGTCTAATTCTGCGTTTATTTTCACAAGGGGCGTTTAAGGCAGCATCGTGGGATGTTGATCACACTGGCGTTTAGGCTTATTCGGGTTCGGGCCAAGCAAAGGGTGTCACTGGCATTTGGGACGGGACAAACAAACCGAGAAGCATTGTTGTGTTGCGTTCTTCCTCGGTGGCCGGGTTCGCTGGTGTTCAATACACTTGAGCTTTCACCAACAGAATAGACTTCCGGTCAAGAAGAAAAGTGAGATATTGAGAGCCATAAATGTATGTGTCATTTGGTCGCTAGGTCCGGTTTTCGATGGCGAGATCGCGGTATGACCTCGGAGTAGCCAATCCTAAGACTTGCCTACATTGTGAATAAGAAAGAAGTTGTTTGTTCTGTAATGGTATATCCTACAAGCGATAATGAAAACCGACAGCACTTAAAGCCAGATCCTTGATTACTTCACGTATTTATTCATCGGCGCGCAAAATATTCCGCCCTATTTCCGTACCATATGAATTAAGCGAACATGAGCATCCTTCAGTCGCAATTTGCGCCCCGTTCCCGTATCTATTCTGCGGCACTTGCTGCTTTTGCGCCGCTTTTTGTTATCATGCCGTCGAGCTCAAGAATATGAGTTACCCAATTCGTGCTCCTGTGCGATGAAAAGTTAGCTCAGTTTTACTCGCTCGGCTCGGCAAGCACGTTGCTCTCTGGGCGAGTGCGGCACGGGTGTGTCGTGTCCAAGGAGGCCAGTCATTCGGGGAGTAGATGGTGTGTGTGGGTTGCGAGTGATCTGGCAAGGCAGGCAAGGCAGAGGGGAAGGGAAGAGAAGGGGAAAAGCAGCCAGAAAAGGAAAGAAGGAATGGGGGGGCGATAAAAGGGACCAAAAAGCAAGAATAACCACAATAGGCAGGCGATAGTTTTTGCTGCGAAGAGGGAGATGCAGAAGAAGGCCAGCCACAGATGCGCCAGTCCACCTGACTCATCAGGGCGAAGGAGACGGGCCAATGGCATGTGAAGGAACGAGAGGTAGCGTTGTCAGGAAAGTTCTGCCAAGCCCCAACCGCAAGATCGCGCGCTCTCCATAACTCGCCGGCTTATGTCAGCACCAAAAGAGGGAGAGAGACCGCGCCACGTTGGAAACATCTTGAGATGGGGTAGCTAGCGAACGACCCATTGATCGATGCAAGCTTGGCAAAGGGGGGTGGTGAGAGCGGTGTGGTGTGGGAGCAATAACGCAAGGGTAATTCCGCAAGGAATTATGTCTGCAAATCATTTTGCCCTCGTCCTCGCTTGAGAGTAGGATATGTAGTAGGCCAGAGAAAGGCACGATGACATGACCAAGAGGATGAGACACCGCAGGCAATGGCCCAAGAATACATGCTTGGCGCTGTGCCGCCTCGGTGTGCGCCGTAAATCGCCGTAAACTCAGCGAACAAAACTCCATTTCTGAAGTCGTCCCCTGTCATCCTCCAACGCCTGACTTGAGAGGGGATGGGGGTCGGTCCCGAACAAGAATGGTTGGGCTCGCACTATGGCTGGAAAGTGCACAATTACTGAATGGGGAAAGACGGGGTATGGGGAAGGTTTTGGGGTAGATGGAGGGATATGGGAGAACCAGGAGGAATTTGTGGCTGGTTTGCCAAGTCAAGTTTTTAAGGGGGGAATGGAAAGAGGCTGGAAAAAGTTTGCTGACATACCTTTATGTAATCGCCTCCCTTCTCGAGCCACTCTGCCCGGGTCACTGCGGCGGCTTTGTATCCGGAGGATCCTACCCAGCCCGCGGCACCTTTCCAGGCATCCAGGATGGCATTGTCTGCTCGGCGCAACTTGAGAGGGCTGCCGACAGGCAACAGAGCCGTGAGACCTTGGCGTAGGCGGTCGTCAAAATTGTCAAACAAAGTATTGCCACCAGTCATGAACACGTCACGCAGGAAGTCGTCTCGGTTGATCGTGGGGATGCCCACCAGTCGTTGGGTAAGGATATCGCCGCACATCTCGACAAGGCCGGCCTGGTCCACGCCGGCGATGGACGGCTGGAACACAACTTCGGGAACACGGATACGCTCCACGTTAAGATGGATCTGGTTGATTTCCGATTGAGCGCCCGCGTCGAAGGGTCGTGGGCCTCGCAAGAAGGCGTGCATAAGGGATCGGCTCCAGTCGGATTGGGCCTCGTACGTATCGTCATGCGTGAAACCTGCATCGTAGCGTAGAAGATCCTCTTCAATGGTCTTCAGGTTCCCAAGGAGATCCTCCTCGCCTTCCTCGTCGTCGCTGGCATTCTCCCCGACAGCGATCTGCCTGTACACGCCCCAGTCGTCATCGTTGGCACCAAAGTTGTCGTCGTCCCCACCACGACGTCGTTTGGTTCGTGGACCATCTGATGCCAGATTGGCGATGGATTTCATGCGAATCTGTGAGGCCAGCGACTTTCGGTTGCCCTGGTCTGCCTTGAGGCGGTCGAGCTCCTTCATGCGCGACAACGTCTCGTTGCGTATGGTACGCTTCTCCTCCAGCCAACCCTCGAGGTCGTTCTCACGACGCTCCCTATCAAGACGTTCATCCTCGGCAATACGCGCCTTCTCCGCCTCTTTCTCTGCCTTGGCCCTTGCTCGTGCCTCGTGATTTGACTTCAGAAGGCGCTGGTGTCGTTTCTGCTTCAGAGCGGCTTCGTCCAATTCCTCATCTGGTACTTCCAGTAAATCGAAGTTGGGTGCCTCTTGTTCCTCTTCAGGGTCCGCTCCTACATCCTTTGTACGGGCCTTTTTGACGGACTTCTCCAGTTCCTTGATGGCCCGCTCCAGCGCATTTTCATCCTTCATGTCCTCGGCATCGAGCAGCCGCTTGGTGTCCTTCTTGTTGGCATCGGCAATCTTCTCTTGTAGTTTCTTGTAGTACTCGAGTTCCTGCTCCTTTCGCATCAGTTTCTCCAGGCGCATCTTGGCAGCTTGCTCCTGTAGTCGTCTGCCACTCTCTTTCTTGCGCTCTGCAATACGTGCCAGCTCTTCCTCGCTCTTCTGAATG
Source organism: Apiospora sp. TS-2023a (assembly GCA_038364195.1). NCBI lineage: Eukaryota > Fungi > Ascomycota > Sordariomycetes > Amphisphaeriales > Apiosporaceae > Apiospora > Apiospora sp. TS-2023a. Next base: position 1,042,858 of record JAQQWQ010000008.1, read on the forward strand.
ATGACCTCTTCTGTAAACGGGTATTGAGTGACAATATCCCGATCTTCTAGACCTGACCAATCCAGATAGGAGCGAATTTCATCATCGAACGCCTTCGAGACGTAGCCATGGTCCCGTAGCATGTTCTCGGCCTGGGAGACATTGAGCTTTCCGGGGAATGCCGGGTATTTAAGGCGAATAAGCTTCAAAAGGTATTCGGCAGCATGCCACCCACCCCAGTTCAAGCGAATTGCCTGGTTCAATATCGCCTTGGAGTCGTAAACAGGGATTACGTGGGTAGCGCTGTATGATGATGATACGACCAGACCGGTGCGGCCCTTGTTATGTCGGTACGAGAACAACGAGTCGACGCCCGTAGCCAAGGAAGGTGCGCCATATGCTTCGAATATGATTTCGTTCATAGCTAATCATGCGCGTATTAGTAGAGCCGGCGAATCTCAACGTTATAGGGATTTCTTGCTTACACTTCCTTGCATATGGCAGGTTCGCGACAGTCTCCGTCATGACGATGGGCATGTCTATAGAACCCTCCGCGTTTTTCATGCCGAGCTTGAGGAATGTCCAATCCAGAACATGTTCCATCACATCCCAATTGGTGACAACACCAGTTCCAGGTTCAAATGCGTTCCTAATGTGGCCTCGGGCGGTCGTGTCGGCGTAGCAATCGTTGCCTGCGAACGAATATGTCTTTCCCAGCTTTCGGTCCCTATATTTGGCCATGATCGGGGGTATGTTGAACCTGGGCTGATCCTCGAAAGACCATCCTGCTCTTACAGCCGAGGAGCCTGTCAAAGTCACTGATATCAGTATACAGTGCTCTTCGGGAGGCAGAGCCCAACCTTGTAGGTATGCTTACCATTATCAATCACGATCGCGGCGCGGCCTGCCGGCTGCGACAAAGCCTTCTCTCGTCCATCAGGCTGCTCGGGTGTGGGCTTCTCGAACCGGTTCTCCTTCATAGGGAATATCCGGGCTGGAGGGTACGTCTTCACTTCGCGCACAGGGAGTGCCGCGAGGGCAGGCACTGTTGGGTCGACAGCGGAGGGCGCCATATCTGCGGTCGCAAGGTTGTTGGGCGTCAAACCGTTTATCGCAATCGAGACTTAGAGACTGAATCGCGGGTTGATTAAGTTGTGTTGTTGCACATGTCGCATCGAAGAGTCCCACCAAATTACAGGCGTGGTTGAGGATCTGCTTTAATGAAAAAGAGCAGCTGTTGTGGTATTCAATTCAGCGCATAATTGATATCTCGTGACTCGATTCCGCGCAGCGTCCACAGAGGCGCCAGATGGATGTGGGAAAAAGAAACCTGAATGGACAGAACTTTGTTCCCAAAGTCTGTTCACTTTCGCTGTCGCTCGCGACTGGAAGAATGCAAGGCTGACGGTTCAGACAGCACTTATTGAACAGGGATCTCGAAGCTCTAGCAAGCAGGGGCAGCCGCGCTATGTTTAATTCGTGTTAGCGCTATACTACTTCGCGTTAGCGCTCATGCACATCCTTGAAGCTATGGCCGTCCATCCATGCATGTATCTACATGTACCTACCTCTACCTCAACTTGAGCTTCACATCGTGAATCAGTGAGTTGCAAGATGGTAGTAACCTTCCTTCTTACTTAATACATTCATACAACAGCCCATTTTGCTATCCGTGCCACTGAATAAACGCCACCCAATATACTCAGAATAGTCCTCAAACTTCACTGCTATCCAAACACATATAATGGATCAAATCTGGTACAAGTCGCGTAATCCCTTCGATTATGAACAGCAGGACTTGCCATTGGCAATATCAAAGCTTGCAGGTGTGCATTGGCTAGACTGGTACTTAAAGGCTCTTGGGAAGGTCGATGCCATTTGTTGTCAACTCGCTTGATCTTTATGTTTGGTCATAAGCCATCACGTCCCGCTTTGTTCCAGCAAGTCCAGCGGTGTCCAATACTACCAAGACTCCTCATATGGTGCATGGTCATATTTAGATTAGAGCTTGATGTTTTTACATGCTCTCCCACATGCTTCTTTTATGAGGGGGGCTTCAAGTTGTCCGTGGCTGTTAGCGATGTTAGTCAGTCTCTGCATGAGCGTGTAGATTTCCGTAGCAGGCTTGTTATCTACCTTCTAGGTGGAACAAAACATTGGATTGGTAGTTTTTGAACATTTGAGCCACCAGCTCGATGTTCATGTTCTGGACGTTGATATCCTGCAAAGTCATGTTAGGTTCAGAACCAAGTATTTGGTCATGGGTTGGCTAACTTGAAGACTCTTGTTCATGACCATTACGGCCTCGTTGAGCTTCTCCTATAATAAGAAGTCGTTAATGAACATATTGCTGCTCCATGGGGTCAAGAGCCCACACTTACAACGTTCGTGATGACACGCGATAGCAGTAAGTTCTGCTGGTGCTCATGGGGGCTCTCCTACAACAAACCCGTCTAGTCAGCGCCTGAACCTTGTGACGAACATAGATAAAGGCGAATTACCATCTTCAGAAGGGGATAGGACAGTTACACGTTTGCCTGAAAGCTGTTCTGGTTCGTGTCTATTGCTTTGTTGATTGATGAGTCGCATTAACAAAGTCGGGCGGTGGAGCCTGGCAGTACAAGGATGGAAGCAGTGTAAGCTATGGGTGGTGTTGCTCGAGCTTGGACAAGGCTGGATGAGGTTGAGACTAACCTACATTCTGCATCCAAACACTTCTCCTTCCGGCGACACAGCAACTTGTAACTTCTAACTCTACTTTAATTTGAGGAAGTCCCATCATCTACCTCAGAAACAATCAACTCGGAAACCCTTGACAGCAATTGCAACTACCCTGCGTTGTCTTCGATTGCCAAAATCATGGCTGCGCCTACCGAAGCGCAGATTGCGCACCAAGAGCTGATCGACAAGCTCGACATTCACTCAGTCCACAGGACCTTCCGCAACCCGAGCTGGAAGCCGAACTCGCGCCGCAACAAGAACGTCAAGACGATCCTGGGCGACGCCTCTAGAAAAGAAACCTCCATCATCGCGACGCCCCAAGACGACAGCGGCCCTACAACGCCAGGCGCCAACGCCGACAACGACGGCCTCTCTACATCTGGCACGACAACGCCCGCGCCATCCGCGGACGGCGCGAATCCGCAACAACCCAACCTGGCGCAGGCATCACGGAGTCTCTCGAAACTAGTACTAGAGAAGACCCTGCGGCCCAATGGGGGTGCCTCGGGCGGCACCGCTACGAATGCCCCTAGCGCGACTTACACAAACATCGAGAGCGCACCTTCACTGGCCCATACTAAGCGCTACTGCGATATCACCGGCTTACCGGCGCCGTACTTGGACCCCAAGAGCCGATTAAGGTACCACGACAAGGAGGTTTTCGGCTTTATTCGATCTCTGCCTCAAGGTGTGCCGGAGCAGTATCTAGAAGCTAGGGGTGCGCATACGGTACTGAAGTGAAGACAACAAAATGGGATGCGATGCTCTTCAGACTATGCACTCGCCCGTTACAGTACTCATGGTTTCAATGAGCTGGTGTTGATGCGCATGTACGATATAGGAAGACCGATAGGCAAGGTATTAATGGGAGGCCTTCGAGGACGTCCCTGGCCAAGGCACATCTCACTGAAGTAAGCACCCCCGGCAAGGGACGAAGGCTATGACATATCACCCAAGGCCAAGAATGCACGCAAAACGGTGGGAATAGATGGAATGTTCGACCAACAAAGTCAACCATATCTGGTGATCGGTCACCTCTCGGCGACCGAAACTGAGATATGCTCCGGCTTAATCGTGATCAAGAGGATTTGTTCTCTGCCTGTTACTGACGTATACCGAGGATGAATGGGAAACCAAACTCAGTTACCAGAGCTAGAATGCTAAGGATCGTCGCGGCAGAATAAATCAAAGTTGCAAATGTGCACATATACCCTACCTACCGTGGCCATAATGGAGCATATCATATACTTGTGTCCGTCCTGGAGACGAGAACATGATTGCAGCAATCGTGTGAGAGGATACAACACTGCAAATCCAAGATTTGCTTCAATCGCTGTGTTTCTCACGAGTCGTGTTGTTGTCGAGCGAAAAGGCGGACGGCGTGAGCCAATTTGGGTTGTTGAGTAGAGATGGAGAGTTGGTATGAGAGTAGCGGATAAAAATTGCTTTATTTTGGTGACTGTGCTGTTGTGGCTGCAGTTACTCCACAAAGCCACGCAGCCACTCCTACCTGACAACTTCCTATTACTCACTTGGTGTCATCCATATGAACATGGAGCCGCTTGGTAAATACAGGTAAAAACCACGAGGCATGAGACATGCGTATAGGTAGTTCAAAGTCCGACCCGTCATAACGTGCTGGTCTCAAGGGCGTTCGATAATCTATAAGGAGATTTAAAATGTCGTTATCTACTCAACCCGGCGCCGCTGCCTTACCGTCCGACAGGAACTTGAGTATGTAGCCATGACAGATTTGGCCTATTGATACTCTACTTCCGGTGTTGCTCGTTTCCTTTCTTTCGTGTCAACCAATAAGCAGAATGATCTATATCAACATTAAGAGGAAGAATAGGGAAGAGGTCTCGCCGAGTGTATAACTTGATATGCCTGGTTCCCTTGTGTAAGTATTATACTGTCAAAGTGGGTATACCCAACCAGCCCTACTAACGTACATCGTACACATACCTACATGAGGTAGGCTGTCAGACCAAAGAAATAGCCAATATGTGTGGACCATTAGCCTCAATGCAGTGACGATCACGAGCATGTGTAGTAGTATACGCAGGAACCCGAAACCGACGGGCTGTCGTGCACTTGCCAAAAAGGAATATATGGGATGTTTCAGTCATGGAAATCGATATTTGTCCAAAAGTTCGAGCTTGTCCAAAGGTACGAAGTATATGAGTCGGGGGCCGCGGTCATTCCATTTGAACAATACGTACCCGCCAGACGAAATTGGGGAGCTTGCCTTCCAACTCGATAAACATGCGCTATTTACATGAAGTATGCAGGTAAGGATATGAGCTGTAAGGGACAAGGGACAACTAATGTACTGAAGATCAAATTGGTCGGGGATGCACATCAATTACAATTCGCACGCGTCAAAGGAGAAACGGTTGGCTGGTTGGTTCATGTGATGGTCGGGGACCCCTGGGGAAACATGGTCCGTGTTAGATCGCTAATTGAACCAGGAAGCTTACACGTAGTAGGATTCCCGTGTACTGACTGACGTACGCTCTAATAATAAAATCGCATCCATTCATTTGATACAATTCGCAACAAGATACCCATCTTTGGTCTGTACAATATCCTCGCCACAGCGCAATAGTACCAAAAGAAGCCCCTAGCCGCCGCCGCCGACAAAAGAGATCCCAACTTGAAAGTCAAAATCCACACAGCCTCTGCATCAATCTATCACAACATTTTCCCACAGCCAAGATGCCGACAATGTGGTTGACCGACACGCAAAGTAAATATCCACGTCGCAGGAACAAATCAAGACAAATAAGAAGCTAACAACATGCAACAGAAATAGGAGTTGCCTTCTGCTCCGGCGGTAAGTGCCCTTGCCCGTAGGCATGGACGAAGGAGGGAAGCTGACAAGCTGCGCAGGAGGTTTCTTCCTGATCGGAGGTGTCATGATGTTCTTTGACAGAGCCATGTAAGTCTCGCGCGCCTCCCTCCCTCTGCACGGGATCTGCTTCAGGAAACTAATAGACTGATCGCGACCTAGGCTGGCAATGGGCAACGTAAGCTCTTCCCCCCTTCCGCGTCCTCTACCTTACAGCTTCCGGCCCCAATCGACGACGGCGAAGAGCAAACGAACCACCCATCCATAATGTCGCCCATTGAATGCGCCGCTAACATCACCCACGTTTCCCAGATCCTCTTCCTGATCGGCCTCACCATAATCATCGGCCCCCAAAAAACACTCCTCTTCTTCGCGCGCAAGCAAAAGGCCAAGGGCACCGCGGCCTTCTTCGCGGGCCTCCTGCTGATCCTACTGCGATGGCCGCTCATCGGCTTCTGCGTCGAGCTGTATGGAATCATGATCCTCTTTGGCGACTTCCTCGGCACCATCGCCGGCTTCGCGCGCAACGCCCCCATCGTTGGCCCCTATATCGGCATGCTGGTCGACCGCAGCGGCTTGGGGCGACGCAATGCCGAGCTGCCTGTATGAGAAAAGGGGAATAGGGTGGAAAGAGAAAACAAAATCATGAGGCAAAACAAGTCAAGAGGCAGGCAGGGGCAGGAATTAATGAGCCTATGTGGGCTGTTGAATTGCAATGTTTACCTGCGGGCGGGCCTGTTTATGATATTTTGTCACGGCTGACGGTTGCTTGGTGCATGTCAGGGCCATGAGCACTCATGATAGAAAGGCGTTGGCGGTATTGTATGTATAGAAATGTTCGTTATACGATGTCATGGCTGTTGGGATCGGTATTGGCTAGAGTAAGGTATACCCAAAAAGGGGGACCGGAGCCGGCGTATCTACGAATTACCCCTATTTAATCGTACAAGTACGTACAACCATATTTATTCATTCACGAGGTAATAGCACAAGGAAGGCATCTGGTGCAACACAGTGTGACGCATTGGGACTTTGCAGTTGGAGTTAAAGTCGTTTATCATTCGCCTATGCAGGATCCAAGGAGGTCTGGAGAACATAGTTCCCAAGCAGTCGAAGACCCCAACAAACCCAAGCATGAAAGCGTCGTCGGAAAGGTGGCTCTAGAAAAGGACTTTCTTCCTCTTCCGCGCGCACACACTCTCCTCTATAACGTGTCATACCAGACAGTCTCGTTGATTTGGCATATCGATACATGTCTGGCCATCGGTTTTCTCCATACTGAAAAATCGCTACCATCCCATGACGAACCAGTAACGCTCCAGACACAGCCAAGTAAAGGCCCGCGTGGCTTAGTAGCCGACCTTGATCAGGTAGTCGGCCAACGCCTCGACCGTCTGGGCAGCATTTCCAGCCTGGACACCCTCGCCGTAGTGGCCAACGAGGATAGCCTGCGTGGTCTTGACACAGAGAATACCGGTGCGGCCCTAATTCCAGACATACATGATCAGCAAACCGTACCAAATGGGGGCATTGCAGCAAGAACGCCAGGGGACAGAGGGTTAAACATACCTGGCGGCCGTACATACTCCGGTCCTCGGCCCTGAAAATGACGTATCGCTCACCGCCGATGTGAGCACCCTCGGCGAGCGCCTTGTCGACGGCACCAGCAGCACCGGTGAGGACGTTGGCGATGTTCTTCATCTCTTCGGGCTTGATCTGTAGTGGAACTGGTCAGCATATGACCCCTTTTCGTTTTTTTGCACCTCCGTATCTCCCATTGTCGCGACAGATGCCTAGTTCGTATCGTTCGAGAGGATGCAAGGTCAAGTCTGGGGATGCGGGATCGGGATAGAATGTTGACGCCGTACCGTGAAACCAGCTGAGGAAGCCCACACGCTGTCACCAGCGACGCTGATGATGGCGGCCTTGTCGATGTGGCCACTCTTCACCAGGCTATTCGACGAGCACTAAAGTTAGCATGGGCATTGCAACCGTCCATCATTGATAAATAGTCTCGCTTGCTTCGTCATCGTGGAGCTGTGGGTGTTGACTCGTACCTATCGTCAACGTATGCTGAACATCACGAACGGGAAAAAGTCAGCGTCAAGTTTGATTCGGGACCCTGGCCAAGGCGGGGTTGTCTTGGTTCGGGTTTAGGTGCATTCTTCTTACCTTGCCAAGACATGGTGGAATATGTGTGTGAGTGACTGGTACTCTGTGATGGGAGATATTAGGAGGAAGAAGCAAAAAAGAAGATCCTGTTGTCTGGGAATCAGAAACGATGTTGAAGAGGTGCAGCAGGGAGAGAGGTTGGGAAGAGTGGATGACTAGTAGACTGGAAGCCTTTAGGAAGCTTTGTCAAGTTGCTTGCTACAAAGGGGACGAATGTCACTTTTGGTTGCTCGGGGGTGGAATGGCCCAACGGAATTTGGTCAACCAGGAGGGGTAAGTTTAGGTAGGTACCGCACATAGTGGCTTTAGGGGACTGCCAAAGGGCGCCGGTGAGGCAGCAGGCTGGCAGGGCACTAAAGGAAAGGCATGGAATGGGTCCTTCAAGCCGTCCAAGATGCGGGACGCTGCGTGGATTCTGGCCCTTAGAAAAACCCGCTCTTTTCCAATGGAAGACAGCGCAGAACCAGCGGGTTTGTTAGTATCAAGCGGTCAAGACGGTGGAGTCCTTAACAATCAATTGATATCAATTCTTCATGCCAGTGCTTCAGCCAATGCTTCAGCCAATGCTTCAGGCTTCTGCCAGTTTCTTCTGGAGTGGGCAGCAGCTATCTCAGATGTACAATGCCTCCCTCTGCTTGGAATACAGCGCAGCCGCCTGCAACTTGGCTTGGAACCTGCATCAATTTCGTGTAGCTTGCTGGTTGCTTGGTCTATGCCATCTCGCCATGCTCACCTGTTATGCAACTTTGATACGTTCGGCGTGTCTCACATTGCTTATACGGGTCTCATATAGCACGATGTATGCATACCTGGGCATCTATAAGTAGGGGATGCTTATTAGTTGCTGTCATACGCAACTGCTGCTGCTCGATGTTTATAGCTTTGGTCGCGGCGTTTATATATCTGGTGTCGTATCATGCTTGCTTCTATTTGTGATTATTGCTGCAGCCTACGGGCATCGGTATCCTGACCACAGACTTTTGGGAACCCCTCGGTCCCATTTCGTCATATTTTCTGCCCGCCCATGTCCGAAAGAATTACCCCGCCAACTCTTCAGCCCTGATAATTCAGTCGGCTTAGTGGGGCTGTCCTTGCCAATGCCAACCCTATGTGGTCATTATCAATTCCGAGGTTGTCGCATCTGTCACTGTAATAGCACCGGGAATGAGAAAGAAAACATAAACAGATTAAAGTAGTAAATTGAAAACGAAGGAAAATACGACATCGAATTAAATCTTATCTCAAATGGATGCTACTGGACGGAACGGAACCCTAAATAGAGGCTTTAAAATAGTTACTAAGACACGGCTCACGCGTGTTAAAATAAAATATATACACCTAAAGGCCTATTAAACTAGCTACCTTTCTATATCTTTTAAAATACCGTTAATATATTCTTTAAAATTTTTAAAAGAATTATATATTTCTTATATATCTTTTTAAAGATTTAATCGAGGTTATTATAATATTATATAAGAAAGGTATAGTTTTATTATAATTAAATATATATTAATATAATAGTTCTTACGAGTAAATAACTTAAACGTTATTCCTTGTCTATATACTTAAGATATTAACTATTTTTATATCGATCTTAATATAAACCTACGTGCATACTATCACTTTATCTACGTCTAAGCCCATCTAGAGAATCTACGATCGCCACGCTATGTAAGTTGGTTCTTTTATGTGTTATTTTCCCTTTGGCCAGAGTATCTATGGGTCATGTCCCGGAGAGCACTATTCCAAAGTCATCAGTGATCATTTGGTTAGCCAGGGCTGTTAGATGGTCACGTATCCAGCCCCCTATTCAACGAATTATAGATGATCGCGATTTCTATACAACTCATGAAGTAAGAGGAATATGAGAGGAAAGCCAGGAAGGACACCGGTTTCGAGGGTCGCTCCTTGTCGCAATTCAGCTAGTCGAAGTGTATTATTATCATAGCCACCCCTCTACACGCCTCTTTGTCATATTGCAAGGTCAAGATGCCTTTGGCCAGCTCCAATATGTTCACCGTCGTGGAATAACCAAATAGATATAGGCCGACGACAAGATACGTGATGGAAAGCTGATGGCGGGGTTGGAAACCTGGAAACTAACGCCAAGGCCGGATGCGAAGCCGGAACCAGTCGGTACAGCAGTTTCTTAAGGCTTCAAGACAGGATCATGGGCTAAGACAAGGGAGATCCCCGAGTTGTTGACGGAGTTGATATACCAACATTGAACCTTGGGCTGCGAAGCGGATACGGGGCCGAACCGAGACCCCACTATTTAGATCCGAGCAATTTGCAATCATGAAACATCCAAGGACCTCCACCCTTGACTGAATCAGGGCGCCTGAAACGCACCTTGTTCCTGGGCTTTGGGGAGATGAACGTGCTTTTCTTGCATGACATTCCTCCATGTCTGCACACGACAGCTGCTGGTTGACCTGGTGCTGTACATTGAGTCATCATCCCATATCTCACTGTCAAAGAGGTGGCTCAGTGGCTGCCAGTTGCGTCATCATAAGCATTCAATTATCTCGGTTTCCATTGACCACAGTTGGACGGGGCTGGCATTCTGCGTCAAAGTAAAGGTGTAATCGATCGATCGCGGCGGGTGTTTGTGGAGTTGAGGCAACCGGCCTGCTTCTTAAACGAGCAGACGGCCGGCTGACATACATCGGCGGTATCCGGCAGTGAAACACACACGACAGCGTCCCGATCGGCTACTGCCATCTATCCTTCCGCCATACATGTATTGACAGAGCCCTATTGGCTGCCACAGCTTGACCTACGACGCCGACTTGGCCAAAGTTTCTTTAGGCTGTCGGCCACGTTTCGTCGGGCAAGGGGAAAAAGCAAAGCAGATTTGACGCTGCGAGGCTGCATGCTGCTTGCTCCCTTATCCACACCCTGTCATTTCCCGCCGTTACACCGCACACAGACACGACGTACTAACGTAGCTGTCGATTCGCAGCTGCATAACACATGGGCATGCACTGCAAAGAAATCCCGTATCGGATCTGGGCTGCCATTGAATGGTTTGGTTTCGGGGCTCCGCTGGTAGACTCGGGTCCGTCGTCTGAAGTTGAGCGACACGACGCCTTTTTAAGATGTTGAGATGGCGGCTCCATTCTGGACAGGGACCACGCAACATCGTCAGCACGAACACTGGGGAAGAATGGGTGCCATAATTATGCTATTGATCTCATACCAAGGTCATTGTTGTTTTTGGGGAACTAGATGGATATCCGATCATTCAGGCATCCCAGAACAGGTGCTCGTCTGATCGCGAGCTGCATGCCTTGCTTGCGTAGAGAAATTTAGAAGGTACCTGTGTTTGGGCAGTGACAGCTACTGGCACAGTACTTGCAATAATACTACGACGGCCAGACTTGACATCAGCAGGGGGTGGTTCCGATTGCTTCGCGTTCCGGTTCCTGCATATGCTGCCCCTGCCTGCTGCGTGCTTCTGGAAACACTTGAGACAGTTGCACTGACAAGTCGTTCCAATCTGGGGTAATAGAACCGCCTATCGTTTTCCATTCCATGCTTGCGAAGCTGCTGAGTCCGGACCAGACGGCCAGAGAGTTCAACTGTTTGACCGAAAACTAGCGGCAAACTTCTTGACTGGTGAGAGTTCGGGTCTTTTTCCCCCTTCTTTTTCTCTCTACCGTAGACTACTAGACCAGACCCGGACAGTGGTTAATTATGGGTTGCAATTCAAGCATATCAAATTCCCGTTTTGATTAATCCGATCACACTTTGTTCCGAGCTCTCCACTTTCTCATCTTGATGCGACGAGAACAGTTATGTACCAATTGCCTAGCTGCTTATGCTTTTCTGGGGCACGATCATCCTGGTTGGTGATCGAGGCCCCATTTTAGCCGTTGTCCAGGCCCTGGTCCATCAACCTCAAACAACTTGTCCGAAGTATTCCTACCCTGATCCTGGGCCAGCCCTTTTGGCTAATACACATTGGCAGAATGAAGGGTCCATTGCTTCCTTTTCTTCATGTTGTACGCTCTGATTACGGACGCCTGCATATGTAAGAGGCAGAGCTAGGTTATGTTGGATGAGAAGAAAAGCTGGCCAGGATAGGTGATAGGGATCCAGACGGGTTAATGAGTCGTGATCCATCCTAAACGCTTTCATTTCGCTTGTCCTTGAAACATCACACTCCATCCCCCTCGCCCTTTTCGACTTGTTTTTAGAAACACCGTGCTTGGATCGCCTGTCATAAGTCCGGCCGTGGAGTAGGTGACCAGCAGAAACGGGGATCTGGGTAGTTGGTCGGAAGATTGGTCGCATCACTAGCCTTCCTTGTCCTGCAGAGCAGAAGTTAAGCAAGTTTAGTCCGGCCAAGTTCTATCTTGAGGCATGGTGCGGTCAACGCAAATGGGCAGGATGGGTTCGTGACGCACGTCCACGCCCGACTCATCCCTGGCAAGCGGACCAGGCCCTGTATCAGATCAACCCCGACTTGATAGTCGGCTGCATTATATTGATGACCAGCTCCCCCTTCGTCGGATGTGGCAGTGACAACTACTACTGCAACCGATCGCTGTCTGTATCCTGCCTATTAGTCAAGTCAGCACGCGATAATGCATGAACGACCGAGTACTTCCGGAGGGCCAAGCTCCAGGTCTCTCCAGGCCGACTCTTTCAACTTTGACAAATACGACAAAAGGGTCTCGAGAGATGATTTCTATGTGAGCTTGAAACCAGAGGGGAGGACTACGGCCGCGGCAGATATCTCCAGCGACCGGAACGGCAATGACAGGCTTGCCGACACCTGAGGCCAGCCCTAACAGCATAGCCACCTCGCAAGCCCAAATACCCGTCATAAGATTGCCCACGCCAGAGTCGGCGAGCGACTCATCATCTATCGGGATGGCCATCGGAGGTAGCCCAGTACGCCAGCAAACGGCATCGAGTTCTCAGCAAACATTAAGGCCAGCCTTCAGCCGAAACCCCACCTCGCCCTTATCCGCCGTCGAGAGTGTAGGTTCAACTGAGTCGTCTCCTGGGGTCAAGAAGCAAACCGGAAAGTGGAAGCTCTTTGGCAGGTTCGGAAAGAAGCACCCGGAGAGCGCTCAGCCCTCACCCACCACCTCCGTATCTTCCAACGACGCGAAGGGCGCGAGCCGCCCTGGGCAAGCATCCGCCGCCCCTCGCGTGGAAGGAGAGAGGAACGTCGCCAGGAACAATACCGTTTCGGCTCCGAAGACGCCTGGTAGACACAAGCCGATCGTCGTTCGCTCTGCTACGATGCCTTACATGGATCAGCCACAGCCGTCGAGGCTCAACAACGCAAGCGCAAGCACCGATACCTTCCGGGGCGCGGGCAATGGGGCGCCTCCCGCCAGCGGCTTGTTGAACGTGGATATTCCAGACAGCAACATGGAGAGGTACAGTATCATGTTTGGAGATGTGCTCAAGAACAATAATTCTGCCTCCTCGCTACTGGCAAGGCGCCAGGCCACCCTCAACAAGCTGAAGACGCTTGGTGATACACCAGAGCACCCCGAGGTTCGTCTGGCTTCTATGAGAAATGATGGCGACTATTGGCTGACAAACTACTTTAGACGTTGGGAGAACCTCATAGAGCGAATCGCAGGGCGACATCGCCTCAACCAATGGCATCGCCATCTTTTAATTTATTCCCGTTGCCCTCTGCCTCTGAGACAGCGCCCCGGCCCATGCCCCGGCAGCAAGTGCCCCGGCCAACAATACAAGTGCCTCGGCCACACGCACAAGCGCCTCGGCCGCCACCGAAAGGCACGTCGCTGGCAAGATCCAATACCTCGCCAGCCATGCTGCACTCACCGATGAAAGCAACATTCGACGACGTGCGCCCGTATAACCACCTCAAAGATCACCCGAAAGGCCAGATGACCAAGGGCAAGATGACCATAGCAACCCTGGCCCGGTCGCGAGAACAGTCGGTGTCAAAGTTCAACGCTGATGAATCAAGCCTCATCTTGGAGTCGCCAACCGAGATGGACGAGGAAGGATTCTCGCCCAAAGATGGAACGTCGTCGCCAGCAGTCATCCGATCTACATCCGTGAAGCCCCAGATCCACGAGCCAAAGTGGCAGATGATCAACGCGTCCTCGCAACAGCTCCCCATGTCCGGGGCCTCGTCTATTACGAGCTCGCGCAAGCGCTCGCCGTCCTCCATTTCCTCGGCGCAGACGCACATCACCAAGCCGTCCGTCGACTCGGACACCCTAGGGGAACTGACCCACACTACCAGCAACACCACCACTGCGCCTCGGAGCAGCTCGGAAGAGAAGCCGGTCCCGATCGCGCCCGTCGCCGGCATGACCGCGGTTGAGCAGTCCATCGCGCGGCAGATTTCGGTGTCGCGGGAGCAGCGACGCATGCTGAAGCCGCTGCAGACCACGTTTGGCAGTGGGCCGCGCCCGCAGCCCCGGCGCGGCAGCGGCAAGGTCCCGCTCCACATCAGCCCCCTGCCCACGCCCAAGATCGCCATGGGCCAGAACGAGCGGCTGGCCGAGACGAAGATGCTGACTCCGACCCTGGTCACCCCCCGCGAGACGAACGATACGAAACTGGCGGAGCACCGCAAGAGCGAACGCATCGTCCTCGAGGGCTGAGGAGGCATCGCCCATCTATTCCCCTTGACTCAGAGAAATGTTACCTCCCGCAGGAATTTCGGGATACGAGAACAAGAGAGAGACAGAGAGTTAGCTAGCTCGAAGCTGCAACCTCATCCTCCTTTATTATTACCCCCGGTAATCATTATTCTATAAACCCTATTCTCTATTACCGAGTTTTCTCGGTTCCTCCTTTACACCTTCACGACACAAATTCACCGGCCCCCCTTTTGGAATCGATATAGATTCTGTACAGCCTCACTGGACGGTCTAAGAGACCACCTTCGTCATCTCCTACTTCTCTACAACCACAAAACATTTTCTATCACGACGACATTATATCAACTCTTCTATCTCCTTCATTTGAACAGAGCACGGCGTTTGATGGTAGGAACGAAGCTCTTTTACTCATTTTATTCGGGTTACAAATATATATAGACTGGTGGGAATCCTGTATATCCAGAAAAGTTCTTCTTCCTCTTCTTCTTCTGGTAGGGTTTATGTTCAGGTTTTGCGTCTTTGGATTTTAAGCGGCGGATATACCATGGGCGGCGTTGCATTGCTTTCTGTCTACTTCGCCAGGGTCTGCGACTCGTAGCATTGTGTTAGGCGTCTCTTTTGTTGGCAGTATATGTTCATTTGTGTTGAAAGGCGGCAAGGGGAAGAGGGGATACACGATTCGCCTTGATGGTCATCGTTTTGGATTGGTAGATACCCCTTTTCGGAAGCAAAGTAGTTGGAAGTCGAAGAAATTGAAAGAGATGAGATTATTCACTCTCAAGTCAAACTGTGCCCCCCATTATTATAACATTTAAACTCAATCACGTGGTTTCCAGAGATGTATAGTCACCCGTGAAATGTCTTATCATTACGTACAACACTAAGATATAAAGGGTACAGTTTCTTTTCCCCTTCTCTTTTCTCCATGCGACTGCTAGAAGACGCTCATTTGGAACAAATCACATTCTTGTAGCGTGAGTAGTAACAAGAACCGATCGAGTTGCCTGTCGTAAACACAAATCCATGAGCCGCCAGCGAATGACTAGGTCTACCCTTCCCCGAGATCGTGTAAGGGACATTCATTATACGTCCAAAAAAATTCCAAAAGGGGGCCACGTGTTGAGATATAACCAATCCCACATATTCTCGCCCGCTATGCTAGAAACCAATATACTGCTGCTCCTTGATCATCCCATTCGTAGCCAGCGCTGAGCATTTTACATGATCAAACAGCAGGAGTTTTGCTTCTTTGCTTGTTCTGTGAACGGAGTCAATATCGTATCTACGTATGCAGTAAAACGAGCAGCGGGACTTACGGTAGAACATCTTGCTCTGGGAGCTGAGCCCGTCGCTCTTGGCCACCAGGTCGTCGATCTTCTCGCCACGCTGCAGCACGCTCTCGATGGTCTTGTGCAGGACGATCTTGGTCTCGTCGAGCTCCTTCTGGATCTTCATGATGCTGTCGGCCTGGTGGGGGTCCTGATACTTCTGCAGGTAGTCCTGCAGCTCGGGCATGGTGACAGTTTGGCCGTTGCTCCACGAGGTGCGCGGGTGCGCCGACAGGAACTCATCCATGACCTTGGACAGCAGCTGGTGCGCCACCAGGGCCGGGTACTGGTGGTCTGAGATGATGATGCCGCAAACGCCTTCGCTGCGCGCGTACGCGTGGAATGTGTAGTCCTGCTCCTCGACGTCCTGTCGCTGGCCCGGCCGCGTGCGCTCCGCCACCGTCTTCGAGAACATGGTCATGAACTCGCCATAGCTATTGTACACATGTTAGTAGTGGTCTCGTTCATTATTCCTAGCCGGCTTTCTTCAACAAGTCACAGCCCTCATTTGGTCGTCGGCCCACCGGACCTATGTTCGCAAAAAGACAGGCGACCTGTAGGAGATTCTGTTGGGACGGGGAGGGTGTTGCGTTTCGTACTTTTGACGGGTAAAGCGCGAATAGGCGCTCAGCTCCTTTTCAGCGCAGATCTCGCGACCAGGCTTTTCCTCGTTTGCAATGATCTATTGTTAAAATGGAACGGTCAGCCCATGGTTTGCCCTTTGCCCACCCCAGAATGCGATAAAGTAGCGGTGCGTACTCCGATGTAGTGCAACTTCATTTTGGCGGTTGTTGGCAAGCTGCAGTTTTTGCGACAAGTGATGGTTTATCGAGCGTCTAGTTTAAGCGTTTCCCCTTCTTTGCGTTACTCGGGCAGAGGGATAGGCGGATTATCAAAGGAGTCCGTTGGATCGTGAGACAATGAAGTTGGAATCAATCAATGGATGGTATAGAATTGAGTGGTCTGGGGTGTGAAGTCACTGTGGTAGCATTGAAACTTGGCACGAGTCTCGCCCGCTTTATCACATGTACCCCCCAAAATTGGAGCCTAAAGGAGATAGGGAGCACCTGATGGAGACGGAGTTAGGTAACTCATGCACCCGAATGTAGGGGGTAGCCACTAAAAGTGGCGTTGGCCCAGTAGGAATTGAATGACCAAAGACCAACCTAAATAAGCATCCAACCCTCTAAACGAATGTCGACAGCTGTACAGACAGCCGCAGTCGACTTCGTTCTATGCGTAGCATTTGCTCAGGTGTGTAGTTATATACTTGGTCATTTTATTGACGTGATATATGAGCGTAGGCTGCATGTAACCTATTATTTTTGCCAAGGTATTGAAGTAAACCTACCTCGTTGAGGTACGCTTTTGGTGCTTAGATCTGGTCCATTCGGAGTCTTATTAAGGCACCTTTGGGTGGCCTTCGCTGAACCCCACTAAGGCGTTGATGCCAATTGATTGATGACTACTGCATGTACCTATAGCTTTCTCGGCGTTTGACTCACATCGGCCACTAGACGACTGTATATGCCGAGAGATGCTCACAGCATCCAATGCTGATTCCCGAGTCTCTTCTCTTCGTTACGCACATTTCTCAATTTGAGGACTCGTCTTCGTCTGATCCTTTGTGAAATCTAACACTTCGATAAACGCGAGAACAGACGTCTCACCCCTCACTTGGAGTACCTGGGGAAAGCATGGCTCACACGTCAACGAGCGAGGCAGAAGCGCAATGGCGGGCGCAGTTTGAGGCTATGAAGCTGGCTTTGGCTGAGCTCAAATTGCCAAACGGAAGCTCAAACCGCCATAGGGGATCTGTCGACGACTTTGATCTGGACGACGATGAATTCACCTCGGGCAACAGTGGCGATGACGTCTGGGATTTTATCTCCGATAGTGAGGAAGACCTCTACAGCAGCGATTTCTTCGACGATGCTGTTGATCAAGACGGCGAAAGCAGCCAAGGGCCATCATGGTTTACGAAGCAATGCGCTGCCGTTGCTGCGAGGAAAGATGGCCTTTCTGCCGATGCGTTTGAGGCTCAGATCCTCGAAATCCTGAGTTCAGGTCAATCGGCGGATGAGGTACAATCTCACCTCACTGATCTTGTCGGGTTTGATGACCTCGATTTCGTTATTGAGGTCCTGTCCAAGAAGGATGAGATCGTATCCAGCTATGTTTCTCGCGAGATGGCGCAGCCGTCCGGTAACCGGTTGCTGACCAAGGCCGAGAGAGAGGATGCTCTACGACGCAAGGATTTTGAGCACAAGAATGCTACACTGGCCCCGACTATGCACAAAGAGGTTCAATACCCACATGTGTATCGTTCCCATACTGCCGGCAATACTCTCAGTCATTCTGGAAGCAAATACGCACTCCCGCTTGGCAGCGAGAGAAAGCAATTTGAGAAATATGAAGAGTACATGATCCCTGCCGGCAAAACCGGCACACTTGCTCCAGGCCGGAGGCTCCTTCCCATCGCGGAGATGGATGGTCTATGCCGCCGTACTTTCAAAGGCTACAAGGCACTCAACCGGATGCAGAGTCTGGTGTACCCTGTTGCGTACAAGACCAGCGAGAACATGCTCATCTGTGCGCCGACTGGTGCGGGTAAAACAGATGCAGCCATGTTGACTATCTTGCAAACCATCAGTCAATATGTCACCCCTAATCCCATCGAGAACAACGAGGCCACCGACTTTGCCGTGGATGCGGACGCATTCAAAATCGTCTATGTGGCCCCAATGAAGGCACTTGCTGCTGAGATCACGGAAAAACTAGGGAAGCGACTTGCCTGGCTGGGAATCCGTGCCCGTGAGTATACTGGCGATATGCATCTTACCAAGGCAGAGATTGTTCAAACGCAGATCATCGTGACAACGCCCGAGAAATGGGACGTCATCACTAGGAAGGGCACCGGCGATACGGAGTTGGTCCAGAAAGTACGCCTGCTCATCATCGATGAGGTTCACATGCTTCATGACGAACGTGGCGCTGTTATCGAGTCGTTGGTCGCCAGAACAGAGAGACAAGTCGAGAGTACCCAGTCTCTCATTCGAATTGTGGGCCTGAGTGCTACTCTCCCCAACTTTATCGACGTCGCCGACTTCCTCAAAGTCAACCGTCATGCAGGTCTCTTCTACTTCGATGCCTCATTCAGACCTGTGCCACTAGAGCAGCATTTCATTGGCGTCAAGGGCAAGGCTGGCTCGAAGCAGTCTAAAGAGAACTTGGACCAAATCGCTTTTGAAAAAGTCAGGGAGATGTTACAGCAAGATCATCAAATCATGGTGTTCGTCCATTCCCGACGCGATACCATGCAGACCGCGAAAATGCTACACGAAAAGGCTATAGATGATATTTGCGTGGACCTTTTCGACCCTCAATCCCACCCGAGATATGAACAAGCTGTCAAAGACATGAAGTCCTCACGGGCCAAAGAGCTTAGAGACCTTCTTCCCAAAGGCCTGGGTATT
Organism: Apiospora sp. TS-2023a; assembly: GCA_038364195.1. Lineage (NCBI taxonomy): Eukaryota > Fungi > Ascomycota > Sordariomycetes > Amphisphaeriales > Apiosporaceae > Apiospora > Apiospora sp. TS-2023a. Next base: position 1,061,996 of record JAQQWQ010000008.1, read on the forward strand.
CACCATGCCGGCATGACTCGGTCTGACAGAAATCTGATGGAGAGGTTGTTCGGGGAGGGTGTTATCAAGGTCCTCTGCTGTACGGCCACCCTCGCCTGGGGTGTCAACTTGCCTGCAGCTGCGGTAATCATCAAGGGAACTCAAGTCTACAGTGCTCAGGATGGAAAGTTTGTCGACCTGGGTATCCTTGATGTCTTGCAGATCTTTGGTCGTGCAGGTCGTCCACAATTCGAAGATGTGGGCATTGGCATGATTTGTACGACCCTGGACAGACTGCCTCACTACCTCAGCGCCGTTACCGAGCAACAGCCGATTGAGTCAAGATTCTCTTCGAAACTAGTCGACAATCTCAACGCAGAAATCGCTCTCGGGACCGTGACATCGATCCCCGAGGCGGTGCAATGGATCGGCTACTCCTACCTTTTCGTTCGTATGCAGCGGAACCCCATGACTTACGGCATCGAATGGGCCGAGATCAGGGATGACCCGAACCTCGTCCAGCGACGTCGGCAACTTGCCATCCAGGCCGCAAGGACGCTCCAGAAGAGCCAGATGGTCATCTTCAACGAAATCACCGAAGAGCTTAGGAGCAAAGATATCGGCCGCATTGCTAGCCAGTTTTACATTCAGCAAACCAGTGTTGAGGTGTTCAACATGATGATGAAGCCATATGCAACAGAGGCAGATATTTTGAAGATGATCAGCCAGAGTGGAGAGTTTGACAACATCCAATCCAGAGATAGCGAGGAGAAGGAGCTTACGCACTTCAGGCGCGAAGTAGTTCCTTGTGATGTTGATGGCGGTATTGATACACCTCAGGCAAAGACTAACATTCTGTTACAAGCCTACATCTGCCGCGCACAGCCCGAAGACTTTGCGCTGTCGAACGATCTGAACTACGTTGCACAGCAGTCTGGGAGAATTTGTCGAGCTCTGTTCATGATGGCACTCAACAGACGATGGGGCCATCAATGCCTTGTTCTTCTGACGTTGGCTAAGTCCATCGAGAGACGTATCTGGCCTTTCCAGCATCCTTTGCATCAATTCGACCTTCCCAAGTCGGTTTTGAACCAGCTAGATGCGAAGGAGAACCTTACTGTGGAGGCCATGAGAGATATGGAGTCTGCCGAGATTGGTGGCCTGGTTCACAATCATAGCGCAGGCAAGAAGATTGCAAGTATCCTCGACAACTTCCCCACCGTGTCGGTCGATGCAGAGATTGCCCCTCTGAACCGAGATGTTTTAAGGATAAAGCTCTTCATCACGCCCGATTTCAGATGGAACGATCGTGTTCATGGGACTTCGGAATCCTTCTATATCTGGGTTGAGAACTCCGAGACTTCGGAGATCTATCATCACGAGTTCTTTATTCTGAATAGGCGGAAGTTGTACGATGATCACGAGCTGAACTTTACCATCCCCCTTTCGGACCCTCTTCCCACTCAGATATATGTCAAAGCAGTTTCCGACAAGTGGCTTGGGGCAGAGACTGTTGCTCCAATCTCTTTCCAGCACCTCATCCGCCCAGACACGGAGAGTGTCTACACAGACTTGCTGAACCTTCAGCCACTCCCTGTAAGTGCGCTTAAGGATATGCGCCTTGAGGAGCTTTACTCCAAGAGATTCCAGTTCTTCAATCCCATGCAGACTCAGATATTCCATACCCTCTACCATACCCCGGCCAATGTTCTCCTTGGATCCCCAACCGGAAGCGGAAAGACCACGGCAGCTGAGTTGGCGATGTGGTGGGCCTTCCGCGAGAAGCCAGGGTCTAAGGTTGTATACATTGCACCCATGAAGGCGCTTGTACGCGAAAGGGTGAAGGATTGGGGTGAACGCCTAGCTCGTCCGCTGGGCTTGAAGCTGGTTGAGTTGACTGGTGACAATACGCCTGATACTAGGACCATTAAGGATGCCGATATCATTGTGACGACACCAGAAAAATGGGATGGTATTTCGCGTAGTTGGCAAACAAGAGGCTACGTACGCCAGGTCTCTCTGGTCATTATTGACGAGATTCATCTGCTGGCCGGTGACCGAGGCCCGATTCTCGAGATTATTGTTTCTCGAATGAACTACATCGCCGAGTCTACAAAGAACTCTGTTCGCTTGCTTGGCATGTCAACTGCCTGTGCTAATGCCTCCGACCTTGGTAATTGGCTGGGCGTCAAGGAGGGTCTTTTCAACTTCAGACACTCTGTGCGACCTGTCCCACTCGAGCTATACATCGACGGTTTCCCAGAAGTTAGAGGCTTCTGCCCGTTGATGCAGTCCATGAACCGACCAACGTTCCTTGCTGTGAAGACGCATAGCCCCGACAAGCCTGTCATCGTGTTCGTGCCATCCCGTCGCCAGACCCGACTGACAGCCAAGGATCTGATCAATTTTTGCGGAATGGAAGACGACCCGCGCCGTTTCCTGCACATGGATGAGGAAGACCTACAACTCAATCTTTCTCGAGTCAAAGATGAGGCCCTAAAGGAAGCCATCAGCTTCGGTATCGGACTGCACCACGCTGGTCTTGTCGAAACCGACCGGCAGCTTTCTGAGGAACTGTTCCTCAATAACAAAATTCAGATTCTTATAGCAACCAGTACCCTTGCCTGGGGAGTCAACTTGCCCGCCCACCTCGTAGTTGTCAAAGGAACACAATTCTACGACGCCAAGATGGAGGGATACAAGGACATGGATCTTACAGACGTACTGCAAATGCTGGGTCGCGCCGGACGGCCCCAATTCGACAACTCTGGTGTAGCTCGTATCTTCACAAAGGACTCGAAGAAGGACTTTTACAAGCACTTCTTGCACACTGGGTTCCCTGTCGAATCTTCCCTGCATACAGTCCTGGACAATCATTTGTGTGCTGAGGTATCGGCCGAGACGATTGTGACAAAACAAGATGCCCTCGACTACTTGACTTGGACATTCTTCTTCCGGCGCCTCCATAAGAACCCCTCGTACTACGGCTTGGAGGTGTCGGCGGAGGAACACAATACCATTGCGGCTCAGCAGATGGCGAACGACTTTATGATTGAAATGGTCAACAGTTCGCTTGACCAGCTGGCAGAATCTAAGTGCGTAGAGATATTCCCCAATGGGGATGTCGATCCTACGCCCCTCGGCAAAATAATGAGCTATTATTATCTTTCGCATAAGACAATCCGCCATCTGGTCAAGTACGCCAAGCCCAAAGCCACTTTCGGACAGGCGTTGCAATGGATGTCAAGCGCCACCGAATACGATGAACTGCCAGTGCGCCACAACGAGGATCTGATCAACGCTGAGCTGTCACGAAACCTACCATTCTCTGCAAACGACTTCGGGTTGCCCCTATGGGATCCTCACGTCAAAGCCTTCCTTTTGCTTCAAGCACACATGGGGCGTATTGACCTCCCTATCACGGATTATGTCGGTGATCAGACAAGTGTATTGGACCAGTCTATTCGTATCATCCAGGCCTCAATCGATGTTCTCACGGAGCTGGGCTATCTGTCGAGCTGCCTTGAGATGATCAGGGTGCTGCAGTGCATTAAATCAGCCCGCTGGCCTCAAGACCTACCCCTTTCTATTCTCCCAGGCCTCAACGTCAACGAACTCAAAGACACAACATCGCTTAAGAAGCTAGGTAGTCTCACTCGACCACAAACAGAGGAGATGGCAAAGAAACTACACGTGCCCGATTCGCAAATAGGACGGTTCACACGAGCCGCATCCATTTTGCCTAATGTCCACGTCAAGACGGATAACGTTACAGCGCATTCGTTGACAGTTTCGCTTAAGCGGATGAACCCGATTGTGGAACGCGAAGGTCGCGTCTATGCTCCCAGGTATCCCAAGCCACAGACCGAGGGGTGGTTCGTTATTATTTGCAACGCCGCGAGCGACGAAATCATTGCTGTGAAACGTGCCGGCTGGAGCCAAGGACCCGGAAAGTCTGTAGGCATTGGTACAAAGCCCAATGCCAAAGTGACTCTCAAGTTACCCGAGCCTGAACGGGATGGCAAGACTAGGAAGGTCGATGTCCTGGTGCTCAGCGACGCGTACATCGGTCTTGAGTATCGATTGATGGGCGTGGATATCCCGGCTCTGCCAGTTGTGGATGACGACGTGGATAAATCGAAAAAGGGGGAGATGTGGCTGCAGGGAGCGCCGGCAAGTCATCATAATGATTTCGCTTGCCTGCAAGAAGGATTGGTTGGTTCTCTACTATATGACTAGGCATTGCACTCTTCCCGAAATAGATTATGCATTTATAGAACCGATCGATGATGGGGAAGCGAGCCATACCAAGATGTTCTAATTCCTCACTTAACGGGCTGAGTTAGTGGGATTAAACCACTTGTATGGTTATTGTCCATCAATCAAGAGTCATATGTAGTGATAGATATGTGACTTGCAACGGCGTCGAATGGGACCAAGCAGATACGCCACATTCCTCTTATTAAGCACGAATTCGTGTAAGCTTACTCTTCGGATTAGATAGGAACATTGAGGCACAGGAGGCAGTTTCAGGTGGATCCCGTAAGGCGTGAGTCACTGCCGAACATGCTCTACGGGTTCGGATCTACAATCGGTGGACGATGGTGTTATTTCCGTAACAACGGGCAAAAGAACAGCCAGGGAAGCAGGCGTGGCGTGCTTCAATGCCTGTTAATGCGTTCTCATTTCCGGATGCAAACACAACTGAATGGTTTGCGACTGGCAGTGCAGTTCAGCTCAAGTGGCTAAACACATTACTAGTAAGGGGAACTGTAGGCGATGATTTGCCAGTTCGCGTGAAGCACGTAGCTGAGTGGGTACGTACTGAGGGCCTCTGAACTGAGGCAGGTTGGTTGTTTTGCTCTATTCCGAATGAGGAAATTCGAGGTACCCTTTTCAACACGAGGGTACATGACCAGACGAGACGACGACGACGACAAGTAATTTCGCGTGCTGCAGCTATCATTGGATCATAGCAGGACGATTGGTTCGTTTTGAGTCTTGGAGGTTAATATAAGGTCAAGGCTAGTCAAAAATGACCCCTTGGCAGGCGGAAACTGCACCAAAAGTATCACGTAATAGGAAGCATTGTGATTACGGAATGGCATGTTGTATGATTTCTTTTCTCCCTCTCTCATAGAGTGGTGTACTGACTGCCCAGCCGCTGCCGGAAGGACACTGCATGCCTCTAACCTAGCTGCAGATATACTGGGCCGTCTTGGGGCCTTTGAGGGTTATCAACTGTCCTACTCGACGACGCAAATACAATGCATGGTCATTGATCCTGGCCAGCTTGCCGGACACGCGGCAAGCGGTCCTCCGCCTTTTGCGGTTTCCAGCAATCAACTCATCAATCCTATAGACCGAGATCCGCCGAGGCCTCTGCGCCTCTGCGCCTCTGCGCCTCTGTGCCCTGGTGCCCTGGTGCCCTGTGACGTTTCACGCGCATCCCGGCCGCGAAGTAAGCACTTGAGCCGCATCTGGTAATCTTGCCTAATTCGGCCACCTATACATCCCATCCCAATCTGCATGTGCCCCCCTCCATCGTGCAACCCAAACCTTGGCAATGCACAAAGGAACCATGGAAATTCTCAGAACACAAGCAACTCATCGGAACATCTGATAATGTTGACCGTCAATATACACACACATATGAGACTTGCTCGACCTGACCTGAGATGACATGACGTACAGATGGGAAAAGTCGGTCGGTCCACGATCGACCAGACAGACTTAAGACATGCATCGACAGATCCTGTCGTACAGAAAAAGCAGAGATGACTCGGTATGAGCCACCATGAGCCATGCATGGCGACTGAGCAGAAGACCGAGCAGCACCGGACTTAAGTAAGTAAGCCTGCCAAGCTTTGGGGGGGACGATGACCCCATAGAAAGGTTCCATTTAGAATTTCTGAAAGCCAGCCCTACCGCTTAGAACAGGTGGGTGGACATTGTTTGCACGGAAGAGGAAAACGCTCGTCCCGTACAATCTGACAAGGCAGGGGGTGTCTCTTCGCGATCTGCAGGCGATGCATGGCAGTAAGCAAGCCCGTCGCCAGCCACTCACCGTCCATCCCACCTATGATCCAGCTAGAAACACAGGACCCCCGCGGCCAGAAAACCACCTTACATCATCATGAATAGTCTTCTGATTCGCCCTGTGTCTATTCGTTCGCGCTCGGGGATGTATTGAGCGAGAGCGAGGACGAGATGCATGGCGGTAGGGGGGCACAGCCGACAGCTGCCAAGGCCTATAGTCATGGGCAGCCAGTGGGTATACAATACATTTCGGTGCGCTTTCTTCTTACGTATGGCCGGTCGGTCCCGGGCCAGAAATGAAATCATAATAATTTATAACCGGCCCAACGGTGCTCCTCGAATTGGTCAATGGCATGTGTAAGTGCTGGAAAACTCAATGTTTTACTTGTCTTGTTTCCCCTCAGATGTCAATCAACATGGCTGCCCAGACTGCAACTAAGACCACGACAAAACCTGTGACACAACACAAGAGGAGACCTCACAAGAAGTCCCGCCACGGTTGCGGTAGCTGCAAGAAGTTTCATGTCAAGGTACGGGCTAGATCCTCGCGTACATACCTCTTGTCTACACACGAGACTTACAGGTGACCCAGTGCGATGAGTCAGGACCCCCTTGCGGGAACTGCATACTTCGGCAGGTTCCTTGCGAGTATCCGACTATCAAGGGACCCAAGGGCAACCGGTCACCCTCCCTGGCTGCCTACTCCAACCAACACAGCGACAGCGCCAGCTCTCGATCCTCGACCCCCTCCCACCAGTGCCCTTCGCAACAACAACATTCGTCTCTGACCATTTCGCCATGGGGCTCCGACAGGCTGCTCGAGTTGGAGCTCATGCACCGGTGGTGCACCCGAACCTACACAGGCTTCGTCGCCGTGCCGGAGGACGCCTACTACTGCATGGGCGTGTTACCTCGGCTGGCCCTCGAATATAGCGATGTCCTGCTCTCGACCATCATGGCCACGGCCGCCTTGGATACAGCCATGATGTCGGCGACGGAGAGCGGTCGCAGCTCATACGCGCACATCGCCATGCAATACTACGACAAGGCCAGCGCGGCGTTCCGAGACCCGGCCCTGAGCCCCACGCCGGAGAACCACCACATCCTTGTCTTCGTATCGGCCATGCTGGTCATCTTCAACCTCGCTATTTCCCAAATCACTACCCCTTCGTCATCTTCATCGAAGAGGCCTGGGGGTGACGGGCGGATACAAATCGGATCGGCCAACGGTGGAGGCAATAGAAGCTCGAAGTGCCGCCTGGCTCAGATCGAAGTCACATTCGGGCTCCTCTCCAGCTCATACCAGCTGGCACAGAGGCACATGGACTGGTTGCTGGACAGCCCCTGGCCTCTTCGTACCATTTTGTCTCTGGGGCAGGCGTCGCCCGACATTCTAGACAAAGAGCACAAGGCCGTCTTCACGCGGCTGCGTTTGCTAAACCGAAAGCTGCATTCGCAAGCCGCGGCCGTGGTGGCGGGCAACAACACCACGCGGGATATGGCGGCCTACTCGACTGGGCCGATTGAAGATTCAATATTCGTCTCTATCGGAGAACAGGACGACGGCGGCTACGAAATGGATGCCGTCATGGACATGATCGATCCGCGGATCATCCAGAGTACGCACCATGACTTTGCTTCCGTTTTCGCCCTGGGGGTCGCCACCACTCGCCAACAACAACAACAACCGCCCAAGCTCAAGACGATGGGGGCCACCACCGCCGAGCAACAGCATCTCTCCAGCCCCCTCCAGCCGGCGGAGAATAACTACATGCAGACCCAGGCCGACGTGGACGTCTCGTTCGACTACTACCAGAAGGTGATCGCCCACCTGGAGCGGTTCTACGCCGAGGACGCGCGCGACGCGGTGCGGTGCTTTCTCCTGGCCTACCCGACGCTGGCGCGCAGCGACCTGGAGGCCCGGCGCGGCAATGGTGGGGGGTTCACCCCCTGGGAGCCTCTCGAGCTCCTGTTGTTGGCGCACTGGGCCCTGCTGCTTCATCGCACCGGGCGCCTCTTCTGGTGGATCGGCACATCGGGCCGCGATCTGGTGACGGCGTGCTCCGAGGCGCTCGAGTACGGGGCCAGTAGTGGTGGTGCCGGCGGTGATGGTGGTGGAGCCGCGGGGGCTGGGGGGATCGAGTGGGAGGAGGCAGTTGCTTGGGTTAGGCGGCAAGTCAGCTTGCCGCCGGTGCAGACGGGGAGTTGCAACAGTAGTAGTGGCGGAGGCGGTGTGAGCTGGTAGGGTAGGTTGGGTAGGTTTAGACGTTGGGGTTGTAAGAGTCGGGATTTCTGGGAGGGACTGGATTTCTGTTTTTGTTCACGCATGGACGTGCTTGTGGGTTTAGCTTGGGGGTATTCAGGGCGTTTCTGGTAGGCGTCTTGTTTCTGGATGGACGGTATCATGTTTGGTTCGAATGGTGACGATGGCGATAGAGCAGGGTCCCGAGTGCGTGAGATCTACACCTGAACTGAGGAGAAGAGAAGATTTACACACACTGACCAAACTTGTTCAATGACATGTATTCTTTTAACCAACTAACGTAGCCTGGATTTCTTCGGCATCTCATGGTACAACTTCAAAGCGCTTGACTTGGCCAGGTATGCCCATACAATTCTCTTATTTACTTACATTCCCCTTCTTGTATCTTGACTTGCTGTTTTCTAGTTTACTATAGCAGACCCCCAGCAAGAGTATTGGCAAGGCACACCCCCAAATATAAGTCGGTTATCTTTAACTGGTTTCTTTCCCTCGACCAGTCGTGGGATATCGTACAGCCATTTACATAACTCAGCTGTTTACTAGCCTCTTTCGGCATGCAGGATATCTGGGGGTCTTTTCTAAAGATATGCAATAACTGCCCTGTGGAATACTAAAACGACCAATCTATTAAGCTAACGTTTGAGTTTTATGAATTGCCGGTCCATCTCTGCTGTTCTATTTGGACCAAAGGACTTGGTAACACGATAGGGACGGTAATGATGTTATTGCCTGGGAGCTTCACGCTCTGCTAAGCAGCGATTAATACTGGTATCGATAGAATAAAATAATCTTAGCAAGTTGGGACTTAATTTCAAGAAGAAACGAATATAAACTCGAGTCTATACCTGACCTTTTCTTATTCATTCTTAGAGGAAGATAGTGTAAGGTAGATCGCAGCTGTCGCTTCGTAGCATTAATGCGCATAGCACTCTGCGAAAACTGTAAGCCGTCACATGGGATTTCCCTGGAAAGATCCATCACTGTAAGAGCATATTGTAGATTGAATCGAGTTGTAACAATGCTATAAATGACAAGACATGCACACTAACAACTGGTCCCCGCTGGTTCACTTGCAGCGAGCTGCCGAAGCGGCTGCACCTTGCCTCTCCACTGTAATCCCACGCTAGCTCCCGCTCACTGTTTACGGTCCCCACCCATTATCCTCCACCACGGGATTGTCACAGCTCTGGTCACCGCGTGTGATTAGTTGCGAAGCGTTTCCTCTCATAGTGGTCTTCTCTCAACTCATTGGCAACGTCTCAATTGCAAAATACCCCTAGAGGCTTTGATTCATTTGCGTGGCAACTGACTGCCTTCACTTGTTCCTTACAATCATTAAGCAATTGCAATTGGGTTGACAGGGCCAACTCTGTTTTTTTGAGCTGCCTGCTCGTCTGATTTCTGCTTCTGCTTCCTGCATTCAATCATTGATTCACACATTCAACTTTCACTTTCACTTTCACTTTCTCTTCCACCCACTACAACAATCGTCACACTTCCATACATCCACATTCTTTCATCCACCAACCACTCTTTACTTTACTACATACCTTCATCGGGCCCATACCAACTCATACCAACTCATACCAACTCATACCAACTCATACCAACTCATACCAACTCATACCAACTCATACCAACTCATACCAACTCATACCAACTCATACCAACTCATACCAACTCCTCCATCACCAACAATCATCATGTCTGGCAAGGGTTACATGTTCATGGGCAAGGGCAAGGGCTCCAAGGGCCTGGGCCAGTCCCTAAGCGGCAAGTCAGGCGCCAAGCGACACCGGTAAGCCTCGACACGTGACACCCCAAGTCACAACTCATACTGACTTCTTCGGGCTACAGCAAGGTTCTTCGCGACAACATCAACGGCATCAGTAGGTAGTCCCATGCCTTTTGCTCACTGTTCTCGGCTGGATATATGCCTTGCCTGGCTGAGGAAATCACATGCTGACATTTATTGCTCTTCCGCTACAGCCAAGCCCGACATCCGGTAAGTTATCTTTATTTTTGAACCTTTTGAGAGGCGTAGCTTCTTGTTCGTTCATGACTGACGTACAACTCACAGACGCCTCGCCCGCCGTGGCGGTGTCAAGCGCATCTCGGCTCATGTCTACTCGGAGACGCGCCTCGCCCTGCGTTCCTACCTCGAGATGGTATGTAAATCCCCGACCCTTTCCCCGTGACAAATTACTCACAGTGCAATTTCTAGATCCTTAAGGATGCGGCCCAGTACTGCGAGTATCGCCGTGCCAAGACGATCACTCTCAATGACGTAAGTTTCCTCCATCAGAAGCAAGTTCTAACTCGAAAAAACGAACCAGAGGGACTGACCCGAATCTCACAGATCCTCTATGCTCTCCGCCGCCATGGCCGTCCCGTCTGGGGCTTCGAGCATGACTACCAGTACGGCAAGAAGGCCGTCAAGGGCTCTTCTTAGATGCCGACAAGCCTTCTTCTTCTTACGGACCCGTACGGCGTTGGGAGGTTGATTATTGATTATGGCGATTAATTCTGGTTTCGGGAGAGAGCATTCTGATGCATGAATGCGTACATATCATACAGCCGGAGAAGGGCAAAGTTTCTACTTATTTCCATCTTGAGAATCATGATACCCCATCATCTGCGAATATCCATGGATCATTGCGTCAATCAGTCTCAGTGAGCGTGACGTGACGTACAAAAACAACCAACAAGTACTTCAAGTGTTTGATATGCTTGTAGAATTGAATGAATGGGTATCAACTGCAATCAGATCCTGTTCTATATAGAAGCCCCCCACCCACTTCCTCTCTCGCCTTATCCGTTACACCAAATATTGACCATGAGCAGACACCCCAAAAACGAAAGCTCCCTAACCAAAGGGATGTGGTATATGTACCCGGTCGAAAATCATCGCTTACGCCTAATACCTTCGCCCAGGACCTTATCCAGCGCCTTGGCGGCCCGCTGTTCGTTCTTGCGGAACTGCCCATTGAACACCTCGGGCAGCACCATGGTGCTGTTGGCGTGCTCCTTGGCGAACCCGACCGCGGCCTCCTTGCCGCACTTCTCGCGCGTGACTTTGACGGCCTCGTGCAGCAGGTCCGAGCCGACGCCGTTGCCGCGGTACCGCAGCATGACGGTCCAGGCCCGGATGACGCCCTTACCGCCCCTAAGGGCTGAGGCGCGCGTGCGCCGCTTGGCACCCGCCGCGGCGACGGCGGCGGGGGGTTCCAGGCGCAGGACCAGGGCGCCGATGAGCGTCTTGCCGTAGCGCACGCCGAGGACCGTGTCCTGCTCGCCCGTGTCGGGCGCCAGCAGCCAGTCCCATCGGAGGTCCTCGGCGACGGCGATGTAGCGGCCCGTGAAGTAGCGGATGGCCAGCAGGTACGTCATGAGGACGGCCGAGTGGAGCATGAGGGCCATGCCGAGGTCGCGGCGGGCGCGCCACGAGAACTGGAAGGCCAGGCCCAGCGCGGCCGCCAGCACGGCCAGCAGGTACGGGTGGAAGACGGCGTAGAAGGAGGCGAGTTGGCGCTGCTGCGCGATCGAGTCCGCGACCAGGTTCAGCGCGTCCACCTGGTCCGTCTCGTCCTTGAGGATGCCGATCTCCAGCGGCGGCAGGTCGTCGGGGACCGGGCCCAGGCCCTGGTGGCCCGGACTGGGCGCGGCGGCGACGTGGTCGTCCGCGATGGCGGCCAGGGGCACCGGCGAGGGCGGCGGCAGGGTCTGGGAGGAGTACGGCTCCAGCATCGGCGTGTTGGCGTTGGAGGACATGGCCGAGGGGTTCACCACCAGATTAGCCCGGAGGAAGGTGAAGAATGCTGCAATACAGAAGAAGGGAACCCGTCAGTCAGTCGAAAGCTTGATTATTGAATATGCCGGCAGTGGCAGCTGGGCGCTCCTTGGCGGAGGGTTTAATTTATGGAACACTATCCACCAGTGATGCTTGAAGCTGGTGATGTCTCTTCTTGCTATACCCGGGACAGGACAGGAAGCAATTGGTCTGCACTAGCATTTGGGGAGATGCCAGGCGAGGAGGACGGACATGCGAGATGGGGGAATTGGAAAAAAGCACAAGTCACTGGTGGCATGGCTTGTGTCTTGTAGATTTGCACAATAGATATTTCAACTTACCAGTGCTAGTCCTGAGCCCAGGCACTGCATTGAACTTGTCCACTATTGAATCATGACCGCAGTGGTTCAAGTCCAGCTCTCTGGGAACCACGTGCGCCATCTAAGCATTTTGTGTGGCCGGCCAGCGTTCGGAGGCCAGGCCCGTAGCGGCTGGTTGGGGTTCGCGAGGTAAAAAAAGAGCCCCGAGAGCAAAGCAAGAGGGCAAATTAAGACGAAATAAAATTTGTTGCCGGTCCGTCTGAGATGGAATGGCGCCAGGCGGTTAAAGTCGTCTGTCGGCGTCTGAAATGTCAAATTTTACCGATCTGCTGGGTTTTTAGAGGGGTCCCGCGTTTCAATGGACCCTGGATGGATGTATGTAATATGTATGTAGGTAGGGCAGATAGGGCAGGTCGGGTAAGGTGGTCTGGTCAATCGATAAAAGAACGGCGTCCAAGTGATAGCAATAAGTAGTAAACTGCGGGCCGAGATAACAGAAGACGAGTCTCAGGAAAAGCAGCGTCTCTTATTAGACATGTGCTAGTTGTTGTCTGCAGGATGTCTCGCAGCCCCAGACGGAATAGGACGATAAGGGCTGGGTGGTGGGTTTGGGTCGTCTTCTTTCTGGGTGGAATAAACGGGGAATAAGGACAAGAATGACGGGAGTTTGAGATGGGAGTAGTTAGGTTCACACACCACACGGATGGGCAGGTCGAAGTGTTTATCAGAAGGCCGCGATCGACGCTGAAGACGCTTCCGGGTGGAGATGTTGGCTGATCAAAGAGTCAAGACTTGAGACGATATGTATTGCCCACGAAAATGGGCCAACTTATGCCCACCAACAAGCGATGTCATTCCTCTCGAGCCGCTTGCTAGACTGCACTCAGGTTCAACACAAACCCACTCCCCCGGCACCCCCATCTGGGAAAGACGAGCCCTTTTGAAGCTGGGGCAAACCGGTTATCATTCAGCACTTCATGCCACGGGCTCTTCTCTTCGGCAGGTTATCTGATAAGAGACGGAAGCTGCAGACGAATAGCATCGTCCCGAGCCTGCGACCCGGCAGGCGCCACATGCTGTTGGTTGGGAATGGTGCCATGTTGCTATGGTGTGCATGGCGATTAGACTTATCATGTGTCTCTCAGCATCGTGACAAGCGTGGTAAGCGTCGTTGCTAGTCCATCTTGGAAGTTTATCTAAAGTCTGCACCGCGTGTTCCCATACGCCAGTGCCCCCTCAACGTACCCAGGGACAAGGTTGAATTCCCAAGGGCATGGGCTTGCACTACTGCACCCTCTCCGAAGTTTTTCTCTGAGTCCCACAAAGCACCGACCGGCATTCCGAGACGGTGACAGCCTTGACGGACGGGGTCCCAGGTCCTGGGAAGGGAGCATGAAGAAGGGATAAACGAGGAGTGAGGAGAGAGGGGCTTGTTTACCACTGTCGATTCGCTCGTCGTCATCCAGGACCTCCCTGATCCTTGGGCCCAGGGTCGATCTCAGACACTACCGTTGCAGCGCATTCCTCAGTGGTTCTGGAAACGGAGTGCCAATTGAGCTTGAGGTGGTTTCTTATCTGAAACAGAGTGCCAGATGCGTGGTTCTGAGCTTAACCCCTCCAGCACCCTCGTCAGCGTGCGTGTTTCTGAAACAGCTAACACGTAAGTTAAGTTGACCTGACGTGAGGGGGCGGCCCCAGTGCTAAAGAAAGAAAAAGTTGTCCAGTATGGTTGTTCATGTTTGATCAGAAACTCCGGGCCAACCAGATCTAGCTTCAGGACTGTGCAGTCTGCAACCCAATACATATGCTGCTAATGCTCGCATAACTCTTGGTTGGTACCTATTCACTGTATGTAAGTACTTAGACGGTATATCAGTATATCCATTATATAATATACCCAGATAAGCAATACAGTAGGTATGGGCTCGATTTTGTTGTTTTATATTATAGCAGCGTTCTTTATATAATCACAACGCATTGAAGCGATTGGCAAAGGCACATTTTGGATACATATTTTGTCAGTGTCCCTACTGGCCCTATGCATCTCAAGGTTTCCACCTGCGATCCTGTAAGCGGGGTATTCTTCAGTTGATCCCCCTTCCGATTTTCTCGACACGGCCACTTGCACTGCATACTGTTTGCTGACATACGATGCCATAAAGCTCGAGTATCTGGAACTCCAGATGACATCAGCCAGAGGGCGAATACCTCCCTGCATTCTGTAGGGACATGCCTATGTAGATTGGAATGTCAGCGGCGGTGTGCGCAGAACAAGTACGGCGCATTCGCTGTATGCAGCTTGTGGCTTCTTTGGTTAGCTGATCGGCTATCCCGCCTGTTGAACAACCTGCTAGCAATGCACGCAAGTACCTGTCCAGTGATTGCTCGCTTTACGCCAACTTGTCTTCCCGCCCCCCCTGCATACTGCCCGCAACCTCAATCTGGACCACACATGAGGTAATCTGCGTGGCTGGTGCTTGTTGTGTCTAAGCCATCGTGCATCTACTTCCAAGTTGTAGTAAGCATCACAGCCAGGCGGCTTCTCCTCCCCCCACCAACCCCAATGCCAATGGATGCATGTCCTACCTCCTCCTGCTTACTCCCTACCCACCTTGCCCTTGCCTACATGTGTGGCAGGCTGCCTTTCGACATGGCGCGCGCCCACATGTCCCAACCCAACATCCTTTCGGCATGCTGGATGGAAGGGGTCTTCAAATACTGGAATGGCCAACCAACCAAACAAGAAGCCCTAGGAACTCCTGCAACGGTCTTCAAGATGGCCTAGCCAGGGGTGTCTCATAGGGCTGAAAAGGACTGAACAAGATCAACAAACAACGTTAAACATACAGAGTCGTTGTGGTCTACTTAAACAAACCGATTCGCACCCACTTTGACCCATCTACTCTGGCACCGGTTACTCGGTGTTCGTCCTTTGCCAGAGTGAGGATGCTAGGTATGACCGATTGAAGAGTCTCAATACCACCTCGCCTGGTTTGTATCCAAAGCATTTTTCTCACCTCCAAGTTTTGGAGACGCCCAGGACATTCGTCGAGGACCGCCGGGCATAAGACCAAAGGACTGCAGCGTGGTGCTGCCTAGGTTCTAAGCACCTCTGCTTAACCGTCCTCATGCTCTCATTGGTTCGAGCCCGAGCCTATGACCCAATTCGCTCCGCCATTCAGCTGCCGCTGCAGCGGCTTTGCTCGAATCCCTCAAGGCAGAGCGGATCGGCGGATTCAGCCTTGTTGCCTACCGTACTTCATCGAGTTAGATCCCGCCCCCAACGTCCCTCAAAGCCCTCTGGGTCCCCTGTGCCCTCCAGAACTTGCATGCAAGTGTATGCCGGATATGGAGTTCTACCAATGGGACTTGCAGGCCTGCCTAAAAGTCCTACGCTTGTACCTTTGTATCCTTTCCAGTCCTAAATAGAACCCTCAATTTTGTCATCTTGCTGAGGTTGCACTTCGAAATGTTTCCACATAACTTGAGATCATGGTATCGTGCTGATGCCGACGTGGAATTCCATTGATGTTGTCGTCACGGAACTGATGCGTGGTGCTATACTATAACATCCGCCGCTACAATGGACTCGAAAAAGGATTCAGGCACGGGACCATCAACAGCCACCGACACGCTCTGCTTGGACCAAGAGAGCTTACCGAATACGGGAACGTCAGCGGTTGAGTCCAGCCCATGGCCCATTCGGAGGCGTTCAAGCTCTAGTTTGAGCACGGAAACTAGATCGAGGGCATCCGAGTCTTGCATGTACGCCCGTGACCTCTACTTACAACTGACCTCTAGTATACGTCGAGTGCTGACTGCTTCTAGTACCCGACAGACCTCGGGGGAGGACTGTGCAAGGCAGCGGTTCATCGTCTGGGCCGCTGTCAAACGCAACAAGTCGGTTCGAATGGCGCATAGTGAGAGGCTGAGATGCCCCTTACTTAGATGCGGAGAACAGTTCGAACACCACGAGGAAATGCTGGAGCATCTTACCGACTGTAGGCACTTTGCGACTGGAGAATACGTATGCTACGATTGCATGAAGGTGGAACGCTATAGTGAAGAAGGGAAATGCAAGGGCTGCCTTGCTGGTCATCAAACAAAGCGACGACGTATGATCCAGAAGGCCAAGAACTTCTTTTCTACCCTAGGGCATAGGTCCCGAAAGGATGAGATGGTCGATGTTATAGCAGATGATGTTCTGCCATCTCCTCCAAGCTATGACTCACTTGACATTCCCCAAGAGCCAGCAGTACCCAGGGCTCAGCCAATACCCGAGATCGAGATGGGAGGAACCGAGATCCTGGAAATGGATTCAAGTTCCCAACCCCTTCAGCTCGATTCAGTCAACTATGAGGCGCAACCGGCAGTTTCCAACGAGACCTTTCCCGCCAACAGTATGGATACAATGATCGCGCCGGCTGTTGGCCTTACTGGCCTCAGCTCATCATCAGCGTGCTGTCGACCTTCTTTGGCGCTGGACACACAAAACGTCGGACGGCAGCAAGCGAAACGATCTGGCGCCTATCTAACTCCTAGTTCTTCACTGCGTTCCGCAAACAGTTCGATATCACCGATGAGTGCTGACTCGTTGGCCTGGACACTGGACTCGAGCATCAATACGAACTTGACATCACCAATCACCCCCTTCAGTCCCGATGAAATCGAATCGAGCACGCTATCTAGAGAAAATAGCTGCAAATTTCCAAAGGACCACCCCACCATTGTTTGTTGGGATGGGGCATCAGGAGACGGTGTCAGTGATAAAACAGTTCTACTTCAAAATCCTCTAGAGGCCGAGGTTAACCATGGCGACTATTCTCTAAGCAACATCTCCGAGCTTCCTGGCGACGATCCTTTGAGCCTGTCTGTGCCGCGGGCTTGGAATAACGAGCCACTCTTTGATTTTGACCAGGAACATAATTTCTCGTGGTCGTCGAGTGTCGATACTGAAATCAATGTGTTGTTCGCAAGTAACGACCAGTCAGGGGAAGAACCTCCGCCGCAGATGGCCCAAGAACAACAACACAACAGTGCTGGCGGCGGCGAAACACAAATGTTAGTCCATACAGCTTGGGAAACATTACGAGAGCACGTCACTTCATCCGTTGCAAAGGTTGGCCTCGGGCTGGGAGGCAACGTGCTTGCACAAGAGCTTAGAACCTTGACTGCGAAGCAGGTTGCGCTCAGAGGTCTGGCCTCACTCAAGAGCATTCTTGGCGGCTTAGACCCCGGGCAGCCAATCGATTATATTTGTTTCGTCCATTTAGCCTACGCGCTATCTTTAGTTGTTCATGGGGACGATCTCTCGAATCGATGCAAACAGTTATTCCACCAAGCCATGGCTTATCAAGGGTCACTTCGCGCGGATCAACGTGTTGCTTTCTGTCAGCTGGTACGAGCGATCTGGCAGCCGCGTGAGGCCACTACCTGTACGCAGCAAGCCAGTTCGTCGATTCTTCCCCCAGATCCTAAAGGCAAATCGCCCGAGTTGCGATACAGTGCCGATCCTCTGGTTGGCGTCGCACAGAACTTCTTAGATGGTATGTCGCCGTCCCACCCGCCCCATTTCACCAAGCATCGAGTCGGCCACGAAGCCTTGCTAATACGAAACCAGATCTTGAAATTATGATAATCTCAAATGCTCTCGACAACACTGAGAGTATTGGTAGTATCGAAATCTTGACATCCGAGCTCTGGTCCATGCATCTCTCAGATAACAGACCGCACAGCCCGAAGCCGACGGATGCTTTTGTCATTACGGTCGACTACATCACCGGGTTCCTGGGTCAGAACTTTGGGTCGCAAAACGAGGCATTGGCTTCCAAGCTCAGATGCTTGTATGCAAAGGTTGCATCTGGTTATATAACGACAATCCGGCGCCTTGAGCTTGAAATTCTTCAAGCAGGAAAGGTAAGCTGTTCAAGGTTGTTTGCTGAGATTGGACTGGAGACACTGACATCTAGACAGAGTGTTCTGCCAAATTCCCAAACATGCGACGCGTACACCCGGGAAGTTCGGACCTTGTGTGACCCCATTTATACACAACAAGGCCTAAGTCCAAGGGCAAGGTACCACACGCTTGGGGTGGAATTGGTAGAAGCGCTGATCCGCGGGGTTCCGGACGAGCCTCCACGAGAAGACGTAGGCACCTTTACTATGCCGGACGTTTTTGATGAGTTCCTCCATAATTTAGACGAGGTATTTGTCGGCGGCGAGCCCGACTTCGTGATACCTACAGAGGTATCACCGGGGGCTGAGGGGTCTGCAGTTGCACTGGTACATAAATGTTCCCCCGAAGCTCCGGCCTTTCATTCGACCGTCAACCCTACAATCTTTGGACATGAGAGATCGTCAGTAACGGCCAACAAGATGCCATCGGACCAAGAATCCGGAGGCATGGGCTCCGTCACGAGTGGTATGCAATCTGCAGTTGAAGTTGCGGGCGGAGGTGTCCCAGAAGGAGAAGAAGGGCTAAGCTCCTCCGCCGCCCAACAACAGAAAGTCGAAGCCAACTCGTGCTGCGAGATCTGCGGCTACCGACCCAAAGGCGACCCCCAGTGGTTCAAGGGGAGCATGGCCAAGCACAAGAAACTCCAGCACTCGACGGACCCGCCGAGGATCTACAAGTGCTCGTACCCTGGTTGCACGAGCGCCTACAAGAATCGGCCGGACAACCTCCGGCAGCATCAGATCGAAAAGGGTCACTTCGTCGAGGGCGTGGACTCGGCTGGACGCCCGGCCAAACGGAAAAAGACCTCATCGGACTGATGTGTGATAGAAGGAGAGGAAATGTATGGGTATATCTTGATTCATTTCATGATGGGTTTAATGACCAGGACAACTAGTTGTTTTTTACGGGCTTAGGTTACGTATAAGGAGTTGATGGAGTTTGGATGAAGCTATAGATGCGGCAGGAAACGCTTAGAGATACCATTTGAATACAAAAACTAAGAAATATAATATCCAACTTGATTATTGTGCTGACTGCCGATGTGCTGAAGAATAATAGCTACCTAGTACAACTGCTTGACTCAAAACGAGCAAGTTTGGCCTGATGTTACATACATGAATGTGTTATAAGAGAAAACGAATAATTCGATTTCAATTTTTATCTCAATCAAGTAACCAAATGCATCTCGTATTGCCAACAATTGTGACTTTATCTACGGCTGTGACTGTCGACTGGTCATCATTAGATTAGGTTGTGTGCCAGTGCCAGTCAGAGTGACTCGAGTGAGTTGGGGGTTCCACTTTAAGCATTCTACACCAACCAATGGCGTGCCAGTTGAATTGCGTGATTGCAGCTTTACCTTTTGCGGCCAAAGAGCGGATGCTTCTTTTACTTGGGGTGTGTTCCACGTCCGACAACCTCATCTACCACTTCCTCCTCTCTACTTTTCATACACTTCTACATGATATGGTGTTGCTGGAGTATTCTGGTCTTGTTGGCTCTGGGCGAGACTTGTTTTCACTTTGATTGCATGTTGCTTGCGTGCGTGGAAAGGTCTCTCTCGCATTGACTAGCCTGAATACTCCATCTCATTTACCAATCATCCTATCTGGACGCCATTACACCAAAGCCCGATATATCCAAACAATCTCGTCATGGTATCGAGGCGTGATGCTGTTCAAAAGGAATACCCGCTATCAAAAAACAAACGCTAGGCCAAAAGTCCCAAACACCATACCATGGTGGTCTACTCTCCTACTCCCAGTCACTCCCATTACTCCTTCAGGAGGCGGCCATACTTGGAGAAGTAGCCGCACTTAGGGACATGGCTCTTCTTACCCGACCGAAGATCAAAGATGTTGCAGCCGGATTTGGCAACATTAGGGGGCGTGTACACTGCTTACATGTCAGTCAAGTGGTCTGACCTGGATCACCAAGCCCGACGGGGTTCACTCACGGTGCAGCGAGACGGCGAAGTCGCTTCCCTCGTTGGAGATCCTGTGTACACCCAGCTCGTCGGCCATATACGCTACTGCATTTTCCTTGTGGTGGCTGGTGGACTTGACCTGCATCGGGTTGTTCTTATCGCCGTCCGGGAAGTCGTACCGCGTCTCGGTCAGGGTGCCGCGCAGGATCTTCATGACGCAGTGTGCGTTGCCATGGTCATGGATAGGAGACGCCTTGCCTGGGCTCCAAACGAGAATGAGCTGTATAGTTGCCGCTCTGTCAGTACTGGGTTGATGACCTATTGGGCCATCAAGTGATGGTTCGTGGATTCGTTTCTTACCAAGTTACTGTTGCCATTTCCTTCATCGACGAGGTTGCGGGTGTATGCCCGACTCGGATCGGCCATGGCATACGGAGTCCATTCTCTGTCGTCGGATGTGTACTGCTCCATGGCATGCATGAGGTCCCCAACGTCCACGTCATCCGAGGTGATGCCCGAAGAAGGGCCCAGGATGTCTTTGAGAGACTCTACCAGCGTGTCAAAACGGTCCATCTTGGCTTCGCATGGTGCCTCCTGCTGTCGGAGAGGGCTAAGAATTGTGCAAGTCATGGCTATATGTGTGTATGATTTGAGGTTGCTATGATGTTGTGTGTCTTGTGTGGTCTTGGATTGAGGTTATGTTGTCCGTTACGACAGCGTGTTCAATCCGCTTTATCTGATTTTCTCAGCAGGAAAGGGAGAGGAAGACGGTGAGCAAGCAATATTCCCCGGGTGTCAGGGTGGGCCACGCCGACAACTCCGCTTTTCACGCAAACCAAACGACTGTTGCTGTGCTGTGGCTAAGGGTGTGTCCCGAGCTCGGCTGGCTAACGAGGTTGTTATCTATCATACGACGTGTTACAATACAGGCTGCAGGTCTTGGGTACGAAAACAGCAAGGTGCATGAGGATCCCTGCGGGGGTAGGTCGATTTCGGGTCCGTCTCCTGCCAGTTTTGCCGGGCCATCAAAGTCAAATTACGTTGACCTTGTCTCTTTTCCAGTGGCTGTGGTATTGGGCCTGAATCTTTGGCTTTTGGACAAAGTAAAAGGGCTCGACTCGTGGCGACAAGTAAGCAGCTTTGGGCAGGTGCTCTGTTGGACAAAGAGCGGCGAAGAAACTGGAGGCGGGTGGCATTGTTCACGTGCGGGCTATCGATCCTTGTGAACAGAATCCCTTCTTGGCTGGTCCTTGTTAGGTCTTTGCGTCAATTGCGATATGCTATCGGCTAGCACCGGACGCTTGCTTGGTAGGTACGTTGGGTGGGGTCCCCCATGAGCAAATTTGGCGCGTATTTGGAGCGGGACAAGACAGAACGGTCAAGGCACGAGATGGGCGTCTGCAAATACTTGGTAAAGAGAAAAAAGTCAATGAATTAAGCGTTACAATATTGCGGCAGTTGAGAATGGCATATATCCAATACCCCTATTCAATTATTTTGGCAACTACTGCTTTTTTGCGACCCCTTTTCCACGTGATCCAAAGGGGAACCAGCCTTCTAGCCCCCTGGACCCTGGAATTGTTGGCCAGTTCTGCGAGACCCACTTGGGCCGCCCTCCGGTCACCGGAATTCTTCTTAGTCAAGACCATAGCGGACCTGAGCTAGGTGCGCTGAGTAACAAAGACAAGTCGTGTGCGGCGGCATCGTACGTCCTGCTTGCCCTCGCTTCTGCGTGACAGTATCCCGTGGCCCATTTTAAACACGCCGGAATCAACGGAAATGGTAAGATGAAGGAAATGTATGGCGCCAGTCAGCTACCGAGCACTCGCGTCCCTCAAAATCCTTTTTTGCCCGGGCCAAGCAACTTAATCTACTGCAGCCCGTGTCGCTTATCAACTCCGTCTCTGCATGAACGATGTCCGCCGCTACAACTATGACAATAACAAGTGAGCCTGGTCTCGGATCGGGAAACGAGTCAGAATCCAGTCCTTCGTCGTGTCCCGAGGGGGCCGCGCCGTGCACTTCCAAAAACGATGCCGGCTGGAGGAGGATCGTCCGGAATTTCACCCCTTCGTAAGCGTAACCTCTAAACAGCCTGTATCCATACACCTGAAAGAGAGTCTAAGTGGCTGTACGATATGGCTATCATGCTGACTCCTTGGTTTGTAGTTGGTTCACCGTGACCATGGGAACGGGTATTGTTTCTATTCTGCTGCACAACCTCCCGTATAACACGGACTGGATCCGATGGATCTCCGTCGGCTTCTTCGCCCTCAATGTGCTCCTCATGGTCGCCTTCACCACCATCTCGGTCGCGAGATACGTTTTGTACCCGGAGATATTTGGGGTCATGATTAGGCATCCAACACAGTCCGTATTTCTGGGCACGTTTCCTATGGGCCTTGCTAGTGAGTCCCTCTTTGCCTGGGGGTGGGAATCTGCATGGCCGGCTTGATATCATGCATACTGACTGATTGAGGAAAGCGATCATCAACATGATTGTGTTCGTGTGTGTGCCAGCCTGGGGAAATTGGGCGGCGTACCTGGCATGGGGCCTATGGTGGTTTGATCTCGCCATATCGCTTCTTTGCTGTGTTTCCTTGCCGTTTCTGGTGTAAGCCAAACTATACCCTTTTACCCGCTCCACCATCGCCCCATCCCCCCTAATTTATACTCGGGGCACCTCTGACGTCGTTGGCAGCATCCATCTTGGCAAGACGAACCTGGCTTCCCTGACCGCAGCACTGCTCCTGCCCATTGTGCCGTGCGTCGTCGCGGCGGCAAGCGGCGGCGTCGTGGCCAACGTGCTGCCTGATCCGTCCCATGTGCGGACCACGCTCATTGCCTCGTACATGTCGTGGGGCATCGGCATCTTCTTCTCCGTCATGATCCTCGCCATGTACCAGGTCCGTCTGAGCAACCACGCCCTGCCGCCGCGCGAGGCCATCGTGTCGGTGCTGCTGCCCGTCGGCCCGTTCGGCCAAGGCGGCTTCGGCATCGCGAAACTGACCCAAGTGACGCGGAAGCTATTGCTGCACGGGGGAGGGACAGTGATGACAGCAACACCGCAGGACTACGACACCACGTACGCCGAGCCGCTCGGTCTCCTGATCGAGGGCCTGGGAGCCTGCATTGCGCTGGTCATGTGGGGGATCGGTTTGATCTGGCTCGCGTACGCCGTCATCAGCATCGCCACGACGAGGAATTTCCCGTTCAACATGGGGTGGTGGGGGTTCACGTTCCCCCTCGGGGTTTGGGTGGCGTGTACCACGGAATTGGGCGCCCTTTTGAACAGCACGTTTTTCAATGTGACGGCTATGGTGAGTTCTTATTCGATGTTCTTCCCAATAGGAGCAGGTTACAAAGCTCAGAGATCGTATATGCTAACCAGTTTGGTTTTCTGGTTTAGATCGGTTCGGGCTGCGTCTTCCTCCTCTGGCTTGTCGTCGCGGCTTGCACGACTAAAGAGGCCATCTCGGGGGATATGTTCTTTGCGCCTTGTTTGAAGAACTTGTCGGGGGCCGAGAGGTTGGGCAAGAAGTCGTGAGGGTGTTGATTCGATCGCCTAGTACGACTGCCCTTCATATCTACAAATTTTAAGACTAGATTAGACTGACTGGAGCTGCTATCCATCGCCTCGTGGACCTACAGCGCCTTATCATTGATAGAGTCTCAATAATACAGTCTACACGGATATATTCTCTATTGCTTCTGTCAAGCTATATACAAGCTTTTCTCAATTCTGCCTCTTGTATCGCGCTTGGTTTTGATTGGTCCATCATGTGATCCCAATCCCTTCCTGTTATGCTTTGGATTCTGCTGGTTGGTCAGATATACGATATTGACTCATTGCTACTATGCTAATCCATAGGAGGAAGCTGTCGCTGCTAGTGACTCACTTTAGTGGATACTTGTAAGCTGATTATCGAGCACTGGGAATAGTCTCCAACCCCTGCCAAGAAATGCAGGCCGTATTACAGCCCCTACCCGACTGAAGTGTGTAATGTGAATGGTAACACAAGAGAGTGCTACAAGATAACGGCTTGGAGGGGTGGATATTAAAGCGCCATTTCACGCCCCCAGCTTATTTACAGTGCTATTTATTCTTCAGTCTTCTCTGACACACTCATACATTTACAATATATGTATTAACCCAAACAACTCAAGAATCCGAACCACATATCAATTCATAGTGACATCAAACTTGTGTGCCCAATATGCCTTTCACTCCCTCTCCCACCTTCCACCTCGCCTCGCCCCGCCTCTACATTTCGCACTTCCACGCGCCCCAGCACAACCGGTTCCTCGTGGCCCTCTACAACAGCGAGCTCTACACCAGGCACAACAAGACGAATGTCGACACGCCCCGAGAAGGCGCAGGCGCAGATCGAGAACTGGATGCCCGGCTGGCACGAGCGCAACGGGTACGGGCCGTGCGTCGTGAGCCTGCGTTTCGCCCGGGATGTCGTTGGAGGCAACAAGAATGCTACTGAGGGCGATGAGGATAAGGAGGAAGGCTCGCTGTTGAAGCCCGGGCAGGTCCCTGTTGGTATCGTGACGTTGATGCGCGGAACGCACTATACGGTTCCCGACTGCGGGTTCGCGCTGCTGCCCGAGTACGCGGGGAAGGGGTACGCGACCGAGGTGGGGAGACGCATCGTGCAATACGCGATGGATCCCAAGAAGACCACCACTTCCGCGGTTAACAACGACAACGACAACGACGACGTCCCGCGCGATGGCGAAGGACTGGGTCTCGAGGGCGTGTTCGGTTTCACGGGCAGCAACAACATCGACTCGCGCAAGGTGTGCGAGCGCATCGGGCTCGAGTTCCGCGGCATCTATCCGCTTGAGGCCTTTGGGGACGAGCCGAGCGCCGTCTTTGCCCTGCCGGGCATGGAGGCGGATCTGTCGGTGTACGGCATCAAGGGGTCCAGGACGGATGTCGACGAGTAGAGGAGGGATCCGGCTAGGTACTATGGAGAAGAACGTAGTAGTACCCCGAGAAAAGAAAAGGGCGCCTCGTGCTCTCAAATAAGTCAGGCAGTCGGTCGCTTTTATGGCTTCGCATGGAACTGCAAGTAAGGGCCGCGTCCGGCCTTTGGCGGCTGAGGCCGCCATTGACTAAGTAGGGTAGGACGCGGCCCAGGCACTGGATAGGGAAAGCAAAGAAACCGGGGTTCTACTCCTCGGAAGCACTTTGGCGAATATGTCTGCCTATGGAGTACACGACTTTACCTGCGCGCGGCAGACGAGAATGGGGTTGGGGGGCGGAGTATAGGCGATGGGGAGAAAAGGAGGCGAGGTAGCCGCACATTCAACATGGCGGTTTTGGGGTTGGACGACAATTTACCTAGGGCTATCAACAGAGCCTAAGAATATATTATACAAATCCTCGAATGGTGCTTTTAACCACGATACGGTAGTCCCTCGGACTCACAAAATGATATACTGAGTACTCGTGGCCAATTACCTTGTCCAGTTACTGTGACACGCACGCAGTAGGCGAAAGAACCACCCTCCTTTGGATGTGTCCCATGCTTTCCAAACCGGGAGACCGAGTCCCATAATAAGCTGCCCGACCATTCATATCTATTCCAAAGATAGATACTGTTCGTTTGCTCAGAGAAAAGACCTAATTGATCGGGATCCCGGAGTGCGGACTTCGTACCGAACGTGTGCACCGTGAGCGCACTTCGCACCGAGATAAGGTCTTAGACGAGCAGGTGCCGTTCAAACAACGCTACGACCGTCCATGCCGTGAAATTGTATAAATACGAGTAGTCTATTCCCATCTGTGACGAGCTTTGATCTCTATTCTTGTTTACTATCTTCACTTACATCTCGACACACCCGAAAAGGTCCAACACGCAACCATGTCAAGTTACAATACCACCAAGCAATCCGCCGCCGCGGATAAAAGTAATACTGCTACAACCCCTACCCCTACCCCAACTCCGTATAGCTAGGTACATCACCACTGACACGAAACACCAGCCCACATCACCCTCCACGGCAAGACCTACCATCTCCCCCGCCAGCCCACCGTCGTCGTCTGCATCGACGGCTTCGACCCGTCCTACCTAAACCAAGGCATCGCCGACGGCCTCCTGCCCACCATGCAAGGTTTCATGGAGCACGGCTTCCATGCCACGGCCGACGCCGCCATGCCCACCTTCACCAACCCCAACAACGTGAGCATCATCACGGGCGTGCCGACCGCCGTCCACGGCATCGCCGGCAACTACTTCCTCGACCGCGCCACGGGGGACGAGGTCATGGTCGTCGACGACTCCCTGCTCCGCGGCTCCACCATCCTGGCCGAGATGGCCGCCGCCGGCCCGGGGGCGGTGCGGGTCGCGGCCGTCACCGCCAAGGACAAGCTGCGGCGCATCCTGGGGCACGGCTTGGCCGAGGGCGAGGGCGGGGGCGGGGGCAGCATCTGCTGGTCCTCCCAGTGCGCGAGCGAGGAAGTCTTGGCGTGGCTGGGAAAGGAGGGAGATGCCGGCGCCGTCGCCGCCCCTCCGAGCCAGTACTCCGCCGAGCTGTCGCTCCTGGTCCTGGACGCGGGGGTCAAGATCCTCGAGGAGCAGCGAGCCGATCTGCTCTACCTGACCCTTTCCGACTGGGTCCAGCACAAGCACGCCCCCGGGTCCCCCGTGGCCAACGGGTTCATGTCGGCCATCGATGCTCGTCTCGGGAGAATGGTCGAGCTGGGGGCCGTCGTGGCCGTCACGGGGGACCACGGCATGAACGACAAGTGCGACGAGGGCGGCAGCCCGAACATCCCTCTTCGTACAGGACGAGCTCGAGGCCAAGTTCGGCCCGGGCTGCGCCCGCGTCATCTGCCCCATCACGGACCCGTTCGTCAAGCACCACGGCGCCCTGGGCTCCTTCGTCCGCGTCCACGTGAGCGAAGCGCGCGGGGCAGATGTCGAGGACATGATCGAGTTCTGCAAAGGCTTGGCCGAGGTTGATATGGTTTTGCCCAAGGGGGAGGCCGCCAGGGTCTTCGAGATGCCCGAGGACCGCGAAGGCGACTTCGTCATCGTGTCCAACAAGAACGCCGTCGTGGGTTCCAAGGCTACAGAGCACGACCTTTCTTCGCTCGAGGGCCATCGGCTCCGCTCTCACGGCGGACTTTCGGAGCGGAAGGTGCCTCTTTTGATGTCAAAGCCTGCACAGTCGTCAGAGTATCTCGCTACCAAACGGTGGCGAAATTTCGACATTTTCGACCTGATCCTCAACTATGGCCAATGAGGACCATGTTCAAGAGCATGAGATTCCATGTTTTTGTTTGGTACTATCTTTTTGACTTCTTGTGATTCGCATGGCTATAAGTTTGTAAAAAGCAGAGGGTCCCGAATTCGAAGTATATCAGACTAGGCCATCTTGGTCTGGAAACTCTAGACTGAAGTCCATATCAGGGTCAAAAAGAAAGTCGTATTCTTCCATAGAGAACGAGGTCGTAGGATCATGTTCCAACTCCGTTGGCCCGACGTCCTCTCTCGCTGCGGCAGCTCCAATACCTTGTTCCTCGACTGCACTTGTGCCACTGACAATTCCGCATCGGCAGAGGAGGTTTTCAATACCAGCAGTGATACTGACCAGAAGATGGCGTGTATGCATGTTAGATGTGACGTTCTTGAGGGTAACAAGTACCGAACGCAGTAGGTGCTTGATCTTTTGCAAATCGACCTGCACAACCGAACTGTACTTGGTCGATACCTTGATCAGGAAGACGGCAGCGAAGGCGATCATCGTGTCGAAGTAGGTAGGAAGGCCATCCAGGAACCCCTGGATCTCTGTATCTGAGACAACGGTTCGTAGTATGGTTGAAGCAGCAAGAACGGCGGAATTGGCTATCTCCTCGAGGTCCATGGCGACTTCGGGCGCGTGGGAAGTAAAACCAGCAGTGCTAACTCCCCTGAAGACGTGCGAACATAGGTAGAGCTTCGCAAAGTTGTACTGAAGACCAACCCCTTTTCGTGGGTAGTTCCCTACGTGAGCATTGGGAACAAAGCGATCTATCCACTCAGCCCGAATACTATCGACGGCGAGGCTGAAACGACGTAGGGGAGGCACGTCCGACTCGGAAAGGGGGCGGTCGACATCGACACCAAAGGTATCGAAAATATTCGAACAGATGCTCCAGCGCAAGACTTGGCTCACCAACCGGGCATCGTCTTCAGTTGCAAATTCGCATTTCAGAAACTCCCGGGCGTTTCTTACCGCTTCGCATTCTCTGGTCATCGGGGGCCTCCCATAGGCAACAGAGAAATGATGGTCACAAGCGTAAACAAGATAGTAGAGCCGCGCTCGTAGATAGTGCTGTCGGTCACCTTTGATTGCCTTGGAGAAGCTTTTATGGAGTTGCAGTTCTGTGGCAATGCGGACTGCTGCACCGACGAGTGACCACGACAGATCGCTTAGCCAGAATGCACCTATGCATAGGGCTCGGACGTCGTCAACTGTGTGCTGTTTGGAAAGAATCTTTTGGGCACTCGACTGGATGAACTCCCGGTAGTATATATCGAAGTCTTCCGAGGCTGAATGCAGAGCCCCGACAGCGCAAACAGAAGCTGTTAGCAGCGGGGAGGTCATCCGAACTGATTCGAAGGTTACCGCGGCATGGTCGTTGAGAATCCGGTAGGGGAAATGATCGAGACGATTCTTATACTTTTTGAAGTGACCTCTGGCTGAGTCGACGGCCACCACGCCACGCGATATAAAATCTTCATGAGAGTCAGTTTCTACTTGCGGCTGCTTCTCAGCAATGTGAAAGCCTGGAATGGCCCCGGGACCTGAGTCGAGGTCCATCACGACGCCTAAGGGACCACTAGATCCTGTGTGCATAGATCCGGCTGCTTGGGTTGCGACATGAGTATCGTCCCTCGCTGTCTCATGAGACTCGTCAGCCAACATCTGCTGGACGTCGTCGGAGCTTATACTGTTTTGAGCCAGTCGTTCAACAATGAGCTGCAGCTTTTGCATTTTCGTCTCCATCGAATGCTTCCACCTGAAAGACCAGTCAGGGTATTTCCTCTCGGCATGACATTTAAGTCGTTGCTTTGGTCACTTACATCAAATCGCTCTCGAGAACCATCTGTAGACTTCGGTTCACACTGCACGAGAGACCCCTTTTCTTGCACCGGGTGCACGGGGGCTGAGCATCGCGCATCTGACATTTGATCTAAGCCCATCGTGTCAGCGTGGAGGGGCCAAGTCGCGAGCGAGAATAGGGAGCAAAGCTCGCCTTCTGTTTCCTACAAGCTACGCAGGCTACCGTAGCCCCCATCAGCTTCACAGTAACTGGAAGACCCCCATCGGCTTATGTACCTACCTGTGATTTTGCGGCTGATATCTGGTGGTTTACGGTCCCCAAAGGCCTCTCGCAAAGCCATGACGGGCGATGCCGGTGTCTCGGCGGCCGCCATCATTACTATTGTGTGAATGAACAGTACTGCCTTTGGATCATAAGGCACGCAGGCGTTGAGTCCATTATCAAATCATGGGAGAAAAGGGTGTTTTCCAGGATGAGTCGAGATAAGTTTAAGCGGCTCAAGTAGCAAGCAGTTGGGGTTGTTTAGTACCCTGGCCACTGGCTGCCTGGGGTTTGGAACTAGTGGGTGCTTAGTACTTTGCTTAGCGGGGATCGACGGCCTTGCTACTTGAATATCGGCCTTCCTCCCGAGTATTCGCAACTACCACCTGGTAATAACTTGTAAGATATTAACAATACGTAAAGATATATCCGTTGGGTAGTACTTAAGTAAACGAGTGATACCAAGAAGAAAGGATTAATATGAATTAATCTATTGAAAACATCTCGTTTTATAATACTCACTAGCTCCCTTCGCGAGAGTATCTCCTGCCCCAACTAGAGCGACCATCCTTCCTTCTGCGAACAGCTGGGCCAATGACATGTCCGACAGAAGCAAGCCGCTTATCGTTTGATGGGCTAGATAGGCAAGGAGCATATGTAGGTAAGTTTTTATTGGAGCATACTGAAGAATAGGCAGACCAGGAGGCAAAGCGTATGTACTCATTCACGAACCGGCTTATAAGCCTGCTACAAAAGCCAAGGCCGTGCATGCCCTGCTGGTCGAGATGCTGCTGAACGAATGCCTCTGGTTGGACAGCCTGTGGCACATGAGTAAGTGAGTGACCCTGGACACTGAGGTGTTTATGGCCAAGAATATGACCTACCACCAATCCACTTGTGGCAGGCATCTAGCCGCGGTCGAGACACTGAGGGAGGAGTCGCGGGCTGTTGCGGGCAACTCGAGACGGCTGAAGGTGGTTCTTGGGTGGCATAAAGTGGAGAAGCGGCCGGAGGAAGTCCTCCTATTATAACCAGCAGGCAGTGAGCCGATCTCTTCACCGAGCGTGAAAAACATTTTCTTGCATACAGCGGACATAGAACGACGAAAATATGCCCATTGAAGAAGCAACAGCAGCCAATTGTTTACATGCGGCGCAATTGACTCAATTGACTAGAGTACCTATATACCAATAATTCTGCAGGAGGCATTTGTGTATGTAGGCCAAAGACTGCTAGAGCTAGAGCGAGCAAGCTTGATGTCGGTACTATCGAATACCCAGCCACATGCAGTTGTAGATCCCTTTAGCCAAGGCCCTTTCTTTCGATGCTAGCGACGCGCAAGAGGCGCTACCGTGTTTCTGATATGTCGAATCCCACCCTCGTGATACTAAGAATAAGTAGGTTGGTTACCAAATACGATGATCTCGATCGCTTACACAGAGGTAGCTAGCAGCCCTGCCCTGCCCATGAGGAGCTATGAGCTGTGTATGTGCGCCTTGTGCAGCGGCCAAGGTCGGCAACAAATGCAACGACTTCCCACCACGACTGGAGTCACGTTGAGCGATATCTTTTTCTCGTTTCAACCTGAGGCAATTGGACATGAAGGGATCTACAATCTACAGAGGCCGCCGATGACGATAAAGGGCCTTCTTGGCCCGGGCCCCCAAGAAACGGGTGTCCATCTATGCAATGTTTCCAGCAGATGGTTCGATTCGATATTGATACTGGGCCCACTCCAATGCGGGAGCCGTCCAAAATAGCCAGGGGGTGCCTACGGAGTACATGTCTAGCAGCTTAGATACAATGGAAGCTGCACTTGTACGCTCAGCTCAGCAGAAGGGAGCTCGGATGACTTCGTCTGGTCTGATACATAAGTCTCAAAGGAGGACCAGACGTTCTGATCTCTCCAAAAGTCTAATGTCTAATTGCTAGCGGCTAACGATTCCCGGAACAAAATCATGCTTATGTGCTGTTGTTTTAGTAGTGACGAGCGAGGCGGCTTACGACCACACGTTGCCTTGAAAGTCGTTTACCACTGGAAGAGATCATGTGTGGCTGCAACCTGTTCACCTAGGTATCCGTGGTATACTTCCCACGTCATACCCGTTGCCTTTCCCCGCAGAGACGCCCCATGCCTGCAGACGGAGGAGGAACGTGTGTCTGCATTGCTGCTACCCCACTACCCTGCTAGCATCATACTGAATAGGTACCACTTGCATCTGTCTCAGATGATCTCGCTAATACATAGCATTCTGTATTGATCTAATAAGGCCGTTCTCTCTTTTCTCGTAGCCCTTTATTTTCCGAAGATCTCTGTCTTCTACTCACCAATTTACTTTTTTTTTCCTGCAGGACACTTTTGCCCTTGATCCTGACATTCCCAAGCAACCAAAGCGCCTTTCCACCATGGAGCGCGTTCACCAGAGTATGTACTCATACTTAAATATACCTCTTATTGACTGCCATGATCAATGCAGAGTATAGCTGACAACTCGTCCCTCTAGTCAACCCCTTCGCCAAGCGCGATGATCACAGCAAGAAGTCGGTTCTTCTCTACAAGACCCTGACCACTCTATCATGGCTCCTGGCTGTTGTGGTCACCTTCTACTACACTTTCAACAAGCCTCATGATGGCAAGGGACATCGGGGTTCCATCTGGCACCAAAACAGAGATCACGACACGGCTTTCCGCATGAACAAGATCATTGCTAGCATCTACTGGTGAGCATCTACTGCTTCATACGCAAGGCTTTGGCTGGATAACCTCAGTATACTTACACATCACTTAGGCTCGTGCTGTTCATCTTACAAGCCGGTTACATCGTCCACCTGTTCTCCGGCAATGTCGAGCGGAGAAACCCTGCCTGTGCTGTCGGCAGCCACTTCATCGTCAACAACCTCTTCCACTTCGCCTTTGTTATGCTCTTTGTCCGAGGCTACTTTGCATGGGCCGAGGTTATGCTGGTCATCAACTTCATCAACCTGACGTCCGTGTACTTCCGCCATGTGGGCTACTCACGCTTCATCCACGAGCCCGTCGTCTCTGGCCCGCTCGCATGGACCTTCGTCGCCATCTACTGGAACGGAGCCATCATGGTTCCGCACGCTACGTCCCTCGTCGCTCGCATCTTCGGAAACGTCTTCATCTGGTCCATTCTGGCTTATGGCCTGTTCTTCGTTTTCTTCTACAAGGTAAGTTGGGAAAGCGCGAGAACAACCCCCCCCCTTGACCGTGCATTGCTAATATTGTTCCTCAGGACTACACCATGGGCTTCAACTTGAGCGTTCTCGCGGCTGCCATTGGCGTCTCGCAGTTATTCAGACAGGTCATCGCATTCCAGTGGATCTTCGCATTCACCATCATGGCTGTCCTGTTCGTGGCCACCATTGTTATCGCAGTCCCAGCTTCCGCCGGACGAGACTACCGATGGAGACGACAGGCGCACACGGCACCTGCTGACCGCGAGAGAGCCCCTCTTCTCGCAGACAACTAAGCCCTTCTACCCCGATGTAGCTTCAGTTACTGCGGCCAGGATTTGTGGCTTCGGCCGGACCATGGTATGGCCCTCTCTGGTAGCATACCGGGTTAGCTCCCGGTGGCAAACAAATCATAAAACACCACTCATTTGGTCGATCCAAGAAAAAAGTGCGTTTGATGTAATGGCGTTGAATCCAAGAGCATGAGATATCCTTCTGGATCTCAGGATCCACCTGCCTGGCTAATGATGTCAGGCTTTTGCTTGTGTTGGCTGGGTGTCGTAGAGCGCTTTCGAGTGTTGTAATTAGTGGATTTCATAAGATAGTTGTTTATACAATTTGGTAGTTCGGTCATTGATGAGTTGTGGCGAGTTCAATTGGTCGGTCGTAAATTTGAGATTGGTGCTGTGAAATGTGTGTTCGGCGATTAATACGGTTCCGGGATCTGTCGTCAAAGCTTCACTCCAACCCACCCCATACCATACCGGAGTAGAGAATATACACCCAACTAACCCAACAACACGAGCTGTGGCGTATCTCGGGGCTAGTTAGGCGTGGGCCGTAACGCATTGTGAGACTATAGTGCACGTAGGATGTCACTCTTTGGTCTCGGAAACGACATCTGCCATATCCCCCGGATTTACAGGATCTTGACCTCGTGCCATGCCCAGCGGTTCATCGCGCGCGTCTTGACAGCCGAAGAACGCTCGGAAGCTCGACATCGAGCTCTACTCCAATGCATTGCATCGCGCCCTTCCTCGCGGGTAGATCAGACAGACGCGCCATGGGCTACCGGAGCGAGCGATAACCGGATCCCCAATGTCTGGAAAGCCGCCGTGTTCATGGCGGGCCGGTGAGTCCATTCGCATACACGCCGCCTCTTCTCCCTATCATTTATTAGTATCTTGGCCTAGAAAGCTAACTCGATGTAGATTCGCCGCCAAGGAGGCCGCCATCAAGGCGCATTCGTCGCGCAGGTTGACCTTTGAGGATATCCGCATCGTCCGGATTAGGCCGGTAGCGAGACCGTTGGAAGGAGTCAGCGAGAGCCAGGGCCAGGAGGAGGGGGAGACCGGAGATGATGCGACGACAAACGAGGCCGCGTTATCGAGCGGCCCGCCCGTGGCTGTCATCAAAGGCTTCCCACCGGGCCAGCCAGACACGACGGCCATGTTGAGCATCAGCCACGACGGCGATTACGCCGCGGCCGTCTGTTTGTCGGTACAAGGGACACAGTCATAATAGTGGTGGAAAATGGTCCTGGTGGATCGTCGGCCTGCTACATTACGAACGCACAACAACATCAAAGATTAGAGGCAGCGATAGTGATAGGAGTGATATCAGATCACAAATCATGTCTAGCGACCCAAGATCGGGCTGATGCATACCTCGAAGTTTTGGGCACCCAGATGGAAACAGGTGGGCGAGCCAAATATTTAGATAGCTGCCTCCTCCGTGGGCATATCAAATCTTAACTTTCTCTGAACCCACCGCTCTTGCCTTTTGCATTCTGAATTTTTGTTGCTCAATGCACACCTCTTGCTGTGCTCTGGCTTCAGAGAGCAGCATGGCTGGCTAGCTGTTTGTGGCCTAAAGTTTGCACATTGCGGGCAACATCTTTTTCGACTTATTTTTTGCAGATTCTCAAGATATTGTCAATCATTGATCAACAAAACACCATCCTTCACTCAACTCCAACTGCTCCTTCGTTCATCATAACTCTCGCTCTCGAAGGGAACACAAAGCAAAGGCAACCTATGCGGAACGATCTCCGTAAGCTCCGGGCTTCTGCAGTCTCAGTATGTGCATCCAACAAAACCAACAAATGACCCAGCTAGTTCCAAATCACGGGGCTTTTTCATGACTTCAGAAGTCGAATCAGCTTATCTCATTCTTAATCCAATCCTTCAATACTCTGGGAAATTGGAATGATGTCCTATAATGAATAGGAAGAATCCATTTGGCGCCAACTCGTTTGTATCGTTAGATGTGAGAAATCTGTTTGCTAGAACATAGCGTATGTTAATCACCTCAAAATCATCAAGTCTACTTCAGACCTGGTGGCGCAATGGTTAGTACTACGTATCCCTCTATACACTGATTCCCAACTAACATTCCATGAAGGTAGCGTGTAAGACTCCTAATCTTGAGGTTGTGGGTTCGAGTCCCATCCAGGTCGCACTTTTTATTGCTTTCACATGAAAACTGCATTTTTGTTAAAATCTTTTTATCTGGATGTATCGAATCAGTAGACTTTGCTCATTCAAAATGTTACCACTACAGGGTAATAATGTAGGTAGGTCTGGGGTGACGGCTATTGAACGTTAGACTTGGAGTGAAGCCACTTTTGTTGTTTGCGCCACAGTAGTTACAATAGATACCTACTTAGACTACCAATTGTTACTTGCCTATTGGAATCTATTTGCATTGTTCTGAATGCCCATTGTATATACAGCTTTGTACCAGCAACCCGCATCGTGACCATGGCGACCGAGGCGGATACCCAGAAGAAGGAAACTCCTTCCAGGGCGTCCAGCCCAGCTGTCACGTCCCTACCTCAAAAACGCGCCCTTGAGGATGACCACGCGCCCTCGGTCTCGTCACCACTAAATCCGAACCCCGACGTGAAGCTCACCAAGAACCAGTCGCAAGACGACATACCCAGCATGGGACCAGGCAAGCGAACCAAGAAGGAGTCGCTTAAAAAGCGCGAATCCAAGGGTGTTGCTGGCGGCGACAGCGCCAGAGCCACGCCCGATCCCAAACACAAGAAGGAAGATTCGCCGCAACCGCAATTGGGCAGCGAATCTTCGCCTTTGCGCTACAAACTCGCGCCCCCGAAGCCGTCCGACTTCGAAGCAGCTCGCGGGCCCGTCTTCACCCACCACCATGCCGTTCCAGCGCCCGATGGTACCCCCATCGACTTCTACGAGACTTCGGAACAGTGAGTCGCACTACATGGAGGAGCTACGAAACGTTGAGGTCGATGCCGAGCTGACCACCTACTACAGTGTTTACAATAAGAAGAACTTCCACTATCTTCACTGCATAGCCGATCCGCAGTTCCCCTCATCCTTCTACTACCGACAGACCGAACCCGAACCGTACGGCGCACATATAAGCTTCGAGGACGCGGCGACACACATGTACCTGGACCAGTCCGGCCGGCACATCACGACGGACAAGGGCTTCCGAATGGCACGCGCCAACATTGCCATACGAGAAGGCCGATGGTACTGGGAGTGCAAAATCACACGCGGCACGATACCGACGGCAGAAGAGGGCGCAAAGCCCGAGTCGCACGGCCACGTGCGGCTGGGCTTCGCCCGGCGAGAGGCCTCGCTCGACGCGCCCGTCGGCTTCGACGCCTACAGCTACGGCATCCGCGACGTCGAGGGCCAGAAGGTGCACATGTCGCGGCCCAAGGACTTCTTCCCGGCCGGTGAGGACATCAAGGAAGGGGACGTGATCGGGCTGGAGATCCAGCTGCCCTCGGAGCACTTGCACCGCAAGGTGGTTCAGGGCCAGTACAACCCGGCCGTCGACCTGATCGCCGACGAGGAGAGCACACACACGAGCGCCGAAGGCCCCAACATTGTGCGCGACCGCATCCCCATCCGGTTCCGCGCCCACATCTACTTCGAGAAGATCGACTACCACACCACAAAGGAGCTCGAGGACCTCATGAACCCCTCGCCCGTGGGCGCTTCAGGCTCGGCCGGCAGCGCCTCCGCCGAGGCGCCGAACCCGAACCACCCTGTCGCTTCGCTGCGCACGCTGCCGAAATCCTTCATCAAGGTCTACAAGAACGGCGTACCCATGGGCACCGCGTTCGAAGATCTGCTGGCGTTCCTGCCGCCCGCCTCCAAACCGCAGGCGCAGGTCGGCGCGAGAGAGAACATGGACGACGGCATGCTGGGATACTACCCGGCCATTAGCGTCTTCCGGGGAGGCGCAGCCGAGGTCAATTTTGGCCCGGATTTCTGGTTCCCGCCGCCCGGATTCGAGGGTGCCGCAGTAGCGACCAACACCAAGGAAGAGCCGACTGAAGAAGCCGAGGGCAAAAACGGTAGTGGCGGCGACGCTGGCGAAGAAGAGGACGTGGCCATGACCGGAACGGATAACAACGACACGGTAACAGTGGCAGCGACGTCCTTGGACGTCAAGAAAGAGTCACCGGCGGCCGAGGGCGAGTTGCAGCCTCTGTCCCGGCGTTACGACGACCAAATCGTCGAGGATATCGTGGCCGACATTGTGGACGAGGTCAACTTCTGGATGCAAGATGGCGGCCGCGTGATAGACCGCACCGGAGGCCGAGATGAGAAGGCCGATGTCACGGTGGGTGTGGCGCCCGGACAGGAGGAGATTAAGGAGTTGGTCCAGGATGATTAAAGAAAAAGAAAAAGAATGAGGCTAGAGCTAGGAAGCGATGTTGATACAGTACGACCGACCCAAGAGCTAAGAAGGAGGCACGACGTTGAGGTCGTTCACCCAATGATACCCATGAAACCACAGGCGAGAGCAGAAAATTAAGTCCTGGCTATAGAGCAGCATGGTTGAATAGCGCAATGAGAAAGCACCGTGCTCGTTGGACCAGCAGCTTCTTGCGCTCCTGTGTATTGATCAGCCTCTGGGCTCGTATCGAATGAATGATAACCCATGTGTATTCCTTGTGCATTTAATCACCATTAATTCCTCCCAAGATGCGACACGGACAGCGATGAAGTATAAGCTTGGATAGAATACATTGGACTGGTCCATAGTA
Organism: Apiospora sp. TS-2023a; assembly: GCA_038364195.1. NCBI lineage: Eukaryota > Fungi > Ascomycota > Sordariomycetes > Amphisphaeriales > Apiosporaceae > Apiospora > Apiospora sp. TS-2023a. The sequence continues at coordinate 1,099,837 of JAQQWQ010000008.1, forward strand.
GGGATGATTCATTTGGGATAAAAGTCTTAACATTAACTCCATTATATCTAGCACCTCACGGGCAGATTTGCAAACCGCATCGGAAACCAAAGAGTATATGAGAAAAGGCAACCGTTCTTCATAACCTGGCCAGAATTTTCCCAAGCAGCTCTACCAAAAATATCAAACCGTGATCCATCACCTATGGGTATCGTTCGTTCCATCCAATTCATTAAGTCGTTCATTTGTTCTTCCTGATCTTCGAGGAAGATGCAGCAGTGGGGGTCCTCTCAAACATGGCACGTTCCTCCTGGGTCATACAAGGCTCCGGTGCAGGTAGCTGAGGGTCATCAGGAAGCTCTTCGACACGAGTAGAGCCGTCGATGGGGTCCCTCGCAGCGGCCTCGGACTCAAGACGGACCTCACGGCCGCGCTTGTAGCAGTACCATAAAGCAGACAGGAGCACTAGCGATGGATGTTAGTAATGTGCATGGCGTAACAAAGTACCCAAGGGTGGGGGTTTTATACTTACAGAACAGGGCAAGACTCCAAATCACATTGGTGCCAATAAAAGCTGGCCACCTCACCTTCAAGGCGTTCACAATGCCCTTCAGGAGACCCACGATAGCGCCTGGTTTCGTGACCAGGTCCTGTAGGCTCTTGGGCGTCAAGAAGTTCTTGGCCGCATCCTTAAGGCCACCCTTATTAGCCTCATCGGCCTTGAGTCCCTGTGCCTCGGCAGCTACGGCCAGAAGCTCCGGCGCCAAAGTCGACGTCAGCTTATTGGGCAAGGTCGTAACCAGCTTCTTGAGCGAGCTGGGCAGCTTCTCGTAGTTCTTGGCCAGGGTACCATCGCGGTCGTCGAGCAGCGCGGTCAAGTCGCCGTAAGCTGTAGGCACACCGTTGACCAGGTCCTTGAGCACCAGGTTGAACTTGCGCACCATCTCGCCCGAGTCGGCCGAAAGGCTGAAGACCTTGTTGTTCTTGGCCGAGAGGTCGAGATCATCGAGAATGCGGGTAATGTCATTCTCTTCGCGGAGCACCTCGCGCTCCGTCACAGGTGGCACATTCTCTGGCTTGAGGCCACTGTTGGCAGTGGGCCTCACGCGCTGAGACAGATTACGTCCAAGAGTCGTGATGGTGGCGAAGCGCTTGGGTTTGCCAGCAGCGACTTCGGGTTTCGCGTCTGTGGCCTTGCCCTTGCCTTTGCCCTCTTTGCTCACATAGCTTTCGGTGTCGCTGTCCCACTCAATGGTAGGTGTTTTGATCCGCGGGGGCAGGGGCGGTCGCACCCCTTCGTCGTCATCCGGGTCCGGCGACGTCAGGCGCTCCAGAAACCGCTCATCCTCTTCGCGCAGCAGCGGAGTACCGATCGGTTCTGAGATGACCCTGGGGGAAGGCGAGGCAGCGTCCTGGTGGGGCTTTTCATTTGCCGACTCAACACGCTCCTTCTCGGCCTTCTCAGCTCGATGCTTCTTCACTTTCTTGTAGGTGAAGTATTCCAACATTTTGGGTGGCTGGGGCCGGATTGGTGACCGGAGGATGACGTAAACAGTAGTGCCCAGGTTTAGTTCAAAGGTCTTTGTCTGGAAAGAGTCTGATGTTGCAGATGAATTAGGTGAAGAGAGATGGACAGAAATTGGTGAAAGAGTAAAACAAAATGTCTGGAAAAGCGTCAAGTCGATTCTCTTATGCAGTTTGTCTTTGGGCAATTCTAAGCGCTTTGTTGGGAGGCCTACAGTCCCCTACCAGCCTACTCAGCTCCAGCGCATGACGAAGGTGCTGTCAACTTGTTTCGACTGGCTGCTGGAGCTTCACATGCAGTGGCTATGTCATCTGTGGCGAGAGCTTGTCCGTACCAAGCCGGCAATCTAGACCCGTCGTTTCCTCTTTTACTGGGCGACTTTTCCCCATATTAGTCCGGCACTTGGGCGGTAGCTTCCGACTGTGCCACAAATGACCCCCTCGTTTTGTGGCCGTGCTTGACCTCTCGGGTTATGCAGCAATTGTGCTCAGTTGTGCTCAGAAATCCATTAACGCGCTTACTTATGCCCAAGAACGCGTCTCACCAGCAACTTAATCCTCAGACTTCAGCTGCTTGGTTCCAGATGCATCTTTCAACCCAGGCCGTCTCATAATTAAACCAAGCTGTATTGACTTGGAATCTGAGAGCACCAGGCCCCAACAGTGCTATCACAGAATTGACTCGTCTCAAAAATGGAGGGAGACGATGAGTACAGCGATGCCAATCGTGCCTTCTTACAAGCCTTCATGGCCCGTGGCACCATGACACTCCGAGAAGCAAAGCCCATCCTGGCCAGTATCATGACGGTACAAGAAGGGGAGCCTGTCGACCCTGTTCAAATCACCCAAGATATGTTCGATTCGTATCTGTCAGTAGCCCAGGATGCTCTGTCCAGTCTCGACTACGACATTCGCCCCGCCATACACCAGGTGACCAAGCAGCGTGTATGGGCCATTGTCAACACCACCTCAGACGCCATGACTCAGCTGGCTACCCTCCACTCCGCCGAAGAAATAGCATTTGTTAAGCGCGTGCTGGACGCCATGTTCGAAAAGTACAACTCGCCTCGCCTCGAAGCCATGTTCCTGGACTCGATGCAATTCCACCAGTGCTGCCGGGCGCCGGCGTCTGCGACCCAGGCGGCAGCAAACGCCGTGGAGGATGACGGAGAAGAGGTCCAACCGCAGCAGCAGCAACTCCGTGGACTTAAGTCTTCCGAGGCCGAGGCGATGATACAGAGCATGGTGGAGGAGGGTTGGTTTGAGCGCAGCGCCGAGGGGTGCTACTCCCTGAGCCCCCGCGCCCTGTTGGAACTGCGCTCCTGGCTCATCGAGACCTACAACGACCCGGACGCGGAGCCTGGCGAGTGGCAGCGCATCAAGTTCTGCGAGGCTTGTAAAGAAATTGTCACCGTGGGACAGCGCTGTACGGAGCGCGACTGCAACGTGCGGTTGCACGACATCTGCGAAGAGGCCTTCTGGCGCACAAAGCGCGAACACAATTGCCCAAAGTGTAAGACCCCTTGGGATGGCAAGCACTTTGTCGGCGAGAGAGCAGTGACCGAGACGGAAGCCTACCGCAGGAGCAAGGGCAATAGGGGGAGGGGTGGGCGGAGCAGTGGCCTGATGGAACAAATCATGGCCGATCCTGACGACGAGGAGGAGGAAGACGAGCAACTAGAGGACGAGTGATTTGATGTCTGAGTATTCTGAGCCACAACCCCACGAGGGCTCGAGACATCGATACTTTGATACTGCAGAGCTACGGAGCGGCAGTTTGGCCTCACTAAAAGGCCTACTGGCATTGTTGTGCAACGCATAGGACTATCTTGGACAACAGCTACCGTCCTGCATTCTTGGCTTCGAGCCTTCCAACGCCAACTCCTCTTGCCCCATTGGGAGGAAGAAGAATGTACGCATCGACGTACCGAGTATGGATAATCGCCAGAACGCTACATTCACTTAGTAGCCGAGATACTCCCCTCTCTCCTCACCTCATCCTCGTGTGGTTCTGGGTGAATGAACAAAATAGGATCAAAGCGACATAATCTATACTGTCTGTGAGCAGCATTATGTTATTGCAGATCCATTGGGGAAATTGGTATTACCTATCCAAGAATGGTTTTATGCCATTAATCAAACGTCGTTTTAAGAAGTACTGGGAAGTCTTACGTATGGCATGTGAGTAAGATTATGCTACATTCCTCGCTCTCTCAGAGAGATGTTTTCCGTGAAGTCATTTAGGCCATATCGTAATAGGCAACCAATAGTCGATATATGAGTAGGTCTTATAGAGACTCGCATGTGTACCATCAGGATTGAAGCCCGCAGTATATATATAATGTATATGTGTGTGTATATCCAACATTAATCGTTACCATGTAAGCATTTCTCCTTCATATTCATACGCGTGAAAGACAAGCAAGCAAGACCGCCCCGTTAGCAGTCGTGGTTGCGCTGCTTCCCGTGTCCACCCTTTTCTGCATGTTTGCAGCCAGCCCCTTTTTTGTTTCCGCAACCCGTGCCAATCCTTAGGAAGCCCACTCAAATCCGCTCGCTATACATATACACTCTCTTCAAGCAAGCATGAACCCCAACAGTCCCTCCGACCCCAGGCCTGAAATGCTTGATTGAGGACGACAAGTACACAGATCCCGCCCTCCAAGGCAGCCAAAGAAGGAAACGCCCAAATTAGTAAAAACCGGTGCGTAAAAGCAAATAGGTATCACCTCCCATCTTCCCAGACCGATCTGATCATCGGCTCCAGAAACCAGCAAAAAGTCGGAAATCATAAACATCGTCCGCTTGCGCGACATCAACTCCTCGTTAAAGCGCTAAGCCAGTACCATCGCCAGTCCATCGGTACAACGCCAACAGTTCCCGTCGCCGTTGGTGCTGCTCGTGCAAGTCCTCGGGGACACGGCCTCGGACCTGAGCAAGCGCGCTCCGCATTACTTTACTGAAATTACGCTGTTGTAGAGTTAGTGGCCGTTTTTTTCTTTTCCCCAGTCTTTCTGCAGTCAAGGGGCAACATCCGAGAATGACAACTTACTTGATATTCCGTGCTCAGTGTGACCATGCATGCTTCATGGGCGCGGATGATGGTCTCGCAGGCTCGGACCACACTGGCCGAGGCCTCCAGCTGCAGCTTGTCGGCAATGAGCAGCAGAAGGAAGGATCCTTGCAGAAGATAAATGCCAAAGAAAAAGGGCATGAACTCTAGGCCAGGGTCGAACTCGAGGATGTTGCTGATCGCCTCGGCGGCTGATACGGCATGCCCGGTGGCTGTGATGAAGCCCTGAGACGAAATCCACAAATCGTTATCATCCAAAAGGTTGATTGGGTCCCATTTCCCGGTGAGCAGTATGTGCAGCACGTGCATGACATGAGTACCGTAAGACATGACGATCCGCGTCTGGATGTCCGATTCCGTCATTCGCGACGAGTTGGTTCGGATGGACCGCACCGACACCGTATCAAGGTGGTCGAGCTCGCTAGGCATCTCTAATGTTGCGGACTGCTCGTTCTTATCCTCGGCGCTGGATTGAAAATGCTGCTGCTCAAACTGCTTGAGACTGCGCTCATACATTTCGAGGTGACGAGTGATCTCGGCGGCTTGGTCGTCCCATTCCCGTGCAGACCGGAAGCCCACGCCAAAGCGAGGATGGTTTCGGGCGTGGTGAAGATCCACGATTTCTCCGAGAATCGTCATCAGAGGTAGGAAATACCCGAATATGCTATGGCCTGTACACTCAAAATGGGGGCCCCGAACTCGCTCGCCCGGTAACGCTGGGTCGGTAACATTGGAGCGGAAGTTGCCATTTTGCCATTCAGTGTCGTCCATGGGCTGCATGAGCCCTTCGCACTCGATGTCGAGTAGGAAAAGCGGTCGGTTATAACAGAGAGCCAAGTGCCGGTCGACGATATAAGTAAGCCACCAAATGCGTCGGCGCTCTTCCCGTTCCTCGTCCGTAACTGCCCCCGATGCCATGTTGTTCCCGAGCTCGTCCTCACCGTCATCACTTGCATTGATTCCATTTCCATCCTCGTCTGTCTGTCCCATTGACGCGCTGAGCGGCAATTCTCTCCCCAGCTTCAGTTCCCGCGCAAGTGACCATGCAGCATTCCACCACCTTAAACTAGCCCCTTTGTACTCGCTTGCGGAGACAACTGTAGCCAAATGGATGTACGTTATCACATCGTCGAGCGAGCCAGCTGCGCCAAATGCTCCAGATTCCCCGCTTAGATTCTCTAAGCTCATGGAACCCGGCATTGCTACACCCAAGCCACCCAACGCCACACCGTCGATGGGAGGGCTTGAGACGGGAGACGCCTCTCCTGATGGGGTGTGGATCAGGGGCTTGAGTAGACTGACAGTCAGTTCCAGAAGTTTCTGGCAGATCTTGCCGCGCGCTGATGGAACACTGGTGAGGAAGGACGCATCGCTGGTTTGCGCCGCTACCCATAACATGCTAGCTAACAAAGCAGGCTGACATTGCCTTGGTTTGCTTGGATGTAGGAATGATCGCTTCCGGAAAACGAAACCAAGTACGTAAGGCGACATAGGGTGAGCATGGGCTGATGAAGAGCTTGAGAAATAGAGATCTATCAGGTCGCAAGCCAAAGATACCGGGATAATGCTTCCCAAATGCGGAATAAGGGGATTCAGTACTGGGTACCGCAACTGTTGGTGATAGCTCGGCGGCGGAATATGCGATTGGTATTGCGCCGGGGGAGACGGCATTGACATCCAGCCAGGAGAAGTTTCCCCTGCCATAGGGTAAGCGCTCAGAGGACTTGTCGCCATACGAAAGTTCGCAGAAGGGTTCGTGGCGTAGTTTGCAGGGTTCTGCGTTTGGAGTGCATATGGAATATCAGGATAGTCGGAGAGGTTAGCCTGGCCCGCTCCGTACGGCGTGTGAGAAGGGCCAGCCATCATATGTGCGCCTAAGCTCTGTCTATCATAGGGGTTCTGGACATTGCCGAATCCATTCAGATCCAGTGAGGTAGGACTGTCCAGTTGATCGCGGTCCATAGCAGCATGGTGAGTCGTCAGGTGCGGTTGGTGAGAGCTGATTTCTGCCAGACTGTCCAAGCTCCCAGTCCGCTGGCTCCGGCCTGTCGAGTCCTCATTCAGGTCGTTTAGAGCCTTCTCGCTAGCGGTCGATTGCTGCTCGGATTTACTGGACGTAGAGTTGTCGTGCCTTTGTTCTGAGGCGGAAACATCATTGTCGCCGCCACTCAGGGGAGATTGCGCTCCGCTCTGGCCGGAGGCAGCGGCTGCCTGTGCTGCTGCTTGTTGAGCAAGGTCTTTGCGCGAGGCCTTGCCTCTCTTCTTTCTTTCGCGTATGTATTCGCAGCCGAGTCCAAATTCTGGAGAGAACTTAGCGGCCGTCTGAAGCTGTTGCTGGTGCGAATACCTACCGATACAGTGGGCGCAGGGGTGTTGCCCGTCACATTTGGTCCGTAGCTGATTGCACTGGTCACAGGCCCTGCTTATCCTCCTTCTGATCGGACCAGCCGCTCCTGTAGCTCTTGGGGCTGGGCCACCGTACGGGTGTTGTCGATGTTTGGGTTGAGGGGCTCGAGCGAGGTGAGGCGCATGTACACCTACGTGTTGTTGCAGGTGTTGTAAGGAGTACTGTGAGCCATGACCAAAGGCATCAAGCCCGGCGGCGTGGAGATGGCTTGTGGGGACGTGAGCGTTGGAGAGGAGGGTGTTAGCAGGGAGAGAGTGGTAGGGGGAAAACCGCTGAAGAGGGTTCGACAACATCGTTGTTGTAGACGACCTGAACTGGTGTCTTAGAGTCGGAGAACGCTTGGAGGCTTGTAATTTTGTAGCCGGTAAGCACTAGATTGGTGAAAGGTTGCCTCCAGTGCAAGTAAAGTGCAGAATGTACAATGATTCCTCAGTATCTGAAGTCGGTCTGAGATCCGTTGAGTGCGAGACCTTGGAAGGTATTTGAGGACCGGAGCTTCAACTATATCTGAGCTTGGCAGGTATGGGAAGCTACTACGATAACGGTACTTGGACGGACCGAAACATTTCCTGCGGGGAACCGACAATGAGTATGATAATCAGGCAAGCATAATGCAAGCCAAAACAGTCCAGGTTGATCAGCACTGGGCACAGAGGGACGGGACAACCCCCTTTGTACCAGGAGGAAGTCGACACCATGTGGCCAGACCATGGACGCATGAGGTTTCTAGCAGAGTGACGGGACATGATCAGGGGTGCAATAATAAGATGAACGTACTATAGGAGCTGCCAGATTTCTCAATACACTTCAAGCGGACACAGAGGTGGCAGCTTGTTGTTGGAGTAGGAGCCAATCAGGTCCGATGCTGCGGCAAGGGAGAGAGTATGGTCCGGAGGCAACGCGAGCGAAAGGGTCAAGGGAAGGCAAGAGATGGTGCCGGCCTCTGGACAGGGTAATAAAAAAACTCGACCTCGTAGGTCTGAAGACGCCCCTACCAGACAGAGCAATGGTCCCTTTTCTTTCGTCTGTGGTCTTGGCACGCATACACAGGTAGATGATGCAGTCAGGCGAGGCTGTCCCAGGGGGGATTTCGATTGGAGAATGCGAGACCCTGATCACCAAACTAATATCGAGTCGCGCAGGTATATTGACGACATGATATACAACGGGAGAGCGGGAACGGTTGTTGGTCCAGTCTCAAGCAGACAGGTCGGCAGGTTGACGCCGTACGTATCTGCGAAACGGTGCGACGGGTTAACTTAGGGAATCCTGTGGATATTGTTTGCTGTGTTTACAAGTACGCAGAAGTGGTGGTGAGAAGTATGCAGAACCAGAGTCAATCGACAATTCGGCCGACCAACTGCCCTTTTGGACAAAAGAGCATGCTCTTCGGGCCTACCAGTACTTGTTATATGGCCCGCTTTGCCCAATTTCTCTGCGAGTTGCAAGAGAAGCCGACTGACTGACAGACAGCCTAGGTAAGGAGCGGCACCCCCAGGCACCCCAGTGTCCGGGGCAGGGATCTAAACTGGAGTGAGCTTGGTTGACTTGACTGGTGGAGTCTGGAGAATTCGAAATGGCCATCAGGCGATCAAGATTGTGTGGAGCACTCCGCCATCCATCTACAGTCTGGAGTACAGTGTCCATCCTGAATACGCTCATCACGACTTGACTTCGCACTCCGCATTCACCACCCGCTTTTTCTTCCCGAAAATAGTTGAGCGAGTCATCGGGGAGCCAAGTCGTCTAGCTGGTCTCCGTCTGCTCCTCGACTGCAGTAGCATGTATGTACACACAGACAGGAGAAAGGGAATCAAAGAAAAAGACGGAAGGATAGAATAACCCGTTACGCGAGGTCTCGGTCTAGAAGTGTATACTGTATCATCGACGTTGCAGTAGTGACTTACACGTACAGCCGTTGTAGTATCATGCTGCAAGTACTTAGGGGGGCTCTCGTTCCCCTCGTGCCGTGCGATACCATGCTGTTCTGCAGAAATCTGTGGGCGCAGAAACACGTTACAGTCTCCACCTTTCCTCCGAAGCGAACGAGAAGGTTGGCGTTTGCATTCTGGTTGGGTGTTTATCCCCCCTTTGGAACAGACGAACAGTGCTGATTCACCGTCCGGGATTGTTACCGCTCAGTTTGCCGGCTGGATGGGGAACGCTAAGAAAATATTAATGAGACGACTGGCGGATTTCCATTAGCTCATACTATCCTAACCAAGCTGGGCAGCTGGGGAGCTGGGGTAGCTAGGAGGTAGGCACTAGGGCCTTCATAATCCAACGCCCCCCAGCACGGCTTGGCACAGCTTGCCCATGCATTCCAGTCGCAAATCGATGTTGCTGTTGGCAATTCTGTGCCTCTTGCCAGAATCGATGGAGCGTGATTCCGACCACAACCCTTGTTTGGTTATGTGGCACATCGTAAGGTACTGCATGATATGTAAGGTAATGAGTAAGGCAAGGTTGCTGGTCATGGCTTTACAGAATCTCTCTTTTGCTACTATCGTCGACATCTGTTTTGGGCGAACATCTGGTCCACCTCTCGCTTAGCGTTTATCGCAATGTCTGGACGGTGCGAGTCGCCAAGCTTCGTCGAATCATGCTGTCAATTCATCCAGTCGTTATCAACTCAGGCTTGCAGCAGACTCGAGACGGTTAGTTGGGATCGAGAAATACCGTTCAAACGGCTTGTCGGTTGAAGAGAGAATGGGAGGAGGTGACGTCGGCCGGGTCTGCGCCTCCTGATCCTGATTCGCAGGGCCTATGGCTTCTCAGTAGGTATCTTGACTTGGACTCTTTTACTATCCTACCTCGAAGGACCTGGGGTTGGTTGAGAGCCTACCACTACTTCCCCACGAATCCTTTGATCATCTCCCAAACAGACTGGTCGAGAAGGGGGTGTGAAACCACGAACGCCATCAATAGAGGTTCCTTGTCCATCGTAGATTACATGCAGGTCAACATCAGGGTCCAAAGTAGTATGGATGTGCCGTAGACAAGGCTCGGACAACCTGTCTCTCGCTGCTGATCACAACAAGGTTGACGAACCGAAGTTCAAAGGATGGGTGGGGATGACGCAGGAAAGCACAGAAGCAGGCAGGTGCGGGTTGACTAGTCCTGCTTACTCGTATTCAAAAATCTTTAGGTACTGACTGCCCTCTCGATATTGATCGATCAATTGATCAATTTGATTTCCTGACTGGCATTGGAACTTTGGCTCTGTCATCACTTGGCCGTTGAATCAATATGTACGAGCCAAACAGTGATTGATACTTTCCCCAAAACGGTATGTACTTGCTGGGCCTGGTGCCACCATGGGACACGCGGGGTGAAGCAACCTTTTCACAAAACCCACGGTAAAGAAGGCAGAAGAAAGAAATGCATCGTACCGGGCCGCTCTTACTCTATACTGTCTACAAATTCTGCTGTCTGATAATCATGTTACTTCAATGGTAACTATTTTTTATTGATTCGATACCTACCAGCCTGTGTGGACAGCTATTAGAAGTCATTTTCTTGCCGACTGCGCACAAGTACTGCTTATAACGCTTTTAAACACTTTTGCTTTCGTGGCTTATACCCAAACGGGACATTTGCGCCGCCGACCCAGCTCACCGGTCTTCCTTGGGGTGTCCACTCCACACTCGCACGGTTGGGGGCGCGACTGCTAGCAGCAGTAGCGTTTACTGCTAGGGTTATGTTAGCGACGTAGGGTATTCCGCTGGAGCGAAATTAGATTGTCGAGTATTGCGAGCGCGCGCGTGTCAAGTGTGTACGACGTCAAGCTGAGCGGACTTTCATTGCATCTGCTTCCCGACATTGCAGTACAGCATTGCCCAAGAGGGTAGGAGAGGCGTCGAGAGCAGCAAGCAGCAAGTTCGGTGACTGGCCACACCGTGAATGGTGTGCCCTCCATCAAGGTCCCATCCTGCCAATCTCTTTCTTAACTCGGATCCTTTTCAACGGCCGTGCCACCAGGTGCTTCCAATATAGTGACCCCCATGACGTGCGCCCTCCCGGTTGCCTTTCCGAAAACCCTCTTTGGTGTGACGGTGGCGTACGGCAGCCAGCATATTCCACTCAGTCAAAAACAAAAAATGTAAAGCCTTCAGATCACGCACGCGAATTGTGTCTTAAGCTGCAGGAAGCCGTCTTATGTATGCTTTTAAGGACCGAGATAGAAGCGAGTTAACATCCTCACCTACATGTGCTTAGTAGGCAACACCCAGCACTCTCTGTTGGTAGCGAGCGCCCTAAAGTCGTATTACTCGTCTACCAAAAACTCCGCCTTGATCCGAGTGATCTAGATACCTCCGCTGCTGGGCCTCTCATGGCGTGCACGGCTCTGCTCGTGGCGTCTCCTTTACATTTGATGATTGCGAGCTCCTGGACATCGAATATCAATATATCAAGCGTTTCGAACTCGAGACACCAAAGAAATCTCCTATTCGATACGCCTGTATAGTCACGTTTAGGCTGAAATCCTCGTGGCAGACATGCTTCACCCGCGCCCAAATACCGACGCCCGATTCACGAGGGTAATCTGATTAACGGGGACCTGCAGCTGCACTTCTCAAAGAGTACGTCTTGATTAGACTCGGAAGTGCTCCAGGAACAAAGTCTCCTCTTACATCGCTATCTATGGCGTTTTCAGCCCTTTGCATGCCTATCGTACGACAGTGTACAGGGGGCTCAAGGGGTTCATCAGAGCATTTCTGCCTTTCGCAGGTTTGCTTGTCTGTCGGTAGCGAAAAGCATCTCACGCATCTGTGTCTGGCATTACCCCAGATCCGCTCTCGTGCTTTTCTGGAGTCGGAAGCAGCCTGGAAAAGTAAATAAGTCTATTTGGACAGGGATTCAGTATGGAGTTGACACCAATCACGCTGGCCTCAAACACTGTCGGCCTTTCCAGTCCCTCCGCCAACGAGGCGACTTCAGCCTCGAGACTCGAGATTAAAGGTATGCCTGGACTTGTTTCATAATAATAACAAGTACGATGAAAGGGGCAGCCAGATATTATTTCTGCTGGCGGAGTTAGCTTAGGCCTCCATGTCTTCTATCGGGTCGGTCTACAGGCAGATGCTGTTTTACTATCGCCCGGCATCTTGGTTCGGATTTGTCCACAGCCATAGCAAACGTACAGATTTGGCGGCAGTATGAAACGCATATGACCAAAATTAGAAGGATGGGCTCGTATTGCCTCTGTATTTCTCCTGGTCCTTGTCGCCTCTCGTCTTTCGAAATTGGGCATTTTCCCATCCGCAGCATCTGGCCTCCTCATGTTATGTCAACGAGAAAAAAAAGAAAGGAAGACAGAAATACAGAGTTGTATTGTATCCTGGGCTAGCTATTCTAGCATGGGTTGCACGACCATTCACGGCCCAAGCCGCCGGGTGGCCTGACGCGGTCATCTGCATCCAGCAAAGATGAGCAGTGGTAATGCAAGGCTGGATGACACTAGCGGGTTGGCGGGCACTGACATCGCGTGGTGCCCTGGTTCCTCCACGGTGATCGGACCGAAACTCCCATCCGTTCCAATGTCAAATCGTCCAGTCAGCCACTTGCAACGGTCTTCTGGATTGTATGCATAACCGGCGCTGGCCACCTCTGATTGGCGGGTCTAGGCTGGCACAAAGTCCACGAACCAATCTTGTTCTTGAGCTTGTCACTGGCTCATATGTAACAGCGGTTTTCCAGTGTAGTTGAGCTCAACTTTGTTAACTGAATGGCCTCGTCCGTCCTGAGTGGTAACCTGCGCAGGAAGACTTGTCTTCATTCAGTCAAGCCGATGTCATCCACAATGGCTGGACGCTTACGCTTACCCCCAACCGCTCGGACGACTGTCACACTCCACACTCCACCTCCTTCGGATCCGGATCATGAGAATCGCGCTACGGCCGCACCTTGACGGGGCTGAGTATTAAACAACCTTACGGCAATGGTCCCGGCATACGATTAGAGATGGCTTCGCGATGCTATGTTCTAAGCTTAACACACCTGATCCTCTTCTGACCAATGAAGACGCACGCAGCTTTTAACTTATCAACTTTGGAGGCTTCATATCAGAACGCAATCAGTTGGTCGAGGGCCTAAGAATTGAGCGCCGACACTCTCTTCCACCTTCTACAATGTCTTTCGTGGGCAGGTGCGTACACTGAGTGGGGACGACTTGGCGCATTACCTTCTGACAACGTCGCTCTCGCCCCTCTGACCGAGCCTAGGGTCGAATAGAGATCAGCTCAGACACCCGCACTGAGACACACATAGCGTTATGACGCCTGTTGGTGCACCAACCTGTATGCATGCAACGATGTATGACTGTGGTAACTAAGCCATTCTGGACGCGAGACTCGAGAATGGCCCGAAGGGTCCTTCCGCATCGGGAATGGCTTGAGCTGCAGGTACTCTCTGCCGCGTCCATGAGCCGTGTCGAGGAAACTGGGATGCTATAACGGTACTGCTATAATAGGTGTCTCCAAATCCCGAGGGCAGGTGTTGTTCGCTGCCTGCCTGCCTGCCGCCGCTATGGCAGCCTGTCGAGTCCTCACATGGACTTCACGTCTACATGCGTACTCTTCAGCAATGACCATGGCCACAGCGAGCCGGCCTTACATTACATTGTTCCCATGGTATCGATGCCAGGACTGCCCTGGACACCCGTTTCCCCCAACTCCGCGTCGACCTGAGGCGGCCGCCAGTCGTTTGACGGCAGGAGGACCGAGTTTCCTGAAACACCTTGACGGAGAGACAACCCGTGCTGCATCATCGACATATTCCGAACGACAAATATTCGCACAGGCCATCGCAGTCTAGGTCGAACCACCAACGGGAAGGCAATCGCGCGGCATATGGTGTGGTTACCATCACTGCTTGGACGGACCAGAACTCCGCCCGAGAGCCTTGACTACGGATCACGCTACGTCACGGTTTCTCAGATCAGCTACCCTCCAGCAACCTATGAATCTAATCGTGTCTGGCAAATGGTAAGCATCTGGGTGATATGGCTATGATGATATCCATCCGCCTAGCCTTGGTACCTAAACCTCCACATATGCACTGATTCCCTGGGCCTCAGCATCTCAACAAGGCAAGGTGATCTCTATATGACGCTTCGTGATGGTAGTACCCTGAAAGCAACAGATAGGTCTGAACTGTCACATCGTACTTCGGATGACACCTTGAAACCAGGTAGTGAACGTTGAGTTGTTGAAATAAGCAGTCCGGTATATGGCGTCAAGAGAATCGCATAGGTTACAACTTCCTCTGGTAAGTGGTAGCTGGTAGCCGCAGATTGTTACACCCGAAAGCCGTAGGCATCGGCGGAAACCAAAAGGAATAGGGCATACGCTTGTATCAACACGTGTTTCTACCAACATGTGTCGCATTCTGGGCTTCGCCAATCAAAGACCCGACAGGATTGAAAAATCGGGCATCGGCAATCACTCTCCGCCAGGTAGGATTGACAGGCATGGCATGGCACCACGGGCGCTGAACGACGCTCTGCGTGCAACCCCATTTACTGTTCTAGCAAGACCCGCATATATGCCAAGCATACGTACCTCATGAGTCTCCATCGCATTGTTCCTGTATACTACCAGAGGCTCGCCTGGTATGTTCTTGTCAGCCGCCCATAGAGAGAGAGACAGAGCGCGAATGTGTGTGGCCTGGGCGACGCTGACTTCTTGCTCAGACGCAGCCACCTCTGTGGTTTCGTTGCGTCCAAGCGATATCAAGCGATATTTTAGCGACAGCTACAACGTCAATACAGGTTCATCTGATTACCGTAGATCTATGTGTGTACATATGTAGGAACTAGCAGCGTCTCCCCGGCATAATGTACGTACGTAGATGTGGATAGGGAGGGCCCTGTGGCGATCCATTCACAAGGCAGGACCAGCTTCCCCGGATTGTCAAGCATCTCGGAAAAGGGCTCCACATGAAAGCCAAGCTGAGGAGAAGGTCGCAGCCGGAGGTTCCAGCCTCCTCGTCTCCTACATATACTAGTAGAACAAGTGTGGCTCTACATACACCGTACAATGATGTTGGACATTAAGCTAGCCCCCCTCCGCCCTCCCTCATTTCTTTGTGGGTTAAGCTTAGGTCAAGTCAACACAACCCGAAACGTCATGTGGATTGGCCACATAAGTAGGTGAACTACCAGGAAAGCCGGCTTGTCTTCCAGATTGAAACCTTGCCCGATAGGGCTCTTGCTTGACACACACGGCGATCTGGCGTTGCATCTGACAGGCAGGGGCCGACTTCTTGTAGGGGGGAGGGAAGGGAAACCTGCCACAGCAAGTGCTTAAAAGCTGGCTGCTGTCATTACAACCAAGCTTAAAACAGGTCGTCCGAGTGTGCATTGCTAGCTTAGCTCGTACGTTAAGTGGTATGCATATGCATACAAGTGCTATGTATACTACTCGCACATGCAACTTTATATAAGTTGATGTGTATGCAGATGGGAGTGCAGCTATATACCTACCCACACAGCTGGCACATAATCCGAGTTTTGCCCTTCTCCTCCCTTCTCCTTGCCCAACCTCCGTTAACCGAGAAAGAAAGAAGCATGAGAGCGGAAGGCCGAGAGCCTGTACCGCGCCTGATACAGATACGATCAGCTTCAGGTGGACATGCGTCTGTCTCGGTGCTGGAGGGGACGATCGAGTCCTGCCCGGGCTGTGGAGACGCGGCCTCGGTCTACGAATAGGAAGCTGTGATGATCAATAATAACATCTTCTGCTATTACTCCTCACTCCTGTGCCTCTCTCGCGCGCCTGGGGCATTCCTCCGAGTGAGAGCCAGTTTGAGGTCAAAGTTGCATTCATGGATTCTCTGATAAGCTTCTGCCACGAGCACAGCTTTTCGGGCACACAAAAGGAACGATCAGAAGGCTAACAAGGAATGTAAATGAAGTTGCTGTAAAGTCGCCGCACAGCAAATTAAACGGACAGGAATGGTGTCCCAAATCGATCCTCATCCCCGTCCAAAGCTGTATTCGATATATTGCGACTTTGCCAGTGGCTTCTTCCCTGATACGTATGCTACTTCCAGCCACCACCACCACCCACTTCCAATTACTCCGCCTCTGCAGCGACTCCTTTTACAGCAAGGTATAATGTAAAAAAAGAAGAAGGAGAAAAAAGAGAGCAGAACCCGACGAAAGACAATGTTGGTTTAGCCCAATATAGACCCAGGTTCCTGTCTATGGGAGCGTGCCACTGCTGCCCTATCGGGAAGCTTGTTTGGCAAATACCCAAGAGATCGAACAGTGCAACAGTACAACTGTGGTATTCTTCCACTCTGCCTTACGCAGTGAAATAGACAGGTCCTGCCTGGAATGCTCAAGGCTTGGCTTTGCAGGGAATGTTGTTACGTGTGTGCATGTGTCTCTCAATACGATGTACGTAAGTACCTACATACTTATGTAGCCACCTCTTGACCATCGTGCGCTCCAGCGAGATGTTCTAGGACTAGATACAGGAGGAGGGGGCTCACTGCCCTCTCCGTGTATCTGCTGCAATGCGCTCCCCGCATTCGCCTACATATATAGATGCATGTTATTTACATCGTCTGCAGACCATTTGATTTGATGTCCTTGGGGTGGAGGCTTGCTTACCTGTCATGAGGGGCCAAGCGAAATGTACGAAGGTCTTTGCACGTCGTATTCTATTCCGGACTGTGGGGGCCGCCAGAGAAGCGAAGGCGGGAGCGGAGGGAGGGTGGGAAGGAGCAAAGAGACTGTGGTGGTGTGTGCCCCCCCCCAAGTCAATCAGTACTCGACCCTGACTAGGTCCGTTTTCCAATGCCGGACGTCTTATTGTTCATTCTTAAAGTACGTTGAAGCGATGTGTGTGTGTGTGCGCGCGTATGTAAGTCTGTATACCCATGCATTCGCGAGCATTGCGCTGCAGCTGTCGCCTCCGCTACTTACTACTGCTGCTGAACATCGCTTAACCTACCTGCTACCACTTTGTGACTGATGTGTTGGGGCCTGGGCCTGGGATATGTACGGGCCCCCCCTTTTCCGGCAGCGGGACATAGGTAACAGAGCGCGCCGCCGGCCTAAGCGAGCAAGCAACTGTGTACTGCAGCCAGGTGCATCGTCGTCATTCCACACATCGTGAATCGCAATGCTGGATGATGGACGGACCTCTCTTCTTTGGGGCGACATCCTCTTTGGGAAGGCAACGCTTCCTGCGACTAGACTACACGGGACACTCGTTGCCATGATGATTGGCCACGAATTATCTTCTCACAGCCAAGTCCAAGCACCAGAACGGGAAAGCGATGTCCAAGATGTCAGGGCACTGACGGTGACGTTTCGCCGTTGATGCGTGAGAGAGGTTTAACCGTCGTTCCCGTTGTCCTTCCTGTCAATGCGGCAGGTGTCACTGAGGTTGTCCGGTCTACCTATATGTCGCCAGGGGAAGCGATCTACTAGGGCAGTTGAAAGGTACGCATCTGCAGGAGTTGCTCCGAGGGAAGTTGTATGGGTGAGTGTCCGAGTCGAAGTGGTACCTGAGTTTCCACATCTACTTCTTGTCTCTAGCCCTTAACTCATGGTGCAGCCCCTTTTCACAGTCTTCCTCATGCCCATCCCTCCTGTCATGAGATACCGCCCGTCTCCCCCTATTGCATCTTCAACTGAGTTGCAAGCCGCTCTCGAGTTGTCTCTAGCTTGTTACAATGGTAGTCTGATACAATCCGCAGCTTGAGGTCTTACCCGGAGGTGGTTCGGGACAGGAAATACCAATAGAGCTATAGCGTTCGACGTTTTAGATCGTTTTACTCCCATGTTGATCAAGAATGTCTGTGACACGGCTCGGCATTCATTCTGAACAGGGCTTCATCTGTATTGACTTGAAGACGAACGTTATCAAGGGTGTAGCGTGCTCAACTGCGTGAGGCTCGTATCATGCGCCATGTCCCAGCACATTGCGTTTGTGCACCATGGGGAACCTGCAGAATCTGGCATAACAGGTCTGTGTTAGATGATCGAAACCTACAAGCCTATATGGTGGGCTGTCAAGCCAGATGGCAGCCTGTGATGAAGGAGAATCGCTGAGTTATGATACGCTTGGGCGAAAAGGGGGTCGGAGGGCTGGTGCGCTGTCTGTGATCTACTGTTCCCGACCAGACTATGAGACGATCTCGACTCTTTGACACCCTCAATAAAGGGTGGGCAGAGGACTTGGTCTCATTTTCTCCGTCGCTGTACACACCATTGCGGGCATGAACAGCTGCGGTCTTGTTAACAGGAGCTATATTGAAGCAAATGGAAGCAACAGACCAGTCGATCACGTTGTCATGACTCCTCTCATCATTGTGATCAAGGCCTGAGCATGCGTCCGCCCCTAATGCACTGACTACATGTATGATGTTTCATGTCACCTCTATCTATGCATGTCCATCATACTAAGTCGTTCGCTTTCTGGGCCACCCTCCTTAAGGAAGCTGCCATCGTCAGTTTGAAGCGAGCATGGGATTCGTTTGCCAACGTCCAGGTCGGTGGGTATCTGTAGCTCGGACTCTAGAGTGCCGCCCCTTATTTTCTTCGTCTCGAGCTCCGTCAGGCCACCATCACGGAGGACGTGAGACGATCACACTCCCCTTTGTCGTCTCATCTAGGTGAATCAGACCAACCTTTCGACATGATGAGCGCGGGTACCCCCGTTCCTCGTCATGCGAAGGAGGACGCAAGACGGTTGCTTTAGGGCCCGTCTTGAGTACAACACTGCCCAAAGGCACCAACCAATCGGTTAAGGGGCGCAAGGTATCTGAAAGCTCCAAAGGTTTGCCGTTACCCACCCACCCTCCTCTGAACGTCTGGGACACCCTAATTCATGAGACAATAGTTGGTGCCTCGTCGGGTAGGTGCCGGCTTCATACGTGTGTCTTCGTCATAGGAGGGCTTCGATTTGGAAACGAGCCCGGCCGCCCCTCTTGTTTGCCCTACTGTATGATATCAATAGGGAGTGCCACGGGCCGGTTTGGCATATCTATTTGTAACGAGTTCAAAACCACAGCCCGCTCCTCGTCGTAGTTCATGAGGTGTGTACAAATATATCCGCGCATTGAGAGTGGGCTCTGGGTCTGTACCAACTATCCCGCATACATGAGTGATATCAAAAGAATTATCGAAAGACCTGCTCACCATATAGGATTACTGATCATGCCGAAAATCTAGTGGTCAAACCCCAGGGGCTAGTCGATCTGCTCCATGTGATGCCGTAGATGTCTAAGTAATGTTCTATGATGAATATCCAATGAAGACCCATGTTAGATTACGACAAGCCAGTAAAGCCAATTTGAATGAGTACCTATGAATGCGATGAGGACAGGAAAGGGGATCGTGGATTGAAAACAGAAAAAAAGAAAACCGGAGTTGACCAGACTCGAAAAAATGACCGCAGAGGGAGTTGAACCCTCTTGCCTTTAAGTATAATATAAATAACAATACTACCGCTAGGCTACACCGGCCCGGTCAAGGTAGGAAGGGTTTGTTTAGATGTTTATTGACCCTTCCAGTTGGGCGTGTACGTTGCTTTGTCACAAATGTGGTTGAGCGAGTATTGAAAGTTCGATGTAGCCATGTTTTGTGGCTGTGGGGACATGGTAAAGGAAAGACGGTAGGTGTAGAAGGGAGGGAGATAGTGCGAGAAGAAGACGCAACTGACTTGACTGCTTTTTATATATCCTCGTAGTGTTTGTTGTCCATGTGCTTCCGTTATGATGAGTTGCTACTGGCGGGGAGCGATAGCCCCTATTTGAACTTTGGTAGCCTTTTCCCAGTTCCAGTGAGGCCCCAACTATCTCACGTTTTATACCAGTGCTAGATCGATAACTGGCATCGCTTTGACGTTACTAGCAACATGCTGTAGATACTATTTCATTTGGCCAATGTGTGTCAGTTCTACGACGAGTTACGCAGGGCCAATATTGCGCTACGACACACTCGAAAACACTATTACATGATGCTCTCTCCCAATGTCATAATAGCTTGTTGACTCCAACCCCTTTGTGTTTCTTGTGTTGAAGAGGCTGCTAGTCCGAAAGCAGGACAGCAATCTTTGTTGACGAGATGTGATTTCCAGACAATGCCCTTGCCATTCACTCGTTAGGCCATGATTCACAAGGGGGCTCGTCTTTGAGCACCAAAAACCTACCACTAGTAGCAGAAAAGCATGAATACTCTGTATAACCCCTCAATAAAAAGCAATGGCACACACGATTGTACCTAAGGTGTAGAATGGGAACCAAATTCATAGAGAACGTCCGGCTTTACTTCGCCAACGATGCCCGGTACGAGTGCGAGGGGAGCATCGGCCAAGGAGCGTATGGGGCCGTCTTCAAGATCAGAGACAACCAGGCAGCTGAAAGCCCAGGCCAGCAGCGGTTTGCCTTGAAATTTCCCTTCGCTATCCAGTTTCCGTCGGGTGAAGATAACTGGATTTCAGAGACCCAAGTGCTTAGTGTGAGCCACTCCCAATGCCCTGTTTTTACGTCTTTCCCTGGGGATGGATATCCAGCTAACACGTCTTTTCCCATCGGGATAGGCTTTTCAGGCGGCGGCACATGTTGTGAACAGGATAGCGCTTACCGACGACCCGTTGCGAAACCCTCCCCAAGACGCACGTAAGATTACCTCGGACTGGATATACTTGGAATACCTCGAGAACGGAACCTTTAAACAAATGGCTGCCAGGCTCCGGATGATGAACAGGCCGATCCCAAACAGGTTCATCTGGCGCATTACCTTATGCTGTGAGCTGCCAATTCCTATATGATATACGATGGTCGCGGATGAGCAACCCTTACTGACCACCATGAGGTTAGTGATCCGAATGTGCATCGCCATGGCGTGGCCAAATCCGTATGCCACAGGCGCAGAACGAATTGAGGAATTGGAGCAGGACTTTTACACCCATATTATCAGCAATGTCGACCTCCATGATGAGAACAGTAAGTTATCTCTCATTGTCACTTTTTCTGGGCCGTCAATGTTCCTCTATACTCTTGCAATGGATACTAACCCTTTGAAATAGTGATGTTTGGCAGCCTCAATTCCGACGGGAGTCTGGAGCATCAACTCACCCCGATATTGAAGATGATCGATATGGGAGAGTGTCAGAGGCAAAGAACAAGAGGGTAAGAAGCAATCGTAACCTTTCTCCGCCCAGAAAACCTCGGCATACAGCCCCTTCCTAACTGCTAGACGTTTATAGCGAAAGCCAGTGGCTTATGAAGACGGCTGTCCTCCTCGACGGCATCTCCGATCATGTCCAAATCCTGGTCGATCGTGCGCTTCGCACATCGGAAGAGGCACTCCCTGTGGACCCCGAGCTCAGTGATTTGGCCACATTAAGCTTGGGAGACCAACCAGATATAAGGGAGTTGGCAGCAGGCGTTATCGCTGCCGTCACGACGAGGACAGAGACTTGGTACCGCGCCAGGTATCCCGGGATCAAAACCGAGCAAGAGAGTGATGCTTCCGTTCGGGACTTTGTCAACGCGCTTTTCTTCGATGCGGTTCCGATGCCGACCCTATCCCGGTTGTGATTTACCTGGTCTAGAACCGGAACAGACGGCAGCCTTGCTCAATGCTGGGCGGCCTAGTTCTGACCTATCTTATGCTGGTATGGAAACCGATATCACAGGAATACAGGTGCTGGGACACGATCTTGTGTAATATCACTGCCTCAGGCTCAGTCAGGCGCTTGTTCATATTTGCCTTGTAGATTATATTATTGTATTAATACACGTAGGGTAATCTAAGCGCACATCATTTCGAATAGTATAACCGCCGCTCCCAATAATGCATACCTTGTGGAAGCAACGCACCGAGCTGGTTGAGTTGGTTGCAGATGTAGTTCACCACCCTTGAGAGAAATACACACACCCTAGGCCCTTCTTCGGACCGCAGTTGATCAAATCTCTGGTTAATTTCCTCAAGCGAGAGATTTCGAAATAATATTTGTATATGTCTGCTACAATTCATTGAGAGCCAGAGACGGCAAGACGGCAAGACGGCCACGAGGACCCCCACGTCAGTCTGCTGCAGAAACAGAGGGCCGTACGTTACGTCACATACATGCAGGGCCGATCATAGGTAATTACATCTGTTGTCAACCCGAATGAGAAGACGGTTCTCAACTTACTAATATATGAGTCTTGAGGGGCCGCAACAGCTCGGAACCAAGAGTTGCCAAGGGCAGCTGGGAATCTTGATTGGTTACACAGCAGGTCTAGATAAACCCCATCCAGCCCATTGGGCATGGCATGGTACAAGGATTAACAAGACATCTGGTTGTAGGTGAATGAAGCGCGCGAGACAACAGGCCAACGAGCGTCGATGCAATCGAGGTCTTGGCGAATTATATGCGCAATGCCTACTCCATGGGGTAAAGACCAGCAGCCACTCCCCGGATCCTCTGGAGGTTGGGGAAATATAGGAAATGCTAAACTCGTTATCTCTGCCATTTTGCAATTGGCCCATCCTCATTGGCCCGGCGGCCCAAAAAGATGGCGCCACATTGGCCATCTTATCTCTTCCGGGTCCTTGGTCGCGCTTGCTCTCGTCTCCGTCTCCGGGATCAGCTCTTTGTGGGAAGGGTCGAGTCAAGAAATGCCGTCTGCCTACCAAACCACCATGCATTCCATTTTCCTACGCTGCTCTAGTCCTCAACCTGCATTGCATGTCTCTTCCCTTTCGTTTCCGGCAACTCTCACAACTCTCTGCTAGGATGAATAAGAATTGCCGGGCGACTCAGGCGAAGCATAATTCCGCGCATCCCATCCGACCACAAGCTGAGGCGGTCGTGGCTTGAGGGGCGGGGCAGTTCGCTTCCCAAGTAAATACCTAAAACCGGAGGGGCACTCACTGGCTGACACTGCACACACTGCATCTCTCCCCATGCTATCGCCCATCTTCTCTAAGCCAGGCTGCCAGCCAATTCGAGCCATCTCGCAGCCCTCCGCGCCAACACTCTGAGCCAGGCACGCATCTATTGAACACCACAATGATATATCGAGGTCATTCGCCACCGACCTTTTGCCAGCCATCGAGCGCATATCCAAGGCCAACAGAAGTCGATTGAAATAGCCTCTTCGACGCCGATAGTTGATTATAGTTTGGGATACTGGTCCCCCGACCACCTTCGTTCCCCAGCTTAGCTCTGCGCATCCGTTTCCAACTTGATTGGCCTGCGATCGCTCAGTCGCATAGATTCCTCGAGCCAAATACTCCATATCAACCCCCAATAGACTAATTAGGATCGGCCAAATTGGTGCTGGTCCACCATGGAGGCCTCAACGTCGTCCATGTCGCACTCGCAACCTCTGAGTAACCCCATAGGAGTTCCTGGTACTACGCCATCCTCGAACAAGAAGAAGTCCAGGCGCGGAGGCGAGAGTGCGGCGCAAAAGCGACGCTGTGTCAGTACGGCATGCATAGCTTGCAGGAAGAGGAAGAGCAAATGCGATGGCGCGTTACCGAGCTGCGCGGCTTGCTCCAGCGTCTATGGCACTGAGTGTGTCTACGATCCGAACTCGGATCATCGGCGGAAAGGAGTATACCGCGAGAAGATCGACAGCATGAAGGCCCAGAGCTCGACACTCCAGATCCTTATAGAGGCCATTTTGAATGCCGACGAGGAAGACGTCCCCGACATCGTCAAGAAGATCCGCACATGCGACAGCCTGGATATGGTGGCCGAGTCGATCCTGAAGCAAGAGTACGGCAACACTGAAGAAGTCAACACGACAGAGGAAGACTATACCGTAGGGATGCCCATTGAAGGAGAGAGAGAATTGGCAAGGAAGATGGGAGAGCTGCGGTTGGAGAATGGATCAGTACGCTTCATCGGAGGCACTTCGCATCTGATCTATCTTGGCAACCCTACGGCACAATATTCGGAACCTGAGCCGCAAGACAGCAACGAATCCGGCGCGGATCCAATCACCAGTTGGTCTGATGTCACCAAGGACAGGGAACTCGTCGTTCATTTGATGAACATGTATTTCAATTGGCACTACCCATATTTTGCGACGTTGTCGAAGAATCTCTTCTACCAGGACTTCTTCAGGAGCAAGCCCAAGGGCATACCCCACAAAACCACTTATTGCTCGTCCCTGTTGGTTAATGCAATGCTTGCCTTGGGCTGTCACTTCACCGATGTAGATGGGGCATTTGCCAACTCCGGCGATAGCTGGACCAAAGGTGACCACTTCTTTGCGGAATGCAAGCGACTTATTGTGGAGAATGACGAGTATGAGAAACCACGGTTGACCACGGTTCAAGCTCTGGCTCTGATGTCAGTCAGAGAAGCTGGCTGTGGACGGGAGGCCAAAGGTTGGGTATACAGTGGCATGAGTTTCCGAATGGCCCAAGATCTTGGGCTCAATCTTGACATAGGGGGAATAAGTACGGACAACGAACGGTTAGAGGACCAGGAGGTGGACGCGCGACGAATTACCTTCTGGGGCTGTTTCTTATTCGACAAATGTTGGTCCAATTACCTAGGACGTCTGCCTCAACTACCCAAGAACTCGTACAACGTTCCCAAATACGACGTCTTCCCTGACGAGGATGCCGAAGACTGGTCTCCCTATACGGATGCTGGCTCAGACGAAACATCGAGGCAACCATCGCGAACACGTGCAATAGGTCTTCAGTTGTCGAAACTGTGTGAGATCAGTAGCGACTTACTGCTGTTCTTCTATCATCCAAGCCATATAGGAAGGTCGAGTGGCAAGTCGGTGGAGCTCAAAAAACTCAGCGAACTGCACAGACGCCTGGAAGACTGGCGGAAGGAATTGCCCAAGGAGCTCGAACCAAAGGAAGGGCAGTTGCCCAACGCAATCCTGATGCAGTAAGTCGATGGCAGTTAAATCAAAGTCATGTTCAGAGTAGCTAACCATGTCTAGTATGTTCTTCCATCTCCAGTACATCCATTTGTTCAGACCGTTTCTGAAGTACGCACCCAATGCGTCGCCCTTGCCGCCGCATGTGTCGCCGCGGAGAATCTGCACGGCCAATGCAGGAGCCATATCCAAGCTCATGAGGTTGTATAAGAAACTTTACAATTTGCGACAGATTTGCAACATCGCCGTATACATGCTCCATTCTGCCTGTACTATCCATCTACTTAACCTCCCAGAAAAGACTGCCAAGCGAGATATCACGCACGGCATCAAGCACCTCGAAGAAATTGCCGAGGATTGGCTCTGCGGTAGGCGCACCTTGAGTATCCTGAGTGTTTTGGTGCGCAAATGGAACGTCGAGCTCCCCGAGGAAGCTGCACATTCGTTACAGCGAGCTGACGAGCGATGGGGTACCTTCAGCACATCCGAAGTGCCCTCGCCCAAATCCCATCTGACGGCATCGCCTTCCCCACCGGCTGCGAAGCAAGAAAATTACAGCCCCGCCCATCTCGTCACATATGGCAATGGTCCGGGCTCCCGGATGGCACCTGGGTCAGCAATCGCACCCGAAATGATGGGTGGGTTTGCCTCGGGGTCAGCCGATTTCGGTAAACTGCCAAATATGCAAGCAGTTGGAGGCGCCGCCGTCGGCAAAACTCCGACAGCATTGAATATGGATAGTGTGACCGGCGTAACTTGGCGCCAACCATCATTAGGCCATACGATACCAAGCTACGCTCGATCTTATGCCGCTGTTTCCAGTAGCAGCGGTGACTCTAGCCAGCCGTCACGGACAGCCACTCGGAACGTAACGCCAAGCTCCGCGTATGCCATCGACGGCTCGGACTGGTATCTAAGAGATGGTGCCAATTGGCAGTCAAGCTTCGATACATGGACGAGCAATAATAATAATACTGGGATATCAGGAGATCCGTCAGTATTCATGTTTACAGCAAATGCTAATAACACCGGGAATCCTGCTGCTCCTCAAAGATCTCCTCCAGCGTCCAGTTTCGACTTCGATAGCATTGAGAATCTTGCCAATTCAATGACCCCGTGGGACTCCCTTCCTGGTCTTGAATGATCAAGCCAGGACTTTTGCTCAGACAACTATCTAGTATGTATCTGGGAAGACGCCCAGTGTATGGAGTCTTTCAGTTGTAGGAAGGTGTTATAGTGAGCCATGTCGTGTGCTTTGAAGGGAAGAAACGGACCAGGCTTGCAAAAGGGATACCATTTTGGGAACAAGGAGTTCAGCGAGATTTTATGATATTTTATGACCAATTATGGATCATTTAACGATGATATGATCAAGAGGGACTCATTTTAATGCAAGCTTTTCCTGAACAATCAGAATAGTAACATATATCAAGTGAGCTTCTTGGAAATTGAATACATAGTATTGCATCTCTCATTCACATCGTATTTATAAGTGAACATTGCCCACGATAGTCAGTAGTGCTGCTTCAACCCCAAGTACACAACACTTGAAATTTGCAGCATATAACTGCTTCCCAATTCCCCTTCCGAAGTTCAACAATCATCCTCAACACAATCTTTTCTCTATTCAGAGGAGGCCAACTGACTCAGCTCGCACCTTATCGTCCCTTATTCGGATCATTGTGCTTCGGCACCGCACAACATTCATTGCTTTCGAGTTGCTCCCAACCCCACGCTCATTCAACACGCCCAACACAGCACAGCACCACCAATTATCTAGATCCGTCGGTACAGTACAGTCGTCAAGATGCAGCTGATCATTCGCCTCGTTGCTCACTTGGTCTGGGCCGCCGCCGCCCTGGGCGCCGCCCTCCCCATCGTCCTTCCGGTCAAGCCCGGCTTCACCTCGCACGAGATCACCAAGGCCGACGGCAGCAAGGACGTCCTCTACCTCCGCTCCGGCTTCGTCCCCACCGATGACAACGACACCGGTGTCGGTACCGGAATCGCCAGCCGGGACCCGCCCCCGCCCGCCAACGTCCCCTTCACCGCGACGGACTCGCCCGTCGCCAACTGCCCCACCGATATGTCCTCCATGGACACCGACACCAACGGCGTCCCGGCCGCCACGCTTGCCGACTGCCAGGCCCTCCAGTCCGCCATGGACAAGAAGAGCGGGTTTTGGAACCAGACCAACTGGCACGCCATGTACACGCTGGCGAGCGTCGGTACCTGCAAGTTCTCCGCCTTCCGGTGGGACGGGGCTGACCTGGAGCTGAAGTATGTTTTCTTTTCTTCTGTTTTCTCTTTTGTTTCTTTCCCTCTCTCTACAATTTTCTATCACACAAGCCTCCATCGGTTTTTTCTCGTTGTTTCACCTCGGGGTACCTATGATCTCCTAACCAAAACCCACCGTTACATTCCTCTGTCCCATCACTTTGATCGTACCTTACGTGGCTCCAAAGGCTCTTAAATGGGGACTTTGTAAACTGACTGTTGGGTTTTCTCTCCGAACTACAGGGTTGGCAACCTCGACCTCTGGGCTTATCTCGAGAGAGCCGCTGAGGATCACGTCTCCAACGGCCAGATTCAGGTCTACGGCAACGGGCCCTGCGGCGGGGTCAACGACACCGAAATCCGATACGACATCGGAAATACCAACCACTGAGAGGTGTGCTCGGGATGTGCCCAAGAAGAGGCAACGACCTTGGTTCAAGCATAGCAGAAAAGAACTCACAAGAGCCTGAGCAAGACTGCGAACCACGAACAGCGTTTCCTTCCGAGTATATATAATAAGATACTCGAAAAACCCCCCACCAATTTCCTTGCTCCTAACATCCACTATGATTTGCTCACCTTGACACGGTTGTGATTTGAGGTCTTCTTCGTGCATTGTTGATCGGGAAGAAGTTTGCGATCTGACTGAGCAGCGGCGGTGGCATTCCAGAACCCCGAGTACAACAAGAATAGACACGTGAGTGAGGTTCGGGTTCGCCTACCCGAAAAGATCGCCGTTTTCGGCTCCCCCCACCGGTTAGAGTTGGTCACTTGACCGGTTCGGCGCCATGTTTAAGTGACTTAAGCATTCAAGCGCCGCGGTTCTAATTCAATGTTGCTTTTGACTTAGACAGTTAGACTCGATGAGACACTTGATCTGTCTCCACTTCAGATGATTCGGACCACACTAAACGACCTCGGCCTGACGCCCGCCACGTTCGGATAGGACAAGGTCTTTTTGATCATGACGTGCAAGGTTGAGGCACCCGGCTTCAACACGGCTTTAGCAGCACTGTACCGCAACTGGACTGGTTCAACCGATTGAGACGAATTTCCCATCCCATCTCCACTGACCCATCCACTCGGAACACATCAAAGGGATCTTGAGATGGAGTCGCCATGTTGCATCGCATACCTAGTGCCCAAGTATGCACGGCGATAAACACCCCGTCGAAGCCTGCAGTCGTCGTATGTCGCAGTAAACTGCCATCGGGTAGCATCTCATCTCCCTCCATCAGGTATCTTGTGTAATATCATGTAATAGCTCGGTCCTGCTGTGTCAATCGCTCAAACAAACACGCGTATTACTAATACCGCTAGCCGCGACTCTCGACTTACTTACAAGACTCGACCTCGGGGTTAAGACAGACTCTCGCTACGCGAAAGATGGCCCGAAACCAATACCCCATCCCCATCCGGATGCACGAACGGCTCCTCTCCTCCCCTTCAAGGCCCCCCAGGACCCGAGCGAAGCCTACTGGAGGGTAATCGAAACAAGCTCGTTCCGTCCAGTCAGATCAAGGTGCAGACGACTGAGTCCCGTGTAAAAAACGGGTCTGCCGGTGCTAACGATCATGCCCACTCCATATCAGCAACGGGTTTTTGTTGGGGCCAGCCAGGGGAATTGGGGATTCTTCTACTTCCGCCACCATTGAATGCATCACCGCCTCTGCTTTCCCTTCAATGAGGGTTCCCTTCCCCCCTGTCAGTTTAAATAGCCTCTCCAGACCGTACCCTAGCCTGCTTCCCGCCCCTCCCTTTATTTTCCCTTGATACAAATATGCTATACTACTACTACTACCTCCTTGCTTGACTACTTTTACCATTGCCAAGAGCACATTACCCTATTCGTCTGTGCATCTCGCTTCTGATTGGCTGCAGAAGAGTTTAATACCAAGACACCGAGTGGCCATGGCGCAACCCCATGTTACGGAGCCGTCGCCGGACGAGGGCCATAACAGCGAAGTGACCGATTTCGCCATGTCAGACACCAACATGAAAATCCGAAGTAGTGGCAGCGTTGAACAGAAGCGGGCCACCAAGAGCGACGATGACGGCGATGGCTCGACTACCTACGCCTCCGTCTCCTCTTCCTCGAGCGTCAACGCCATCCCGCCACCCAGCCGCGTTGCCACCAGGAGACCCGAGCCCCCACTATCCCGGACCGTATCCGAAGTGTACGACGGTATCGAGAGCCGGCGAGACGTTGAGGTCGGCGGTGATGGCGATGGCGATGGCGGCGCCCCGCTCCAGGAGGAGAAGACGAGGGCCAGCACGGCGCTCAACCCCAACGACCCCGACCTGGTGACGTGGACGGGGCCCGACGACCCGGACAACCCCAAGAACTGGGCCTATTCCAAAAAGTGGCGGGCCGTCTTCATCGTGTCCTGCTTCACCCTCATGTCGCCGCTGTCCTCGTCTCTGGTGGCGCCCTCCCTCGGCGTTATCGGTGAAGAGTTGGACGTGCCGCCCGGCACGCAACAGGCTCTAGTTCTCTCCATTTTTATCCTTGCCTACGCCATTGGGCCTTTGGTGTAAGTCTTTATCTTGAAACGCGCAGTTCTGCCTCGTAACTTTAGGCTTTGTTCAAGCTGACTTGTTTGACACGACTCCATAGGTGGGGACCCCTATCCGAATTATATGGCCGCATCGTGGTCTTACAAACTACCAACATCCTTTATCTCTGCTTCAACCTCGGATGTGGTCTCGCGAGGACGAAAGCACAGTTGATCATCTTCCGCTTCCTAGCCGGCCTAGGCGGCTCTGCACCTCTAGCTATCGGCGGTGGTGTCTTGGCTGACCTCTTTACGGCCGAGCAGCGTGGCAAAGCCATGTCTATTTATTCATTAGCACCGCTCCTGGGCCCGGCTATAGGGCCAATAGGTACGTTAGGCCGCCCTCTCCCCTTTCCATGTTACAAACGATTCCTCATATAAATAGCTAATACCGATTTGTATCGTTGTCCTTTCAAAGCCGGCGCCTTCATCACCGAAAACACGACGTGGCGCTGGTCCTTCTGGGCCACCACCATAGCCGACGCCGTCATCCAGCTACTCGGCCTCGTCTTCCTGCGCGAGACGTACGCGCCCGTGCTGCTCAAGTGGAAGCGCCAGCGGCTCGTCCAGGAAACCGGCAACGACGGCCTCCACACTCCCTACGACGACCCGGACCGCACCGTGGCCAGGACGCTGCGCACCGCCGCGGCACGGCCCTTCCGTCTGCTAGCGACGCAAGTTATCATCCAGGTCCTGGCGCTGTACATGATGTATCTGTACGGCCTGATGTACATCGTGCTTGTCTCGTTCCCGTCCCTGTTCTCCGGACCAGCCTCCGAGGGCGGCTACGGCGAGTCTTTGGGAATCGGTGGCCTTAACTACATCTCGATCGGCCTGGGCTTCTTCCTGGGCGCCCAGGTCTGCGCCCCGCTACAGGACCGCATCTACGCCGCCCTCAAGCGGCGCGACCTCCGCCACGGCGGCAAGGGCCTCGGCCGCCCCGAGTACCGCGTCCCCATGATGGTCCCCGGCGCCGTCCTCATCCCCGTGGGCCTCTTCATCTACGGCTGGACCGCGGAGTACAAGACGCACTGGATCGGCCCCAACATCGGCGCCTGCCTCTTCTCCATCGGCACCATCATCGGCTTCCAGTGCGTCCAGGGCTTCCTGGTCGACACCTACACCCGCTACGCCGCCAGCGCCGTCGGCGCCGCCACCGTCATGCGCTCCCTCGCCGGCTTCGGCTTCCCCCTCTTCGCCGCCAGCCTCTACGACCGCCTCGGCCTCGGCTGGGGCAACTCCCTCCTCGCCTTCGTCGGCATTGTCATCGGCTGGCCCAGCCCCGTGCTGCTGTGGTATTACGGCGAACCCCTGCGTAAGCGGAGCCCGTTCGCGGCCGGTGGGCGCTGATGTACCTAGTAGAGAGACACATCATAAGATTAGACGAGTAACGGGTCCATGCATGTAACCTGACATTACGTATCGTAACTGAGATGTACATAATATCAAGAATAAAATTAAAATTAAAAACATCGCTGTCTGGATCAGACCTTTTTCTTTCTTTCTTTTTTAAATCTCTCCAAGTGCCCGTTCCTTGCATAAGAACCACTGCTTGGCGTCTATAACAGTCCCATTGCCTATATTACATGAGTCATCACAAACGATTGCCAGGACGGGGCTGTACGGCCAGCACATTGTTTTGTTCGTAAGATTCTTCTATTGAGCAAGGGAAATCGACCAGCCAAAAAAACGCCAGTAACCGCTGATTGTCCCTTCCGGCACGGAGCCCGGGGTTCCCATCGTGCAGGCATCAGAAAGATGTATGTATCCGAAGATGGGGACTTATTTTTATGGTATCATAAGACGAAACCTCCCGTTGTTATAATCACACAAGTCGACACGCGTCTGTGGGGGGCGAACCACTAGACGGGATGATGAGTAACCGCCACTGTCTACTAGGACAGGATTCCTGGAGAATTATCGTAGCATGGTAGACCAACTCATGAAGTCTCTGCAGCACCCTCCTTGGTATCAACCTTCTTCGCTGGGCGATCCGTCTCGGCGCCGTCGTCTCTGGCGCGCTTGCCGTTGGTATCGGCGCTACCAATGTTGATCTTGGGAGCGGGAAGCTCGCCATTCTCGTTAGTGGCCTTAACAGGCTCCTTCTTCTCTTGCGGCTGCTCGGCCTGGTCCCGGCCGCGATCACCTCGGTGATCACCCCGGCCTCGGCCACCTCGGCCACCTCGGCCACGACCGCGCCCGCGCTGGTCCCGGCTATCACGGCGGTCACCACCAAAACCGCGCTTCTGATCCTCATCTCGGCGCTTCTTCCAGTCGTTGGAATCGGTACCCTCGCGTTGGGTGCCGCGGAAGCCTCCTCGGCCCCGGCCGCCACGGTGGAAAGGCTTGCCATGGTTGTTCTTAGGTTGAATCTTACCCTCCCGGATGGCCTCGTTCTTCTGCCTGGTGTACTCTGCCTTCCACATAATCAACAGGTCGTGCTCCTTCCAGGTAGGCTTAGGGTCGAGAGCCATGAATTTCTCGGCCGTCTCTTGGTCAGCCCATTCGACAAAGACGGAGCCCTTGAAACCACCATCGTCACCACGTCGGAGACGAACCGAATGGATCTCGCCGTACTGGGTGAAGAAAGCCTCGATATCGAATTGGGTAGAGGGGATCTCGTTGCCGAAGCCCTTGACATAAACACTTCGCTCCTCAAGCTTGGTGGTCTTGGTGGGGTCCCAGGCCTTCTGTCGGCGGATAGTCTCGTTGCCCTCCTCTCCTTCAATGACGATGAAGTTGCTCTCCTTCAGAGCAGTAATGACGGCCGACTGGGGTTGGAAACGGCGCATACGCTTGAAGGAGGTGATGGTGGTCAATGGGATAGCCTTATTCTCGGTGCCTCCGGTCTGCTCGCGCATGAACTTGTCTGACGACAGGTTGCTATCGCTGAAGTAGAAATGAACCTAAATACGCAATGGTCAGTCTCCATTCGCAGAAAATAGCAGGTGGCATGGGGAATGTACCTGAGATCGGATCTGAACTGGGTCGGAGGTTTCCTTCAACACGGTGGGGTCGAACTTGTTCGCCTTGGTGTTGCTGTCCTGCGCACCCACATCGCGCTTAACCCGAAGCATATTCTTGGGAGGGTTGAGAACCGAGACCTCGTCCGTTTTGCTCTCATTTGCGTCTGTGGCAGATTTGTCTTCCTCGGTCTTCATGCTCGTATCTTCAGTGGGAGCAGCAGGCTCCGCGGCAGGAGCAGGAGCAGCCTCGGTGGACTCCACGGGGGCAGCAGCAGTGCTGGCCTCGAGAGGCTTGGTATCCTGGTCAGACATGTTGTCGACCTTGATGTTTCAGACGCTGTATATAATGCTTTCTTAGTTACAATTGTTTGAGTGGTCGACAGAGGACTCGAGTGCGGATGGGGGAATCGAGGCAAGACAAAAAGATGGATGGTGGGGTGTGGAATCGAGTTGCGACGAGATGTTGGTCTCTCTACCAAGAGAGAGGGACAACAATAGGGAGGTGACTGTTGCAGGTGCAGTAACCGAGATTTCGATAGGAAAACCGCTCGACCAAGTCTTTTTGAGGCTCAAGTCGATCGACCAGATCTAAAAGAACGAAAATGATTGGATGCGCGGGGCATTCAACCCATACGCGGTGTGACTCGTCCGTGGGCTGAAAGAAGCAAGCAGGCAAGGGATTGTTTGTCTTGACTTACCGGTATCTAGCTTTGCGATTCTGTGATTATTTGATCAGGGGCAGTCGGTCTCTTTCAGCTTGGGGTCTCTGGTGTTTAGATAGGAGTGTCTGTCGTCGTTTCTCCGTTGAGTAAAGTAAAGTGCAAAGAAGGTTGCCCGTCGGTCGCGAACAAAATATTCTTTTGGATAATGAGTGGGGAGCTTGTCGAGCTAAGAGCCAAAAGTTTCTGTCGGCCTTGCAGGGCCCACGCTTGGCAGGGCCCACTATCGCAGTGAATGCAGGTGCGCACCAATTAGGGGGTCGCTGGTTGTAGGGAAGTAGCTACTAACTCCCCCGCAATGCTGCCAGAGAGGCTGGGAGTAGGTGATGTTGATTGGTGGTGTCTCTTCTCAAAGGCGCCTAAGGGATCTACTGCCGGTCCCCTACAGTAAAGTATTCACCACTTGCAAAATAGATGCACTAATATGGGCAGTATACTACTGACTGCCTTCTATAAGAAAATCAGCAAGCATGTATCTGTAGGCTGGATCTATTGTCCCTTGCTGGTTGGCCACTGACTGAGTTTAACTCATGCACACCCATGGATCCAAGTTGTCTCGCCTCGTGACACTTCAAATTCCTCATTTTTCCTTGTTCTTTTTCTCGTTTTGTAGATAACTGTTCAACCATGTGCGCATTTCATTTCATGTTCGTATGCTTTGCCAAGACGGCTCTCTAAGTGATATCGTTGGGAATCTCAAAATCATGACCATGATGCGTGTGCGCTTATTTCTAAAAAAGAAGAAAACCCCCGCTGCTTCAAACAAGTCCTTCAACTGGCCGAATACCACTTCACAGCAAGCCCCGAGCCGTAAGAATCTCGCTAATTTCTTTCAGCTTGACAGGCTTGGTCAGAAACAATTCGATCCCACTCTGAAAGGCTTCCTGCTGCACACTGGCGGATGCAAGCCCGGATAGCGCAATAATGGTCGAGGGTGCGTATCCATGGATCTGCTCGAAGTTGCGGATTTGCCGTGTCGCTTGTAGTCCGTCTAGACGAGGCATGTTGATGTCCATGAATATGCAGGCGTACTGCCCAGGAAGTTGGCAGACTTGGTCCACGGCTTCCTGTCCATCCTTTGCTGTTGCAAATGACAAATTCAGTTTCTTCATGTAGGCGGCAAGAATCCTCAGGTTTATGGGGTTGTCGTCCACGAGCAGGAATTTTGGTAGTGGCTCAGCCTCCTCTAAGCCAGGAGAAATGTTGGGCTGCGCATCCTGGGGTGGTTCCTCAGACTGGGGAGATTCGGGGCGAGACCTGTCGCCGTTAGAAGAAGGCTGGCCATTCTCAGATATCACCTGGGATATTCGAGTGCCTCTGGAACTGGTACCACTCCTATTGGAAGCCCGAGAAGCGGCGCGCCTAGGGCCAAGGCTGTGGCGCGACGGAGGTAAATCCAAGGTAAGTGACGACAGCGCCCGGGGTGGCGGTGGTGCGGCATCTTGATGCTCAACCCAACGCTTCACTGCAGCCAGCAATATTTTGGCAAGCTTGCGAGGCCCAAGTCTATAGTTATCAGAATCAGTTTCATTATCTCAGATGAAAACAGGTGCGGGTTTTTAGATATTGAGAGAGAAAACATACGGCTGAGAAACGAAGTCCATGGCACGAGAGCCAGATGACGCGCCTTCTGCGGTAGACCGTTGGAACGCCGTCGGCACATCAGCGCACATTACCACGATAGGTGCCTTGAGGGATTCCGGACTTGACATGTAAGCACAGGATGATGCCGAGTCCTCGCAGAGGATCAAGTCGGGCGCGAGTTCTGTTGCTTCGGTCGTCGATACCACCTCCATTTGCAGCCAGTTCTGACATATTCTGAAGACAGACTGGGGTGAAGATCTGGCCTCGGTTGAGCCCTTGTGGCGAAGAGGAATGCGTATCGGTGTATCGAAGCCGACCAGGCATATGCGCAGCCCCTTTAGTTCCCGTCTCTGGTTTGCGAAAAAAGCCAACTCAGCTTCTTCCTCCTCCGTCACGCTAGTTGAGTCGGCAGCAGTGACTGGCTGTAGGGGCATAAGTACCGTGACCGTTGTGCCCAGTCCTACCTCGCTATCCACCGTGACTCTACCACCAAGCGAGTTGGCAACCTTCTTGACAACATTCAGACCAAGCCCGAGGCCGGGAGCCAGTCGGTCTTCCTGTGAAAAGGCTTGATACAGATTCTCACGGAGGAATTCCTGCGAGATACCTCTCCCCGTGTCTGCTACGGTCAACCTGACAAGTTGACCACTGGCTCGCATTCGTTTGGTACGTCCCCACTCTTGTGAGAGTGTGACCCTTATGGATCCTGAGCTCGTGTACTTGAGTGAATTCCCAAGTAAGTTCATGATGATTCTCCGGACGCCACCTGGGATAGTTCGGAAGTAATGGGAAACTACCGGATCGATATCCAGGTCGATGAGAAGTGGCACAGCGTAACCCCCAGGCAGATCATCTGGGAATTCCTCTGCGCCCCTTTTGGTGTGCTCGATTTCTTCAATTGCCTGCCTCCGGTCGTTGCGGCGAACCGCCTCAACATCCTGCCCCGTCTGGCGACTTTCATGATGAATCTGTCCGGCAGAGAGCATGAAGAAGTTGAAACCAGCAAACACGCTCTCAACCACTTCCTCCACCAGGGAGTCGAGCTGCACATTCATGTATATACTTTTCATTCCAGCCTCCAGATTAGGCCAAGTGCCTAAACGCAGACCTCTTGCTCCTTGATCCGGGCGTTTGTCGGGACCGACATAATTATTCACCTTGGAGAAATAAAGTAAATGGTCGATAGTATCTGCGAGTGTGCGCCCACATGTCTCCATCGTGTGCAGGACATTCATTTGAAACGCGTCCAATGATGTGTCCGTCAAGAGCTCAACGCCAAGAACCATTCCATGAAGCGGTGACCGCAACTCATGGGAAAGTGAGCTTAGAACATCTGACTGAGATTTGTTGGATAGCGTGGTTTCCAGTCGGTGAATTTCGGACATGATGATCATGGCGAACGCCCGGAAGTAACTGAGTTCCCCGGTTCGAGTGAGGACCCTTGCAGATGTACGGGTATAAGCGAACCCGCCCGCAATGCATCTCTCCTTTTTCTGATCCCATACGGGCACAAAAGCCACACTGCGAGCTCCGATGAAGACCTTGGGCAAGCCTTCCTCCGGCGTTTCGTTCCATTGTGAACCATTGCGAGCGCGCGACTGGCCGCGTAAACGTCGAGGGGTAGTAGGTTCCTGATCCTGCTGTTGTTCCGTGGATGTGCTGTTTTGGTCATCGGTTGAGGGATCTGCTGTTTGAATAGCTCCGTCCTCGTCAAAGTTCAAGATCGCCCCTGTCGGATACTTTTTTACAATAGCCCTCAAAAGCTTGGATGATAAAAGATGGGTAAGTGGCGACGGCTTATCCCGGTTGACACTAGAGAAATCAGATGTAGAAAACGCCAAGATGTCTGCGTAAGAACTGGTGTCGCCGCTTCTTGCTTTATGGGACCTCGTTTCATCGCTACTGGATGTTTCCAATGTCGGCGACGTTTCTTGAAACTCGGACTCCTTGGTAAGACTACCAAAAGCCTTCGGCACAGCATCGAGAAACACCACACCCTCGGTTTCGATAGCCTCCCGAATGATGTTTGCAGCTCGGGAGAAGATTCCTTCAACCGTGTTCATGTCCTGAGGAGATACTGATGTATCTGACTTGGGAGTCTGCGCACCACTCGCCTGCACCGATCCAGTCGAATTCAGCGAATCTTGCCGCCGGGATTTCGTATCGTCCAGGCTTAAGCTTGTGCCCATGTTCTCTGCGAGCGGGCTTGGCTCATGAGCGAGTTTGCCTGAAAATAGCCCATCGTGGAACAATTGGTCTCCGTCTAGGGGGGTTGCCACATCGCGGTCTTTGGCCTGCTGTTTTGCATTTAGGGCGCCTTCTTCGACATCCTGTTCTTCTGGGTACTCGGCAGTTCCTCCAAACTCCCAATAGGGGAGTGTCGATCTATTCTCCACGAACGACCCTATTGCGCGAGCCATTCTCTGTGCACGCTGGCTCGAAATGCGAGCCCGTTTAGAGCGCAGATGCTCCATAATACAACGTGATATATCGCGTAAAATTCGGGAATGAACGACATCCCAGCCGTCCTCGGAGACGGCGGAATCTTTGAAAAGACTTAACACTCCAATGTTGATTCCATTTCGAGTCCGGATGGGAACCCCGGCATAAGCGCGGCCGAGCTTGCCAGAGATACAATATGGTTTGGAAGCAAGTCCAGAGTCTGAATGAATATCAGGAATTACTATGACTGGTAAAGCAGTGTTCCCGTGTTCATCCACTGCTTCTCCAGCATCGAGTACGCGGCCACAGATGCCTTCGGCTTTGGGAATAGAGGTCCCGCAGAGAAGTAGCTCATTTTCGCCTCTTTGTGTGTGGTTAAGGCTAGGCGATAATGGCAATGTCGCCGTAGCTTCTGCAACGATATACTGGCGGTGCTGGTCAAAGAGCGATATGAAGACTCGACTCGCATCAACACGACACGCTACTAGCTGGGCAAAGGAAGTCAGGATAGCATCCTGGCATGTCAGGAGCTCTGAGTTGGGGAGATGGTCGCCCGTGTCATTCGGGGTACTATGCCGCCGGAGATTCGGCTCATATCTGTCAAGTAGTATCAGCTATCGTGTTGTGCAGGAGACAAGTCAGCAAAGACTGGGACTCGTATCTGACCTGAAAGTCTCTCGCTCCCGAGCGGCTTCGGTCACTCTTGCCCTGGCTGCCGTCATAGCGACAGCACCAAGCTACGGTGAGGGACAAATGGGTGGTTATGAGGTGCCGATCCTACAGCTGGCTTTCTCTAAAATTTAGCAGGAACCCACAAGTATCGCGGCAGAGCACAGTAGAGAATGTGTTCATCTAGAACCCGCGTGGCGCGCCTGGATGAGAGTGTTGACAACTTGCAAGTGTTCCACTACCAAAGCCTCGGCGAAGGTAACCGAGATGGCAGGCTGGAGAGTATGGAGTACGTACGGTAGGCACAGTAATCATCCCATTCTGTTGGTAGGTAACCTAAGAGTAACTGGAGAAGGATTACCAAGATCAAGCGGCGGCAGGCAATGGCAAAGGGTGCTTTTGCGGGCTACATGTATCCCGTGTGCAGGAAAGCTACATACCCGCAGGGCATGAGGCAAAGTGGATCATTCCAGTCATAGACCTGCTCGAATCATGATTGAACCGGACAGGAAAAGGGCAGAGGGCAACCTTGGAAGAGGGGTGCATGTTGCGTTCTGGTGCGCAGTGCGGGCTGGCGTGCGCCCTGGAACAAATGTAAAACCCATGCTAACTGTGGCTTCTTACCATGGCTTTCTCTAGTGCACCATATCGCCATCGCCTAGGATCTCGATAGCCCATGCTAGGTGCTGCTTCTAGATGGAGTTAGGTAGCATTGGGCATGATCGGGGGTTCTGAACAGTCCACAGAGGGCACCTGAGGCCAGCCTAGGAGTCTAGGAGGGCAAAATGGCCTGTGTGGCTCGGGGCTCGGCACCCAAAATCCCATGTATGAATTGCTGGTGATGATTGGTTCCCGCTTACTTGGCTGTGGTCTTCGACTACATAGACGTCCAGAACAAAAGTAGAGAAAACAGAGAAAACAGGGTTCGGTGAGTAGAAGAAGCGGAGAGGAGCTCGAGAGAAACGTGTGCGATACATATTAATAGTTTTGTGAAGGGAAAATACTACTTCGATGTTGTCGTGTTAAACTTACGCGCCTGCTCCCCATTCTCGTCTGATTGATCTAAGGCAATCTGATTTTTGTCCATCTACGCAAGTCGAATGCCACAGCCCTTGCGACATGCTGAAATCAATTTCCCATAAGCAGGTGGTCTGACGTCATACATTCAGCTTCACCACCATTTGCCATCAATTTGTTTTACTTTGCTTATCGTGACGGCTAACTGGAATCGCGTATAATGATGCATGCACAATATTTCGGGTGTTAGAGGGGCATGTTCTGCAGTCAGATGTAGCTCGGATTCTGGCCAACCTTAGCCACAGACTCGCGTGAAGATCCAGCAGCTCCAGTATTGCTGGATTGCTGCCGTGGTCTCTAGGTGAACTTACTTAGTCCATCCCGTAACTCTATTCCACAGCGTTAGCGATAATATTTGAATATTGGCCATATGTCAGACTATCGCACGTTCTGGCATATGCAAGGCTCGGGGAGGTGTCTTGGATTAGGTTTACTTCCGAGCTGTGCTCTCGGCTACCCGAATCAATCTGGTATTGTTTCTGTTGATGACCAGACAAACAAAGAGGGGTTGATAGAAGCAATACCAGCCGTACCTACCAACCGTACTTACCTACAAAATTCTCGGTAATAGGTAATATCCACCAATATACATACATACTTCTTTACATTAATATTTCGTGACAACTAGCACCATGGCCGCATCCCCCTCCTCGTCTTCGTCGTCGCCCGTCATCGTCCTCGTCCACGGCGCATTCCACCCGCCCGTCTTCTACCAGCCCCTCATCGCCGCGCTCCAGGCCGCGCCCCACCACTACACGGTGCTGGCGCCGGCGCTGCCCACGACGGGGTCCGACGACAGCGTCGCGGGCAAGACCTACGTCGACGACGTGCAGCGTATCCACGCCGACCTGCTACCGCTACTGGACGCGGGCCGCGAGGCCGTGCTCGTCTGCCACTCGCAGGGTGGCGTTGCGGGCAGCGCCGCCGCCGAGAACCAGACGGTGGTGGACCGCAACACGCGCGGCCTCCCCGGGGGCGTCAAGGCCGTCGTCTACATCTCGGCCTTCGCGTTGCCCGAGAAGGGCATGAGCGTCATCAGCGTCGTTGGTGGGGAAGAGGATGCAAGGAACCTTTACTATCCGGAGGTGAGTGTGATCGCTTCATTCTATCTTCCCGTGAAGAAGCAAATGCATAATAGCGGTGGTCCTCGTTCTCAGACCTCTTCGGTTCATAAAATCCCTTGTCATGAAGTCATTTGGTAATGCTGATATACTGAACCGCTCGCGGTTTGATTCGCATGGGCAGGGACCACACTATAAACTCACTGATAGCGCGGGAGATTTGTTCTACAACTTTCTACCCAAAGTCAAGCGAGACGAGATGGTACGCTGGCTGGTACACCAGAGCAAGGCAAGCAAGAACGCGCCCGCGCATTTTGTAGCTGCCGACGTCACGGTTCCCAAGACCTATGTTGTGTGTACCAAGGACAATGTATTCCCTGTTCCAGCACAGAAAGCGTTAGCACAGGGGTCGGACTGCAAGATTGTCGAGATTGAAAGTGATCATAGCCCCTTTTGCAGCGATGGTCCGAGGAGACAGTTACTTCAGGTGATTTCCAGCGTGGCTCAGACTTAAATAAATAAAAACCGGTATTAAACCCATATTCTCAAGCTTGCTTGTGGTAGTTAAGCTCTCCTAGACAAGATATAGGCTACATAAAGTGGCAATGTTGTTTTCTCGATGAATGTGGCTCTTTAGCATAGGCGACCGTCTTATCATTAATGAGATCAAATGTCGCTCCTCAATCCTTACGAACTGAACACCAGGAAAGAGTCCATACCAGCAGCCGTGGCCCAAAACCCCAGTCCAGCAATTCCTTTTCCTCTGTACAGTCTGCACAGTTAGGATTGATCTGCCCCCAACGAATTTTATGGCATCCAACGCAATTATCACTCCAATGATACGGAAGTCCTTGCCAGCTCATCTTCTCAACGGGGTTGCCCTCGGCACTGAAATGCCTGGCAGGTTCTTCGGGGGCGGCAGCAGCGGGGAACTTCCATTTCTGCGCCCAATTCACTATCTCTTCCATCTCCTGCTTCTTGTCCTTGCTCGTCTCGAAGTCGATGATGACCGATTTGAGCTTGGGCATCTTCTCAAAAGCGAGACCCCACGTGTTTTCCACGAACGGCACCTGGCCACCCTGCTTCGTCGTGAGCATATCTTGCCGCATTTCATGAGCCGAGCCCCCATTGCGGAACGGGTTGATCGCCAGGGCCTGGTTTCGCTCCCAATACCACCAGTCACCTCGTCGGAAAGTCAACCGGATGGTTTCCACATTGGAAAACCAGTCAGTGTTTGAGACAACCCAAATGAGGTTTTTGTGACGGCGGTCTTCCAGCCAGTACATTTGAGGGAATATTCTGATAGCTCGAATCTACAAGAGGGTCGTCAGTATGCTTTAAATTGGTTCCCACGGTGTTCTCTTAACTCACCAGATCCCAATGTCTTCGATTCGGCACGGGCGACCATTGAAGCGATGTTTCCGAGAAGAACTTCTCGAAACGAGCCTGGGCTACGCTTTCGGGTCGTCTAGGTAGACCGCGATAGAAATAGAGCTTGTGCTCCTTCTGTGTCCATGGTATACTGGCCGATTCTAGGTAAACAAGTTTGCAAGTCTGTAGCAAAGCTACAGAGATTACCATTCGGGATGGGTTCTCAGGTCGAACCCAGTCAAAGCCCGCTATGTTCCGGGTCACAGAAGGGGTCCCAAATGAAGGCCGCGGCGTGAGTTGCTCGTCGTTGTGGTCGTAGCGGACGGCAAATTGGTGATGCTGAGCACTATCTGCCGGCTCCTCCGTAAGTGCATACTCATAGATCTGAGTTCTCACCTCCGGTGGTAGCTTTTTAAACAACGGCGATGCGTCTTGCTTGTTAATATCCTGAGCCTGGAACCGTTCTACTAGTGTTGGTGGTTGCTGTTGTTGATGTTCTGACGAATATTCCATCTTTATGTGGTAGATGATTTCCTAATTTACAGCCCGGAGTAGTAGAGGCAAGGTAGCGTGGCACGCAAAAATGATGCTTTCTATTCTCTGCTCGGAAGATAATGCAGTTTGGGTGGAAGCCTTGAGTTACATTTCAGCTGGGAAGATGTTGTTGGGATAAAGTAAGAGCTTAGAAGACGATATATTCGAAATAGTCGTCTCACTTGGCCGGGGAGTGTTGAAGCAAGTTCTGGAAGGTCTTCCTTCATGCCCAAGAGCTGCACCTAGGTGCATGGTTAAATAACCCACCCATAGCGTAGCATGCAGGCAGCAACCGATGACCTACATTTTACTTCGGGTGGCTTGTTGCGGGAGGGGTTATCATTCGTTGGCAGCTGCCCATGATGTTATGTTTGCTCTTTCTTGCTTGCTCCTCGAAGTAACGCACATGTGTAAGTATAAATATAGACTCGGTCATTCTACCTATTATGTATGTATATAAACGTATTTTTGGTGTTCATATTGCTATCGAATGGCTACGTTCCTCCACATGAAGTTGCACATGCGTATGCTACCTAGATGAGGTGTCCTACATGATTACATCAATGTAGGTATGTACCATGTAGCAGGTAACCCCCCACCATGCTTCTTTCAAGCTTGCGGGCAAGACTGGGGCCCCTGAAAAGCAGTGCGTCTAGTGGGGGTTAGCGGGGCTATTTTATCCCATCGAGGAGGGGCAGTCTCGACCAAAGTTACGTTGGAAGACGTAGGTATGCACAACTGAGAGGTAAATAGAGCACTGCGTTAAACTCCAAGCCAGGCATATAATATCCTCAGCATGGCCGCAGACGAGTCAAAGAGCAAGGCCGAGGCCCTGGTACCCAAGTTCCAGTTCGAGCGTGTACTCAACCAG
Source organism: Apiospora sp. TS-2023a (assembly GCA_038364195.1). Classification (NCBI taxonomy): domain Eukaryota; kingdom Fungi; phylum Ascomycota; class Sordariomycetes; order Amphisphaeriales; family Apiosporaceae; genus Apiospora; species Apiospora sp. TS-2023a. The sequence continues at coordinate 1,142,811 of JAQQWQ010000008.1, forward strand.
GGTAGGTAATCAGCCATTCCAGAAGAAACCCCGACCAAATAGGCTCGACCTGTACTCTCGTCGCAGACGTGAAATGGTGCTAACTTCCGGGTAGATGAGGGAGGTAGACGCATCGCCCTCTACGGCCAGATCGACGCCCAACCCGCTCTCCTCGTCCTCGAGCGCGCGCCTTTCCCCGATGCCCCCGAATATCTGTCCGCCCTTCTGGCCAATCTGCGCAGCCTGACGAACCTGGGCAACAACGACATCTACTCGTGGTTTCTGGGCAGCGGCAGCCCGGTGTTTACGGACGGCGACAATGACAAGGACAAGTTCGCCGATTTCAAGATCGACCTGATCTGCCCCTGCACCGAGAAGCACATTCGAAAGCACAGCAAGCAAGGCTCCCGCTACGTGACCGAGACCCCCGAGGTCTACCGCGACAAGGTCCGTCCATTCATGCAGGTCGGCCGGGAAGAGGGCCGCTTGAACTGGGTCTACAACATCATCGAGGGGCGCAAGGAAGTCGAGGACGTGATCTACAGGACGCCGCTGGGGCGCGACGGGGACGAGGGTTTCCTGCTGCTACCGAACCTACACTGGGACCGCAAGACCATCGAGTCGCTGCACCTGCTGGCCATCGTCGAGAGACGGGACCTGTGGAGTCTGCGAGACCTCAAGAAGAGACACATTCCCTGGCTGAAGCACATGAAGGCAAAGACGATTGACGCGACGGTCGCTACCTACCCGCAGATCGAGGAAGACCAACTGAAGCTCTTCTTCCACTACCACCCTACATACTACCATCTACACATCCACATTGTCCATGCCAATCTGGAGGCAACCTCGACGCAGTCGGTCGGCAAAGCGATCGCGCTCGATAGCGTGATCGACCAGCTAGAGCGGATGACAGGAGATGACGAGGCGGGTATGGACACAGTTCCATTGTGCTACACGGTGGGCGAGCAGTCCGACTTATGGACAGAAATATTCGAGCCTCTCAAGAACGGCCGTAAAGCTTCTCCACAGCAATAACCAGATCACTGACTCCCGAGCCATTCGGGCAATCGGTCCACTCCCCGCCATCTCTTATGCAGTAAATCTCCTCGTTCAGTCTGACAGTGCAGCTCTTCGTGACGCCGGCCTAGTGATGACATCACTCGTTAGTATGTTGCAATGGTAAAAGGTGCGGGAATCAGGCTGGGCATACCGTAGCGCTACGGCTCACACTGTCTCTAAGCATGCGCAAACCAAATGCTCCGTCATCTTGGGCGGCGCAGTTGTTCAACTTCTCAAAATCGATGCCGTGCTCCAGCGCGCAGTCCTCCACTAGTTCTCGCTGGGGTATCTCCTGATAGTCGCGAGTCAAGCACATGGCGAAGCCGAGGCTGATCTTGGGATCCGGGTAGAGATGCGAGGCGCAAAGTTCGATGATGTTGCCCATGCACTCCTCCGGACCGTGCATGCATTCGACGCCGTCGTTCTCGGTCGTTTTGCCGATATAGGATAGGGTGAAGTTGACCTTCTCGTAGACGCGCATCATGGAGGGAAGGATCATCTCTTTGAGGCAGTCTTTCGCGTCCGGGCATTTGCTCATAATATGTGCCTCCAGCGGCACGAGGGCGCCGGCGTCGTGCGCCTTGGGCTTGGCTACTGCTGCTGTCGACTTTTTCGGGTCGGCGGTGGTAGGCGTTGTTGATCTCCAGTCCGCGGCGGGCATCGCCGCGGTACTGTGGATGCTGTACACGGTGTAGAGCACGAGGAGTGCGATGGGAATCATGATCCAGGGACGGGCTCGGCGAGCGGCACGGCTCCTGACCGGTCGCTTCTCGTCAAGATGGATGTGCGACGCCATGATTTATATTTTGAGAGCGTTATCAGTTGTCGGTGTTTGAGCTATTTGATGATGGCGCGTGTCATAGTACGATACAGCGATAATTTGAACCAAGATGTATTGAATACCAAAATGTAGCAACGGAAGAGTATGGTTGGTGATGAGGAGAGGTTAAAGTTTGTAGGTTGGTTTACAGGTTAATGGCTACAGGCGCATTTGCATTTGATACAATGCACGCAAGACACCTGAGATACTCTAACCTTAATAAACAACATGAGCCGGGACCCCTGGTAGGTTACATGTGTTAGTGGATGCTCAGTTGATCGGGGCCCTCAAACTGCTAGTTAGGCGGAGTTTGGAGTGTTTGGCTTGCATCTGATAGGGTCGCTCATCGCTTTAGATGCCTATGTGGCGCTGTTATGTGGCTGGATTGCTCACGAGGACGGTCCTCCCTGCTCCCTGTAAACACCTAAATACACAAATCGAGGGTCGGCGGGGAGAGATGCGAATGTGAAATGGTGGAAGAGATCGCCCGTCAACCCTACGAGGACGGGGGTCGAACGCCAAGGTATGACAGGAAAGCCGCCAGTATGTGGCTGGCTGTACTATACATAAGAGATGGGGGTTCGAATCCGGTCAAGTATGTACAAGTTGACAGATTCCGCATGCCAATGAATGAGTGCGCGTACCTTGCCCCCGACGACCCCATCGTTCTCCATAGTCGCTAGTAGGCCGACAATTGCATTGCAACGTTCCTTATTCCTATATCTGGGACAGACGACCGATACCACCAATACTACCTGTTGGTTCGGCAATTCCAATCTTTGGTGCCTGCATAGAACCTCGTGTTCTGCAGAGTACCTTTTTAAAAGAAGACATCGCCTCGTATTCCCCAACTCCAAAATCTACTGGATATTTTCAAGGTCTTGACATACATACATCCTCACTTATTCACACACATCAATCAAGTCTCACATTCTCGATTAACTTACTTGAGAGGCGGTGGCCTGACTGCATATTACCCCACACTCACCACGACGACCACGACGACCACCACGCTCGTCTCGGAGAACATCCGATTCCATATACACCCACCATGGAGCCAGACATTGATGACTACTTGCGGCCACTCGCCATCAATGCCGAGACTGCTCACCAACTGGCCCGGGAGCTGTGCCGTGCTTTCAGGCAACTAGCTGCAGAGTCATCCGTCCAATTCTTAGCAACACCTGTGTCCGAGTCGATACTGAGACCGCCCAGGGGGAGCGAGAAAGGGAGGTACGTCACCCTTCGATTTAATAGGCTCGCTCATACCAAGCGGTGTCTTGGCACTTTATATGTGCTTTAAAGAAATGAATTTAAGCTGACTTGTCCTTCAGGTACCTCGCAATTGACATGTAAAGACATTCCCCCAACGCCCGTCAGTTCAGAAAAGAACTCATATACTGACACCTCTTTATTTTAGCGGCGGCACTAATCTGAGGGTTGGCTTTATCGAGCTGCTGGGCAAAGAGGAAACCACGTCCCTGGGCAAGCTTGATTTACAGAATGGCAGTGGGCACCCAGAGCGACTACGTCGACACCTGGAAAAGTCGTGGCCCATTCTAGACCATCTCAAGAATGAGCATCCCGACGAGCTATTCTCCTGGATAGGTAAATGTATCGCCGAGGTTATATCAGATGGCTGCCAGACCTTTGACTTGCCTCGAGATGTTACACTGCCGCTGGGTGTGACATTCAGTTTTCCCATGGTCCAGCATACCTTGTCTCAAGCGGAACTGATGTCCATGGGCAAGGGCTTCGCTATTACCTCCAAGGCAGATCTGGGCTCTCATCTGCTGCAAGGCTACGAAAGTTGGAGAGCATCGGAAGCCGGACTGCCTCCTATTCGGATCGCGGCGATAGCCAACGATGCAGTCTCAACTCTGGTGTCGTTTGTTTACCAATCCCAAGAAAACCAGTCACGGAAAGCAGCCATGGGCCTTATCTGTGGAACTGGCTCCAACGCTACGATCCCACTGAGGCAAAACATGCTGCACCCCGGCAAGCTGCCCAAAGTCGAGGTTCTCAACGGACACAACCCGGATGAGCAGAGAATCGCCGTCAACACTGAATGGTCTATCAATGGGACTGCGCCGGCGTTGAGGTCTCTCGGCCTCATCAGCAAATGGGATGAGCAACTAGACGCAGCCGGCGAAGTTCCTGGCTTTCAGCCTCTGGAATATATGACTGCTGGACGATATTTAGGAGAACTCGGCCGCCTCATCTTGCTCGACTACCTAACGAATTGTCAAGGTTATGCCGCGGACGCTCTGCCAGCAAAACTGCAGCAGAGGTTCGGGCTTACTACCACCTTCTTGAGCCATTTCAAGCCCCCAAACCCTTTTGCTCTCTTGGCACAGCTTGAAGTAGAGTTCCCTGCCAGCGGAGCCAACTCGGGATTTGTGTGGACGGAGGAACTGGCGATCAAGATCTATAAGATCGCAAAAGCTATCGAAGTTAGAGCTGCTGCCATAGTCGCGGCGGCCACTGTCGGCTTGCTGGCATGCGCAGGCGATATAGAGTTGCGGGAGTCTCTCGGCCAAGCAGAAACAGGACACTCGGGAGCTAACGGATCCGCGGCAGCAGCACAAATCGATCTAGTAGTCGGATATACTGGAGGCTGTATAGCGCACTTCCAAGATTATCTGGTGGACTGCCAAGACTTCCTCGACAGAATTCTCCGCCAGGAATTCGGCTCCGAGCCTCCCTGCCGCGTCACACTGAGCCCTTGCCACGACGGGGGTGTCACGGGGGCGGGTGTGCTCTGCGGAGCTGCCCAAGCTCAATACGAGTTGACCAAGGGATAACTTGGCCTTTGTTGCACCTCACCGGGATCTTTGTTCATAGCATTAGCGTAGCGTAAGCGTATCTTACCAGAGAAACCAGATGCACACGCATTTAGAGTACAATACAATGTCGTTTCTAGAGCAGCGCACCGATTGCGGCATGATTTCAGGCCACCCCTGAAACCCTATTCCAGTGGCTAGACATGAGCTTTGGAGCCGCCGAAAAGGTAGCGAGATACGATCTATTGATCCTAAGAGAATGTACAGTGTACCATACTTAAGTCAGGCTAAAGCCTGACGAGAAAGGTATAAATAGTATATCAATGTGAAGTCGGTCGTCTGGAACACGATGAGGGATGCTGGCCGTCTGGTGATGAAAGGAAGACTGTCGACTTGTAAAGATGCATTTTAAATATAAGCCGCCATATAGAGTTATTCTGCCACATACGACTATATCCTGCTAAATACTAGGAATCCCGTCCGCTCTCTCATATAAAAGTCGTGACATTTTTGGTCAAGTGTACGTATTCAGATTAGTCCAAGGTAACGCCAAGCCAGTCTCCGGAGGATCCTTCTCGGAATTGAACTCATGCATTATCCGGGATACAAAACCGAGCTTCAAGGCCGACAAAGTGTCCAAGCACCATCAAAAGTCCTTTACTGATGAAGCAGTACCCCCGAAGTATTGACACTGTATCGACGAATCCCTCCGAGCAAGGGTGGCCAGGCTCCTACAAGGCGCCGTAAGCGGCCGTCGCCCGGAGGTGATAGGATTTGTGTAACCCGACGGAATCGCAAACGGCGTGAGCGGATGATTAGATGGCCCTTCCCTCCCGATATACGCATCTTGCTTGGTTGGTCCCGTGGGATCAATGGCTTGCACGGATAATACAAGGAAATGCTATGCATTAACATCCGTGTATGTTATAACAAGGCCAGTTCCAAAGAACATTATATAAACTAGCTGAGCTCGCCAGACCCCCGAGTAAAGTCAGACAACATTCCATCAGAACAACAACAATCACCCACTCATCATGTCTGTATACGTTGTTACCGGAGTATCAGGAGGAACCGGGGTGAGTCTGTCTAGAGCCATCCTGTTGACATTATTTGCTGAAGCCAGCCCAGTTTGAATTCCTGAAGCAGCTGTCGGACGATTCCAATGGCTTGGTTATCGGCCTGGTTCGCGACAAAGCTGCGACCGAGAAGAAGGTTGCTGCAGAGCTGGGCGGCCGTTCCAACGTCTACATCCTCGAGGCCGACCTCACCAAGTATGCCAGCCTGAAGAATGCTGCTGGCGAGACAGCCAAGATTGTTGGCGATCGTGGCATCGACTACCTCATTGCGAGCGGCGCCTACGTTCCCTCCTTTGACGCCTTTGATGCGATCGGGACATTGTAGGTCTTGACTGTCAGCCGTGCCCAAAATTAACTGCTCACATTCGATAGCGCCGACAAGCCTGATGAGCTAGACGCCGTCACCACGCAGCTGATGCAGACCAACGTCACTGGCAATATTCATCTCTTCCACCTCTTCCCCCCCCTTGTCCTGAAGGGCAAGACCAAAAAGGTCATCGCAATCACCACCGGTCTCGCAGACGTGGATTCGACCAACTTGATGGAGGTTGAAATCGGTTCCTTGTATGCTGCCTCCAAGGCGGCCTTGAACATGGTGGTGGCCAAGTTCAACGCTCAATACAAGAAGGACAGCGTGCTCTTTCTGGGTATCAGCCCGGGGGTGGTCGAGGTAGGCCAATACGCGAACAGTACGTAATGCAATTCCCACTACTCGAGACTTCGGATGTTGGTACTAATTTCTACCCTAGTCACTCCGGAGCAGGGGCAGAGCCTGATGAAGTTCATGGGAACAGTCGCAACCTATGCGCCTGATTTCAAGGGCCCATCCTCGCCCGAAGATGCGGTGCGACAGGTTAAGGCGACCTGGGAGAAGGCCACCATCGACAGTGGGTTCGGTGGTGCATTCGTCTCTCACCACGGAGACAAGAATTGGATTTAGGCTGGGTGCCATGGCCTCAGATATTACTGTGAGAAAGAAACTGTCACCTAACTGGTTTCCGCTTATCGGAAGCTCAGTTGTTCAATAAAACAATTTTGTGGGAAAGGTCAACGAGAAGCGATTGCTACTGCATGTCTCACCTGAGCCAATGTGTGAAGGGGACGATAAACGAGGAGATGAAGAATGAAGTCTGAGCTGCCTCGATTACCCAGCCGTCACTCAGCCAAAGACATCGTGTATCCTTGGCTTTCTCATGTCCCCGTTTGTTAAGTACATACGTATTTAAAGTATATACAGTAAGATTCGCAATCAGGTAATGCTTATACGATTCTCGTCAGGATCTGGCATGACTATCTAGAATGTAGTGAGGGATATTGACGGTCTCGAGATTAACGGGAGACTGTTGGTTTATGAGAAAATGTACTGGATATAATCCCCCACAAAACGAATACCTTTCACATACGACCATATCCTGCTGAACACTAGGGATCCCGTCCGCTCTCCCATATATAAGCAGCAGAGAGCCGAATTAGTACTAGGGTCGGTGACGACCTGGGAATCCTCGGTGTTGTATGTTTTGTCTTTTTGCCCCTTTCTACTTCCCAATGACACCACGACAACCGTTCCAAAAGCCCTGGAGAGTGTCATCTCATTGGAGTTGAGTGCAAGAAACCGTGCCAGGTTCCAGATTACTACACCTTATGTTATGTTTGCTTGACGCGCACGGCTAGCTTGAGTAATGATAACTTGCTGCCAAGGTTTGCGTTCATCAGGGGATATACATTGGTATTAGAGTATCCAATGACGATCCACTACTGATCGCAAAAGATTACACATTGTATCATATATGTAGAAATGCTGAAACGTGGCTAGATATATTATGGTCAGATGTCCCCCAGATACCACGAGGACGGTGGCGGGTCTCGCTCGTAATCACCCCCGGATTGGATTTCTTCGACGGCCCTGGCTTAGCATTAATGGACGACTGTTTGTTATGTTTCCGGCAGATTCCCGGACCAAGTGTCGCGGGTCATCGATTCTCGTATTTCCGCTGAGGCCGTTGCATGACTACCGGGGCTCCAGGTGCTTCTGTCACGCGCTCCAGGTCCAATGATTGTCCTACGACGGGTTGTTCTTCTTCGCCCACGACGAGACCGTCTTGTTCATATCCCAGGTGACAAAGAGCATGATCCAGGGCAAGATCGATCCCATCAGCGTATCGACGAACCAGTTATCTCTCGGCGAGTTGCCCATGGCGCTCCACCGCATCAGCCCGCCGACGAAAGAGGTCGTGATGCAGTAGCGGCCCTTCTCGAGGCCGGCGATGGACAGGCCAACGACCTCGTCCACGCTCTGGGGCGTGTCGGGGCCCTCGAGCGCGTGGGTGACGGCCGGCTTGGTCGCGTTCTCGCGCTCGTAGCCGGCCGTCGTGATGGAGTTGGGCAGCACTAGGTGCACTTCGATCGGGATATCGGGGTACAGCCGCACCTCCTGGACGAGGGCGTCGGCGAGGGCGCGGACCGCGAACTTGGACGGCGCGTAGGTGCCGTGGCCGGCCAGGGAGAAAGTCGAGAGAACGGAGCCGGTAAAGATGATATGCTTAGCGGCGGGACGGGACGATTGCGCAGTCGAGGTTTTCTGCTTTGTTCCCTGTCCAGGGAGAAGCCAGGCGCACATGATGGCTTGGGACATCTCGGCGGAGCCCCAGTAGTTGACATCCACTAACAGCAGAGGATTTGGTGAGTAAATAACAGCACATCAAAATATATAATATACCTATTATACTCTACTGGATAACGTCACTGCTTACTGTTGTAGCGAGCAGCCTTCATGGCTTCTCCCTCGGTCCACAGCATGGGCGTCGCGAGGCCAGCCAGGCACCATACAATCTCGGGCGGCTGCCCGTTGTTCCAGGCCGTGGCGTCCGCGACGACGCGCTCTGCAAAGCCGGGCTCGGCCACATCCGCCGCGATGGCGTGGAAGCGCTGGGTCTTGGGCGACTTCGCTTCCGTCTCGATGCTCTTGATGGCCTCTTCGAGCTTCGCCTGAGTCCTCGCGACGATGACGACATTCGCCCCTTTGCTCGCGAAGACACGCGCGGCACCGAGACCGGTGCCTTCGGAGCCGCCCGTGATCAGGACAGTCTGTATATCCCCAAGATCAGTCAGCCACTGTCTCAATGGCGTCGTATTCGCGCCTATCTCTAGCAATGGACACTTACCCGGCCCTCAACGGGCATGTGGTTGTGGTTGAACCAGCCCATTCTGTTTCTTCGCAACAAGCCTATGTGATGCACGAATTGGACGGTGAAATATCTAGAGAGAGCTGTCTGGATCCCATCTGACTTAAATGCCCCCTCCGCTCCATCATTGCCGTCTGTTTCGAGGGGTTTTCAGTTGGTTAATTTAGTTGATCCCTTGCTTTACCAGGTTCAACATTTAGCACATGGCGTGGAAGATGGGTCGTCCAATCAGAAGTGGAAAAAATACATGTTGGTTAATATTAAAGCAGACCGAGCTGCAATGTAACACTGAACAGTACTGCGCTTTGCAGCCATGGGTGGTATTACGCATACCCAGACTGCCATGGGATGATGGAATGGCGTGAGGTTGCCATTTCCCGCACTCCTTTCTCACGATTTGTAACCTTACTTTTCTCTATAATTATTGCGTTTATCAAGTATTCAATACGCGAAGCTGCATTAGTTACGCACACCATGTTGACATTATTAGCCTCGACTAGGGGTTATTGAATATCAAAATTTCAATAACGATTCACGTGGTATACCACGGAGTTTGAGCCATAGCCATCCGATGCCAGATGCTATACGCATATAGGCTCATGTCTCTGATGTCGTAACTGTGCTGCTGTCCAACTTAGCCATAGCAAGGATACACACATGGATAAGTACTTAGGTATAGGTAATAATTGTAGTTCTCGACTTTACGAGCCTGCCTTCCAACCTCAACCCCTTATTCTCCCAGCGGCTCGACAGACCTGAAACCACCTATTGCTTCCCCCTTGTCCCCAACCGCGGCAGCTTAACAGGCAACAGCAGCGCCATATTGACGACCGCCAGCCCAATACAACAAAGAAACGTCAACCTTAGCGCCGCCTCGTAGCTCCGGACGACCTGCCCGCGCACCACGGGGTCCTCCAGCGCCGCAACGGCCTCGACGCTCTCGCGTACTTTCATAATGACCCTGCGTTTCGCCTCGTCGCCCTCGGCGGTCCCGTCCGACGAAACATACGCCTGCAGGTAGCGCAGCAAAGCGTTCTGCAAGACCAAACTACTGCCCGCGACGCCCATGACGTTGCCCAGGGCGCGCCAGAGCATCAGCGTGCTGGTCACGACGGCCTGCTCGGCTTGAGCGCTCGCCCGCAGCACCGCGATGAAGGTGCCCGGGAACTGGAACCCCTGGCCCACGGCCGACGGGACCATGACCAGCAAGTACGCCCACCAGGGCCAGCCGCGGCTCAGCGAGGACAGCGTCACGGTGCCCAGCAAGTAGCCAATGGCGCCGAGGACAAGGGGCCACTTGAGGCGCTGCGTCCGCGTGATGAGGAAGCCCGTCATAGTGCCGAAGGTGGCGGCGACCGCGACAGGGACGATAAGGCGCAGGCCCGATGCCGTGGCGGTCGTGAGTAGGACGGCTTGGAAGTAGAGCGGCGCGTTGAACAAGATCGAGTTGAGGAGGACGCAGCCGATGAAGTTGGCGAAGACCATATTGGCGCGGGGGCTAGATCGCAGGAGCTCCAGTGGCATGATAGGCCTCTGCGCTCTGGATTCGGCATAAAAGCAGGTGGGGAATAGTATGGCAAAGACCACCAACGAGGCGATGATGAATGGGTGAGACCCTGGCTGGGTGTTAGTGCGTGCATATTTCCATATTTCCCATGGGGTTTCTGAATAGTGACTTACATGGTAGTACGTTGCCTCCAAGGTTCTAGGACAAGTGTGTTAGTAAAAGTCGTCTACGCAAGATGGGATTTGAAGGGAGAATAAAGTAGAGGATTTCTCACCAAGCCCAGAATGAGAAACGTGGTAGAGCTGATGAGGAGGACAGTGCCCGTCCAATCAAAAGCCTTGACGGCCTCGACAAAGGTCTCCCGCTCGACGTACAGGCCCAAGTCGGGCGGCATTGTCCAAGCCGCCAGGGCAAAACACCCGGCAAGGGGGAACACCTGGATGCCGAACTCCCAACGCCAACCGAGCGTATCGGCCATGAACCCGCCGAGCGCGGCGCCCAACGCGGCGGCTAAGCCGTAAACCATGTTGATGAAGCTCTGATACGTGCCACGGCGTCTGTGCGGCGAAGGGGAACAAGTGAAACAAACGTTAGTTATGGTACCACATTATTTCCGGATCTTTTCCGACTAAGTGATTGCACACTGCGGCAGAGGTAAACCCGGACAACCCTTTTTGCAAACTTGACTTACTCGATGTTCACCATATCGCTAATAACAATGCTCCCCATGCTCATCATGCCGCCGGCCCCGAGTCCGCAGACGGCGCGCGCGAGGATGAAACTCGTCATGCTGCCCGCGAGGGCGCACCAGACGGTGGCGAGGGTGAAGACGGCCATGGCGAAGAGGTAGGGCGGCTTACGGCCGATGGTGTCGCTAAGGCGGCCGACGACGGGCTGAATAGCGGTGCTGGTCAGCAGAAAGGCGGTGGATAGCCACGATGCCTGGTTGGAGCTGTGGAAGTAGGATGTGATGACGGGGTGCGACGAGGCCATGATGGTGCCGTCGAAGTTGGCGATGAAGTAGACGAGCAAAACACCGCCGAAGATGATCCGGAACAGCTTCGGGTCCGTGTCAATCAGGAATTCCCTCCCCCTACACGACGAGCTCGCCGATGCGGTGGACGACGCTGCTTCCTCGTCTGGGACTGCATCCGCGTTCCCATGGGCCGCATACCCGTGGACCCCGCCGTCGACGGATCTGGCATCGGCACTCGCCGGGCCATGGCCGGATTTAACAGAGCCAGACGTTGGCGAGAGCAGCGGCCGCCTGACGGAGCTGTGCGAGAACTGCCGGCCTCGGAGCATGGTAGACTCGAGTAGTTCTGGTGCGAGAGCCGATGCGCTGGCAGCGGACGTTGTGCGTGCTAGGAGAAGATCTGACTCGTTCGCGTCCAAGTGGTGACGATGCTGGTGCTCTCTCGCCGGCGTAGTATTGTTTGTGTAATTGGTGCCATACGAGCCGTCGGCTGCGAGGAGCGATGTGCGCTCGTCGTCAGAAGGCTGATCTGTGCCATCATGCCCAGACCATGAAGGTGGGTTGCGGCTGCCATTGGAGTCTAAACCAGTCATATCTGGGGTGTTTGTTACTGATCGTGGTCGAAAGTTAGTAAGACCTCGATGTATAAAGCTAACACGAGCAACTTAATCTCATTGTAGACAAGCGAGGGTGAGAGGGTACAGCGAGTGCCTTGGTTCTTATAGCGAGATATAGGAAAAAGGCAATGAAGACGCAGTTGATGGAGAATGATAGTGTGGTTTATTCCATCAAAGACTACTAGCGACAAGGACCACCAACCCACCAACCCGGGGTGGACCCTACCACCGCTTTTCGGGGCGGCACTCGGCTTCGGGGTAACCAGGCTTTCGATCTTGGATTCTTTGTGTTGGCGATTCAATGTTTGTGTTTCGCTTCGCTTAGGTTTACGACCAACCGGAGTTATTGTAGAAATGAGGAGATATGACGTGCATGGCTAGCGGATGTGTTCGGTCGAAAACCAAGATGCATTTGTTTAAAGTCAAGTGTGTAAGCTATACATGGTGTGTCTGTCTGTTGCCCCCCTCGCTTTGGGTGTACTTAGGCAGCTCCGAGTTCGCTATTCGCTGTCCGCAACCTGCTTACTATAATGTACAATGCTAGATAAAGCGCCCTCGTTCTCTTTAATGATACCCGTTAACGCTATGTACCCCGCCAACTGCATCCAGCGCATCCTTTGCTTCCCTGTATTGTTCCTGGGCTTCTCGCTCTCTCCGGCTGACGTAGGCAACCTCGTCGCGCAGGGCTTCTAACCGGCTCTTGATGGCTATCTCTTCCGAGATGTTCAAGGTGCTGAAACCACCGAGTGCATGCTGAGCCTTTTCTAGCTCTTCTGCAGCTTGGCCCATCTTCTGCCGTAGTACCTTTGCCCTGTTCTGGTAGCCGCCCAAATGAAGTCCGAGTTTCTTCTCAACCTTGGAGCATTTCTCGGCAATTTCTATCGTCGTATTCTGCACATTGTCGAACGCTGTTTTCATTGTTTGTGCCTGGGCGTCCTCCTCGTCTTCCTCGTAGCAGCCCAACCCAAGCATCAAAGCATTAACATTCTCCCGCTCGAAAACCGAGGCAACTGCGTTCGGGTCCGGTTGGTCTTTGACCTCAAGAAGTATTTGTAGTCGTGCCTCAGCTAAGGCGTTGTCATCAATCTGAGCTAAGTTGACGGGACTCGCCTTCGTCCTGGAGCCAGGTATAGGATAGCTGGCCGCGTCGTTCGCAAGTAAGAGGGCGGCCTCTCGAGCTATCAGGGCTTCCACCGGGTCTTCGATGGCTTTTGCCTCCTCCATCAAAGCATTGAAATCGACCGAGTCAGGTCGTGGTAGCTCTTTTGCAAGACCTGCGTCCGCCGCTTGCGCTCCAGTGCTTCCTGGGCCTCGCGAATTTCACGTTCGCGTCGGTCTCGAATTGCGGCGTCCTCCACTGACTCCTCGGCAACAACAATCTCCATCTGATCCTCTGGCGCTTCAAGTTCCCAGTCCGACTCCTTCGGTTTCGGCAGGGAGGCGAGACCTTGCTTCAGCTGACGCTTGACTGCCATCTCTCGTGCACGAGCCGACCCTCCGACAAGTGCCATTTCGTTCCCGGCGTTGAGCGCAAAGTTATCACGTGGCGTCCGGAGAGGGGTCTGACCAACCCTACCAGGAGTAGCTCCGACACCACCGGCACCGTTTCTAAGAGGTGTAGCTAATGGGTTGGGCGTCGACATCACCTGCTTGCGAGGTGTGGCGCTCTCAAAACCAGTTGAGCCGGAACCCTCCTCCAAGTCAGCGTTTTCTCCGCCCAGGAGAGCCGATTGGTTGTTTGTCAGAGCTTTGATGTTGCGGATCTCGTTCGCGATGTGGTCCTCCTGAGCAGGCGCCATAGGTGTCCGGATTGGGGTTTGGGAGGTAATGGTCGAGTAGGTGTTGACAAGGCCTCTCGTAGCGTCATTCTCGCTAGACTGGGCCAGGGAGCTGGCGCGTTCGCCCATCATTCCCATCTTGACAATCTCCTCAAGCTCGCCCTCGCCGACTTGGGGTGCTGGCAAGTTCAATGCTCGGCGTTTGCTGCTTTGCTCTGCCTCTCGGATCTTTTGCTGTTGTCCAGCCTTCAAGGCTGCCTGCATAGACTGCGAAGGGCCTTCCTTGTCATTCTTGCGCTTCTTCCTCTCTCCCTCGTCGTCCTGTTCCCCCTTGCGCTTGTTGGCGAGCTGCTGCTTCTGGGGGTTGAAGAGGGCACGTTCCCGCTCGTTAAGGTGCTGTTCTTCGCTGGTGTCGTAGAAACCTCGGGTGGGTGCCTTTTCGAAGGGAATGTCGGCATTGTAGTCCATCTGGCCTGGCTTTCGCGTAATGACTTTGATGTTGATGCCAGCTGTTTTAAGCTCGCGACGCTTCTGCAATGCAGCGACGCGACGGGATTCCTCCTGCTGGCGCTCACGCTCTTTCCGCTTGGCTTTTTTACCCTGAGTATTGGCAAGACGAGCTCGCGCCTCGCTCAGCATTTCCTTCTCATCTTCGTCGAGGTCGATGGTGTCTGGCTTGGCGGGCTTGCTCTCAGGGTTCGGGTCGACTTCTCCGGGTCGTAGTCGTCGAACATCGTCGGCAGTAGGGGCTTGTGTTTCGCCGCCGTCCGGGCCAGTCAAGCCTAGGGAGCCTGATTCCCGAGATTCAGCTTCATCTAGCAGCTTCTGGTATCGTTCGAGACATTGGTTTGCGGTGCGGCCGACGAGAGGAGCGATGGTGCGCCATTGTGTTGGCATCAATTTGGCCAGATGCAGAAGCTTCTCATCCTCCTCTTTGCTCCATTCGATCTTCTTGATGCTCGGATCTAGCCACTCGCCCCATCTTGCCTTGCACTGTTTTGCTGTTTTGCGTTGCAACAAGGACGAAACGCGTGCCCATTGATTTAAACCGTACTTGGAGACCGACGCCTTGAGGATTTCATCCTCGGCGTTGGTCCATACGCCACCTTTGACGACTGGCATCTTGTCTCAGATGTGTAGAGAAAAATACAAAGTCGGGTGTCGTGGGAAGATATGGGATAACGCGGCGTGGCGCCGACTTCCTTCTGTCAAAAAGTTGGTCGTCAGATCGCGGTTTGGAAGCGCAAAAGTTACCTACGGGCATCGCATTGCATTGAGCAATTGTGGCTGTGATGGGGCTTGTATGTGGCTGTAGCTGTCTGTTATCGATAAGCTTTACGGCGGGTCGACACTAACACAGCTTCAGGATGAGAGAGCAGCCATGTGGGATGAAGATGTCATTTTTTCTCCCTCTTTAGCCCACGGCTCTCGGCAGGACTTTATACCCATTGACGAGCAGATTTTCCTCTCGCGAGAGTTTCTCGTCCGGTTGGGTCGAAGCCTGCCGTATGAGCCATCGGCCAGCTCGCGACGAAGGTTCGGATGCATCTTGGATGTGGCCGGCGGTGGTGTGGCGCGCGTGGCGTGTGTGGCGTGTGTGGCTTAGCATTGGCTGCTGCTGCCCCGTCCCTCAGTTATTGCTTAATTATATTATAGTAGGCTTGGATACGTAAGCCTCAAATTGTTCTAGGTATATATATTGTCTTCTGCCACCGGCGATAAATTGTTGCCCGCACGGGCCCCAAATACAAACTACATACTACATGAGAGAGCAGCCATGGTGCATGGTGCAGCAGCTTCAACGATTTATGCCCATCGACCAGTCGAATCAAGCTCATGATGGTTTCTTTTCCGGCTGAGACCAAGCCTCTGCCGTATGACTCCTTGTTCAGTCAATTAAACCCGGCAACGGAGACTTTGGTGCATCTTGGGTATGACCGGTCACGGTGTGGCGCGAGTGGTATACACTGGCTATAGAGGCCATGTCTTCGACTTATAGCGATAGATACTCCGTACACGGTCTCGAATTCTTCCATCCCTACCATGATTGTGGTCTATCTGCTGCCGATATTGTCCCCACAGCGGGCCATGAACACCTCAAACAAGCATACACACACGTACACGGCAGGAGTTCTCGCCAAGCTATCTACTTTTTCCTAGTCTTGTATCGGATTCTAATCCTTGTTCTGCCTCGAGTTCCCTAGAAGCCTATTGTCATGTATCTCGGCACACGTGCTTGACCCTGCAAGCCATCGTGAGAGAGGTTATCGTACGGAAGCCATTCCTCCACGGTATATTTATTCCGAATTCTTAGAGATGCGCCTACCTAGTATGCTTTCGACTGGTTGGCCATTCTACAAAGCGAGCAACGTGTCGCGGCAATTGATCCTCGGTCGGTGTATGCCCGGCGGAATGTGAAATTAAGGATTTGTCTGCTGTCTGGCCATGAGAAACAAGGCGGCTTTCTCCTCAGAATCTTCCCGTGTCCCCCACTACGATCGTGTTTCGCCGTATATTCCTCGGCATATTGCCAGCTCGGTACCACAAGATGTTGAATCTTGGGTCGGCTCATACGTAGACCGCTATGCCCTGATTCGTGTCGCTTTGGAGGTCTAAGAGTCGGTGGTTTGTTTCGACTTCCCTTGGTGACGGGCGCTGTTGTCTTGGTACCTAGATACTACCGCTACCTACCCCTTCTGGCAAGAAAACCCGGCATGCACTACCTAGTTGCCAGGCCCGTTTTTGTCTAGGCCCGCTTGCTATTTTACAACAAGTACGTATGGGTACCTTAGGTACCTAATATTCACGTCTTCGGTCGAATTGGTCAATCGGACTGTAGCCCGGGACCGGAAAAAGAAAATGTTCACATTATCTGCAGTCTTTCGCCAGCTTGGGCTAGATAAATCGCGGCCGCATATCCTGTGGGGCCCTTCCGCGTTTTGCCCTTGCTCTGATCATGACCCCACACCACCACTTGACACCCGACCCAAGTAGGTATCGTTTGGTTCAGAATACGGTATGCGATAGGTACATGTCATGTAAGAGATAATGTATTGGGACGATATCCAACTGCCTTTGGCTTTGTGTTTCCGCACGCAAAATACCCTACTTCAGAATTGATCCAGCATTGCTGCTCACGATGGAGCCTGTGGCATCCGTGTTCTTCATGAGATACAGATACGCCTCGGCCACTTCGTCGGGCGCCCCCGCCTTTCCCAGCAACGACTTCTCCACCGACGCCTTGCGCAGCATCTCGGCGTAGTCTCCCCACAGCTCCGTCTCGGTGGCGCCGGGCGACACGCAGTTAACCCTCCGGGGCGCGTAGTCGCAGGCCAGGTTTCGCGTCATGCCGTGGAGGGCCGCGGCGTAGGCGGCGAAGACGGTGTACCCCGGCATCGGCTTCTCGGCCACCTGGCCCGAGGTGAGGATCAGCGACGACCGGTAGCCCTCCCGGAGATACTTGGCCCCGAGCTTGGCGACCAGCAGCGGGACGAAGAGGGGCATCTGCGCGCTCGTGGCCAAGTAGCCGAGGTCGAGGTCCCGGATGGGTCGCACGTCGGGCTTCCCGGCCGTGTTGACGATGTGGTCGAGGGGTTCCGCTTCCGCTTTCGTGATCTCGGCCAGAAGACTTTCGAGCTTGCCTTCGACGGCCTCACTGCCGAGGTCGATGGTGTACCCGGTGGGGGGTTCCGCCTGGGGAAACGCCTCCCGCAGCCTCTTGATAGCACCGTCGACTTTTGTCTGGCTCGACGAGGCAATGACGACGCGGGCCTTTTCTGCTAGGCAAAGCTTGGCGACAGCGAAGCCAATCCCGGATGATCCCCCAGGATGAGGATGGATTGACCGGCAATGGACGGCATATTGGTGTGGAAGTGGGTGCTGGTGCTGGGTTGGGTCAAGTGTAAGTGTGGCCTGCGAATTGAACAAGAGTGGGAGTGTAGTAATCGAGCCTTGATCACTTATATCTGTGTGCTGTGGCATTGTCTCTTGTTCCCTCAGAATCCCAATCACCCATCTGCCATTGGTCGGAGGGAACGGCTTATGGAATTACCGCCCCCTTCATTACTTGCGGAACATGTTTAACTCGTCATATTCGGTGTTAGTCGACTACGGTCAGCATGTCTCAGTCTCAACCCGTGCAACCGGAGATAAAACTGTCTGCTTACCTCCTTTTCCCGCACTTACGGAATTACTGTCCCCTTTATTACATTCGGAACGTGTTAACTCCTGATTTCCGGTGTTAGCCGGCAACGGTCAACATTTACTCCCCGGCCTAAACACCCGGACAAGAACAGGACGTGGGATCAAATCAAATGTATGCGCTACAAGGCCACCGCAGCACGTGGTACAACAGCATGCTCTTTACTCCAGGAGAACCACAGCTTTGGAACTACACCGAGAAGGTCTTGTTGCCGCAAATCCTCGCGGCTTGTGGGAAATGAAGCGATCAGGGGGGAGGAAGAGAACCGAGAACTCGGCGGCGGGTTTAAAACTTGCCGTTTATGGAACCTACCGGGGGCGGAGTTAAGCATTTCGGGCATACTCACCTGTCTGTCTGTATAAGTAGGTAGGTACTGTGACGCAATGTGTAGTATTCGATATAGAGATCTCCATTATATATACCTACATGCCACCTAGCTACCCTCTCAATCCACTTTGGCAGTTCCAACTACCAAAACCAAACCACCTTGCATCCTTGTCAAGTCAACTTACAGAGGCGTCATCATGGTTAACGCGAAGCCTATCTCAGTCTGGAGTCTGGGTGGAAGCCCAAACCCTTGGAAGGCCATCATCGTGCTCCAAGAACTTGAGGTCCCGTACGAGGTCAAGCGCGTGGACATGGCCGAGGTCAAGAACGAGCCTTACATCTCGCTCAACCCCAACGGCCGTGTCCCAGCGATTGAGGAACCCAACACAGGGATAATTTTGTGGGAGGTACGTAAAATGATGAAGGGTACTATATACATTTGAGCGTCTCCCGAGCTTACCTGAGTGAGCCCTAGTCTGGCGCCATCGTGGAATATTTGATCGAGACCTACGACAAGAGCGGCAAACTATCGTACCCGCACGGGTCTCCTGAGTCTCACCAGTGCCGCGCGTGGTCGTACTTCCAGTGCAGCGGCCAAGGTCCCTACTTTGGGCAGCTGGGGTGGTTCGGGTCCCATCACGCCGAAAAGCTCCCTTCGGCCATCGAGCGGTACCGAAAGGAGGTGACGCGCGTGAACGGCGTCATCGACGCGCACCTGGGGAAGCAGGGGACCGAGTATGTGGTGGGCGATAAGTGCACCTACGCAGACCTCATGTTTGTTCCTTACGCGAGGGCCATGAATACTGTCATCGCACCCGATATCGACACCACGGTGCACAAGCGGTACACCGAGTGGACAGAGAGACTGTATGCGCGGCCCGCGGTGAAGAAGGTCCTGCAGGCCTGGGACGAGGCCATCGCGCTGACGACAGAAGAGGCGCATTAATTATTGCCTGGCGGGGTTTCTGAAAGCAAAAGTGTGGCTTTTCTATTCGTATTATTTAAAACTCCGAGCTTCCGGAGTTATTCACCGGGTTTGCTCTGATCAATTATAGCCACAAATACACCGAATCTAGACAGCTTCGTCTATGAACCTGCACTTAAATAGAGTGAGCATCCCTCACTTCTGGCATGAGGCGAGCTGTAGCTGTATTCGTCACACAAGTATACCCGACACATCCAGGCCCAGCATGTGTCACACACCCGTCGCTGGTGGTGGTGTCGTCGTCCCACTCCGGCTGCAGCCTCCGCAGGAGCGCCCGGCGGTACTCGGTCGGCGGTGTGCGGTTGCTGCGACGCGTCCGGGATGGTCTCTTTGCCGAGGAGGCCGGTGGACTTGCCGCAGTTGCAGCCCCGGAAGATGAAGTGGAAGCCCCGGTCCGCTTGTGGTTTCAGTTTGATCGTCATGTACTTGCGTGGAGTACCGGAGAGGGGTCTATTACGTATAGGTATAGTTTTATTGTATTATTTCTAGTCTTTCGCCAGCTTGGGCTAGACGAATCGCGGCCGCATATGCATCCCGTGGGGCCTCTTCCCACGTTTTACCCTTGCTCTGATTATGACCCCACACCACCACCACTGCTTGATACCCAAGTAGGTAGGTATCGTTTGGTTATGGCAGGAATACGCAACAAGTAACGTTGCTACCCGCTTAGCAAGCGGCTGTGGACATTTGTTTCAAAGGGACCTGGACGTCAACAGCCTGCACTTGTGCCGAGCGGGTCATATTATGCAAAGACAGCGACGATTGCAAGAAAGGTGAGGGATCGAGGCCAACTTGGAGACGAGGAAACCTGTTTATAACAAAACAAAACACCGGCTTTGAGTTGGTTCTGACGATACATATACCTGAAGTACCGATTGATCCATCAGTCGGCCGTCGGCTTTTGGTTCAGCGGTATATATTCTTCTCTTTGCACCGAAATGTCCAAATGTGGCAATTGCGAAGAAGGGAAATATCGCTGCTGAATAAAACAGATTCTTCGACTCAATAGACTCTATTAATTCATTCTCGTAGTCTTGGGCTGAAGGTGCAACCGGTGTGGTTTCGAAAGCGTGTATACTATTGGAAATGGTGTTCTGGACCAAATACCGTTTCTTAGACCTTCCCCAGGTAGTTCCCTGTGCCACTGGCGCGTGGAAATCCTCGTGCGTCTCGGAGTTACAAGACAATCCAAGACCATCGCCATCAACTGGGCTATTGCAAACCTTACGCATCTTCGCAATCCAGAATAGCCCATCCAAGGCGGACTAGAGAGTCAGGGTGATCGACATTTAGTATACTCGGATAGATGAGAATCTGCAATCGGGGCCGGTCAGTAGCCAATCTCGAGTCCAGATCTAACCTGCAATAACTAGCAGGAACTCTATTTAGGCGAGCCCTTCGGCTTTCATAGCATGTTCAGACGGCCGTGAAAACCCGACGGTCTTCGCGTTTACGTTCTTGTCCTTTGATTAGAAATCGTAAGAGAGGGCAGGACACCACTAGGACTAACTACAAGACTATATGGTGCTATTCTGCTCTCGGATCAACATCTCGGGCATGCTTCTACTTTATGACCTAGTGGCCATTCGCGGCGTGCTTGGGCACCTACTACAAGTACTGTCAAGTACTTACTATAACAGCACCACGCTAGACGGTTGGATATATAGTTCGCTTTCCTACCAGGACCATCCCTGGTCCGTCCTTATGCCTTGCCGTAAACCTCATCCACCCATCGTCTCATCTTTCAGCTGTAGTCAATCATGGAATCTACCGAACACCCGGGTAGGCACCACTCTCGTAGGAGGGTGTTTGTGTCATTGAATAAAGTGATGTGGCCCGCTGCAACACTGAAAATGTGAGCTTGACCCACGAGTTCACGTCTCAAAGCTTGGCTGCAGAGACAAATAGGAGAATGCTTGCCTCCCTCTTCGAGCATCGAAGTTGCAGTCAGGTCTACTGCGTCTTGGTGTCTTCCCGTCTTCCCTATTAAGCTGAAAAGCCCGGCCAAACGACCGACGGACCGCCAGCAAACATGTCGCAACTCCCGGCGGGCGCTGTCGGCACGGCCGTAGGAGTCCTGCTCTATTCGTTTGCCTGCGAGATCTGCAATATCATCATGGTATGGCTCCTCCTGGTCCACGATGAAGGGCTCAGCTGTAAGTAGTCTCATTCCAGGTCGTTCGTACACCGAGTTCCATGGGCTAATAAACGTCCGCAGATGTTGCGTGTATCTCGTACTTTACTCTTCTATCGACTACTTGCAGCATCATCCAGCAGTTCCACGACTACATGTAAGAGCCTGCTCATTCTTAAAAACACGCCAACAACAAGTATTGCATAGCTGCTGACTGCACTACTTAGCTCCTGGACAGATGTCATAACGGCTCAATTCAATAATAAGAGCGAAATGGTTGGGAACCCGCAGCTGACCCTATCAAACGGTTCAACTGGGATGGACTTGGTCCTCTTCTATATTCGTAAGTACTACCAGTAATGAAGTCTCACATGCTCCTAATCCAGAGTCTAACACACGCGGCCAGAGTTCTACTGCTACACGGTCGAGGCAACGTTCGTCTTGTTTTGGTATGAAACTCCAAGCCACGCCGTACTTCAGGTTTACTAACAACAGATCAGGGCATTCTCTCTCACCCAGTCCGTGTACGGGTGGTCCGACAAGCCTCGTTTAAGACGTATCTTCAAAAAGATCAACGCTACCGGCAAGGTCGTATCGGTTTTGCTCCCCCTTCTCACGATTTGCCTGCTCCAAGCTCCGGCGGTCCAGTCGTCGTTCGTCGGTTTCATCGTCCTGGCCGACATTGAGTGTAAGCTTGGCATCATTCCGTTCGTCCCGCAACTACAAGCTAAGAAACAATTTAGTCGCCCTCAGCTGCATTGGTGGTTGTGTCTTCATCATCATGATTCTTATCAGATATGTTCATACGCGGCGGATGCTCAAGACTTGGTCCCACGGATACGGCAAGAAGTCATCGTCGACCGAGACTGCCTCAAACGGACCCCAAACTACTAGCGGCGGACCCCAGCGTCCCCTACAAAGCATATATGACAGGTGGTTACTGATCCGGTTCACCATAGCCTTCGTGTTTCTTGCGTAAGTTTGTCCAGGCCCTGTCCGGGGTAGACAATTGCCCGCGTCTTTCATCGGTGCTGACCAGATACCACTGCGGCTAGCATATTCGAAGTCACGAATATCGTCTTCCAGATCACCGCCCAGAAGAACAACAACCGCGACGCCGTGGCGACGACGCCAGATCTCAGTGCAGAGCGCGCCATCTCGATGATGATCTTCAACATGCCAGGCGTGACGGCCAGCTTGCTGGCCTTTGTCGTCTTCGGCACGACCCGCCCGTTCCGGGAAAGGATGTACCGGACGTTTGTGCCTGGGTGCTTGCGGAGGAAGCGAGAAAATGCCAATCGAGCCCTGCAACCCCTCCATCATACCCGACGTGGATCGACAGCCAAGCAGCGCAGCACGAGCATCAAACTATCCAAAGGCGTCGACACTGCGGTGAGAATGGACGACCTAGACCTACGTGCGCCGAGCAGGGGCGCGTACCTCGATATGGAGAGCGATTCGGACTCAGAAAGGGGCCCACCCAGGATCGGACTTACTACAACCATCAAGGCAGGGAGAAATCATGTTTAGAAATGATCTGAACGATCTTACATGAGGCTAAGGGGCAGTTTATGGCTAAGGGTCGCACAGAACCTGACGATATACATGAATATATTCCCTTATCACACCGACTGAATTTCATGTGCGTCCCAACTCCAGTACGTTGTAGAGAATCTCGCTTTGTCACCTATGACATGGAAAGGGACCTACTATTTCTGACCACAATCAAAGTTTTCTTCCTTGAGTAGTCCACTCAGGATCCTGCTAGTATCAATAGACTGTCCAAGTCTACGGCAGTTTCCGGCATTTATCGTAAGTCACGAGCAAGCCATCTTTGCGCCATCTTCTGGCGAGTCATTAGGGGACTTCGTATATGCGAACATTGATTTTGTGAGTAGCACTAGCTGCTTGTGTACGGCCTACCGTATTTGAAAATAAAAAGGCCCTTGTTGGAACTAAAGCACTATTTAGTATCTACTAGTTTTTCTTCTAGCCAGCCGGGACGGACCACACGTTTTGCGAGCTGCGGGAGCGCTAGGTCAGTAAGTAGGTCTAAAGATCAGACTTGGACGACTTCAGCCGGTTCACCGCGCATCATTTGCAGCATAACGAACCATTGTCGGACAGGCCACCAGGTTTTCCGATCACTTTCACCGAGGCTTTGCCGGAAGTCACGCCTAATCGGAGATTGGCACTGATGTTCTAGTGTGTCACTAGAACCCAACGCTGAGGGGATAGCATACGAAGACTGAATACCTACACACAGGAGCACATATATGACGAACCTCACTAACTGCGCAGATAATGGGTAGTGGCAAACATTGCTAAGCCATTTGGCACGCCGGCGCACACCCGACTCGTAGCTAAACCGATATAAGGAATTCTGTTCCAGGACGCTCCTGGTGCAGGCTGGACAGCCTGGGGGTCTTTGAAATAGGGGCAATAGAAGGCAGCATGGCCGTATGAAGACTCGATTCGTGCTAGCAACGTCGGAAGCTGGCCCGAACACTGATTGATAGTCTCAAAGGCCGACACAATGCAAACAACAGGGGGGTTTTCAAGAATAGTTGATGTACAAATATAAAAATACTACAAAGTAAACTCTAGCTTGTATTCGCTGAATTGAGGACCTTGGGACAACGCAAAGGAACAATGCGCTGACGTGGTCGTCATATTTTCACCACCCGTCTCCCTACTCCCTACTCCCCTTGATACGCCTAATCAATCAACCTGCTCTGTGTTTTGTTATACCTCTGCGGGCTTCTGTGTAGGCTTTCCCGCCTTTTCCTCTACCGATGCACTGCTGGCAGGGAAGGGGCGTCCGCTCGACCCTTTTCGGCCATGAACATCCTTGAGCATCTGCAGCTTCTCTTCCGTAACGCGTATAGCCTCTTCAATCTCGCGCTCGTTCATGCGCTCCTCGCGAATTTTCTCCTCGACGGAGCGCGGCTCGACTACGCGTTTCCGGATCGGCATTGCGCCCTCGTTCATCCGGTGGAGTCCAACTCGCTCTTCGAGCCAGTCCCAGAGATCACTTTCCTCCCGGCGCCAGATCTCTTCGTAAGCCACTACCCGGTCCGCATGGTTGGCAAACCCAAGCCCGTGTCCGTAGCCAGGGCCGGACTGTCGCGGGTTGAAGCCGAAGCCGAACCAAGATGCTACCAGTAATCCCACGAGAAGCCCATAGACCACATTGCCCGTGAGGATGGGTTTTATAATATCAAATATTGGGCCAAGAATGCCACGAAGAGGCTCAAATAGGCCCCAATCCGGGGTCTTGGCTGCAGCTGAAGAGCTTACACCGCCTTGAGATTCCTTGGAAGCCTCGGCCACTTTGCCCTTGCGGCCCTTCTTCTTACCCTTGCCAGTTGGGCCATTGTTGGCGGTTGCGGAACGAGGCTGAGTAGTTACGGCCGCTCTGACCACAGCTGTCAAATCCTTGCAGTACTGTATTTGGCCATCGTTGGCACCCTTTTCAATCGGTCCTGGTTTGGTCAGCAAATCATCACCCGTCTAACGGACCAGAATCTCACTAACCTTTCAGCCAACTCTTTCCAGTCCACTCAATAGTGCAAGTGACTTGTATCCGCGTAGCATTGTTTTCTGCCCAGCTGAGACAGTATTTGGTTTTCACGCTGAACACGTTTCCGCTGGGTACGTCTGGGTTTTGCGTAACAACCAGGATGTTGACAGACTTTTCCAGATCCAGCTGTTCGAGGGTTTCTGTCGTGATACATTTTGTCTGCTTCGGTCCAATAGACGCATTCAGAGGTTTGATGTACGAGAACCCTCGACTCTTGTTGTCTTGGGTCAGGCCAATGGTATCCTCCATCTGGTAATCGAGGCACTTCTGTTCGGGGCCCGTCAACCAGTTTTGCATAAACTTCACAGAAGCTGGGCCGAAGATAAGATTGTAAACCTTGCCCAAAGGTGCTGCAATAATCTCGTCGGCCAAAGGGCGCTCATAGTGTGCTGCAGAATCTCCGCAGTCCGTAGGAGCATGGGTTGCTGGACCTGGGAAATCGTCAACAGGTGCCGCTGCTGCCCCATCTTGCGTTTTGGCGGAAGGAACATTTGCCCCAAGGGCGCCTGAGACCTTACGACCGCCAGTCTTTTCTGCGTCGGTACCAGTTGGGCTGGGTTCCGTCGGTTGGGTGATCTCGTTGTTGTCCGCATCCTCCTCGTCCTCATCGTAAACATCTTCGCCCGAGTCGCTGCCACCATCTTCGTCCCCAACATCGGAGCCAGAGCCACTCTGGTATGCCGATACATCCATGTCGTCGATTTTCTCAGTCTTGTCACCGCCAGTCTCATCTATAGACACACCGTTCAAGGAGCTCTTCAGAGTCGGGTGGCCAAGCTTCCAAATATTCACAATGAGGTCATACGTAGAATCCCGGCTGGTGAAGCTTGCGAAGACATGCTTGGCATGTAATGTCGAGATCATCAACCCATTTTTGAATAGTAAAGCGGTGCTCCTCTTCTCGACAGATACTATCTCATCGAAGCTCATAACCAGTGTAGTTACCCACCCGAAGATGTTACTGCTGAAGCACAGATGCCCCTCCGATACGTACAGCCGTCCATGAGCGAGGATCTCCCTCTGTATAGCACAACTGTAATCCTCGATAAGATAGTCATCATCGGGAACACTCTTGAATAAGTTGTGAAAGTCGCGATTGCGTTTCTTACTGGCCACGGCAAAGCCTGTAAGCTTTGGCGTGCTTCCGGCGGCTTGTGGGTGAGCAACAGAGGCATTGGCGGCGGCGATAGCTGCCCCGATTGTCGTTGCGGTTCCACTGCTGTTAGCAGTGGCACCAGTACTGCCACGCTTCCGCCGCCGGCCCACGGCACTTCGAATGCTGCTACTTCTTTGCACACCCGACTTCCCTTCGTAAAGAGAGCCCGTGGGGCTGCGGTCGCTCATGACGGCAGATTCATAGAGCGATCGGGGTCGGTTCGGATCCTCCAAGCTAAGAGATGCACGTTCTGCCGGAGCCGACTCAGATCGTGTTCGGGACTCGGACAGGTGTTCCAGGAACTTTGGTCCCTGGGGCGTGGGCGCACCACTGCTGGGCTCCTGGATGCCGAGCTGGTCGAGACTCAGGTCTCCCATGCCCAGGGTTTTCACGGCTGGTTCACCCATCTTGACCTCTCTTGTCTGATCGGCTGATGACTCTACTTCCGTGGTATCGCCGTCTCCTTCTTGTGATTCAGCTGGGATAGGGGTTTTCGGCCTGTTATTTCCAATGCTAATGTTGGTGTTGGTCACAGTACTACTTAGCGTGGTGGCGGCGTTCTGCGCAGCAGAAAGCATAGACGAGAAGAAACCTCCTCCTCCAGGTGTAAGGGGGCCGTTTTCGGGGGTGGGCGTAAGAGGGGCAAGCGTGATGTTCGAGAGCTTGCTTGGTCCAATACTTGTCCCAGAGCCAGATCTCATACGACGATGTGTTGACAAACCCGTGTACGGAATGTTGCCAGAGGTAGCAGGCCGCTCAATGCTACCGGCCCGACTTCTTGCCCTCTGTCTTGACTGGTCGCCTCCAAGCGGCGGTGTAGGAGGTGTGTTCACTATAACAGGCGCAGGTGGCTCCTCAATCTGAGGAGGCGTACGGGGAGGAACCAAAGACGCGTCGGAACCTCGACTTGTGCGTCGTGGCGGCTTCTGAGGGGATGGACCAACGCTCAACGCATGGAGGGACTCCGCTGAAGCTCCGGGGTCAAGACTCGCTGGGTCCGATCTGTCGGTATTGTCTGATTTTTGGCTGCTGAAACTCGGAGTAGCGCTCGAGGTTCTTTTCCTGAAGACGTTCTTGATCCTTCCAGCAGGCGACCTCGACCGTCCCGAGGTCTGGCTCTGCGGAGGCTGCAGGCCGGTCTGGCTGACGGAGAGCTTGCGGATTGGCTCGGCAGACGATGAGTGGTCTGAGGAAACGGATACTGAGTACGTGGCGGATCTGGAAAGGCCGTCGTCGGGTATCGTTTCGGTAGCCAGCGTGTCGAGACTTTGCACTTCAGGTGCGTGCTGGGCTTGGATAAGAGGCGACGAGGTGGTTAAGTGTCCGATTTGGGACGGGTGCGTCGAAGGGACGGTGGGTCGTGCTGGTGATCTGCTAGGGGTCCTCTCAAGTCAGACTTTAAATGAAATTGCTCCTTGGCTGGAGCTCTGGTGGTTCGGATACAAAGAGGAATGATAAAGTAATCAGGCTGTGTGACGAGCTTCAGTGGTAGCGCTTGGAGAACAAAGAAAACAGTCCAGCATATCCTGGCCAA
This sequence comes from Apiospora sp. TS-2023a, assembly GCA_038364195.1. Lineage (NCBI taxonomy): Eukaryota > Fungi > Ascomycota > Sordariomycetes > Amphisphaeriales > Apiosporaceae > Apiospora > Apiospora sp. TS-2023a. The sequence continues at coordinate 1,170,508 of JAQQWQ010000008.1, forward strand.
TATATGCTCGGTGACAAATGGAACAAGAAGGAGGCAGAGCAGCTCAATGACGGCTAGGGTGGTGCCAAAAATGCTAAATTGCGACGGGCTGACGATGTGAGGGGGCCAGGCTTGAAAACGGGACGTAACCAAACATCTGGAGTGGAGGGCTAGGCCTGGAAAGAGCCCGAGATCCCAGATATGCTGCTGCAGCCTGCACGGTAAGGGGCCCGGCTTAGCAGTTTAGGGGTATGGTATGGGGGTGTTATGGGATTGAATCAGATGCACGGCTAGGTAACCAGTTTCGCGATAAGTAAACTTTCCCCTAGCAGGTAGGCACTGTAGCTTCTGGTAGAGAGAGATGCCTCATGCATGCAATGCAGCCGGAGGTGGTGTAGGTACATGCGCGCGCTCCTTTGGTTACAACGTACGGGCAGTAATATTTCAGACGATACACTCGTATCAAGATCGTCGAAAATATGGGGAGCTGAGCAACGAAAAAGGTGGTTCTGAAAGTTCTAGGCGGGCACTTTTCAGCACTGGCCGGCGCTCTGCAGAAGACCACTGGCTCTCCTGGCCGCGTGGCTGTTGCAATGGATGCGGCTAATGACCAAGCCTCGAGGCCCCTTGAACCTAGGCCGTTGATATAGCCAAAGTAACAGTAGGTAATATAAAAATCGTGGGGAGTTGGTAAGGGGAAACAAAAGAAACTTGAAACTAAGGTCGGGCGCCCCATCCGACTTCTTCCAAGTTTTGGTACGGGCAATGAAAGGGTATAAATTTAGACTTACGAGTCAAGAGAGTATTCTTCCAGTGTCTCCAAAACATCTCCTTCATCCAGAGTCTCCCTGGATTGCGACGGCGTGCCCGTATCGAGGCTGTCGCTGCTTCGCTGGTCCTCGTCGGCGTACTCGTGTTGCTCACGGTTGTGTGGGCTGCGACCACGGGGTTGTTCCTCGCTACTTGCAACCGAGCCGAAACTTTCTCGCTTCCAACGACGCCTGGCAGCGAGTTTCTTGGGCAGGAACCTCTCTACCTGCTGCTCAACTTTGTGGGTGGTGCTGTCGATAAAGTCCATGTTGCTAGTTCCTGACAGCAGTCGAAGCTCGACAAGTCAACAAGGCAAAGGATGTACGGCGACAGATATGCTTGTTCGCCCCGACAGATTGGTCCGGGACACGGCTGGACACACCGTTGACGAGGGCGGACAAAGCGGTATGACGTTGCGCAAAAGAAGACGCTTAAATACAAGGTGCACTTCGTGTCGTCATGATTGAAGGTCGTCTTCTAGCTTCGATTGTAGTGTCTGGTGAGACCTGCAGGTTGGCGAGATGGCCGCGTAGTGCATACTATAGTTCGACGATTTCGGCGCATCAGGGTGAATACTGGAAGTTCAAAGGGAGCTGGGCCTCATGGGTTTGGGTTGGACTGTGACGATGATGTCTGGCCAAGCTATGATACATGGCTGCAAATGAGCAACTATCTGAATAACTGACAACAAACGCCCACGCATAACCGACCCGTCATCATTCGTTGAATTTGGCCGTATCTCCAAATGGGATGGACTGCAGGCACCCTTGCAGACAGCCCCGTATGCCTAGAATAAGCATCCCGATTATCCTGGTGCCAATTCGAAGGCGAGGCATCATCACCCGAGTGTAGCTGATCGTTGTTCAACTAATATCATTATTTGTTACCAATCTGGCATGAGACATATCATGAGTACTACAACTAACGCAACAGGCGACATCAACAGAGTAACCTGGAACATACATCTTATTAGGAGGTAGACAATCAGCCACAAAGCAGGCTGGCGGACGAATTAGTCCGCCTCAGTCAGCTTAGATGACACTTTCCCCCATTTCTTTCTCCTTGCTCAGATGGGGATGATGGCTTTAATTCCCCAGCTGCACTACCTAGTACATGCACTTATGTAGCGTGCCTTTAGCCCACCCACGAGCCCCAGAACCCCCAAGGCCCAGCCCCCAACCCCGCTGAACTTACCTAAGAAGATTGAAAGTACCTAAGCGGCCCAGGCCCATCAGTCCATGATTGAGGAATGTACAAACTGTCGTCGTTGATTGATAAGAACACCACCACTCAACCAACCTCTTACCAACCCCGACTATAACAATCGCGCGACGAACCAACTGTTCTCTGCTGGCCCGACAGACCTTGATGACGCCCAAGCTCTTCCGATCGCGATCAGCATGGAGGCAGCACCTTTGATCAAGGTGAGGCGCACAATTCCCGTGTTGTCACAACATATAATGACCGTACGGGGTCTAGGCACATGATCATGCCAAGGCTGCGGCCGAGGCCACTCACGCCTCCAACTCTACGGTTGCCATCAACGAGCATACGAGAGCCGCGGGCGAGTTTGCCAATGCGGCCAAGAGTACAACCAGCGTCGAGGCGCTGAGGACCCTGAATCTGCTCGAGCAGCACCACCAAAGATTATCCGAACTTCTCAAAGTCCCACGACAACGCCCCGTCTCTCAGGCTACCGCGGAAACGGATGAAAAAGAAGAGGTTCCAGCAGCTGCAGATGGCGAAGTACAGTCGTCCAAAGCGGACACCGCCCCTGGGGAGAAACAGTCGCAGCCTATGCCAACGCTGTCTAGACAAAAAAGTTATCCCTCACGCGAGCTCGGCTCTACTATTGCCAGCAACTTGGCATCTGCCCGGGGAATCAAGACATCCAGGTACCGCTCACAACCGCTCAGCCCAAGTATTTCCAATACGGAAGCACCAGGCAATGTAGCACCCTCCTCTCGCAGGAGCGATTCTGCATCCAAATCCAAAATGCAGAATATGCTTGAACATGCCGAGCGGCCCGACAAGCTCTCTAGGCAGAATAGCTCCGAATATCGGAAGGTCACCCCACCTACTCAGTCGCTTCGATCCCCGGGGAGCCCGGTCACAGCCAGCGATGAGGGGTTCTCACGGTTCTATAACGCCTTTGGCAGCATCATCAATAGAATCTCTGCCCCTTTGGCATTTGCGGGCCTTCCACTTATTAGCGAAGATATGATTGAGGAGCCAGTTCAAGCACTGGAGGCATCAGTGCAGAAGAAAAGCAGGTCAAAGCTCCCAACTTCTGCTGCGACAGAGCCGGACCTTAGCAAGTTCTACTCGAAGGCCGCACTGAAAGCCATTGCGAGGGATGGCCAAGGCCCAAATGACTCCTTCTACGTTGTGCCCACTAGCGGCCATACTGTATCTTATGCTAACATTCTTACATTCGCGGATAAGGAGAAGCGGCGGCTGGGTGCTTCGGCCCATGAGCTTGGCAGGGTGACCGAAGAATTGGATGAAGATGACTTTGTTGACGCGAAAGAATCGCAGGTACCGTCTTCGCCAGGCCTCAGGAGGAAGACGGGGAAGACGGCATCAGAGAGAGAGTTGACCAACGTGGTGGAAGAACTCTACCTGGAGAACAAAAGCTTGAAGGATGCGCTTGATCAGCAAAGCAAACGGCTTCACGCGTTTGAACTGATGTCCCAGAACTCTGGAATGAGACTTGCCGAAAGCATGCGACTCATGCGTCCGGGCTCACCCCAGGACCCTCGGCAAGCAGATCCGCCGGGTCAGGTGACGATTCGCTGAAGAAGAGGAACCTCGAATTGGAGGAGCAACTGCTCTTGTACAGAACGCAGAACGAGGAGTTGCAAAAGGACTACAATAAGGCGCGCGCAAACCTGATCCGTTACAGAGAGAAGTGGGATCAGCTCAAGGCCGGGGCAAAAGCTCGGCGGGCAGGCGGTGCCCAGGGCAGTTCAGAGGTAACAACGGACGATACGGCGAAGTCCATGAATTTGACTTAAGTAGAGCCGACAAGTGAATTTAAATATTCCGGTCTCACTTAAATACGTAGCTGTCAACAAGTCTGCCAGACTTATGCCCTCCCAAAATAAGATTCCTATTGCCTACATCATGGGTACAATTAGTCCCTTAATGACATTATAAAGCTCCAGGCGTTAGTGCTACGCTTATAAATTAAATGAGATTAATATATATATTTATATTAATATATTTCTAACTTAAATACTTAGGTATATAAGTTAGCTAGATTACGTAGTAGATTTATATAATCTAAAAACTTATAAAGTGAGTTTCTCTAAGTCGTGGTCGTTTTTAAATACGTGGAGTTGACTTATATCCATATGAGTAGGCGGGCGTTACGTATAGCTTATCGACCCTTATCAAACAGAACCCAAGCTTAGAGCTCCAGCTCCAATTTTGCCCAAACAATCATCCCTAAATGCATCATCGTCCAGCTTGTAGATTAACCGGACGATCGACCACTCTGGGGTTCACATTTGGCAACAGCCGTGGTATACAACTTGCCACCCTCGATCATGTCACACATGACCAACTCTTTGGCGGCAGTTGAGCAGCTGTATGGTCGCTCAACTCTGAACGCCTTGCCCCAGGACCTCCAAGACACCATATTCTTCGCGACACAAAGCCTCACGCAAGCAGCGGGCCTGCTCCTGCGATTACCTCAGTCAGTCACGGCACAGGCCAACGTAGTGCTCGCCCGCTATTGGGTCACCATCTCCTGGCCTTTTGCCGACGAGTTCAGTGTATGTTCGATGCATTTATGGTGCCCCCAATTTCAACACGGCAGCTTAGACTAACCTCCCTGCTCTGTTCAGGACATTTCAGCAGCGTCGCTCTTTCTTGTCGCAAAGCTTAGTTCACACCCAGCAACACCTCGCGACCTCTGCAACGTATACGCGTACCTACTCTCTCCTCTATCGCCGCTCTTCCGCCCCTCCTCGGCCCCGTCGCTGCCGCCCAAGGCCGACAAGACGCTCTATTACCTCTCCGAGCCTGCCTACAGCGAAGCCTACGCCCGGGTCCTGGCCCTCGAGTCGCGGATCCTCTGCGCCCTCTCCTTCGATACCCACGTTGCGCTGCCGCACGGCCTTGCCGTCACCTACCTTAAAGCGCTGGACTTCATGGGCGTCAGCCCCTCGGCCCGGCTGGCGCAGCGCGTCGTCGCGTACCTGAACACGGCGCTGCTGTCGCCTCAGCTGCTGTACCTGACGCACCAGCCCTCTGCGCTCGCGGTCGCGGCCATCTACAACGCGGCTAAGGACCTGGACGCCAAGATGCCCGAGTGCGCCTGGTGGGAGGTCTTCGACGTCGACCGTGAGGAGCTCGGGTTCCTCGTCGTGGGCATGCGGAGTGTCGAGGGCGCTGTGCGGGCCGGGCGCGAAGAGGCCTCTGCAGAACTGCGCGAGGGTAATATGATCACACGAGCAGGAATCGAGACGGAGATGCGCAAGCGCGGCATGGTCCTGGGGAATGGAACTACTGGCGGCGGTGGCGCAACTGCTGCCCCCTTGACAGAGGAGGATATCTTAATGAAGAGTCTGGACGAAAGAGCTGACCAGATGGACAGCTGAGCCGGACCGCAACACGTTTCGTAGGCACAGCATCAGCTTCAACCTGCAAAGCGAGAACCATTCTACCGGGAGCGGTAAGCCTAGAGCTGCCCATGGCATTGTGTTCAAACAAGAACACCTCGGACGCCAACGCTTCAGTTCAACATCTCGCTTGCCAGGATTTATATTTACTTAATTAATCGGTCTGCCTCGGTCATGACTGACAGTGTACGTATCTAGACCCCCGTATCTGAGGCCATTGAATATGAATCAGGGGGGTATGCTTAGAGAGGGAGAAGAAGATGCATTTTCTACACAAACTTCCTCGGGCATAATCCAAACCATGGAAAGTACCGGACAGGTGGCAAACTACGAATGGCCGGTGTCTTCTGAAAGAATGTTAAAGAGCCTAGTGAAGAAACAAGAGGTTTCTTTGATGAATAGTCGTATATCTGGGCTATCTGGACATCGCCCTTGTGTTCCAACAAACACATATCATGGATCAGACGATGGCGAATCCCAAAGCACGATTATCTTCAAAGGCGACAATGCATTATGGTCGTCGGATCCCAGCCTCTATATCATGTAACAAACAGCCACTCGGCCGCAGCGGCTGAGTTTCTAGTCGCAAAAATCCGAAGACGAAGATCTTCACGAATATATTCCTTTTCTTGCCTAAGATATTATTTACACTGGCCAGTATCTATCTCTTTCATACAGCACCTCCAGTCTGGACGCAGCCAACCTCGAAACCCCTCTTCTCTTGCAACGAACTTGAATTCGGAGCCTAGTCATACCTAGTTAGAAGGTGGAAAGGGGCCTGCTCACAAGATGTGTACTGGGACAATCTATCACATGACGCGATGCGGCCACTTCATTGTCTGCTACACCTCACACTGCCGCCGCTACCAGATCACAAATCCGCCGGAATCGCCCGACGAAGAACCCGACGAAAAGCAAACCGTCCCTGAGCCGCCAGAGGACCCGTGCCCCGAGCTTTTCAATGTCGCCAAGAACCGCAGCAAGCCTGTCTCCGTTGTCTCGATCGAAGACAGCTGTGCCAGCTGCCAGCCCCGGGTGAACCAGGCTCGGATTACACGTCACCACCTGAACATGACCGATAGAGTCAGGAGGCGCATCTATGAGTTCCAGAACCAGGGCGACCGCCTCGCCATAGCCGCTCACAGGGACAACCTGCTGCAGTTGGAGCGCTGTACGCGGAAACAGAGCACTATGGTTGATTGGAGCATCATCCCTGCACCGGAACCGGTATTCCCGCCGAGCTGGACCGTGGAAGATGATCAGGGACTGAGCGCCGCGTGGATCGGGTGTTGCCTGGTATGGGACGACCAGGAGAGCCTGCAGAAGGAGCTGGAATTATATAAAAAAGCGTTAGAGAAGCAGCGTAAAGAAGAGGAAGAGAGGCAGCGTGAACAAGAGAAAAAAAAAAAAAAGAATTGGGACGAGAACAACCTCGTGCTGGTAGGTTCACCGGAGAGAAAGAGGAAGATGTGCAGACAGTTGTGGAAAATAACAACCTACCACGGGACGCAGGGGCCAACAACAATGTCGAACCCCCTAGTGCCGGCTCCTCGATCATAGATTTCGCCTCCTCCGAGGAGTTCGTGTACGGCGACCAGGATCGGCCATCCGGTACAGACCCCCGATCTGCTCAGTTGCACAGACATCATCCTCAGTTACGCAAGCAGAAGGGCCGGGAAGTATTGGGCGAAGTCGAGTTCTTCTCTTTCTCTAACCTGGATGAAGACGACGGCCGCGAGGATTCGTACCATATCGACAACCAAAATGACGACGACAGTGAAGACATCTGGTTGCGGATCGCTTCGGAGCAGCCGCGCGAAAACAGGACAACGAACGGCTACTTTCCGGGCCACTCACGTGGGAACTCACATTGGACTCCGGGCGTCGCGCGTGCGAATCAGAGCAAGAGATTCTCGACGCAAGCCGTACGGGGATCGGGGAAGAGATATGATTTGAAGCCGTTCATACCATCTCAGCACCAATAGCGGTGAGGTTGTATACTTCTTTCCCTCTCTTTTCTTCTTCAATATCTCGCCGTATTATTTACTGATTTTCTTTTGGTATATATAATTCATACGGGGATAGGTATAGAGGTGTAGAGTAGCTTTGCCGGTTTCCTTACAGAGGTAATGTTTCATGTTTTCTGTTTTGCAATTATTAAGGGGTTCATAATAAATGTAAGTGATATATTTTCTTGTAGATCAATAGAAACCCAAATCAGTAAAATTACTATGTCTTATGTTCTACAGTAAACCCTTCCCAGTTACCTCATTACAAGAACATCAGCTATGATGAAAATACCCGAGAAATGATCTCTTTACAGCTCGGTCAGAGCACCAAGAAACTGGTTCAGGGGGTTGGATCTCACTCATTCGCACTCGGCCCCAAAGCGTTTGCGATATCCAAAGGTCTCACCACCCTCTGCGGTTGACCAAGGCCTTGCTGCTCGCCAAACCCATAGGCAAAACTACTATCATCACCTCCTCGTCCTTGCTCTTTTGCCGCCGCCGCCTCCTGGAGTTCCCGCTTGGTCTTGTTGTACTCCTTGACGCGTTCGTGCGCCAAGCGGCCGGCGCGGCGACGGTCCTTCGGGCAGCGCAAGAGGGGCACCTGGATGATGGCGGCGAAGACGTCGGCCACCTTTTCGACCGTGGTGTCGTGCCGCTGCGCGACCGCCTCGAAGGGGAACTTCTCCTGGCACGTCTCGGCCACGTCCACGATCAGGTTCGGCGAGTGCTTGCGGTAGGTCGGTTGCAGGAGCGAGGGGTGCGGCGGGGCCGGGGCCGGGGGTCGTGGCCGCTTGGCGGGGCTCTCCGGACGGGTAGCGGTAGTAACAGAAGTATCAGCAGAAGTATTAGCAGTAGTAGCAGTAGCAGGCTTAGTAGCCGAGCTTGCCCCCATGTCTGCGTCAGTACCATGACCTGGCTCGGGTACTTGTGCTGTAGTGTGGTGGTGTTGTGATGATGCTGCTGGTCTCGAGGGCATTGGTTGAGCGGCATTCTGTTGAGATAGCATGGATGAAGGCATAACGGCACCAGCATAGTTGTGCATATTCATTGGCATCATCATCGGATTATATCCAGGTCCAAACGGGTGCATACCTGCCTGCATTGCTGGCATAAACTGAGGATGCGCCTGAGGGCTGAAGGCTGGGTGGTAAGGTCCTGGAGGTAGCATGTGGAGTGGCATGCTCGGGTTAACATAAGGTAGGCCTTGCGCTCTGGCAAAAGCCGCACGCTGTTGCATCTGTATACAAGCCTTACATGGCTGTTTGCTGGCATGGGGTTGAGATGTCTTGTCAGGAGCAGAGACATGTTGCTCCATGCCTGACAGAGGCATCTGCTGCTGCTGTTGGCCAGATTCGTTGTTATTATTAGGAACAGGCGACTGGTGAGGTGCAGGTGGCGTACTTTCGGCCATCTTCTCTTGGCAATTTTGAACTGCACCTGTAGTCTCCTCCCGTTGAGCTCTCGATAAATCGACACTATAGGGTCTGTCTGTTTCCTGGCTGGTAGTTGTTGTATTCACCATAACTGTTGACGTAGGGTCCGGGCTGGGGTGAAATGTCTGGCTGCACTGCGGCAACTCATTACTCTCACTTGGTGCATCTTGTGACTGTAGGGGTTTCGAAGCCAAGGTCTGGGGTATATGCTTTGGTGAGATAGCAGGAGAGCTTATGATGGCCGGTTTGTGACGAGTTGCGGTCATACTGTAGGCTTCAAGCTCAGGGAGCGAGCAGCCACGATACCCGAAGATGGCCTCCCAGTCTGAGAATCCCGAAGGAAGGCCAACCATGCCCGTAGTGGTCCGTCTGTCATGCGAATAGTTGACTTCACTGCTCGGCCAGCTCGCTTCGTCGCCAGCAATAGGGGCGGCCGCAATCGGCGTCATAAGAGAGCTACCCATCTGTGGAACCGGCTGAGACACTTGCTGAACGTCAGGTTGTGGTTGGGGCTGGACTGGTCGGACATGCACTGTACTAGCTACAGGGCCAGTCGTGGGATGGGCGAGTTTCTGCCTCTTGACGGGCTTTGAAGAGATAAACTGAACATCATCGGTTTCGGTGTCAGGCCGCTTTGCTGGGATCACTGGAATGGCAGGCCCCGTAACCGGCCGCATGGCGTTCTCACCATGAGTCTGACGATTGGGATACATCAAGCTGTCCTCACATTGCATTGCGGTATAGTTTGAGGATATGGCAATTTTTGTAATTGGCAGTGAGTGGTATTTCTAGGATGAAGGACGGGCATACCACATGGGAAAAAAGCACCAAAGATGTGTAAGATGCAGTTGACCTCTGGGGGGCCGCGACCTGGCTTCATATACATACCTCTTACATGTACTCAGACAGTCTGGTAAGAGAGTCTTATGAAAGGCAGAAGACTCATAGCTCAGAGCACCACCAACACAAGGATATGTAGCTAAAAGACATCTAAGACCAAGAAAAAGAACAGCCAGCCGCATCAAATTGCACGAAAAGGAATGCGTTTGTATGGAGTGCTTGGGGAAGGACAGTACACCACATCTTATATTCTCACGAGCTTCGACGGCCTTAGAAAAGGAAGACAATACCATGGCGCCAAGGACAAAGGGGTAATCTAGGTGCACATGTCGAGATAAAGCCGCATGAGAAATAAAAGACTTGCACTGAGTGGTCTGCCCATCACAGACATATAGGAATGTCATCTGCTGCGACCAATATTGTTCATAGTAAATTAGAAAGTGTCGTAGTACACTCTCCTATTTATTGTATTCTCATTTAAAAATTAAAGAGAACGCGAAAGATGTGAGAACCAGATGGGACTGGATGATTTGTGCAAGTGCAATGGTGCTGTCAAGAGAATACCCCACTATTTACCTTCTCCAGGTCCCATTATGTAAGGAATTTAGGTAGCTCTTGATTGATGGCGGGGTATTTCCTGCAGTTAGCTAGCTGCCTGCTGCTCCAGATGTTTTAACGTTGGATTACATATCGATAGCAGCCTTACAGGCCAAACCACCCACCTTCCCTATTACCTTTGGCAGACTGATTGCCAGTGAATGATTCTGGCCATTTATTTGATTTTGGACAGCTAGATAAACAACGACGACAACAACGGATCTCCGCCCTCGCTCACTTCTACCCTTCTACAGTTCCGCAGCCGGCCTTGTCGCGAGGAGGCAACCCTGACCGGGAATCATGGAGAACCCACTGATCTCAACGCAGAAGTCCACCGACTCGGGGCTTCAGGCCGTGTTGCATCCCCTCGTCCTTTTGACCATTTCCGATTACATCACACGGCACACCTTGCGCGAGCAAAAGGGCCCGATTGTGGGAGCATTGTTGGGCCAACAGAATGGCCGTGAAATCACAATCGAGCATGCCTTTGAATGTGCTACGACTGTGAAGGATGGCAATGTGGTGCTGGAGGGTGAATGGTTTGCAACCAGACTGGACCAAAGTGAGTAGGCAAATCATACACCTCGAGGACAGTCCAGTGGGCGATGATGCTAACCATGAGCTCTCAGTGAAAACCATCCACAAAGCACCTCAACTCGACCTGGTTGGATGGTACACCGTCACCCCCAAGACCGGCCCGATGCCCTCTGTTTTGCCCATCCACAACTGGCTCCTCTCCGAACACAACGAGTCGTCACTTCTATTGGCCTTCCACTCGGAGGAGGCTGTCGATCATTCAGCAGGCAGCAAACTGCCCCTGACGATATACGAGAGCAACCTCGAGGTGGACGAGCCCAAGGCCGACCATGGTGAGGACAAGGAGATGAGAGACGGCGATGCGCCCCTCAAGCTCAAGTTCAGAGAGCTGCCATACTCGGTGGAGACGGGCGAGGCCGAGATGGTCAGCATGGATTTCGTTGTCCGAGGTGCCGGAAATGCCACTGCGGTTGAGACCAAGGAGCAGAAGAAGCCTCAGATGGTGGCTGTGGATACAGATCCAAAGGGCAAGCGACGCATCGTGAGTCCCGATAATGCTGAGGACGAATCAGCTGCCGCGCCCGAGGAGCACGTGCTCTCCCCGGAAGACGAGGAGCTCATCATGTCCTTGACTGGCAAGGCCAACGCCATCAAGATGCTCCAATCCCGGATACAGCTTCTTGTCACGTACCTGGAGCAGCTCCCACCTTCTTTCACAGGAGGCGATACCATTGCCGCGGCTACTCAACCCAGCGCAGGCGCAAAGCCTCACTCCATTCCGTCACACACGATTCTACGGTCTATTCAGGCTCTGGCCAACCGCCTAGCGCTTATTGTGCCTACGACAACTGGCGCATTCGAGCAAGAGATGCTCAGCGAGCGCAACGATGTTCAGCTCATGTCGCTGCTGAACGAAGTCATGGGCAGCTCTATCGATGCCCGCAATATCGCTAAGAAGCATAGCGCGGTCGAGAGTGCTAAGGGCAATTCTCGAAAGGGCATGCACGATGTGGGAGGCAGCAGCGGCTACAATATGGCTGGCCCGGGAGATCTCACAATCTAGAGCGTTGTCTGATACTTTGGACCCCAGTCCTTGATTCAGGGGATGCGAAGGGCGAAAACGGATTCTGCTTTACTTGCATTGGCATGGCGAAGGAGGCGTAACTATGGTGGCTTTAACGGCCGGATGACTTGAGAGTGAGTTGAACTGTTAAGGGGGATTCCTATAATGGAAGACTGCGGGTTCCCATAGGCATATTTGATCAGCCCCGATATTAGACAGTTTTCGTAATATTGGCGAAGAATAAATAGAACTGCTCGCAGCTTCGTTTTCTTCCCACATAAGTGAGGTGATCCCAAAACGCCCCGTTGGTGGTTAGTATGGCATTTTTTAGTAGCATGGCCCATGGTTCAGAAAAGGTTGTCAGACGATCAGGTAAACATAATAGTTGTGAGCCCCTTTCACAGGATGGGATATTCGTATCAATTGAAAACGAAAATGAAGGTAATTCGCCAGTAGGCCCAGTATATGAAAATGTGTACAAGAAAAGGTTCGACGATTTGTTAATACACACTTAGAGTGTTTGAGAGACAAATACTAACGATAATGGAGAGGAGCAAAAACACATTATACCACCAATTCCCTTCTAACCTAATTAGCCCCTAAAGAGAAAGCCGCCAGCTCCGTGTGCTACCCAAAATAAATATTCATGTGCGTCGTCAATAAAATACCAGACAGTTCCACAGGCATTAATCCATCGATGTTTTCCTTTCTTCTCTGTCCCCATTCTCAGAGTATCTCTTTGCAAGAAGGGGGCCTAGAATGAACTCGGAGGCTCAAAGCTAATTCCCCCTTTCAGGCTTCGATGACGACCTTTAACACCAAATTGCCTTTGTCGTCCACAGTCCGGCTCGCGAGTTCAAACGCCTTCTTGGCGGCGGCAAGGCCCTTGAAGCGATGCGTGACCATATCGTCCAAGTCCGGTAGCTGGTAGCCGCCGGCGTTTTGCTGGCCGCAAAGCAATCGGATGCCGGTCGGATACGTGTTGGCGTAGCGAAAGATGCCGAGGATGTCAACTTCTCGAAGGTGGGCGGCCGACAAAGGTAGAGTCTGAATAGGGGTGCCCATTCCGACCATGATGACCTTGCCGCCCGGTCGTGTGGCGTAGATGCTGGTGTGCATACAGACTTCCTTCCCGGTGCACTCAAAACTGTAGTCCACACCATGATCTTCGTCCTCGTTCTCCAGGTCAAGAGGGGTACTCGTCAGTGCAAGCAGCTCGGCGGCCAGCCCCTTGGCACCCTCGAGCTTCCCGTGGATAGAATAGGAGAATAGACCTGCAGGTGTCATGGTACCAGCCTCGAGAGGCGAGGAGGCCCCCGAAGAATCGGTGCCGAAGGAAGAGCTGCTCGAGGAGGTATGCAGAGGGCGTTGGATAACATAGCCATGGGTGGCGAAGCCCTTCTTGATAGCATAATCCACCCGGCCCGCATCAAGGTCGCAAATTGTGACATTTGTACATCCCGAGCGACGTGCCATAGCAGCAGTGAGGAGACCAACAGTTCCCGCACCGGTGACAAGGGCAGTCGAGCCGGGAGTTGGACAGGCACGGTTCACGGCATGTATAGCCACAGATAAGGGTTCGAGCAAGGCCGCCGCATCAAAGGACACATGCTCCGGAAGTCTGCTGTTTAGTTAGCCAGGTAATCGTGCTCAATCATTTTCAGAACAACCTACTTGTAGCACCAGACAGCCGGATGGTTTATCCTCTCTTGCAATGTGCCCTGAAAGTGAGGGACACTCTTTGCACTACTCCTAAACCGCATCCGCTTGCAGAGGTTGTATCTGCCCTTGCGACAGATATTGCACTGTCCGCAGGGTAGGCCGACTTCAAGAGCGACTCTATCGCCAACTCGAAAGCCAGATACCTGTGGCCCCATAGCCACAACGACACCGGATGATTCATGTCCAAGTGACAAAGGGGCACAGGCACACAGGTCACCATTTGCAAATTTCTTGTAGTACGACACGTCCGACCCGCAGATCCCTGTCGACCTGATAGCAATCTGGAGTTCTCCGACGCCAGGGTCTTCGATGGATCTGACTTCCTGCGCAGATGATGTGGTTAGTACTTCGTACTTGGCGTGAATATTCCCAGGGGCTAGCTTTACGAGTCGCAAGTATGTGAAATAGCAAGCTGGGACACCATCTAACTCACCAATCGCAAGTCACTTGGCCCATGCAAGACAGATGCATTGACGGGGGAGGACTTTGAATGAACGGGTAGATGCATTGGCGCCATCTCGTCAATAGCGGCCGACGGAGCCATTGACAGATATCAGAAGCGTGGGGTAGACGTGGGGTGTACTGATGTCGTGGCTGGTGATAGGTGCAATCCGAGATTGTGGGTTAATTCAGGGGCAAGGATCCGGGCTTGAAAATGACCGATCAGTATAGACAAGCGATAAGTATATACTGTAGGTAGACAGAAGGATTGGCTTGCTTGACAAAGACAATATCGTAAGTAGGAGACCAAGAAGCGAGTATCAGGTTGTAGGTAGCAAAGGCAGAGAGAAGCTTCCGCCCCTTATGTACATTTCGGGAGACATCTGCTATGAGCCTCTCTGCTATGCAGGACTGCGTGTATGGGCTAATTCCAGTTGTCCATCACATAAAGAGAGTGTGAAGGGGGTCTCTGTGGGCCAAGGCTGATCCAAGATTGCCGGTGTACGTGAAGAATTGTGCCAGTTTTGCCAGGTCCAGTCAAATAGCAACGAGTTATCAGAAACAAGTAGCGAGAGTCGCTTCACAATCTCGGAGAATACTACTCAAGCAGCTAGCCACTATGCAGCAAATGCATCATTCCACAGGGTTTGGAACGTAAGGTCCATGTCCATGGATGGTGTGGTAAGTAGCAACTGTAGTCTGCAGGGTGCTGAAGTACTCTCTCTACGTCTGCATTGATGCTACCGGATAGTGTCATTCAGGTACCGAGGGTGAGCTGTCCACCGCAGAAGGCTGCAAGGTGTATGTATAGTCGACAACTGGGGTATAGCCGGGGACCCTGCTTCAGTGTCTCTTGCTCCTGTTTGTTGGTTCTGAAGGCTCCACTTGGAAGCATACCTTACCTACCACCACTCGGATAGGAAGCCATGACAGCGGAGACAGCTTGACCTGGCGAAGTAGGCATGGTTCAGTCAGCCAACCATGTCAATGCACTGTAGGGGTGATAGACAAACAATGGGTATGTCCATGTATGCCCATGTGTATGGGCCGATCCGAGGGGAGGATTTGAATTCCAAATGAACCGCGTCCATAAGGAATAAATATCAAGATCGGCAGAAGCGGCCAATCAAGACCAGCTCGGTCTGGAAATATATCGGTTGCGGGCTACGGAGACGGTCCCAAGAGGCATGGAGTATATTATAGTAGAGGAGGAGTAGGGATGTCACTGATGTTTTGTGAGGTTTGCCACTGGACAACAAAGAGAGCATACAAACCAAGTTCAATGGGTGGAGGATGTGACGATCAGTGAGGATCCTTGGGACTGAATTTCAAATCTCTCTGAGAGGGCGGTCGTGGATGTCTGGAAGAGAAAACGGCCATTGGTCATTGGTACGAACTTCCGCCGAATTAGAATGTACGATACAGCCAGCATTGGAACCATATGGAGGCTGCTTCTGGTCTCTCTGCACATCACATTGATCGGATCGCCAGCACCTCTGTGGGTTGCTAGATTCGAAGTCCTCCTATGTTGAAATTCTTGATTAGACAGAGATTTGTAGTTTGGCAACAAATCGACAGTGCTTGGTAAAAATGAAGCCGTGTCTGGGGTGGAAGGCCTCCATTGTTGTTGATTTGAATGGGATAGATACATGTACTTACATGGAGGAAAACTCTACAGATCGGTTGCTCCGTCCCCTGTATGAAGAGTCGGGTACTAACCTACCTGTGATGTTCGGGCTTGAGACAGCCTGTTAATTACGTTGCTTCCCGCCTGCCCGCCTCTGAAACTAAAATTTAACGACCTTCATTGAACTTGCATATAACCACTGGCCTAATAACTACTTCACCTCGTGGGTTGATCCGTTAGGTTGAGTTCCTTAGTAATTCAATTGCCTGCCTGTACTCTGGCTGTACAATTTCCACCCTTGCCCGTACATTAAACCCAGATGTAAATGACTTGAGTAGGTAGGGCATATTTTAAGCCAGTCCAAGTCCTCATATTGATTATCAACCCGCGCAAAACTGCCACACTCGGAAACTGCGGCCCACTCTCATTTCACCCATCAGCACCAGCACTTGCACTTAGAGCAAATACATCAATTCACGACGTCCTACGGGATGCTACGTGATGGCCAGCCGCGTCGAATCAGCTTCCCAGCTCTTTACTGGGGACGATCAGCAACGCATGCAGCCATCACACCACCTCAAACTGCTGCGTAGTTTCTGACGATGAACATACACCATGATCCAGGAGCTAAAAGACCCTTATTCCTGATTAGCTGGTATTTATGGACACTTCCTTCCCTCTTTGCTTATCCTCGACTCCATGGTCTTTGAACTGTCCTCCTCGGAGGTATCACTCCTCTCCAATGCCGGCTGGCAAAAGACATTGCTTTCCGGCAAGACCTTTGCACATGGCGGCAGGGACCTACCACCCTCCCGTATAATCGTACGAAGGCACGGCACAGATGTCACGTCCCGCGTCCATGCGAGTATGATGGCTCTGGATACCGAGGCATGCCAGCCAAGCTACAATTGCATGCATGGTGGATCAAAACCTTTAATAATACTGCTACTGCCATGGACCCCCCTTTCGATTGCAGCGGTCGTCGGAATGCTTGGAAAGCTGTTCCTAGCTTACTATCCTCTCACGACTCCGCTAATTATGACTGCTTGGGTCGTTCGGTCCGGACATCCCAGCAAAAGCAACTCGGCCAGAGATTGACAGAGGCACTGGCATTGTCTATCAGGTATTGAGTCGAAACTATTCCATAGGAGCATTTGCCGGCGTGCTTGCTTTACCCATGGTGATCTTCCCCGAGCTCGCAAACTATTGACACGACAGGATAGGTCAACCGGCCCACTGCCACTTCACCTTTCGGCAAAAGAGAACCTCGCAAGGTCCAAACCACTGTATCTTCGATACCATGGAAAACAGGATGGACTGTAATCGGGTTGCCCTATGGTGAAGACCGTCTTGGTACCTGCAATCTCTTGTCTCTGAAGGGAGGGCATATCATTGCTGAGAGTCTGCCAGCAACAGGATTTTAGGTGTATGTCCAATTGTCTGGCCAAAGTGGAGTGGTTTTTCCAATAAGTGCAAGTTGGAGAAATTGGGGAACACTTGAGCAATCAATCAGCTTCAGGCTGTAGTTTGATCTAAGCTGATGGTCTAGAGCCTACACTGTTACACCTGCGCTTATAGCACACAGTATAAAAGCACCCAACCGACAATATGTACTTACATTCTTTCAGTGACATTTTCCGGTCAGCAGTGGAAGCCGCTATATCAATTGAATCGTCCTTGCGTAAGCGAACTCGCGGAGAAGAGATCCGCCCTGCCCGCCCAGCCAATATCCTTCACCCGCCTTCATTCAACTGACCACATGCTGGCCAGTGTTCAACAACCTTATATGGACATACAAACGTCAAGACGTCTGACTTTCCGTCTCGCAACTTGCCACGCCTCTCGTGGTATTATTAACTATCCATAATTGCGCAGATCTTGTCTGCTTCAACTATATGTCATCCATGATGATTATCTTGTCAAAATCTACACCATCAAGAGAAACCGTTTCGAGACATAACGTCAACTTAATCCACTCTTTGCCGGCTGCTCTGCTCAGCCATCAACTCCGGGTGATCAAGTAGGTATTGGCCTCGAGACAGGGCTCAAGACAGGGTTTGGCACAGAAGACCAGGCTTGTAAACGGCCCAAGAAGCAAGCCAACCGCTTTTGCATGGAGAGTTCAGGAATGTGACCAATCTGGGCCCACAATGTCGGCCCCTTGCGCCGTGATTCCACGATGGCGGCTTGACACTTGACCATCACATATGCAATGCAACGAGCAAGCGCCGTCACCCTGAGCAGGCTTGTCGGGCTCTTTGAGATCGCCCTACCAGTGTAACGTGGTCCAGTCCATGCTCCCCGATATTTCATCTCCATGATGAACGTACTTTCTTTTTACTTACGTCTAGTGCCTCTAACTCGGCGTAGGGATTCAAGATGACAATTCCACAGACCGGCTAAACACAAAGCAACGCTGCCTACCTACTCTTGGTCATTCTGGGGCTATCAAGATGCTAGCAAACATTTGCCATGGAAAGCACATGTCGAGTGTTTGCTAGCCAAGATTGACCGAATCTTTCAGCCCAATCAGCCGAGGCCAATATTTAACATCGACTGCTTGAGAGACAAGGCAGGCGAGCTGCAAGACATCATCGGAGATAGCCCGGCAGGCTATCTGCGCCCATTTGTGTATGGGTGCGTTTTGATAAGATGCGATCAGCATGTGTCTCTCCTATGACTCGACCCTCCAAGCTGGATACTTCTATTGGAAACATTCCAGCATGTGGTAGGCCATCAGTGATGCCTCCTGCACCGCTCCATCAATCGGCTTTGAGGGTTAGCCCACGATGTTTTCCAAAGCCCCCCAACAAGCCAGTCAGGGCCAGCGCAATGATGCCGTGATTGTCTTAATTTTTGCTCATGCCACACACCCAAGTTACATCATCTATCATCTCCCATGCAGAGATCCATCTTTTGCTGGCATGCCGCGTAGTAGCATTGTGGCCAGCTCATCTATCTCGCTTCAGGCGCCCTGCTTGTATTCCCCTTCTTTCAGCGCCTCTCCCCACTCGGAACGGCCCCGCTCGGACGGGATATACCTAAGCGAGTAAAACAAGTAAAAATGACGACGAAAATCGTCTGGGATATACCCCACCGAATGGACAAGTCAGGCATTTCACATGAGAACCAGAAATGGCATGAAGACTAGATCTCATTATTCATGTGGTGCCAAACTCGAATTCGATTGGTCGGTTCCCTCATGTCCCAAAGGCAGATGCATAGTACCGTGTAAGTTGTGTATGCAGTTGACAATCGGTCGATTTCGTGTTACACTGCGTTGCCGACCACGCCATTATCTATCTTGTTTCAATATCCACTTGAACCTCCTTCTCTTGGATGAGTATTGGCCGGCACTGTAGATGTGCCGCTGCTTCGATCATACGCTTGGTGGATGAGTCAAAGTTGAGGAGGGAAAAAAGGAAGGGCGGGCATATTATTGCATGCGAAACCATAGGCCCGCCTGTCCGGCGCGGAACGCGGATGTTGACCGCGGCAAGAGGACACGACGAGTAGAAAAGAAGAGTCCTACTTACACACCTACACACATCCAAAATTAAAGTGGTAGCCAAGCATAGGTATAGTAGCGGTGAGATCCGTCGTAGTATCGACAAAGCAGCTGAGGAATGGTATTTGATAATATTAATAATAGACATCATGTAATAGGCGTCATGCCTAACCTCCTTCGTTCACTGTATCGCTTCCAACAAAGTATGTGATGCGTCCGGCTAGATAGCTTGTCTACTACTCCTGCATACCTGCACATATTTGGTTCCTCCTGCAAAAGCGGAAGGCGGGAAGGCGGGAAGGCGGAGTTGGAGAAGTGTATATATGCATGCCTCAAGATAACAACAGCCTACGCTACGGAGATGTCATAATAACACATGGCAGCTCTGGGCGCATAGAGATCCGTTTTACATGCCTGCTTAGATAAAGCACTCGGATATTGAACAAGGAACATGCAGACCTTTGGACGATGGCGCGACGCGGCTGGGGAGTGCGGAAAACAGGGCAGCATGGGAACACACCGGTGAAGCCCCGGTAACAGTGCAATGATATCGCCTTTGCATTGGAGCTGGATCTTACGTTGGCGCCCAACTACTATCATCTCTGCCTATGTACTTCTTCGTCGTACTGACTTTGCCGAGCCACCATGTTCATTCATCCTTATCTCCTGTGACGCCTCCATCCATCCATCAACATCATCATAAGTACCACATTTTTTATAACTTAAAACGTGCTCGTTGCCAATCGGCTAGCGGCATTCCGGGCGTCCACTCTGTCCTCGTCGTCCTCAGCCAGACCGCTCAGGCCCCTGGTGCCACTGCTGGGGGCCTTTCCTGCCGCTCCGCCAGCAGCGTCCTCCCCCTCGGCCTCGGCCTCGGCCACGTTGGAGGTCATGATGCTGCCCGAGACACTCCGGCTAAGGTTGTCCGTGCGCCGCGGCACACCGCTCCAAGCGTCGCCCTTGGGTCCCTGGCTGGCGGCCATGCTGGCGCGACGGACAGTCGGATGAGCCTCGCGACCCAGTCTGCTCAGACCGCCCGAGTTGTCGATGGCGCGGATATCGGGGCGCACGCTCTCGAGTAGTGCCAGGGTGCGCCGCTCGGCCTCAATTTCTCGCAGAACGAACTCGCGAATGCTCAGTCGTAGGTCAGTCGCAGTACGCGTAAACCATTTCCGCTTTTCATGCACCAGATTCTGAGTAACGCGTGTGGTCTTCCTCATCAGCTCGAACTCGTTGTTGCGCGCATCGTCCAGGGCAGTGATAGCTTCGTCAACCTTGTCGCGGCGTACGTTTGAGCTAGCCTTGAGACGGTCTGCCGCATTCAGTTTGCTACGTGTGCTCTCCTGAGCTTGTAAGAACTCTCGAATAAGGAGTTGCCGGTTGGTCAAAGTCTCTTTGACAATGAAGGCATCCTGTGAGTGGTACTGGAACGGATCTCCAATGGTCGTAGCCTCGGCAGTCGCCTGAGCAGCATGGCAGTCCCCAACCGTCTGCACCACCTTTCCGAGTTTACGATAGGCGCTAGCCAGACCTTGGTGAGGTTCCTGTACGTTCATTCCTCCAAGTTTGACACCATAATCGGATTCCGCGAGACCAAGTCCTATGCAAAGTCAGTAGACGTTCTCCTATAGTTCCTTGAATGGGTTAAAAATAGGTGCTTCTCTATACCTCTTCGAGCCTTGACTAGTTTGTCGACCTTGTGACCAGCATCCATGGAACCAAGATAGAAAAGCTTCACAATGGGGCGAGCATCAGAAAGCTCCGGGGTATCATCTGGCGGCGGGGCGAACTGCTTCAAAAGCTTCCTGCGTACACCGGTAGCAGGTTGCTTCCTCTTCACCATGGGACTGTAACCAAAATCGCTTTCTACAAACAAAACCATCTCCTCATCCCGCATCAGGACCTCATTGCTGCAGACGTAGTTCAGCCATCGTTGGAGCAAAGCCTTAACTCGTAACTCATCCTCGTCTGTACCAGCTCCAGCGGATGTCAATGCCGGTGGCACTGCGGGAACAAGTGCTTCCGGGTTGGCGGATATCAGATGGTCAGCGAGCTTGACGAATTCGGAATGGAGGCGGCGGACATCGCGGAATTGTGTAGTGCGAAATCGGGGTATGTTCGTCTAGATACGGTCATTAGTTTAGCTTGCCTTGACATGATACATGCTGTTCCGCCATACGTACATGAACATCGAATCTCATGATGGGATCTTTCCTGCCTGTGCGCTCCAGACCTGTGATCTTGGCCTGCAGTTTGTACTGTGGATAGGTCGGTTTCCGGGCCTGCTGCTGCTGCTGCTGTCCTTGCTCGGCCGGTGCGTCCGCTTGCCCCTGAGACTGCGATTGCTCGTCGCCAGCTTGTTGCGCTGTTCCGGCGTCATCACCATGCTGATCCGACTCCGGCTGTTGCGAGGAGTCGCCTTGTTGTGATGAGTTGTGCTCGCGGGTAGATGCTGTACTGCTAGCAGTGTTGGGCCTCGCGAAAGCATTGGTGGTCAAGTCGTCGTGTTGCAATCCATTGCTTGGATCCTGGGATTCGTAACCACCATAGGTGGCTTCGTTGCCCAGCGAGCTGTAATTGGCAGACTGATTGCGCCGAGGTGATGCGGGCGGTGATGAACCCCAAGGTGAATTGCCGGCGGGGTTCTCGTCGTCGGCCATGGTCGAGCGATAGTCCATGGCGATGGTGCGGTGTCGTGTCGGTAAGAAGCGGGAGTCGGCGACAATGGGTAGGAGGGTAAGATATTATGACGTTGGCAGCGCGGTCCGTCTTCCTGTCCAGAACTCCTTGGTGAGACCAATCGTGGTGGGCCTAGCAATAATAGAAACGAGGGACCTCAGGTGTTCAAGCCATGCATTCTGTGGTCCAGAAGCCTATCTGCAAGAAAAGAGCAAGCCGACAGTCAGCACGATACACTGTGATTTGGAGTGATTATTGAGAGAGAAATTGTGATGTATTGTTGCCTTACGCAAGCTCACTTTAGTGACGATCAACGACTTGAACCGTGGAAGCTTGCGCCTCCTCGTTAGGTGCCTCTCATGCGCTCATACAATCGACTCAACACATTGGAACATTAAAGAGGTCTTGTGGGCTCTTGCGTCCTAGCCAGAGCCAATCAGGTGACGTTCGTCTCCTTGGGAAGGCGGGGCGAACTGGGCTAAGGCCCCGTCGGGACAAGAGGCTTTCAACTTGCTAGGGTACCTGCCTCCAATTGATCAATCAACCCTGGTCTGCTGCAAGTGCGTGCGGTTAGTTGAAGAACTTGCTTCTGGCTGATACACCTATCCTTATGTCAAGCAAATCAGTCCGGTATAACCAGGCTGTTGGTTGAATATCTACATAACTAACAAACAGACATCAAGCTGCGGACCAACATCTTTGAAGCGGTACAGGCAACACACACAAATTGTAACGCCTTGTCTTGGCCAGGGATAAGATGTATATAAGGAGTGCGACATATGCTGCAACCTAGACATAGATCCTATCCTTTAGTCGCCAAGTAAACCCCAAGAGTCGACGTAAGACCTAAAAGGTATACTTCGGGGCGTTCAATGGCATGCATATACCACTCAATCCACGTCGACTTGGAGTGATGGGCTTGTGCACATCTGCCAAAGCAGTCCTCCGACGCCCAGGCCTGGTCTCACAATGGCCGGCTGGTGTAAGAGGGCGCAATGCCCTGCCTGCTCGTAGGCTCATCTCCACTCCGCCAGGGGGGCAGCGAGGGTCTGTCCTAGATTCCATCCGCAACATAGGCATCATTGCTCACGTCGATGCTGTAAGTCAAATTACCCTTGCCCACATGAGACCAAAGACGTATCCTGACATATTGTTCAAAGGGGAAAACAACCACCACCGAGGCTATGTTGTATAACAGTGGCGCAACCAGACACTTAGGAAGTAAGTTATGCTCTCACTGGTTTGCATGACAAAAGAAGCGATCGTGAGCCCAGACGAGTTAGGATCAAGCCAGCTGACATCTTCTCAGACGTCGATCGCGGAAACACCGTGACCGACTTTCTACCCATGGAGATGAAGAGAGGCATCACCATCCAGTCTGCTGCCATCACGTTCAAATGGCCTCCCCCTGAACGTTTACAGCCGGGGGCCCATGAGCACATTATCAACCTCATCGACACACCTGGGCACGTAGACTTTAGGTTTGAAGTCGAGCGCTGCATTCCTATCCTTGACGGCGCCGTATGTGTTATTGACGGGGTCGAGGGTGTCGAGGCTCATACCGAGAGAGTGTGGGCCTCCGCTCAGGAGTTCAAGGTACCACGCATTATCATGGTCAACAAACTCGACAGAGAAGGAGCCTCGTTCAAGAAGTCGGTTCAAGACATTGGTATGAAGCTTAACGGGATGCCTCTGATCTGCCAGATTCCTTGGTGGGAGGACGATACTGTCAAGGGCATTGTGGATGTGGCGTCGCGTTCAGTAGTCAGCTGGTCACATGCTGCGAAGGATGACCACAGCCCCGAAGAATTGGTCAAAAAGATCCCACCTTTCACCGATGAAATCGAACGGGCAAGAGACAGGCTCATCGAGCAGCTCTGCGACCAGGATGAGAGACTCCTGGACTTATGGACAGAAAAGGGGAGCGACCTTCCCATTGAGGAGATTAAAGGTGCCATTCGTCGAGTCATCAGCAGTGGTGAAGGATCCCTCATCCCGGTATTTGCCGGTTCAAGTCTAAAGAACATCGGAGTCAAGCCATTGCTGGATGCTGTCATTGACTACTTGCCTAGCCCGCAAGACCGCCCCGAGTTGAATGTGCGAATTGGGTCCGAAACCCAGCCATTGAGCAAGGTTATAGCAGCAACCAGCCATGCCAAGGTGTCAAAGAAGGAGCAAACGCAGGTTGAGGCAGTTGCCTCGGTCTTCAAGGTCGTCAACGACCCGAAAAGGGGTATGCTGACCTGGGTGCGAAACTACCAAGGACTTCTGAAGAAGAATACGCCTTTGTGGAACTCCAATCTGCAAGACTTCGAAAAACCGCTTAACATCATGCAAATCTCGGCCAAAAACCATATGGAGATACCTCACTTGACACCGGGCCAAATCGGCGCCCTCACAGGGCTCAAGAAGGCGCGGACAGGCGATACACTCATGTCCTTTACTGGGAACAAGGCACCCACAACTAAGATTGGTCAGGTTAAAGTGAGACCTCCTGATATTCCACCAGCAGTGGCATTTCTGGTCTTGG
Organism: Apiospora sp. TS-2023a; assembly: GCA_038364195.1. Lineage (NCBI taxonomy): Eukaryota > Fungi > Ascomycota > Sordariomycetes > Amphisphaeriales > Apiosporaceae > Apiospora > Apiospora sp. TS-2023a. The sequence goes on from JAQQWQ010000008.1 coordinate 1,194,911, forward strand.
AGCCTGGGTCTCCCTCGGGTCTGAGGCACGTGGAAGCCTCTTTAGAAAACCTATCCCGAGAAGACCCCAGCGTCAGGTGGTCCTACAACAAAAAGTCGGACGAGTTCACACTCTCGGGCATGGGGACTTTACACTTGGAGATTGCTCGAGACCGACTGGAGAACCATTACAGGGTTGAAGCTCACTGGGGAGGCATCCAAGTGGAATACAAGGAATGCGTAACGGTCCCTACGGATGTCCATAGGGCTGTCATCGACAAACCGATGGCCGGCAAACCTGGAATGGCCGCATGCAGTGCGATGGTGGAGCCGCTGGATGCAAGTGAGCTCGAAGCACTATCTCACTCCGAGACCGAAAGGGATGGCAATATTATCAAAGTATTGTTCCCTGGTGCTGAGATGAGCGATTTCGATCCAGCGGAGATCCGGCCGCAGCTGGTGAATGGAGCCCTTGCTGCGTTGGCAGCCGGCCCACGAAAAGGGGCCCCATTCAACCAGTGTTTGGTGACCATCACTTTCGATGCATCGACCGACTACTTCGGGCCGACCCCGGCTGGGCACTACGTCGGTGCGGCGCAGAGAGCGGTGAAGTCGGCCGTGATGGAATCGTTCAAGAAGCGGGAGGAAAACATCGGGATCCTCGAGCCTGTCATGAGTGTGACGATCACCTGCCCGGAGTCGGCAGCCAAGACGGTCCAGCATGATCTGCATTCGGCCCGCGGAGGACAGGTGCTCGAGGTGCGAGATATGCAGAATAATACTGCGATCCGGGAAGGTAGTCGTATCGATGTCTCGGACATCTACGCCCCGCCAGACCCCTACGAGTTCCAGACCTCGCTGCGCGAGTCGCGGCAGGGCAGTCTCCGGATGCTCGAGATCGTCGCCCAGGTCCCGCTCAAGGAGATGCTCGACTACGACAACGTGCTTCGAAGCAAGACGGCGGGCAGACACTCCCTGACCATGGCGCTGGACACGTTTGTGCGAGTTACGGGCGCCAGAGAGAAGGCCCTCTGATGGATGTAAGAACAATGGGCAGGGTACATCATTCGGGGTTTCCTCGTCATATATGGCACATAAACAATGTATTCTCTACTTACTGTCTTTCCCCGTTAAGCCTCGCGGCTGTATGATACAGATGATGATGTACTCGGTTCCAATACCCCTGATTAATGGGTTATACACGTCTGTCTGCATGCTTCGCTTTTCGTTTGGCCCGATAATACTAGTGGTTATTGTGTATCAAGCATTAAGTAGACAACATAGTTCACACTTGACTGTTGAAAATGCGTGGGAAGTTCAAATATAGACACGCTTCTTGGCTTCCCATGGGCCCCTCCCTGCGTGAGGCCTGAACTACCATTGTAAAAGCTCGAGGAACTAGTGTTATCTCGTTGTGATATTGGTAAAAATAGCATGTACGGCCCCGTTCATGTAGCATGATCGAGGGTCTTTCAAAAATAAGCTACGACTCCTGTTATTTCTATACCGGTGCCTTATAACTCGGCAACATGTTCGGACTTGCTCCTTTGGTGTAGGCCGCCGTGGGGGCAATGGTTAAAGAATCACTTACCCCAACTATTCCTGCATCTATTACCCGCGGAATATTGGGGAAGCTGTAGGGGTCACGCTCTTGGCATGCTGCTGCAATCAGGCTAAATCACCCTACTCCACGTTCGTGTGAGTTACTTAAGTGTGGCATTTGGAGATCCTATTCGAGTCTAGACATAGAGACACGAAGATACACAGCAAGCTACTTTCTCCTCCCTTGTTTTAATATATATATATATGTCTAGTAGGAGCTCAGACTACCAACATTCAAGGGACAGGCAAGACGAAAGACGCATATAAGCCATTAATAGAGCCGCAGTAATGCCGCAAGTCCGCAACCCCATTCTTCCCGGGTTCAACCCGGACCCGTCTATCCTCCGGGTCGGCAGCGACTACTACATTGCGACTTCCACCTTCGAGTGGTTCCCGGGGGTCCAGATCCACCACTCCAAGGACCTGGCGAACTGGGAGCTCGTGACGCGGCCCCTGACGCGCAAGAGCCAGCTGGACATGCGCGGCGACCCGGACAGCTGCGGCGTCTGGGCGCCCTGCCTCACGCACGACGGCGACCGGTTCTGGCTCGTGTACACGGACGTGAAGCGCAAGGACGGCTCGATGAAGGACGCGCACAACTACATTGTGCACGCGCCGGCCATCGAGGGGCCCTGGTCGGACCCCGTCTACGCCAACTCGTCCGGGTTCGACCCGTCGCTGTTCCACGACGAAGACGGCCGCAAGTGGTTCGTCAACATGGTCCAGGACCACCGGCGCCGCCCCCGCTACTTTGGCGGCATCCGGCTGCAGGAGTTCAGCCCCGCCGAGGGCAAGCTCGTCGGGCCCATGAAGACCATCTTCCTCGGCACCGAGCTCGATCTCGTCGAGGGGCCGCATCTGTATAAGCGCAATGGGTGGTACTACCTCCTGACGGCCGAGGCCGGCACGGCTTACGAGCACGCCTGCACTTTGGCGAGATCCCGCGATATCTGGGGGCCCTACGAAGTCCACCCGCAGAACCCCATTCTGTCTTCGAAAGATGCGCCTTTCGCTGCACTCCAGCGGGCCGGTCATGGCGATATCGTGGACACAAAAGACGGCAAGACTTATCTCGTGCACCTGTGCGGTCGCCCCATGACCCAGAAGCGCAGATGCATCCTTGGTCGCGAGACCGCCATCCAGGAGGCGTATTGGGCCGACGACGACTGGCTGTACGTTAAAGGAGGCCCCGTCCCGTCCCTTCACGTCGAAGTACCGGGCACTCCCGACGAAACCCCCTACTGGGCGGAACAGCGCTACACCTTCGAGAAGGAGCTACACAAGGATTTCCAGTGGCTCCGCACCCCGGAGCCGGAGCGGATCCTATCCGTCGAGGGCGGCCAACTGGTCCTGACGGGCCGCGAGTCGATCGGGTCCTGGTTCGAGCAGTCGCTAGTAGCCCGCCGACAGCAGCACTTCTCCTACGACGCCGAGACCGTCGTCGACTTCTCGCCCGAGGACGAGCGGCAGTTCGCCGGCCTGACGGCGTACTACTGCCGGTACAACTTCTTCTACCTGGCGGTGACGGCGCACTCGGACGGCAAGCGAGAACTACTACTCATGTGCTCCGAGGCATCGTGGCCCGACGGCAAGCTGCGGTTGCCGTTCCCCGCCGACCCCGTGCCGCTCCCCGACGCCGGCAAGGTCCGGCTGGCGCTCACGATCCGCAGCGACGAGCTGCAATTCTACTACGCCCTGGAGGGCGAGGAGACACTAAAAGAGATCGGGCCCCTGCTGGATGCGACTGTCCTCTCGGACGAGTGCGGTGGCCATCAGGCGCACGGGAGCTTCACGGGGGCGTTTGTGGGCATGGCTTGCTCGGACGTGAATGGGACGGCAAAGCAGGCCAAGTTCGACTACTTTGTCTATCGCCCGGTGCAGGATAAATCGGATCGGTATGTGGTCTGATGGCAGATGGAGATGGCTCGATATAAGACGTATGAGGGACTTCGTAGTGGGTTTGTGAATAGAAGCAACCCGATACCGGCCAACTAAGGTGGAAAGGGGCATTAGCGAATCACACAAAGGTCTCAGCCTATAAAACCCACTTCCTCCCCGTCCACACGCCAGTTGGCAATCGCCCGTTGCTTGGATCACCCGTTCTTCTTTTAACTTAGTCACATGGTATGGTATATGATATGCTATCGTAATAGGTGTCCCACGTCCTGCAGCCCGATGTTCTCGATCGCCGTCGGGTGGCCCCCGCGGTCGATCCTGCCCCATCCCACGCCCCAGCCCGGCAGCAGTCCGCCGTGGGCCCCACTTGTATCGCCATCCTCCCGCGTCGCCGTCGACGACGACGTGCCGCCGCCGCCGGCGCGGGATGGCTGCACGATGCCCGTGGTGGAGCTCGTGCTGTTGATCTCGAATCCGGCCGTGTCGTTGCTCCCGCCCCGCCGCCGTGACCACTTCCCGCTGCGGCTGCTGCTGCCCGTCCTCCGCGAGTGGTGGTCGTGCGCTTCCTGTTGCTGCTGCTGCTGCCGGGCCGCCATCTCGGGCGAGGTCATGATGCCGACGCGCGGGGTCCGTGAGCCCTTGCCGAAACGCGGGTAGAAGAAGCCCGCTGGCTGACCACCCTGGAAAGGATTCCACCACCGATGTGAGGGTTTGATAAAACTGCCATTACGGCCTGCGTTGTACGATGTCGGTTGCTCTAAAAAACCCAGGCGTGTCAGCCGTGAGATCCAATAGTCTCAAACTAGTGTTGTAAGTCATTATCGTCGGGGAGACGTACCTCCCGATAGCTCCTCGAGCGTAAGCCCCTTGGTCTCGGGAATCAAGAAGGACACGAAAGTGCCACACAGCATGAAGAGCGCAAACATCTGCATTAGTCTGTCGATCCACGGCGAGCACTGGCGTCCCACGCAATCCCTGGGCGAGTCTTTGCTGAGGAGCGGGATCGAGATAACTTGGGCGATGATGGCCCCGATCTTGCCCATCGCGGCCGACAGCCCGTGGCCAGAAGACCGATAGCGCGTGGGGAAGCATTCGGCCGGGACGATGAACGTGGTCGTGTTCGGGCCCCAGTTGAAGAAGAATTGCGCAATCACGTATAATGCGAGCATGGCGCCTTGGTTCAGACGGTGATAGTAAAAGCCCAGGACGGAGAATATGATGGTGAGGGCTACGAAGCCGAATATCTGTAGAGGTTTTCGCCCGATGGTGTCGATGGTGAGGATGGAGACCCAGTAGCCCGGGAGCGATCCGGCCACGGCCAAGATAATAGTACCGCTAGCGTTGTTGTACAGTTGATCGTAGAGGGTTTCGCCCGAGGCATAGCCGATGGCGTGAAGCACGATGGTGTTATTCAAACCAAGCCCATAAAAGGCCAGATCCTAGGCATGGTTAGTCATACGAGCAACAAGTAATCTCGAAAGGGGGGTTATTCATACCAGGAAGAACCAGCTCATCGTAGTACCGATAAGCATCCTCGCGTTCTTCCACTGCCTGAAATGGGAGTACAAGTCCGACCACGATGCCGAAGGGACGTTCAGCGCTGGCGAGGCCACCTTTTTCATCCTAGCCTGCTGGACCTCGTCGACCTCCCCCTCTGCCTTGCTCGCCATGTAGGCTTTGATATCGGCATCGGCTTTTTCGACGTCTCTCGCGACCTCAAACGTATATCTTGGAGTTTCGGGAATCGTGATTCGATAGTATAAAGCGAAGCAAGCCGGCAATGCCCCGACACCAACGATCAAACGCCAGGATCGGTCCGCGGCCGTTTGGCATGCGATATCGCATGATCCGACGTTGGCCGCGCCGTGGTAGGCCTCTTTAAAAGACGCCGTGACTATCAGCGCAACTAGTGCTGCTACAAGCTGGCCGATGCCCTGCATGGAGAAGACGGCCGCCATCATTGCCCCTGAAAAGTCAGTGCCAAGCGTTTCCACCCGCTGGGATGTGGTAAAGTGTTACATACCTCTCCATCTCGTCGGGGCGAACTCTGAGGTGATCACCGAGCTCAACGGGTAGTCTCCGCCAATTCCAACGCCCATTATTACTCTCCAGAAGGCCTTGGTAATGAAGTATCATGTTAGCAAAAGCCCTAGTGTATGTTGACCAGGTGTGGGGGATCGAACCATCAGCCCAGTGAAGCTCATGGCTTGAGATGGCGCCACCAGCGTACAACCCAATGTGGCCACGACAATAATGGCCAGTTCGACGCCATACATTCGTCGCCTGCCAAAGACGTCGGCCAGCCATCCGAACAGGACCATGCCGACGACGATACCGGCGCTCATCGACGCCTTCAGGGCCTGGCTCACAGGGGTCGGCAAGGTGCCGTAGTTCCCGCCGTACCCATTCGCGGCTTTCTCCGGCGGGCCCTGCCAGAACACGACACCCAGGAGCGTCGTGATCAGGTTGATGGCGAAGATGTCGTAGGAGTCGAGGAAGAAGCCGATGCCGGCGACCAGCACGGCCCGGACGTGGTAGAAGCCAAAGGGGACCTTGTCGATCTCGGAGAGCGCCAGCCGCCGCCGCAGGTTGGGGTCCTGGATGTGGCTGAAATCGTTGAAGAAGTTGTGGAAGGCCCGGTTTCCTCCAAACGTCCGGCCGTGGGAGACCGGGGCGGCGGGCTCCGGTAGCATGTCCATCGTAAGCTGTTGGCCGTACTGACGACTAATCGCCTTGGCTCGTTGCGCCAGGCAGGACACCTACGCAGTGCACATATCGGCTTCGAGAGGTTATTGATGCAAAACAGACGAAGACGCAAAGGCTTCCCAGCCCCAGAAATGCTGTGGGTGTGAGATATTGCGATGGGTCGGGTCGGTGGGTTCCTCGATTAATATAAGACGATGATACTGGAGAAAGGTACAGGCAAGGCTGCTAGATCAGAGGAGAAGCGGGATGGCGTGGAGGGAGGTGCCGATCGCTAGGCTTAATAGATCGAATCGAACGTGTAGAAGCTCGCGTAGGCGGCAGTGTGGACAAAGACCCAATGTAAGCAAGCAGGGGCAATTCGGCGGGCTGAGGTAGCCTGCATCACAGCCCGTCCAATCCTAACTGCGGGCAGGCCTCATGGGCGTGATGGGACCGTCAGACTCGTACTACTCGGCAAGGGTCTTTGACGACGACCGTGGTCGGGGCTATACTAGCAGGGCAGTCGTCATATTAGACAGGAAACCGACATGTAAGAAACCTTGCCTATGTCTACTTATTCCTGTGCCTGTGCTTGTGCTCACCAAGAACCCAACGAGATGGCAATGTATGCAACACATACATATAACTACATGAATGCCATGCGTGTGATAAATGAAAAGATCCAAGGAGCACGAAGAGAAGACCCCCTGGACGAACAGCCTACCGGGTAGCTTGCTTGGAGTAAGTATGGCGCAGCCATGCCAAAGCGCTCTGAATTTGGTACTTGGCAGGGAATCATCTGGTCTTGTTGCTGGATTCAGGTAAATAGTCGACAGGTCTAAATTCGGAACTGTCAAATCAGTGTTCACGGATGAACCCCGTACGCCAGCCCATCGTCCAAGTCTGGGCATCCCTGGACCCCTAACAGAGTAAAAGCCCGGCCGCCAAGCCCAACTCAAAACGTCAACGTCAACGCCAACGTCAACGGTGTCTGTCTTCGGAAAAGCCCAGCACGGGCAAGCACTAAAAACGAATATACTTCTTGTGTGTTGGCTGGCAATTGCTGGCAACCAACCCCGTTGTTTGGGATGGTAGCATCCTGGAATTCGAGACTGCTGCCCGTGCAATTTCCAATGCCTTCTCGGCCAGGTACTACATAAAGTAAGTAAGAGCTGCATGGCTGCATTTCGTTGCGGCTGACCAACCGTGCTGCATGCTCAAAATTAATGGAGATCAGTACCGATTGACCCCCCGGCTCGGTGCCCGCTTTGCTACCAATGAGAATCGTAAGCACGAAAACGTGTCTTCGGCTTCGGCTTTGTGTCGATGGTGCACGCTGCTGTTGGCTGCAAGTTGACTTCTTCACCGTACCGCCATCCCGCCTACTTTGAGATGCAGTTCGGTAAACGGCCTCTTTGCAGCCTCAATGGCCGACAAACCAGATCGTTCCGTGATTGGACCAGCCCCGGCAGCTCAGGAACCACACATTCGTAGCTCCAGCTTACGGCATGGATGATCTCGTCAAGTGCGGGCGTGTAGACGTTGTTGGTTGTCTGGCTACATATGTTTCGATTCTACCCCTTTATTGAGTCCAGAGACTTCCAGCGCGTTCTCATGCTCCTTCTTGTGCGCGATCGACTCTTTGCCCGATGTGTGGTCTTTCCCATCTGCAGTGACTACTTTTTGACCATGTTATTTTTGGTGCTAAGCTTCGTAGTAACCACCCAAACAATTGCCCATTCCTTCTCTTACTGGAGATAGACGTCGAATCAGACACTTTGTAACTGGAGCTCAGTCCAGGCCAAGCAAAACTGCTAGCACCTTAGCATACCTATGTATCGTCTGTGCAGAGCACGCGCGACATTAAGCTGTTTGTGACTTCGGTAAATTATGTTCCAATATAAGACATTAATAATAAATATATGCAACTTTGACATATAATACAGAGAAACATCTCGTAGTTGTTCACATTTACGTCCTTTTTACAGGTGTTGATATACAGAAAAACATTGGTTTTGTTGGCGAGCCAACATCTGATAGGGCGCATCTCCAGCGGGCACTCACTAGCCCAAAATCCCCAGGTAGAAAAATATACTGACGTATTGGACTCAATAACTCAGTAACTCGATAATCATCAATTTCCAAAATCTACCACTCGTGCGGCACGCAACCTACCCAAATCATCTCTACCTAAAACCAGTAGTCCCAGGCAACTTGGACCGGACTCACTGGCCAACAATGGAATCATTTGCTCTGGCGGCCCAGCATTCGGGCACTATAAACCATGTCCACGCCATCCACATCGGCCAAGCAGCGACGGGCGTAGCAAGGGAAATTCGACTGGCAGTTACGGTGATAGTGGTCGGATGGGTTGCCGTTACGGGAATCAAAGCACTCATCTCTGGACGGAGCAAATCGGTATCTTAAAGACTCAAATATGACGTCAAACGGAACATGTACTTCTGCCTCTGTAAATTATCGAGAAAGCCCGTTGTTCTGTCATCTACAAATTTCTAGCAACCCATGGAAAGTACGAAGAGATGAGATGGCTCGGGGTTTTTAACGGAATGGTGTTCGAACAAGTCGTGTTTAATGCAACTCTGACACCCGACTCACGTTGAGCCGGAAGAATGCGAAGAAGGACATGCGATTCTATTATATTGCAGGAACGTTGTATACCGTCTACCATGCAGTAATATCTTCTACTTCTGCTTCTCCAAACACACTCGATTTGGTTATCTGGCCAACACCATCTTCTGCTTCTACAACGGCCTCGCCCTCCTTGAGCATGATATCGGGTAGGACCTCGGTAAGGAAGTCCAAGATGTAGCGATTGACTTGCTCAAACTGTAACAAGAAAGCGTCGTGGCCTTCCTGACTAACGATCTCGCTGAGCTTGGCATTCTTGATGTGCTGGGCGAGCTCCTGTTGCTCGGCAAACGTGAAGAGTCCATCACTCTCGATTCCAAGAACAAGAGTTGGCTGCTCAATGAGCGCAAGAGCCTCGGCAATAGTGTCCGCTCGGTAGCGGGAAACGTCGTGTGTATCCAGCTTTCTCGTGATAGCGATGTAGCAATTGCCATCAAAACGCTTGACGAACTTCTGACCCTGATAACGCAGGTAGGACTGGGCAGAGAAGTACGTCGTCGTGGGGACCGCGTCGCCGCCTGTAAGACTTTCGGTGGGCTCCTTAGGCCCGGAAAACTGCGGATCGAGGGAGTTCACTTTCACCTTAGCCGGAGGTTTGGTGGATGGATCGTCAGCTTCCTTCGTTACTTTGACTTGCTGGAGCGATCCGCTGTTGGTTCGTGACAAGTTTGTACGTGTAACCGTGTGTCCATCGTTGTGAATGTGAAAATGCGCCTCCGAGGGGGTGCTGGGGCGTTGCCGCTCACGAATGGTCTGATGTCTGGCCGGATCCGGAATGTTGCGACCAAATCTTGCCTCGAAGGAGTTTCTGCTGCGGTACATCAACAGAGCCGACATACGTGCGGCACCTAGTCCAGTCACGGGAGGGTCCTCGAAAGAGTAATACCCATCGTCGTACTTGGGGTCGGCATAAATGCTTTGCCGCTGTGCTTCACCCCAGCTGATTCCCCAGGCACTGTGCCTGCTGGAGGTGGCGATGGGCACAATGCAGCGAACATAGTCTTTGCCGAAATATGCCCACTCCAGAACAAGCATGCCTCCCATGGACCCACCAATGACAGTCGCCACTTGGCGAACACCTAGATCATCTAGAAGCATCTTGTGTAGGCTATAACGGTGGTTAGCTTGGTTCTCAGTTGGCATCCTCGACATAGCGGCTTACTTGACATCATCCCGAACGGTAGTAAGAGGAAACTCGGGGCCGTATCTCTCCTTGGTTGGGTCGCCGTCCTTGGCGGTAACGGGGCTAGCCGTACCATACGGACTACCCAAGCTGTTCAGACAAATGATGAAGAACCTCGAAGTATCAAAGGCGCGGCCGGGGCCACCGAGCAGCGGACCCCACCAGTCACTGACGTCGGCACTTCCAGTCAGGGCATGGCAGATGACCATGGCGTTGTCCCGGTTAGCGGACAGCTTGCCGCGGGTGGTATATGCCAGGGGCACATTGTTCAGGGTGACTCCGGACTCCAACGTGAAGGAGGGAATGATGGCGATCTCCTGATCCGGAATCATGGCAGCATACGGATTCTCAGGTTGCTGCCGAGTTCTTTCTTGGAAGTATTCAGTCACCATTCTTTTGCTGGCGCAAGACGAAACTCGGGATACGGATGCTTTCAAAGGGGAAGTACGTCATTTCATGGTGGTAACTCACCGAATCTCGGCTTAGAGCCATTGGAAAGGTTGTCGTCAGGCGCCATGTTTAATCGGGCAGTTCAAGGTCCAGTCTCGTTCAAGTTGAAGTTGAACTTGTTTGCATACGGGTTTCTGGGATTTCTGTGGACGGCACGGCAGATAGATATGAAAACGTCAGGTCCTATTATCGGTCGAAAAACCGGAGGTCGATCGCAGTTATTGTACTACGTCGAGGTTTAAGCACGCAATGAGTCAAGCCCGCCATATCCTCTAAAGCCACACCCTCGTGCAGCTCATAACCCCACAGAGTACTTTGTGGCAGGTACCGTGGATTTTGATGGAGCTCGAGCCTAACTAAAAGCTACCTACCTACTGCTGCTGGAACTGCTGGAGCACAGTCCACAGTCGCAGTCAATTTGACCAGATGCAGACCTTGAAGAACAGCAAGGCAAGGCTGACCTACAATCAATTTGCACCAGACCCAGACTCCCAGACTCTACTGCTGCACAGCCTACAGCCTCCTACCGCGCCAGGTTACGTCTTTACTATCGCAGCTTCTTCGTTTTGATTCCCCACGCGAGCCGCGTCCAGCTCCATCCGACTTCAACATCAACCCTTCAGCCTCACCTCAACTTCCGGCCAGTTGCGACCTGAGCTTCTTTTTCTTTCCAGTGCTACGCGACCATACATAGTTTGTCCTGGCTGGAAAGACTACTTACTACCCGACCAACCATCCATGCATGGTGCACTCTTTAATCCAAGACAAGAATAACTTGTCGCCAGCACAATCCCCGTATCCGTTTTCTTTGTTCTCTCTCTGTCTTTGGCCCAAGGTTCTTTCTGCCGCCTAAACCATCAACGAAACTGCGATTCCTTCTATCTGCCACCGAATGGTACTCAACGCGAACACAACATTTACAGTTTAGCCGTAGGTCTGGAAGTGGTTGATGCAGCTTACTCGGGGCTCCCGTTTGTCCTTTGCAGCTTAAGTATGCCTCTCCGTTTGATATCGCGAAAACCGCCATTGCATTCTCATCGTTCTATGTGTCGTTCCGGGCTGTCGCTAATTGAGTTGAAACAGAACCTGCGCGCCGCCAAAAATGCCTCCGAAGCGCAAGAGAAACGAGCCAGCCTCCGATATCCCTCGACCATCTCCCCATCGGCCTATAGATACTAGTCTAGCTCAACATGACCGAGACGGGTACGAAGGAGGCAACCGCCGTCGATCCGGTAACCCCGGTGGCAGGAACACACGGTCAAGGAATGCCGAGCGCCGCGATTCGAATGCGTCGATGAACCAGGGTACAAACAGCCGTGGTCCCATCACCTCGCCTGTCGCGCGCCCGACCAGTTCAGCGTCGCAAAAGGCGCCACAGCCCGTGAACATACCGCCGCCGGCAACGCCCACCGCGTCCATGGCTCCTCCTCCGTCTCCAGTCATGTCATCAAACTACACATACGTGGTGTTGACAAGTCCTCGCTTATCAGCGTGGAAGCAAAGCGGCCGCCAAGAAATTATTGAGCATGGCATCGCCTCGAGAAACGACGAGGATGTTGAAGAGATTGCTACAATATCCCAAGAATTCGCTCGCGCCGTCATGGAGAATCGACTTGACCCAATCGAGGCCGGCTCATGCATCAAGGGAATACTCGGTCCACAGCCTGACACCGACGACAGCCAGGGGATGGACTTCACCTTTAATGCGCATGACCTCTTTGTCGACACCATTTCCATGTTCTTCGACACCGAGGATGAAGCCTCCAAACCTCGTTTCCGCGACTTCATTATTGCTTCTGAAGTATCGCCCGAACTTCTCAGACAGGCCCTCGACGTGTCAGTCATAGATAAGCTGGGCTTGGTCCGGAATACTTTCGCAAGAATGGGCATTCGCTACGCGACGAATATTCTATATCGTCAGAATAATTACAACCTTCTTCGAGAAGAGTCTGAGGGCTTCGCCAAGCTTATCACAGAGCTTTACTGGACACCGCATAGCTTGAACCAAGAGCAGCTCACCAGAGCAGGCGTCGAGGCTGGGTTCGAGCGTATTAAAGGTCTGATTGGCACGTTTGACATGGATGTTGGCCGGGTCCTGGATATTGTCATCGATGTTTTTGCCTCTACAATGATGAGGACTTTCCGCTACTTCACCATGTTCCTCAGGGTCAGTTCGTGGTGGCCATCAAGTCAAATCGAGAACTACGATCCTGTTCTCACCGGTGGTCTTCCACGGTGGGCTTTGCCAGGCGCCTCATTCCAACTGACACCTGACGAACAAGCCGACATGGATAACAGGCGAGTACAACGAGACACTGCTTTCTGGGACCGAGCTCGACAAGCTCACCTCGACGCTTTCTTTGAGCTGGGAGGTAGACGGGCCACAGACGCAGACATTGAGTCTTTCCTCAACACAGCACCAAGTTCACGAGCGAAGACCGGATTTGAACTAGAATGGATCAAAGCAACCAAGACGCTTCCTCCCAGTGGCAACCAGACAGCTGCCCAACTTTTCGGATTCAAGCTCCGGTTCTATACTTCACAGGCACGCGATAAGGACGAGATCATCCCAGCAAATCTGTTCTACCTCGCAGCTTATCTGATCAAGGTTGGGTTCTTCTCTCTTCCCGATTTGTACCCCCATTTATGGCCAGAGGATGAGAAGATGGATGCAGTGAGGGAGAGGCGTGCACAGGAGCTCGAAGAGAAGGAGAAGAAAGACAGGCAAGGAGCGGAGCCCAATGCATTGCTCAAAGCTGGCGCATTGCCTGATGACACTCTTCCTTCGCTGCCCACTCGTACTCGCGAACTGCAAGCCGCGAAACCTGAGGCGGAATCTAAAGAAGCCAGCGCAAAGGCTGCCCTGGAAGATAGTCTTCCTGAGCCAAAAGAGGTTCTGAAAGTGGATCTGGTTCAGCACCTTCTGCTAATCGGCGCCATCCCTGAAGCCCTTTTCCTGCTAGGGCGCTTCCCATGGCTAACGGAAGCGTATCCTGATGAAATCATTTCACCTATCAATCGTATACTGCTTTATTCGATCGAAAATGTTTATCAGGACACACGACCAAGAGAGACCACACCTGTGACAGCCAACTCCTGCAAGCGGGAGTTGGCCGCAGATCAATCTGGAGTCTCTAAGGGGAGCGTAAAGCTGACCGAGCGGGAACCACCAAAACCTCTCAAGTGGCCTCACGCAAATGGTTTCAACAGGGGCCTTCCGTACGAGTACTATCTCAAGGAATGGTCGGACAACGTACCGGTCTGCCACACGGTTGATGATGTCTTCACGCTTTGCGGCACCTTACTAAATGTCTCTGGTGTGAACATTGGTAGATCACCTGCGTTGCTGAAGAAACTCACAGCTATCGGCTCCAGAAGTCTCCATCAAGACACTTCGCAATCGAACCTCGACAGGTGGCAAGAGCTGTTGAAACGCGTGATTGTTCCTGCCTTGAACCTGGCAAACTCTAATGTCGACGTTGTTGACGCTGTTTGGAGTCTCCTGAAGCACTATCCTAGCCAAGTGCGATATAACATATACGCCGAATGCTACGAAGGTCAGATCTCCCGAGTTCCGGCTATGACGAAGGCTTTCAAATACGCTCGCTTGGACACTTTGGCGATTTTGAAGCGCCTGTCATTGCAGAATATCTCCAGCTCGGCCAAACACCTTGCCAAGGTCGCCCTGTTCTCGCCGGGTATCGTCTGCAAGGTTGCACTCGACCAGATCGAAGCTTACAGCAACTTGATTGAAGCCTTCGTTGAGTGTGCCAAGTATTTCACCGATCTTGGCCATGATGTCCTGGTCTGGTCACTTATGAGTTCACTCGGTGGCAAGCAGCGCAGTAGGACCCAGGAAGGTTCTGTGCTCCTGACAAGCAAATGGCTGCAAGCGCTATCCAAGTTCTCAGGGAAGGTTTTCCGTCGCTATGGCAATATGAACCCGACCCCTCTCATCCAGTATGTCAGCGACCAACTTTCCCGCGGCAACTCGACCGACCTTGTCATTCTGCGCGAGCTGGTTACGTCCATGGGTGGCATTGTTTCGGATATCGACTTTACCGATGCTCAGTTGGCTGCTCTCAGTGGCGGCGAGGAGCTCAGGCGCCAGACCTTCATCAATCTAGGCGACAAGCGCTTCGAATCTACCAAAAGTGGTTCTCGCTTTATGAAAGCTTTGGTCCAGACCGAACTTGCTCCACGACTTCTGACAAATATGGCACAGTACAGACAGTCCGCCATCTATCACCTTTCTGAGAGTGACACGCACATCAAATACATAGCCACCCTCATTGACGACTCCCAACAAGCCCTTGTCCAATATGTGGAACTGCTCCGGAGCAATCTTCAGCCCGAGGAATTCGATACCCTCGTTCCCAGCATTTCCGAGCTCATGACTGAATACGGGCTTGATGCAGACCTGGCCTTTTTGATCGGCCGCGTCAGTCTTGCACATTATCTTACCGGTCCAGGCGTGGGTGGTTTCAAGGGACGGAGCCTTTCATCGAGCACACCCGTTGAATCTGCAGCCGATGTGGAAGGCGATATTCCTATGGAGAATAAAGACGACAGCAGCAATGGTTTGCTGGCACCCCAGTTATCCGAGGATCAAATGGCGATTGATGGTCAAGACAACAAATTACCGTCTGTGGAGGGCCCTCCGACTCCGAGCGCAATTTCGCAGAAGCCAGATCATTTCCTGGAAGTACTGAATCCCATTGTTCAAGCCGTTCAGGCTAAGATGTCATCTGATCTCTGGAGCTCCGTCAGTCCCGAATTCTACGTCCTGTTCTGGGCATTACAGACTAGCGACCTCAGCATCCCAGCCAGCAGCTACAATGCCGAGACTGTACGGATATCCCGGGAACTGGATTTCATCAAGAAGGACCGCAGCGACATGACCAAGATGGGCCAGGACAAGAGCAGGCGCAGGCGCGACGAGCTTACCCAGATCGCATCGAAGTTGACGACGGAAGTAAACCATGTGAAAGAAAGAGTAGGAAAAACCAAGGTTATGCTGCTCAAATCTGCCCCAGCCTGGATTTCAGGTGGCATGGACAAGTCGAATGCTGTTGCGGATGTCCTGATCGAGGAATGCATTGTCCCACGAATGCTGCTCTCCCCAGGTGATGCGGATTTCTGTCACAAGATGATCAGATTCTTGCACGACAACCAGGTGGCCAATTTCAAAATCACAGCTCTCTATGAGCGCTTCTTCAGCGTCAACAGACTTCGGTCTATGCTTTTCAGCTGTAGCATTCGCGAGGCTGAGTTTTTGGGGCGGTTCATCAAGCTTTCTCTCGGGGACCTGGCCAAGTGGCACAAGAGCAAGGATGCTTATGAGAAAGAGGCAACTAGAAATGGCAAACACGCCGGATTTGCCACCACAGTTGACGAGGAAGGCAAGCCTTCGTCGACGATGGAACATGATCACTTCCGCGACCAATTGTGGACATGGCATAGGAACCTGTGCGCAGCACTGAGATCTTGCCTCCAAGGAACCGAGTGGATGCACATCCGCAACGCCATAACCATCCTCAAAGCAGTTCTCGATTACTTCCCAGCAGTCGACTTCATGGGCAGACAGTTTATGCAACTTCTGCAGAAGATTGCGGAGCGTGAAGCAGCAACCAAGAATGATGAAGACGGTCAGGGTCACCGCGTGGACTTGTCTGTTACTGCCAACACGGCTGCTTCGTCTCTGAAAAAGCACGAATCCAAATGGGTCATGGTGCAGGCTTTCCGATCCAACGTCGTAAGTAAACCATGGCCGAGGTTTTTACAATCAGATTCTAACCCCATACAGACCGGCGACACATCTGAAGAAAAGAAGGCAGCAGACACAAGTAAGCCAGCAAACCTGCGGCCCAGTGCGCCAGAATTCAAGCCCACGAGGTAAGTCGCCTGTGCAGACCAAACGCTTTCACAGATTTCCTAACCTTGTCCATAGCGGTGCCGGACGATCGAGAGCAACTGCCGAGGACGAAGATGGCGAAGTGAAGGACAATAGACCTGGCTCTGCAGCCTCGGCAGACGCTCTGAGGAAGGATGCTGAAAATCTACCATCATCCTCACACAAGCCGAATACACTACCACAAAAGGCGGAGCTTGCTAGGCCAGGACGACCGAGCACACCGACTGCGCGTCCATCAACCCAGTCCCCAGTACCTAACAGACGAGAGCCACTGAAGTCTTCGACTCTACCTAGCCTCCCGCCTGGCCTGCCTAGTCGACCCGATGTGCCACTCCCCGGCCACTTCAGACAAGATGAGTACGCCCAAGTTCGTGCCGTGGCCGAAAGCGGGCATACTCGTGAACACCGAGACACCAGAGAGCGTAGGGATGTGAGAGAGACTCGAGAACCACGTGAACCAAGGGAGCCGAGAGCTGGTGAAGGCACAAGAACTAGCCGGCCACCGAGAGAGTCCTTCAGCAATGATAGGCGTCCTGCGGATAGCCTTCCCAGGGAAGCCTCTCGTTCTGACCGGGACCGCAGCACGCCACGAGCCGACGGCCCACCTCGCTGGGAACCACCGGCTACCCATGATAGAGAGACTCGCCCATCACGAGAACGTGCAGCCTCTGCGACTGCGGGACGCACCGCAGACTCTGCCCGGGGTACAAGAGATGCGCAGGCAGATCCCAAATCGATGCCCCCTCCTGGCCAAGGTGAAATCCCGGGTCCAACAGTCAATCCTGAAAGAGCACGTCTTATAGGCGCCGATGCGCCGGATCCCCTAGTCAATCCCGCCCGCGCGGCTTTGATGGCCGATTCGAGGCCAGGCCGCCCATCGAGAGAGGAAAGTCGCGGTCGCGATAGCCGTCACCATTCGCCTGCGCGAAAGACGGAGCGTTCCGAAACACGATCCGGTGAACCGACTCGTGAGGATCGCCCATCTCGCACATACCGCGGGGACCATCCGGCACCTTCCAGAGATGACCGAAATGAGCCAATTCCTTCTGCAGGCCATCGGGCTGATAGAGACGGTGACCGCACACTCCCGGAAAAGGCGCGAGATGTTGGTAGCGTTTTTCAGCCATCTCCTACTGCGGCCCGCGCAGAGGCAGAACGCCTCAGAGCAAGCCAGCAGGACCCCAACTATGGACGTTTGAATGCCATTCCATCAGTGACAGATATGCCAACAAACACCCCTGAAGGCCCTCGAGGACGAGGTCGTAATATGACACGTCCTCCGCCGTCGCAGAATCAGCAACAGCCTGTACGTGGTGAAGGCAGATATCCAAACATGGATGCGCCCCCGAGAGGGGCATCTCCCGAGAGGCATCTGCCACCTACGGGGCCTGCGTCGTCTAGACCACGTCGTGGCCCGCAGGCTGCTGCATCCGGGAGTGCCCCCGCGAACTCGCCGTCAGCGCCCAGTGGCTCAGCTCCAGGCATCCACCCAGACCGTCTCAGGCAGTTAGGCGGTCCTGCAGCACAGCCGCCTTCTCCGCAGTCAACATTCCCTGGCTCTGGGGTCAACTCTGTCAGTGTTCATCCTGATCGCATGAACCAGATAGGTGCGAACCAGCCGCCCAGTGGACCGTCTCAACATGGCAGGACACTACCACCATTGCAGACACCAGACAGGCCGTCCATGCCTCCTAGTCATGGAAGTCATGGAAGTCATGGAAGTTCTCGTCAGCCTTCTGGGCCAATGCCTATCACCCCAGGCCCCGATAGAAACAACGGCCCTTCTGTGCCAACTGGCCCTTCCGGGTCTACTGATCGGGCAAAGGGCGGAAGCCGTAGACAGCTTGCTGGTATTAATAATCTCCTTTCTGGCGCCGATCCTGCTGCTGGGCGTGGAGGCAGTTTACGAGGGCGTAGTTCGCGCAGCAATCTTGCGGGCTCTGATGCTCAGGTGCTTACAGGAGCATCGCCCGTCTCGACGCCTGTGCACGAGCGACCTGAACCTTTCCCAGAACGCGTAGAGCAACTCAGTTCGTCTCGTGGTGGTGCAAATGGTGATGACCGGTCAGGTCGTGGTGACCGTGAACGAAGTCGGCGTCACCATGACCAGTCGGAGCGCGTTACCCGCAGTCGTGACCAGAGCCCAAGCCGTGATTCAAGATCGAAAGAACATCGAGAATACCACGAACGGGAGCCTGTCGCCGGCGTACCTGGCAGTGGGGCCAGAGACGGTGGTAGAGAGTTTTCGCGGCGATCCGGCCGGGAGTCTTCTTCGAGCAACGCTCGGGATTCTCAGTTCGGTGGCCGTGCTGAAGTAGTTGGTAATGGACGTGGTGATGGGGGAGGACGGGAATCTCGCCATCGTGGAGTCGACGGAGGAGGTAGCGGCCGACACGAAGAGCACTCGCGCAGCGGTGGAGGCGGCCGAGGTGGAGGCGGTCACGGAGGCGGAATTGGTGGAACCCCACGGGGCGAGGACCATAGGCCTAGAGAACCGAGAGGCGAGGACGGCGGGCGTAGCGGTCGAAAGCGACGAAGCGAAGAGGGAGGCTACTCGGCACCGACACCCGACAGCCACAAGAGACAGAGACAGCGCTAGGAGCGCCCGAGGTACCACCATATGTGATGTCGCCTGTCCGACCATGTATACACCCCTGTACATCATACGAATGAGAGAAAGAGAGAGGGAGATGCGGGCGAGCAAGCAGCAGCAGCAGCAGCAGATTTTACAGTCAGAGCAAAACAACCGGTCGCTACTCTCAGCAATTGGAATTTCCTATAAACAAATCACACATCGTTTACTTCATCTACATTGGTCGGATTCTTTTTCTTCCTGTTTTCCGCAACGACGACGAAGGCATTACCATGGGCGTTTAGGGGCAAGGGGGGGACTACTAGAGGACAAACGAGAACGCATCCAGAAGGCCTTGCGAGTGAATTCTCCCACACATGATATTATTGTTTACTTTCGGCATTTTCGGTTCAGGCACACAAGAGACAGGCAGGGCCGGATCGAGCAGACCCAACAAGCGAGATTGACGCGAATAATAATCCCTTTCTTCAATTCTTCTTGGGGCCTTCCCTACTGCTGCTAGCGGAGGCTTCAATTTTCACTTCCTCCTTTCTTCCTCGAGACACCCACATCCCGGACGAAATCTGACTAGACACGGAAGACTTGTGATGATACCCCCTCCATATTGAGCCGGCGTTTTGTTTTTATATCTTTGATACCACTCCGACTTTCGTAATTGCTGCATCCGCAGCAGCATTGTATACATACGCTATAGACGACAGCCAAACGAGTTTCGGGTGTTGCAGCCGGGAAGAGTGGATGTATGGATGGGTGGGTTAGGTTGGCTTATGCATATGATAAAAAGGAGAGATGAGACTAGACTAATGAGATGATGCTCTTTTTTTTTAACTCACTCTTCGGCCCTTTGAGATGTGCTCACACTTCTCTCTGTATGCGCGCTTAATAAGGGACGAGAGAAGGAAAGAATGGGGATTTCGGGGAATGATGAAGTGAGTACGGCCGCCAGCATTGCGGGCTTGTGACATTATACTAAGATAGAGGAGGCGTATTCTCCGCCCCCTCGGGGGAAAAGATAATAAATGATACAAAGGCACATGTAGGAGTGTCTACTACAATGGCGATTGGAGAGCAAGCAGATGGATGTCCAAATAAGCATATTTCCCAGTTCACAGCTTCATCGGTTGATTTGTTCTCATTAGCTCCCCTTGCCACCCACTCACATTTATGTATTGCAACAAAGCAAATAGTTGAGAAGCCCCCTCGTGACACATCGGAAGATACGCCAAAAGGAGATGCACAGCAAAGGCGGGTGTGGATGTAAGTAGTAATCTATCTATAGTGAATGGTATAAAGTGTTGGTATATACAGATATATATGCCTTTAATGGATGCTGCCTTCCTGGACGCCGAACTGAAGAGATCCAAACCAGCCAGCCAATCAGAATATAAAACATTGGGTTGGTATCTCGATGCAATAAAATAGAAAACAAAGAAAAAAGCCAGATTACTTCAACATATGTGAATAGGGGCTACATGGTATCGTTACAGCTTCATCAAGGATGGTGGGTATATGCTCTCGTATTCTGTTGACCCGCTCCTTTTCTTCTTGTTAGTTAAAACGCGCCACCCTGCGGCGGCGGCGGCGGCGGCGGCCCTCTGTCGCCCCATAGGGCGTTGCCAACTTTCATCTGTGTAGATGACCGGTTCGGCCTGCTGAAACTACCATTCCGGTGCTGCCGTTGATAGTATTGTCGTTCACTCTCCATATAAGGGGTGCCATTGTGTTGCGGGCGCATAGGCTCGCCTAAATCGCCGTTATCACCTGCATACGGCTGATGGGGCCTGGAGGCCGAATTCGGCGGTGCTGCTAGTGGCCCGTCGTAGAACGGCCCCCCATGCGGATCTCGAAAAGGGGGCTGGCGTGTCGGGGCGGCGATCCAGAGATGCCTTGAGCGTGGTCGATTAATGCGGCATTTTCCTCGGGAATGCCAGACAAATTATGTTGGACGGGCATCCCAAATTGACTCCGACGGAACTCGCTAGCTATCGGCAAGTGGTCGGTGCTTTTGTTGCCCGAGTCGGTTCCATAAGGCTTCATGGGATAGCTTGTGTCGATGCCGTCCGAGTTGACTTTGGTCGAGTAGCTGACGTCGTTGTGGCGCGTCTTAACGCCGAAGAAGAGCCAGCGAATGCCACGTCCAAACGATTTGATCACGTCCCAAAGATTTAGGGCATCAAGGATAGCCAAAAGACCCAGGGGTCCTCCCTTATTGGGACCGCGCTCGTTTTCTCGTATTCCCAAGCCGAGAGATGGGTCCGAGGGCGGGTAGTACGTTGCTTTGGCGCCGGGAACATATGGCTGGTAAGGGAAGGCCCAGATATGCAGAACAGCAAACACAGCCATCTCAAAGCAGAGAAGGAGAGACGGAATGCCGACCTTGAGATCAGGATAGGCCAGAACCTCGTTGGCCTTTATAATGCCCAACGTGGATGTACCCACGGAAATGGCAGTGGTTTGCCAGAAAGACAGGAAAATGACGAGTTTAATGGCCAGGACCTTCAGGAAAGGTCTATGCTCGGCCAGGGGTTCCTTCATCTGTATGTAGAATTGAATGAGACAGAACATAGCAATGGTTACGGCCAGCGACTCCACGACAAGAACCTGCAGCAAAACAGTACGATTAGAGGCGAATACTCGCGAAATTTCAGGGAAGCAGCAACTTACCCAGATGTGGGCAAAGACGGGGTTATTCGAGGTTTCGCAATAACGGTCGTAATACTCAGTCACCACAGCCGTTATAGTCATGGCCACACGGATAAAGCAGTAGTGATATACGCCAATCCAGACAATGTTGAACCATGTCAGCCCGCTCTTGGGGGTCCTCCAAGCACCACGGCCTCCGCAGCACTTAGAAAACCAGGTGACTGGCCACACCCATGGTTTGACGGGGGACATGTGGCGAAAGTACTCCTTCTGCTCGTGCAAGGTAGGGGCGACATAGTGGCACATGAGGGCAAAGAAGGAGGAAATGGCGAAGGCTTCATAGCAGTCGCTGATGACCTGGTAGTAGACGGCATGCCAGTACTTCCAGATGCACAGGAAGGCCGAGATGGAATAGATGGGGATCATGAACAGAATGCGGATGATGTGTTTCTGCTCGCGGGGCTTGGTGTAGTTGAGAGCATGCATCCATACCAAGTACAAACTCGTCAGGGTTGCTATGACAGCACAACCGCCCCCAATAATGATGGCCAGCTGGTGGAAGGTGAAGCCGGGCACGATTTGGACTTCGGAACCGACTGTTGGTGGTCAGCATCATGCTTGGTTGTTTCTCCATCTTCTTCTTGGGGGTTCATCTTGGCGCTCGGGCGGCGCATGCAGGACAAGACGGGATGATTAAGGCTTATTTGAGCCAAGAGATTTTTTTGGAGGTGCGATTTGTCCGCGTCTAGACGGAGCCATTGACTTACCTCGCAGTTCCTCCATCGTGGTATTACATGTGAAATTCATATTTGTTGCTTGCGGTGCCGTATCGACGGCATTCGGACCTATATTCTCTTCGCTCCTTCCCCAAGTAAAATCATTCGAGTCCAGTCGGTCCAGTCGCTTCTACTGCAATCGTGTATTTTTGTCGTGTCGTGGATCCCGTTTCTGACAGCTTGGCACTTGTTTGCAGCGCTCGCGCTTGCCACCAATCCTTCTAAGTCTCAGCGCCTACGATATTGGGCGTCCTGTCGTGATGGTCGGAGGGCGGTGAGGTCGGCGCAGAGCAGGAAAGTGCTGCTGGGCGTAGACAGTTTGTAGGATTTAACAACGGTCGGAAAGGGCGGGCGGCAGCCAGATCAAATGCAAGTGTCAGATGGAGATGGGTACAGGAAAAGTTGGTCCTGTTGCGACGTTGCGAAACCAAGGAGTTCCGATCATAAAACAGATTGTGCCAAGCGGGAGAAACAGACTAGTCGGGACCCGGATGCTATATATGTGACCTGCAATAAGGAGATGCAGTTTTTGGTAGGGAATACGGGCGTTGGATGCGATCGATTGCGGTTTGGTTTGCCATGCAAAGATCAAACTACTGTGCCAACTAACACAAAGAAGTGGCAGTGCTGGAATGACGGTGTGGGCGTGTGCGTGATCTGTATTACTACGCCCGTTGGCATCACCATCTCGAAGCAAATGGGGATTGGGGGAGTCGAAGTGAATGGTTCGAATGGTTGGCTGCAAAGAGAGTGCTGGCAATAGTGAGTGAGTGCTTGGTCAGGTCAAGCAGCCAGGCGGGTGCGACGCAAGAGGCGCAGCTTTGTGCGACGAGAGGACCACTACGAATTCAGCGAATCAGGCCGAGATTGCAGGGTTGCACCTGTAACAACAGCCCATTGAAGCCAGGGAAGAGGGGCAGAAGGGGTCCTTTTTCCTCGCCCTTCAAGCCCGACAGCGAGCCGACAGCGAACCAAGCCGCCGGGGTCGTACTGCCCGTCGGGGGCACTTAAGGCTGACTTGACTGGTTGCATGAAATGAAGACCGCTAGAACTTGCCTATCACCACTAACGGGCAGCAGGCCCCCCACTGAGGGTATCGAAAGGGCAGGTATCCATGCCGAATCCCAGAACCATACCGCATCAATCAATGCAACTGCCCATCTGATCCGGTGTATAAAGGCACGCATGCATCCCTATTCGCGCGCGCAATCTCATCGCAATAACCTTACAATAACCTTTTAAACTCCCGTCGGATGGGCACACCATCGCTCCGCCGTCTGTATCCCCTATCCGTCCGTCCATCCATGCTTTCAATGCTCCAGGCCCGCCGAAGTTAGAGCATGGGCCGGCCGGACGACGGTCGGACATAAGATGAGGATGAGATAGGACGACCCATAGAAGCATGCACCGAGGTAGAGACGCACCTAGTATCAGACGACAACAATCTCATTTATGCCGGTGTGCCGCTGCGAGGCAGACTCGATTCAATATTACGGCCTACGTGCGGGCTATAAATGTGGCGAAGCAGCTTCTCTACCCCCTCAACATTTGGCATTGCCAATGCCGGACTCCGTCAATTGTCTGGGCATCCCCTCTTCTCAACACCGACTGGCAATGGAAGAGGGGATACGGTAGTGCAAACTTACGCCGTTCGTGGACCTCAATGTCCGCTGCATCTTCTAGCACGAGGTAGCAGCTTCACGCAGCTTGACACGAGGCCATCGGGGTCTAAGACATACGGCTGCACGCCTACCAACAAAGCTTACTTCTCAGGACAGGTCAATCAGCATCGGCGATGGGGTCGAGACCGGCAATTCGGGTAGCAGGCCGTACCCATTGGGTGTCGGGTCTTCGCAAACTTCTTATCGCAGCCATGCTATGCTGGTTGAAGAGAATATCGGAAGCCAAGCCGACGATGCCACGGTAAGTGGCTTTCGGGGTGTGTTGCTCCCCTCTAGGGACATACTGCTTATTCTCAGAGGAGGAACGCTGTCTGACGCCAAGAGTTGGTAGGTACAACTAGTGGAACACCATCTCTTCGCCGGCAGGTGCAGTTGAGTGAGACATGAACTGGGACATAGCGCAGTCAGGGTCGCCGCGACTGATTATGGTTTTCCTTCTCAGGGAGGATGGCTCTGCATGAACTACAAAAAGCAAGCCCTCGTCCGATCGTTTGCTCCCTTCCCCTTGGGATGACCCCAACGAACGTGCAGACAATACCTCAACTAAAATATAAGACAGGGGAAAGGGGAAGGGGGAGAGGGGGGTTGTAGAAATGCCACTATGCCTTGCATCTCTGTGCTCGATCCGCACCCCGCCATTGGAACTTATAGCAAACATTATACCGCCGCATTAAGATTTCGGCAGGAAGGAAAGCCGTCACGGAGCGTGTCGCGCCCAGAAGCTTGACGGGGACCGCTTCCTGAGCAGCATTCCCGGAGCGTGTCCCAGAGCTGCGAATGACGGCCCTTATCACATGGGGATGGTGACACCACAGCGGCCACCTACTCCTGTGGCGCGGTCTACCGAGAGTCAATCAGCCCCCCTCGGGCGTCCGTTCACGCATCACCAATAAAAGCAATGCCACTGAGCAAATAAAAAGGCGGACGGCAGTGTCAGCCACCGCATCATAGCCCCGGCACTTCCAGGACGTATCGGGTATGCATGCTCCTCTGGCAAAAAGAAATGCAACTGTGAACTCGGAGATGGCTAGATGGCATAGAAGCCCCAAGCATACCTATGAATGCTGCCAATCATAAACGCCTAACCGTAAGGCTCCCAGGTCACTGTAGTAAAAACTAAAACCCCGAGCACCCGGGTCGTCGATGAAGAGCCCCGCACGCCGCCGGAGATGGGTAACGGAGGAGGGGAGTGCTCGACCTTACACGTGATATGCAGATCCATAGTTAATGTCCTTGAGATACTTGGGTATGATGTACCTGCTCACTGGTTCAGTAAGCAACGTGCTACCTAGCAAGTGCGGGAAAAAAGGGGCGATTCCTTGGAGATTAGCTACGGAGACGAGCCCAGGAACTAAAGACCTAGCGCGTCTAGTAGAAACAGAAATTGGCCGGGAAAGATCCCTCGGCTCGGCAAGCAGGCCTCCCATTCATTCCTTACATATGTTTACCCACAGCGTATATGTGCCTAATATGTCGCTAGAATCGCGTTGGCATCATTGGCTCAGTGTAGCCATATTTTAGCATCATGGTAGACATCCAACGGCCTACCTCCTTGTCAGCAGTATGATTACGAGTCAATACCGATATCAGGGGAAATACGCCGCCATGCAAGGTTTATGAACATCCTCATCTTAAATTTGGCTTCCGCAGCGCCCTTGCATAATAGGCAACCTACACATTTTGCCTACAACTGGCCCACTCGAGAGCCACAACGAATGAATAATGTTGCACAAAGATAGGGCATAGAGGTTCGTCATCGGGTGGGTTGAACAATTTTCTGAATTAATTGAGTAACAAGTCAAGATATACGTTGAAAAAGAAAAAAATCCATGGAAGGGTTGGGAGGCAGTCGTTTATTGAGACTACCGTTGATTTGTTATTAGGATATTCCAGAGTCAAGCTCAGGATCATGGGATGTGATCCACTTTGCTGTCTTGGTCAGCACAGATGCCACATACTTTTTGTATGTACATGCAACACATTCTACGAGAAACCCAGGACACATTGTGGTCCACCGTCAAAGAGCCTTCCGCAGACTCGCTCAAGCCCAGACGAGTGTGACACATGTGACCGGACACCCGAACAACAAAGTCGACAATTTCCTGAAGCTGCTCGTGTATCGTATCCGCGTAATAGGCAGCAATGCCGCTGTGATCGAACTGGTGGTTTTGGTTCTGGGAACCAGTTGTCGAGACGTGGCGGTATAGAAGATTAAACCCCGCTTTCGTATAGTCCCCCCGCCTGGGGACTCCATCCATCCATCGTATATTTTGCTGGCCGCGATTCGCCATATTGCGTCTGAACTCCCTTCTTTGTCCTGAAATCCCAAACCTCCTTAGAACGCCGTCCTGGTATCTCAAAAAATGCAAATGCAGGTGACCCAAATCTGGACCCGTCCGAATATGTCGTGTGCGTCATCAAAACCCTCCTTCTTCTAACCCCGGCATTGCCTGAATGGTAATCATATGCCTCACAGATGCTCGCCATCCGTAGGATCGGGGTTGGTTGTCCGAAGTACTCTTCTGGAGTAGTCTCGGTCGTCTCGGAGGGTATTGATGCTCTCATGACTCTTGTTGTCAAAGCGGCCATAAATGTTGACTGCGTACGGGTCCATGCGAGGATCATGCGGCATTAGTCGACTGTTCCTTCGGCCCGTCGAATCACCATCCCAAGTCGATGCCATCTCGGTTCTTGGTGTGCTCATCATGCCGGCCGAGCTACCTCGCACGCTGTTCTGGCGATCCAGCAAGACCTGGTTCTGGCGCTGGCGTTTCCGTCGAAGCCAGAAGAAAGCGCCAATGGCTCCCGTTAAAATAATAGCTCCTAGGACACCAACTGCCACGCCAACTGCAGCACCAGTCGATAATCCTTTGGACCCTGGTTCAACCTGGGGGTCTCCTTGGTGTTCGCTCCAGTCGGTACTGGTGCTACTGGTGGCGGGTACACAGTAACAGTCGCGACGCTGACACTCCCATCCTGTGTCACAGTAGAAACAAACATACTGGGCGATGGTTTCGGCAACGGCTCGTCTGTTTTTGGATCTGGTGAAGGATCAGGTGAGGGCTATCAATGTTTCCAGTTAGTACGTTGTTCAAAGAAGAGACTGGATCTATATCTCTTGACAAAAGAAATCGAAGTTGCCCCTGGGATAGGTCATTAAAGAAACATGGATGGTTGCATACAGCCGGCTTTTTGGTGATAGTAGTTAGAACAGGAGGGTTATCATGTGTAGAAGGACTGAGTGTAACAGTATTCTGTATAGTCTCAGTCACGGTGCCCTGACATCTCACACTGTTAAGTAAGAGATCCTCCAAAAGGTCGATGTTGCCAGGAATACACACAACACAATCAAAGAAGTAGCAGAAGCCACAATGGCGCCCACACCTGCCTGTGCTTAATACACCATAAAACTGGACAGGACCCCAGCACAAGAGACTTGAAAAAGAAACAGTGATGACGAAGAATAGAACGCAGCAACCAAAGATCAACTGGGATAACTCACCTGTGCAGTCTTCGTTGCAGTCGGCGACGGGTTGTCGGCTCCTTGAGTGCCTGAAGGGTCTTTGCCAAGCATCATGTAACCCCACAGGCCATTCCCTCCGCATGTGTCATCGGGGTAACCAGGACATTGTGTGTTGCACTTCGCTGTCGAGACCTGAACAGATCTAGCCGGTTCCACATCACTGCACCAGCAGTTTGGACCCTGAACAATGGCGAAGGCCGTTCCCTGGTCGTTACATTGGTCACGGCAAAGGCCGTCCGACTGATATATGCTGTTGGCTTTACAACATGTCAGCACCATCAAGTCAGGTTTAGCAGCGAGAGGGCAAGTTACTTACTGCCGCCGCCTGAACCAGTATTGATACTAGCGCAGTATGTCATGGGAGTCGAAGCCCCGATAGCTACGTTCACTAGGGCTAGCAGTGTGACCAGAGTCAATAAAGACCCAGTCGGTTGAGAATAAACCATTATTGGAGTTGTGGAAGATTCAACCTGCTATTTCAACGGTTAGCAATGATCCAAGTGCAGGGTGAGAAGATGAGTTCGATTCTCAATTGGCAGTAGGGCAATGTTGTCGCGTCGGAGATCGGGTAGCGAATATCGATAGTCGACCAGGTCCCAGTCGTCTGGGGAAACATGTGCATGGGCCAGGCTGCCCAAACAACGCCTTACTCACAATCTAGTATTGCCAACCAAATATCGGATAGGAATGGCAGTCGTGCAGTACCACGAGGATTTCACAGGGAAATAAAGCTGGTTTTCCTGTCCATGACAATTTGTCCGTCTGTGGTGGGGGGTTGTATTGCACCACCAACAGCTCCTCGGATACGGAGCTGCTGTCGTCCAGAACAGTCGATAAGTCCGGAAGCTGGATGAAGAGACCGGAGACCTGAGTGATGTGTCCTTCTATTGAACGAGGGAGATAGGACAGGTGGGCGGTCAAGATCTCGACAGACAAACTAAGAGGTCTGTGGATGGGAGGGAGAAGAAGAGAAGTGATAGCTACTAGTAGAGGAAGGGGAAAAGAGAAATCGGAGGGCTAGTAGAAAAGAGTGCCGCCGAATGAGACCCAGGTCTCGAAAATGCTAGGCAGGCGAAATGTGATTGGGCGTAGTTGGGTAGAGGCGATGTGGGAGGAGCCGGGAAGTATTGGAGACGAGTTGCTGGTGCAAGCGCCAAGAACGATCGGTGACGGGTGGATTCAGAGACCAAGAACTGGTCCCGGATAGTAAGTATCCTTGCCTTGTTGTGGTGTGGGTGATGTGGTGGTTTTTTTCCTTCTTTTTTGGCCTGCAGTAGTCGGCCAGGGGGGTGGAGAGGAGAGACAAAAAGACTAGCACAGACTCAAAAGCGGGCTGATAGTGGTAGGCACCTAAATTGAAGTCGTCGTACGCGAAACAAGTACCTAACCTGCTTCCCGTTTTGGCCGTGATCAAGCTGTACAGGCAATTTGTAGGTGTGTATGTATGTGCTTGTGCTTGTGCGTGTGTGTGTTATGTGCACGTACACTGTCGGTCGTCTCTATGGCTGGAGTCCGACAGGACAAGACGGAGAAGCGAAAGTTACAGCAAGGAATAGAAGACCGAGGCCGGGCTGGGGAGGAAGAGTGTTTCTTTCCAAGGAAGCGAAACCAAACGAACGGAACGAAAAGCAGGCAAGCCTGTTGTTTATTGAGAGTGACTCTAGTGAACAAGCGTTGATTGAAGCGAGAGACAATACAACAGGGGGAGGGGGTGAAAAGAACAACGAACGAAAGCAGATATGCGTCTCAACAGGGGTAGAAGGTGGGAAAGAAGAGCGAAAGCAAATCAACAAGAAACGAATGCACGGGAATCTTGAGAATTTGAGTCTTGAAAGAATGACAATAATAGGTTAGTCGGTCCAGTTGCCAGCCCATTGCCAGCTCTTGCTTCCATCCATGTCCACCATCCACACACGACTTTCATTCATACCGTCATCCCCACGGTTCCGCTGAAATTACTCATCATTGCTGATACACTAGCGACTATTGAATCAACTCGGTGCTTCTCTTGCTTGGTTGATGGCTGTCTTATTAAGTATGTAGATACCTATCTGCTTGCATTTGTTTTTCCCTTCAATTGTCGTCCGCCCATCATCAGCTTCGCTCCTTGGGCAATCATAAGCAGTCAGTGACATACACGTAGCCCGCCATGAATGGGCATGTACAGAGACGTAAACTGATACATTTGTACGTTAGTTTACCTGGTCATTCTCTGATGAAGATGGGTCCCGAAGGAAGCTTTGGGCCAAATTGGCAGGCACTACGCCAAGAACCTTGCCCTGAAATTGACGATCGTCGGCCCCGGCCCTCTTCAGGCTAGCGTATCACGCGCACGGAGCCTTGGATGAACAGACAGGCCACCGTCGGCCAACGCGGGTTGGCGGGTTGCGTTGCACTGACACCCAGCACCTCTTGGATCATGACTGCTGCTTGCTGCCATCCCTCCCGGGAGGAATTGTTAATTTCAACACAGCTATTTTCCGGCGATCCGAAAGGATGCCGTTTACCATTTCTAATGCCTGCCTGCATATATTACTACGCAAATACATGTGCTGTAGCATGTAGGTGAAAAGTGATACTCGCAGGAGTGGCTGTCTTTTGTTGGCGTTGAAGGTGGCGCATCACGACAAATTACAATAAATCACTATTTTTTTGATGGATAAGACACAGACGCTCGGGCACGGATAGCCGTCCGTAAATTCGCCTGCCCAACCCCCATGACCCTGGCCATGCTAATAGAAGGGGGGATTATAGATCCACTACCAAGGAGTCTTGACACGGACCTGGAAGCTCAGCCAGTGGACCATATGTCGTCACCACTCCGCCTTCTACAATTGCACACGAGGTAACGTAAACCCCGTCGGCGGAGAGAAAGTCTCCATTCTGGATCCGTTGCGGCGGTTACGAGCTTCTTCTGGAGCCTCCTCCACGAGTCAATCCAGCCTTAACTATCGCATTCATCTGGTTTATGTAGGTAATGATAGATGCGCTACTGTTTGGGGTTGGTAGGCTACTCGCTATCGTACGCAATCCACGAAACATTCCGCCTCAGCCTCCGTCGTGCGACAGCAATGTGCTGTTACTGTCGCTTGTGTCCCGGCCATCCTCGCTAGATAATGGCGAGCCTTGGAAATTTGGAGACTCCGAAACCAAAAACAACAAATCGAAGCGGCGACACAAGTGCTACCCATACGTGCCCTCGTGTCCAGGCTATGCATTTATTTCCATTGAAGGAACTGCCACTGCAATATATGCCCTATCTGCCTAACTTTCAGTAGTACTCGGTTGGAAAGCGACGGGCCTGAGATGAGACAGGGAGAGGCGGCAATCTAGCAGATACCTCCTAGAAATCCGCCCTGTATCCGGGACGACAGGAGGATTGTCCCAATAATCATCGCTATTTAGCCTAGGACCCTGCAAATCTTTCGGGCTGAAGTACATACTGAAGCGCACACAGATCGATTCCGATTCCAACTGTATTTGTTACCTGGTAATACTCAATGCTACTCAGCAGTGCCAGCACTACTCTAAAATAACGCGAGTGCACCGAGGTGGTCTGGATATCCCTGTTTCGTCCTTTTTTTTACGAGCATTATGCACCAGGGAGTCCCTTGCTTGCTAAATTCGACAAAGCTTCATCAAACGCCCCTTCCGCTGACCGCGAAGAAACCCGCTAATAGCTGAAGCTTCAATGCTGATAAGAGCACACGCGACGTAGAAATCACGTCGGCATTGCCCATTATTCCCTTTCAACCCCGTATACCATTATCACGGGGTGGCTTAGAGCTCCAGCTGTAAAGCGGTCGTTGATATGCTGTACGGGGACTGGCCAGTCGTATGATTTGTAAGGCACCAGCCAGTTCTAATTCCGCAAGTTCGTATTTGCTCGGCTCCATCCCACCATTAAAGAAATACGAATGACGGCTAGCAGTGAGATGGGTGGCCGAAAGCAAATACAGTACATTTATCATAACTCTTACTCTTGTCTATATACGTTACCTCTTCTATCACGTTCGCTGCAACTGCAACTATCTCCAAGCCTTTGCAGGGCGTCTATCCCTAATCGTGCAGCCCGCAGCCGACCTAGTAATACCTGGGTGCAAATCGGTTGGCAACTAGCCGGTCGACCGGAGTGGATTGATTAAACGAAACCCAAAACTGCCGCCTCTGCCGGCGCAGCAGCATGTCTCGAAGATTCGTACAAGAGGGACACGGTGCGGCAGAGTTGTCAATGAAGATATCATGGCATGTGCTGCAATCGCATGATTCGTGATTCCGTGAAAGAAGGAAGGACGAAACATCTCCAGAGCCCACTTGACCGTGATCATCATTTGTAAAGTACTGGATAACTCCGGATTTTCGAGTTTCCAAGGAAAAGATTTGGGCCATGAGCGGGGGTGGGATGCCCGGGATACAGTTTTTCGACCCGCAAAGGAATATTCCAGGCTTTCTTGCCTCCACGCTGGCGACGATAATACCATCTTTGACGATTGCCAGATGCCAGTGTTGTGATTTTCCATCGACGCTGGCACGATGAAGGCTTGATTTGATTGTTGGGAACCCCACCACTTCGCATCTGGAGAGGGTGTAGTAGCTGCATGTGCAGGTCTAGCTGGTTTTGACTTGCATGACGCTCTGCATGAACTCGCCCAGACACGAGAAATCCATACCCTGCCTACATCTATCTCTCCAACATGGCTTCCCCTCAACTATGCTCTTCTTTCTCTCCCCGCCAACCTCCTGGATTGTCGAATCAGTCCTGCTGCATGAGGGCTGGAAGACATGTCGCCGTAGGCTCCTCCAACGGGAAGGAGTAGCCAAAGAGCCTCGACGAGCGGGCGAGACGCAAGGTGGTGACGATGCCGGAGCTCTCCGTAACGGGAGCACGCCGTATCTTACCCAGAACCGCCCTCTCCGTTTACCTTACACAACTCCAACCCAAATGAGAAGATACTACATGCAGATAATCAATAAAAGTGCCAACTGTAAACCATCTCACGTCAGCATTCCAACCAATATGTCATTTCCACCCTGTGCTTGCTCGAATCAACCACCTCCTTTTCCCACTCGGGTGCTCCAGCTTCATACTGGGTCACATTGGGGCTCCGGCGTTTCCTGCCGCCGCTCCACGTTACATAGTATACTCGGGTTATACCCAAGATCTCGGCGTGCGGGACCGTGGCTGGGCACTCCACCACTCTCGTTGGTCGTTCCGTGCCGGGTCGTGGCCCTATGTCTGCCCTTCGTGGACCTTACCTAATCTTCAACCTACATGTACATACGTTACGTCCCTACCTGGCCTTGCTGTTGAACGGCGAACGGTGACTACTAAATCTAAACAACATTCCTTCCTTGCACACACGTGCACATGACTTATAGATGATCAGTCTTAGTTGTTTACTCCTTATCTGCAACGTCGGTCATGTGTCCGGAAACAAGCTTAAGCGCCAGATCGGAGAGACCCAATGAGGGTGCCGGACCGTCTTTGGGGACCCGTTCATTCGTTTGACCGGAATCTGTGTCTGCAAATCAAGATGATAGTGTGCCTGGCAGGCACTGATGGCGCCCCCGTCATGGAACCAGCCTAACATGGTCATGATTTAACTTGACGACTTCTACGGAGTATTGTCTACCTATACGACCAGAGCGTGACAGCTCGGCTGCAATCAGCGAATGCAAGCAAGCGCCGGCTATCACAGGAACAAATGGGCACAAACCAGCCAAACTACGGTGCCAAGGTTTGCACTTCAAGACTTGATACTTCATCGAATCAAGGCATTGCCTACTTCCAACTGGTCGTTCCAGGCTGATCAAAGCATGCAGCCACAGTGCAGTATCCCTAGGTAGCAGCATAGCCAGGTAGGTAAGTAGAAATACTCCATACGTGTTGCTCGATCAACCGGCCATGTCTCGCTCTTTACATCATCAACAGGAAAGACGCTCAATGTACCATCCCACCTAGCGATACAGGCACGAGAGTGGTAGATAGCGCCTGTGTCATCGGCAGCTACCCGGGTTACAGATTCATTGGTTTTGCGGGATGCTCAGGGATCACGCCGTAGTCTTTGCTGAGCTACTAGTAGTTGTTTGCAAGCAGCTGTGCTAGTAGTAGTTTTGTTTGCCAGCCTGCAAACAAAACAACGAATTGCGGGAACTCTGGAACCAGCAGGGGGAAGCTGAAAAGTGGCTGTTATGAAGATCGACTTGCAGCCCCGACGCCCGAATGTCGATCGCAACGCACATCCCCATTTCGCGAAAAAGCCCATCCCCGAACCCCATTGTAACGAGACTGCTTTCATCATACATTGGTGGGAAAGTGGGAAGGAAACAACTGCAAACCCTACACTCGCCATCCCCGAACCGTGTCTCGCGCGTCGCCTGTCGCGACCCAAATGGTCGGGTTACACACATGGGCGATCGTCCTCTCCTTCGGATCTGACCCCAGTTTACTCCGGGCCACTTCGATCCGATCTCACACACACCGATATAAGACAATGTGGTGTTGATTGTACACAGCAGCCGTCTCCTGCTGACTGCCGATGTTTTGATAGATTCCACCAACCGAACAACAACATCTGCTACTGAAAGCATCTACCTAATGTAAAACAAATAGTAGCTGTACATAGATGACCTGCGCACTCTCTCCCATGTCCTTATAAATCAAAATAAGCAAGCAAAGAAGTAGGCAGGGACTTAGTCAATGCCATCGTCGTCCTCCTTCTTTACGTAGTACAGAAACCAGTCAAAACGCCTGGTAAAACAAATGTACCTCCCAAAATTTTACAGCGAATGCACCCCGGATCACGAAGATCCCCTAGCGTTGTCCTCTTAAATCCTCCTGGATCCTTGGCCATCCATCCAATGTAGCGCAGTCCCATCGCGCCATGATACTCCCCAAAAGCCCCTTGCCAGTTTGCCCCAGAACGCCCTTAATGTGACCGAAAGAGAATGTAAGAGAGAAAAGAGCAACTACCAATTATTTGCACCCAAAGGAAGTTCGCAGACGAAAGACAAGCTAGCCGTGTCAATGCCGGTCCGGACTAGGGGTGCGGCTCTCGTATCTTTCCACCATGGCCAGAACACGCGTGCGGGGCCTTTCCATTGTGACGGCTTCGGCAGATAGCACTATACCCTCGCTGTGGGCCGACTGGCCGGACCCGCGGGAGGGTTGCACTTCCAAGTCGCTACCAACGTCGAAAGATTTCCGCGACGAGGTGCTTGCGGAGTCGTACCGCTCTTCCGGGACCGCCAGCAGATCGTGCGAGCTACTAGACAGAGGCCTTCCGGTCTCACTAGTAGGCGACCCGATTTCCGTGCCGAGCGCCGAGTCAACCGTGTCCCTGGCAGGATGTTTGGTGCTACTGCTGCTGCTGCTGACAAGCCTTGACAAACCATGCGGTGGTTGTGACTGCTGCTCCTTACTGGATCCCTTGCTTGAGAACCGGGCCACTGGCGGCGGTGGCGGTGGTGCGTCTTCCGTATCATCCGTAGTAATAGCGTGGTACCCGTCGCCTATGTCGGCCTCCTCTTCCTTAGCAGGATCAACAACCACCACATCCTCTCCGCTCTCGAGATCAGGCTCGCCGTTGGTTATCTGCAGGGGCCCTCTAGGCACCGTGAACATAACCTGGACGAGCCTCCTCTCCACCGCCTTCTCGATGTCCCATTCGTCTGATTCATCGTCGTGCGACACCCTTTCCTTGCCGGATGTGTCGGGGTGTCGGTCAGACGCCTCC
Organism: Apiospora sp. TS-2023a; assembly: GCA_038364195.1. NCBI lineage: Eukaryota > Fungi > Ascomycota > Sordariomycetes > Amphisphaeriales > Apiosporaceae > Apiospora > Apiospora sp. TS-2023a. Next base: position 1,230,221 of record JAQQWQ010000008.1, read on the forward strand.
CAGGCGTCTCGTCCAGCCTTTCTCCGCAGAACCCCGCCGGCGGCGATGCTACCCAGTCCGCCATACCGTGGATCGTAATCCGATGCCTCGGCCATGCTGTCACGCACAGGGCTGCCGTTCCTCTCGCTGTCAGGTGGCGACGGAGAGGGTGTCGCGCCGCTGAACACCCGACGGAGGCTACCCAACCATCCTCGGCGCGGTCTATTCTTACTAGGGCTTCCAGGTTCGTCATCCTCTTCGTAAGCCAGGCTGTTTCGCCCCATGAGTAGAGCAGGGCCTTCTGCCTGCAAAGCAGGGAAGCTCGACCTAGCAGTGTTGTAAGTGCTTCCAGACGGTATACTCGTAGTGCTGTTGCTGCTGTTGCTTCCGCTAGTTCCCTGCCGGCCATCTGCAGCGGCTACTGCTGGCCCAACGCCGAAACCAGGGGGGCCACCGAGGCGCAAAGAGTTCGAGCGTGATATATTGCTACGGTTTGCATCTGAAACTCCACTTCCCGTCCGTGACTCGTCTTCCGGTCCATGAGTGGAGCGGGTAGACTTGTTGCGCCGGACAGGCGAGATCCTGCCGGTGTTTCCTTTGGGCGTCGTCGCCATGCGAGAGGTCAGTAGCGCATCTGCAGCGTCGACATCTGACATCCAGTCTTGGACCTCTGGATCGGTTGCCGAATTGCGCCTTTGTGCTGGTTCTGGACTCGTCGGTGTTCCAGAGGTTCGGGCGGGTGGGGGAAGCGATAAAGGCCGTTCTTGTCGCTCTTGTGTTGGTGTCGAGAAAGGGTTGGAGTTGCGGTTGGAGTCGTAAACTGGCGTGGAAGGACTCATAGGCTCATCGGCGTCACGAGCCTCGTCGTCCTCATCGTCCTCGTAGATCGGGTGAATAGCGCCGGCTCCACGGGTACGGTGGTCAAGAAAAGAGTCGTAGGTTCCGGCCGATGTTGGTTGATATTGTCCCTTGGCTGCCCGAGGAGCTACCGGCTTTCTTATAATTGGCATTGCTTGCATTAGACCTTGGTGGCCATCCATACTGCCTCGGCGGGGGCGATAGCTCTCATAGCTAAGTGACTGGTTGCCAGCATAGTATGGGTCGTGTCCACCAGCATACCAAGCTCTCGGATGATTGTCCTGCTCCATCATTGGATCGTCATCTGCATCGCCGAGAAAACGAGCGTTGTCTTGAGCCAGGGAGCGAATCGTATCCTCCCGCGCAGCGTACTTGCGATTTTGTCGCCGACGATAGCACCAGTTAATCAGTAAAGCGCCGAGTATTGCAGCGAGTCCCAGTCCCAGGCCCAGGGCAAGACCCAGTTGTCTCTTGGCGTCTTCGTTTGAGCTGGCTGCAGGCTCTCCACCTGCAGCAATGTAAGTCGGGTTGTTGTAAACATCCGACCATGACATAGTAGTGAGATTGAGAAACCTAGGTTCGTTGCCGATGAGGTCTGTTGCTTGCCTTCTTACTCTGCTTACCGAGGAAGAGATGGCATGTCCACCATAGACCATCATGACGTTGCCGGGTAGTAGAGTTGCACCATGCCCGTATATTGCAGGTTCAGATGGTTGACTGTCGGGAACAGACCATTGCCATGCTCCCTTGCCACCATAGCCAGCGCCAACTTCGAGGACAATCATCTGAGGCGCGGCAGCAGTGGACGTGTCTCCAACCCAACCTCCTAAGATCACAATGGCAGTTCCATCCTCATTCAGGACAGCCGTGTGACCAGATCTTGGGTTAATGTCTTCACTGGTGCTCTTGGTTGCAAATTGAGTTCTGGAACTGGATTCTGTAGCCACGTCGATGTGCACATAGCCCCAACTTTCCTCCGGAAGACTCCATATAGCGGCTGTGCTCATGTTGACAAAGGCGGTTTTAGTATGACCCCCCAGGAGGACATGGTTGACCTGCTGCGTCACTATGCCAGACCGATTAGATATGGATGGAGATAATTCCGTGAGCGTGAAGCCAGCTTCAGGAATAGGTGCTCCTTTGTTGGCCACAGTCTCTACTGAGTATCCGCTTCCTCCTATTCCGGGTGGCGAGATCTTTACCATCTGGTTCGAATAGGTTCCACTGGCTTGAGTCTTGTCGTCGCTGGAGTTCCCTGACGGGCACATCCCTCCGTAAGTATAGATGGTTGCCGGCGATATCGCAGGTTGGAGGGTTGTAGAAAAGCCCATGCTTGCCCCAAGCATACCTGGCCCCGTGTAAACTGAGCCATCTTCAAGGGGTGTTGGAATTTCGGTCCAGCTTGCCGGACCATTGCCTGCGGCATAGTTGAGGATCCACAGTGCAGCGCTACTGGACGATTTGCAGTCCCCTGTGTAGACGATGAGAGATCCATTGTCGGCCGTTGTGGGAGCAAATGCTGTGTTTTTGCTGGTTAAGAAGGGCAATCCTGAGCTAACTGTTTGTATCGTCCTGTCTGCAGCTTTCACGGTACTGGACACGTTTAGTGAGAGAAGATCCACGGTGTCGTCGCGAGGAGCAAAAATGTAGGCGATGTCTGCGCCGAGGTTCTGTCCATCTGGCGATGATGATCCGGGTAATATAATTGTCGTGGGAACGTATGGAAGTGCCTGGGCCTGGGCAACGCTTATTAGAAGCGACAGGACGATGACCCATGCTGAACAGCGAACAGCTGCTGCGATCTGCGACGACATGGTATTGGACAATGAGAGGTCGCAGAGACCACGATACGACGACAACACCATCCCACCGGGGCGTAGCATCTTAGTGATTCAGCTCCGATGCATCATCTATCTTGTCGAAACCACGGGACAGGCAGGAGAAGCATCAAAGGGTGTCCGAGCAGGACTACAGGTCAGAGCCAAATAGTCAAATACTCCAATAGGGCGGGCTCATCGGCAAACAATGGGTACCATTCAAGATGGACGGCGGGGCTGAAGATGTGTTGTCCTTCGCCCTGCGTTGTCGTCGAAAGTGAAAGTGCAGGGACTATCTTGAGCACAGAGCAGCAGCTGGGACTGACAACCGACTAGAGGGTCGACCAGTGGGTGGCCCAAACTGGTTAACAGGAGTCCCCCAGATAATCTTTTTTTTACCGTTGTGGAGCGGATCGTGACACAGGCCGATCGAATGTCAACACTTGGGAATAAGAAGAAAAGACCAATCCAAAATCTGCAATCAACCGCGATTTGTCTTAGATTGAATGTTTTATCGTCAAGGATAGTCGCTGGGTGAGATCTTCAGCAGAGGGCAGGCCCAAGGGAATTTGAAAAATTAACCAGAAGTCCCTATGCACCTGTTCTTCCAATGTCTGACAGTTCCCAGCCATCTTCCAAGTAAGAGGGGGAATAATCAGGGAAGCGTGGCTTGCAGGGTAGTATTGTTTGCGGGCAGCGGTTGGCAGAGCAACATAGAAAGTCCCCGATCCTACCCAAGATGGCATTCAATGTTGGAGGAGTTGGGGTCGCACTTACATGAACGCATATAGTACCCACCCACTTCTTTTAACGCCCAAGTTCATCTGATAATAGCTACTATTCTGGGCACACCCATGTCAGGGCCCATGAATTCCAGGCTGTCCAAATTGCACCACTCGTTCAAGCCTTCAGGGAGTCAACATCGTCAGCCTTACTCGTATCTGTAGACGATGCAAATTCAGTGTCTGGGTCAGATTGAGCCAATTAGAAGAGTTAACCTGTACGATACGCACTACAATCAAATCAAAGCAAACATTTAATACAGTACACGACGAAGACCACCCCTCTAAGCCATCCATATTCCGGTCCACCTTGGGCACTCAGGCGCTCAACTCCAACATTGACAGAATCTTCAAACTCCCTTTGCCCAACCCTTACCCACCCCACCAAGATCTATTTGGACACAAAATCACGAGGATCGGGCGTGGGATGGCGGGCCACTCTTGATCTCCTCGCGCCTGTACTCGCACACGCGCTTCCTTAACTCGGCATTCTCCTCGTTGACCTTCTTTAGGATGTCTGCCACGGCTTCCAGAGCTGCATCCGTCACGTTGCCATCTGCATCACGAGGGACCATGCGCCCAACTTCAGTCCAGGAATTTTGGTTAGAGGCAAGCTTTTGCTGGATGCTCTGGAGAGAACTCTCCTGCTTCTCCAGCTCTTGAAGTCTCGTCTCGGCGTCGTTAATCTTCTGCACATATTCACTCAACTCCGCGTCGAGAGCATGGCTATCGCTGTTGGAAGACCGGGTGAACGCAGCGAGTTTGCGACGGGCTTGCTCGGCATCCTTGACGTGGCTGTCGATCTGCGACTCTGCCTTGGCCAGCTTTTGCTTGAGCTCGGCATTCTCGTTGTAGAAGGTGTCACGCTCGGTCTTGTAGGTCTCATTCTGGTTCTGGAGGTTGCTGACGCGCTCGGGAAACTCGGGAGCGCGCATCCTCACGGCAGTTGGCCGGTTCTCGAGCTCTCGTGTGTAAACGGTGCCTGGGCGATCAGCGTAGGCCGGGAGAACGAAAACCGGTCCGCGGCCATGGCCCCTGAGACGGTAGTATCTGGTGTTTAAGTCAAGCGTAACGATGCCACGCTCCTTGTCTCCCACAGCCAGCGCCTCGCCACTAACGCCTTCAGCCCTTGCGTAGGTGGAATTGCCATCCATGGTGTATTCCTTCTTATCCATGGCATTGTGCAGGTACTCCAGCACATCGTCACCTGCATTGGCGAGCACCCAGCGATCTTGTGGGTATACCACGGTGCGCCCGCTGCGTCCGTCAGGGCCATGAGCGCTCATGTGCTGCATCGGGACTACAGCATCATTTTTGAGTAAATCTAACGCCTGTGCCAGTTGCTTTTCCAAATCGTGCGTTCGGCTGATTAGCCGCTGGGTGAAGACTAGCCATTGTCCAATGAATGTCTTCTTGATGTCCTCGAACTCCTTTGCCTCGGGCTCGTAATCTGCCGGCAGGATAGATAATACGCCACCGGTAGCGGAATACTCGTGGTCAAGGATCTCGAGACACTCATTTGCGTGTCGCAGAAGGTTCACGTGTCGCTGGTATGGTCTTCTAGCGATTTCGCGCTTGTACTCAGTCTGGAGGTCTTCAACCCTGGCGATGCCACCATTGTATTGCAGTGCACAGTGGAACTCGACGCCCTTTGTGTCACTGTTACTCTTGACCAGGTTGACTAAACTGTTCAGGGGTCTATGGTGATCCGGGTCGTCGCTCTTGTAGTGAGTGGAGAGGTCATTGAGCCAATCGAAGGCTTCTTCCGACTTGAAGGACTGTGCATCTGCACTGCCGCTGTTCTGGTTATCGATCTCTCCGGCGGCCTGGGCTGGCGCAAGCTTTGAGATCAGGACGGCAAGAGATTGCGCGTGTTGCTTCAGCGCCTCCAGCGTAGGCGGCCTCCCCGGGGTCGACAGATAGCTGCAGTTGACATGCTTGAAGAGCTCCGGGTCGACCTTGGTGTTGTTTTCCTGTAGATGGCTAGAGACGTATGGCAAGGCGTAGTCATTGCCTTCCACGTACTCCTTTTGCTTCTTGTATGGGTCAATAACCTGCGACGACATGTTGGCGACTTAGATATGGTGAGGCCAAACGGATTTTCTCAGAAGCAACACAGCAAGCAGTATGATACAGAGGATAAAGCAATACAACGACGCGATCTACGCTGAAAAAACAACTACATGAACATGAACATAAACATACTTTGATTGCCCTTTGTCAGTTTTATCAAGGGATGAGCTTCCGCTCTCGAGGCAGGAATGTCGAACTGAAACACACCATTCCAGAAACAACAGAAAGACACCATTTCGGTCTACAAAGCACCTTTGTCATGTTTGAATGCTCAAGCTATTCCTGGTGACGATATTCGATCTGGCCGAGGGCTTAGGCATTCGTGGCTTAATGTGCCTAGGTAAGTAAGGTGTCTATCTCAGTGTTCGTTGCAAGGCCTCACGTCAATTGGAAACTCCATCCTAGTGAGGCCGCCTGGCCAATTCGGCATCACAGCATTATGATGTTGCATAGACGTTATTCAGTGTTCAAATGTGCATTGTTGCGTAATCGAATCGAGCGTTGTAAATGTCGCGTAATCATGTTGCTGGTTAAGAGAGGCTTCAATCCTGCAGGTCTCACATGGTACATGCACCTGAGTCTTGGCAACTGACTGCAGACTTGGGTTGGTTGGAATGGGAGTTGCCGAACGCATTGTCAAGATTCTTGTTTTGAGATGCATGCTTCCGTCCTCATGTCTACCTAAAACAGACTTCCACTTTGATGAGAGCAACTACTGCCATAAGGTACATACTTGCTTCTGACTGTCTGGACCACGTTCCGTTCCCATTGCCCTCTGAGATGCGGCCGCTTTCATTCGCGCCTGTTGCAACAAGCACAGCGGCTAGCGATTGGCGAGCTGCTAATGCTACCCAACGCTATACCGAATCTCATCCCGGGCTGTGTTATCAATGGAATTGGTTCAATTCATGTTGATTCCGCGGCAGTGTATTTGTTTGTACTCGCGTACCGCACAGACGTACTGCACTGCAGGACCCGGCGGGCTGATTGGATTGGGGGTCTGGATCCATCATCCATCCCTCGTGAAAACCTCCCCAAAAGCTCCCACTGACTTTCCATGAAACCCACTCGGGCGGTCCTTAAAAGTACGAGTGAGGGGTGACCCCCTCAGCTCCCTGGCTGCAGAGGCCGCCAGCGATTCCCATGTTCACAAAGTGCCATGCGTGCATACCTATACAGTCATTCTGAATAACACAAAGCGAATTGTTGCCATCCCGCCCACCAACACGTTAACGTCGTAGGGAGGTCTCACAGCTGCAGCACATGTAGCTGTGCTTGTGTAAAGCCAATCCAATGGAATAACAACACACCCACCCACCACGTAAGAATGATCATGGCGCTCAGCATGGTGGTAGTGGTAGGTAACCTGAATGTCGCGGGAAACGATATGACCTATCTATGGTGCTACGACTACCGTACAGTGCAATAGGTAGTCTGAGTTATTGGGCCTTTTTGGGATATCTTTGCCGCTTCCGCTGGTGGCTGGCTCTCTAGCTTGTGCGACCAGCACTGAACTTGACGACGCGAGACCCGGATAGCGTGTCCATCGTGCCATATCAAATTTGCGCGGCCTATCAGACAAAAGACATGGACCTAGATTTGCCAATTACGCAGAATGCCGCCGGCTGGGAGATATGCTGCTTAATTTGGGGGTGGATAGAGGCAGATGCGCTAAAACTCTAAGATACAGTACATGCCATCCGCCCTAGTCAACATGGCTGCCGCAAATTGGGGATGCTTCCTGCCCACATATGCGCCTAACCTTGAGTGATATCACTATCATCGTTTCCCTGGACAGGTGCAGCAGGTCCTAATGCAACAATGTTCGGGAGCATGAACCGAGTGACGGAAGGAATGGCAGTTTGAATGATTCAGGGGCATAATAGAAGCCTTACAGCAAGTTTATCCTCCCTCTCCAAGTGTCCTTCTTATCTTTCTTTCCTCGACGGAATAGAGCAGTACGACCTATCATCGCATGTGATGCCTTGATTTTCCTCTACCTGCCACTGCTACCATCCATCGGGAATCCACAGCCACATAGCATGTCAAGTTCGTCATTGGCCAACAATACCGGCTGAGATCCAGGTCCACGCACAGACTAGCCAATAGCTACCCCCTGTACGCATCATTTAGGGGCACCCTGTCAAACAGGGATCGGGGCGTGTTTCTGGGCGTGCAAGATCTTGGACATCGTCATTACCCACCCACCCTCTTCTTTCCTTTTCCCAGCTTGCCAGGCTCAATTTCAGCCAGGTTCAAAAAGGACCAGTCTAGACGACCTGGGGCTCAGATTCAGCTTTTCGAGTGCTTCATTCTTTTCATCGTCTCCCTCCCAAACGAGAGGACTCAATTGCATCTTGAGGAGTCAGTGTCTGACCCTGGGTGGAGGTGACCGACTTATACTTACCTACTTGTACAAGATATAAGTAGACTGCCAAGTCCGGATTGCCGTCAACACACATGAGTGGAATTGTCATTGGAAGTCACAGAGCGGAACATTGACCGGTACAGAAAGGTGGGATAATAGTCGACCCCCCCTCCGGTCGCTGCTAGGACGCAATCACATACCTGCCTATTACTGGGTATCGTCCGTCGCGTGTGGCTTGCACGCCCTGCTTTCCCCTTGTCAACAACCACATTTTCAGTGGCTGTCAGGATACACATCGCAGTAAAACTCGACAACCATCGCCAGCATGAGCGACAAAGACCCTAACATCGGGTCGGCTAGGGACGACGACTCAGGTTCCTCGCTCTCCGGCCTGGTGTCGACTCTGGTCCCAGTCGCAGTGGTCGCTGGTATCTACCTCGTCATCTTCTTGATCCTCCGAAAAAGCCAGAGACGCTACTATGCACCCCGAACATATCTGGGGAGCATCCGAGAGAGGTATGTATCATTGCATGTACACTTCAAACATCTCATGAGCCTCCTACTGACCACTTGTTTCTTATCCAGCGAGCGATCTCCTGCCTTGCCAACTGGGTTGTTCAATTGGATTGGCGCATTCTGGAAAATCCCTGATACTTACGCTCTACAGCACCAGTCTTTAGATGCGTTCCTCTTCTTGCGCTTCATGCGCATTGTGACGACTATCTGTTTCGTGGGATGCTGTATTCTGTGGCCTATCCTTTTCCCTGTGAATGCTACAGGCGGTGGAGGACAAAAGGAGCTGAACATCCTATCCTACTCCAACATCGACACTTCGACATCTGGAGGCAAGAACCGGTTTTATGCCCACTGCTTTGCAGCATGGCTCTTCTACGGCTTCGTCATGTACATGGTGCTGCGAGAGTGTATCTACTACATCAACCTACGACAAGCGTTTCTTCTATCGCCATTTTACGCGAACCGCATCTCGTCTCGCACTGTTCTCTTTGTCTCTGTCCCGGCAGCTTACTTGGACGAGTCGAGATTGCGTAAGGTGTTCGGCGAGGACAACGTAAAGAACATATGGATTACTGGAGACAGTAGCAAGCTGGAAGAAACAGTCAAGGAGCGTGACAAGGTTGCAATGAAGCTTGAGAAGGCCGAGGTGAAGCTGCTCAAACTCGCCAACGGCGAGCGTCTCAAGTCTATTAAGAAGGGTGGTGCGGACGAGCGGACTGAGGTCGCTCACGATGCCGAGCCAGGAAGCTTGTCAGCTCGATGGGTGCCTAACAAGAAGCGGCCATCCCATCGCACCGGTGCACTCGGTCTTGTTGGCAAGAAGGTCGACACTATCAACTGGTGCCGATCCGAGTTGGAGCGTCTCATTCCCGAAGTCGATGCAGCTCAAACCAGCTACCGGGCCGGATCAGCAAAGAAAATTCCATCAGTCTTCATCGAGTTCTTTACTCAATCTCAGGCAGAGTCGGCCAACCAAGTTCTTGCCCATCACCAGGCCCTACAAATGACGCCCAAGTACATTGGTATTACCCCTGGTGAGGTCGTCTGGTCGGCACTCAAGGTATCCTGGTGGCAGCGCGTCATCCGTCGCTTTGCCGTCATCGCCTTCATTGCCGTCTTGATCATCTTCTGGGCAATTCCTGTTGGTGTTGTTGGTATTATCTCCAATGTGAGCTACCTAAAGACCATATCCTTCCTCACATGGCTCGACAAAATCCCACCAGTGATCATGGGCGTCGTTTCTGGTCTTCTCCCCTCTGTGGCACTGTCGATCTTAATGTCTCTTGTCCCCGTTATTATGCGAAGTAAGTATACAGCTCTCTTGTACCAACCAACATTGGCTAATATTTGCAGTTTGCGCACGTTTGTCTGGGGAGCCGTCATTGTCGAGGGTTGAGCTTTTCACTCAGAATGCCTACTTCGCCTTCCAAGTGATTCAGGTCTTCCTAATTACGACCATGACTTCCGCTGCCACAGCTGTTGCGAAGCAGATCGCCGATAACCCCGGAAGCGTCACGACGGTATTGGCTCAGAACCTTCCCAAGGCTTCCAACTTCTTCATCCCATACTTCATTGTCCAAGGTCTGGGCATTGCCTCCGGCATCCTTTCTCAGGTTGTTGGCTTCGTCATCTTCACTCTGATGTACAAGTTCCTCACAGGAACTCCCCGTGCTAGTAAGCCACACTTGCCCCCGAACCCCAGCAGTTCCTAGAGGATTTACCTGCTAACGAATCTTGTCTCAGTGTATACCAAGTGGGCCAACCTCAGTGCCATTTCATGGGGAAGTGTCATGCCCGTATACACAAACATTGTGGTTATCAGTAAGTATATACGCTTGGATAAGTCTTCTTTCCCCTGCTAACCGTGATTAGGTCTTTGCTATGCCGCAATCGCTCCTTTGGTAGTGGGTTTCGCGACTGTCGGACTGGGGCTGTTCTATCTCGCATGGCGCTACAATATTCTGTTTGTGACGGACACGACGATCGACACACGTGGTTTGATCTATCCTCGTGCTCTGAAGCAGCTCTTTGCTGGTATATACATCGCTGAACTTTGCATGATCGGCTTGTTTGGTGCATCGACTGCCATCGGCCCTCTCATTCTTAGTAAGCACTCCCCATCACCCCTAATCATTACATATCCAGTCCTACCGAAAAACCCCCTCTCAGATACATGTCCCATGCTAATGCATCTACTAGTGATTGTCTTCACGATATTTACCGCACTCTTCCACATCACCATCAACAGTGCGCTTGACCCGTTGATGTACAACTTGCCTCGCTCTCTCGAGCACGAGGAGAGCTCATTGAGATTGGAAGCACAGCCAGGTTCTGGTGTCTCCGGTGTCTCTGGCGCCAGCGCTGAGCTCAAGAACGGCCACAGCGAGGCGAAACGCGAGTTAGACGGCCCAGCCACCTCCACCACTACCAGTGGGAAAAAGCCTGGTCTCTTTACCAAGTTCTTTAAGCCATGGACTCACTGCGATTACGCGACTTTGCGCAAAATTGTGCCCGACCATTCGCTTGACTTCAACAACCTCTACAGCGACGAGGTTGCACGCAACGCTTACTACCCTCCCGAGGTCAACAGTCCGGCACCATTGTTATGGATCCCTTCGGATGCCGCAGGCATTTCCAAGCAAGAGGTCAGAGACAGTGGCAAGGTTATCCCCATCACAGATGAAGGGTGTGTCCTGAATGACAAGAACAAGCTTGAATGGGATACGGAGACCGTCCGCCCTCCCCTTTGGGAGGAGAAAATCTACTATTAGGGGGGCTACCAACCAAGAGCAGAATTGTACTCTGTGGTCGGGCTAAAAGTGCACAGGGGGCGCATAGAGGGTATACGGTTACCTCGCGGGCAGGGGAGAGACTGATTGCCATTTGGCAGCCAGTGATAATGCGGAGGCAGTTTTATTTTCCCATTTATATGTGACGACGGCAAGGACGGGGGGTTTGGCAGTATTGGATGACTTATTGTTTGATACCCGTTTTAACCGATGGCAATTTGGTCATTGTTCGTTTCTATATGTTTGTGTAGTGCACGTATTTTATGAATTTCATTCCAATGCCGAAATGAAAGCTGCCTCCTATATTAATGTGTCTTCCTTGCATAATAACACACTGCATACATGTAGATTAATATCTACAATAAGATCCGCATACCTGGGTATGCATGTCAGCAGCTGCAAACAAGCATACACCAGACGTATCACTTCCTTTTGGGGGGTATTTTTGGAAAAGGGAAACAACCCAAAGTCGTAATATCGACCTGGGTTCGCTATAATATATCTGACCAGAAATCCTTTACGTACCTGCCTACTGTGACTTGTAGGCCACTACTCCGTAGGGTGTATCACTTTCCAATCAAGATAGGTGCTACATGTGCTACATTAGGTATGTTATGTAGCAGGCTCCAGAGAGACGAGGGAAGAGGTGCACGAGTCAAGTCTAAGCGTCCCGCGCCTGAACCCCCCAACCCAACCACCGAATTGCCATTTCTAGTAGTAGGGGAGGCAACCCGAACCGGGCCTAGTGCCGCTTTTCCCCAACGGAAGCCAAGCCCTCGCATGTTCTTTATTGTAGTCAGATGACGTCCACTGCCTGGTCTCGCCTCCATCCATCCACTACCGCCCAATCCCCACGCGCAGCAGCGGTCTGTCAGCCAGTACCTAACGCGAATTGTTACAGGCTTACTTACCTCCTACAAAGTGCATGCTCCGCTATCATTTATCACTATCTCGCAGTCCACTGCAAGATCTGGGGACGACTGATTCACTTCCCATCATTTGTTAATACCTCTCAACTGCTCCTCCGAGACATTTCCTAGTTTCATCATTGGACCAGCACACACGCATACACACCTACACACCTACACATACGCTTAGATATCCAAACATTCATCCAAGTTTCTGCCATCCGTAGTTCATCATGAGATTCACTACTGCCACCTGCCTGGCCGTTTGCGCCTCGGCTGCCTCCGCCCTGCCGGGCTTCTTCTCGCAGGATGTCATGGCCGCCGACGACAAGCCCAGCGTCCCGGGCGCCAACCCCTTGGTGTACTGCAACGCCGAGCACAGCAGCGACATCGTGTCCATCACGGCAGTTGATCTGTCGCCCAACCCTCCCACGGCGTATGTGTTGCCCCTCGAATAACACCCCCATCCAGTCCATTATGTATCGTGCAAAGACAATGATGCACTCGATGTAAACCTTGAGGCTAACATTACTGCCCACTAATGCAGAGGCTCTACCTTGGAGATCAAGGCCACCGGCACCGTCTACGAGACCATCCTTGAAGGCGCTTACATCAACCTCGTTGTCAAGTATGGTCTGATTCGCCTCATCAACCAGGAGGTCGATCTCTGCGAGCAGACCGAAAAGGCCGACCTCAAGTGCCCCATTGAGAAGGGCGTCCTTAGCATTACCAAGTCGGTTCAGATTCCCAAAGAAGTCCCGCCTGTACGTAAACCCACTAGCCTCCTCCGCATTTGTCCTTGGGCACTTCGTACGTATAGTATAACTGACCACCCAACAGGGAAAATACACTGTTCATGCCGAGGTCCTCAACGCTGATGATAAGCCCATCACTTGCCTCGAGGCTACTGTGCAGTTCGGTGGAAGCAGCAGCAATGAGCTGTAGAGTACTCAGGCATCAGAACGTTTCCACTCGAGCCGCGTGCACCCTAGAGTGTTTGCATGTCTCGACGAGGCCGACGAAGATTTGGCATCCAAGCATATTTGATTTCAGACACTGTATGAACGCGAACAATGGAATTATATTGCTATTCTGTGTTGTTGTTGGGGTGATCGGATCCGTGTTTGTTTGGCTTTTTTCGATACCGTAATTCATGTTTTGTCGTTGACAGTGTATTTGACAAGAGCAGAGACGTACAAAAATTGCACCCATAACGATATCCTAGAAGGGTCGCAAATCGTCTCGAGGCCTAATAGAAATGATACTATTTCCCTTGCCCTGCATACGCGACCAAGTGTAATGTTGAGCAATGGTGCTTCAGTCAAGTCTTTCATGCTACTAATACTGGTACATCGTGAGTCTTTTAAAACCACAGGTCCAGCCTATTCTCCAAACAGTCTCCGCACTCTTCTCAGTACGCTATCCTTCTCGGGATCGTAGGGGTGCTCTTTGCTGGGAATTTCCAGAACTGTAGGGAAAGCGGCTGTGTATGTATCGATTCGATGCCTGATCTTGTCGGCAATCTGTAACAAATGTAGCTGGTCAGCAGTTGCCCTTTGTCTAGTTTCTTCTTAGCCGACCAGTGGACTGACATGTTGATTGATCAGGACGATGCCGATGTCCTTGCGCTTCTCGGTAAAGGATTCGAATGCGGCTTCGATGGCAGCTGTCTCCGTCTTGTTGTCTACGACGAGGAAGTTCTTCTGCGAGTCGGGCGGGTCTGTGACATGCTACATTTCGGGTTGACACGCATTAGCCAGCTGCATTAGAGAAGAGGAAGGTTCAAGAACATGAAGACATGTAGTATGTACTTACGCCGATGCCTGCCAACAAGAGACCAGTGACAGAGTCCTTGGGAGTTTGGTTAGCATGGACGCGTATGGGCTCTTAGGCTGCGCATGACGTCGCTTGTTCTCGATCCCGTACCTCGTCGCCAATGACGGCAAGGAACTGCCTGTCCTTGTAGTCTGCTGCGGAAGCCATGATGACTTGGAAGTGTAGAAGGGCCGCAGGATCGGGGCGGGCTCGTCTTCTTCGTGTTTGTGGTGGGTATGTCGGTATTGAGGGAGTTGTATGTAGGTTGAGCGCAAGTCTATATCTTATCCATCAGTCCACCGTCGAGTACATAATAGCTCAGTAATTGGCTCTCGTAGCTGCTAAAGCGGGAATGCTGTAGCAGGTTAGCTTACCTAATGCCTCCCCCATCTCTTCTCGTGCTGGCTGGCCAGGCTTCAAGGGGCTGATTTAGCGGGTTTCGATCCCACTTGCTTGTTGCCCCCACCAGAGCTCACTAACTTACAGCAAGAGAGCAAGCTGTAGCAAACTGGAACCTAGGACAGTGGACCCCTAGTAATGCAGGCGCCACCCCTAGAACGAAATTCCCTAAGCAACTGTTTTCGGCCAGCAGCGCGTGCCTAGGCTATTAAAGATTTTAGGTGATGTTGTTTTTGCGAAAACAAAGAGCATTCTGACGACGTCTGGCCTTCAACAAACACCTTGGCCCGTCGCCCCTTTTTTAAAGACGTTGCACCGAAGGAACCTACCGGGATCAATGGACTGAAGCTGGCTGGTTATATTCGACCTGCGAGTTTGTGCAGCTCTTCTTACGGGCATCATCTATCACCCATAGGCGGACTACCTCACACAACTCGACCTTCAAGATGCCGCCCGCTCGACTGGTTCGGAAGAGGCCGCTCATGGAGCGCGTCAAGGCCTCACTGAACGTCATGGACTTTTTACTCTGGCTATCTGAAGAGATCGAGACACGCGACTGGAATTCCAACGTCGTGGGCACCCAGTTGGGCTTGGCCTTCAACTTTGCCTTCCTGATTGCACGAGCGAACTCTGGGCGAAAGAGCGCCGCGGACGATGTTTTCAGCGACGAGACTGACTCAGGATGGGTGGTATTTCTGGTAAGTTGATGCAAAAGAAATGGGAGTTGTCCAGAAAACCATATATCTGATTGCTAATACGCCGTACAGGTCGCAACGATTGTCTGGTTTCTCGTGGGCTTCTCGGCACTGAATGCCTTCTACACCATGAACCGCACCCGAAAATACCGACTATTCGAGGCCGACGTCGAGAAGGAACAAAACACCCCGTCCGCACACCGTGTACGCGTCCAGTCTTCCCCCGCGTCTTCCTCGCCCCTGCGCCTCTTTGCAAACATGGTGAGCAGTGAAAGCGCCGAATCGCGGGCTCACCCGGACCGCAGTCAGGACGTCTGGGAGATTGCTGTGTGGGATCCATTGCCCATCTGCCTGCGCATGTTCAGCCTGTTCAGCCCAGGCCATGTGCTGGTCTATTGGATCTTCCTGCCTCTGGAGACTCTCGATTCCAGACCCAGCGTCACCGTTGTCAAGTGTCTATTCCTACAAATCATTCTGTCGGGTCAAATGTGGATGCTGCAATCTAGATTCTCCCAGCAGAATAAGGATACTTCGATCATTCAGAAGGAGGTCTTGCACGAGTACGACACCAAATTCGTGCATCCCCGGCTCTATCCTACCGTGAGGGACGCTTCGACTCAACTATCTCAGGACGACATTGGAAACGAGCAGGAAGCTGTTGAAGTTGGCACTCCCAGCACAGTCCTGCGCCGAGGCTTCCGCACAAACCCCAACCCCAACTATGCCATGCATGTCAACCCCGATGGAGATACGCCAGCTCGACCTAACACGAGAAGTATTTCCGGCCAGGGGTTGTTCACTCCGCGACCGGGCCCGAGACAGTCCGATTCCCCTTTTGCATCAAGTGTCAGCAGCCGACCGTCAGCAATGCGGCGTACTCCCGGCTTTCCCACGCAAATGAACCCTACCCCTTCGCAAGCTGTGTCAACGAGCACTACCACCCAAACACAGACCCAGGGGAACGGGGGCTATCTCGGCATCAACACCCATCATGGTTCTCCCCTAAAAAAGGCCCCTAGCATGGGTGACCTCGGGTTTAGATCACCGCGGAACAACAGTGAGATGGCTAAGCTCGAACAATTTCAGGCTTATCAGGCGCGAGAACGTGGCAGCAGCCCGCTCAAGAATTCCAGGACGAGCGCAGGGAATGCAGCACCCTTGAACCAATCCTGGGCCAGGCCACAGCAAAAGAGCCTCGAGAGATATCCCTCCATGTTTAATAATTATTAGAGCAACAAGATCGCAAGAGACTCAATCTAATATGGTAGTGCAGGATTACATAGGGGTAGCATTCATCGGCGTTGTGCGGTTGTATTTAGTATCAATAAAGAGTGAAATACGCACTCGCAACCTGCTAATGTCATATGGTGCCAGCTCGAATTGAGGCGCATGCCCATGGTGAGTCGATATAGGAAACTTACCCAAGTGAGACTTTGTTGTGACCAAGCCGTCCCTCGCCCCTTCTTATAGTAATACCTGACGGATATATTCTCGGTGTGTATGTTCGTTATGTCTCTCGACACTCGACTACGAAATCGTTAGCCATAGCTTGTTTAGAGCCGGACAGCGCGACTGCTTGCAACCATTCACTAAAGGGGAAGGGGCGAGCAGGTGTGAAACCAGCTACCTGAGTGGATTTGGGCTGGCAAGTAGGTTTGATGTTTGCCTCAAGCTCGCCGAGTAACTTCTTGTTCCATGTATCCTTTACTAATCCGGGGTGTTTAGTTGCTACCAGAAATTCCTTCTCGTGGCCTCAAGGTTTGCCCCGGGGAACATTACTTTTCTGATCCACCGACGCCGCATGCATTAGTACCGAATACCATCGCTCATTGTGCCGAAG
Source organism: Apiospora sp. TS-2023a (assembly GCA_038364195.1). Taxonomy (NCBI): domain Eukaryota; kingdom Fungi; phylum Ascomycota; class Sordariomycetes; order Amphisphaeriales; family Apiosporaceae; genus Apiospora; species Apiospora sp. TS-2023a. Next base: position 1,247,060 of record JAQQWQ010000008.1, read on the forward strand.
CTTTTCGTGCAAACTTCTCTACTCGTGCCTTGTCTCGATTGGGGGTCTTCTATCTCTTAACCATGGACCGCTCTGGGAATGTCGGTTCTCCCCAAAATAACAACTCGACTCGCAAGAAGGCCTCGTCTTTTGCCGGTTTCCTAGGAAAGATCCTCCCCACTCATCGTCCTGAGCAAGGAGGCACTCTTCGAAGCATGGACGACAGGAGCAATGAGTCAGCCTACCACCGCCTGGGCATGAACCCTGAAGAATTGAAAGGGTGGAATATAGCGGAGGACCTGCCTATCAGCCGACGTTTGGAACTTGCAGAAGAACGCGCCAACTCTTCTCGTAGACCGGATGCTCCACGCCCGAGTACAAGCCCACCCGCGGGACATCCACCCAATACTTTCAAGCAGATGGACCGTCATTTGTCTGCGGCAGAGACACAACGTCTCTTGAAGCGCAAGCAGCGCAGTCAGCGAAAACACCGCGAACTCAAAGCCAGTGGAGACTGGCTCGGGGTTACAGGAGCCAACCCGCAGACGGGTCAATATAACGTATTAACTCCAACTGACAGCGCCAGCTCAGACCTTACGCCGCCATCAACCAAGATAAAAATGAGGAAGCTCACCAAGCGCGTGCAGCAGGCTGAACGCGACTACGAGAATGCGAAGGCGATGGAGGATGCGGCAAGGGAGAGTCATATACAGAAGAAGGCGCAGATGAAGCTGGACAAGATCGAGCTGGCCAAGGCGGAAATCCAGCAACAACATGGGCCGCTTGAGTGGAAGCGGCGCGACAGAGAATGGTCGTCTGTCAGAGAACCCGGACTGAGCCCCATAGCTCAGTCGTTTACGAATACTGAGTCTGAGATCCGTGAGTCTGGTATGTCCGCGCCTGAACACTCAACCAGTAGTACTAATATCATCCAGAGTCAGAGGGAAATATTAGTGACAACGATCTTGTTGGAGGCCACAGAGGTAGTAAAGGAAAACAGCCGGTGAGGGTGTCCCCCCTGTCCGCGCCACAACACCAGGAGCGCGGCAACAAGCTACAGAAACGGCGGCGGAATGCGGAGACATCGGCAGACACTATAATCCACACGCCGTCCCGCCAAATCAGCGCCTCCGCCCCTCCTCAAGGACAAGGCCAGGAGGATAGTGACACAAGAGCCGATGCTCAGGTCGCGAACCCTCTCCCAGGTAGGAAGCATTTTTTATGGAGACGCCGTCGGCGAGCCACGGATCCAGGGGGGCCCGGCACAAACCAAGCTACAGTGACCTCATCGTTGATGACACACAAGAACGAGAGATCGCACTCTCTCAATCTGCCATCCCACCAGGATCATTTCAACGGCTTGGTAATCCCGGATCATCGCTTAGGGGCTGTAGTGTCCACCGCAGCGCAGACAGGACAACTACCGCTGGAGGAAGTAAACAACGTGTGCCCCTTACAACGACTGGACCTCGTTCTCTCAGGATGCGAGGGCGGGATGAAGGATGGGAACGTGTCTCTGCCACCACCGAACCAAAACGACACGTACAGTTTGAAAGACCAACCACTCCACGACCAGTCCACCGTCGTAGCTACAGCGATCTTATCCCCGTCGACATCGAGAGAGCCCACGACGAATCACTTCGCCAACCCCCGAAGATTGGACCGAAGCCAGTCGGCTATAGATCTGATGAACAGCATGCGCAAGCCTCATTATCCCCCAAATCTGCACCCCGGCGAGGACAACATTGCCCGTTACGAGACAAGCAGCCAGGTGAACGTCAGAGAGGTAACAGTCCAGAGCTCATTAGAACATTTGGTTCGACCACGGAGCGCGGACGATCATACCGAGAAGGGCCTGGCAGACCCCTCGAAGGAACGCTCCCAGGTGGGACCCCACCTAAGCAGACAGACGAAGAAAGGGGTAGAGGTCGAAGCAGACAAGAAGTCGAATATCCTGGAGGAGGTGCACCCCTCAGCCGGAATGATACGAGAAGCAGAGGGCAAGCATATACCCGAGTGGCCGAACGAGATTATCGAGACCATCGAAAGAAGGAACGGGACAGGCCAGAGCAAAGACTCTGTCTTCACACCCATCACCACCACTACTGGCTACGCTCACGCTCTGTTGATCCAGCCTATCTCGGGAGCAATGTTAGGGCAAATGGACGGGCTCGCGACAGACTCAACCGGCGCTCTAGCGACACGGAGCTCAAGAATCGAACCACCTCGACCATTCGGCACGTTGACCAGCAGAGTGGCAGGCAGCACGACAACTTCCCATCACACTACAATGCAGAGCGGCTCGCCGAAGCACGAATACAGCCGCTCGGTTCCCATTTTCGGTACTGCATCGGCCAGGATTGTGGAGATACGGCGCCCAAAGTCATCAGCAGGAACAGAGTCTCTACTAGCCCGCGGGTACTTGAGAAGCAGGAAAGGGGAGAGCATGTCAACCCAAAGAGCGATATCGGCACCGAAATCCCAACTCGCCGTGGCACAGTCAAACGAGAAACATCGCGAGGCCACGGTCCAAGGAGCCGCACGTACAGCAATTATGCAGTCACGGGAGAAGGTCTCAAAACCCCAAGCCGCTCCTCCAAAGGAAGCACCGGAAACGGAGAACAAAGACGAGTCCCCCGACGAAAGGGAGAAAGACAAGCAGGAGGGGGAGGGAGAGGGGGGAGAAGAAAAGCAAGGAGCAGGAGGAGACAGGCACGGAGCAGGAGGAGAAGGAGGAGGAGACAGCCAAGCCCGAGGGAGAAGGCGAAGACACCGCTGGTCATTCGCCGCCTGAGCCCCGAAAGTACGATGCTATCAACACTCTACAGACGATAGCTTTGGTAATTGCTAGTTGGGTATGGGCGACCATCAAGTACTGGTGGGCGGTTATGAGCCCCGTGTTCGATGGCGAGAGTGAGCTATGGAAAAGACGTTATCAAGAGGAGAGTACATGGAACGACGTGGGGGTCTTCCTCTTTGCGGGTGTTTCTGTGATTGTAGGCCTAGCCTCGGGCGTGCATGTCTTCAAGGCTGTACAGTATCAGGGCTTGTAGGGTGTACGCTTAGAGGGTAGGATGCATGGCCGGTACCGGATATCGGCGCCCAGTCTCCGGTGTAGTGGGGGAGATTGGACGGGATCGGGCAGGGGATCGGGTAAACGGGAGTTTTGGTATCGGAAGCAAACCGACTGGAAGGGGAAGGTGACTATCAGGGATCCTGTTGTGTTATACAGTAGGGCTTTAATGGCATGATGTTATCTCTACATCTCTAGCTTTCTGCCTCTCTTGCTCTCTCTCCCTTCATGGTTGCCGGCTGCGCTGGCGCATCTTTACCGACTTTTTCTTTGGAGATGCGCAGATATCGCAGCAAGTGGATCGAATCTAACAAGCTACTTCCACCTTGGATCCGGAATTAGAGAACAAGTTTTTTCTTCGGTTCACCCGGGGAAAGAAAATAAGTGCATAGAATATGGTTTCTTGTTTGTCGGCTTCTTCTACTGCCGAGTCCAATCACGTTAGGGTTCGCCAACGCCATACCATCCAGTTGGTAAACGGCTAGACTCGGATTGCGAAGGTTCGGCAGTAGGTCTTGCACCTTGCTTGCCTGACAAGCTGCATCATGGCATGGCTTTGTGTGACACTGCATGTGAAGAGGGCTGGCTGTACTGCACGTAGTACTGTATGTAGTACTGGGCCGCAAAAGGATCAACGGATTGATCCTCCTGGCCAGATCAGATACATGCTCCCATGCTCCCCCCGTCTGCGCTAAGGAGGCCAAGGCGACATGAAAGTATGGAGAATTTGGAGATTCGGAACACGCAGCGGGTGGGGTTGGCCAATGGCAAGGCCTGCATTGCCAATGACGTTGTTCAGATCTCCAACCAAGCCCTTCGAAAATAATCCAAAACGCCCCTCCCGACGTCGGAGCCACCATTCCAGCGGCCGATTGCGGCGTGCGAGTGGCCTCAAAGATTTGAAGCCGAGAATATCTATTTTAGTATGAACGTTACTGACTCTATTCTACCTCGTTCCAGTCAGCTTGTCAATTTTCGCTCTAATTTGAGACAGTGGTCGTTTTTGGAGGCATTCTCTTCTCCCCTTCCTTCCCACAACCAAACAGTCTTCTTGGGTCTTTCCACTCGAGGCAAATCCACTGATAACTCTTACCTCCTTTAACCCTCATATTCTTAAACAGTTCCTTCTTCTTGAAGACAACTTTAGTATAGCAAGGAAGCTACAGATACAGACCGAGCTATCCCAAGATGCCGGCTACAGACAACGCACCCGCGTCCCTGTACGACAAGGTCTTCAGCTCTCATGTTGTTGATGAGAAGCTGGACGGCACGGTTTTGTTGTATATTGGTAAGTCGCCCGCGCCCCGTCCATTTCAATTGGACCCTGATCGATGGCTGGCAAACTAACCATCCTGTTGCAACTAGATCGCCACTTGGTCCACGAGGTCACCTCCCCACAAGCCTTCGAGGGACTGAAGAATGCCGGCCGCAAGGTCCGGAGACCTGACTGCACCCTCGCGACCACGGATCACAATGTCCCTACCAAATCCCGAAAGGGCATTAAGGACATTGCCACCTTCATCGAAGAGGACGACTCCCGTCTGCAGTGCGTGACTCTCGAAGAAAACGTAAAAGACTTCGGCCTCACATATTTCGGTCTCGGCGACAAACGCCAGGGCATTGTCCACGTTATCGGCCCCGAGCAGGGCTTCACCCTGCCCGGCACCACCCTCGTCTGCGGTGACAGCCACACTTCCACACATGGCGCCTTCGGTGCCTTCGCCACTGGCATTGGCACTTCCGAGGTCGAGCACGTGCTGGCCACACAGTGTCTTATCACAAAGAGGAGTAAGAACATGAGGATACAAGTCGATGGCGAGCTGGCTCCTGGTGTCAGCTCCAAGGATGTCGTTTTGTATGCCATCGGCCAGATTGGCACCGCTGGTGGCACCGGCTGTGTCATTGAGTTCTGCGGCTCTGTTATCCGCAGCTTAAGTATGGAGGCTCGTATGTCCATCTGCAACATGGCAATTGAGGGTGGTGCCCGTGCTGGCATGGTCGCTCCTGATGAGGTTACCTTTGAGTATCTCAAGGGCAAGCCCCTCGCGCCCCCTTTCCCATCTGCCGAATGGGACCAGGCTGTCGCCTACTGGAAGACCCTCCAGTCGGACCCCGACGCCAAGTACGATATTGATGTCCAGATCGATGGCAGCGAGATCGTCCCTACCATTACCTGGGGAACTAGTCCGGAAGATGTCGTCCCTATCACCGGCGTCGTCCCGGACCCCGAGACCTTTAGCAACGAGTCTAAGAAGAAGGCTGGCCGACGAATGTTGGAGTACATGGGGCTCACTGCTGGCACGCCCATGCAAGATATTACGATTGACAAGGTCTTCATTGGATCTTGCACCAACTCGCGTATCGAGGATCTGCGTGCCGCGGCTCAGGTAGTCAAGGGCAGGAAGAAGGCCGACAATGTTTTGCATGCCATGGTTGTCCCAGGTTCCGGTTTGGTAAAGGACCAAGCTGAAGCTGAGGGCTTGGACAAGATTTTCACAGAAGCCGGGTTTGACTGGAGAGAAGCCGGTTGCAGTATGTGCCTTGGCATGAACCCCGACATCCTTTCTCCCAAGGAACGATGTGCTAGCACAAGCAACCGAAACTTTGAGGGTCGCCAGGGTGCTCAGGGCCGCACTCATCTCATGTCGCCTGTCATGGCGGCAGCGGCCGGTATCGTGGGCAAGCTCACAGACGTGCGAAACCTTACACAGTACAAGGCCAGCCCCCATATTGAGGCTTTCCAGCCACACACGACATCAGCACATGGCAAGATTGACGACAGAGTTGCCACCGACGAGAGATCTCGAGAAGAACTCACCGACGAGCCCATTGACAGCTCGCCAACCACCAACAACCACGTTGTGTCAGAAGCCAAGGGTTCCCAAGGGCTCCCCAAATTCCTGATACACCGGGGCATCGCTGCGCCGATGGACAACAATAACATTGACACCGATGCCATTATCCCCAAGCAGTTCCTCAAAACCATCAAGCGAACCGGCCTTGGCTCTGCGCTCTTTAATGACTGGCGCTACCTTGAAGATGGATCGCCCAATCCCAAGTTTGTTCTCAACCAAGAACCTTACACACAGGCCAAGATCCTGGTGTGCACTGGTGTCAACTTTGGATGCGGAAGCTCCCGAGAGCACGCTCCGTGGGCCCTACTCGACTTTGGCATCAAGTGTGTGATTGCCCCCTCCTTTGCCGACATCTTCTTCAACAACACATTCAAGAACGGTATGTTGCCTATCCGGATTACGGACCAGGCCGATCTGGAAAAGGTGGCCGCCGAGGCTCGTGCTGGAAAGGAGATTGAGGTCGATCTGCCAAACCAGGTTGTTCGCGATGAGAAGGGCAATGAGCTCTGCAAGTTTGATGTCGAGGAATTCCGCAAGCACTGCTTGACCAACGGACTGGATGATATCGGCCTGACGATGCAGCTTGACGACAAGATTGTGGAGCACGAGAAGAAGATTAGCCAGGAGACTCCGTGGATTGATGGATCCTCGTATATGAGGAGGAAAGGTCAAGGCGGTAAGCTGGCGGCGAAGGCTGTACCAGTCCCTAAAACGAACCGTGGGGAAGAGATCAAGAACCCCATTGATTGGTAACGCCATACGTGCTTACCAAAATTTATTACGATTATTACGTTCAAACGCGTAAAAGTTATTAGCAGGGCTTTGTTATAGCAGGGCTTTGTTATAGCAGGCCTCCTTAATATGGTTTTCCCAATGCAAAATCAAGCTTTGTTTTCACTTTACTACCAGATGCCAGTCTGTTAACTCCCAAGCAACAACTTTATTGGTCACAGTGACAAAACGTGTGCGTGATAATGTGCTTTTGACCATGGTAATTGACTAGTCTATATTCATCATGATATCTTCTAATTTTCTGATGAAACACGCTCGACTACTATAACAGCGTAACTTAAGCTCTTTTCTCTCCGACAATCTTCTTCACGACCTCGTCCATGTTTTCTTCCTTCTCCATGCCCAACAGCTCATAGTCGACCACCTTGTCGTTGTAGTCCCCGCCGTACCCTTCAGCGAACGTCAGGGGGAATAGCAGCATGGCCTTGGCAAACGGGTTCCCGTTAGCCTCTTCAACCGCGACCTGGCGCCGGACGTCCTGCTCAAGGCTCTTGTGCGTCACTTGCCACTCCTTCTCGGTCGTGCCCGTGGCCCGGAGCGCGCTCTCGAAGATGTCGCGTTGCGATGCCCGGAACGAGCTGAAGTAGACCCACGAGTTGCCGTAGCGCTTCACGAGCTCATCCTCGGGGAGGCCCAGCAGCGCCGCCAGGCTCTTGCCGGTGCGCTCGAGGGTCGCGAGGTTGGCCTTTGCGGTGCAATCGCTCCAGAGCGTCGCGGTGCGCTGGTGGGCGTCGACGCCGAAGAAGCCGCCGCGCAGGCAGAAGTCGAGCCACGGGTTGTTGACGACGCCGAGCCAGCGCAGGCCGAGCTCCTCGGCCAGGGCGCGGTACTTCTCCTTGGCGGCCATGAGCGTCGCGCCCACGTCGGCGAAGAGCTTCTCGTTGGTCCGGTCCGAGCCGAATTCGCAGGGGACCACCCAGGCCACGCCCGCTTTCGCGGCGGCTCGGATCAGGGGCTCTTGGGCGTCGTACCCACCGTGGCCCACGGCGAGGATCAGCACGTCCTGGCCCTGGAGGGCGGTCTCGAGGAAGGCGGCGTCGTCGTAGGAGCCGCGGTGCACGTGGGCGACGCCCGCGGCCGTCAGGATGTTGTCCTTGACGGACTTGGAGTCGGCTCGCGTGATCACCGAGACGGTGTGAATACCCTCCACCAGGAGTGCCGAGAGGATCGCGGAGCCGATGTTGCCGGCGGCGCCGACGACGGCGATGTTGCGGGGCTGCTTGGGGAAACGTGGAGACATGATGACAATGTTGATAATGATGGCCTGTCTTACACTTTTGGAATACGATTGATAGGGTTTCTTATTTTAAAGGAAAGAGGGGGTTGCTATTGCTTGCTGTTCGAATCTACTCTCGAGACGTTGATGTGATGAGCCTTGGCGATTGCGGGTGTCTTATATGTATGGTCGGCGGCCGATGGCTATTGGTGTCTTAGTAATAGGTCACTTCCGAACGTACCTACTTATACACACAACCCAAAATACAATATACGATGCTTACATACGTTTCTCTCCAATCCTGACCTTTGACCATCTGCCATCCCTTCCACTTCATGATAGCTCGGCAAACCCAAGAATGCCGAGTACCTTTTTGGATTGGTCATGGTGTAAATAGGGGGGAGGCAGGCCATAAGGTGATGCTAGTAAAGTCACACCACGTCAGGACCGGTCTAGTGTTAGCGGCTAGAGTTGGCATCGTACTCATCAAGGCGCTCTCATCTTCAGCGGCACGCTTTTGACGTGAGAAGCAGGCACTCATCGTTTCGTGGTTAGTAATCAAGTTTAGTAGCATGCCCGGACTCCGGCGCAACCATGATCACTACAACACTTTGCGACACCGGGAGGCTGACAAATGGTTTCTGGGGTCCCCTTTCCGCAGCAATACAATCCACACTTACAGACTGTTAAACACAAATAATAGGGCATACAAACAAGGAGCACTGGGGAAGGTGTTTTTAGTGTAAATCGATTGATTACTCTCCAGCTATGGCTAATGTCTCCATAAAGCTCGCAGGATGCGGGTAGGATAAAGGCAAAGTCTTCCAGCTGACTGATCCAGTCTGTCCAGCCCACCGCAGCGGGCAGCGGTCGGGACCCGACAAAGACAGAAAGCTTCCTCTTGCTCTTTTTCTCAACTCCCTGGCGAATCGTTGGGCCGGATAGAACATACTGAGCGAGTCTCAGTAGTAGTGGTACCCAATCAGCAAAAGCCAGGCCGCAAGCAAGTTCTTGGATGAAACGCTGCAATGCATGGCAAAAAGACTTCCGTGCTCAACAGTGTCAGCTCTTGCTGGGTGTGTTTCGGTTGTCGTATACGTCCAGTTAAACACCGATGCGCTCACCTCCATCTCTCTCTCATAGTTGTACAATAAACCTCCCAAACACCAAACACAGCTCTTCTCCTCCATGCTAACCATCCTCCTAAAGTACTATCAGTTTGCTGGTAGGATGGGTGGCAGCACACGCCCGAGAAATGCTGCATATAATCCGGGGTATCTTTCTTATCTATCCGTCGTAAAAAGTCGTAAACACAACCAATCAAGTCTATCATCCAGACTCTATAAGGCGAGTGTGAACTGTTGCGAACAAAGTCCTCAGGGTCGAGTATTTCAGCGTCGGATTGAAGCTGTAGGTATCGCGTGGTGGCTACCCACGAGGCCTTGCCCTCCAATCTGACGCAACCAGGGGTCGACAGGGTAAGTTTCCTACTTTACCCTGTCCCGGAATGTCAGATACTCGCGCATACGACTCTGGTGTTCATCGCACCACTGCGACCACTTCTTGCGAACCTCGTGGTCCTGCTCGATCTCGTTCTGGTAGATGCGGGCAGCTTCTCCACCCTGGGAAGACTCTAGCCAGGACAAGCCGAGGTGCTGACGTCGCAGCTTGTATTGTTCCTGGCGAGCAACGAAATGATCCAGAACTTTCTGGTTGAAATTTTCCCATTTGTCCATGTAGTTACCAAAGTCTTGGGCGTACTTTCTGAACTGCGAAGCGCTAGGTCTAATAGACGGCACCGCCATCGTGGGAGGCAGTCGCGGGGCGACTGGCGGTGTAGGGAAATCCAGCGACACACCTAAAACAGGCTGCTCTCTCTCAATAGGAATCGTCTCGGAGGGCTTGCTTTCAAACGGCAATGTCGACTTGAGATCGGCAAATGACTTCAAGCCCGTCGGAGCTGGTTCAGCAAATGGCTCGCATTTCTTGAAGTCGGCAAATGTGGTTCTAAATTCTTCAGAGTCTTCTGACCCGCCTACTGGAGCCGCGAAGGGGTTGGCGCTCGCGGGGGCTGATGTTGACTGCATATCTCCATGGCCGGTCAGGGGCGCGTTAGCTGCCTCGATGGTTGAAGTTGGGCGCGGAGGCACAGGAGGGGCAGCTCCTTCTACATTTCCTGCACGCCATTCTGGTCGACTGGGCTCCACGTGAATGTTACGCACCCCATTGGCTGGTCCCTTAGGCGTAGCGTCCCCATTCTCAGGAGGGTCAATATCCATGGCGTTCGGGCTGTCGGTAGTGGTCGGGGTCGGAGGCACTTCTTGCCATCCATCACTCGAACTACTCTCCTCGTCTTCAACCAACCCAGCGGTACCCATAGTCATCTTCACTGGCTTGGAGTTCTTCCTCGAGGGTGCTCGGCGGGTGGGCGATCCTGAGGCGCTCTTGGACGTCTGAGGGACAAAGTGCTGGGGTCCTATTTTCTCATTCCATTCCCCGGCAGAAAACCCTGCCTTGGAAACCTCCTCCTCGCTCTCCTGGGTTGAGGGCATTGGATTAGTAGCTTGGCGGGGCCGTGGAACTGGTCGTCGGCTGATGCCAGAACGAGAACCTTTTCTGGAGGGTGTCGGTGGCTCTGCCGAAGGACCGCCCGCCTTGAACTCCCATCCGTCTTCGCCCTGGTCGTCAACAAATCTAGTATTGATATTTTCGGAGCTGCCGTTGGTGTTGAAATTGGCTTGATTTGGGCTTGGAGCGGATGTCATAGGATCGCTCGAGAAGGTGAAACTAGAGGGGTAATCAGCGCCGGTCTTGAGTTCATTGTGGTTGCCAAAAAGTGTGCCGCCAAAAAGGCCTGCCGCATAATCCTCAAGCGTTGTAGGTTGCAAAGTTTCTTTGGCAAGCACCTTCTTATATGGACGCCGCTGGGACATCTCGGGGTTCACGACTCCACTTGAAGTGCGCGCATCAGAGGTAGCTGGGGCACCTTGGGCCTGGCCACTGTTGCCAGTCCCGGTCGTTTGACCCTTGAGCGAAGAGAATGGAGATACGTAAGGGAAACGAGAAGGAACGAAGTATTGCGAGAGGGGGCTGCATACACTGATGGGCTAGCGCCTGTGTTGGCTGCCGAAGCTGGAAGATTGTTAGCACGATATCTGAGAAGGGCCGTCAGGGGTCGACTTACGTTCAGTGGTGGGCTGCCCAGGAGCGGCACCAGAAGGCTCATTAGTCGAATCAGTCGCACTAGGCCGCGGCTTGTAGCGATCACTGGCCCGAGAAGGGAATGTATTGCCGTTATTTGCGGTTCTTCTGCTGCCGATGTTTGCCGCGTTGTTGGCTCTACCAGAGTCCTCGGAACCTCCATCGTTACTAGAAGTCTTGGGCGTACTGTTGCTGCGCGGCCGCTGTGTGGGGAAAGGGAAGGTATCAGTACCCAGGCCTTCGTTGGTATCCGTTCGCGACGATTCCCGGGTGCTCTTGGCTCGACCTAAGCCTGAACCTTCATCGAACAGACTGGTCTTCTCTCCACCAGGGGTGTGGTAAGGCGTACTTCGATGTCCGTCCATGTAATTTTCCCGGAACTGAGCCAATGGATCAGGGGGCACTTGCGCGGAGGAATTACGGGCCTTCCGCGCAGCGCTTGCAGACATGTCGTTGAATATGTTCGTGTGGGTCCGGTCGGTATAGTAGTTCTTGTTAGGAGCCGGGGGTTCATCACCTAGACCAGGAGAGCGCGGGGTGTACCCAGCTCGTCTGGCGCTGTTTCCAAAGGATGCCTGTGCCTTCTGCTTTTGGGAGGCTGCTCTGGGGATACTGGGCTCTGGGTTGGAGGCCTTACTTTCCCGGGTGGCAGACGTCGGCGCCCGGCCTGGAGGAGGGGGTGGGGGAACTGGTCTACCGCGCGAGTTTGGCCGCATGTTCTCCCAGGCTTGGTAATTGCTCCTAGCATCGGCGCTGTCCTTCCCTGAGGCGGTCTTGCCACCACGCGGAACGCTGCCACCAGCAAAGTTCGAGTAGCGATGAGCCCCTGAAGTCGGGCGGCTTTGCGCATTGCTGGCCGCAGGTGTTGCAGGGGTCCGCCGAGGCGGCGGCGGGTATGCCTTTGCCGCATCTGCCCATGGATTTCCTCGTACGCCAGAAGCGCCTGGGTATCTCGATCTAGTGCTGCGCAGTGTTTCGTCATATTTCCTTCGTTGCGTCTCATCGGTGAGAATCTCATGTGCCGATTGGATGATCTGGAACTTTGTATTCACTTCGGCTTCTCTACCGGGGTTGCGATCCGGGTGGTACTTGAGTGCTGTGGACGAGGAAGAGTAACAACAATCAGTGACATACTCTAGTACACTATGGCCTCGCCGTTTTTCTGATCATGGACTGTTGCCAAGCAGAACGTTTCACTTACCAAGTTTCCTGTACTGCTTCTTAATCTCATCGACCGATGCACTAGGCGAGACCTCCAGGTCCGCATAGTAATTGCGGGACGGGTCAAGCTTGGGCATCCTGGCAGTATGTCCGGTATGCCGGGCCCGGAGAGCTTGTAAATAATGATACTCGGCGATGTAGGTAGCAACCTAGCATCCCGGACACTAAGACCGCAGTTCCTTCTATGCCCCGCTCACGTTGCAGCCGCGCACCCAACGTATTTGTGTTGTGAAATTTGATAGACAGGAACCGGTTCTCTCCGGAGCGTGCGAAAGTATGAGGTGTGGTTCGAGTCGTAGAAGCTCGGTTGAAGTCGCCGAATTTTGTGTGGTGTGACTGGTGAAAAGTGGCCGAGTGGCAGTGGTAGAAGTGGTGGTAAAAGAACGTTGCGAAACAAGCAAGAGCTGGTCGAAATCATGCAACAGATGGAAGATCCAAGCCTTGGATTTGGTGTAAAGACCAGATGGAGGAGGAGTTGTCGCAAAAATCGGCGAGCTTGGGAATTTGTTTCTATGGAAGGGGGGAAAAAGTCGGATATGGGAAGCTACTCGAGGGTCAGCTGTGCATTGAATACAACGTGCCTTTGAGCAAGGACAGGGACGGCAGTGAAGTCAGGTCAGTGAATACAACATTAGCGATTGCTTACCTACAGTGCGCAGTTTGCCAAATACTTTATTCAGTCAGCAGTATACCAAGTGCCAGCCCAGATGCTTCTTTTACAACGTGCACAATACAAAAGAAGGTAACAAGAAGCAGTAGCCTTGGGCGAAGTGGCAGAGAAATGAAGCTGGTTGATTACCTCCCTCTTAATGCGACGTTGGGTTGCCCGGGGTACATAGGTAAGCAGCCTATTTGATTAAAGTAGGGTTCTTAGCAGCGACTTGTGATAACGTAGATAGAGGCTGAGCAGCCGCGTTTCCTGGGGCGGGGCGGGGCAGCAGCACGCGCAGTGCAGGGCCTGTTCCCGTGCTCTTTAGTGGGATAGTGGAACGATCCCAGGCTACTGCTGCCCGTCACGAATCATTGTCTGCAACTAACCTTATGTTTCTATTCTAGTACGGGAGGGTCTTCTTCTAGATTGGGCTGTAAGCTGATCAATAAAAAGGTGTTTTTGTTTATCTTCGCACCATCGTTGAATGTTGCTTGGCTCTTCCCACAAGTTCTGGTCAACAAGGAGAAGCGATGCCTGTCTCAATATCACACAGACTGACGGACAAATGTAAATGCAGCAAAACCTAGACCGCCTCATAAAAGAAGAGACATCATTCTCACCCCCACCTCACCTCGAGGCCAAAAAGCAAACGACATGCAAGCCAGGCCCTCTCTATACTGCAGTTGTTATTGCTGGAAATGACGCCACCTGATTCCAGTGAGCGACATGATTCCGGCATCCCGCTGTAAACAGGAACAGGTAACCAGGCTTGCTGATGACTGAACTTGGGAGCAAGCTTCACGTCATTACACAGCATACTGTTGGTCTCAGCTCACGGCATATAGGAGCATGGCCTTTATTGGCTCGGTAATAATTGGCCACAACAGTATCGATCCAAACTCTTGCGGCGGCAATAGCCTTTGCTCCTCCTCATATACCATACGGCTTGATATTATGATGTTGAACCCGTTTCTCGCGTTTGAGAACGACCATGAACTTCATGCCACACATACTAGGTCGACGTCCAAGCTCCTCCTTTCAACGGCGTTCCCTCTTTCCTACAGCTGTCATGCATCAGACTCCATTCGTTCCATCTATCAGACCGTCTCTGGTCCCCATCCCCCCACACGGACAACCAAACATTGAACGAACCGTGGGGCAACACTCAAGCCAAGCCCCTGCGAGGATAAACCGGCCAAGTCTAACAGATCGAGACGCGATTATTCCAGTTGAACGATTAGTACAGCAAGTAATATTCACCTACATATCTAATATTCATACCTGAATAAGTGTAGGTGTATCTCGTTTACTTCCCTGTTGTAATAGGGAGTGAGTGGAATAATTAACGTACATACGTTGTTATTACCTGTGGGCAGTATACGGTTTATCGCAGCGGTCGCTTGAAGCTAAGTCAGTCCCTCACTCACATTCAGCTCTCCCCGAAACACGGCCACATTGTTTGGGGCATGACGTCAACCAGCCTCGCACTGAAATCCAACCTTATGTTTGCAAGGTCAGCCAGCCTCCTAAAAAGCACTGGCCGCGAAAAACCTATGGGCCGTGAGATAATCGTCGTCAGCGTGCATGCCGGTAATTGCCAGAAAGCCAATACCTCCTTTTCGAGGCGGCTGCAGGCAGAGAGGGCCCGGGCTCGACTACCTATACTAATGTACCGTCCCCTCCTGCGAATAGCCTGCTAGTTCGTGGATCCATCTCTGCTCGTATCATTTGACAACAACAAATAGGTGGGAAAATAACCTTGTGTACGTCCTACATCACCGCCCTATAAAGGAGGATTTCAGTAACGCAGCAGCGGCGGCGGCGGCAAGTACATGCATATGCGTACTTAGTAGGTAGGACAGCATCACATGCATAGTGCACTGTCATCGCAGATACCCGCTGACACCACCCGTCGGAATTAACCGCCCCGTGTAAGTGATTCGCAAAATTCTTCGTAACGTTTGCTACATATCGGCTTACTGGCTGCCGTGTATCATAATGTGATTGATTTGTTTGTAGTTTGTAGCACCGGAATTCAAGGATTTAAGTCCGTCGAACGAACAGCTTCAAGCCTCTGGAATCCCTTCCCAAGCTGTGTGAAGTAACCTAAGCCCTAAACAGTCTTCCGTGAAAATGGTCATGAGGAAAGAATATCAACAGACCGGGGGTATGGAGACATGTTACTAAGCCACAGCAGCAAATCGGAACGAAGCACCTACCGGAAATTTATGCGGTGAAGTGCATCACGGCACATGCATAGCAAACGAAGAGCATTGCCCGTAGACCATTGCAATGCCGCTGTATGTAGCTAACAAGGCAGTTGTGAAGTTGTCATGTCATAATACAGGACACCCCTTATCATCCATTTCTGTCAAGTCGTGATGCTTTCACCAAAATGCCAAGCGGGCCTACATTCAGATGGGTAAAGAGTAAAACAGTGCATCAAATTTATCCAATTAAAGGATGTAAACATTGCTCTGCTTGTCTGCTCTATGAGGATGCATCGCCTTCGTATGTGTATATACGGATTGACTGATCGTAATAATCCAACAAACGCCTACCGTGACACTCCCATATGAACATGAGTGAGGTCAACTCCAGCCTATAATGATGCCTCCATCAGCACCGTCCCAGTCATTAAGAACAGAAAATTCAACTAGTAATTCTACACAAGCTCCTTGCCCATGTCGTACGACCAGGCGCCGTCCCGCCTTAGCTTTTCTCGAGCCGCCAAATCTTTCCGAATCTCCTCCTCGGTGAGCCCATCAGGGCCACTCCAATTGGCACTGGATGTTCTCGCTCGGAACTTGTGGAAACGGTCCTTGCTCTTGCTGAACACAGCCTCCATGTTAAGTGGCGCTGGAGCCCCAAAGATGGTCATCGGGTCTACCCTCTCCTGACCTGCCAGTGCCTCACGAAGGGCCGGGGAATCCGTCCAGGATGCAAACATCTCCTTTTGATCATCATTGTCAGAGTCGTCGTCGTCCGTGTCGATCTCCTGAAGCTCGATCTCGTCACCGTTCTGGAAGCGAGGTGATGATCGGGTTGCAGATTTGGCGACCGACTTAACGCTCTTGACCCCCATGGGCCGAGCAGGCGTCTTGTGTGAAGAAGGGCCGGCTGGGTTAGGGTTTGATGCGAACGGAATAGGTCCCTTAGAGACTTGGGCCATATCCAGCGGGTGTGCTGTCTTGCTTTGCACTTGTTGCCCATTGACGCTGGTCTTATACAAGTCCCTGTTGGCACCACCCTGCGGCACAGTGGCATATCCGGCAGGGAACATGGACTTGGTTGGCATAATTTTGGAGGGTTTTTGGCTTTGCGGAAGCATCGTCGAAGCAGTCACCTTCTTAAGGCCATTGGAAGGGCGAACAGGAGGTCCTTGCAGGCTGGGCTGGTGCTCCATCTCAAGGTCGTCGAAGTCGCTGGTCATGCGCATTCGCTTGGTCTCCTTGTTGTCTTGCTGCAAAGGACGCTTACTGGGCGGCTTAGCCGGGTTTTGCATCACCGAACGGCCGAGTTCCTCTTGCGATCGTTGCGTAGCCATCCGCGAAGGAGGCCGGCCGGGTTCATTCTGATTGATGCTCTTGAATTCGGGCTGGCCATTGACTGAGCGAGCCGCAGGAGGAGGTGCTCTCGTTTGCTTGGCTTTCTCTAGCATAGCCTGCCTCTGCGCATTCTTCTTCGCTTCGGCCTGGGCGGCAGCTTGTTTGCGTTCTTCATCCTTTTGCCTCTCGGCCTCAAGGCGTTTATGTTGCTCTTGTCGCCTCTTTTCTTCCTGGGTAGCCGCCTTTTTGCGCTCCATCTCGGCCTTAGCCTCCTGTTTCCGCTGGGCTTCCCGCTCATCTCGCTCTTTCTTACGCTCTGCCATCTCCAGCGCCTTGGGTCGGCCGGCCGAGGATATGGAGCTGTTAAGATTTTGAGTCGAAGACTTGGATTGTAAACTCGATTGGCTTTGCTTGAGCTTCAGCTGTGACTGGGACGCAGACAAGCTGGGGGGCTCGTTAGCACTGGGCGTTGCAGTGCTGCTGGATGGGTGGAATTGTGGATGTTGAGAGCCCAGGTTGACGCGGATCATGGTCCGTGGTACCGTAGCCTTTCCTGCAAGCTCTCGGGTTGGTCTGATGGGTCTCTTGATTTCGCGGCCCTTGGTAGCTGAGGGTGGCGGTGCCATAGGCCGTGA
The DNA here is from genome assembly GCA_038364195.1 of Apiospora sp. TS-2023a. Lineage (NCBI taxonomy): Eukaryota > Fungi > Ascomycota > Sordariomycetes > Amphisphaeriales > Apiosporaceae > Apiospora > Apiospora sp. TS-2023a. Next base: position 1,264,232 of record JAQQWQ010000008.1, read on the forward strand.
AACTGACGGAGGAGGCATGTTTGTGGTTGTCGGCGCATCCAACATATCAACATCGTCTTCGTCGTCCTCCTTGTCTTCGTCAGCTTGGCCTTTTCTGCGAGGGCTTGTTCGCGATGGCTGGCTCGGAGTTGGCGGGGGAATCGGGGCCTTCTTCTCTTTTTCCTTTTGTGCCGCAACTTGCTTCTCCATGGCGGCAATCCTTTCTTGTTCCTTGCTAAAAACGCGTGCCTTTTCTGCCTCCTTGGCCCTTTCCTTTTCGAGTTTACCCATTTGATCAGCCAATCGTTTCGATTCCTTGGCTTCCTTCTGCTTGCGCTTTTCTTCTGCCTTGTCTCGCTCAATCGATGCCCTTGTCTTGCGACCCTCGGGGCGCGTTGGGTTAGCAGGAGGAATACCGCTCGCAGCAGAAGCATGCTTGCTCAGATCCGGATACAATGGCTGGGAATCTTGGCTAATTCGTTCATCAATGGACATAGTAGACGGCCCAGCATGGAATCCTAGCCGCGGTGTTGAAGGAGAAAGCAGTGATGCTTTTCCCTCGGCGCTGGACGCGGCACTGCTAGCCAGCAAACCCTTTGACCTTCCTAAGATGGAAGAGAGCTTATTCTTGACCTGCTTCAGAGGACTATCACGGAATGTGCGAGATGGGGACTTCGGGCTATCAGCAAAGTCTGCCTCAGCCTCAGAAACGGTTGCAAGTGGTGGGTTGGACACCGAGTTGGTCTTCTGGAGTTCACCTCCATCTTCTGCCTGGTCGACTTTCGGCAACACAGGCACAGAAGCTGACTTTTGGTGGCTGTACGTGGTTGCTGCTCTCTGAAGACTGGCAGGTTTCAGAGGAGATGGCTGCCGGGTCTTGGGGAACACAAATTCCTCGGCGCCAATCGTTTCCTTGCCAGAGACTCCTTCCATCACATCGGCCGTATAGCTCTTAAGCATTCCCGGGCGAGGACTGAACATGTTTGACGCGTTGTCGGGAGTGCCCAAAGGTTTGATCCACTCATCTTCGTCATCTTCTTCCGCTTCAGCTTCCACTTCCGCTTCGGCCTCGGGCTCATCCTCGGGGAATGCACCAGGTGTTGCGTGAGTTTTGGGAGACAGGATGGACTTTTGTTTTGGTGTAGGTTGCGGAGCTGGTGTCATCGCGGCTGGCAGACTGGGTTGTATAGCTGGTACAGCATTGGCTATCGATTTCGATGGCCGGGACGCTTGAGGCTGCAATTGACCCAGCTTGCTGATCTGATCCTGCAGCCGTTGGGTGTAAGTTTTGTTGTGGGCAACAGCATCGTCATTATCAAGGGCTTTCGTGACAGTGGCTTCCTCAACCTCTTCGTCGTCGAGATCAGATTCGTTCTCATCGTCTGTCGCCTCATGCCTGACGTTACCAAGGGATTTGCCTCCAGTATGTCGGTTGTAGTAGCTTGTTCTTGTCTGGTCAAGATGGCTCGTTCTTGATAACCGGTTTCCAGTGCTCTTGTGCGTTATGGGCTCCCGGGCCGGCAGAGATGCAAAGTTCAAACTGCTCTTGCGAACAATCGGCCTGATAGGACTTGAGTTATCTGACGGAGGTGCGTCGTCCATATCTTCATCCACAGCATCAGTTTCGGGCTCATCGGCAGGAGCTGGTTGTTCTGAAGACGGGACAATGGCCTTCTCCGGTGAGGATTCCTGCATGGGTGATGGTTCGTGTTGGTTTTCTGGTTCCTCTTGGGCCTGGACGGGCGAGCCGGCCGGTGTGGTACTCTCATGGTGATGTGCTGTTTTGACAGATGGCGAATTGGCCTTGGCGACTTCGCCTGTGGAGTAGTCGGTCTCCATCTCATCGCCTGCGGGCTCGGATATGGGCTCAGTCATGGGCTCAGTCATGGGCTCGGATGGATAATGAACAGGGCTTTGCTGCTGTTCCTTTGCAGGTGACGACGGGTCGAAGTCCTCCTGGTCAGCCTGTGTGTCCACTGCAATGCTGAACGGCTGTGTTTCTTCCTCCTCAAAAGCAGACTCGGCGTCGTTGTAATCCACATCCATAACGTCTTGTGATTGACTTCCGTGGTAGCCCGAGTCTACGACAGACGAGACAGCTGTGGCATTCTTGACAGGGCTGACAGGTTTTTGTGTCCGCGCAGGGCTCGGCTGGGGAGCAGGCTGTGGATCGGCGGCGATTTTGACCTTGGGTGTGTGATTCCGTTCGACTTTGGAAAGGACGAATGGGTTAGGCGCTCCCTTGGGGGTAGCGGAAAAGATGTTGGACAGCGGCTGTACGCTTGTCAGTCATGGCAATTTCAATATACTTTGGCACACAGTGAAACATACCACTCGGGCCTCTCCTGGGTTCGCTTTGCGTGCAGTCCTGGGTGTTTTGCCCCGTAACTTGCCTGGTGTTTTGAATATCTCGGCGACGTTGCTACGGCACGGTCAGCTGGATTGCGCAGGGGCGGGCTTCGCGGCGTGGCGGAAGATGGGACAGACTCACATCTGGTTCTCGCTGAAGATGTCGGCCATGTGTTCGTTAAGCCAATCCATGTCGTTACGCGCCGAATAGGAAAACTCCTCGATCTCATCTTGGGCAATCTGGCGCGCCGAAGACCTCTCTTCGGCAACCCAGGGCGCAGAGCCGACCTGCAGACGCGTTGCTCGTGGGCCAGCCATGGCGACTTTTGGTGAATGTGAACGCGGTGCGGGCAGAGGCTCGTGAACGTGTCAGCGAGGAGCTGAGCGCGTCTTATGGCCAGAAAAATGGCAAATGCAACAATCGGAATCGATGGGGGACGTTGTGTAAAGATCAAGTAAGCATGGTTCACGTATAGAATAGGAGGCAGCAAGACCAAAGGTGTGTGTAGTCGAAGTGGAATTTGATGATCGAGTGTGGGATTGGAGGTCGCTGGTGTTCGTCAGTGTGGGCAAGCCAGATTTGGTCGGGATGCCCGCCCGCAATTCGCGTCTGATTGGTGGAGTAGCTCTGTGAGTAAACAAAGGCCGGAGCGGCACTGGGCCTTTTATTCAACTGAACCAAAAAAGCTCTGGGCTCCACCTTTTCGTCAAGTAATCGACACAGACCTTTCAATTGATAGATCAATGGATTCACCATCCTCTCCAATCCCGTAGGATACCTATCGCGTCTGCAAAGAAAAGGGGGGGGGGCCAAGGAGAAAACACGACAAAAAGTGTAGATAATGATATTGTGATATGTAGGTGAAATGAGATTACTACTGGAGCAGTCAACGTACATCAAGTGGCATGGTTCGTGTCCCTCGAAAGCAAATGTACTCGCCACGTTCGAATATTTCGAACTTTGATTAGGAATGTAGCTGAAGTATTCGGTCACCGATCTTACGTCGCAAGAACCCAGCTCAGGTTTGCGAGAATAAGGTTTTGGCATAATTAATATTTAAGTATTATAAAATATAAATATCTGAAGGGAAAGAAGGACCACTCTATAGAAACATAGGCATATATAGATTAAGGAGTTTGTGCGTGTACGTTTTAATTTAAGCACGGTTATCTACTACCTACCTAGGCAGCTACACATATGTTGGATATTGGTCTTGATACTTGACACCATGTCTTTACATGGTAAACTTATTCGGTTCCGAGCATATATGCTGGGCTATGACCTGTTCTGTCTGAATGGACAACATGGCCCTTCTGTACAGCTGCATCGTTTGGGTTGGGTCGTGTATTGTGTGCTTGTCCGTAACTATGTGTTCGAAGCATACCCTACATGGCTACAAAGCCATAAAGCAATCGCCAAGCCCCGTAACCCCCCCTTAAGTACAGATGTCATCAATCGCATGCCCATCAAGCTTGACAACAACGCCGTCAGCGCTGGCGAACGAGGCGACGGTACCAGCGGCCGAATCGTACTTGGGCCAGCTGAACGCATCAGAACTCGGCGCCGCATCGGGGTTGGTTGCAAAAGACAACCAGAGATCTGCAATGGGAAATCCACCAGGTTAGCTGTTTATGATCCTACAGAATCATGCGGAAATGTTAGAAACTACTTGCCTTGCATAGCGTGGCTGACATTCCACTCAAAGTCGGTCGAGTTATGGTTGTACTGGTGGTGCGTTCCAAAAAGCAGGGGTAATTCACCTATTCACGTGGGAGCCGGTGGATTAGTTCTGCATGCCAAACTTAGGTATGAAGAGGAATAGATCCCGTTGCACTTACTGCTGTGAGTAGCTCCCAGCCAAGAAGCTGGTGTGATGTTGGAGAAGTTGCCACTGTAGAAGTAGCGGTAGGTTGTTAAACCGGCTTCAAAACGGTCGCTGGGTCCCTCTTATATTAGCACCCCCGAATATTTCATAGACGTGAAGCCTCATGCCTGTGACGATGGCAGTACTTACCGAATCTCGTCGATGGTGGGACACACAATAACCTTGGAGCCCGCGATCATGTCCGCCTCATTAACGCCTCCCTCAGCCGTCCAGGGCGCAAACGACGAGCCCTCTCGGCTATTGACTCCCAGGATCGCCGGGAGCTTGGCCACCAGCCCCTTTTGGGCCCGATCCTTGGGATCCGCGAAGACGGTAATATTATCGACGACCGGCCCAAACATGAACCCGGTGGTGTTTGCATAGACCTTCTGCAGTTTCTTGGCATCGATCAACTGCATGCAGGCCATCTCGGCCGCCGCGTCCAGGTCGCCGCAACCGGCATTCTTCGCGACGGCGGAGAAGCCGCGGTGCTCGTCGTCGCCCGCCGCGAAGACGGTGGAGCCACCGGACTCGGCGATGAGCCCTTTGACGATGGGATCCTCCGGGTACGCGTAGCCAAAGTAGTTCACTGACCAGGCACCCGCGGACTGGCCCCAGAGGACAATGCGGTCAGCATCGCCTCCGAATGCGGCAATGTTGTCGCGAACCCATTCAACGCTGATGCGGCCAACCAAATTTCGGTCAGTACTCTTACTCATACTGCTCAAGCATACAGGGGAATGGTAAAGAGACTCACGCTAGTCTCTGATCGAGTAAGCCCACGTTGGTCGACTGCGCAGCGGCATTGGGATATCCAAAGAGGTTCAACCGGTAACTATTGCGCAAAATCTCGGTCAGACAACCACAGACATTTCAAGGGGTACCGCACCCGTCCCTCCCAACCAAACTTCGATTCTTCGCTTACTTAATTGTCACGACGACATGTCCCTGCGTACGCTCGACCCACGGATCCGGGACCTGATACGGCACATTGGCGCCATTGGAAGCGAACCCACCTCCCGCGATCCAGACGAACACCGGCAGCTTGGGCGCCGTGGGCTCGAGCGGCGCGTACACGTTCAGGTAGAGGCAGTCCTCGCTCTGGACCGGGCTGCCGGGCAGCAGCTGCGGCATGTAGACGTGGAACACGTCCTTGGCGTCGGACTCGGGTGTGGTGAGGGGTTGCATGCACGAGGGGGCAAAGGCCTTGGCGTCGATGCCTCCCTCCTTCACTGCGGCGTACTTGACCGGCGGCTGGAACCGCAGCTTGTCCACCGGCGGCTCGCCGAAGGGGATGCCCAGAAACTGCCGTACGTGCGGGGAGGTCGCGTTGATGGTTCCCCGGACCTCGCCATTGGCGGTCGGGACGGTGAGGTCCGCGCCGCGAGCCGCGGCGATCAGGAGACTGCTGGCAAAAACTGAATGGACGAACATCTTAGATTCTTCCGTCGGAATAAGTCCAGTACCAAATCGAAAAGCCGGAAGAAAGGGCGGGAATCTATGTCCGAGGTATACACCCTACATATACGACCCCAATGCCATCGTAGCCAACCCCGGCAATACCATGCACCTGCCCATTGAAGTGTGCCACGCCCGTCGTCGGACCGATTGATACCAGGATTGTAGCACTGTCACTGTCATCCAGAGATGGAAAAACGTGTCATGCCACCAGTTCCAGGGCTGTCAACAAACACTTGCCGACCAGTATGTATGGGGTTATGTGGGGATTCCTACGCTATCTCCACCACACTATGGGGTTGAATGCCTCAATGGGAAAGGCTTGGGACTGCGGTGTAGAGAAACTGCCGAAAGCGATATCATTTTGCCGTGCGAATTGGTGTTCTGCTTCCCCCGCGGTCAAACTCCGATGCGCCCCTTGGCGTTCGGCCGAGAGGCCTTGCGACTATGAAAATGGTGTTCACAGTAGTTGAGGAGTCGACTATGGGCAGGTTTCAAGTAAAACTGTGTGTTCGAAGTCAGATTGGCGACGGTCAATTAGTATCGGGCCGTTCTACGCTGTGATCCCTTTGCGACCCGTGATGGAGGATAAAGCAGAAGGGTGCGAAGAGTGCAGAATCAAGACTGGATCTCTATAGTCTGTTCCGATTGGATTGACTACCGAGTAGGGACCCTTATAAAAAAACGAGTATGGCTACAGCGGAAGGAATGAGTCGATGGAAGAGATAGCACGGGCGGCGAAAATACGATCAAAGGTGACAGAAACCCATCATCGTAATGCCCCTGTCTCATGTACGCATGTTATGTTACGTATATAGACTGTTTCCTCCATGAGAAAAGGCGACAACGTACCATGATGCAAATACCCCTAGGAAGGCCACGTCTAGTCGGATGCAACTCTCATCAACCCAGCGCTCACAGTACCTCCTCCAGAGTTTTTCCCGCCAACATCCGGAATGCCTCCTTGTACTTGGAGCTGGTGGCATCGGCGATTTCCTGGGGCACCTCGACGCCCTCCTTAGCTTTCAGACCCTCTTTAGTCAACCTACATACAGCCTGGGTCAGTTTTCTGGTATGGTCATGGGCAACGGTGAAGTAGAAGCAAATTCATGACGAGTTCTACAATTAGGGCTTCTTACCAGTTGCGGAGGTACTGCTTATCAAAGCTCTCCTGGTCACGACCAACCCTAAAACAAAAATTAGCTTCACGCAGCTGACAGGAACGGTTCGTCGTAGCAGAATCGCAACTTACTCGTACTTGTCCGCGGGCCAGAACCGCGACGAATCGGGCGTCAGGACCTCGTCAATCAAGACGATCTCGTCGGTTGCCTCGTCAAGGCCGAACTCGAACTTGACGTCGGCGATGATGATGCCGCGGGCGCGGGCGTACTCGGCGCCCGTCTTGTACAGGTCGAGCGCCAGCTTCTCGATGCGACCGGCGTACTTCTCGCCGACGATCTTGGCCGCCTGCTCGGGCGAGATGTTCTCGTCGTGCGCGCCCATCTCCGCCTTGGTGCTCGGCGTGTACAGCGCACCGCCGGGGAACGCGGCGCACTGCTTCAGACCGGCGGGCTGCGGGATGCCGTGGACGGTGCCTTTGGTCTCATATTCTTTCCATGCGGAGCCAGTTATGTAGCCGCCTGTTTGTTACCATGGATCAGCACGTAACGAAAGCGTGACGGACACCTCTTGCCGTCATCCTCGCCATAGGCAGCGGTGGGCTCAACGACAGACATGCAGACAGATCATGATGAAAAGAGCGAGCTTGAATGAGTGGCACGTACGAACGATGGCTTCGATAGGGAAGACCTTGTATTTGCGGACCTGCATGCTCCGGCCACGGACCAGCTCTGCCTCGGCAGGGGTCAAGCCGGCCGGCGGGTCTAAGGTGATGAAGTGAGTCTTGAGGTCCGGGATCTTCTCCTTCAGCACAGAAAACCAGTGAGCAGTCAACTGGGTCAGAACGGCGCCCTTGAAGGGGATGCCGTTCTCCATGACCACATCGTAGGCGGAGATGCGGTCGGTCGTGGAGAAGAGCAGCGTGGAGTCATTGACTTCGTACAGATCTCTGACCTTGCCCCGCGCAACGAGAGGCAGGGAGGAGACGTTGATGGACGTTACCACTTGAGGCGCCATTGTGGTGATGTATGCTTTTACCGAGGATCGTTCAATAACGAAAACAGGCGTTCGATCTCGACGAATTGAAGTCTGCTTTAGGAGACCAACCAGAAAATTGCTGCAGTACAGCTCAAAATTCTAAATGACGGAAGTGGGACCGGTGCCCGACGACGGAGCTCTAGCTAACTGTAAGTACCCGGGAATAGCCGGTAGGTGGTGGACCCACTGTCACCCGGTACTGATCTGACAGGCCGTGCAGTCCCGGGAGTCCGCAAAGGCTAGAATGGTGTGGTCGTATGCAACGTTGGGGCATTGAAGTGTTTTCCGCCCTATATTACTATGCAGAGCCATCAATAGCCTCTGGTAACCGTCGTTACGTCCGCAAAACCGTTACATAAGGGAAAGAGTGTTGGCCTGCGCGTTCCTGCGCTTCCTCGATGCAATATGCATGCAATGTAACCCCCAGCGGCTCGGGAAATCAGGATCGGAAGGTGAGATTGGTTATACATATCGCTTTCCAGGAACACGCTTTTGTTGGTTGTTTGTGGCGGTTGGTTGTGACTTCCAACGTCTTCCACATGCGAAAAGAAGAACCCGATTCTGCTAAAAGTCAAAGTTAAGAAGAATACAGGGAGGTCACGAATGTAGTTGCTCGGGCAGAAAGCACAGCGGAGAACGCAGCCAGCTCATACGTGACAGTCGAGTATACGAGAGTCCTCTCACCTAGGCATACAGTTTAACTGGCTAGGGTCGAGAACGCCTATACGTGGCGTTGTTGACAGAATCCGATGCCAGCGGGAGGGCTATACGGACGGGCCCGGGCAGCCTCGCCCCCGGATCTCGCGGCTCTCCCTCCTAGTGTAGTAAGAGCTAAGACAGCATTACATGCATATATGGAGACAGCCGAGTAGAAATATGTGCACATATAGGAAAATTCCCAGGCAGGCTGCTGAGGACGAACAGTGTGGTTCATCGCATGATGTCGCACGGCCTTACTGATGCTTGTAGCGAGATTAACCCAGAGCCAAGACAACGATTTTTCGTTGTCTGTTCATCCGCCTGTGCGCTGCGCTTGGCAACGGCCGTCTTCGTCGACCGTATTCTCAATTGCGAGTATTATTCCGTCGGTGACTAGGTTGGCAAGTAAATTAGGTAACAGGAGAACTCAGCATAACTGTCGGCAAGTCAAATCATATAACTTGGGTTTGAGTAGGGATTTACGCCGCCGTGACAGCCTTAAACCCAATGATTAATGATTGGTTTGGCATGGCTAGCCGTTCCGTCCCTCCAGCATTGTTATTGGTATTCCTTCCCGATTCCTGGTTGGTTTGGTGCCTGGCTAGGCTGATCAGATCGGCATCCGGGGAATTAAAGTGAATGGGCGCACCCGCTGGGGGACACACCACTTATTTTTAGGGGGCCCCCCCCCTCCTTGCCTCCCCGGCCGTCTGCCCATAATTCGCCCCTGCAGTGAGCACTATAGGTATACGAGCAGCACGATCCGAACTGCCGAGCCACTAGAACATTACGGTGGCAGCAACGTGATGGGAGATGGGCTGTTGGTTGAATGAGAGACCTTTTTTTTCCGGTCACAATTTGTTACATCCTTTCCCTTGGCACCCCCTCTAGTCAGCAGTTTGTTCTGTGACGGTGATGTTGAATGCAAAAAAGATTGCATCGGAGCAGCCAACCAAACCAAGCAGCCCGGCAGGAACCGAAAAGCAACGCGTTGATGTCTTGCATTCCTGTTACCTCATCCGTCCACCTCCTATTGGTCCGTAGATCATCTCCAGCAAAGTATCTCGAGGTCTAGCCCAACCTCACGCCGGACTGGTCGGCTCAAGAACAATATCGTTCAGAGGATCAGGTATTGGGATCTATCGTAGATGAGCTGAGGCCAAGACAGCCCGCCAGACCACTGGGATGCTCACTTTTCCGCCGTAGGGCTTGGCAAATTAGAATATTCTGTATATATAGAACTAGTTCGCGTTCCCAGATGGATGAGACTTGATGCAAGACATCGGTCTACACCAAAGTAACCCATCACATTGCCCGAAGCCTTCAAACGATACACAAGCCGCATCTTTCTAAACACATCCATACAGCCCATACAACCCATACAACCCATACAACCCATACAACCCATACAACCCATTCAAAATGCTCTCATCCCTAGCTGTCGGTCTCCTGGTGATGCTGTCCTCCGTAACAGCCGCTGACCAGCCTGCCCACTGCTCCACGACCTTGGAGGCTGGCGTCAGGACGCACGAGTGCTACACTTATACCAAGACCCGTGCATCGGGTACGTATCAATGCAGATGATACGGAACGAACAGCAGGCTAACAAAAGACAACAACAGGACCCTGCCCAACATACTATCCCCCGGCTGATATCATGTGTCTTATGACCGTGGCAGTCGAGAACCTGGAGGTGCCGTGCGCCACGGACTGCTGTGTTGAGACGCCAACGGCGTACGTTGACGCGCCATGCCCTGCAAGCCCAACCGGTTGCGTTTTCCCTACCGAGACTATAACGCAAACAATGGGATGTGCTGTAACCGCGCCCGTTACCGTCACTGCTAAGCCAACGATCTGGTAAGATCTTGGATCTGAGGAGTTGGTAATAGGGGTTGCGGATTAAGCTGGAGGGATGGAGTGGAGTGTGGTAATACAAAACGCTCGGAGTTCAAAATAGGGTACTGGTGTTAGGTAATGGAGTTGTCCAGAGATCTTACTCTTATGCAGAGTAGTCGTTCATTCATTCATCTATTTCGTTTAAGCTTAGTATTCAACATAATACACACTTTATCGCACCGTGGCTCCCTTCAGGCTCTTCACTGTACACTTGCCTCCGCTTGCAGTGAACAGCTTACCCACACCCTCCTTGCCGGTCTCCTTCACCAAGCCAGCATCAAAAGCGACCTCCAGATCGTCCGTAGTCGTGAAGCCGGGCTGGAACATCTCCCAAACCTTCTTCTTGGGGTTGAGCACGCCTTCCGGCTCGCCTTCCCATCCCTGGAAGTTGACACGCTCGCCTGCCTTGGCATCTGCGGGCGGGCTAACGAGCTCGACGGGGCCCTTGTGGTCATCGACCTCGCCCTCCTTCAACTTAGGCGACGCTGCCAGAACCATAGCGCAAGACTTGATACCTCGCATCTTGACGGGCTTCAGGTTGGCAACAACGACGACCTTGCGCCCTTGCATCTCCTCGAGAGGAACCAATCCGTTAAGACCCGAGCAGACCGTCCGGCAGATCTGGCCTTCGTACTCAGTGTAGTCTTCCGTCGCCTCCTTATCGCCCATAGCAATAGTCGAAACAAACAAGCTGTCAGCTTCGGGATGCTTGATGGCCTTGAGGATGTGTCCGACTCGGAGGTCGATAAGCGCAGGGGTAGGCGGCGCAACAACAGCGGGGGCCTTCTGTTGCTTGGGAGCCTTCTCCTTCTTCTCCTTCTTGGGCTTGGCCTCGCCGCCAGCGCCCACAGCAGCGGCGACAGCATCCTTGGCCTCGGTGGCCTTCTGGACAACGGTCTCGGCGGCGGCCTTTGTGCGATCGGCAATGGTAGCCGGAGCGCCACCGGCGGCGGCAGCGGCAGCAGCCTTCTCCTTCTTCAGGCGCTCCTTCTCGGCCTTGGCATCATGAGGAGGCTTAACGTAGAGAACATTGTCGGGGTCAATGTTGATCTTGTCCGAGTCCTTAACCTCGAGACCGAAAACGGGGGAGTTTTGGACGAAGTCGATGTGGCGGACGATGTTGTGGTAGCCCTTCTCGCCAGTTCGCTGTTCGGGAGTCCAAGCAGAGACGGTCGGGGCCAGGGTCTCGTAGATGGAAACGTCGGCCTTTGACGGCTTGGTGCCCAGAAGGGTGGTGCGGGTCGACAGATGGGTGTTCAGAGACTCGAGGATCGAGGCATCGTTAGGAGACGACTTCAGTCGGTCCGCGGTGGTGGTCCATTGCTGAATCTCAGTCTCCTCGGCGGGGCTGTACTTCTGGGTGGAAAAGGCAGCCATTGTGAAGGAGCGAAAAGAAGATACACTCCTGGTGACAGGACGTATAATTCTGGGAAAGAGTGACAGCTTGCCGGGTTTGACTGTATCACCTACTCACACAAGCAGGCAATATTTTGTATTTTGGTGGGATGGTGATGGGTTGGCGGGGGATCCAAATTTGAATTTAGAGAAGCTTCTTGGTTCGAATTGCCCCGCGATTTATCGACTTGGGCGACAATCTCGTTTGGATGCATAAACTGGAATTTGAGTCAGACCTTGCATAAATGCACAAGTCTGCTTTAGATGAATGCGATGACGGCCGTGACGGAAGCTTTGAATCGCCGTTCTCCGAATCAGAAACGGTACGTACCTTGACACTAAAGTACCTCAACTAATGCTGGCTTGAGTCGTCGTCCTTGACCTGCAGTGGAGCTTCGAAACGGGCTTGCCTGGCCCCATCCAATCCAGAGTCCAGTCCCGTCGCGAGATTTGTGTTGCAGGAGATTCAAGCTACCTCATCGAAGTAGAGAGCTGTTTGTCGACGAACCCCATCTCATCTTTCTCTCTGCCTCTCTTCTTTTCCCTTTCGAACCGCCCTGCACCACGGCAAATTAATTTTTACCTCCGTCACGATGGGCTACAGCTACAGTTATGGCGTCGGCAGTCTGACGACCGCCCTCCTCATCGTGGGAGCTTGTGAGTAGTAAACATACCCGAAGTGCTGGAAGCTCGGCACGATGCATTCGCCAGATCTAACCCTCATGCGACCCAACAGATATGCTCTTTACTGGCAGCGGCGAGGCCTTTAACGTAAGTCATCTGGCATGCGACACCATTGATTGAAGTTCAACTCTGACGTGATGGATATATTATAGGTCGGAGCCTTCCTCGTATCAGTATCGCCCTACGCCTGGGCCTCTCTCGGAATAGCACTTTGCATTGGACTTTCGGTTGTGGGAGCAGCATGGTAAGAACTACACCAACATCATCGCCCTGCATAGGTGTCGGCCCTCGTATCTAACTGCGCGGTGTAATAGGGGCATTTTCATTACCGGATCCTCCATCCTCGGCGCCGGCGTCAAGGCACCACGAATCCGAACCAAGAATCTGATCTCCATCATCTTCTGCGAGGTCGTCGCAATCTACGGCGTCATCATGGCCATCGTCTTCTCGTCCAAGGTCGGCTCTGTCGGCGAGGATATGCTGGCTGACGCCAACAGCTACTACACGGGCTTTGCCTTGTTCTGGGCCGGTCTGACCGTCGGCGGCTGCAACCTGGTGTGCGGTGTTGCCGTTGGCATGAACGGTTCCGGTGCGGCCTTGGCCGATGCTGCCGATGCCTCTCTATTCGTCAAGATCCTTGTCATCGAGATCTTCAGCTCTGTCCTTGGTCTTTTCGGTCTGATCGTCGGTCTGCTGGTTCAGGGCAAGGCCAACGACTTTGGTTTCAAGGCATAGTGCCGCATTCAAATGAAGATGAGAATGGGTATACGAAGAAGGAAAACTGTATAGATGTAGGAGACACAAGGGGTATTGCGAGCCTCGGAAGGGACTCGCCACATGCATTCAGGACCTAGATTTGGGCCACCGGCGTTTTGGAGAGGAATGAATGCAAGTCAGGGAGTGCATTGTGTGTAGTATCTCGGATCGCTTTAGCAATGTACCAATATTAGAAATTGAAGCATGTTACTTGACCGTGATGTACTCGTTTCTTCCCAAATTTGGTCTAAATATAACTGTATGAAGTATTCGTACACTGAGGATCATCCGGAAGATATGGCCTCAGGAGGAAATTGTTACCATGATGTGTAAGTATTAATCATAACGTTGTATTTTCTTTTAATGTTTTTATGTTGTGCACAAAGGCCAGACTTCCTAGAGGAACTGGCCAAATGCTTATATACAACGGAGTGGGCGTGTCTGAACCACCATCCTGTCCATAATGCAAAGCCGGACTTCCTGGATAACTCTAGCTACCATGTTAGTCGCCGGTATAGTACATGGGGTTTAAACCCCCAAAAACCCCAGATCAGTTTGCTATATGCTTTTCCCATCACCCAAAACGCCCATCACTGAACTGTAAACGCCACCAAATGCGATCGCTGGTAAATGCCGACCCCCTTTCCCCCACCCATCGTATAGTCCGTAGCCGCATGCCTTTTCTTTCAAATCGTTGACATGTAAGTAATTAAGAGAAGAAATACTGACTCGTCTTCAACTCAGAGACGTCGAAGTCACCCTTCTTGGGGATCGTGGGAATCTTGAGCGGCAACCAGATGTTGGTGGTTCTGGTGTTAACGGACTTCCTCTTCTTCCCAGTGACCGTCTTTTCAAAGTGGCCGGCCTGCATCAATGACTGGGCGTACTGCGGGTTCTCACCAGGTCGAAGTTCTGTCGTCTTCTCATCATCGCCCTCCTCAGTCTCCTGCGACTTCAGGATGGCTTCGACTGACGGAAGCTTTCCGAGACCGACATCCTCCATATCCTCGGCAGCAACCGATTCATCCGCTGCCTCGTGGGCTTCCAATATGCTTGCAGGGGTCTTCATATTTGTTCCCTTTTCAACATCGGCGGGGTTATCAGAACTGAGAAGCCGGAGTCGTTCTCTTTCCTGGAGCAGTTCGTCCTTGAGACTGAGCTTGACCGATGTTCGGTGTGCTCGGATGTCTTTCTCTGCCGGGCTACCCGGAGGCACCTTCGCAAGGTAAAGAGAGCCCTTATAGCGCGCTTCAAATTCAGAAGCTAGTCGTTCAATGACGTTCTCGCTGTGGATACGGATAAAAGAATCGCGAAGTACACGGTTCATCACGTCGACATCTCCAGCATGAGTCCAGAAGGAGTCGTGAACAGCGGCGAACTGAAGTCCCAACTCGTGGCACTCGAGAGCTGAGAGAAGCATGTGTGTAGCATCCAGCGAGTGAATGAAGTTTGGGGGGAAAGCCTGAAGCTGCTTCCGCCGATTGACTGGATCTGCTCGATCAGGAACTTGAAGGTTGAGATCTTGCAATGATGTGGTGATGACCCGCGTAGCAGTCTTGCGGTAGGGTTGGACAACCGGCAGGCGTAGCGGCGTCGTCCAGACAATTGTTGATCTGAATTGACTCAGTAAGTCGTCTGTCGGCGACAGTTTCTTAACTCCTGCCATTTTCTTCCGCCCGCCAACCTTGGCGGGTCCTTGTTCGATCCTGTCCATCTGCTCGGGGGTAAGGGCTTTGCATACGCGGCCAGCACATTCCCCAAGCCAGTACTGGATATCGTGGGCTCCGCGAAACATAGAAGAGAGAGCTTTGAAGATCTTGACCGCAAGGTAGGAGGCCAGCAGCAAAGGAGGTATACCAGTCTCGGCCTCAATATGAGGATAGGCCGCTTCCAGCTGTTTCTGCACCTGGGCTCGAGCTCCAATATATGTGACTCCGTACACATTGGTCATGACGGTTTGCTTCACAACCTTTCGGGTGATCTTTCCATCGACGGCTTTGGCGAGGAAATTATCCAGCTTGACATCCTCAGCTACACTCTCCTTGACGAGATTTGCCACAGCCGAGTACACATCAGCAGGGCGATCTCCAGGGACAAGATTGACCTGCTGAGCACCCCAGAGGTCACCACCTAGGGCAGCGTAATGCTGAAGGCCGTTGCATGTACCATCTTGATGAACGGGAAGGTGCGAAACATATTGGGTCGGATCAGGCAAATCCATTGCAGCCTTGAGTTCGAAACAAGTTGCCAGGCATTGCCAATTGTCCTCGGCTTTCAACCACCAACCATTCCCGTTCAGGGGGTTCACCACAGAGTCACGGATGTTTTCAAGGTTATCCATCGCGAACTGTTCGCGCTCAGAGATGCTCGCCTTGTCAAAGCCGAAAACATTGGCCAGATGAACCTTCAGCCATCGCAGACCACTCTCTCCGAGTGTCTTGCCCTGGGAGAATTGTAGAAGACCACGTGTGTTGTCGGCGCCCATATGGTTCAGGTAAGTAGGAATTGGGTAAGCACGGCCACGGAAGTCCATGTTGTGGGGGAAGTAGAAAGTCTGCTCCTTGAAAGCGTTGGCGATTTCGAGTTGGAAATTCATGAAACACCGTTCCGAATGAAGGCCAGATTTCTCGTTCTCGGCGGCTTTGACTGCGCGAATCCAATTCCTTCGTTGCATCGGGTCGTCATGAACCTCGGGTTCTGCTGGGGTTGGGATGTCTGGGTTGAGCGGTGGAATACCACCTATCGCCTCTCCGCTATTCCATGCTTGAAGCATGACATCAAATACAGGCTGGTTGATTCTCCAGGCAGTCTTGCCGAGAACATCCAGTCCTTTGCAGACCTGCTCCATGTCACCCCGCTTAATAGCCGCCTCGGCGTAAATCTTTTGGTCGATCTCGCCGTGTTTGACACGGATTACGGTAGCTGGAGAGTTGATAAAGCCGCCCTTGTCGAATTTTGTCCAAGGCTCGGGTTCTACTAACATGGGCAGATGGCGTGCGAGGAAATCAGCGCGAGGTTCGCGCTTTAAAAGATCAGATAGGAATTTGTTTGGCGCAATCATGCCAACCCTTTTTCCTTTTTTGAACACAGCTGTGTGAGCAAAGGCAGGTTGAAGCTGGCTCACCATCTGCTTCGTTTCCGGATGCTCTCGTCGAACTGTGACCTTAGCAGTATCAATGAGAGCCGATATCAACGCAGCGCCAAGCTGTGTTCTGACATAAACAGGCCATGTTGCAGTATCAAACTTTGGTGCTTGAACGATGTTTGACTGGTTGGTGGCAGGGTCTGCTTCTAGGGGCTGGGTCGGTGGAGGAGATCCTGCTTCAGGAGATCCTGCTTCGATCGAGTTTTGTTTAAGCACGCGCTTCCGAGCATATTCAGCATCCCTCGCTTTGCGGGCAGCGCTGCGCTCCGAATCCCGCTGTTGCGATCTGATGTCTTCTTCGACGGCCTTGCCGAGCGTTTGAATAGTTTGAGCTATCAAGGCTCCGTTATCGGCACCTTGCTGGGCAATGGTATTGAGGATACTCAAGATCGTGACAGCAGCCAACCGAGCCGGGGTAGATTGTCTCATAAAAGGGGCGTAGACACATCGCCCCATATCGTCCTGGTTCTTGACCGAGCGATTTTCCGACTCCCCGAAAGAGGTGAATTCGTCTTGCAGTCTCGCCTCAAGAGCCAGTTGCCAATCGTAAAGCTGAGAATTCAAGGCAGTGGTTGATAATGACGAGTTTCGGCCCATCTTCTTCAAAGCCTCGTTCTCTTCTCTCCAACGGCGAATTGCAGCCTCGACGCAGTCGCGCTCGAGCCTGGACTGTATCTCTCGCCTTTCGTTGTGGGTAAGTCCCGAGAGGTCCCGTCCTTTAATATCGGAGAAAAATGATAGTACTTCTCGCAGTGATTTCAGACCCAGACCCTTTTGGGGCACGGGGAGTACTTCAGACTCGCCAGTTCCAGGTACTGAATGGTTGGTAGTAGTTGTTGACTCGGCTGACAACGAGTCGTTTATCAACTCGGACAGGTCTGGTTCTTCCTCCATGGGGAGGTCCACAAAAGCGTCCGGGTCTATGTTGTGGGTAGTGCACAAGCCTGTAATAGTGGCGAGGTCCTGGTCGGATAAAATGCTGGAAAAGGTAAAAACTTCGAGACCGGCATCACCAGGCAGCATGCCCATGTACCGATTGACCAGACGCTCAAGTTGTGGGGTTTCATAATTTGAGAGCAGTGAAACTTTCAACATGTAGGCGATAGTCTCGGCGTTCTGGGGAAGACCCATAGCCCGAATCCGCGTTTCGTACCATGACCGCATAGACTCAGCCCACTTGAGATTCGGCCGGTTATAGAACTGCTCTACATTGGCGCGAAGGAAATCATTGTGAAGTCTGATCAGCTCGTCCCCCGACAAAACATTCATATCGCCAAAGCGCTTGAGAACAGCAGCGGCACGGTCCAGCTGGTCAACCTGGATACAGGCCTCGAAGACCGACATCATGGAATCGGCTTCACCTGGAACTCCAGCTGGGGACATGCGCGATCTCGGTAGAGGATCTTCGGCCTCCGACACAAGTAGCGGCTTTGAAGGATCGAATGGGCGCAGTTCGTATAGAGAGCGAGGTAGCGGGGGAGGCGGCGGTGGGTAGGCGGAAGATAAGGCGCGGGTTCGAGAATCATCCATGGCAGTAGCCAACAGTCTGCTGTCGTGAAGCGAGCCCGGAGTAACAGGCGCGTTGGTTCTCCGTCTCCAAGGTAGGAGATCTGGTCGTGTGACTAAAGGCCGTCGACTCGGCATCGTAGCGGGGGTCTGGAGCGAAGGACATCTTGAGGATAGCTGAGGTCGTCTTAATGTCTGTGTCCTCGGCAGCGAAAGGCTCTTTCGAGCCGAAGGTCGCACAAACATGGCGACGAAGTGTGTCGCTTGTGGTTTGTTGAATGGTGGTAGATCAAAGGAGCGACGGCAGACCAAGTTAACTGCGAACCGGTTGATAGATGCACACGACAGCCTCGGCACACATTAAAGGATGCTACAGTCAAAGAAAAGAGTTAAAGTACAGGTTGGTAGACATCCAATGGGTGTCTATACTCGGCCTTCAACCAAATGAATCCGAGGGGTATTCATCAATGGAGGAAGGATGGGTAGGTAGGGACCAAATGAAGGAATAGTTTATCGGAGGCAAAACGACAATTGTAATCGGGTTCGGGGGTCCAGTTATTCTCAGCCCAAAATTTTCCATCTTTTCGATTTGATAGCCATTGGAGTGGTATAGAAGGAAAGCTAAAAGGCCATGGAGCTCTGAAGACGCTAACAAGCTTTGAGCTTAGTGGTGCACGCAAGTCAGGCTTCTGATTGGATCAAATATCGCAGTGAAGAGACAAGTACCCCACCGATGCTCCAGCTTGGTCGGCACCTACAGAGGTATATGGGTACGTACACTGCATGTTGACAGCAGAGAAGAGGGCAGCTTTGGAGACCTCACATAGAGAGAGCTTTAAGATTTTCCGATGGCGTAACCTCTCTATTCTAATTCATCATTGGAAAAGACGAGAGCCGTTAACAGTATTAATTTTCACACATCACGATCTCACTTGTCGCAGACTAGGCTTGGTGTCCTATTTTACCGCCAGTCAGCTCATACTGCTACGCTGCGGCATGAGATGATGGCTGCCAGACGTGCACTGGAAGTAGCAGCTTTGGCTGGTTGCTCTCAATGTCGTACCTCTGTATTTAAGCTGTTCCTTGCGCCAACAGCCCCTTATATCACATCTCAAGCATACGCAACCAGGCGTCTAGCTCTTTCAGCTCCAGCTTTGCGCCGCTTCTCCTCGACACCTGCTCGTTCCTTGTCAAGTGAAGCTGGCAAGCCGCAATCTCCACAAGAGGAGACAAAACTCGAGATTGCTGAAGATGACCAAGTGGCAGACTCTAAAGATGCAGAGGTTCCGTGGTACCTCCAGGTAGAGCCACCCACCCATGCGCCCGTGGCCGAGCCGCCCCCGTTGCCAGAGGTGCCGGCGGACTCGCCAGCTATCATCCAGTCGCTGCTGGAATATGCGTCGGAGGAAATGGGTTTGGAAGAGCTCTCCCTGCTAGACATGCGCGAGCTTAACCCGCCCGCCGCATTGGGCCCCGATCTGATCATGTTGTTTGGAAATGCACGTAGCGAGCGCCATCTTCACGTCTCTGCAAGCCGCTTGGTGCGCTGGCTACGCTACCAACACAAAGTCAATGCCGATGCCGATGGTTTGCTCGGCCCGAACGAACGTAAGACCAAGCTCCGGAGAAAGGCCAAGAGGGCGAAGCTCCTGGGAACCATGGGCACCGATGACGCCGACGATGGTATTTCGACTGGTTGGATCTGTGTTAATTTGGGGACCATCAACCGTAGCAAGGATAATGCTACGGTCATCTCGGAGGACGGCCGCGTTGCTGGTTTCGGCGTCTCTCAGAAAGGTTCTACAATTGTGGTTCAGATCATGACAGAGGCCCGAAGAGCAGAGCTCGGCCTGGAAACACTGTGGCGGAGGTCGTTGGAGAGACAGGCACTCCAGAACTCGCAAAAGATGCAGCGAATCCGGCTGCGGGCATTGCCGCTCCAGGACAGGCTTCAATAACACATCCTCCAACACGACCGCACCTGCCGTCCCACCAAACGCCTGGGGCTAGCGGTCTTGCTTCAACGCAGTCTAAGTCAATGTCTACTTCGTCTAGGGTCCACAGCAGCCCATCTACATCTGCCTTTTCTGGGGCGGCGGATACCAAAGAGCATTTAGAAACGTTGTCGCAGCAGTTCCGATACGACGGAGATGAGAAGCTTCGCGCTCTTGAGCTCCTCCATACTCATATGCATCAGGCTACTAAGTCCGAGATGGAAAGTTTGCTGGCTTCTCCAGCGTTCGATCGGCTGTTGTCCTCGGCCATTCAAGGTGTGCCTTCAGAATACACATGGAGTCTGCGGCTGGCTCTCGAGTGTAGGGGGCGCCAGCTCAAACACCCCTTGTACTCTGGAATCGACAACATCAGAACCTTGATTGCGCAATACCGCACAGATGCTATACTAGCCTCACGAGAGCAATGTCTAGATATGCTCTCTTGTATCTACTCCGCATCAGGCGCCACCTTGCAAGAGAAGAATGCCGCAGCTCTGGATCTTCTCGACTCGCTGAATCTTCGTTATCAGAACGTCATCGCCAATGACGTCATCGTTGCGATAATTGAGGCCATCTCCATGGACCAAGAACCGACTTTGCAAACCAAGGCTCTTCAGGCACGACTCGAGATCCTCCTGGTGCAAGCTCGTTTGCCTTACATGGGAGAGGGGCTTTTAACCAAGCTCCTTGGTGTATATGCAAGACAGCAAAACTGGGAACGCTTTTGGAAAGTATGGCGCATACCACCCCAGTACATGCAGCCGCGGTCCCGAACTTTGTATATGTACATGTTCCGCCTGATGTCGAGAACGCAATCCTCAACTCTTTGCGCCTCGGCGCTGCGCCGGTGCTTCCCCGAGATGCTGAAGGAAAATCCCCCAATCAAACCCATTGGTGAAATGCATGAGGCTATCCTCAGATGTGTCCGTCTTGCCGATGCTCGAGCAGAGGAGCATGCCGCGACATTGCCAGTTGATGCGGGCAATCCCGCAACGCAATCATTGGCGAACCGGGAGTTTGTCAAGCTCGTTAGGAGCATCACACCGTTAGGGTAGGATGTCGCCTATGAGAGCCGTTCATCGTTCTCGGCGGTTCAGCATCTCGGGATGTACGGTGTTTTTATTATTCATGGCCTTCTGATGGAAAGACAGTGTACGATTACACGGTTGACATATTGTCGTGCAGTCTGACGTGCCACTACGGTTTGGTTAGTGGATTGTGATGCCATATTTATTGTAACTGTACTTTAACGAATGTATAATACTTCGGCCCTGGACGCCGATATTCGTCTCTTGATTTAAGATTTGGTGTTCTTTCAGCTTTGAAATGCGAGAAGGCTAAGCTGATTACTGAGCATGCGATGCTTTATCTTGCACCCTCAACCCTCAACCGTGACGGATGTGCCTCGCGCAGGCGCATTGCATGGCTAATTAAAAGTATCGGGGCGGGCTAGTGGATCTGGCGATCGACCCCGTGAAGCTTGGCAACGTGCGGCTACCGATTGGCTGCTGGCGCGTGGCGCCTGCACCTAGTGCCGACAGGCGGTCGTGACATGCCTGTTTAGGTGGTATTGTTGATAGAGAATAGGGCGCACGAGTGCTTGGTTGGCCCCGTTTCACCGATCGCTAGTGGTATAACCTGTCTTATACCGATCCGTCATGCGAGCACAGCATGTGGTATAAGTATGGGCGCTTGGGAGGGCCCCTTTTAGACATTGAAGTCTCCTCGAACTACAGTTTACAGGTCTTTGTTTTCTGGCGCTGCTCTTCATCTCGTCAACTTCATCTCCAATCCAGCTGTTGTTGACTCTCTTTTTCTGTAATCTGTCTTTGTTCGCGACGATGATCCCCGCCGGTACCAACACGGCGGCAGCCGCCGCCGCCTTCCTGCTGCTGCCCTCGGCCGTCCAGGCCTGGGGCGCCATGGGCCACGAGACGGTGGCGTACGTCGCCACCGACTTCGTCGCCGCGGACACCCGGACCTACTTCCAGGCGCTCCTGGCCGACACCTCGGCCGATTACCTGGCGTCAGTCGCGGCCTGGGCCGACCCGTTCGGCCATACCGAGGCCGGCAAGTTCTCGTCCGGCTTTCACTACATCGACGTCCAGGACAGCCCGCCCTCGAGCTGCGGCGTCGACCTCGCGCGCGACTGCGGCGAGGGCGGGTGCATCGTGACGGCCATCGCGAACTATGTAAGTAGATAACGTCCAGGGAATTAGCCACGACACACTTTTCATTCGGTGGAAAGGGGCCGGGAGGCATGTAGGTAAACAGCAAGCTGACATGCCACTCACATGGTAGACCAACCGCCTGCTGGACGTGGACTTGAAATCATCAGAGCGCCAGATTGCCGCCAAGGTATGTGTATTTGCTATCAAGTGTCTGGCTTCCGGCAGTGTGGCTAATTACATGATGAAATTTCACGCTGTTTTATAGATGGTCATCCATTTCCTCGGGGATATAGGCCAGCCGCTACACAACGAGAACCTCGAAAAGGGCGGCAACGGGATCCCTGTCGATTACAGTGGCGAGGAGACCAACTTGCACCACGTCTGGGACTCCGAGATCCCCGAGTCCGTCTCGGGCGGCTCGTCATTGGGATCTGCTAGGTCATGGGCTACCTCTTTGGCCACGGGTGCGTAGTCCTCCCCACCTCCGCTCTCGCTTTCGAAGCGTACACCGTATGCTTGTTTTGAATATGGCTGACTTCTGTGATCTGATAGCAATCAAGTCTGGCATTTACAAGTCCCAGGCTGCTGATTGGGTGAACGACTTGAGCCTCACAGATGCGCAGAACACCACGCTTGGCTGGGCCACCGAGTCCAATGCCTACGTCTGCTCGACCGTGCTCGAGGGGGGTGTCAGTACCGTGGAGGACCAGGACCTGAGCGGCGATTACACGACGACGGCGCAGCCGATTGTTTCCCTGCAGATCGCCAAACAGGGATACCGCCTAGCCAAGTGGCTCGATGCTATTGCTTCCGCTGTTTAACCACTTAGTCACAGTTGGGAGGGGGGATAGCTTGGATAATCGTATAGCAAAAGGGAGTTTACTGTACTGGTTAATAATTATTACAAGCACGTGAACTAACAGAGGATTGCTATTTACTTGTTTAGGCACACCAAAGCCACGATTAATATGCGAGCCTGATTGAAGGTTTTCGTATAGGCAGGATCGTATCGAGTACCACTAGTAACTGCGGCACATGTCCAGGATCGCATGTGCTCGAAGATATGGGTGGTAGTTACTTACACCCACTTTGACAGTATAGCACTTGTCCCATATATTTCGTCTTATTCAGAGAGTAGTGGTTCGTACGAGGGTGGCATGAACAGCGGCAGCACATGTCGAAGTGCTAGGTATCATATGAGAAAGAAGAGATAAAGACCAGGAGGACTGACATGGGTATATCATGGGTATATTATTATAGTGATATCTTCTATCATGTTTGATCGGGAACATGACCCGGCATCCAAACTATTCACCTAGCCAGCTGGCTGCTATAGCTGGTGACAAGTCGCTCCTAGACCAGAGGTTTAAACTGCGGTTATGTAAGATGAGATGCATAAAATTGATAACCGTAAGACGCACCGCCACTATGTTTCCCACCAAGAGCAAATACACCCGCCACCAATGCCCAACGACGCCGACGCCTACACCTACCTTACCTTACTTACCATCTGGGAGCGTTGTCCCGGTGCCAATGCCTAGCCGACCGCGCCAACCCGCCGATACAAGCGTACAGCCGCCTCTCCTGCGCATTCATGAGCGTCCCGTTCGCCGAGTGCGACACCGGCAGGTTCTCGTCGAGCCAGGCGCGGAGTTCGCGGTCGGCCTTGCGGTCCCGACACGGGCCGCAGTTGGGGTCGACCCGCCCGCCCTCGGGGATGGTGAGGGGCAGCTGCTGCGCTCGCGGCAGGAGCCAGTTATATTCGCGGACGCGGATGGTGCACTTGCACTGGCGGTAGATGAGCTGGAACCGGCACAGAGGACAGGTGGCGTCCTTGCCCTCGTCATCCTGGTCGCGAATCCAGCGGTCCAGGCAGTGCGAGCCGATCATGTGGCCGCACGGCAGCACGGAGAAGGGCTCGAGGGGCGCGTCGGGGAAGTTGTTGGGCGAGACCCGGGCCGGCACGTCGAGGAGGAAGTGGCAGCACGGGCACTCCAGGTCGACCAACACGGGCTCGCCCGTCGTAGGGTCAAGGCCCGTGTCGATGTACGGCGCGACGTCCCGGAACTGCGTGGTGTCGGAGAGGATTTTTGAGAGTTGGCGGGCGGGCTCTTGAAAGCTTACATAAAGCTGCATCAACTCTTTTGGCAGATTCGCCGGGGGCGGTACATACATCTGTTGCTGCGGCTGTAGCTGCGGTGGCCTCTGGAATGGTGTCTCAACTGCCCCAGAGGACGGAGCGAGGTTTGGCCTGCTCACTTCCTGGCGTGGAGGGGCAGGCCTCAGCTCACGGAGGGCTCTTACAGGGCCGGCCTCCTCAGCAACTGTCTCTTCGGGAATCGGGGTAAGGTCAACCGTTGGGATAGGGGCCGTCTCAGGAGCAGCAGGTTGCGTCTCAAGAGTAATAGCAATGGATATCTGAGGAGTGCGGGGGAGGAGTTGGTATCGGGGGAGGTGAGGGAGCTATAGGGGATGATGGTGGAGGTGGGGGAACTATAGGGGATGATGGCGGAGGTGGGGGGCGGAGGTGGAGGCGGAGGCGGAGGCGGAGGCGGAGGCGGAGGCGGAGGTGGAGCTGTCGGATGCTCACCTGTACCTCGCCTATAGTTCGGTGGTGAAGAAGCAGGAGCACTTGTGCTCCGCCTATTGGGTACATGTCGGTTTTCCACCGCCTCTTCAGACATGTTGGTTGCCATTGCTAAAAAAGAGGTGGTATCCATCGCTAAAAAGGGGCTGGTGTTTATGCGTAAGAACCCTGAGTGTATAGCGTTAGGTTCCTGCACCTGAGGAATGTAAGCCGTGGGACCATTGCCTTATATTGACTGTTCCACAGAGGTAGACAAAGCGGATTGTTTGGCCAGAACGACCTGGAAACAAGAGCTGACAAGAACAATAGCCATTTATACCTGTCTATCATATTGACAAGCCACAGGACAAAGACATTGTTCGCTGCGATTCACATCCAACAACTAAGCTGTACACTGAACGACTAAGCAGAAAGTGATGCTGGGACAAATTAACCAAGAAACCAATGTATACTTACTTTAAGCAGTTATGATATTTGCAGATGGCCTACTCACGTACCCAATGCCTCGCGCAGCAAAGGGGCAATTTGCTTGCGGCTGTTTTTAATATTTGCTTGATTCCAGCACCTCCTCCAAGAGTCTTTTTCGTCGACGTCAAGGCTCCCGTTGTTCCATGGGCTCAAGCCCAGCTCTTCGCTGCATCCTTTCTCAAAGTTCTGGGCTGCTTGGACAGCCTTCTCTGATTGTGCCCATACCAACATCTCTCTCTTGAATTTGCCATCGTGCGACGATGTCGTCAACACTGCCATGAGCCCCAATTCCTTCTCCTTGGTCCATTCGCGTATCACTTCTGCCAGTGCGTCCTCGCCCCCGGCCTTCTTGGCCAGGAAAGCAAAATCCTGGGGTACCGACGATGTGCCCAGCCGCACGCCGGCGTCTTCCCACTCCTTGTAGTCCTTGCGTAGAATATCGCGTAACGACAGTGATGTGATGTCTTCCTTCAGGTGCGCAACCTCGTCGTGGAACACCTTCCTCTCATATGATCCTGACGAGCCACTTGGGTTACTGGCGGCCACAAGCCCGGTGCCGCCTTTCAATTTGGACTCGAGGTACGTTGCAGCGTCCGTGTCAAACTCGGTCGTCTTATCAGCGTTCTTCAGGTTGGAAGTGTCAATCAAGATGGGGCCAAGTCCCAGGTAGGCCAAGTTCGTATCAATTGCCTGTGCTTCCTCCTCGGACGACGAGGCAGACAGCGCATCCCAGGCGTCGCGGCATTGCGTCACGACGAGGCTTGCGCAACTCCCGCTCTTCTCAATGGCACGCAACGGGCTATCCTGGGGCACCTTGCCCTCGTCGGCGTGGTGATCGATGCACGAGTCGACCTGAGCACTGTAGAGCTGGGCCAGCTGACCTGTCAGCGCGTTGTGGTCGACGAGCAACCAGCGCGTGTCCGCAGGACTCAGACTCTCGGGACCCGGTAGCTCAGAAAGGGTGATGACATCCTCGGGCGAGGTTCCCGCGCGGCGCAGCACCGAGGTAAACTCGGGGCGCAGGGATAGGTCATCTCGCGGGATGTGACAAAGAGGGATGTGCAGTGTGTGCGGCGGCGAATGGGTGCGTAGATAGGCCAGTAGAATGGCCGAACACAGGGAGTCGAGGTCTAGGGACTAGTCAGACTCAGACTCGATGGCATCAAGGTGATATGAGGCCAGTAGACTTACCAGCCGACTCGTTGCCCACGACAAAGGTGAGCGGCGTTTGTCGTTTCGAGGGTGGGGCAGTTAGAGCTGTACGGGCCCTGGCCAGAAAGGCTTTGACTGACGTCCGGGGTGTCATTTCGTGCCTACGTAGTGTTGCTCCCTTTGAGCCCTGTACAAAGAAATCTGGTATGAGGGGGTACGGGTTCGGATCTCGGGTTTGGACGATGCTCAATCCACGTATACTCGGTGTTTGAGCCGTCCGCAGTCCACTAATAATTGTCAAGCCCCAAAGACTTGCTCATGCCCCACCACTCTGCCACTGACAGGCGTGCACTACACCTGCCTTCACGTGAAAGCGGGCGTATACCTTCTATGAATACAACAACAAATACCTAAGCACATAGAATGCATCTGGTCAAGTTGAGGATGTGAGCTATTTTCTATCGCGAAGTTGACAGGCCAAAGAAAGAGTTTGGAGAAATGATATGTGCCAGGTGCCTCAACATTACCTAGGTAGACTCTGTGGGTATGGTTTGTTTGCAGACGTGAAGCCATTGTCTCATAACCCAGCCCTTACTTGCGTACTAGTTGCGTTGCATACTTACTTACTCATCTGTGCTCCTGTCCCTGGTCAATTACCTGGAAACAGCTGTATTGATATTGTTTTGCCATCTACTCCTTTACTCCGTTGATCGTCGAAGTGCATTCTGGTAATGTTGCATCGCATCTTCCTGAAAGCCGACGGGACGGGTATAATTCTTTCCCCGGTCCCCTCCTCATACCGTCTTGTGATGAGCCCGAGTGAAGAGCGATTGATGAGTATGCCACAACAGTTGGTTATTTTACTAACACTGGGAACACTTCCCGTCCCGAACGATCATGCTTTGGTGGTTCGGAAATAGTTTGCGACCGGCTCGGCACAACCTACATAGAACGCATCATCGTCGTCGAAGAAGGAGACCAATCACTACATATGCCCAACTGAATCAAGCCAGTAACAATGGATGAATGATTAACAGAGCCCCATCTTCGGCTATGCTGGCAGGTGATGTTGCACCACCACTTGCTGTCATTGAAGAGCCGAATACTGTCAAGACAAGAGAAGCTTGGCACGGTTGCGTATAGAATGTAACCCCCATAAGGATCCCATCCAATCATACTTAGCGAGTCTACGTATGTATTGCGCCGATTGTCGTCGCGTTTTCCGGATATGGCGATGCATGGTACTTGTGGTGTATTATATGCATCTTCCCAGAGCCGAGAGTGCGGAGTTGGAGTGCCCTTGTCTTGGGGGTCATATATCCACTCCATACTCTTTAAAGCAGAGAGCTGTGGTGGTTGAGAAATGCCTGCGAGCTCGTTTTTCATATTCAAACTGCCATAGAACGTTATACTTTATACTTGCCTATCATGACGAATATACTGTTTCTTCCCGTGCTTGTAGCACTGGGTTACGTGCTCACGAAGTTGCTGCGGATCGGTGAGCACCTGTCACGCCTCATGTAACAATGGTTTACTTGACGAGAAATATGTGCTGACGTCGAGAGTCGACAGGCCGCAGGCCTCCAGGTTACCCTCCCGGGCCCCCTACCGTACCGTTACTCGGAAATCTACACCTCATGCCCAAAGAGAACCCGCATTTGCAGATGAAGAAGTGGGCAGAGGAATACGGGTTAGGCCAATACACATATCACTAGTCGATACTTGGACTTGGCTAACAGGTAACAGACCTGTTTTCTCTTTGATGCTTGGGACCCAGGCGACAATTGTCTTGAGTTCAGACCAGGCCGTCAAGGACTTGCTCGATAAGCGAGGAAGCATCTATAACTCCCGCCCCGACTTATACATTGCGAGGATCGTTAGCAACAACCATCGAATGCTCTTTATGGTATGGTGCTTTCCACTCTCCCCCCTAAGGCACACGGAAGGCGACTTACTCTGGGGACAGCATGGAGATCGATGGAGGGTTATCCACAAGCTCTTCCATGTCATTCTGAACGTCCGGGCCGCCAAGGCCTATGTGCCATACCAGGATCTCGAGGCCAAGCGGTTGATGTGCGGCCTTCTAGATGAACCGGATCTATGGATTGATCACGTCCGCCGCTTCACCACCTCCCTCGTCACGCAGATGATCTATGGTTTCCGCACAACCAGTATCCACGATCCAAAGTTGAAGCACCTGTACGATGTCGTCGACGAGTTTGTGCCGACTGTGAATTCTACCGAGGCTGCTATGCTGGATATTTATCCAATATTGAGAAGCTTGCCGGACTGGATGCTTCCGGTAAAGAGAAAAGCCAAACTCCAACATGCAAGTGAGAGGGAGTTATTCCTTGGCCACTGGACCGCGTGTAAGGAGCGAATCAACAACAAAACCTCACTGGTATATACGACCCTCATCCACTGCTCCGTATTAGTTTGATTGCTCACTGTGTGTTACAGCCATGTTTCGGTGTCGACGTCTTCAATGCCCAAAAGGGGGGCGACTTCTCGGACGACGAAGCTGCTTACGTTGCCGCCACCATTCTTGAGGCGGGCTATGATACCACAGCCAACACTATAATGATTTTCATGCAGGCAATGTTACTATACCCAGACACACAGAAAGCAGCCCAGGAAGAGCTTGATCGTGTTTGTGGTGGGAGAATGCCCGTGATCGACGACGCGCCAAACCTACCGTACATTCGAGCCATTGCCAAGGAGACCTTGCGCTGGATGCCCACGGCTATTCTGGGGGTGCCCCATTGTGCAATGAGGGATGACGAGTACATGGGTTACAAGATACCGAAGAATGCCTCCATGATAACAAACGTGTGGTAAGTTGTACACCCTGGATATGCCTTGGTACTATTTGAGCGGCCATCTAACAAGACCTTATTCACAGGGGCATCCATCGAGACCCCAAGCGCTACGCCCACCCCGACATATTCGATCCCACGCGCTTCCTGGGCGACGACCAGATCGCCGCCGAGGCCGCCGCCAACCCGGACGTAACCAAGCGGGACCACTTCGTGTTCGGGTCCGGGCGCCGCATCTGCGTCGGCATGCACACGGCGGAGCGCTCCCTGTTCCTCGCCATGTCCCGGATCCTCTGGGCGCTGCGCGTCGAGAAGGCGGTCGGCCCCGACGGCGGCGAGATCACGCCGGACCCCGCGAGGCTGTCGCAGGGGTTCTTGGTCCATCCCGAACCGTTCCCCGTGAAGCTGACGGCGCGGAGTGCGGAGCATGCGCAGACGGTCCGGGAGGAATGGGGGCACTGCGAGACATTGCTCGACGCCAACCAGCAGTGGAAGGCAGTCCCCGAGGGAATGAAATTCTCGGCGTCTGCTTCTGATTGAGACTCATTGGTAGGATGTATAAAGTAGCTATTGGGCTATATGGCTTGGAGGACTGAAGCTGGTAGTCGGTGGCGAATGGCCACTTTGGGAGACCTCCGTAACATGTGCACGAGATTGTATATTAGGCAAGAATGAATCAGTAATGTCATGGTCACGCTTACAGTTGTTGGTCTAACGACTGGCCTTCAAGGGGGTTAGGGCGTATACTTCTCAATTGGAGCTTGACTACTTTAAACAAGACTTAATGGGTGGTTCGCTGGTTATAATCGATATGTTTAGTAGACGGCTCTCTGGTGAGGCCCATGTTGGCCCTATGCCTGCGTTTATGATGTATCAGCTATGACATAAGGGGATGCAATGGGTACATTGTACAAGGTGGCTGGCCACAGCGAGAAAATCCCCGGTTGAGAGAGTAATTCTTATATCACTGAAATCCCCCATTGGCTTCGTTTTCCTAAACAATTCATTTCGCGATACTCGGCAATCTGGTACCAAGCACACGAAGGCATTCGTTGTTCGATCTCGACTCCACGACTCCGCCGTAGCGTTACAGAGAAGGATGCGACCTAAATTAGGCAATATGTATAGTGCCACACCACGGCAGGGAAGGCCGCCTATTGGTGCGACTAACTCAGGCCGGTTTCCTTGCAACAACTTGATCAATACATACCTACCCCATACCACTGCGCCAAACTGCCTAACTGTACGAGCGGCCAGCCTTTGATATGCCCCAAACTCGCCCCAATTTGTCTCCGCCTTGATCGCAACATGAACGAGTTGCCTTCTCAGCGTAGCAGTCGGCTCGCCCCCCTGTAACCACTATAAAGGGCAACGGACGGTGGTGAGCCGTTCCTACCAAGAGCTTAACCTGCATTTCCCCGCGAATAAACCAAGCCTGCCTCGAGAGAATCATACGCTCCATTAACACGAGTCAACGATAACTTGCCATCTTGATGTGGATTAGGCACGCGCTGTTTTTTTTTTCTCAAATAGGGATGGATGATGGGTATAAGAGTCAACCATGTCTCTCTAGACAAACATGTATTCCAACGTGTTATTGCAAGGCCACATAATCACGGACTAGAATCTTGCAATGGCTCCCACCCTGGTCAAAGTCGCCATTGCCACTGTGCTGGCCTGGGTTCCCTTCACACATGCGCAGTGGGATGCCTCGCGATTTGCTTGGTATAACAGTGATGCCGGCAACGACTTCGCATCTGCCGTCCCCATTGGCAATGGGCGACTGGGCGCCGCCATCTACGGCACGGGCGACGAGAAGATCTCCCTCAACGAGAACTCCATCTGGAGCGGGCCGTGGCTGGATCGTGCCAACCGCAACTCCAAGAATGCCTTGAACAACATCCGTTCTCAGTTGACGAGCGGCGACATCACCGGAGCTGGCCAAGCAGTCCTCCAGAACAGTATGTTGGCCCCGCATATTCTTCTCCCTATAGTACCTTAAAGAATCGGGTTTCTGACGATAGTTAAGTGGCTGGCAACCCAAACTCGTGCCAGCAATACAATCCTCTGGGTGATATGACAATTTCGTTTGGGCACGGTAACGGAAGAAACAACTTGCTTCGGTACCTTGACACGTACCAGGGCACAGCGTTTGTCACGTACAACTATAACAACGTCAACTACACGTGAGATTGCCTTCCACTCTGTGGATTTGCCCCTATCGCTGACCCTGAGATAGCCGTGAATATGTCGGAAGCTATCCTCATGGCGTGATCGCGATGAGGATGAATGCTAGCCAGGCCGGGAAGCTGAATGTGAAGGTCACCATGTCTCGAGGTCAACACACCACCTCGCAGACGGCCTCGACTTCGAAAGATGCGAGCTCGGTACGACTGAGTGGCAACAGTGGCCAGTCCTCCGGGGCTATCACCTTCTCGTCTGAAGCACGAATTGTAAACACCGGAGGTATGACCGCATACTCTATCCAGTGACATCTGAAGATACTGACAAGCGAGCCTTCGCTTCCCATTACCAGGGAGCGTCAGTAGTGATGGTAGATCAATCATAGTCACCGGGGCTACGACGGTGGACATTTTCTTTGATGCTCGAACTTCGTACCGCTACTCCAGCCAGGGCGCGTGGGAGTCTGCTCTGCAGACTAGCCTGGACGCAGCGACCAAAGCTGGATATGCCGCCGTACGTGAAGCCTCTATCAAAGACAACACGGCCCTCACCGGAAGGGTCAGCCTCAACCTGGGGTCCTCCGGCTCTGCCGGCAGTTCGGATACCAAGACTCGCCTTTCAAACTACAGGCGCAATGCCAATGCCGACCCCCAGTTGGCTACTTTGATGTTCAACTTTGGACGCCATCTCCTAGTGGCTTCGTCCAGAGACACGGGGAACCTGTCGCTCCCAGCCAATCTTCAAGGTCTCTGGAACAAGGATTTCTCTCCCTCTTGGGGAAGGTGAGTCATTATTCTATCCCCCAAACCATACTGGGTCTCAATTTCTGACAATGGGCAATCTGTAGCAAATACACAGTAAGAATCCGACCTGATAGGAGTGACATAACCAATGACTGACCGACCTTCTAGATCAACATCAACACCGAGATGAACTACTGGCCGGCCGAGGTGACCAACCTGCAGGAGACGCACAAGCCCCTTTTCGACCTCATCAAGGTAGCCAAGGCCCGGGGCCAGACCATGGCCAACGTCATGTACGGCTGCAACAACGGCGGCTTCGTGCTGCACCACAACATCGACCTCTGGGGGACGCGGCCCCCCGTCGACTACGGCACGCCCTACACCATGTGGCCCATGGGCTCCGCCTGGCTCGCCCTGCACACCATGGAGCACTACCGCTTCACCGGCGACCGGGCCTTCCTGCGGGACGAGGCCTGGCCCATCCTGCAGAGCGCGGCGCAGTTTTATTATTGTTATATGTTCGACTGGAACGGCTACAAGACGACGGGCCCGACCCTCTCCCCCGAGAACCCCTTCGTCGTCCCCGGCGACATGCGCACCGGCGGCCGCACCGAGGGCGTCGACATCAGCGTGCAGATGGACAACTCGCTGCTGACCGAGCTCTTCACCGCCGTCATCCAGACGTGCCAGGCCCTGGGCCTGACCGGGAACAGCGACTGCGCCAACGCGCAGACTCACCTGTCCAAGCTCCGCCCGCCGTCCGTGGGCTCCTACGGCCAGATGCTCGAGTGGCGGCGCGAGTACGGCGAAGGGGAGCCGGGCCACCGGCACATGTCGGCCATCTGGGGCCTGTACCCGGGCTCGCATTTCGCGCCGCTCAACTCGTCCGACTGGGCGGCGGCCTCGCGCAAGCTCGTCGACCACCGCATGCAGGCCGGGTCGGGCAGCACCGGCTGGAGCCGCACCTGGGTCATGAACCTGTACGCGCGCCTGCTCGACGGGGGCAAGGTCTGGGAGAGCGCCGTCGCCTTCCTGCAGCGCTACCCCTCGCCCAACCTCTGGAACACCGACAGCGGGCCCGGCTCCCCCTTCCAGATCGACGGCAACTTCGGCTTCACCGCCGCCCTCGCCGAGATGCTCTTGCAGAGCCACAACGTCGTCCACCTCCTGCCCGCGTTGCCGTCCGCCGTCGGCACCGGCTCCGTGACGGGTCTCGTGGCCCGCGGCGGTTTCGTCGTGGACATGGCCTGGTCCGGCGGCAAGTTGACGCGCGCGAAGGTGACGTCGCGCATCGGCGGTACTCTGGCGCTCCGTTTGGCCGGCGGCTCTCCGTTCTCGGTCAACGGGAATGCGTACAGCGGGCCTCTTTCGACCACGGCGGGCGCGGTGTTCGAGATCACCCCTTAAGTGCAAATGAGCTGTGCCCTAGTACTGGTCCCCGGTTGTGTTAGCATTTGGACTTGAATTCACTTTACTCTGATGGCTCACGGGCCAACAATGACCATATTAGGAGTGTCCTAACAGTGGTCAGATAGAATGCTTCTCTCTATCTGCGTGGTACCGGGGTGCCCTGTCTAATGTAAACCTTGGCCCTGTTCAATATAGCGTTTAACTGGGCTTGAGCCCGTTCTGTCATCTATAAGTGCCTCTCCCAACGACCGTCTATTTAGGAGCTACATGCTCGCCCGTTTCCTCCACCTCCACCGTCATGCCTACCCCTATCCACGTCTCCAGGTCGTCGCCGCTGAGTCCCTTGTCGAAAAGGGGGATCGACTGCATGCCCAAGCACCCCTTGAGTGGCGCACCCTCGTCGACGTTGCGCACCTTGCGCAGTGTCCGGTCCGGCTCCGAAGGATGGCGAGTGCCGTCGGCGGGGTCTACGTTCGGCAACTTGCAGCGCGTTGTGCGGCAGGCGATATGGAACCGCACCGGGTTGAAGAGCCCGGAGATGCCGGATTTGAAGCAGATCTTCTTCCAGGTTTCTTCTTCATATGCAGGGGCGCCGGAAACTGTTGCATCTATTAGTTAGATATTGAGACTTTGAAGACGACCCCCCTCGTTTTCGCTGGTTGTGATTACTTACGGACTATGTTGGGTCGGAACCTCAAGACATCCAACTTCCCGAGTCCGGCATCTTTAGGTATCTCGGTGCCGAATTTTTGGACACTGCTAAGATTCTGAATGTTCACAGGGTACTGCCGATATGCGTGTTAGTCTTCAAATTCATCATCATGGAATAACAGTTCCGGGCGAGGAACTTACCGCATCCTGGAAACCCGTAACGGGCTGATAGCCCGCAGTCTCCTTACTCGGTGCGCACTCATGCACCTCCCTCAACGCCGCGGGATCGAGCCGGAACAGCCCCAGCCGGTTGCTGACGCCCAGGTAGAGGCGCAGCTCCTCCGGCAGGTCCTTCTCCAGGTTGAGGGCGCGGACGCGCTCCTTCCAGATCCGGACGTTCTCGTACGTGTAGCCCCGCTCCTCGACCTCCTGCTTCGTCGGGAAGTCCACCGGCAGCAGCACCTCGCGCTGGGGCTCCGCCCGCCAGCCGCCGGCGAGCTTGGCGCCCATGGCCGCGAACCAGCCGCGCCAGCCGCTCTCGCGCCAGGGGAAGCGCAGGATCATCCAGGTCTCGCGGTCCGACTTGGCGTTCAGGCCCTGGCGGCGCAGCTTCATCTCGTCCGGGAGCCAGAGCTCGACGACGACGGTGGCGAGGCGGGCGAACTGGCGCTGCGTGATGAAGTCCCAGCATTCCCCCTCCTCCTCCCCGTCGTCGCCCTTGCCGCTACCGTCCGCCACGGGGGCGGGGAACGGGCTCCGCAGCTGCGCGAACGTGTAGGTGCGGTCGTGCTGCAGGCCGTGCGGCAGCACCTTGCTCTTGCCCAGCTCGATGCCCTTGCACGACTTGACCGGGTAGATGACGAGGCTTTGGACGATGGCCGGCTGTCCGTCTTGTGCCGCGTGCGCCGCCGCCGTGTGCTGCTTCTTCAGGTTGCTCTTGGCGGCGCCCAGGCCTGCCAGCGAGTGCGTCTGCAGCAGCGCGTCGCTCTTCTGTAGCGGCACGGGCGGCAGGATGAGGACAATGGGGATGAGGAAAGCCAGGATGGTCATTCCCAGCATGAATACGCCATTGGCATCCAAATTAAGACCCTTGAGGTCTACCAGTCCAAGTCCGGCCATGATTAGGAACCCCTGTGAACCGTCTGCCGACACCGGAATTACGGGATATTAAAGTAAAGAGAGCAAAAAGAAGATTGCTTGAAAGTTACGAAGTTTGGCAGGCTGTTGATGTGATCATCATCAATTGACATGTATATATAGAAATTCTCTAGATTATCATTGCCTTTGATTATTTTTTGCTCTGACGCCGGATGACACGACTCGTCAGGGAGAGCGCGAAGATGCGACTCTGAAACGCCCCTTCCACACAGGAGACCGAGGGCCGCTCCACTAATGTGCTGATTCCCTAAACACCGTCGTCCGACCCCGTTTAACGAGACCCCGATCACGTGACGACCCTTGCCTCCTGTCTCCCATATTAGAAACGGAAAAGGCCCGGTCGCAAGGATTGAAAGGTTTGGTTGGAAACACTAGGTTAGGCGGGATGGTCTACCATCAATGTTCAATGTTGTCTCTCCGGATAGAACCAGCGATCCCGGTCGTCCCCTTGGCCTTTTTTTTCTTTGGCAAAAGTTAACAGCCAGCTGCAGTAGGTGGCAGGTCAGGCACTAACGGCCACTACAGTTTTATGGGTTAGTCCTTATTCAGGGGTCAGCAGCGAAAACAGTTAAAAAGCAAAGTCACGGCATGATTGGAGCGCATGTCGGACTCGAGATCTTCTCAGAGATTCAGCTTGCTGCATGTTTGACCAATGGCAAAATGCGAGACCTCCGAAGGGAAAAAAAGAACAACAATTCGTAGCTTGCCACGGTCCGCCGGAGACGAAGGAGTCATTCTGAAATTATTTCTGGATTCGGTCTGTCCCGCCGGGTATTATTTTGGACGGTCACCCGCAGTGCCGCAACCCGTTCAGCCTGAGCCGGTAGACTCGTGGAACTGTATATTGTCATCCGCTAGGTTGGTAAATTGACCGCCGGTTTGGAGATTTTTGGGTTGCAGCCTGTCCATTTCGATCGAGGGAAGGGACCGGTCGGCAGCCCGCCTGCAGCTTGGGAAACATGGTGGCCATGTATGTTGTCATGTCCCAATCCAGCCCTGGATACGACGCCTGGCAGCATACGAGCATCCCAGTGGCACCCTACCTAGAACTAAACAGTCAGGGCGACCCGTTGAGCGGCCTGCTCGACTACCATTTCGAGTTCAGCCAGGCCCAGGATGGGAGGGAGGTATCCGGGGCATACGTGTTTGCGTGGTATTCAGGTATATTAATTCTGGTATGCCTGCCGTCACCCGTGGCAAGCGTCCGGCTTATTGTTGAAGTGCCAACTGAACCAAAAGCCGATGGCCGACTTATGGAATCAATCGGTACTTTAGGTATATGTATCGTCAGAACCAACTCTTATGGTAGGTTGCATTGGATCGTCTCGATCTGCATGCAGCAATTGAAAGAAGTTCATCGAGTATCTCGACGGCTGTGTCTCAGCTAGATGAGGATCCAACACGACCAAATGCTGGAGATATGGAAACCCGTTCAATGCAAAAACCTTCGTAAAGCTTCTCTGACACTCCAAAATGGAGACCGAGCTACAATAGATAGCAAAATTGGTGCTGAAGGTGGCGGCGGTTGTGTCGATTGGTGTCTGGTATGTAGATACAATAGCTCCTTTGAGTCGCTGTACCTGAAATGCAGTATTAGCGGAGTACCTGGTCGTCACAGTAAAAATCGTGGGCCAGGGGAGCACACAGGCACACAGAGGGTTAGCTGTTGATAGTTATTTTCCGGATGCAACCAAAGCAACGTGCCAGAGCCTCGCACAGAGAGGGACAAGACGGGCAGTCCTTGGGGTATCTTCCGACTGGATGAAGATGCTTGTTTCTCGACGGACATATCGGCGCGAATGGCACTCCGAACTAATGCCATGCCTCTCTGCATAGACCGAGAAACTTACCAGGGAATTGAGCTTTGACCTCTCCATATTGCATACATTGGTGTACATATGTATGAATGGTAGGGAGGGAGGGACCCAGCAAGTTGGTGTGCTATCGTTGCAGTGCTTCGACGGAACTAGACACTCCCACGAGCGGCCTTCCCAATCGTGACAATAAAGGTCTGCAGGTCCTGATCAGCTGCCCAAGATTCTCTCTCTCTTTCTCTCGTGTCACCAAGATTCTCAATAATGACAGTACTATAGCCTCCATGCTGCCCTCCCGTACAGCTAGACAGAGTGCGGAATGAGCAACGACTCCTGCTTGACCTACCTGCTCATGTCCATGACTGCAGACAGTCCGACGCGACCAATACTAAAGCCGTCATCGGCGGAAATCTGCCGCTATCCCGGCAGATACCCAACACTTCCTCGGTACTTTGCTGGTTCCGAAGTCTAGCTCGGCGCCGTTTCTTCGTGGCCCATCCATAGGCCCTTCTTTATGACATGATACCTGCTAGCAGGAAAATAAAAGATTGTGCAGGGACTGGGCCGATCCACCCTCGCCCAGTCAGCTTCTCAAGTATAACTCAAGAAACCGGGTGCCTTCAACATTGTAGTGTTTGTGCCGAGTGCTTAGGTTAGATAGAGGCTGAAGGGGTTGCGCCATTGCGCCTCGGCCGTGAATTTGCGCGACCCAAGATGCTGGTCTAGACAGAACTAATAATAGACATATTATCGGTCCCGTTTTGTGCAAAGGTGCTTTCCTGACTTGTCGGCCTACATGCACATGCATACATACTTATGTGCATACAGTCAAGAGGTAGGGAGGGAAGTGCTCGGAACACGTTAGGTACTTTCCCCTTCCCTGTACGGAGTATTGCAAAATGCATTCTGACTGTTCTAGCCATATTCTTTTTCCTGGGAGCTTTGGTGGAGCGGGGAGCTGCATGCCCAGAATCCACCCCTCCAACGAATTTCGGAGAAGGAGGAGGTTCAACGTTATACTTGTAGCTTTATATAAAAACGCAAAATTACAGCGCATCATCCATAGCTACTAAAGGTTACAAGGTACATAAGGTACGACCCAACCACTACCAGGTATGCTGTGGGGAATCCCTTCCTGTGGCATCGCCCCTCGCCGAGCACGCATGCTGGGCATGTGCTTATTTGCAGTTGTGTATCGTACCTTCCTTTGGCTCGTAGGGGTTTAGGCGTAGTCCCTTCCAAGTCACCCCAACCAACACATACTGATCTTTGCTGACATTCTCACCTCAGATATGTTTCAGATATCGGGGGTCACAAAACGGGATGTGTGGCCAGCGAGCGGCCCTGTCACCGAGCTATAGCCCATATTGGCAGAAGATGGGATCCAGCATGGGGCAGGGGACGAGAAAGCCATACGGAAGCCCCTCTCTTTCTCCGTTTTCGCTTTCCTTCCCCCAGCTCAGAACCCAGCTGTCAAAATCTAGAGATCGCCCTCAGCATATCCTCCTAGTACATGCAGTAGTCTTTCGTAGCGGCCACTGTGGGATTTTGGGGTGCAATTTCCCGGGTCTCTTGGATGAGCAGGCATTCTCCTCCGGCAGGTCGGAAATATTGACTCGGACAAAACGGCTGTAGCACGCCGTCAGATTTGGACCAAGAACAGACATGTGTCCCTGCTAAAAAGACCAAGCCAAGATACCTACCCAGCATTGATATATCATACAGAGACATGTACCTGTAATGGTTGATTGGAGAAGGGAGGGAGCAAGCAGGGGCACGCACACTACCTACTGTAGGTGACCAGGCTCAATGCACCAGTTCGAACAGTCGGAGTTGGTGAACCCCACACTCAATCAAGTCTTGCATAGGCATCGTAGTAGCAGCAGCATCAGGGTCGTACTCCTTACCTACAGCATGTGGGCAAATAAATATCACATCTTCACTCGTGATGGTGTCCGGACCCATAGGCCCGGGAATCTGTTCCGCTCTTGCGTATTGCTTTTCTGCTGCTCTTCCTCAGCGTATGGTGCAGCGGCTATGCGTGCCTGCATGCGACCTATGGCGCTCTTGTTTCTTTTCCACTTGCATTCATGAGAAACATCAATGTACCTGTCGTCACATCACATGCATATCTATGCCCTAGGTAGAGTAAGGAAGTTTACCTGGCCGAGGACGTAGGGGGCAAAATAAAATTATACGTATCATTGAACTGTTCAAAAGCAGTAAGATGGAGGTACTTACGAATCTAGTAGCTTGCCATGATCCGCAAGCAGCGTGGTATGTGGATGTAACCCACGGTGGTTAACTCGGTCGGTAAGAGCCGCAGAATACACGGAATTCACCGTGTTAAACGACGACACTAATAAACTACTAACCTCCCTTAAGCCATACCTGCTGAGATATACCTACATGTACCCAGAAACACCCTTCAATTGAACATTGTTGTTTCCAAGGCTGCCTCGGTGCTGTTTCCTCGTTCGATGCATACTACTAGTTGCATTGATGATAGGAGCCGAGATACCCAATGATTACCTCCCAACAAAACTTTAGCACTATCGTACGACCACGCACAGACGTCATGTTCACGGCCAAAAACATATTGCCCGGGCAGCAACAATGTTCGTATCGACCAGCTACAGCTATAGCATCCAACACGGAGTAGAGAACGGTCTTTTCTTGTGGCCGATCAATCATTGGCATCCGGGACCT
Organism: Apiospora sp. TS-2023a; assembly: GCA_038364195.1. NCBI lineage: Eukaryota > Fungi > Ascomycota > Sordariomycetes > Amphisphaeriales > Apiosporaceae > Apiospora > Apiospora sp. TS-2023a. The sequence continues at coordinate 1,303,978 of JAQQWQ010000008.1, forward strand.
TGGCCAGACTCTAGGAGGACACGACTCAACCCAGGAGACGCCATGGGATCTGCTAGATGCCGCCGGTTTCTCATTACCTACACAATCTTTTGTGCGGATGGTGTGCTCGGAGGAAAAGGCGCCTGAGATATGTGACCTGAGACACGCATCAATGTCTGGTTCATCATGAACACCCTGACGCGAAACAGCCGTGTCTCTCTAAAGGCCTTGGAGTGGATGTGGGATAGGAATATGGAGAGCCAAGACATTTGAGGGGTGACAAGTCCCACGTGTGGAGGAAGCGGCTGATATTCTATCCATGATGTAGTGGAGCCTAGTGTTCCAGCGTTTTGGCGTCAACACTTTTTTTCCTTCTTCGTTCTGTTCTTTCTCTTTTTCTGGGGCGGTCAAATCATGACGTCCTACCTGTAGCCTCCATTTTGTGCACCAACCGGCTGCGTCACTGCGAGAACCCGATGCGGTTGCAAGGGTTGGAGCTCACCAGATGCTTGCTGCGCTTATCCACAGCAGCCATGCCGCCATGGAAGGTTCTACCCTCTGCGCACAATGAATCCGACTATCTGCTGACAAGACTATATGTACAAGACAGGGAGACGCCATCCGGGTCTGCAAACTCAGCGCCCCCGCTCATAGCGTGGAAGTTGATGCATCTAATCAGTGGCAGTTTCTACTTATGGCTGCTCACATACTACTACGAATACTACTAGAGAAAAGTAGACACCGTTGGAAAAAAGCACTAATCTGGCTGAAAGGTGTCTCGTGCATGATGTACAGTAAACCGCCCAAACTTGTGAGCCGTTCGTCTCATGTATCGGACGACCCTCCAACAAGCACCCGTACCGTCTATTCTGGGAAAACGGGTTTCGGTATTCACTGCCAGGAACACTAGCACCAATACTACCTAATCAATACCTACTATTATATGTTATGTACGGTAGTATACTGAGTCGAGGTCCTTCAGCAGACCCTTGCATCTATCTCATCTGTGGAAAGTTTATGTACAACCCGTATACGATGCGTATAGTGAAATCTTCCCTTCTTTTCAGTGGCACCCTACCTGCTGAACCTACCAACCCTTGTAAAAAGATCGATCTGCACAGTACGTCGTGCTATCATCCACTCCGGGCTGGGCCATGCCACGCTGTGCCATCCCACTACCCACTGTTCATCCAGCCTTGATATGGTGCTCGGGTTGCAGAGCCAGCCAACAAGACACGGTAATCAGTTCTCGTCCTCGTGGATGAAATATTTTGCTTTTCATGATCGCCTCTCATCTCCCATCACTACTACTAATGCGTTTAGTCAGATCTCATTCAGCAGTTGTTTAGTCTCTTGCGGTGCACGGATGATCATGCAGGATGCACGCCTCGTCATGTATTAGTAGTAGTTTGTACGCACGTACACAGAACCCCAGGCATCGAGTGGGCTCGAATTAGCTGCAACACAGCGTGGGAATTTGGAAGGAACATGCGGAGACCATGTACTTTAGCAAAAGCCAAGCCGATGTTGCGATATACGGCTGGCGGCGCGCTGACAGAACTTTACAGTACTGTGCTGTGCTGCTGCTCTGCTGCTAAACTGGGCACTGGAGCCATCTCGCAGGCCCCGAACCTTGGAACTAATTGGACGGCCGGGCAGCTATCCGCCGAGACTTTGACCGGCTGCAAGGATTTCCACCCCATCATTGAACGACGACTGCAAACATGACATGCTACTCTCTGCACTACCTGCCACTATCGAGATATCCATTTGCTATGGACGGCGAAACGTCTCATCTAATTACCCACAGCCTTATCATGCCTCACGGGTTCTTCCGTAAACGCTCATCTGCTTCTGCTTTCTTTTCTCAGCTAACAGTTGATCAAACCGCATGAACAGCAAAGACAGTCTTCGAGATCCCTGTCAGTAACACCACCCCAAAACCTCCCCACCACTAGGCCAAGACTTGTGGATGCCCGGGCCTGGGATGAAAGGCCCCCGGTCTCTGGTGCCGCGATCTTATCTCACTGCTGGCTTTCTTTGTACTGGCTCGCACGGGTGGCGGCAGCAGGACCTGTTCGTGCGTCGCCGCAGGTTCCAAGGGATTCCCCCATCGAAGACTGGACAGGAGGGCCACAATATCGCATCAACCCACATGGGAAAGGCGTTCAATTAGCGGCCAGAGCTGGAAAAAGAAGCGAAAGGGAAAAACACATCCCCTGCCATTCCGTACCTAGCATACATTGACACTTCTTCTTTCTTCCTGGACCAGTTCTAGGCCGCGTGCTCCCTTCGGCAATAGTACTTACTTGTACACACAAGAACGAACGGGATCGTATGTACTGACGGAACAAATCTTATTGCGCCGTCCCTCGTCATTGACCTGCTGGGCCTCATCTGGTGCATACTACTACATCATTCCCACCGTACCATTGGGAATTTCCTGTTTCCGTAATTCGATACTCTTGTGATGAATGGCCATTTTCGACGCATAACGCAGAGTTCCGCTTCGAGTCAAGCTTCAGAGCCGGTAACTCGGTCTGTTTATTGAACGTTGCAAGCGCCCTATATCAGACAAGGTATACCCCAGCATACCTTGTACCCTGTCACTCACCCATTGGAAAGTCAGTCAGTTACCGGGCAGCCGCTCTGTTTGGGCAAGTTCATTAACTTAACAATCACCAGTCCTCTGACGATATCCTGCCCGTGTACCGCGGCCTACCTGGACACACCTTCCACCCGCACCCACGCACATCTAACCCCTTCATCACGTTTTCCTTTACGGGCCAACTGGCTGGCTTGGAACAAAACCAACCGTCTATCTGCGAGCATCTTTTCTAGTGCTGGTATTCGACTCTGCCTGCATACGCCACTTCTAGGGCACCACCTACCGTTCTGCGGCCGCAGACACCTACTTATTTCGTGCGAAGCAAAGGCGGGCCCAGCCGCAACGTGGTTTTGTGAGAGGCGCCCTATATTTGGTTGTCAAACCACCCTTGACCACCCAGCGGAGGCACCACGCATCATAAAGCATCCGCCCATAACGCATTGGTCCCACTGCCTCGTGTGCACAAGACATTCCGGGCTCCTACATCTCCATCTGCAACTTAAGGAATCTTCCCGGCACACGCACTACAGAGTTTGAGCTTGCCAGGGCCAGCTTGGGTGACTGTGACAGTTCCAGGGGTTGGCGTTTCTCTGATGACCTTGTGCGAGATAGCAGCTCCGCTATAGCCTACCCTGCCGGTAGATCCTGTGGAAATTGTTCGTTAGATGCGGGTTTTGGTTCCCACGAGAGCAGGCATTAAAGTAGAGGATCTAAGGTTCCCTGACAGCTTCGCATCCCGCTCTCTCTTGCCCCCAAGATCCCGTTCGTGGCGGCCAGGCGCGCATGAAACTGATTTGGTAGCATTGCTTGCCATTCGACCATTGTCCTGATTGAGCGTCCCGTTTCGAAAAACAATCTCACCAGCACTTGCCATCGTCTACCTTCCCCTCTTGCTTGTCAAGAGACGAGCCCAGCGGATTCTATCGGACGACCCGACCTCTACTGATCTATCAGCAGCTATTTTGGATATCTTGCACCATTCAGATCCCGTGCTAAGAAGTCACCATCGTTCCTCTTTGGCCGACCTTTCCTCCGGACATCGACCAGCCAGCCTGCTGAATACGGCCCAAGTTGCATTGCCACGACTACATCTTCAGGCTATATCTAGACTATCCGGACAGCTTATCTCAGATAATCTTCCGGGACCGTCGCACAACCATTATACCTCTTTCAAGACGTTTGCCCAGGCCCTATCGAAACTCTGCAAGAACAGCCAGGAAGGACATCGACGTTATCTTCCATTACACTATTCGACGCGGGTTCGTTCAAGCTCGGCGCCACTTCTTAATTGGCAATGGACGAGTATAATCAGTACATGACACCTCAACCAAGGTCCGAAGAAGGCCCTTCACAGAACTACTCTTCAGACGGCATCCCCCAACCTCAAATCCCAACAATGCCAATGGCAAGCAGCGGGGCGCCTATGGCCAGCTCGTACCAAAGTCTAAATTATTTCACTGGATTCCAGGACCCTATGATGTTTCAAGGCCCCAAGCCTCCAAGCAACCGCGGTCGGAAGAAGTCGACACCGGGACTGGAGCATGTCAAGCATCGCCGGACCAGGTCAGGATGTTATACATGCCGCAACAGACGAGTCAAGGTACGGCACAGCGTTCACCGACGAGGAATAACCCCGCTGACCGAGGATTAGTGTGACGAAACTCACCCCATATGTGAAAGTGAGTATTTCCCCCATCATTGATGAGGTAGGACAAGGACTGACCATGCCATGTAGGATGCCGCAAGGGCAAGAGAGAGTGCACATATCCCGAACAGACATCCGGGAAAGGCTCTTCGGGGCAAGCAAGCTCGAGGGATGGCTCGGGGCAAGGAGATAGCCCTGGTACAGCATCCGACGAAGTCGAAGACGAGGGCGAAAGGGACGCCAGGCTCGACACCATTGCGGACGAGGACGAACCAGCCAATAATGGTCTACGACCCCAGCAATCGTTTTCGTCACTGCGACGAAGAGACGCTGGCTCGACTCTGAACCTCCAAAGATCCGGCACCCGGCACGGTTCCGAGACACCATCTCTGGATGGCACGAAGAGCGCGTCACCGTCTGTTTCTACCGGAACGAGCGTCAGCTTTGCCACACCTAGTCTTCCGCCAGATCCCTCGATCCAAGCAGGGCCTTCCGAGTGGTCACACTTGCCTCCAGACCTACACTTCTATCTCCAATACTTTTGCGACAACATGAGCCACTACAGTTACTGCATGATAATCGATGCCGACGAGTTTTTCATGAAGTATCTCCCCAGTGTCGCTGTGCAAAACGGCAACGAATCTTTGCTGTACGCTCTCGTTGGCTTTGCAGCATATCACCGCACGATTCAGAACCCGAGCGGCAATATCTCCGAATTTCTTCAATACTATAACAAAAGCGTGACTTTGTTGCTTGAAGCTTTCAAAAAAGGGGGCAAACAGAATATAGCGACGCTGCTAACTATCTTGCAACTAGCTACAATCGAGGTAAACACAGATTTCAATCAAGATAGATCTTGACGCAATGATGCTGACTCGATTATTCAGGAATACCTAGGTGATTGGGTCAACCTCAGTGGCCATCAAAAGGCCGCACTCCAGATTCTAACTCAGCTGTATACGCCGCAAACAGTCATGAATTCGTTCATCTCGAGGACCATTCTGACCTGGTACGTTCGATTCGACGTGTTTGTCGGAATGCTAGGGGGCTACGAAACGCGACTTCCCAGAGAGTGGTTTTCAGCAACTGTGGAACACCACGAGAGCCAGCGTCACACTGATCCGGGGGGCATAATTTGGAGGCAAGAAGCTGCTTCGGCTTTGCTGCGTCTGATCAGCGTCGACCTGTCTTTTCTGTACGCAAAGGCTAAACGCGGCGAGGTGTCCGGAGAGGCGTTTGCTTCCGAATATAACAGCCTAACAGCACAGCTGCATAAGTGGCGCGACAATCTCGATCCCAGCATGGTTGACCCGGCCTATATCGAAACCGAATTCAAGTGGAGGAAGCCCCTCGAAGATGACGAGATCGTCGACCCGTATGCGCCGGGCTACCTGTACAGTGGCCATTTGTTCGCAACGACGCTACTTTTGGCCGAGTGGCATTCGATTCTTGTCATGCACAAGACTCAGGAGCCAGGAAGGCTTCAGCAAGAACCCACTCAAGAACTTGTTGATCTGTCGATGGCGATCTGCCAGATCTTCGCTAACGTCGAGAAGTCGCCTCAAAGGGCATCGGGAACATTGGCAATGCTTCAGGCGTGTTTAGTTATTGCAGCACTCTTTGTTCCCAGGGACCTGAAGCACCATATGTGGATGAGACGCAAATTCGCCTTGATCGAAAGATCTGGGTAAGTACATCATGACGTTCTGGTATTGCGGCCTTCTGTGCGGTAATTTGTTACTAACTGCATGTTTCCTCAGGTATCTTGCTCCATTCACCATACGCAGTCGCATGGCCTTGATCTTCCGGGACCCTTCGTGCATCCATTGGTGGATTCCCAACGACGACGGTTTCACCCCGATTTTGCAAGAAACGCGGGCTTTTGCTGATGAACGTAACGGCATCCCCGTTTCTAAGCAAAGCGAGGACGTACGCGATATGGCTTCAGTCTTTGCCAAAATGCGCCTGGGTAATGAGGGGGCACAATCACCAACAGCACCGCCCAGTTCCGGCCCGTCTAGCGGAAGCTAGATGATGGGCTAAATGATGGGCGATTCCGCATGGCATTGTTTCGGATTCGTGGTAGAATCTGCGGTCATGTCCCCAGGGGTCGTATGCCAGGATTTTTAGCTGCCATTGAGAAAAAGCCATCTACCAACGCCAGCAACTGAAACAGCCCACCCTCATATGCTGGGTTTTTTTACGGTGTCAAGACGTGCAATTAAAAAACACGAATGAGTTCTCAGTGAGCAGCAGAAGATCAAAAATAACCTCAGGTTACATCAGATCACGGGAAGTCGGCTAAGGGTCATACGACAAGATCTGCCTTGCAGAGATTTGCCAGCGAGGGAAGCAAGATCCTCAGCTGGTGCGACAGTTTAATGCAGCTTCCCTATGCACGTACAGGGGTCATAGCCCCCTGCCACATGCCCGTCCATCCCGAGCAACGGAGTAGCATGGTGATGCTATTTTTATAAATTTATCACGTTACTTGTTACCGGTGTTTGACATGGTTCAGATCGTTTTCGGGGAAAGGCGTTTGGGGCCGAAAACGGGCGATATATAAATATTAAGGTCCTAGAAAGGACAACATGGGTGTTGGGTATATACAGGGGCTTTGGGGTGTTGATACCATTTATACATATACCACATATTTTTCTCGGTTATTTAATAAGCAATAATCACATACATTGCGCCTACTTCTGCCGCCGTCGAGATCTGCATTTGAGCTGTATAGTTAGCAGGTGGCATACCACCATTATCATGGACACAGGCGTGACGACTGAAAAAAAAAAATAAACTTGGCTTTACTCAGCATTCGTGTTTAGTTATGACAGTGCTTTCATCTAACGTACATGTACTGGCTTGCGTGTCCCGGCGCCACGCCTTTCCGCACGATATCATACAGGCCTTCGTCTCTCTCTTCCACTGCGTATTAAACCGGACGTATGTAAGTTACGTTGTACTATTATTCGTGACACTCCGTTCCTTCATGATTACAGACTTTCTGGATAGCTGTGCGCGTTACTACGAGGGCGCACGCGCACGCATATCCACATAAAAACCCTCCACGCATTGGTCCTCAAGTCATCACATCCCTTTTCATTAGAGCTGGTTGGTCGTCGACTCGGTGCTTCTCTGCTGCAGCCCTTTGCTGGTAGCAGTAACAGCTGGACGACGATGGCTGCTGCTTTGCTCGATGATAGCCTTGACTTCTTCCGCGTCGTCCTCAAAGTCTTCATTCGCGTCCTTGCTATTGTGGTCACCGCTGCTACTGTCCTTGCTCTTCTTCCTGGCGTGACGCCAGGCTGAGACAATATTGCCTATGCGCCCATTATTGACCGGCGCCGCCTTCCGAGGTGTGGCAGCCTCGTTTTGCTCCTCTTGGGCCAAGGATTGCTGTGATCTCTTCCTCATGGGTCCTGGGCTCTCCTAAGTTCCGTCGGACGATGAAGAGGATTGCGCTTTCTCATCGTTGGGCACTGCCTCAGAGTCCTCGGGCACCGGGTCGTCCGAGTCGACAATTTCTGTGGTTTTTATTGTGGATTCGGTCTCGCCTTGTGCGACTTTCTCAACTTTCTCGGCTTTATCAGCTTTATCGCCCTTCTCTGCTTTCTTGCTCTTCTTGCTCTTCTTGTCTTTCTTGTCTGTTTCTGCTTTCTCCGGTTGCTCTGCCGCCTCCTCTGCTGGGGGTGCAGATGGCGCGGATGGTGCGAAGTCCTTGGTGTTTATGTCAACGGGCTGCTCTGCTGATTCATCCTTAGGTTCAGGTAAGTTCTCTGTGTTTGCCTCTACTTCATGACTTTCTTGGCCCTGGGGCTCTCCGGTTGCCTCTGTTGTAAGCGATTCCTCGTGGTCAAGTGTAGGCACATCTCCCTCTTCGGACGTAGGCTCATTAATGGGCTCCTTGAGCTCCTTTGGTTCTCGCTGTTTGGGCGAGCTCGAGTTTTCTGCCGTCTCGTGATCAAACATCTCGCCCTCCACAATGACGGGTACTTCGACCTCCGACTCCTCCCCGACGATCTCAGGATGGGAGCTGAGAGACATGTTCTTCAACTTGTTTGCTACGTCGGAGTTTTCATCCTCGTGTTCTTCGATGACCGTTGTCACGGTGGTGCTCAGAGAAGGGCGGCTCGAATGACGCGCGGTGTTGCTACGCCGAGCGTGAAGAGGCTGGTCATCGTCATGGGCATTTTCTTCCCTTTCTCGAGATGGCGGCCTGGCTATGGCCGTGACCCGAGGCTGGCTCTCCTCCTTCTCAGGCTGTGCGGGCTCCAGCCCCTCAGCTTCAGGAGGCAGCTTGTAGTTCTCGGCGGGCAGCAAGTCGTACAGATCGCATACCGTTTTGAAGAATACGTAGAGTCCCGTCTGGGCTTCCACGGTCCAGAATACGCCACGGTGTTGAAACCAAGCGTGCGCGAAGATGCGATGCAGACGACGGAAGACATTAACCAGATTCTTCAGCACAGCACCTTTGTCGTGGCCCTCTGCCGCGACAACGAAGCGCGAAGGGAATATCTTGGGGTTGGTGACCACATTGGCGGCCCAATCGAGAGTGTGGCAGCAATAGTCGATAGCGCAGCAGCTCTTGGGCTGGTCGTGAACGGCACACAGAAACTGCCATTCGGAAGCCCTCATTTCTGGACACGTGGCCTGTGAGCAGGGCGGGTTGTCGAAAAGAAAGCCGACGATGAGGCTGTTGCACTGAGCGATAAGGAAGCGACATAGTTCGTACAGCCACAGAGTGCGATCAATGCCGGGCGGGGGCGTCGCAAGCTTCTCGGCGGTCTGTCTAGTAATGGGCTGGGTGTTGGACGCAGTGTGGTGATAATGCAAAGCGGCAAGGTGCTCCTGGAGCTGGAAAGCGGACTCCAGCTACAGTCGAAGGTTAGTATACAGGTTGGAGGGAGTCTGCGCATTTTGGGAACGTACTTCTGACAGAGGTATTAAGGGAGGACCGGCAGCCATGTTCTCAGCCTTGGTGCCTGGATGTATGCGCCGCTTCGCATTGGCGTCTGCGATAGTCTGCTCCATCTCTTGCGCTTGTCGACTGGCAGTGGTTCCTAAGCCGGGGGACTTGGGTCCGAGTTGGATTTCGGCCGGGGGAGGTGGACTGGGTAATCGCGGGGAACTGGGCGGCAGAGTCGACATGATGATAGAAAGAAGAGGCCCAAGCCTCGAATGACACGGGTCTTTAGTAGTTGTTGGTATTTGATGGGCGGAGACGGGTTTGCGCTCGCAGAATTGTTGGACATGCAGACGTGGCCCGTATTGCCACAGACAGATGTGATGTTGGCAAAGAACTTGCAGGTTTGGGCGGCTAGCTGGCCGAGACGCGGTGCGACGCAACAAATCAATTCAGTGGAAGTTGGATGAGGGCGTGTCAGTCGCCAGGCATGAGCTGAGCTGCTGAGCTAATCCCTGCCGTCTTTAGTGTCGGGACCTTCCAACATGGTCAAGGGTCATTTCATAATTACATAATTCGACCAGAGTTGCATTTACCCATTACCCCCATATCTGCATAACAATTGCATCACTCGCTCACTGCGCTGCCAACAGAAAAGCAGCAGCAAACAGCGTTGCCAATCGGATAACAGCCTAAGAAACCACAACAGACACTTACAGAAAGAAGTAGCTAAAGCTAAACTTGAGCCATTCAATAATTTATCGGCTCGAGTCACCCCTGAAAACCATCACCCAATATGGAGGCGGATGACGATTTCCCACCTGAGCTGGTTGAGACCACGTCCAGCGGGGTCGCTGATTCAGAAGAGCCGTCTGAGAAGCCACTCAAAGTGCCCATCACTATAGTGACAGGTATAGTAGTACCACATGGATTTCCCGCGTGCTTACTTATGTTAACACACCACTTAGGTTACCTCGGGGCCGGGAAGACCACCCTCCTGAATTATATATTAACCGCTCAGCATGGCAAGAAGATTGCGGTTATTATGAACGAATTCGGTGACTGTAAGCTCCTTGAGATAATACGATGAGCCTTGGTTTGGGCTACGGGAACTAACGGAGAAACAGCCATTGATATTGAGAAGTCTCTCACCGTGAACAAGGGCGGAGAGAAGGTCGAAGAGTGGCTTGAAGTCGGCAACGGCTGTATCTGCTGCTCAGTAAAGTAATCCGCACTTTTTCCATAACACCTGATGCATGCTAATCAATACACTGGCAGGGATTCTGGTGTAAATGCCATTGAGTCCTTGATGGAAAAGAAGGGCGCCTTCGACTACATCCTGCTGGAAACGACGGGCTTAGCTGACCCCGGCAACCTGGCGCCCCTATTCTGGGTTGACGACGGGCTTGGGAGCACAATTTATCTAGACGGTATCGTCACTCTGGTTGACGCCAAAAACATCCTAAAAAGCCTTGACGACCCGACCGGAAAGGTCGAGGGGCATGATGAGCATGATGCACATGGACCCCTTATGACTACTGCACACGTTCAAATATCACACGCCGACGTCATAGTCATTAACAAGTCCGATCTTGTGGATGATGCTGGCCTTGACAAAGTCAAAGACCGCATCCAAGCCATCAATGGTCTCGCCAAGATCCACGTCACAAAACAGGGCATAATCCCCAAGCTAGAAGGTTTCTTGCTCGATCTCCATGCCTACGACAACGTGGATGCATTGGACACAGCGACAAAGGGGCACAGCCACTTGGATCCGGTTCGTAGAGACACCCATTGGAAACTTATCAAGTCACTGACACATTGCGCAGACAATATCCACTGTTGCGATAAATGTACCAAGCTTATTACCTGAGCAACTTACCAAGGTCGACAGCTGGCTGAGGTCTGTCCTGTGGGAAGGCGAAGTGCCGGGTATTGACGAGAAGCAGAGCGAAGGATTGGAGGTCCATCGGTTGAAGGCGCGCCTGGTATTTCAGGATGGACATGTGAAAATGGTTCAGGGTGTTAGAGAGGTCTTTGAGATCTTCGACGCTCCGTCCCAGTCGGCCCCTGAAAATGGCACGGACACTCCTGTGTCGGGCAAGGTGGTCATAATAGGGAGACAGGTGCAAGCTATCGATTTGGAACGCAGCTTCCTCGACGCTCTTAAATAGAATTATGAGGGTCGTTTCTAGAAGCGATGGAGTAGGTGGGACGTAGCCCAGCGCGTCTTCCGGTTGACGGTCGAAGGAACCGCCAAGACGGAACAGTCTGGAGACCATAGCCAATAAAGCGATTGTAATCCAAGTTGCTGCAATTGACGGACATTACACATTCCCCTTGAAGATATGGAAAAAGCTAGTTTCGGCCTCGGTACGGATAATCGACAGGAGGCAAAGGGAAGCGGTAACAAAGGACGATGGCCATCCCACAAATAGGGTCGATTCCGCAGTCCGGGTATCCCGAACTATACCTAATCGATATACCCAGCTAGCTTTGTGACGTTTTTTTTCCCAGCTACAGATGTATGCATATCGCAGAGTGTGGGGATGCGACAGAGATAGTCGCAAGGCTGTTGACTAGCGTTGTGAGCAGCCCCATCCCCATGTCGATAAAGTACCATAGGCGGTACCGCCAATACCTGGCGACGCTTGGGCCATCAGTGAGCTAATATGGGAAATTCGTTAACCTACAGGCTGGCGACCTCTGGAACGAACATATGCCACTTTCTTGCAGCAAATACCCATCCCCATTTCTGCGAGACCCCAACGACACCGCACGAGACCCTTAGCCAACGAGACCCAGAAGATTACGATCGAGAGCCCCGAGGCCCTCCAGAGCAGACATGAATCGACCAGGTACAGCCAACCCTTCTTGTTTCCCAAAGCCTCGTGTGCCCCGCTGTTTGCCTTCCACGAAACTCTCGACGACTTGTGTTCCCATGCGCGCCCATCTCATCCTCGCCTATCCGCTGCCTTTAAGGGGTACCATGTGCAGAGTAGAGCTGTGCGACTATCACGGCAGACCATTGAGGCCTTAGATGATCCCAGGGCCGCTCTGGGCTGTCGGGCTCCTTAGCTCGACCCGACGAGGCTAGAAACTCCATCCTAGCAGCAGCCTCGAAGGGCATGGAGGGTCCGCCGGCCACCCGATGAGACGCACGCGAGAGGTCGAACCCGCCGTCATGATATAAATACGGCTTTCCGATGGACTCAAAGGATGCCCGTTTGTTGTCTTTGGCATTGGCTAATAGTACATCTCCCCCAGGCGCGGTACCGCAAACCCTACGAGGAATGCCGACAGGATTCGGTGGTGGCCAGCAACAACCACAGCAACCTGGAAGAGGGGTGTCGAATAGGTTACCGAACGGCAAGATAGGTATGGGAAAAAGCTGCGGAAATGCGTTCGAAGCGTTCGGAAAAAGCGAGACTGACTCCAATTGCGACGACAGCGAACAATGGTGGCGGCTGGGCCTTTGGCGCTGGGATGCCAATGAGCGGCGCAGGACTTCAGAACTCGTCAAGACAATTGGGCGGGAACATCAGTTTTGCGCAAAGCCTTAGCGGCTCGTCACCAGCTACACCACTGGACTTATCGTAGGTGCCTTCCTTCTATTGCTTTCGATAAAGCTCGGTGTTTTGGGGTCCTCTTACGCTATGCCACAATCGCTTCCCGAGCTTCGAGCTTCCTTCCCCCAGCAACACCCAGCACAAAAAGCCATTTGTTATCCTTTCTGCCACTTTCTTGCATGCCCTGCTTTGTTTGCACGCGTATTTCCGACATCATTACACACCCTGCTTTTGGTTGCTGAAGTTCGAGTGGGTAATATCTCAATGCATCATTTACATCATGGCTACCTCGACCGCGAAAGACAAGGAGTCCGCCCTCGTGCCTAGTGTGATGTCCAAGAAGCAGCAACGTGCTGCTAAGCGAAAGCAGAAGAAGTCAAAGCTTGAGCACAAGGATTCACATGAGAAGCATGATGAAGACACTGCACAAGTCAAGCAAGACGATGATGCGCTGGACACGCACGAAGGTGAGGAGGATTTGGAGGCCACGTCAGATGTCGGCGAACTCCAGAAGACTGAGGAAATCGGCAATGTTTATAAGATGCAAGAAGCCAGCGACATCACGACTAAGCAGGACGAAGTCGGCGATGCGCAGGTCGATGATACGCAAGCTGAAAATAAAGACAACGACGCACAGGAGAAGCAGGTTCAAGACGATGCATGCGAGCCTAGCAACGCTCCACGTTCCTCACCTGCGGGAAGCCCTACCCTGCATGCTTCCGAGGTCTACAAACGGTACTCAAAGCTGAGAACCCATTTCATCCATTGCTGTTTGCCCATTGATGCCCATTGATCAATTTGGTTCATACATTCTCAAACCCCTCACCTCACCTTCACGCACCCAGTGGCCCCCCACCTTCACACACCCAGTGCATGTCTTTCATCAGCTTGACTCATACTGATTTTTTCCCAGGGAATTTCCGTCATTGTCGAATAACGTTCAACTCCCATCAACAAGTCAATCATCCTTATGGTCGTCGGCTGGTAACAGGAACATGCCTCCCATACAGCGGAACCAGGGCACTCCCTTGTCCCAGCAAGGACAAGAAGATATCTTCTCCTCGTCTTCGCGACTCGGCTCCAACCAGGGATCCTTCCGCTTCGGCGGCTCTCAAGGCAGCGTAGGCCAGCCATCCCAGCCTCAGCCTAGTAGTATCGACGACTTCCCTCCGTTGAACAACAATAACAACAGCGGCTTCCGAAATGGCAATGGTGATATTGGCCAGGAGCGAGGTTCTAACCTTATGTCAACACTGGGTTTTGGTGCCACCACAAGTCCGGCACCCGGCATGCAAGGCAGCAGAGCTGGCAATGGCTTGCTGAACGCTCTCTCTGAGACTTCCCGATCCGGTCAAGTTCGATCACCCGACGTTTCCAGTGCTCCCGGTAAGACATACATGCATTATATAACTTTTGACCTACATCAACTAAACCGCATTCATCAGGTTCTGGACGACCCCAAGATTCCCGGGGTGCTATTGGCGAAGAGCAACGCCAAAAACCCCCTGGCTTTCGCGACGACAGTCTAGCATCCCAGTCGTCGTCACAGGAAGCTGCAGCTCAGTCTTCGGAAAGCCGACATCCGCTCGGTGCTATCGGCAACGATCTACCTCTGGGAGCCAAGGCAAAGGACGAGAAGGATACCCAATCTGCTCCGGTGAACGACCCTCTGGCCGGTATGGCGCCTATAGATAAATGGGGCATCAAGGGCCTGCGAACCCTGATGAACAACTACCCGGATTACCAAGCCGCTATTACCGGCATCGATCCTCAGCTGTTTGGCTTGAATCTGCAGTCTACCGAGTAAGTAAGATAATTCATATTGATGCCGAAGTTGCGACTAACAAGCTTTCTAGGCTCATCACTACGCAGCAGGTATCCGTAGTTAATGACACACCGCCGCGGCCTGTCATCCCGAACTTCCGCCTTCCTGAATGCTACAGCGTCAGCAATGTGCAGCCTCTGGATAATAAGATATCAAGCTTCAATGAGGAGACTTTGATGTGGATTTTCTACAGCTGCCCTGGTGACGTCAAACAGCACCAAGCCGCCATGGAGTTGTAAGTATTAATCATTGTACGTGTCCATATGGGTAAGGCACCGTGCTGACTGTTCCCCAGAAATAACCGGAACTGGAGATGGCACAAGAAACTGCAGTTGTGGTTGACCAAGGATGAGATTATGACGCCGCGCCTTTTGAGCCATCAACATGAGCAAGGCTACTACATCATCTGGGATACGACAACCTGGCAAAAAACACGGGTATGTTTTAGTTCGAAGACTTGAGATTGCGTGGCACAGTAGCTAACAACGGTATAGCGAGAGCTGGTCCTGTACTATGCGGACCTCGACACGGCCAATGGAGCTGTTGCAGCATAAGATGGGCCAGGGATGTTGCATACATGGGCGGCTTTGTATGCTATGCTCCGCATGAGGAGACTCCACCAACGAGGGATCTGACGTTTTGCTATCGGCGTATGCAGAGCCAGGGAACATGGCATCATTAGGCACTGGACGCGTTGTTTTCACGGACGCCAAGGCTGCTCGGTATCGGCTGGCAAGGCGTTTTCACACCTACATAAGGCTAGGCTTCAATTTTTCGAGCAACTGGGGCTCGAATCAATAGAGAGCTTTTGCAGCCTCACCCCTGATAACTTCTGATCCCAACTCGTATTTTCATGATTGTAGCTGCGTATGCATGTACATGTATGCATGTTCAAATTATGCCTTATATTCACTAACGGATGGGCATGCCAAGCCACGGTAATGGAAAAAAGAGACGAGGCTCTGGAAGCATTACCGGTAAAGCATATGGCTACGCCATAAGTGACAAGTGAGAGCTGGTATGTGCGGTTCATTATTGCATTTGGTGACCTTGACAGTAATCCACCTTGCGAACACCCAAAAAGGTATCTAAACCAGAATATATAGCCTTGCATGAATACATAATCCTTCAAAAGTCCTACCAACTACCTGCCAATCGTCATATACTCGTTCAATCGTGACAGCCGTAATCCGACCAGATGCATATTCAACCTGGTCTTAAGCCCGACGTGCAAACGCAACAGACTTACTTGAAGTCGGCAGCCGTAAGCGCCTGCACCATACTGGTACCCTCGGAGAAGCGGGTACGGAAGATGCGGTTGGCGTTCTGGAACATGCCGTCCTTCAAACTGACGACGATAAACTGTGAGCCCTTGAAGCGCGTCTTGATTAGGCGACCGATATTTTGCGTGTGCGACAAGTCCAGCGCGGCGTCGACTTCGTCCAAGATGTACATGGGGGCGGGCTTGAACTGCAACAGGGCCATGATGAGAGATAGGGCAACCAGGGATCTGTGTATGCGCGGGTTAGTCATGTTTTTCGAGTTGTGTGAGGGTTTCTCTCAATAAGAAAAGAGAGTTTGGGGGTGGGGGATCGGCATACCTTTGACCACCACTCAGTTCCGTCAGACTCTGTTTCCACACCTTACCGAGACAGACCTTGACCTCGAGACCTTCGTTAATCGTCTTGCCCTCGGGCGGGTCCAGCTTGGCGAAACTGCCTCCTGGCAACAACTCGGAGAAGATGTTTCCGAAATCGCCGTTGACCTTCTCCCAAGTCTCCAGGAGGGCCTTCTTCTTGTAGTCGTCCAGACTGATGATGGTCTCCTCGATCTTGCGCTTGTCGCGGATGACCGTCTTCATCATGTGCTTGAGCGAGACCTCCTTCTTCTCGACGCTGTCAATCATGTTCATGACCTTGGGGTTGATCTTCTTCTTCATGCCCTGGAAACGGTCCGTCAGGGTCTTGAGCGTGGCCTTGCACTCGGCAATGTTCTGGCCCTTGAAGTCGTACGGCGTACCCGTGCGTCCGAAGTTGTCCTTCTCGTCCGCGATCCAGTCGTGCTCCTTCTCCATGTGTGCCACGGCTTGGACGGCGTTTTGCTGCTCCTTGTGGAACTTCTCGACGGTGTGGCCGAGCTTCTGCATTTCCAGGCCTTCCTCGGCGACACGGCTGCCCTTGGACCGCATGGCGTCCTCCAACGAACGGAGCTCGTCGTCGAAGAGCGTGAGCTTCGCGCGCTCGTCGTCCAACGCGGCCTGAACCTCGTCGTGAGTTTCCTGGAGTGTCGATTGTTTCTTGACGAGTTCCTCGATCTCCTGCTGCTGAGACTTGATGGCCAGCTCAACCTCTTGGAGCTGTTCCCGTGCTGCCGCAAGATCTCCCGACACTTGCTCTGCATCGAGCTGTGCATTTTGCACCTCCTTCTGCAACGTTTTGAGGGCCGCTGAGTTCTTAGACAGCGTAGCCCGCAACTCGTCGAGAGAAGCCTGTAGCTCCACGAGTTTGGAGTCTTTGTTGTTCTCGAAATCCTTCATATCCTTCTCGATCCGCTTCACATCAGCACTGGCTTCGACCTGTCGTTTTTTGGCCGTCTCGCTATCTGATTTTAGTTGAACAATGGTCTCCTTCATGTTCTGTACCTCTTGGATGATGGACGAGGACGAGTTGCCAGTGATCTGCTCCTCTGCGAGCTTGATCTCGTGAGACTTGAGGTCAAGGTCCTGCTTGATTTTGCGCGCCTGATCCAACTTGGACTTCTCCCTTTGGATGTGACCCTGCAGTTGAGCCAGAGAAGTCTGCGCTTCGCTCAGCTGGCGGGTGAGGTCATTGAGCTTCTGCAAAGTGATGAGGACGCCACTGGAGTTAGGTGCACTTCCACCAGAGAGCGTTCCCGATGGGTCGTACGAGTCGCCATCCAGAGTAATACTTCTCATCCGAACGTTAGGATCGAATGTGACTCGCTTCGCTGTCTCCGCATCTTCGCAGATCAGAGTGTTACCGAAGACGAATCCCATGGCTGCAGAAACCTCGTCGTCGTAACCAACAAGCTCAAGAGCCAGATCCACCTTACCCGGAGCAATCTTTTGTGCTGTAGCAATAGTCTGCGCCGAAGCCTTGAAAGAATTGATCTTGTTCAGGGGGATGATGGTCACGCGCTTTCGGAGCTTGCCGCCCTGCAGCAACTGCGTACCCGTGACTTCATTGTCAACAACCACGTTGTATAGACGACCACCAGCGCAAATCTCCAGGGCTTGGCCAGCTCGGGTGTGCTCTTTGTTGAGGGTGAAAAGTGATGCAACGAGGCCTTTCACCTTCGAACGGTCGAAATCTGGCGTAGGATTCGTGTAGTTGAAATCGATGTTGGCCACTTTGCGCTTCAGGGCGTCGGCTTCTTGGCGCAGGTTGCGAATGGACTGCTGCAAAGCTGATTCCTGCTTGTACATCTCCTCTTCTTGTCCGGGCTGGAAACCGAGCTTGCCGAGTTGGGCCTCGAGCTTCTGTGACTGCACTTTCAGTCCCTCGATATCCTTCAGCAAGCCAGCATTCTGCTCCTTGGCTTTCTTGGCGCGCGGCTCTTCCTCCTTGATGCGCTTTTCGAGATGTGTGATTTTCAACTTTGCCTGCTCTTGTTCTGTTGCTGCGTTGGCGGCCCGGTTCCTGGCGTCCTGGAGTTGGCCTTGGTATCCGCTTTCTTGGCCCTCTTTGGAAGCCACACCCGTCTGAAGGGTCTGGAGGAGCTCTTCCTTAGATTCTGCGTCCTGGCTCTGCCTCACGCTCTCCTCCTTTGCGGTGTCGTGTTTCGCCTTGACCTTCTCGAAGGCTTCTGTCTTCTCCTTCAGCGTCGCTTCAAGCTCAGCAACGTTCTTCTGGACCGAGGTCAGGCGCTCCTCTTCTTCGGTCTTGCTGGAGTTCTTCAATTCCATAACCGTCGCAAGTCGCACCAGCTCGTTGGAGTGCTTCTTCACTTGTTCTTCGAGAGCTTGGGCCTTGCCGCCCTTCCTCAGCTCCTTGTCCCTTTCCGACTTCACTCTCTTCACATCCTCTTCAAGATGCGATATTTCACTCTTGAGTCGGGCCGCAGACTCCTCGAGATCCTTTTGCCGCTGCTTCTTGTTTCCGAGGTCTGCTCCTGATTGTTCGAGCTTCTCCTGGTACTTGACGTAGTCGTGAGCCACTACCACCCTCGTCAACCTCTCGAGGTCGTTTTGTGTCTGCTGGAAGTCCAGGAAGGCGCGCTTCTCCGTTCTTAACTTCTCGAGTTTCGGCTCGATTTCGTCGCGTAGCAGTTCGGTAATCTCTTGCAGCTTCATCTCCTTCTTTGACATGGTCTTCAGGGCCTTGTCCCTTCGGTCCTCGAACATGCGTGTGCCGGCCGCTTCCTCGATCATGGCGAGGATCTCCACCGCCTTCATATTCAGCACCTTTGTGATGCGACCCTGCATGATTAGGAAGTTTGGGTTGTTGATGTTAAGCTGAACCGACTGGAACAGGTTCTGCACCGTTTGCTGTTGCGCTCGATGGCCGTTGATCAGGTATTTGGAGGTGCCGCCCAGGACGATTTGCCTCGTCACACTTATTGTCGCATATTCTTCGAATCCAATAGGGGACTTGTTCTTGTCCCTGTTGTCGAAAACTATCGTAACACTTGCTTTCGTGACACCGGCCTGGCCTCGCTTGTAGATAAGATCCTGGGGCGTAAATCAGCACCATGTTTTAGCATGCAGTTGTTTCCACGATTTTCCTACCTGCAAATTCTGTGCTCGCACTGTCGTCATGTTCGTGATACCGAGAACGAAACATATGGCGTCTAGAATGTTGGACTTTCCACTACCATTCAGACCGGTAATGGAATTGAAGGACTCGTCCCTGTGCGATCGCAGTGTCAGCCATCAAGCAATTCCTGTGCTGTGCTGATGCAAAGGAGGGGAAATGGCCTTACCATCCTGAAATCACCGTCCTCACCGCATACGACTTGAAACCGTCTATAATTACCTCTGTCACCCTCATCGTGGTCTATGTGCTTCGCAATGGCACTCTGGGTTGTGTTTGCTGTTTCGTTGTTGATCTCTGGACATGTTTCTGTCTAGTCCGTTTCCGACCAAACGGTCGCGACTTTTCCCCTCCAAAAACATCTATGGTGTTTTGTTGATTCAACACCCCAATCGGGCTTAGCGTAGTTGCATAGTCGTTAAGCGCTGCTGAGCTGTACAGCCTTACTTTTATGTTATGTAATCTTAGAGGTATAGCACCTGATGCACATACATTGACTCATAACAACATGTATTTAGCAATGATTCTCGTCATGCCAGACTACAGTCCTATGATTCCACGTTGAAACTGCGCGACTTGCGCGCACGCACGAAATGTATGGGCGTAGACTGCATAGGGTGGGCAGTGCTCTCATGGCAGCGGCTGGCTCGCCTAGACTTGTCGCAACGCTCTTTAAGCTTTGACAGTTTGGCACGATTCAGACCACGGACCTGGACTCCGGGTGCGAATTAAACTCGATCTCAAAAATGTGAGACCTTGGCTGTTGTAGCATCAAGGCAGCCGTGCCGGTCCACAGGGAGAGCCACGCTCAAACAAATGTCAAATAATTGATAAAGCTACTTGGTATCCGTTACGCCGTGGCGATGCTTTCTAAAAATGCAAATATAAAGACACCGTGGAAGGTTCCGTTACATGCTGTCTTCCATCTGGTGGCTCCGGACCTTTGCCCAGTCGTCCTTTTCTTTCTTCCCACCGAGATGCTCTAAGCCCATGCCTCGTTCAACCCACTCTTTACTTCCCATTTCGCTCAGCCTAGACAATGCTCTCGCAAAAGCAAATCTCTCCTCGTCGCCGGAGAACAAGCTGGAGCTTTTTAGTTGATCAATGTTGCTGTCCAGGTCCTCCAGCATGTGATGCATTGCGTCCATAGAGTCGCTCCCGTCATCATCTGCCGGCTCCTTGCCATCCTTCTTCATCGATTCCTTCATCTCTTGGGCCGAGATGAACAGTTCTGTCAGCGGTACAGCTGTAGTCAAGACAAGCTTGGCGTGCGACTCGTAAACTGCGTCGATGAACGTGATGAGGCGGCGGGCGAGGTCACGCTCCCGGAAGGTCATGCCAGGCACCTCGGTCACCACGAACGCATCGTAGCTGCGCATGAGTTCGATATAGTCAGCCGCGCCAGTCGCCTTTCTGATCAACTCATCAAAAGTGAACCAAGCGCACCGCCCACTGACGCGTGGGACGTATATTTCTCGGCCCCAGACTTTCTGGACTTCCGAATGGGCCTCAGGCGAGTCTCGGTCACCGAGGAAGCGGAACCACTTTTCGGCATGCGAGGCAGCATGGCTGTCAAGAGTGCAGTGGTAAACACCAGACGGAGGCCGCGGGATCTTCCGGTAGTCTGTTGGCGAATCTAGATTGATGACATGCAGACGGGCCTTAAGCAGATTGATGGCCGGGATAAAGGACTCGCGTTGGACGCCGTTCTTGTACAACTCATCGGGGTGTCGGTTGGACGTTGTCACCAGTACTACTCCATGTGACATGAGCGCCTCGAGCAACCTACGCAAAATCATAGCATCGGCGACGTCAGTGCATTGAAACTCATCAAAACAGAGTACGTTTGCTTGCTCTGCAATGTCGGCCGCGATGAACGGCACGGCGTCGACGTCGTTACCATGCTCCATCTTCATTTTGTGCAGCCGCTTGTGGACATCCTGCATAAAGTTATGGAAATGTATCCTCGTCTTCGATTGGACAGACTTGGGCAGCGTATCGTAGAATAGGTCCATCAACATAGTCTTCCCACTTCCTACATCGCCGTAGAGATAAAGCCCACGCGGCAAATCCGCCGAGATCTGTTGTATCGGGCTCTTGCTGCTCTGCTTCCCACCAAACCAGCCGAATAACGACTTTTGGGGCTTCAGCGACTCGAGGGTCGGGTGTACGACGGGGCGTGCTTGGTAGTTGACAAGGTCGTCGTGTAAATGCTGCAGGCTTTGGATGATGCCACGCTGATGCTCATCTTCGCGCAGGCGTCCCTCTGCGACACGTCGATCGTACTCTTGTATAGGGCCATGGCTATCAGGCGCCGTAGCTGTCGGGATCATTAGCTTCTCTGTATTTTCCGACGAACTCTGCGCTTTGACATACGTTTCTCTGCTGCGACATCCGCTACCGTCGCAAGTCGCCGAAGGCCAAGAGGACGAGGAATGGCTGGGCGTGGCGTATAGGCCCGCGAATTGGCAGCAGGCAGAGTCAGAGCAGATAGCGGACGGCTACCGGCCCGCCGTAAACACCGAGTGCATAGCGACCGCCTCGTTGCTATTCGTGCGACAGATCTGGTTGACAGAAGCCGGAAAGGAGGGGTCGACGACAATCGAAGGGGCATTTTCCTCATGGTCTGGTCTCTGCTACTGGGTGGAACAAAGAGTGAGTACGTTTTCTAAGAACATAACCCACTAACAAAAGAAAAGCGAAAGTATGCGACAAGTTCAAATGTTTATTTTGCTCGAGGCTATCGTGGTAATTCTGCGATCAGACGACTGGAGGACATGTCAAAGCAAATTAGCGTGGCCAATCTACTGGGAGCAATGGCGTCAGAGGCCAAGGATCAAAAACAAGAACAAGAGGCCAGTCATCCGAAGAAGTTCAGGGTCAATACCGACAAAACACCGCCCAAAAACTTCTGTCCAGGGTTAACCGAGGCAGATTAACCTCCAGCTTATGGTGATGCTCATTATTCAGACGGCCTATGTGGACGGTGTACCTGAGTCATGTCATTGCTTGCTGCATGTGCTGAGTGCCGCCATTGTGGGGGGCGTTGATTTGATCGATTTGATCGCATCGCGTGGGGGAGCTGTCCAACAAAAGACTGAAACCGGAACGAGCCTTGAAAAATGTCCGACGACTTCAGGAATGTGTAACGGTCAAGATACAACAATGTCGTATTGTCGGCCGTCTTACCGTCCTGCCGTCTCCGTTCGTCTGATATTGTCGCATCGCAAGTGGTAGTGTTCCAGCGATCTACCACTATTGGGACATGCTTCGGTATTTTCCACGTGCAGATGCGGGCGTCTAAGACGGCTGAACACAGGATACACTGTCTCAATGTTCAATTTAGAGGAGTTTTTTACTAGATTAGGTCTAGTGGACCCGTTTTTCGATTAGAACCGCCCCCCCCCCCCACCCCCCTCCCCTTCTATAATAAAATAATAAAATAATAAAATAATAAAATAATAAAATAAAGTATTTAAAAGTTATTATTACTTTTTATTTATTATTATTTTATAATAACTTATTAAATATATTAAAAAGTTAATATATATATATATAAATATATTTAAAAACTTTAAAATTAATAATTATAATAATAAAATATAATTAAACTTTAAATAAAAATATATTTAATATCTTTATTAAATATAAATTAATTAATTTATTATATTTAAATTTAATATAATAATTAATTATTTTTAATACGTTTAATATATAATATTTAAGTTTTTAAAATTTAAAATTTAAAAAAGTAAATTTAAAATAATTAAAAAAGAATTATTTATAAATTTAATTATTTAATAATCTATTTTATATTTTAAATAAAATATTATTTAATTTAAAGTTTATAAATTTAATATTATATATATTAAAGTTAAAAATAATAAGGAGTAAAAATAAATTTAAATATAAGCTTTTTATATTAAAGTTATATTAATAATATAAGGAATTCTTAATTATTTTTATTATTTATAATTAATTAAAATTATTATTATTATATTTTAAACTTAATTATTAAATTATTAAATTATTAAATAATTAAATTATTAAATGATTAAATTATTAAATAAATAATTTATTAAATTTTTTTTTTATTAAATTCTTTTTTTATTAAATTTTTTTTTTTTTTTTTTTTATCTTTATTTTTTTTTTTTTTTTTTTTTTAAAAAAAAAGTTTATTATTAAATTCTATACGTAAAAAAAAGGAAAGCGAGAAGGGCGGGGGAGGGGGGGGGGGGTATAGCTCGAAAAGGCTAGTTTTTAAGTGGGCGGAGAGGGTACGCGATAAAAAAAAACGTGGTTTTAGTGTTAGAAATCGAGCATTAAAACAGTGTATCCTGTGTTCAACAGCGTCTAAAAGGTGGACGTTAAAAATAATACAAGCAATCAGCGCCCTACCGTACCTGACCCAGCGTACGTACGCGTCTTACTGCTGTTGTATTCCAACCAAGCGACAAAGCTCGGCTGTTGATCACGAGTTTATAAACCCACTTCCCGTCACATCCCACAAAATTCCACCGAGTTGTTTTTATTCGTCCAGGCCAGTCCAATGGCCAACAGGATCGAACACAGCCTCGAAGCTTATCGGGGTTCGTTTGGCAAGGTTAAACGGCTTGCTGCCACTCACAGCGGCATCACCGCCACGGCCGATGGTCCGTTGCTTCATGCAGGTGGGGCCTTTTCCTTGCCGGCCGTAGGGGGCGCGCGCTTGCATATTACGCCTGAAACCGCATACGACCACTGATATAGCATCCTGTCATTTAGCTTAGTCCATATATTAAACTATACTATAGTGCAATTTTTGCATGATGTTGGACAGCGAACCCCTTGCGGAACTCGTTCTTGACAGCTCGGATCAGGGCCGATCTTGTAAGTCGCCGAAAGCTAAAAAACCAGCACTGCCCACTGCCCAGCCATCGTTCCGAGATCTCCTGGAGATGAACGACTTTCTTTCATTTAGTCCGCTAGACCTTATGGATTGGTCGCGGCCAGCGGTCAGGATACTGCTATTCTTTTTCTAAGTGTGACGTACCGTCGTTGAGCATGGCGTCGTCTCCCATTTATCCCATCACGCTGGTTAAGACTGATCAGAGCCATTGGTCCACTACCTCCTCTGATCTCGGGGACCCAGAGAGTACCAAGTTCTTAGCAACCAAAGGCAAGCTCAAACTTCCAGATAAGCTCCGGGCCAAGGAACCTCCTCCTGCTCCCAAGCCGGGGTCGCTGGGGAGCAATGGCGACATCATCGTGGCCATCTTCCGGGCCTTCCAGTTTCTGCCCGTCGGTATAGCCTTGGCCACGCACGTTGCGATCCCGATACTCATGATCAAGACGCTACGCCCGTTCGACATATCCGTGGTGGCCGTCTCGGGCCTTTCGCTGGTTTGGATGGCGGTTGCCAGTTTCCTCAGGCATATCTGGTCATGGTGGATCGTGGGTGTAGATGCCAGCATCATGGTGGCCTGGCTGGTTCTCTACCTGGTCGGAAGGTTTGCCAATTTCGACAACCAACTTGGTACCACCATGAGCTTGGCATCATGGGCCTCGGCAGCGAGCGCCCTGGTCGGTGCTATCGTCTTGGGACTTCACAGCATTCCTTACTATATGAGGAAACGATATCCTCACTTTTACGGCCTACCGTCAAATAAAAATGTAAGTACCAGCCTTCCGGGTCTGCGTGTATCAGAGCGCATGCTAAACGTAAAAACACAGACCAACAGGGACAGTGTGGTCTCCAATCCGGATGATAGCTTTCAACCTTCTGGCGGCCGCCTTCCGACAGAAAGCATGATATTCTCCGCTCCGAAACTCCACCGGCAATTGACGGGAGACCAGCGACTGCCATCAAGGGAAGGATCTCGGATAGGCAGCATGAGAAGCCCTACCACGGCCAGGATACCGGAAGAGAAGTTTGTGCCACAATCGCCGGGCATTAGGGAGGCCAGGGGCCCTTTACTAATGCCCGAACCGCCCATGGACCAGAGACGTCCGACAAGGGGCCGGATGACGGGAATCTCGGTGTTGTCCGAGATCATTGGCACATATGCCAACTTCGGCAACACTGACTCGACACCGCCGGTACCACAGAAGAACCCAAGCCGATTTAGAGAATTTGCTGGCAGAGCCAGCCATTTACGAAAGCCGTCCAAGCCCGACGCTGCTATGACGAGACGAGAAACGCGGAGACCACACGGGTTCATCTAGTGACTGTGAACTGGCTTCATGTTTTTACCCTATTTGATTCATACTATACCCTCAAAGCAACAATTATATGCAGCATACCCTCTGCAAATTTAGGCCTTCGTCTTCTCTCATTTGGCAATAAGTGATATACTCAACTTGTAGCGACGCCTATCCTGCTGCTCTGTTGCTGCTGGAATTTGATGTTTCGTGATCTGAGCTGAAAGGCGAGAAACGAGCTGAATCAACATACAATAAGTCTGTTACAACTGCTGTGCGAAATGATTGACGCTGTGTAACGGACGATGCTGGCAAGCTGAATAAAACTCACAAACTGACATCATCCAGGAAATATACAGCACCCAGTGGGGATCCCTATAGATTTATTTGCATTTGCTGTCAGGTGTCGTGCCAATTTGTGAGATGTTATGGGCTAGTTTATGCATAGACTAGCAACTGTCTACTATTCCCGCCGCCAGCTGTCCCGTCGCCGGAGCCTGCTCTCGGTAGTCAATCGTTCTGCATTTTGCTATCAGTTATTCCCGGAACCGACTGCTCCGGATCATGCAAAGCCCAGTTTTTCTATGCTGACTCTACTCAGCTAGGTAACATACATACCTACCTACCTACATATATCATTGGGCAATCTAGTCAGAAGCCGGCTGCCAAGGCCTGCTGATTCGATGGTGACTTGTGTAGAAACGGGCCTCAGCTCAGACAGTCGAGCAGGCCATGCAGATTGATGAGTGATGTATGCGAGGGGGTGGTTCCTTTCCTTCTTCTACCCCACTTTCCATACTCGAAACACCCCATCCCATTATCTGCTAATCCAATTCTCGCGTCGACTCCTCAAATACATACCCGCGGGCGACTGGGCTATCCAACCCTCTACCACATTCGCTAACCAAGACTCCCTCGCGGGCGCACGCCATGCCAATTTTCCCCACTTGTCCTCTGCCAGGATTCCCGCCGCCCACGACCTGTGACGTTTACGCGTAAACACACCCAACTGCCCGGGGCTTCAGTCCGTCTGTCCCGGCAAACTGCGGGACTACCGAAAATGGCGGAAGTCGACACTGCTCCCCAATCGGCGCCGCAGCCGAGGAGGAAATTCGCCGTCCCACCTGTCAAAGTCGCCTGCTTAGCTTGGTAAGGCTGAATCATCCTGCGCACTTTTGTGTTTGTATGTGCGTATATGCCAATTGCGATGCTGATTGCCTTGGTTTTAGTCGAGCGTCCCGGACAAGGTGTAACGGGGATCGCCCTTCGTGCGCGAGTGTAAGTGAGATGTGTCCCTCCCCCTTCCCTTGGAGAACCCGCGATGCGCAGTCTCGTGACTGAGACTGGAGTGTGCAGTGTGTTGCCAAAGAACGCCAATGCATCTACAAACCCAGCAGACGAGGCGGGCCGCGTTTTCGCAAGAAGACGCAACCGCCAGAGACTAGCCAGGAGCCGGACAGTCTGCATCCCCGAAAAATAGAAGGGGATGACATAACCCGTATGACCCCTGAAAATTCCAACACGCGTTTGGACTTTGTGGGAGACTGATCAGAGACAGCAGTCTCAATAGAGAACTACATTGACCCCGGAGCTGGGCTGAAGAACCTCGGGGATGCACTCAACGACAGTGACGCCTTGTTCGATAGCTTGTTCATGAACAGTCACTCGGATGGCTCTCAAGCCAACACCTCACCTAACGAGGGCGAGATAAACGACCCCATGGTCAGGGTGTATGACTCGGATGCACAAGTGTAAGCAGAAGCATCCTGCCCCTTCCCGCATTTTTCTATCGTCTACTCAAGCTCTTGAGAGAAAAGGAGGGCATGGCCCATTGATAGGCACCACCATCGCTAACCAAGCCGATAGCCTCAATGCATACTACATATGGATACATCCGTTCTTCCCTATTCTTCCTGCGCCACACTATTCCCCAGGGCCTGATGAGCCAACACCCTTTTTCCAAAACCGGCCAAATGACATAGATGAATCTTCGTCGCCCCTTGGTCTAGCTATTTCAGCTTTGCTGGCCCTGATCCCTTGCCCACAGGACCGCAACTCACTTGCAGAGGATTCGGTCGTGTTTCGCCGCAAGTACGCCCAATTCGTCGCACAGGCAGCTATTGAAAGTATAGAGCTCGACTCTGAAAGGCCAGAATCCTCTGTTGAACCTCGCAAAGCTCTCGAGGAACCCGATGATGTGCCTCGCCGACCCGCCTTTTGCTCGGATGTTCCTCTCGAGCTTGAGAGCATCATTGCTCTTGATATATTAAGTGTCTACGAGTATGCACAGAGAGGAAATTTGAAGAAAACTAAGAACCGTGCTAGCACAGCTATGATGTTTGCCATGGACCTCTCTCTTCACCTCCAAGGCGACGTTGAGGACGCGTATTCGGAATGCCGGCGGCGAGTGTGGTGGATGACTTATATTTGCTACTGCCAGAGTTGCATAGTCAGCAACACGGTAAGAGGAATCGATTTGGCCCTAGCTTGGATATATTGACTAAAAGTACTTCAAATCAGCACCCAAGCTTTGCGATATTTACGCCGAGCTTTACGGCCCACGCTCCAATTATCAAATCAGACCCTCAGGTTCGTTTCTTCTCAGCTCAACGAATACCTTCCTCGCTAACAAGTCATCTAAGGCGTGGTACTGGTTCATGAAATCGCAGCAGGCTATATTGGCCGCAACAGAATTTGTCATTGATCTCAACAAGGCAATGGCTTCTGAGGCGGACATGACTCCTTCTTATCAACGTATGATGGAGTTGGAAACCTTCTTGGAGCCCCTTATCACCGAAAGCGAGCAATGGGTTCTGAACTGCCCTATGACGCAGCCAGTAGATAATGATGAGACTGTGGTGGCTCACTCACTGCGATGCATGGCTCGTATCAAGTTGAACAGGTTGGTCATATCATGCCAGATTATTGCAATTATTGTAACTTCGACTAAGTTTTATACAGCGCACGTATTAAAGTCCACCGCTATTGTGCTTTCTTCGATGCTCCAGTAAGTGCTATACTCATTTGCATTGCATGCCACATAGGATGCCAGCGCTATGCCAGCCGTTGGAGTGCTGCTACAAACTTGTGAATGTCTGCGTTTGCTGACACCTGATCAACAGATATTCTCTGGAAAGCACTGCGATCTCAAAGCTATATCGGACAGAGATAAGAATACGCCTGAACTAATACTCTGGCCTTCATGCTGCGACAAAAGATCGCCTAGCTCTCCGGCGTCGTCCCATCATACAGCAGCAAGTTCGTCCCCGGCAAGGTCAAACAGCTCCAACAATCACAGCCAGATTGGCCGCGCATACCAGTCGCCTTTAGCTTTAATCTTCCCCTTTAGCAGTCACCAATCAGCCAAAATCTGCCTGAAGTCCTCCCTGAATATTGCGCAAGCGTTTGATTCCTTACCGTACCCCAATCCATCCTCTCAACTATGCGACCCTCCTTGCTACTTGGGGCTAAGATCCAACGTCATCGCGCCCCGGACTATGCCATCTTTCGCATGCTGCGCTATGCAATGCGCCTACGTGCTCCTCTCTGTTTACGATAAAACACAGGCGACATACCCACAAGGTACCACCAGCAACGACGTGCTCGTCAATGATCTTTTGGGGCGCCTTCAACAGGGCATGCTTTCCATATTAGCGACGCTCGAAAACTACGGGACGGCTTTCGAAGCTTTGGGCGGAATGAGAGGTAAGCAAGGGCTCAGTTCTTTTCTTGACGTTATCTATAACTATATCATTATACTGTTCGATGTTAACCAAACGTACGTCTAGACCAAATCCGAGATAAGGTGTATTCGTCAGTAAATTTTGATGCATGAGGGAAGCGAAGTGCTATAACAAACCCAACAACATCCTATCTGCCTGGACTTATGGAGGATTTATGTAGTATATGCCTGTTTATGTAACTAGTTGTCGATCCCACTTATATCGACTTTCAATTCACCCCTTATCCTTGCATCAACGTGACTCCCTGCTTTGCTCTTGAAAGCGTGACCAGGTCCTTTGGTGATGGTTTCCCAGCTAGCTCTTTGTATCATGCTGCGTTGCAGATGTGGCTATACAACTTTTGGAGTTTTGGAGTCGAAATCAGATCATGACATGGAACCTATGTGTTATAATGGCACTCGCCGAGCTTTCATTCACCCATTCCCAGCTTAAGCGTGCATGTCTCGTCCTTTTTACGCCTAGGTATCCAGGCATTGGTTACCGAGCCAGAGGGGCCTCTACTCTCTGTCATCTACCACGCCGAGGAAGAAGTCCACAGGAAGCCTGCAAACCGTCCGTTACGATTTGCTTGTACTCCAACAGCAATAAGGCATTGATACAAGAGCCATCGACTCTTCATCTACATTAGCACATAAACACGCCCTGGCCAGGTGTCAACGGTTGGAAGAGTTTAGATACCCACATGTATATACACAAAAGTGTATATCCCCATGACAAACTCTTTGCCAATAGTATATATGCCACCCTTAATTCTGGGAATGCAATGGACCTCTTGCCGTTTTATGAGAACACCCCTTGAACGCCATACATGCAAGTCCCAGGCTAAATAAATTGAATATCCCTCCCTCTCATCGTCTTGCCGTTCCTCCGCTACGCGGCTATCCACGGCCCTGGAGGAGCGCATTCGCATCCCATAGCAGCACCCGCTCGTCCCAGCCCACGGTGGCGACCCAGCCCCCTACGCCGAATAAGCACCAATCAACGCCTGTGACGAACTCGGTATGTCTGTTCATCACGCCGAGCTGGACGCCGGGCTTGACGGGCGAAGGTGCTTGCTGCGGCGCCATGGTCGAGCCGTCCGTCCACAGGCGCACGGTCATGTCGTAGCTGGCGCTGATGAGGATGTCGCGGGCGTGGGGGCTCCAGGCCAGCCGGCGCACGGCGTAGTTGTGGCCCGTCATCAGCGACGCGGGCCCCGCCGAGGGGTTCCGGATGTCGAAGGTGCGGATTACGCGGTCAACGCCACCCGTGGCGATGACCGTGTCGCTGTACTTGTTCCAGTCGTGCGTCAGGATCTCGGCCGGCATCGCGGGCGGCACCACCCCCGGAGGCAGCGGCACCGCCGGCATCACGTGCACGGGGATCTTGGTCGTCAGGTGGTACTGCGCGCTCACGGGCGTGCGCAGGTCGAAGATGCGCAGGTGCGAGTCGGTCGACACGGCCGAGATGATGTGCGGGTTCGACGGGCAGTACGATGTGCTGTACGTACAGTTCCCTACTGGTAGCGTCTTGATCGACTCTTGCCTCGCTGGCGACCACTGCGGGCGAATACAATATCAGCCAATGTCACAAAGGTAGCAGCGGCGACAGCGGCGGCGGCGGCGACGATAGAAACGAACAATCTTGATGGTCCCGTCCCAGGAACTGGAGGCGAATGTGTCTTTGGTGACCGGACTCCAGGCTACGGAAAAGGTTTCGCGCTTGTGTTCGTGGAAGTTCATGACGGGGAACTGCGGCACGTTGACATCGTAGAGCTTTATGGAGCCGTCGCCGCACGCCGCGAGCAGCTGGTTCTCGTTGATCTCGGACCAGGCCAGGTCGTATTGCGCATCGTTTGTGTCGAAGGTCTTTTCGACCTGGATCCCCTGGGGGCCCAATCCCAGACAGAATAGTCGCCCATTTCCCACAATACCGTAGTTGGCGGCCGATGCGACGGCGATGCGCGAATCGAAGTAGGGCGAGTATTTGACCGCGTACGGGTTGAAGCCAGGCGTCCGGAACTCTAGCATAGACGCCATGGTTCAACTTTATTCACTTGCTCGTGACGGAAGACTGACATTCGGTTCGTATATATACAGTAAATGCCTACATGTAGGGACAGTGGCTCGTAAAATGGGGGAAAGTTGACTGAAAGAGCAGTTGGATGACTGGAAAGCTCCAAAGCTCTAAAGCTCGTGACGATGATCGTTCATCCCCCACCAAAGCCCATAATGCCGAGGCCCCGCCTTCGCTGCCGACTTGGAGGCTAGGTACTAGGTTAGCGGGTGTTAGTGCGAACAACAGCCGTCTCGGTGGATTAAACACTGGAAATTAGAGGACTTGTCGGTGCCAAGATGCTTACTGGGCTCCCAGACAGAAAATTAAACTACCTAAGTCAACCCCAGGACAGAACCCAGGATGGTTGCATTTTATGACTTCTACACATGAATCAATGCGCATACACCGCATAAACATGGGGAAAATACTGTAATTACCAGAACTAACTATTTCTATTAGTCGACTAGCTTTCTCGGGGTTATTCGTAGTGTTGTTACTCGATTGGCTGATGGTTTTATTGTACAGGAGGGGAGCTGGGCTCGCGCTACAGGTAAGGCATAGTACATCGTATGACGCATTAAGTTCTTCAATATGTATTGTATTGGTTGCCTACATCTTGATCCAACCCTCACGTCTGCCTACCGGTACATTTTTAGTCATCTCCAAGAGGCGAAATACATACTTGCTGGAATATCAGGTTGCATTAAATCCATGGGTTTCTAGTGAACTACGGATTCTTACAGGGCCTATATTCGCTGTTTTTCTCTTCGCGATGAAGATTCCGCGCCTGATATCGCAAACCTACATGCTGCTGTCCAAACTCAATCATGGAGGCGTTTCTGAAAGGGAAGAAGCGGAAACTGGATACGTCCTCATATTCGACACCTGATGACGAAGATGACGAGCCCACCGACGTTAAGCTTGCTATGCTTTCATCCCTCCACCCTGACTTCAGCCAAGAAGCTCTGTTAGAAGCCTTGCTTGCCCATGATGGATCTGTGAAAGCTGCGGCAGCCTCCTTGACCGATGCAGTCCCTGCGCCAGTAAAGAAACCCCATTCCAGTGGCGTCGTGGGTTCTCAAACATCTCTAAAATTATACGCATCTCGTGCCACTGGGGATTCCACATCCCCAAAGAAAGCCAAGCTTTTGTCCAAGAAAGGGGCCACACTGCATTTATATGATCCGGATGACATTGCTGAGCACACGCCATGCAGCATCGTCCATAACTTCCTACCCTCTGATGTTGCCAACGACCTACTCAGAGAGATGCTGGACGAGTCCAAGTCTTTTGAGAAGATAACCTTCAAGCTGTTCGACAACGTGGTCTCAAGCCCACATACCTCAACCTTTTACGTGGAAACAGATCTCGAGTTGCACAACCAGAAGTACGAGTACTTCTACAACGGAGCGAAGCTTACGGTGAGTGCTTATTCCAGCAGGTAGGAGAATGGACATCTATGCTACCGCCATAGTAGTCTATACTCAACACAGTAAACTGACTTGAGTAGGATGTGCGTAAAATTACGCCGCAATTGCTTCGGGTCAAACCGCTTGTTCAAGAGGGAGTAAATAAGGAGATCGAGAAACGCATAACCACCAAGTACCCAGGTGGTCAAAAGTTGAAGTTTCAGTCTCCCGATGTCTGGAAGCCCAACGCCGCTTTCGTCAACTGCTACACCGGACCTCAGGAGAACGTTGGGTACCACAGCGACCAGTTAACATATCTGGGGCCCAGAGCTGTCATCGGCTCATTGTCGCTTGGAGTTGCCCGGGAATTCCGGGTCAGGCGAGTGGTTCCCAAGGCCTCGGATGACAACAGTAAAGAGAATGCAGATGCAGAGGGCCAAATTGCAATCCACCTGCCTCACAATTCTCTCCTGGTGATGCATGCAGAAATGCAGGAGGAATGGAAGCACTCGATAGCACCGGCTCAGGCAATTGACCCACACCCCATCGCGGGCAACAGAAGGATCAATATCACATATCGGGACTATAAGCCAAGTCTCCACCCAAAGTTCACCCCGCGGTGCAAGTGTGGCATTCCCGCTGTCCTCAAGGTGGTACAGAAGAGAAAAGATAATTGGGGAAAGTATTTCTGGATGTGTCACCGAGGATATGTCCCCGAAAAGGAAAACTGTTCGTTTTTTCAATGGGCAGAGTTTGATGACGATGGAAATCCTAGTTGGGACGCAGCTCGATACAAAAAGGGGCATCCGACCAAACCCCCGAGTTCTCCGTCGCCATAATACAGCCATCCATCAACGAGATTCCGTCTCGCATGATTAAGGGTTCACATAAGCCGGCTTGTGGTCACTCCATCCATTCAGATGTCTGACCCTCATCTGAGAAAGGTCGACATCGTTCAGAATCCTCGCGTTCAAGAACCAGCCGTCCTTAGAGATGGCGTAAAAGATCTGGTTTCGATAAGACAAACGGGAAGTCTCGCTGCTATTGAGCTCTTGGAACTTGTTGTCGATGGGCACGCCGCATATCTCGCAGAAGCCTTTGGCCAGCATTCCATTGCCCATAATATAGTACGTCAGATGGTCTTGCCCGTTCATAACGACCTGGTTTGCCTTGGGATACAGCCAAGCTACTCCAAGCTATCATCCCGTGTTAGCTTCTGGCTATGTATACAGCCTATAGACAAAAACATATTTCTTGCGAGGGACGACATACTCTGCTGCAGATGCTGCAGTTGCATTCAGCCATGCCGGAGGAATAGCTGCTGTCCAGCGGCTTGCTCTTCAATGCGAGTGTGACAGCTCCGCAATGACAACTGCCTTGATAGACTCTGCCACCTCTCACATTGGCTTCTGGCTCTGGCCCAGCAAAAAGGGGCGGCTCGTAGGGAGGTGGAAGGGAAGCACCGTCAAAGCTGGTAGACAGGTCAGTTCAGTCCACCCGCGGCTATAACAGAGGATACAGGCACCATCGAAGATATATAAAAGAAGATAACAGCTTTGATGATGTCCACCGATGAGGTACAAAACTTACGGGCGACGCTCAAGGTTGTAAATATTCAAGTCTTGGATCGCTCTTGCCTGGGTTATTGTTAATGATATAGGCTTCTTCTCTTCCGCCCCAGCTAGTGGCTGGAAAGAAAAAAAATTAGGGGCAAAGATAACATTTACATTGAGGACAAATTGGGGCACTTCGCCGGGCTGAGGTTCATGTGTGAAACCTCTGGCGAGGAGCGATGTACCACAGGTGGGACAGAACTGTACCGACCACCCGATCATTAGTTCACACAAAGCATTCATTTGAATATAAATAAGGTTACTATCTCACCTTATGGCTCACCAACATCCCCCCAAAGGTGTATTCAGTCAGGTCTTCTTCATCGCCCTTGACCCAGTGAAAGGAGTCCTTTACAGGGAATACCCAAAGAGCACCTTTCTTGGCACATATGCTGCAGTTGCATTGATTTGCAGCGTGTATCTCGGGGATTTCGGTCTCGTAGACAAATTCCTTACAATGGCAGTTGCCACGATAGGTTCTGAGTAGCCCTTGTGGTTCTGCCATGGCTCCCACCTGTATATGGCTTGCTGCTGCGGTTCTCAAAAGGACTGGCGGATTTTGGTGAGGAAGGGAGGGGAAAAGGAAGACGAGGCTGGCAATCAATATGCGAGTGACAGTCTCTGAGTACAATTACTTTGCATCGATGGAAGGTCGTACAGCTTTATATAGGAAGAGCGGCATCTCACATATCATTCGCCGGGAGCCCATGCACCTCTACCACAGCTTCTCCACAGCTTCGTTGGTACAGTGCCTCGCACTCCGTCACTTATCTCCGGGCGCAACGACGGGGAATCTCAAGATGTCCGTCTTGGCAGCTTTCTCCACTATCGATACATGTATGTATTTACCTACACTCCTTCACGTCACCTCAACTCAATAGGGGGCATGCGTTGTTTCCGGGCAGCTACCAGTGCCTTCTGGTTTTCACAAGATTCCATTCCAATAGTTTCAGAGATGCTACTCTACTCGCTCGAAGTTCACTCGAGCTCCGGCCCGAACTCCGATTCGACCGCGAACTGCCACCGTGCTTCGTCTCTGGTGCAGTCCTCCCTCTTTGGGAACTCGCCCATGGTCTGGACGTAGCACCAGTTACCGTTGCACTTCTGGTCGTCGTCCAGATACAGAGACCACATGCCGATCTTTTCTGCTTGATCTGAATCCAGGGCCTTGTGCCGGGGGGCTTGCATTGTGTCATCCGACCCATCGAACTCCTTCTCACTCTCGGTGCGAGGATCCAGGTCGGCAGGCCGGTAGTTGTATGCATCGCGGTCGCTAGCGAACCCGGGGAACTCGATGGCGAGTCGGCCGTAGTGTTCCGATTTCTCAATGACGCGGTTCGCGCACGCGGCCAGCATCGTCTTGCGTGCTAACTCGGTGTTGTAGCCCTCCTCGAGTGGCCCCCAGAAGGAGGCGTCGTAGTATCCGCGCACGCCTTCCTCGAGGAGGCACCGTAGCCGCCGAAACAACTCATGCGCGTACTGGTAACACACGTGACCCGTCATCCAGCCCGGTTCGATATCCTTCACCTTAAAGGCGTTGTCGAGCAGCCCCAACCTGAGATTGGCATCCACCCGGATGTGCGCGTACTCCAGCAGCAGCCGCAGCCGGTTCCAGATCTTGCCGGCGCGCTCCTCTCGGCGCGATGGGTCGGGGTCGATGATGGCGATGTCGGACACGCAGCGGTCGTAGAGGGTCCTGCCCAGCTCGATGGCCTCGACGCGCATCACGATCAGGACCCAATTCCCCCGGGTTCGGCCGTTGGCGGAGTCTTTTTGTTGCGGGTATCGGAACTGGTAGGGTATGACGACGTACTCGGCCTGCCGCATGGACATCAAGAGGTCGCGGTACTCGAGCTTGAATTCGGAGCCGTCGGCGTTCTCATCGACCAATTTACACTTCCATTTCTCCAGCTCGTTCAGGTCGACATCTTCGCCCTGGTAGTGTTCGCCATCATATCTTTGCAGCGTGGCGGACGACTTGCCGTCTGTTGATTGGCCCGGCTGGTACTTTCTTTTGGCCCCTTGATTCGGTGCGGGTTGACTCATATCTTCTGGTTATTTTGGCGTTGGCGTTTGCGATACTTTACTATACTCTAAGTTTGTTTCACAGATGCTATATAACCTTCAACAAAATGCAGTATATCAGGGAGATTCAAGGGGGCCGATGACCCGGCAGTCTGACAGACATTCGTATTGCTGACAAAGGACATCATTTCGATCCGTCCCTACCCAAGGCAGCATTGTTCGCCGGATGCGGAAGAGGTCAACAATGCTCCCTGAAGCTAGACTTCGAAGCATCTCATTGGAATCAAAGGGGACTACGCGACTGTCTTTCGAAAGTCCGTTGAGAAATATATAGATGTATAAACAATGCCACTGTTGAGATAAACATGTTCCTGCGAGATTATGAGAGGCACACACTCTACCAAGTCGTGGCCGTTCGTTGCATTGCAAGCTCAAGGGGTGAATACTTATACCTCGGAAAACATGAGAAAATAAATACATATAAATGGAGACGTTACTAATGTTTAACTTCCTACTTAACCAGAGCTATTAACATGAGCTATGTGAGATGAATTGTGTATAGAGTTGCAAGGGGTACCAGCTGCAGCTATTACCTAGCGTGCACCACGCTAAGATGCCTGCAAACCATAGGGAGGTGTTAGCCGGGAGGTGCTAGCCGAGTCCAACCTCGTGTGATAACTTTTAGCCAAGATGATGTTCGACTAGCATGTCGCGCACTCGAATTGATTGAAACCAATCCTTCCTGTCTTTCTTTTTGTTTCTCCCAATTGTACAGCTAATAATATCTAATACCGAAGCTGCGACTCGTTGATTGCGTTACGCAGGAGAGCGCACGGCATTCTTTTTTGTTTTGATTGATTGGATGCTTTTTTGGTGAGCTTAGGCTGAGCAACCGTTGAGTCTTTCTTTCCTGTCCAGTGGCTCCAACTGGTCGGCCGGTTGCTGCGGCGCCCCTCCCTTCCAGCGCACTCACTCTCTGTGTCTGTTGTCAGCAAACCAGCGCCATTCATTATTTTGTTATTTTCGGAGCCTGACAACGCTCTCGTTTCGTCCGTCCTTGCCCGAACCGAATTGCGCGGCTCCCGCCATGCTAATACTGCATTTCTCTGCTTGGAGATTTGTGTTTTTTTGAATTGCGCTCTGCTCAGTTGTTATTTTTTACGAGAGAACAGAGACTGTTCGCATGCTATCATCTTGCGTCGCATCTTGGAACCCACGATTGCATAATAAGCCTTGGTCGCAATGCCGCCGCCTTTAGTCAAGACTGTACGCAGTCTCGCGCACGATCTCGCATCCCATCTTCCGACCGAGTCACCCTTCCACCCGAGACAGCAGCAGTCGCCCACCACGCCCACGGGGACCATAAGTTTCGCATCGACGGTCACGAGGCTGTTCCCGCGGCTCGCGACCGGCGTCTCGACCGTACCCCAGGGCTACGGCGGCTCGCCGTCGGGGCCCGAGCCTGGGGTGGTGGTGGGCATCGTGTTGGGCTCCATCGCCGGATTTCTGCTCGTGCTCTGGCTTGTCTACACGTGCGTCAACCTGAGCAACGGCCGCAGCACCAACGTCACCGTCATCGAGACTGAGGGCTCCATGGTCTCCAGCTCCGTCATGACGCGCAAGTCGCGGAAGCAACGCCGCAGCCGGCACCACTCGGGCTCGCGCTCCGTCGGGCGGCGCGAGACGATCGAGATCCGCGAGCAGCGCGTCGTGCCGGAGCGCGTCGTGCCGACGGAGCGAATTATCGTCGAGGAGCGCCGAAGCCGTGGTGGACCGCCCCCGCCACGCATGTCCGGTCCCCCGCCCCCACCTCCGCCCATGAGCGATGAAGACGACGAGGTCGTGGTCATCGAGGAGAACACGCCGCCGCGGAGGCGCGAGAGCAAGCGCCACCGGCGGAGAAGCAGCGAGCGACGCAGCAGTGGGTACCGAGATGTCGACCCGTACCGGTACGCGGGTGGCGACGCGCCCATGCGGAGTATGAGCCGCCGCCGCAGCGACTCGAGCCGACGATACAGTTAGAGAAACGACACGTCACTGAACGTTATGTCATCATGGTGTAATGGAAGCCGGCGAGAACTAGGTCTCAGAAGACACGGCGATGTATGATTTTGGAAGTTACAAGAGGGATTCACAGGACACTTTTGCTTCGACGTGCTATCTATTGGGTACTATGCCTACTTCGACTACCTACTATGTACTTGTCCGAATACGCAAGCCTGCACATGCGGTGGTAGTTCTGAGTCCAGCCATCTGGAGTTTATGAAAGAAATGTACATGGGGAATTCTCAATTCTCATGCGGAACACCAAGTTCCAACCGCAAAGTGGTCCTCGTCACAAAACCCTAGGTCAGCCCAAATCTGCACGCCTAGCACGCCTGCGGGCTTACATTGGTCTGAAACTGAGGCGTCCAGCCAAACGAAACAAATCTGCATTCGTAATCGCCAAAGAACGGAAGCTAAACTCTATCGCAATTATGTATATTCGAAGTGAGTAAGTGCATTCGCTTGGCTTGCTTTCGATGGTTCTTTAGGCCAATCCTTAAATTATTGCATTTCCATTGCATTAGGTCCCCGTGGGTGGCCTTTGGTATACTCTTGAGACAGGTAGGTATGCGTCTTGGCTATAAATGCATACATACATGTATTTACTCAAGGGAGCATATATAAGTAATCTAGGTATTGCAGTGGCCCCTTGACCAGCATTTCCACTGGAATGGAATCGACGCCTGGACGGCACCCACTGAATAACCATCAGAATTCGGCGATTAGTTGGACCAGACTGACCAATGCTGATTTAGGTCGACTTTGCTTCCTTTTCACATGTCACTTGCAAGGGAAGCAGCGCGGGGCGGCGGGCCCATTTCTCATCAGAAACGCCAGGCACAGGCACTGCCCCAGCCAGCCATGCGCTCCCCCTTGAAAAAGTCCTAGAAGCTCGCTAAAAGAAAGCGCTAGTCGGAATGACATCATGATCATCAGCAACAGAAGGGCCGCGGCTTCTTGAAGGTGAGCTTGAACTTACGATCAATTACTTACTTACTTACAAGCACCCGGTTCAAATCACTTGATTCTTCTCTCATCTTCCACACCATCTCAATCCCATCATAATCAGCCTAGCTCAGCTGTATACCTTCTACAATGGATCACCCCGTTCGCGAAATCGAGGGCATCGTCACTACGCTCTGCCAGGGCAGCGCCGACGACCAGAAGGCCATCCTAGACGACTATTTCACCCCGGATGCCTACTTCGTCCACCCCCTTTGCAGGGTGCCGTCCTTCTCGGGCGTAGACGTGCCATTCCTTGGAAGAATCGATTCGCGCACCTTTGTCAACTTCATTTATCAGTGGTATCGCATCCTCAGCCCCAAGATCGACATTCACGTCGACTCCAAAGTCCTCGACCAGCAGCACAACCTGTTGTATCTCACCATGCGTCAGGTCTTCACCCTCTGGTTCGTCCCCTTCAATCTGTGGCAGGCCAATGTCAAGCTTGTCACCGTCCTCGAGCTCGCACAGCTCCCCGTCGACGAGGACGGTCGACGAGTAGGTGACAACACTGTCATTCCCCCTGGTGACAAGACCACGCGTTTCCGCTACTTCATCAAGGGCCAGGAGGACAACTACCAGATGACAGAATGGCTGAAGTTCGTTGCCCCCTGGAGCGGATCCCTCATCTGGTACACTGGCCAACTCATATCGACCCTGGTGTGTGCCGTGTGCGTCATGCTGTTCTGGCCCCTGACGTTCCTGGAGCCGGGTGGACTGAAGCAGTCGAAGCACTAGGGGATGCTCACTGCTTTCTTCCTGTTGCCGCTGGAATTCGGGAGACTTGTACTGAAGGCGGCACGGTCCATGTTGTGGGTCACCAAGCATCAGCCGGACCTGAATTGCCACCCCAAGTTGCCCGACTACTATCGAGGGCCCGAATACTATCAAGGGCGCAAATACTACCAGGGCTTCGATTACTTCCAAGGACTTGATTACAGACCAACCCCGAATGACGAACAAGAGTTCGATTGGGCTACACAGATGTATTTAGATGGAATGTGCGTCCCGTCAATGAAGGCAGTCCCTGGATCACAAATCCAACCTAAGCAGCTACGTCGCGGTACCGATGTCCTCGATGCGGTAGCTGAGGCTATACGAGCTACTAGACCGGACTTGCGGCCACTTCCCTCTACTATGATCCGCCCCGATACTATGACTGGCCCCGACGGCTCTACTAGACCAAAAGTGATACCAGTCGCTTCACTTCTCAATCCAGTAGGTGGCGTCGACCGTCCTGCTGAAGATTGCGTCGATGAACCCGTCGATGAACCCGTCGATGAACCCGTCGATGAAACCGTCGATAATCCTGCCGAGAACTACGTTACTGGATTCGTTGATGGTTACCGCGCTTGTATCGCCAACGACTATCGAGGGGGCTCCTCCTCTGATGAGTCCATCGGCGGGGCTCGTGTCGCGGATTACGAATACTCTGATGATATGGAGAGTGACCCTGCCACCAGCAAGGGGTATGAAACCGCGACAACCGCGGTAACCGAATCCACCGAGCTTAATAGCCCGGTCGAGATAACTGAGAATACGGAGCTGGATAGTCCGCTCGAGGTGCCTGAGTCTCCAGAGCTTGATAGTTCTCTCGAACCTGTTCCGTTGATGCTTGCGAAGATGAAGAAGATGGCGGAGAGGCCGAAGTGTTAGACTCGTTGGTACTATTACCGTTGCTGCTAGAGAGGTGTAAGAATTATTCCATACGGTATAAGTAAAAGGAGAAAGGGAACAGTAGGCGGTAGTCAGACGATTATATTTTGATAGGTTTAATGGGGAATAATCCAAGTGTTTCTTAACTATCTGTGTCCGAGAGGCTTTACTCCAATGCTGCAAGTGTAATGTGACGGACGTGGATATAATCAAATTCAAGACGATACTCTTTAACATGCACGCTCTGAGACCGTCAAGAAATGCTTCATGGTTGACGAGCAATGCATGCTTTAAGCGAAAAAGACGCGGAAGTCCCGATGTTATCGGGATATGTACACCTTGCAGAGTCTGGGGTTTTGGCTCAAGTCGTGCCATTTACAACCACACATGGCGGCAGAAACGAAAACTAAATAACTATCATAGGGTATTATCTTTGCAGAATACATGACAGTTCGATCAATCGATAACCCAACAAATTAACAAGTCCAACCCGGCCCGATCCGATCCCACCTAAGGCAATGACCAAACCATTTCAGTCGGTCGATTTTCCGCAAATAGTATATCCCATAGCCCCTGGAGGTCCCGGTTAAAACACTCTCTCTACATTCTTCAAAAATGTCTGCCTTTTACCAATCATCGTCCATCTTCGTTCAACTCGCTATCCGGCTCCGCCGCCACCCGTTTGGCCGCCGAAGAAAAAGCCGTCAAAGAGGTCGACTTGCTGCCCGTCGCTGAAGTCGTGATGCATGCCCTCCCAGCCGAGGCCGAACCCGAGATCCATCTGCTCGTTATTCATATTGTCGTCGTAGCCGCCTGGCCCTCCCATGTTGGTCAGGCCCTGCAAAAAGTCCATGCCCTGGAGATCGGCGTAGTTGAGCTGCTGCCCGCCGGGGGTGAAGGCCGAGGACGCCGGCGACGTGGTGTTGTTCAGAATATTGGCCATGCTGGTGGCTCCCGGGGCCGACACGGGCGTGGTGAGGCTGGTTACAGAGAGCGGGGACTGCACCTGCTGACCCGAAGGCGACGGCAAGAGTACGGGGTCGATGGCCGAGTTATCTGCAACCGTGTTTGTGTCGGCGGGGCTTGCGCTGGTGCTCAGGTTCGTGGTCGGCATGCCGCGCAGCATGGAGAAGCCGTCTGGGTCTGGCTTGATGCCCGGCATCGAAAGACTGAACTGCTGGTTCGGTTGCATGGGGCGCAGTTGGTTGGAGAAATTGTTCATAGCAAACCCATCAGTTGACGGGGTCGAGGTCATTTCAAATTGGGATTGAGGTGTTGGCCGGAAGCTGGCCTGCTCCATCGATGCCCGGTACTGCTGCTGCTGCTGTTGTTTTTGACGGTTCGCTGTCGCATCACGAGCCGAGATATAGTCTCGGTCATGGCTCCCCCTTGGAGTTATGCTTGGACCGATTGACAATCTGCCCGAATCCACCTTTCGACGACGCCATTTTGATCGTGGCTTTTGATGTACGATCAAATGCATCACGACACGCCTCCGCCGGGGGACACTTCTCGATGAGATCGGAGAAGACCGACGTAGCTGCAAGTATGGTAAAATCAACCTCATCATTGCTCTGTTGGTTGTTGTTAGCCCGACTCAGAAAGCGAAAGAGGGATAGTGTAAGCTTACCAGACGACTCCGTACTATACGTGAATGCCATATAGCATAAAGGTACGAAATGCCCGCCATGAACAAA
The DNA here is from genome assembly GCA_038364195.1 of Apiospora sp. TS-2023a. Taxonomy (NCBI): domain Eukaryota; kingdom Fungi; phylum Ascomycota; class Sordariomycetes; order Amphisphaeriales; family Apiosporaceae; genus Apiospora; species Apiospora sp. TS-2023a. The sequence continues at coordinate 1,346,690 of JAQQWQ010000008.1, forward strand.
TGATGTGTTGCCAAGTAGGTGTAGTTGACGAGACCCATGACGTGAAGCTGTCGGTACAGACGGATGATCTTTTGGCCCGCTTCGGCAACTTTGAGGTAGACTCTTTCTACATCTTCCCCTTGCTCTGCGGGGTAGATCGAAGGGCTATCCATTTCTCTCGAGGTGTTGTATTCGCCCTCAAACATAGCAGGGACACTGAGACTCTGTCTGTACAGCATGATAATGGCTTGCCAGTAGTTGAGGTCGAGGAACTCGGTGGAGAAAGCCACACCCGAATCTTCCCTCTTAGGGGAGCTGTTCTTCCATTCCAATAGACGCCTGTCGATATCTCTCCTCCATGACCGGAATGAATCAAACCGGTCTAGGAAGGGAGAAGGTAGGTGCGTGTGCATATAAATGTTGCCGCTGTTCTGGCCGGTCTTCCTCGCAATGAGTGCTTGCTGGTACTGGAGGACCTGGAGAATTTCCGACTGTAGAAGGCGGAGGCGGAAGTAATGATAAGCTACAATCTTGTAGGAACTTTCAGTCCCAGACGGCGGGTTGAGGCCAGAAAGTGTTATGTACTTGTCGTCTAGGAGCGAAGGAAATTCAGTGGTAACGACCTGATCCGAAACCCCAAAAGGCCGGCCGACGCAAGTGCTGACGAGCCTATCGAGGGAGTATGTGCACCACCAGAGCCGTCTTCGCATGTCTCGCACATACTCGCGTCTTCCTCTCTCTTTCCAGTGCGCCTCACGTGAAATTTCGGTATCGGTGGGTGGTCCGGGTTTCCCATTCGGCAGGCCAACCTCTACGTCTTTGCCATCCTCATAATGCAGACCGAGGTCAACGGCCAAGCGGACGGCTACACCGACAATATACCTATGAGCGCGTTAGTCATGATCCAAAACATGGCTTATTCAGAACATACCACAAGCCAGGGGGGACTGGGCGAAGCAAGGCAAAGTTTGCAAGCAATAGCACAGCTTGTAACTCCTCTAAACCACCTCCACTGTTACTTAGGCACGCTTCTAGGTGGACAATGGCACTGGCGTGATATTCTTCAGGCTGGGCTTGTCTCGACCCCTTGGCCTCACCATCACCATCAGTGGGCTTGGAAGGCTGTCCGTCCATGATAATACCGCCACCGATAGCGAAAACCATGTTCAGAATGTACAGTTCCCTTGGGCCTCTTATCCTGCCTTCGCTGGCGTAGGCCAGTTCGAACATTTCCATGAAGTTGATACGGTGTAGGACGGGTATCTGGGGGTTGGCATGTTCAAAGTACAAGTTCACCAATTTCATGGCTAGCTCCTTGTTCGGGAACTCAGCCTGGCTGATTGTGGGTTTGGTATGCAAGCCAAAGAAGGAGTCTCGCATTGAAGTGCCCGATGCGATGGCTCCATTGCCAGCGATCGGTTTATACGGACGCACACCCCCGGTCTTGTCGGAACTGGAGCGTTGGTCGCCCACAGAGGACTGGACTGCGGCAAACACCACGCGTGCAAACGAGACGCCATTCGCGGACCCGAGCTGCCTCTTGGAGGGCGCAGTACTACGACTTGCGGTATGGTGCTGCTTGCCATTGTCATTCGCATGGGTGTCATGGCGTGGTGGTGCGCGGTGATCAGACGAGTCATGCGGGACGGACGAATTGCCATCGGTCGGTGAGACACCGGCGCCACTATCCACTCCAACCCGAGAGCAATGATCGAGGTCCTCCGAGGGCGGAAATTGGATGCTATTGGCGCGTAGTAGCGCCTCTAGTTGTTCAACGCGCGTTTCGAGATAGTAGACATAGCTAGAAGAATTACGTCAGCGGGCCGCCCAGCCAGACCAAACACAGAACTCGCGCAAGGTTGCGCTTTTTTCCTTCTTTCTGTCGCAAGGAAGCGGTAAGAGACAAGAGCCATTGACTAACCTCCGAGGAATCTCTCGCTTCGTTATCGGGTCATAGCCTACACAGGGCACTCGAGCTTTCTCGCAGCTCGCACAGCTCGGAAGCTTTTGGTCGCAGCGGTTCTTGCGGAGACGGCAGCGGTTACAGGCGCTGACATTGCGAAAATTGCTGCTCTGGCCAATCTTAGCTCCGGTCGCAGCATCGGTCGGGGATTGATCGGTGGAAGGCGATGTCGGGGCGACTGGCGCAGCAGAGTTCGGGGAGGCTCTTTCGGGCGAGGAGCGCCTAGGTCGTTTGGACGGATGGGCATCCGGAGTAGGCGGTGAGTGCGTCGACATTGGAAAAATCGCAGCTCGGCTGCCTTGGCTGGCACACGCAGACAATGATAGCTGCCCACTGACAAGTAATCGAGCTCAAAGTGTGGCGCGAAGGTTGGCGCAAGGTGCAACGAATTGCTGCAGTTTTTGTCGACTGGCTAATCCCAATTTTGGCAGAGCCTAACCCCCATTTCTGTAGTATCGCGGGTTTTGTTTGATTCGGGCGATTCGGGGATTCGTAAGAGCTTTGGGAGGCAGCTATAGTGCGGGGAACGAAGCTGTTGCGCAACCAGAAAGAAAGAGCTTGTTCCGAACCACACGAAGACGTTTCGCGGCGACAAAGCTACCTAGTAGTAGCTGTTGCCCATTAGCAGAATGCTGTGAACGACGATATTCGCCCGTGGCCTCGAATGTGTCGGTAGAGCAGCTGAGTAGGTAGGTACGTACGTCGATGCTTGTTGGTTGGTTGCAAAGTATGTAAGAAGAATTGGACAAGTTAAGCTAAACTTAAGGTGAGATGGGGTAGTGCTGGCTCAATTACGTATAACAGATGACATATATCTAGGTATAGGTATATCGGACGGAAGATGGTTCGTGTAACGGTTATTGAGGTATTTGCAAGAGTTGGTCAATTGTCACGTCAAGCTGGGTAACGTAACGTAGCGGGTGGTAGGAGAGGAGCTTGCGCATGAGGGATAGGCAGGCGGAAGGTTGGTAGATTCTTGGTTGATAGATCGATTGCTTGATACGAGCCAAAAGTTTCGAGATAACACATTGGAACACCAAGGATAAGCAAGCTACATGGGTCGGACCAGACGATTCCTACCTCACTCAGTCTTTCTCTCTCTGCCATCATACGCAAGTCATGTCGGATGTCGGTGTAGCAAATTCCCAAAATGGAAAGCATTTGTTCCGAGGGCGAAGCCAGGGGATAGGCATAATCAATGCATCTGAGAGCAATTGGCTTTTTCCCCCAGCTGACGAGGGTTTCTGACGAGGGTGGAGGGGTCCTTGGCCTGGCCTTGATAAGGTTGGAAGACCACAGCTGCGAATCAGCGGTCCCAGTGTCGAGAATGATCGACCTTGATGCCCCATGGCCTCTCCACAATCCGCTCCGCTCTGCCCGAACTCTTAGAATATTTGGGAACGTGGAACCCCCACACTTGACACCACCCACCCCCAAGATCCCCGAAATGCCAACCTGCCAAACGCTTGACAAATGCCAGGAAGATTGTTGGCGAACTGCACAGTGGATGTCGTCGGTTGGGGAGGGGAAGCGGGGGGTCCACATACTTCTGTTAACTTCAAGTATATAGCTAAGTTCACAGGCAAAGTACATACCAGCTTCCACTCTTGTGCACTCCAGCGACGACAGACAGTATGGCGACTACCTAGAAAAGGAGGTATGCAGATAGGTGGTGGTTATACTATCTCGGAAGGAACCCCGGCCAAGCAGCTTAGGTATGACCTAAAAGCTGGCCCGAGGCCACAAAGGACATCCCAATGATGATCAAATCCAGTTTGGAGGCAGTATTTTATGACTAACAATATGATATCATGTGAGAGGTAGGAACCCTTCGTGACAAGTAAGTATTGAAACATTTATATTCGATCTGTCAGAAACGGGGCCGAATTGTTCTTGCCGAGGGTGCGGTCTTTCCCCATTACCGGCTAGCTCATAGCAAAAGGCCATCCGAAGAGCATGCCGCCGCCTTCTCCTGGAACCATTGGTAGCACAACCTCAACACACCTTTTTGACAGGTCTGCTTTCTCCAACCCAGGAAGAGAGACTAGCCTATCACAGCTTTGAGCAGCTTGGCATAAGTACGCCCGCCCTACTGCTGATGCATAGAACTTATAGTCATAGCGCCATCCTTAGTTGAGCCTCTATTACCACATGACATGTCCCCTATTTATTTGCTTCTTCTGGGGAAAATTTACACAATCCCCGGATAAACCATGTCATCGCCCATTTCACTTTACTTAGGTAATGATTTTACGTCCAAGGGGAGTTGCCAAGTAAAATACCTACTTGGCCAAGGCCGGGCACCGGGCCACGCTAGCACTTACACCAGAAATCGCACACCGGCGAGACCTCGTCTCGATCAATCATGTGCCGGCTTCATCCCCCCCTTTACCGCCCTTTGTGCCATGGCCCGGCCTGGATGAAGTAGAAGAAAGCACTCGCCTGCTGAGACACCATCACTCGGACGATGGACTGCATATGATGAGCAGGCTTGCAGGGGTTGAGGGTCCAGCTCCTAGACATCTAACGAGAAAGAAAAGGAATTATTCTACAACGGTCAAGTGTGTCTCATACAGCTGCAAAGTCTGAAGGGTGGGGCGCGGTGAGGGACGACAGAGGCCGTCGATGCCCATCACTCTTCTCCAGTGCGAGATGCAACGCACATTGAGTTTGCATTAGGCTGGACCTCTGTCAGACATGTACTAGAAATCCAAATGACATATCAGTCGGTGCTTTGCATCCGGTCTGGTTGGGGCTAACTACCTGACGTCGTTCCAGCCGGCAGAAGCACAGAAGCACGCGAGGTCATATCACAGGCGGCTGTTTCTACTCCGTCACGATGGGCAAAGCATGGTGCGTTTGTTTGTATGCAGATGAATAAAAGGCGTAACAAGTTGCTTCTCTCTCATTTCCGCTGTCTCTGAGTGCATTCCCTAATGCAGCCTAAGAGGCAGCCCAGCCAGACTCCATATCCATCCATGCAATATGAGATACAAATGACCAAATCAAACTATAGCTTGGTATCTCTTGCTGTAAACTAGCCCTGACAGGCCCCTTGTCTCGCTCATCTTGCCATCCAAAAAGCAAATCCATAGGAAAAACCAAAGTGAAACCAAGCTGCGCGCGCACGCACGCACATAAAAACAAGACCCAGTGGTATATCCCATCAACGAAAATGTCGATTCCAAAACAAAACCGAGTTAAACAATAACGAAACGAGAGTCGCCTCTCTAGCCCAATTGGATGATGCCGGGGCTTCTTGCTCCCGGCACCTCCACCGGACAGTGTCTTTCTTTTCCTCCGAAACAGCCAGAAATTGATCAAAAGCCAACGCCCCTCGAGGTCATCTCGAGTCTATGCATTGTCCCATTCGTGCATGCCCGCCAAGTTGCATGCTGTCCAGAAAAGCAGAGCTTAAATCAAAACACCCAAAGTCCCTTCATCCCTTATGCCGTACCGTGTCCCTTTGCCTATCCAAGGCCCTGTTTCCTTCTATAACCGTGTTGTTGTTGTTGTTGCTGTGTTTCGCCCTGTCCCTCCCTGAGGTTTCCTAATGCTGTGATGCTGTGCTAAATCGAAAATACCGATTGGCCGTAAAAACAGTCGGTGAAAAAGGGTCGTAATTCGTAAGTCGACAAAATATCGATATCTTCTCTGTACTCTCTAGGTCAAGAGATATTCTTTCGGTCGTTGACGTAAAAAATACGCAAAGTATAATGCTCTGCAGCGAGCTCAATGGACTTGAGCCACCAAGCATGCTCGCACTAAGAGTTTCTTAGTTGGAGGAAGGCGCCGCCTCGAGGTCGCCCTGTGCTTTCTCATCATATGTCTTCTGTGTGGGAATGCGTAGGGCGATGAATGCTCCACCAATGGTAACAAGAGCACTGAACCACCAAGCAAGACCCGAGTAGCCTGTGTCAAGGCCGAAAGCGTAAAGCATACCCGACACAACAGGGGCGAGGGCACGGCACAAACTCGCTGTGGAAGCAGCAACGCCATTGATGGTACCAAGAGCCCGCTGACTGGGAGCGGCATCGGCAATAAGCATAGCGTTGCTAGGGTAGGCGAGACTCGAGAAGGTCGATTTCCACACAATGATGAGGCAAATGCCGATCATGCGGAGGTTGTCGGGTAACAGCACAAGGTATGGTGTCACCAAGTAGAGCGCAAAGTAGGCTACGGCCACAAGCTGGAAGACACGGAGGTGCCCCAGGCGCCCAATGGCAAAGGGAACGAGGAATGCGTTGATCAGCATTGAGTAGATGCCCTGGCCACTCATCAAGACGCCGGTTTCCGCGGTGCTGAATCCGAATCCGCCCACGAATTTGAAGGGCAAAGCCATCGCCTTGGGCGGGTTCGGTGCTTCGGTGGCAAGGAAAGTTGGCAGCAGAGAGTCGAAGGTCATGGTGTGGCTAGTGAGCAGTTAGCGAGAGAACTTATTTTCATGACGTGGTAGGTGACCTACAATGCGAGAATGCCGAAAGCAACTACATTGAGTATAACAGGGCGTGTGAATTTCTTCGAGTTTGATGCATTTGTAGCGGTCATCTCATCAAGGCTGAGCGTCTCTGGTTGCTCAACAATGGGGCGAGCGGTGTTGATGCGCGGTGAGTTTGCTGGCGAGTTCTCGGTAGTTCGGTATCCTGGCAGCTGCTCTTCGGGAGCCAAGAGGGGCTGGTATTCAGACGCTGACGCGAACTTGGAGTCCCTATCGGAGTCAGTCCTCCTCGACCACAGACCCGAGACCTTGGCGGTGAGCCAGTTGCCGAGTTCAACTCCACGATCCTGTTGCTGTTTCTTCTCAAAGTGAGTCTCCTCGAGGAAAAGGAATCCAGTAACAACTCCGACCAATACAACAAAGGCGCTGAACAGATTGGGGAGAAGGTATGGGTAGGCGTCCCAAATAGATCCCTTGGCGAACAGATTAGGGTAGGTTTCACAAGGCTTTGCGAGAGCTCCGCCGATCATGGGACCGACAATCGACCCAATGCACCATACAATTGGCATCATCGTGAAGGCACGCGCTGTGGACTCTGTTAGTTGCTTGGAATCGAAGTTTCGGTGGAGGAGGACTCACGTCGATGCTCTTTGGCAGTGACCAGTTCAGTAATAGTAGACTGAAGAACTCCCATGTTGCCATTGAGCAAGCCTCCAATGGCGCGCGCGGCAAGCGCCACCCAAAGATTCTGCGCAAATCCAAAGATCAAGACGCTTACTGCGGTACCAATGAGACCAGTTAGCAGGACAGGTTTGCGGCCGACTCTGTCACTCAGGCGACCCCAGAGGAAGCCCGTCGAAAACTCGGCAAAGGTGAAAGCCGATGTCACCAAGCCTGCGTAGAACGAGATTTGGTTGTGGTCTTCTGTGATGTGAAAGTCCTTGACCATGTAATAGACGTAGGGAAATATTCCCATAAATGCGATGGGCTCGCAAATGCGGCAGATAGCTAGGGAGCGGTTAGTTTTCAGACTTGCCAAAAATGTCCGCATGGACGAACGAGTCGAGCTGGGCCGCTCAACATACCCAATACAAGCATCTGTCTCCGCGGGAAAGGCGGTGCCACGGTCCGTACAGGAAGAAGGGCTCCTTTCGATTGGCGGGGGGTTTCAAGACCCCGAGATTCAGGTGTAGTCATGATGGCGGTGGTTGACGTATTTGCTGGTCAGGCTGAAGAAGTGTAACAGCCTGGTGGTTCACGTGGGAGTTTTCTAAGCCACAGGCCTTGATCTGTACACGGGGCGGTTGGTGTAGTTGCTCCACGAGTCGTCTGGTATGTATCAGCTAGGTTGAGATGTCATCGACGTCCACGTTGAGGGTGGTGGAAGTGACGGCTGTTGTGATGTTGTTGGCTGCTTGTAAGTAAGGAATGAGTAAGTGAAGGCAGTCTCCAAGTATGGGCGACTTGAAAGAGGCAAGGCAACAACTGGGTGAAGATATCAGAATCTTGTAAAGATGGAAGGAGAGGGTTGACGGCAAGCAGACTACGACGGATCGAGAAAGATGGGATAATGTGTATAAGTAGTCAGTCCAGTCGTGGGGAGTGGAGTCCGTAGGGCAGAACTACATGTCAGTCAAACAAGGAGTGTGAGGTACCATGCGGATATTAAATTGGTTTTCCTGAACCGGCGGTGACAGGATCCAGAAAAGAAAGCGAATGTGAGACTTTGAATAGACGATCCTCCCCCAGGTACAAGGTGCCTAGGTGCCCCCGGTGAGTGAGGCGATAGCGTCCAAAGTGGCATGGGAGCCTCTGGAACTGGTTCCGTACCACTGGTTTCGCTGTGGAGCCCATGGGCTCGTTTGCATGTATTACTTGTGGACAGCGAGGTACAAGTATTATGGATGGGTGTATGCCGGTACTAGCACGAGCTGGCTGACGTAGGAGTCATCTTCTCCTAACAAGCCGGCTATAAGACGAGAATCCCCGGTCAAGAATGACAGGGCGGCCGGTGGAAACATCGTCTTAACCACATGGATTGGATAAGTGGGTTGGACCTCACGGCGTTGAGGGTGATCCCTGTAGACCGTGGCCGATGGGCTCAACTTGCTTTTGACCAGGGGTTGGCCAGCACCGGGGTGAAGAAAAAAAAGTATGCGCCAAACCTCGGACGATTACAAAGATGGAGACACAAATTAAGAGTTTCCCCTAACCTAGATGCTAAAAAGAAAGCAAGGAAGAATCAAACAGCGCTTGTCCTAAAGGGGCAGCACCCCTTCCATGCAACTGGACTTGGTAATCACATCGAACAGGAGGAAATCTCATTGGGCAGCCCAGCCAGTCACATCCCGGCACACCCAATGCATCCCAGGTGGATCACCATACCGGGTGGAGGATCTGAGAGCGGACTACAGTAACTCTGAGGTCTACTCTGTCCTGTTCTGTCCCAGAAGTCCAGGCGGTGAGGGAAGTGATCGCAGCATGCTGGGCTCGGATGCAGTCATCCTCACGGGACCACGCCGTATGTCGTGGCAGCTTATCTATCGGGAAGTCCAACTCCAGCAGATCAGAGTATGAGAGAGAGGGAGAGGGAGAGCACTTCGGATCAGTGACCGAGGGAGCGCGCCTGGCCTGCACGTGCTGCCTCTAGCTGTACGAGGCCCGGAAGGGGGCGCGAGATCTCCCAATTCCTATGTTACGCCCGACTTATAGTTTCCGCAAGTCGTGGCTGCTTGTGGGAGGGAGTCGGCACCAATCCCTAGGATAATTGACGTAGCAGGCCGTGGGCTGCCGTACCAGCCGAGAAATGGCCCGCATAGCATAAACAGGAGACAACAGGTATTTGATGTGTGTGCACGTAAAGTGAGGTGGGATTTCCTTTTCGATACCTGACGGGAATTCTTGGTACTGGTACCAAAAGCCGATGACGATCTGCTGTTGGTTTAAAAAAGAACAAAAAGTCTGGTTGACTGGACTGATGTGAGCTGGCAGTTACCGACCGCCGCCTACCTCCTCCAGTACCCAGCAAGCCCAGGGCGTGCTAACGTAGCGTCGGGACTTTGGGGCTCCAGTTCCTGAGTGGCGCAGCTGCCAACAGAGTCTGACGCATCGAATTGGAATATCTGGGCTGGCCAGCAAGGACGAGCAACAAGCATGCGATGCCATCCAAGCTCTCCGATTCGGCGGTCGGATTTGTTTGAAGTATCATGTTGCACAAGATTCCATGCTGCATCTGGGTCTTGCTTGTCATGGCGGTCTGCCGGCAATAATCTATCGGGCGGTTGATGTTTTATTTCTTCCTCAGTTGGAAGATCGCCCACGAACCTTAATTTAGCTCATATAACTTCGGCGCGCGAGAAGGAAAAATAGTTGAAGAAAAAGAAAAGAAAAACGGACCGGCACCCGCTTCCACGGCTCCGTGATTGTGTACCATGGAACCTAACTACATTGATATAGTCGGCTGTAGGTGAAATATGTATACCAGTCTGAGTATAAGATTAATGTTCCGGCTACGCAAGCGAGAGGCACTGCAAATCGTCGGGTGAAGAATTTCCACACTCGGTCACACCATATTGGGAATTGGGCTAATGTTGTTTCCTTACCCCAGGCTGCACCACCACATCCCGGATGGGCTGAGTGTCTTATCTGGCACTAACATTGAAATGACTTAGGTCGGATATGTGAGCGCAGAGAAACCCGTACCCAGTTGCCAGCCTCTGATGCCGATTGCATGCAGTGCAGCGCCGCGCAGTCCTGCATTGTTCCTCTCGCCTCGATGGATAGCTGCTGTGCAGTCGAGATGTTACAGAGGGCTCAATTGATCTCGGGCCGAGCCAGCGAGGTACCCAAGCAGTATCGCAATGTTCTTACAGTAGGGTTGTGAAACCAAATCATCGATTCGATACTACCATTCATCTCGTGACGCGGAGTGTTTAACGGCGAGCTGCATACAGAATGCGATATCCTGCTCTCGTTACCATGTGTTGTCTCTTCGCGGATTCGCGACATGTAGAGTATCGGTGTACCTGATCTACACCGTACATATGTACATACCGTCGTGTTCAGCTCATTAACCCTGGCCCCATTAGCTGAACTCGCGTGGCCTTGTTGGGATCATGAAGGGCATGTCCGATAGCCACGGCGTGCTGCTAAGAATATGTATTAAGTTCTACAGAAACATCATCTACAATCACCCGTCTCTTTCGCCAGCGCATATTCCAGTCGACAGCTGTGCTTTCTTGCTGTCAGATCAGAAGGGGTCACGCAGCCTTGCTTATACTCAACTGAGAGCTGCTTGCCTGTCCGTACCCAAGTATATTCCCTGAGATCGCAGCCACCCAATCAGGGGTGATTTCCTCTGGGGGTTAGGTCATTCTGGGTAAATCTACATCGGCTAGTATGGATTCCAAGTATCCGAATCCTGGTAACGAACAACCCGCTTCTATGAGGGAGGATACCTACTACTGCAACTCCCGGCCGTCATTTGGCCCGGGGAAGGAAAAGAAACGAAGAGCCAAATGATCCGGTGAATTCCTCGCTTGATTGTCGGGTGATTTGTGCGCCTCATCAAATTTTCGCATCGGTAAACGAGTTTCAAAATAAAACCTGGAAAGCTTCTTTCACGAAGAAAACGAAATAAAAATATAAAAATAAAATATAACTCTAGTGAGGTGCAGTAACGCGTCTGTGCAACGCTGTACCGTACCGTACCGCCTGTTCTGTCCTGTCCCGTCTGTCCTGTACGAGCACACATCAATTGAATAGCAAAAAGTCGCGGCGAATCAGCATGGAAGCATGCCCAGGTTCTGCGCAGCGCTGCATAGAGCCCGGGGAAGCGTCGTAGAAGTGCCGGCAGTGATCGCCACGTTGCTGCAGTGCAGGAGTTATTTTAATACAACGCTATCAGCGCAGCAGCAGCCCGACGAAACGAGTACGTACCGTACTGCCACCAGCGCGGCCGCCGATTCCCTGCTCATTGTGTGACAGGAACAGCTCAACGGGTCACGCCCGGCGTCAAGCCACCATCTCTGAATAACTGGGGTTTCGTGTTTGGTGGAGATTCAGCTTCCATTCTTTCCCACAGCTTCCGTACAGTACACCAGCTACATACAGCAATGCACCGTTTGTACGACCAAAGGCGCCCCGTGCACGCCCGAGTACATGCGCATGTACAGTACTACACAGGAAACTGGAGTGATTGTGACGAAACACGGCGGGCCAGGAGGGGAACACTATGGTTCAATTTTCAAGGGGCTCGGTGATAGCTCCGTTCTAGAATGATTCTATCAGTGGAGCTAGTGACTGGAGCCAGCAAATCTCATTTCCATTTCTTCCTCATGATCCAATGTTCATTTCTGCAAATATCGTATCCATTGGCGTTTGAGGAAGGCTGGGTTCATCCCCGGAAAGCCGGAGGGCCAGGTGCCAGGTTGACACAAATTCCAGCTTCAGGGTCTTTTGCATCGCAAATGCAGAGACAGACATATGCAGCAGCAGTGACACATTGAGTAACCGGGCGGGATAGGGTAATCTTTTTTTTTTTGCCCTTTCTTACAAAACCGTAGCGTATGCATGTGCCTGTCGATCATGCTCGATTGTTCGCTATAACCATATCCACCCAATGTATATGTGGTTCGCGTACGAGTATCGAACTGATTGACAATATGAGCTTCTACTCATGCCGTCATGTTCTTCTCGAAGGCGATCGCCGGGTCCTGACTTGGGGCCAACCAACAATCTAAAAATCCGTTTCAGCACAAGCTGTCTGAGCTTGCTTGTCTTAGTCGCCCCCTTTTTGCGGGCCCCTCCTATCCTCGCATTGGTGAGAGATCATCTGACTTGGGAGTAATCCAGGTAGTGGTAAGCTTTTCCCTTACCTTAATCGGGCAATGCACGTTTTAGCAACGACTCGCCCTTGGTGCTGGGGTTGGCAACGTATCCTCAAGACGGTAGGACAGGAGATGGCGTGCAGACGCAAAGAAGGGAAATCACCGGATATTGAGCAGTTGATCGCGTTGAAGATAGCATTGCCTGTTAGTTCTCGGGTGTCAGGCGAGGAAGTCGGCCCTAGCAAAAAGCCCAGCACCAATTGCAGGCAAGCAAAACGGGCACGTCCACCTGCATGCGTTCATCTGTTCCTCCTCACGCATGCATGTCATGCAGCTTTGAGATGCACACTTTTGCTACGTCGAACCAGCATCCGGGGCAAGGCTCGCTTCCTTCCTGGTCCTTGAACCCTGTTTGCTTTGCCAAGATGGTCCATCAACCAACTCCTTACTGATTGACCGAGAGTAATAAAGTTTGTATCGAAAGCGAGCCAACAGCAGCGCGTAGGTTCGCGCTCCTCCAGACGGAAACGGAAATGCCCTCTATGTACCTGGAATCCTCCCGAGAAGCCCGATCTAGTTAGTCTCGGGCATGGGATTTTTGGTATCTCGGAAGCTTAAGTCTGGTGTGATCTATTATTATTCCTGGTATTATTCCGGATCTGAAATGAGTCGTCCTTCCAGCTGGAGATCGGTAGTTGGACGATTGAAACGCGAAGTCCCCGAGGCGTGTGCGTGCATCTCATCCTGAGGAGCGCAAACTGGGTAACCACTGCGTCCGGCTAGCGTTACAAAGAGGAGCAAAGAAGCGCACCATTCTTGCTGGGTCAATTTGATTGAGTGGCGCTTAACTGTGACGAGAGCGATGCAAACCAGGGGTGGCTTGTCCAAGAGCGAAGCACTCATTTTGGCTTGGCTACCCGACTGGCAGACTGGTCTCCTGACTGGCCCCGCGGCTCGTCCGGCGGGTTGCCGTTCTCAGAGTCTCTTAGACGCGGCACCGGCAAGCCCGAAGAAACAGAACTACTGCTGAGCTAGGCGGGTACCTGACGCTACGAATTGGTTCTGGAAAATAAAGGAGAACAATAGTCATTGGCCAATCACTTTTCATAATCGACTGGTCTCGTTGGTGCGTAGGTTTCGTCTGAAATAGCGTGGCTCCGTCCTGGGAAAGCCGGCAGTGTCCCGAATGGACGGTTTCAGTCCGCCGTTGGATCTGTCTCTTATTTTTCCCTCATCGTTGCTGCATAGATTAATAAGAAGCTTCTGTTAGCGCGAGCAGGCACAAATAGAACGAAAAAGGGGGGGCGGAGTGTGGCTGTCCAGATTTGTGCAACTCGGTTTCTTGATTAAAAATGTGCAGACTCGCATCCGACTGGGCATCCTAGCTTGCCTAGCTTGTCGCACACAAGTTCGCTCGGGTTCATGGAAAGACTTACCCGGCTCCCCGGGGGCTCGCACATGCCCAGACAAGCCCGCCCCTCTTAACAGCCCAAGCATGCCATGCTTGCTCTCTCCCTGCTGCAGCGCCATGATGGTATCCATAAAAAGCTTCCATGCTAGGCTGGGGCCTCCCTTCTCTCGATGTTCGAGCGGATTGCCGGAATAAGACTGGCTTTGGTTGCATGATTTGGTGGTGTGTTCAAGCAAGCATCTGGCACGCATACACACACTCTCTCTCTTACGCGCATACACAGAACACAGAACACAGAACACAGACACAGGCACAGGCACAGGCATAGGCACATACCACACCACCACTTGGCGAGGGATGAGACACGTTTCCTGTCAAGGCGGTGAGAGCCCGCATACTTGCGAGACAAAAGTGCACCGGTTGGGAAGAAATATATGCCCAACTGCTAATTATTTCGTCATTGTTTGAGAAGAAAGAAAAAAGATCCATGGCGGATGAGGTTTGTCTAATCGGGACTCCATTTTGATACCTCGGATACTGCCTCTGGACTTGCTATATCCAAGCCGACTTGATATGATTGTGTGTGGTGGCAGGGTTCTTTCTGTAAGGCTGCGCACTCTTACAACGACCCGATCGAAAACTGCCTGTACGTGCATCCGAGTCGAAGCCTTGCATGTAGTCTCGGAAGATAACCAGAGCGTTCCTGCGATGACGTTGACGCTTCCCTACATGAAGGGTCTCGACCTGGGGTCTCATGCAGGTGGGAAGAAAAACAGCCACAAAAAAAAGAAAGCTAGGCACTCATTCACAACAGGCGGAAACAAACACAAACACACAGAGCCCGGCGGCGGTCAAACCCTGTGCCCACTGCAATGGCAGCCCATTTTCTGGATTCTTGGTTGCCTGGTTTTGAGGTTCCGTTAAGGCAACCTCGTCTGGGTTACACAGCTTTCCCGCCTGACAGAGGCTGTCGCGCACTGGCGAGACGATCTTTGCGCCCACTCTCCAAGTCTCATGCCGTCGGGGCATGTCTCTGCGGCTTCCTGGAGCGAGGCGCGTTGCATCCACATGGACCTGAGCAACACCAGATCACAGTGGCCGAGACAGCTGCGTCTGGCATCTATGAGTTGGCATTCTAGCTAGCATACCCGCTCTAACCAGGCATACTCACCCGGCCCTGCCTACGCCAATCAAAAAAGTTGGAAGGCAATCCTATGGGCCACCACCTTCAAGTCGGTGGGATGTCGGTGGAGGTTGAGGATGTGAGTGACTGAGCATTGCATATTAACCGTCCACCCCAAATTGGAGGTCGGCGACATCGGCACGACTTTTGCACCCTCGTCACGTCAAACAAAAGTACGGCTTTATATTGATGGAAAAGGCGCTTCGCCGCCGTTGATGCCCGACTGTCGAGGCCCGCTCACCGGTGAGTTCAAGTTACCAGTCCAGCAGGTTTTATTTCGGGTTCGAATGTTTCGCATCCGATGAAATTCTCAATGCTTACATGGCACGTTTCCTGAGGGGAGCCGCTCTCGGACGTTGGAGAAGCTATCCCGGCTGAAAGTGGTCGAATGAGGTGTTTTTGGACATGGCTGCTGAAGGCTGAGATTGCCTTGACATGTCACAAATGGTTTCGACAAACGTCGACAAACTTTTGTTCGTTGGTGCAATCGATGATGGCGACCAAACTCCAGCCCAAACCCAACCCAGGACAATGTGATACGTCAATATTGCCTGGCTGTTGAACTCACCACCACCACCTTCGGATGTGAGGCGTTCAAGCTGCGCGACGACGGGCGAGGCCCGACACGGTGTGACATTGGACACTTCATTGTTATGATTGTCATGCATTTATTGCGATCGGGTAGTCTGTAGCGACTGATGATCAGCTCCGATGCAGTCTGGCTCTATGCACGTAGGCGCTAATACTTTGCGGACGTACGAAAGCACTGTTATCGTGGCTTGGTGCCAAATTCAACACCCATATCAATAGGAGAGCCCGGGCCAAGCCAGTGTCGTGGGTTTGGGGCCAAAGAGGTTGCATACCCATGTCGTCGACGACGGATTTGTAGGGTATAATAGTGGCAGGGTATGGGCAGCGGACCAGACATCACGTAAGATTTGCATGGCAACTTCTTCACCGGTCTCACTGAGGGTGTGTTGGGCTACTAGAGGAGCGCAAACCCAGCGGAGACAGGTCTATAATTACTATCAGACCACCACTCGTACTTGCATGTTTTGTCTCCGGGCCACGGGAGGAGCGTCTCGGCCCGTCGCTTCCTTGACCATATCTTCAAATCACCGCGGTTCTGCACTGCACTGTACTTGTGACCAATTGGAACCGCGCCTGGCCTGTCACAACCAAACTTTGAAAGAATGGTACATTTCCCAGAATAGCTTCGACGTTCACTACATCTATGTCACCCGGAGTGAGTGATCTCCTACATGTAACCTTAGGTATGCACTTAAACAAGACGCACCAGCGCAGTTTTAGGCTTAACGCCCCCTAGAATGGGATTGGGTTTCTTAATTGGGTGATCAGGTACGAGTCTTTTCGGGCGAATCAAAAAGCTCGCTTCGCTGAGAGGTGCCCAGTCTAGCTAGGTTTGACTTGATATTCATGCTTACCGTTGAGGCGAGGAGACCGGTCACCTTAGAGACCAATGGATTGCACCTCAGTATCAATACCCTGACTGACGGTGGGCATAAGGAACAGTCATCTGACCATTTTCGAGGCTGCGAGGCTGGCAATTAGGCCTTAGGCGACACCAAACACCAACAAGCGTGGTTATGGACTAGGATTTGTGATTTCTGACGATAATCTGACGTTACACACATACATGACTTCTGTTTCAGGACATTACACCCCCTCCAAAAACACATATAATTTCCTCACCGACAGCAGGGGAATGGTAGGCCAGAGTTGATTGGATCGTGACCTTCTGAACATGTACTATAAGAAGACCTAGAAGCTAATGATAAGAGCCAGGATGGCTGGGGAATCTCGCAATCCGGTGAGCGACCCCGCTCCCTCCTTCCATCCCCTCCCTGCTTACTCCGTATGGGCCTGTGGATCAAGTCACGATGGCCGGACGTTGCTGACAATCGAGCCCTGATACTATGGTTAATCCCGGCCCAGTGCGCCACAGCAGACATCCATTCATCTGCTCTAGGTGCTGTCCATAAGAGCCGTCGACGGTCATGTCATGCTCAGTTCATGGGGGCAGTCCGACGTCTCAGGTCGTGGCCAATGGTGAAAGTACTGCACAGATGAGTTACGGAGAGAAAGGCGCGCCATCATGCGTCGACCAACCGTCGGGGACTTCTCCCGTGGGGAGACAACACATCCCAAGGTCTGTCCAAGGCAGTGATCATGTCACCCAGCCCAGGATGTGCAGCCCAGCTGACCCATTCTGGCTGGCCCCCGCGTATGGAAATCCCGGCCCCTTGCTCTGGCTAACGAGCAACAACTTCGAGGTGCCAGCACCAAAAGAGACAAATCGCCCGTATCGGTCGGCCCCGGATCCAGCGATTCCCAGGACTTGGCAACGTGCGGTACCGTCACATCGGAGGCTCTACCACTACATGTCCAGACCCCGGCCACCGCAGGGCTACGTAGTTACGGCACAGACCATGACCCCCATGCCCACCTTCTCTTTGTTTAAGATTAAGAACCTGCTCTGAGCAGCAGGTCCGTATCTTACTCGATCAGGCAATATGGATCTTGCGGGCTTCTCTGACTCTTAGCTTCTCTCCAGGCAGCTAGGTTAGTTCCCGGAGCGAGTCTTCCAGAACCCTAAGCCTTATGAAGTATGCAGTCGGGGAGAGATCCCCGGGAGCTAGCTGCGCTTGGCGATTCCAGGCTCGCAGCTGCCGCCTGGGGCCGTCGAAGGGATTATTCCTCTTCTAGAGGCTATTGACGCCAAATCAAGGTTGGTCTCCTTTCGTCCCCTGCTGGCCCGTTTCTTGGGCAGGCGTATTTGCGTACGTGCCCGGGCAGAGTCCCGGAGACAGCGAGCAGAGGCCCAATCCGGAGGGGTCCCGCCCCAGAATCAGATCAGCCACAACGTCCTGACCTTGGCCTGGAGCCAAGTCGCTGACGAATGGCCTTTTCCTGCCTGAGGAAAAGCTGCATCACACCGCTGCAGTCATGCCTGCTCAGCAATGCCTCACACATAATACTCTCAGGTTAGACTCTTTTGCCTGGCTGAACGATTTAAGCAAGCGGTGGACTGCGATATGTACCATTGGAGGGTAGCAGAAGGCACGCGGCGAGCATACGCTAGGTAGAGGTACCCGTGCCGTCCAGATACAGCGTTTTTTGAGGGGCGATGCATGCATCTGGCGAACAGACTAGATGGTGTACATCCAACCCTCATCATGCCCATGGCCTCCGCTAGCCTGCAATCCGCTGGCATTATTACCTCATGTACCTGCCGGCTGAACAATCCATGCAGACGTCGCTGACAACGTCAAAAACTGTCCCCCGACTTTGCTATTCCAGAGAGAGGTAATGTGAGAAGTCATATGATCGCACACAAATCCGCTCTCCCCCCTGCTATGGCTAAGTGGTGCCGGGGATGAGAAGAGAGAAAACACGTAGCATCGAATGTTGGTCCTGGACAAATTTGTTTTAGGCCCATGCAGCACTTTGCGAAGTACACCCCCTAAAGAAATGTTTCCTTCTACCCCGAGCCCGCCCGCCCGCTCTGCTACGACCTGTGTTTCTAAGCTTGATGCTTGCTTGCGCGATTATGGTATGGGCAACTTCGCCTATTGGCAAGAAAAGACTCACCCTCGACGTGTATATAGATCGATTCATGGCCTGTAGCCCCTCATTTCTCTGACCGGCATATCCGAGGGGGTTCGTGCGGTTAATGAGGGACTCCAGAGACCTCGTATGCCCGTATTTCCTGCTAAGACAGTAGACGTCACCAAGCGAGGGGCTATATTCATGGTATGTCAGCCTTCCAGGCAATAGTCACACATGAATGCGGAGAGAGAAAACATGACAATTGACACAACTTACACCCAAACCAGTTCTTAGTAAGACGACACCTGCATATGCTCTATGCGCATTTCATGATATCGACGGCGCTAAGGAGAAGGCTGCCCAGGGTTGGGTTGCCCACCCCCATTGTATTGGCTTCCAGAAGGTACCTAGGCGTTGTTCATCGACCCGACAGAGTGGGATCAACCTTATCGAACCAACAGAAACATAAACACTGCATGATGTGGCGGTAAGATATCGAGCCACTAAGGGCAAGTGCCGCATGGCTATTGCCGATATTATTGGGATTGGGCACGCCGCGAGTACCGCCTTGGAAGGTTCAGTCAGTCAGCGTCACTTCCCTCAGCAAGCCACGGAAGCCTGTCTAGTAGCCCGTGGGATAGGTTCTCGCATGTCCAGCGTGGATGTCTTGGTTGCCTTTCTGCAGTGGATGCGAGACTAGCGGGTCCAAAGGGAGAAGCTCCGGCGGGCGTGGAGCAGGCGGTATAAGCTGGCTGACCACCATCCTGGGAGCTACCCGGCGTTCCGCTCGATGGGATTGGTAGCACGCTTGATCGCCTCGGGCGCTTCCCGCTTTCTGCCTTCTGTAGCACGGCAGCAAGGCAAACGAGCCAAACCAACCTGCTGTGCCCCCCACGGCCTAGGCCGGACTTGTATCCCAATCAACGTGTCAGGCTGACGCGGACCTGCGCGAGGGCGCTCTTATCTTGCGCAGTGCCTGCTGATATCTGCCCAAGTAGGGAGAGGCGCCATTATGCGTGACGTTGCTAAGCGAACGATAGGGCTACAGAGAAGAGAGGCAGGCTTTCTTTGACGCATAGCCCCCAGGCCAAGTATCAGTACGAAGACCACCAGCCGGAGCCGGTCAGAGTACCCGACACGTTTGTCGAGAGCATCGGTGGTATGTGGGAATGCTGATCCACCAGCCGCCAGAGCATATGCAAAACCCCACGCGGAGTGGGCAGCTCAACTGTTCCGGCAGGACGACATGGTAGCATTCAAGGTTCTTCCTCCACGCCCAAGGGGCTTTCCAAATTGCCGGCGCTGCAGCCGTCAGCTTCCGGCAGCGGCAATTGACATCTATCAAGTTGTCACCGTCCTTTTTGTACGCCCTGCACATGGTTGGGCGGGCCCAGCCGGCATGAAAGCACGGGTATCAAATGCTTGTACAACTAGACCTCCAATGTGAACTGGTTACACCTGAACCTAGGCTTTATTATACAGGCTCGGTTCGCATTCCATCACAACAGCCATCGCCGTCTTCCTCCTGTCCCTGTGTCGTTGGAAATAGCCCCCCCTCTTACCTAATGACATCAAACGTACTTAAATTATATCATGCTCACCCACGCCAGATTTAAGCCGAACTAGAGCCGCATCAAAGCGGCTGCATCTAACCTGCCTGCCGGGCCCACCCCCAAATCATGAAATGGACTGGATTTCGCTAAGATTTGTCACGTTTTCTGTCATGTTTTCTATCATATTGACTCTGTTTCCAGCATTCCAGTGCCTGCCGGGACATCAAACCATATGCCAAGCACAATCAAAGGGAGCAAACATGCAAACTGCAGCACATACCGTGCCGCCATTCGTGGCTTCCGTCGTGATATCGCAACGGCAGTGCCATTTTCGGCCCTGTCGTGGTATCTCAGGCGGACCCGTGACAAACTAGATCGCCGGGGAACCCACGCGACGACGCAAGGCACTTTCCCGACTAAGTAAATCCCACTGTCCATGATCCGCTTTTAAGTGGCGAGAACGATCCGTCTCGGCCTTCTAAAATCGATGACTGGTTTAGTCTAGTTTTTTTTCTCTTCACTCGCGCATTGTTCGTGCCATATAGTCTAAATTCTAGGCCGAGTGCGGAGGCGACAATAGTAATAGTAATTCGTATTTACGCCGCCCAGCTCATCTGCGTAACCAGTTTCGCTTTTGGTCTGACTTTGTGTGACCACCGAGGAAAAGGAAAGGATCTCGAGGCATCACCAGAAGGAAATTTACCGGATCGAGTAGCGCTTCTCTACTGCGTGGTGTGTGGAGAAATCTGATCGAGCTGGACTTTACGGGGCGCAATCCTCTACCCGTCTTCCGGGAGCCCGTGTTTCGTTTCTCGGGATTCCCCTTGCTTATTAGTCGCAAAGCTCCGCCACAAAACATTGCATCCATCGTCCGTCTTACGCGGGAATCGCGTCACGTGCGTTCCGATGGCGTCCGAAATACCGCACGAGAAGGACGCGCACCTTCACGATGACGTGGAGGCCGGGGCCGGAAACCGCAAGCACGGCGGTCTTGCGTCGTTCCTCGCCGTGGAGGACGGCGTCGTGTACAAGCCGGGGCTCGAGAGCAACCCGCGGTGGTACCAGCGGCTTCTGGATGCGGGCGTCGAAGACAACGGCGTCAAGCCCGTGCCGGTCGAGAGCCGAATCGACACGAGATACCACAACCTCTTCACTGTCTTCTCGACGGCCCTCCTCTGTGTCTTGCCGTATGTTGCTGCCCTGCCATTCACCACAGCTGCCATTTCCATACCCTTTTTCGGTGCTGACTAAGTATATGTATAGGATTCCTACCGGCATGCTAGGCACTACAGCGTTCGGCATGAGTTTGCGGGATGCCTCGTTGACCATTCTGTTCTTCTCGCTGCTCTGCTCGATCCCGCCCGCTTACATGGGCTGCGGGGGTTACAAGACCGGCATGAGACAACTGGTCCAAGCCAGGTACTCATGGGGGCTGTACATCGTGACGCTCCCGCTTCTCCTGAACGCGGCGACCGTGACCGGCTTTACCCTGATCTCCGCCATTGTTGGAGGCCAGACCATCGCCGCCATCAACCCGGGCCACGTGAGCGTCGACGTCGGCATCATCATTACCATTCTCATCGGGTTCGGCGTGTCGTTCCTGGGCTTCCGGGCCCTGCACGCGTGGGAGCGATGGAGCTGGATCCCCAATCTCATTGCCTTGGTCATCACGGTCGGCTGCGGAGGCAAGTTCCTCGTCAACCAGGCCGAGGCCGCGCCCGTCACCGCGCCACAGGTGGTCTCGTACGCTGGCTTGATTGCGGGATACTTCATCACGTTTGGTGGCACTGCCTCCGACTATTCTGTTTACTACAACCCCAAGGCATCCAAGTAAGTCTATTCCTCAATAATTCCGCTCGTGCCGACGAGGCCTGCTGCTAATTCAATAATAGAGTCAAGGTCTTCAGCTACATCTACCTCGGGCTTCTCACCCCGTCGGTTCCGCTGCTCGTTCTCGGAGCTGCCATGGGCGGTGCCGTACCTGTGGTTGAGGGCTGGTCCGATGCGTACGACGCCTACGGCGCGGGCGGCGTGTTGGCTGCGATGCTCGAGCCGGCCCACGGGTTTGGCAAATTCGTCCTGGTGCTGCTTGCGCTCAGCGTGCTGGGCCAGCTCGCCATCTCCATGTACTCGATCGCGCTGAACCTGCAGATGCTGGTGCCCATCTTCACCAAGGTGCCCCGCTACGCCTTCATCATCGTCGTCAGCGTCGTCATGATCCCCATCGGCATCAAGGTGGCCGAGCAGTGGGAGACGTCCCTGGAGAACTTCCTGGCCCTCATCGGCTACTGGGCGGGCTGCTTCGACGCCGTCCTCCTCGAGGAGTTCCTCGTGTTCCGCCGCCGCGACTACGCCACCTACGACCACGCCATCTGGAACGTCGGCGGCAAGCTCCCGAGCGGCATTGCGGCGTTGGCGGCGTCGCTGCTCTCGATGGGGCTGGTTATCCCGGGTATGGCCGAGGCCTGGTATACTGGCCCCATTGCGGAGAAGACGGGCGATATCGGGTTCGAGATGTCCTTTTTCGTTACAGGGATTTTCTACTTGCCGTTCCGATGGCTTGAGATCAAGTGGAGGGGCCACCTTTGAGTAGTATGTTGGATTACGATATGTGCTGGATGCAAAAGGAAGGAGATCGGTATACAGATGATGATTATGAGATGATGTCCATATAGATGGGTATGATGAGAGCGAGACAGATAGACAGCATTCAACTGTTGTGCCTATATATTGACTACCCACGATACACCAAATAAAGATGATAATGTTTTCCGTTAACATTACTAGCTCTTCAGCCTGGTTGATGGTCATTGTCCCAATGTATGACATCTTGAAGTGATACTAAATGAAGAATGATGGGTCTCAACTTCAACCATGCCAGAATACACGCCTATAAGATAGGGGCAACGTAATTCAATACTCAATCATGGAGCAATGAGACTACTTGTAGGACCGATCTTGGAGATCTTGCCGCACAAGACGACATCCTCCCCCAGCGGTATCCAGGCCGTGTTCACGAGCCTGCCCGCCGCCACTGCATTTCCTTCTGCATCGAGCCTCCGCGCGGGGGCGACGAAGACGCTTCCGCCGCCCAGCCACGTCGGCGCGATGGTGATGATGACGGAGTCGATCAGCTCGGCGTTTCGCGCCCCCAGCAGCGAGCTGATGACCTGCCCGCCGCCCTCTACCATGATGCTGCCTAGGCCCTCGTCCTTGACGGCGCGGAGGATGTCGCGCCACTCCATGGCAGAAGAAGAAGAATCTTCTCCTATAGCGATGTACTTGCCGCCCAACCCCTCGAGCAGCCGCTTGCGCTCGGCGGGCGGCTCGGGACCCGCCGCGGCGATGAGGATATAGGGCGCGAGACCGCGGCCCGCGCGGGCGAGCTGCAGGACTTTGCTCTGCTCCGTGAAGGCCCAGCGCTGGTGCGGGTCGATGATGATGGGCCGGGGTTGCGACGGCGGCTGGCCTTCGTCGGTAGCGACGCGGCAGTTCAGACCCGGGTCGTCGGCCAGGGCCGTGCCGACGCCAACGCAGATGGCCGCGTGCCGGCTGCGCAGGTAGTGCGTCATGGCCTTGGACTGCGGGCCGGACAGGGTGGTCTGGGTGCCGGGGGCGAGGGCCAGGGCCGAGTCCAGCGAGGTCGCGTAGGTCAGGGTCACGAAGGGTAGTGGCGCATCTTGTTGGGTGCCAGAGGATGATGAGGATGACGATGCTGCCTGGGCCGAGGGTCTTGGGGGAAGATGAGGCTCGAGCTTGCGCGCGTCGGCCTCGGGGAAAGTCAGGGTTGCTTCGCTCATATTGAAGATGTCCGAACTTCTCCCCCTAGTCATGCGTGGTACTCTATTACCGGTGGCTGCCTCTGCTCACAGGACGGGGTAGCTGGCTGTCCGGCAGTTCTTGGCAATGGCTTCCCCGTTAAGCCACAGCCCAAACAGACTATATTCCCGTATCTTCCTCTGTCCGGTTTCTGGTCGTCACGAATATCCACTATCCCGATGCTGATCTGTGGCTGTGCTAAGTAGTCGTTATGCGATGGGCCGGGCCGAGACGCTGCCCAGGAACCATCCGACGGCCCCAATATGCCAGCTAGCCAGCCACAGGTTCGTCACACTTCTGGGGAGGGGGGAGGGGGGGGCTGCTTTCTTCTGCAGCTGTCCTCTAGTGCTCCTTCCCGGATGATGAAAGACGATCGCTTCCCAATGATCACCTTAGCGTGAGGAGATCAGTGGCCTAACCGGAACGAGTAGTAATGGATCGTACTGTACACGTCCTTTGCTTCTTCTTGCGCT
Source organism: Apiospora sp. TS-2023a (assembly GCA_038364195.1). Lineage (NCBI taxonomy): Eukaryota > Fungi > Ascomycota > Sordariomycetes > Amphisphaeriales > Apiosporaceae > Apiospora > Apiospora sp. TS-2023a. The sequence continues at coordinate 1,370,907 of JAQQWQ010000008.1, forward strand.
GGACCGGTGTGCTTCCTGCCGCAGGGAAAACGGAAGGAACCTCTCAGCAGTAATGTGACGTGTAGAATGCTACCCGGTCAAGATGTGTACTGTACAGGTATGTATGTAAGTGTCTGCGAATGGAAGGTGCATGCTTTTTGTCAAATAGTAGGTTTTGCACGTCCAATCGGAGTTCGTAAATTCGCGGAAATCATACCCCGCTATAACTCTGTAGTCGGTATGATATACTTCTAATAGTATATTTTTTATACATACCTACCTACCTACATACCTCCAGACGAACCGCACCCGCACCATATCCATTCAACTTGACCTCATCCTTACCCGCATTGGGTCATGCACTTGGCTTGCTTATTATGTACCTACCTTACAGTACGACATATCATATGCATTTCAACAACACGCACAGCATGTAACCTGCCTAGTTCAGATCCAACGTGCATGCATGCCAATTCCGATTATGCATTTGCATGACTAAGTGAGTTGCAGCGAAAAGCAACGTCCATCTCCCAAGATAGGATTTGCCAACAACACAGATCTCCCACTTGAGCAGTTGCGTCGTCTGGAACCGTGTGAATAGATTGCCTAACCAGAACAATCAGAGGCATGTTTGTGATAAGCGTACACGGTCTCATATTGATGCATTCGTTCTATTTTGGTGGAGCCGCGGACTGCCTGACGGGCAATGATAGCCTCGGAGTCCCATTGATATATCACAACCAACATACATGTATGTACAACAAAAGCAACTTGATACTCTTCGTAATGAGCAGGACTCTCCAGCTGAAGCCTATTTCCCCCAACTACCAACCGACATGTCGACACATCACATTTCTTGCGTCCGGTGGAGGCTCGAAACGCCCGTCCGGTCAACCGGAACTGACGGCACGGATGTTGGAGACCACAGAGAAGCAATAAGGGACACTGGTGGCAGGGTACTTTGTCTATTCACGGCAATACCCATTCGCAGTGGGACTCGCCGATACAGGGTAAGACAAATAACAGGCTGCCTCCCTCCCAAGACCGACTGCCTTGCAGGAAGCTGGAGGCACGTAAGAGCTGCCCGTCTTGCAAGAGGGGAACACTAGGGGTCAATTTTCTGGCTCGAGAGAGATCATCCCGCACCCGGTGAGAAACAATCTGGCACACTCAAACAAACATGTTGCTTTTGAACAAGATGTTGCATCCCGTTCCGTTCTTCGAGGGCGTTGGGGGTGCGTGGGTCCCTTGGGATCTTTTTGAACCGCCACACCCACTCCGAGTTCAGGGTTGCTATGTGGCGATGCACAATGGGCAGAGGCAATGTTTCCAATTGGGCTGTTGGGTTCGGGACTTGAGGGCCCCGTTCCCCCGTCCCCTCCATGACTGGCATGCACTTTACTGCACGCTTGACACCTTGACACACCCAAGCACGTCCCCCAAGCCCCAGCAATCCGGTCTTCCGGTTGGCTGCGCAATCCTGAGACGTCTTTGGTTTCCGGGTATCCCCAGAAGGGGGTTTACGTACCTACGCCGTAAGGTTTGCGACTCGCGAACCCGTGTATTGTGCATCCTTTGATACAAACATCAACCCCCTTCGCTGGGCTGGGTACGCTTTAGCTGAAGGTAATTCAATTCATTCATCACATGTTCCAAACTCGTTCTCGTGATTGTGAAACGGAGGAAGTCATCCCCCATAACCTAGAGTCCTATCCCTCTGCACTTTCCTGTGTATTATCCTTCTCGATTTGTCTCCGTCGTTTGCTCGCCGATCTCTTCGTTTCCTCGCCAAGAGTTCTTGTAATACTGAATACAGACACGCTGTTTATTGCCAAGCCTCGTTCAATTTGATAATCCTTATCCCGAGAGGGTCGATTCTCTCCAAAAACATTGGCTTTCGCGCTGCGTTGTCAGCTGTCTCGCTTCGCCACAATCACCAACGCCATTTAATAATCACATTCGGGCTTCGTGTCTCTTTCCGCCCGCAGTAGCCGGACTGCTGACCTAACCTGTTCCTCCCATAACTGAACTCACTCATCGTCGCCTAACCTACTCGATACCTTCGATCTTCTTTTCTCAAAACCCGATCGTCAAACAACACCGTCGTTCGGCCTACGCTCAGCGTGCCGTAAACTCCTAGCGACATATCATACACCAAAACCACACCCAACCGAACAAGATGTCGAAGCCCAACGGCGACGAGCCCCCGGCCTACAGCAGCGGCCCGCAACAACCACAGCCAGCCTACCAACAACAGCAACCACATCCATCACAGCAGCAGCCCGGGGGCTACCCGCCACCGCAAGATGGGCAGTACGGGCAGTACGGCGGGATGCCGCCGCAGGGAGGCTACTACCAGCCGGGCCCGCAGATGGGCTACTACCAACAACAACCCGGCTATGGCCCCGGGTATCCGCCGCAACAGCAGGGTTACTACGGCCAGCCGGGGTACTACCCCCAAGGCCAGTATCAGAACCAGCGGTCGAGCGGCCCTAGTTTCGCAGAGGCCTTGCTAGCCAGTTTAGCGTGTTGCTGCTGCTTGGACTGCCTGTTGTTCTAAGAATCCCAAGAGCGGAAAAAGAAAAAAGAAAAAGAAAATCACCCAAAAAACGCACATAACGGATTTTTGCCAAAGGAGGCGAATCCCGAGAGAAGAGAAAGAAGAAGAATGCATGGTAAAAAAAGGTTTATATCTGGGCTACGGCACACTACGGGAAGACGGGGACCGCAATGTGGGAGAGCTTTACGATGCCATGGGACGACTACGGCTCGGGTACTCCAAATGCACCGAAGACGGGCGCTGTCGTTGCCAGGAATTTTGCGGTTGGGAGATACGTTGACCCCTGAACCGGTGTTGCAATTGCATACCGGGAGATGCAATTGACTGTCGCGGGGTTTTGTTTTATGCCTTGGTTAGGGCTATCGTGTTCTCTTTTCATCATTTTAGCATTGGGAGCACGGCGTATAGGGGGGTTGACCAATGGTCTTTATCGCAACGTCTGGAACGCCGGCTTTGCAGTATCACCTAGACGTTTATACGATTACTGTGAACATAGTCTTTTTGTAATCGAACATCACTCTTTTCCCTGTGTCTTATATTGGATATTATGCAACCCAGTCGCAAATCTACCTATGGCTAACTAGTGGATAAGTAATGGTTAAGTTACATCGGCGTACTCCCCCATGACGTATGTTGCTGCACGTCTATTTGGTCATGCAAGACTGCTGTACAGCTCCGAGAACTTCTCTGCGGCCTCCTTCATACAGTCATGACTATAGATGGCTTGCTGGACCTCGGGACTGGCCCATTTGTCCGGTACCGGCGCCCCCTTTTGTTTCGCCATGGCGAATTGCTGGTCGCGCTCTTGTTTGGCCTCGCCCTCGCCCAGATGCAGCGTCCGGCCCGAGAAGGCCGCCATCTCGACGCGGTTCCAAGTCGTCTCCTTTCGGAGGAGCTCGTAGACCCGCAGCGACTTAGCCAGGGCTTCCGGGTCGACGCCGGCCCCGGGCGTCAGGCTCACTACTTCAGCAAGCACGGCGGCGTCCTCAATGGCCATAGCCGCGCCTTGCGCCATGTGCGGTAGCGTGGGGTGGCAAGCGTCGCCCAGGAGAGCGGCGGGCCCCAGCGTCCACTGGGACAAGACCTTGTGGCTGCGTAGCCGCCACTCGCAGACCTCGCCCTCGGGGACCATTTCGAGCATCTGCTGCACCAAGGGGCAGAAGTCAGCGTAGACCTTCTTCATCTCGCTCTTGTCGCCCTTGGTGGTGTAGGTCGCATTCGTTGCGGCCGCAAAGTTGGTATCGGGCTGGCACGTCGAGAGGTTGTAGATGGTGTGCCCGGCGATGGGGTATGCCACGATGTGGCGCTTCTCGCCAATCCAGCGCATGGCGCACTTGGCGTCCAAGAGTTCCAGGAGTTCAGGGTAAGGCGCCATCTTCTCACGGGGCAGCATGATTCGATAGCACGCTTGCCCGGTATCCTCGACTTCGGCATCGATCTTGAGTTCGCGCAACATGGCATAACGCAGTGTCGACTTGATACCGTCGGCGCCGATAAGCACATCGGTCTCGAAGGTCTTCTCGTCGCCGTCCCGGTGCTTCACCGTGATCTTCGGTCGCCCTGGGCCGAAGGAGTCGACCCTTTCAAGCGACGTGGCGAAGTGGAACGTGACGCCGGCCTCCTTCTGGCATGCCTCGTACAGGCCGCCGGCGAGCGAGGCGCGATGTCCCGTGCAGTGCGGGTAGCCGTACTTGTCTTTCACGTCGGCCATGACGACGTGGACGAGCTCACTGTTAGTGGGTCCGTCCACAATCTTGGTCTCCAGCACCGTGGTCGCCTCGCGCTGCAGCTGCGAGCCCTCCCAGCAGCCTAGGCGGTCGAGGATCCGCAGCATATTAGGGGCCAGCTGGATGCCGGCGCCTACGAAGCCCAGGTTAGACGCAGTCTCGTAGACGTCGATGTTCTTGAAGCCTTTTCTCGCGAAGCAGAGGGCGCTGGCCAGACCGCCCATGCCTGAGTAGGGAGGGATTGTTAGTTATCACCGCATTTCTGAATAGGGCATGTCGCAGATGATGGGCTCACCTGCGCCTATGACCGAGATCCGAAGATCCCTGAAGTCCGCCATGGCTCTCCCGTATAAGTCGAACACAAAGATATGCTGTCTCAAGTGGCGGGGTTTGTGGAACTTTGTGGAATTAGGATAGTATATAGGGAAACAGCGATAGCCAAGACAAAAGGATCTCGTCAAGATATATAAAAATAGTCTTGCCCCTTAGAAAAGGAGCTGTAAGGGACCAGTAAGGGGGACAATATCTGATTCTCCCTGACAGGAGACTGGGTGGGACTTGACGACATATTACTGATCGCGGGTCGGGTCCATACATTGAACGCAACCTCAAGGGACAGAGGGATGCACAAGCAAAATCTTGGTGTGGGGTTATTAGTTTACCACCGGTTGAATGTGGGGTAGTCAATCTCGTGGGGTCATCGGCATGTTTCTTGAAGTTCTGGAAAGACGTATCGACCCGAACTTGGTCATGACCGGGTAATAATTCACACGTAGACTGGAACCCAAAACTGTGAATGAACCACCAGGACAAGTCGGCGATTTAAAACGGCCGACATGTAAACTGTGGCCGCCCCCGATCTGCTCCAGTCCAATCCCACCAGTCACCAGTGACGTGTTGTGGTCCCTTGCTTACCGAACAACCTTACTTCCGTACCCTACATCTTACCGACCCGACACATTCATCAATTGCATAGAGCTAGCTACTGCCACTTGCGACCTGCTACCGTCTTCCAGTACCGCTTGAGGCATCGAGTCAGTTTCACTTCCCCAAAATAGACAGCCCCAAATAACCTACTGACCTATATGCTCCGCACGTGCTTCTAGACCTGACGTTTATTAAAGAGCAAAAAAGCTATATTAGATTTGATCAAGCTGTGAGCAGCCCAATCAGAGCCTCTCAATTGAGATGACAGCAACCCCCCTGACACTTTTTTCAGTAATTTGAACCAACCATGGCTTCCACCAATTCCCAAGTACCCCTCATCACCGTCCTAGGGTCCCTCAACATTGACCTAGTCTCCTATGTGCCACACCACCCCCTCCCCGGCGAGACGCTAACCTCGACCTCCTTCTCCGTCTCGCCGGGCGGCAAGGGCGCCAACCAAGCCGTCGCCTGCGCCAAGCTGTCCCGGACCCGGGCCTCTGTTAAAGATGGCCAGCAGATGGCGCACGTCCGCATGCTCGGCGCCGTGGGCGCCGACACCTATGGCGACATCCTGGTCAAGAACCTGTCCGCGCACGGCGTCGACGCTTCAGGTGTGACCGTGCGCCCGGACCCGGCCAAGACGGGCGTCGCCCTCATCGTCGTCGACGAGCCAACAGGCGAGAACCGTATCATCCTGTCGCCCGAGGCCAACCACTCCCTGCAGCCGGCCGACTTTGAGACTCTACCGGGCCCCAAGCCGGACCTGCTCATCATGCAGCTCGAGATCCCGCACCCGACGGTCCTGGCCGCACTTCGGGCTGCGCGCGCCGCGGGCGTTGACGTGCTGTTCAACCCGGCGCCCGCTACGGCCGACCTGGCCGAGGAGGCGTACGAGGACCTGGCGTACCTGCTCGTCAACGAGACCGAGGCGGCAACCCTCGGCGGCGTGAAAGAGACCGAAATCGAAGACGAGGCAGGGCTCGCGGCCGTGGCCCAGAAGTTTCAGACCCGCGGCGTCAAGACGGTCATTATCACGCTGGGCGGCCGCGGCGTCTTCTACCGCAGCGAGGACGGTGCGCAGCAGGGGCTCATCCCCGCCGAGAAGGCCAAGGTGGTGGACACGACGGCCGCGGGCGACACGTTCGCCGGCTCGTACGCGCTCGAGTTTGTGACCGCCAAGGCGCAGGGGAAGCCGTTCGATATTGCGACCGCCGTGCGCAACGCCAACAAGGCGGCGGCGAAGACGGTTGAGAAGCTTGGAGCGCAAGACTCGATACCCTGGCGCGATGAGCTCTAGGCGGACAACAAATAAAGAGGTCAAAAACAGAGTAGCGAGGAAATTTGGCTTCAAAGCCCTTACTCAATTGTAATGCGAGCTACCTCTACCATCAATAAGAAACAGTAAAATATCTTTGAGAAGCGGCGGCGGCTCCTTTAGCTGCGCCTCTAAGGCCGACCACCTCCTTTCACACAACTGATATGGTGCAAAACCCAGCCCCTTTTGTCATTATTATACTAACCCCTGTTTCCCGATCTAACGGTACCCACCGCTTCAGCGCCTTCTTCTTCAGGATGTTGCATCTTCCTTTTACCGCCCCCATAGTACTCCTCAGGGGTGGGAAGGATACTGGAAAGGAACATGGGCTCAGCAACAACATCATGCATGGCCATATCGCGTAGCAGCTCGTCTCTGCCCATTCTCCCCTCGCCTGCTGCCCCGGGCGTTTCCGAGAGATCAGGAAGCAGGGAGTCTGTAGAAGATCCCGGAATTCGTTTGACACTACTTAGGTAGTAGCTCGGCTGACTGCCCGAAGAGGTGCGCCGCATCTCCGTCCATATCTTTCGGGCCTTTCCGGACAGCCCGCTATTGTCTTTGGTAGGCTCTGGGCTGATTGTTCCATTTCGTAGGCTAGTTTGTCGCCTTGGCACTCGTGGAGGTGGCGCTGTAGCCGTTCGCTCCGGAGTGCAAGCAGCAGTAGCCCGAACCGTCTCTTCGCTGCCCTGGATGTCGGTCCCTGTTCGCCTATTGCGGTTCAGAGGACTCGTTGGGGTCGTCCTCGTGGCCGTATTAGTAGTAAACGCAGCCGACATGGCTACCTTGCGCGGCGTAGACCGGCTGGTGACGATCCGGTGCATGATGTCGTTGGCGCGGATCGGGCCCCAGTGCGCCGCGATGATGGTGAACAAGGTGTTGGACACGGGCGCGCAGGGCTGCGGCCGCGGCGACCAGTCGGACATGGGGTTGTTCCGGGTGATGACGCCCGTAGCCCGGGTCTCGAGTCGCGTGCGGGACCGCGACACGCCGTCTACAGCAGCAGATACCGCGCCCGCACCACCGGCATCGCTGAACGTCGGGAAGCCGGAGTGCGAGTACGAGAGTCGCACTTCGATGTACTCGGTCTGGACGTTGCCGAGATGGTACTCCAGGTCGGCCATCAGGTTATTCGAGTCCCCACTGTGTGCCTCTCCGTTGGGAGGCTGTGAGGCGTTGATGTGAACTTGTACGAGCGTCAGCAAGCTGGAGCCTGGCCCAAGTACTCTGTATCTCTACGGTTAGTATGAAGACCTAGCCTAGCAGCGCGAAGAAGAGCCATGGGCACCAACCTGCTCGCGGGTTCGTTCACGGTGTCAATGATCACACTCTCAGATGTAGGGTGAATCTGGACGTTCACATCGTACAGGTAGCCATAACGCGACAGGCCTTCTTCGCAATGATGCACCGGGAGGAAACACTGGTCGCTGTGCATTGCGTTCTCGAAGCCGCGGGAGCAGTCGACCGAGTACGGGCGGCAGAGCTGGCCGGATATCTCGATAGCCGCCTAGACCATGGTGCGGCCATCGTCCAGCGTCTTGGCCTCGGGCGTGATGGCCACGTGGGGGACGAGGAGATAGGGGTCCTGGATAGTGGACGACCCGTCCGACACTTGCACCGAGGAGAGAGAGCCGCCGCTGGGCTGTCGCGTACCGCCGCTTTGGATTTGCTCCCCATAGATTCCGTCGTAGCCGAGAGGTAGGAACGGCTCGGGGTCGTATGATGCCTCGGTGCTGCTGTTGCTGCGAGACCCCGGCGGCTCAGACAGAAAAGAGGTTCGGGAGACCAGTGGTGAGCCATATGACGACGAGTGGCTTAAATCACGCTCTCGCATGTCGTAGTGGCGGCAAGTAGCTTTCGAGGATAGTGCACGACCATTGGAGAATGATCTTAGCTTCGTCAATAGCTTTGGTGTACTTCGGAGTATTTGATAGCTTGAAGCTCTCCGAGATAGCATTGAGCTTTTTGGTTTGGGCGTGATTGGATCTGTGGCCATGTTAAAGGGTTTGTTTCGTTCAGGGGTGCGAGCCAATGCTCAGGCGCCCAAGTATATGCAGCTTACCCTGTTCCAGAACATATAGATTCGCTGCCGACTTCCCAAAAGTGCCCTCATAATCACTACTCTGGGAGTGGCCCTGCGTGTTCCGCCGTTTCTTGATTACTGTCAAGGACTGAGGTTGTATTCTCCGAGGGTCTCGGCCCATGCTTGCGGTGGTGCTGGTGCTAGAGTTTCTCGTAGGACTGCAGTAATGATACGACGATGCCTCACCCTCCTCTTTGACAATATGAAGGGCGGGCGGAGTCAATAATGCTTCCATATCTCTGATCGCCATCGTAAATGTGTTGAGATGGGAAGATGTCGATGAGCTGGATATTAGACTAGTGGCCGAGCTTCAAACTCCAAGGTCAGAGTCAGGCAAGCAAGTGGTTGGCAACTGCCCCAGTCATTCTTGGACTTTATCTTAGAAGGGTAGTTTTGATGATGCGTATGGGTTTATAACGCTTAACCAAAGTTCCGTGGCATGGCCACTTCCATGAATTCCTACTACCAATCTACCGGCATAACCGTACCAAAGGTCACTCCTAAACACAAGCAGCCCCGGGATGGAAGCCGTAGACGTAATTCCTGCCGGCAGCTTGCTTCCAACTGCCTAGAACAACCGAAAATGCGTCAGATTCATAGGTAAGCCTTGATTTCCACAGAACAAGCAGGCACGTTCTCCATGCCCGCCTGATAGCAATGCATCAATCGTAAGGGCGTCACAGCACATGAGACCCAATTGAGATTATCTGTCGAATTTCTTCATCGCCTCGCAACCAAGTGGTTCAGGAGCTTGCAATTCCAATTATCTCATTCCGGTGGTTACCGTGTCTATAGATATACAATTGGTCGGATCCCGCATGCCGTGCCAGTCGACCGAATATCGCTTCATACACATGCCGCCACTCTACTGCTTGGACTTCTCGCCCTTGTCCGCCGAGTCGAGGAATTTCCTAACGTCAAAAATATTAGCAACTGTCCTCGGGGGGCTTTGGGTGGGCTCGGATTCGCACTTGATGAAGTCCTCCTCGTCGGGGCTCGAGGCGTTGATGGGAGGAGTCTGAGCGGCCTTCTTGGCGGGGCTGGGACCGCTGGTGGCGAGGTAGGTACCGCCGAAGAGCGCGGAGAGGACACCCATGGCGAGCTGTTCACGACAGGAGTTAGTAATTGGAAGCGCAATGGCTGGGCAGGTTTGTTGCAAAAGTAGACGTCCGGACTCGGATTCGACGCAAGAACATGCCGGGGCAGCCCTGGGGGCAACTAACGTAGTGGGAGCCAATCTTCTGGCCGGCAATGCTGTACATCTGAACCATTTTGGCGGTATTGAAGCGATTGACCTGCTGCGGGTGGGTGGTGGGTGGATAGTGAGAGGTTGATGGTAACTCGGATATGATAGTCTTCCTATGCCAAAACTGCGCAGTAATTGATCTTTGGTAGACTGAGCTTCAATTTGCTGCTTCTGCCGACGCACTGACCATCGAATTGTTGGTACCTAGCTGGTTTGGACACAGTGAACTGAGTTAGGTACCTCCAATTCATCGGAATAAGCAGGCTCCGAGAAACCGACCTCGAAGGCTTGCGCTTACCGATCTTACCCGAAAGGCGTCCATGCTACTTCCCAAACTCCGAGAGCTCCTACCCTGCAGCTGGAGTTAAGGAAGCTGCTTCCAATTGGAACATGCGTTTACGACGTCACGGAGGGTAACTTATTCGTAGCAGTACTTTTTACACAAACTATGTAAGAACGGGGTTTTTCTCTCGTCCCAACTACATCAACTCAATACAACTCGCATAGCCTTTTCACCATCTAAGCTTGAACTCCTGATTGGCAATAAGCTGTTCTATTTGCATTGGTGAATTCACTGGTCTTTGTTCTTTGCCGTTGAACGAAAGCATTTCCATCATGTCTTGGCTGTGGGGAAAAGGAAAAGGCCCCGATAAACCGACACCTCAACATGCCGCCGACGAAAACCCGGCATCTCCCAGAGCGGTAGCACCTCCGTCAACGACAGCCGACCCTCGCAAGGATGCCACCGACTTCGACCCCAGTCGCCTGCCGGAGCGTAAGCAGCTCCCACGGGGCATGCGGCGCCTGGTCGACAGGGACGACAAGGAGGAAAACTACTTCGATGAACTGGTAGATGGCTACGTCCCGGACAGCACCGAGTCCAACCTGCGGTACGCCGCCTACGCCACCCGCCTGCGGACCATCATGCTGTCGGCCCACCGCTACGTTGCCTACACGTCGGACATTGGCGAGTCGTTCCGCCCCGTTGCTCACCCCTGGCTGGTCCGCAGCGCCTATGGTATCAGTTGGGCCTATATCCTCGGCGACGTGAGCTACGAGGGCTACAAGGCCTACTGGCAGAACCAGCGGAAGATCAACCCAGCCGTCGAGCTCAGCGACCGCGCACAGCAGGCTACGGGCCTGACCAACCACTCGACCACGACCCCGGAAGCGTCGGCAGCAGCTGCCGCAGCCGTAGCCGCACCACCCGGTCAGGTGATGCCGCTCGAGGACTACAGGACCGTCATGGTGCAGCGAGGTATCTTCCAGAGTCTCGCCAGTATGGGTCTGCCGGCCTTCACGATCCACAGCGTGGTGCGGTACTCGGGACGCGCCTTGAAGAATGTGAAGAACGCAAGACTGCGCACCTATGGTCCTATCGGTTTGGGCCTGGCCGTTGTGCCGGCGCTGCCTACACTCTTCGACAAGCCTGTCGAGGGAGCAGTTGAATGGCTCTTCCACACGGGATTTTCGCTCTACGGTGGAGAGAAGTTCGTGGGAGAGCTGCCCTCTACCGGGCGTGAGGATGCATTGTCTCACAAACCCGGCTCCAAGAAGCCCAAGGAAAAGGAATTGTAACGATAGAACGAGCAAAACTGGCGCTCTGGCAGTGAAGCATTAGTTTGGCGTTTGGGGATATCTCAGCTCATGCGATTACGAGATGGGAATCTATAATGCATGATGGACATGCATCCGATGTTCCAAAACATCACTATTGTAGCAATCAAAGTATAAATCGCGATGGAAGAAGATGGAGTGTGGTTCTCTGGTGAATTAAAGCCCAATTCTACCCTCTGTGGAGGTATCTATACCCGCCCGAACGCCGTTAATGCAAGGTCGTTAACTCGTCAATATGTTGAGCATGCTACATCTGGATCAAGTCCTCAGGTGCGCCCACTCCCCTTAGTAAAACCACCGTATTCCCACTCGTGAGTGACACGCCAATCTTTTCGTTGTACTCGAGAATGCGGCCTCCCTCTACGTGAAACACCCGTAGCTTGTCTTTCTCGTCGGCCGAAGAGTTGTTTACGTTCTCGACCTGAAGTCCCTTGGCCGCAATGTCTAGGAGGCGACCGACTACCCAGTCCTTGCTGAAGAAGAACTCGCCCTTGGGAAACTTGGCGGTCGTGGTTTCGGCCTCGGCCTCCACGTAAAGGTAGACCCGCTTCTCCGCAGAGAGCTTGGCGTCGCCCTTGGCCGTCTTCTTGAGGTTGTTGACGGCGATGAGCCGGGCGCTCGCGCTCGTAGGCTTCGGCTTGGGCAGGGCCCGCGTCGCCTGCTCCCGCTTCTGCATGCCCCAGGCCTTGAAGCGGGCGAAGGCGTTCTTAGCCGCCTCCTTGCCGGCGTCGATCTTCACCTGCGAGGGCCGCGCCCCGAGCGGCACGAGGTTCTTGCAGTCGTGGTCTTCTTGAAGCCGGTGCTTGAGGCAGTAGTCCCGGTTGCAGGTGTCGCAGTGCACGCCCGGCACCAAAGAGGTGCCCACCGTCGTCTTGCAGTCTTGCCCGGCGCATGGCTTCTGGGCCACGAAGTCGCGCATGCGCTTGCCCTCGCCCGCGCTCGGCTGCGCGAGCTGCGCCTCCCGCCGCCGCCGGGCCCAGGCCCCCTCGTTGGCGCACTTGTGGGCACTCTCGCTCCGGTGGTCGAGGCAGAAGGTGTGTTTGCAGGATTGGCAGAAGAAAGGTAGGAAGTCGAGCTGGTTGCAGTATTCGAGCTGGCAGTGCTGGCCGATCAGGGTGGCATCGGTGGTGTCCATCTTGACGTAGGATGTGTCGGGGTTCTCGCTGTTGGAGGATGAGGAGGCCATCTTGAGATTTGGGGCGTCAAAACAGTATTATATATGTATAGATGAGATATGGAATATTCTAGGTTGCCGACTGGGTGTGTAAGCTCTTGTCGTAGGAGTGACAGCTTCCTCCGAAATAGATGGGCGGCGAAAGGAGAGCAGCCTCGGCAACGTGTACCTACCAAAGGCAAGATGTGTATTGCAAGGCTGCTGTTGCGATTGCGCCAGCTGGAAATTGATGCGAAAGTGTTAAAAGAAGGGTCTCGAATTGTCTCTCATTTGCTCCGTAATCTTAGGTACCTGTATGTGTACTTTACGCACTAAGGTAAGGCGGCTGCACCCCTTTAGCTGAATCAACAGGCCTCTACTTGCCTGTCCCGATAGTGGGGTTTGGAGCTAAAGGGAAATCTGCTCAGGCTCCATTCCAGCTGATCGGGCCCTGTGGCTTTTAGTGCTGAATCCGGGGGAGGAAGACTCAATGAGGTCACTCACGCATGCTACTCATACGGGCCAACTCAATGACGAAGCTGCGTTTTGTTTTTGGTCTTGAGAAGGCTATACCTCCATTACCTTTCCACCATGCGGCCAAGACTCATTTAATACATTCCCTCTTTTCGTTCTCTACCCTGGGCATATTTTGTATTTTCCATACTTTCCTTATGGGGCGACAATATGCCACCTCACGTTCCGCGCAAACGGTTGCGCTCCAGGTCGCCTGTGAATGGCGCACGCGTTGAAAAGGCGTCCGCTAAAGGGAAAGGCACCGCGAAGGCACAGGTCACGCCGAAGAAGAGGGCTGTACCGCGAAAATCAACTTTATTTGATGATTTGGATGCGGGCGCAAAGCAACGTTCTGCTGAGAAAACAAAGTCCGTTTTGCAGCAAATGCACGAAGACGAGGACGATGCAAGCGACAGCAGCTCTCTCAGCTCTCATTCAGACGCCGAGTTTGAAGATGTCCCGGCTGCCAAGAGACAGAAGGTCGGCAACGAAAAAGTTGACGAGTCAGAAGATGACGATGACATGGAATTTGAGGATGTCCCAGATCAAGAACACCAATCAGATCCGGTGATCTCGGGAGATCTAGAGCTAACTCTCTACCAAGATAAGATACCTCTGTCCACGAATTTAGGGAAAAAGGGGCCTACAAAACAGGAGAAGCAGGCTCGAATCCTCACTCACTGTATGCACGTGCAATTTCTCATGTGGCACAATACCATCAGAAACTCGTGGTTGTGTGACCAGGAAGTCCAGGCTATTATGATATCACATTTGCCGCCGCGGTTATGGGAAGACGTTGAGCGATGGAGACGAAGTAGCGGCCTTGATGTGGCCCAGGTAGAACCACCCAAGGACAAGAAGAGCGTCAAGGGGAAACCCCAAGCGAAGTCGAGGGGGAAAGGGAAACAAGCTGTCCAGAAACCCGCAAGGGATTGGGGGAATGCTGCCGAGCGGCTTGAGAAAGGCGTCCCTGACATGAGCCATGGCGATCCACTCTTCCGACTTATGAAGTCGTTGAATGCGTGGTGGAAGCAGAGGTTTCGAGCCACGCAACCAGGGCTGAGAAAAATTGGTTACATGGATATGAGGCGGTTGGCCAAGATCCGGGGAGGACATGAGAATGAAGATCACGACCCCGAAAAGTATGGTGAGCGCATCCGAAGCTTGAAGGAATTCCGGGTATGCGCTCAAGAATGTAATGGCAGTCGGGATGTTGGGGCTCAGCTGTTTACCGCCCTTCTCCGCGGACTTGGTCTCGAGGCCCGCATGGTGGCGAACCTACAATGCCTGGGCTTTGGCTGGAGCAAGGCAGAGGAAGCTGGGGAAGATACGCCAGCCAAGGAGGCCAATACGAATGGTACAGAAGAGTCCAGTGCAAGCGGCAAGGCAACCTCTACAACAAAGAACAAGAAGAAGCCTCCTGCGCGGCCAACACGTCGACGTACTCGCAAAAGCGACGCCGATGCTCTGACCATGGACCTGGACGAGTCGGACGAGTTTGCGGATCCCCTTAGCGAAGAAAGCGACGACGATTCGGTGGTTGAGATCACCTTTGAGCGTACCAAGTCTAAGGGACCGGTCAAGTCGTTCGACAAGGATTTGGAGTTTCCACACTACTGGACTGAAGTATTGTCACCGGTCACTAACAAGTATTTGCCTGTCGATCCGATTGTTAAGTCTGTCATTGGCACAAGTAGGGAGATCATCGAGTCTCTCGAGCCTCGCGGAAGTAAGGCTGATAAGGCCAAACAAATCATGGCATATGTGATTGGCTTTTCCCAAGATGGGACGGCCAAGGATGTTACTGTACGATACCTCAAAAAGCAATTGTATCCTGGGCGAACCAAGGGCTTCAGGATGCCATTGGAGAAGGTGCCCATCTACAACCGGCACGGTAAAGTCAAGAGATACGAGCAATTCGACTGGTTCAAGACAATCATGAGCGGTTATGCACGCGGCAGTAGAAAGCAGCCTGTCACGGAGATCGACGAGCTCGAGGAGTCGACCGATCTGAAGCCGGCCATTCCTGAGAAAAAAGAAGTCAAAGAGGGCGAAGAGACTTTGCAATACTACAAACAGTCCAAAGAGTATGCCCTCGCAAGGCACTTGAAGCGGGAAGAAGCGTTGCTGCCCTCGGCAGTTCCCGTCAAGACCTTCCGCAACAAAGGCAAAGGCAACAAAGTCGAAGAGGAGGACGTATACCTCCGAAAGGACGTAGTCGGGGTCAAGAGCGCCGAAACATGGCACAAGGAAGGACGCGCACCGCTTCCCGATGCGAAACCCCTGAAGCATGCGCCATACCGCGCCGCCACTACCAACCGACGGCGCGAACTCGCCGAGATGGAGGCGCAGACAGGCCAGAAGGTGCTCCAGCCGCTGTACAGCATCGACCAGACCGATTGGATCATCCCGGACCCCATCAAGGACGGCGTGATCCCCAAGAACGACTACGGCAACATCGACATGTTCGCCGAGCACATGTGTCCCGAGGGCGCGGTGCACCTACCGTACCGCGGCACCGTCAAGGTCTGCAAGCGCCTCGGGATCGACTTCGCCGAGGCCGTCGTCGGCTTCGAGTTCGGCCACCGCATGGCCGTGCCCGTCATCTCGGGCGTCGTCGTCGCCGAGGAGCACCAGGACCGCGTGCTGGAGGAGCTCGAGAAGGACGAGGCGGAGCGGAAGCGAAAGGAAGACGAGAAGCGGCGCAAGGCGGCCCTGGGCGGCTGGCGCAAGTTCATCATGGGGCTGCGCGTGGCCGACCGGCTCAGGCAGGAGTACGCCGACGTCGAGGACATTGAGGTCTTTCACCGCGACGGCAAGGGCCTTCAGAAGCAGCGCGGCGGTCCAGCTGACGACGAAGACTTGCGAGCCATGCAGGAGAAAGACGAGGACATGGGTGGCGGGTTTTTGCCAGAAGGGCACGAAGAAGATGACGATGTTGATGAAGAGCCGAAAGCAACCCATTCTTCAAGCTATTTCCTCATGGGCCATGAGGACGACGAGGACGATGATGGGGCTGACCCGTTTGAGATAGAATAAACCAGCTAGGGATTGTACTCTCTATATAGCGTACCCAGACATATAGATTTACAGTAGCAAGCGACATTTTATGGTTGTGGATAGAAGGACTCCTTGTAGTTTACACTTAATAGCTACCAGTGCTTGGTGGTTTCTTCCTTTCAACACAACTCGCATAGATCTGATCTATTAGCCAAAGTGACTACTTGTTGTACAATCCTAGAGGAATCTCCGTAACGCCATCCTAAAGATGTTTATAATAAAACGCCAATTAACTTGATTAACTCTACTTGTTTCTTTTCGAACAAAAAGCCAAAGAAGTTGGGTGCATGGCCCCTCTTTCCCCCTTTTCCCCTTTTCAACACTTATCGCGCTGTAAAATCAGGCTAATGACGCGTGGTTCCGAGTCTCGCGCCCCCGCCGACGGCGAGATCACCGGCCGTGGGACCTGCGGCCCGTTGCTCAGGAGATACTGCTCGCGGGGGTCCTCGGCCGCGACGCGTACGGGCAGCCGCCGCCCCCCGGCCGCGAAGTAGTACGAGACGGCGGGCGCCTGCTCGATATTGCGCGCGACGGGGACGATCTTGCCGCTGCGCCGGTCCGACGTCCGGGAGTCGAGCCCCGTGCGGTCGTCGAAGCCTGTGCTGTGCAACGGCTCCAGCGGCACCACCTCGCTGTAGACCGAGGCCGTGTAGTACGAGACGGCGTTGCTGCGGCCGTGGCCGGTGCCGTCACCGCCGCCGGCCCGCAGACCCCGCGCCGAGGCGCTGTCCCCGACGACGTCGATCCGGCTCATGCCCCGGCTCCCGCCCCCGAAGTGCTGCGACAGGGCCGTGGTGCTGCGGTGCCGGCTGTAACGGTCCATCGGAGCGGTGGCGATGGACATGAGGTGGGCGCTCAGGCGCTTGGACGCGCGCTCCAGCCGCTTCTCCAGAATGTCGAGGTTCTCGCGCATCTCGGCGCCGTCGCCGCCGTCGAGCACGAAGCGCGACTCGAGGATCCGGTCCATGCTGTGGTGCTGGATGAAGAAGCTGGCGAGGAGGCCGACGCAGGCCATGGCCGTCATGATCCAGAAGACGCCGCGGAAGCCGTGGATGTAGGCCTGCACGGCGCCGAGGCGGACCGGGCTCTGCGGGGGCATGCGGTCGAGCTCGGCGACAAAGGCCTCGGCCTCGTGGGCGATGCTTTCTGGCAGGTGCAGGTCGTCGAGCTTGGACGACATGAAGTTCTGGAAGACGGTGCCGCCCACGGCGACGCCGATGGACATGCCCAGCGTGCGCATGAAGGCGTACATGGCGGCGGCGCGTCCGCAGTCCTCGGTCTTGGAGATGGCCTGGATCGCCACGTTGACGCTCGTCAGCATCATGCCGTTGCCGACCCCGAAGACGGCAAAGATGACCACCCACAGCCCCGTGCTGGTGTTCTCGTCCAGCTTCTGCAGCAGGAAGCAGCCGGCGACCGTCAGGACCAGGCCGGACCACACGGCCCAACGGAAACGCCCGAGGCGCGAGGCGAGGATGGAGACCACGATGCTGCCGGGTACGAGGCAGCCAGAGATGGGGAGCAGGTTTATACCCGACTGTGTCGGGGTTGTCGAACGAACTGCCATGAAATAGAACGGGAGATAGTATAAAGCGCAGAAGAGCTACCGAAAAGAAGACTAGGGGTTAGTCGCAACTTCATGTGGTATACATAATTCACATGTATTTGGCAGGAGAAGACTCACCAGAAACCCTTGGGAAAATGCACACGTGTATGCGACAATAGCAGACCTAGAGCCGAAGATGGACGGCCGCAGAAAAGGTTCGCGAGCACAGTACACCTCCCACATCATGGTAAGAAACACAGAAGCCAGACCCACAGCCATGGGGACGATGACCTGGTTACTGGACCAGCCATACTCGACGCCAGCCCATGACAGGCCGATCAGGAAGCTGGTCATGCCGCCGATGAACAGGAAACCGCCGACCCAGTCGACGCGCTGCATCTTGGACTTGAAGGTTGTCTTCTCCGCATTGAGCTTGACGAAAATCGGTACCGTGATGAGACCAATGAGGCAGAAGGGAAACTTTGGTACAAATACAAAGGTTAGCCAGTCTCTCCCAGTCCAATTCTATGCTGCCGTATTGACCGAGCTTACGTTAATATAAAAGCACCACTTCCATGTGAGCTTGTCGACAAAAACACCACCGACCAGGGGCCCGATAACACTGCCAATGGCCCAAGCAGCCAGAACAATAGAGAAGTACTTTGGGCGCTGTCGAAGAGGAACGATGTCGGCATAAATGACCTGGCCCATGGTGATGATCCCGCCGCCTCCGATCCCCTGCAGAGTTCGGCCGGCAAAAAAGACAGTAAAGTTCTTGGCGACGGGGGCGCAGAGCGCAGTCCCCCCAGTGAAGAAAATGACCGAGGAGAAGAGCATCTCTTTCCGGCCAAAGATGTCTGACAGCGCTGCTATGAAAGGTTGGGAGACGGCACAGGCTAATAGATACGAGGTACCAGCCCAAAACGCATCTATTGTCGAGCCATCCAGCTCCAGTGCTAGACTCTAGAGGAAAGAAAAGTGTCAGTTTGGTGATAGTCCAGACCATGAACATCAGGAGAGCGAGGGCAGTAAGGTAGAGCTTTCGTACATACCGGCAGCACTGGTACGAGAACCGTGGCATCGAGGGCCACCATAACCGAGACTATAGCAATCGAAATCATGCAACCCCATTCCTGCCGCCTGGGCGTCCATTCTGGGGCAGCAATGACGGTCCCCCGCTCCACGGATGATATCGATGCGGAAGTTGGTTTTCCCATTTTGATCCAAAAACGAGTGTGGTCCCCAATAGAGGAGGGAAGGGAAAACGAATGACAAGAGGCCTCTCCTTGACCAGAGCAGCGATAAAGAACGACAAGGAAACGAATGAGCGAAGGAAACGGAGAGCAAAGGTGAGCCAGACTTGCTAGGCGCCTCGCTCATAAAAGCGACAGTCCGATTGATTAACAAATGGTCTAGTGGAGGAGGGAAAATGAGCGAATGGCCCTCGTATCCCAGGGCGCTGTCAGAGCGCCAACTCACCTGCAACTGTGGCATGTGGCAGATTCCCAGGGTCTTCCACGAGATAAGCGTCGAACGTCGATCTTAAGTGACATTAACACAGTTGGTGGGCACTTCTAAAATTATCACGGCATGGTGCACCATTGCTTGTCCATTGCTTGTTTTTCTGGTGTCCTAGTGGAAAGGTGGCGTCGACGGCGAGAGGTGTAAAAGCCAGTTGCAATTTCTGCTGTTATTAGATCCACGAGAGAGGGCTGCTGCTTTTCCAGTCTCTAATTGATTGCATAATCCAGACATGATTAGAAAGAGTCACACATAGGTATATTGGCCTCCCGGGTTTCGGCTTCTAGACTCCCTCGTGCGGCTTCTCTTCCCCCTGAGTTGTCTTGTTGACAGCGTATCCGATGGCTCCGATGGCTTGGGTAAGCTTCACCCGTCGCCAACGTGTGAGGTAAGCAGCCGCCCCCTAACACATAGCCCTTGGTTTCAGTCCCATTATCAGGCTTGCTCTGCTGCTCCCTGACGTGCTTCCAGGGCACGTAGTGTCGTTTAGGCAGCTAACTGGACTTGGAAAGCACGTCCAAGTCTCGGCCGACCTTTGCCACGGTTCGGGAACGTCTTTCATGAACGCACAGGCTAGGATAGTACCCCTTTTAGCCTTTTAGGGTACGCTACCGACCTACGGTTTCTCACCATGTCTTGTGGAAATAGGTGAGGATGCTTAATATATTCCAACAAAAGTCACACGGGCAAGCCTCCTATCCCGTCCAGAAGGGCATCCGCCCCTCAGCCTATTCATCATACATGACCATATCGTCCCGGGTTTTGGATGACACCACTCTTCTGATCAGATCCCAGAATTCCTTGGCTATTGCTTATCACTTCCGCTTTCCCCATCCAGCCATCTCTAGCGTTTTGCGTATGAACATTTTCACTGCTGCTTGTCCTAGAATTTGGTGCGTAATCGATCAATCACAATGGGCCATCCGTCCGAGCAAAAGTTCATACCCGGCTTCACCTGGCTCGCGCCGTCCATCTGGGTCCAAGATCGGCACATGCCCATGCTCTCCCAGAAGGAACAACTCAACGCCTTTTCGGGGCCCAACTTCCCCTTCAACCGGCAGGGGACGCCGGCCATGATCCTGCTCACCTCCTGGACGGGCGCCCTACCGAAACACATCGCCAAGTACACGCAGGTCTACAACGAGATGTACCCCTACACGCCCATCATGGTGGTCACGACGACGGTGGACGACCTGCTGCTCTGGTCGACCGAGAAGAAGGTCGCAGCCCTCACCGCGGCTGTCGGCTACATCCAGGGCCGCACCAGCAGCTGCTACTCGGGCGACGGAGGAGGCCAACAGCAGCCCAGCCTGCTGCTGCACGCCTTCTCCGAGGGCGGATCGAACAAGGCCGTGTGCGTGGCGCGGGCATACCTGGCGGCGACGCGGCGGCAGCTGCCGGTGGGCGCCTTTGTGTTCGACAGCACGCCGGGGACGGCGCGGTTCATGAGCAACGTCAACGCGTTCAAGCGGTCGCTGCCGCAAAACATCCTGGTGCGGACGCTGGGGGTGTCGGTCGGCATGGTCATCCTGGCGGTCGCCTGGGTCATCATCTCCATGTGCGTGGGCTACGAGGGCAATACCATCAACAAGACGCGGCGGGCGCTCAACGACGAGGGGCTCTGGCCGTGCGTCGGCGTGCCGCGGACGTACGTCTTCTCCGAGGGCGACGACCTCGTCTGGTGGCGCGACGTCGAGGACCACGCCGAGGAGAGCGCCCGCCGCTTCAAGATCCCCAGCCTCGTCGTCCGCTACAAGAAGACGGCGCACTGCAACCACGTCCGCGAGGACCCCCACTACTACTGGAGCGTCATCAAGATGACTTGGGAATCCAGAGACGTCGAGCGCCTCGGGTCCTTGTGAGGAGACTCTTAGGCGGTACAACGTCGAATAGGTGATAATTATACATAATCGGGTTGCACAGCGGAGTGTTCAGGCGTTATTCTTGGATGGCCCAAGAGGGGTTTCGTTATATGTTGGCTAGTCGCTTTCACGTAAATTAGAGTATGTGTTTTAGGTCAGAGGGATCACTCGTAGCAGGGATTCGAAATCGAAGAAATGAGAATTGACACATCTGGATCTCATGCAGTGTTCAGCATCACAGCGACGAAACGTTTGGCCGAAGAATCGTACATATGAGACTCGATTTCAGAATTTGATCAAGCTATTTGACATCACACATTTGCCATTCCTCCCAAGACTTCCATCTCAGACGAATACAGAGTCTCCCGCCAACCGTCGAAACTAACCAATACTCCTCGAGTGGGTTTGAGCATGGATTTATTCTTAGTGCTTCTACAAACCGACAGGGTTAACAAGCGGTTCCTCCAATAAGCGTGCCGCCTCAGTTCCCAATAAGGCAACAACCAAATGACCAACGTAGACTTACAGGGCAGTTGGAGCACGAGCACTCCTTGCCGCACTGGCAAGTGCCGGAGCTGGCGCAAGAGCAAGAGCCCGTAGAGGTGCAAGAGCAGCCCATGTTGAATTGCTTGTGAGTGGGTAAAGTAAGTATAGAGAGAGATTGCGTGCGAGCTATGCTTTGTGTATAGTGGTGATGAGCAAGTTTTGATTGGACTGGGTTTGTTTAGGGAGAAGAAGATTTCCGTGCCCACGAGTCGGGGAGGAACTTATATAGAGAGGCTTCGCCCCTCCCACCGCTTTCCGGCAGCTTCTACCGCACTGCTTCTCGACTTTGTCGAGGGATATCCCCTCACATGAAACATCACATGGGGATCGATGACGCTGGTCCCATGTCAATGAGACGCAAGTCATGGCCCAACACGGCAACACCTCTTAAGTGAGGGGCAATTTGGCTCCACTGGCGCCTCTCCGTCGAAGTATGGGATGAGAGTGAGGCTGGAATCAGAAGGTTGGGCGGCACCGGAATAAGGTCCAGCCATCATCGTATGTCACCTGCTACGGCTAGTCTACCACGCACTACTAGTAATAATTAGTCTGCATTAGTTGATGCATGACCTCCAAGACTCTCAAGCAGGCTAGCCATACTCGGTTTTACATACATACTGAATCGTTATGGTACAGTCTTAAAAGAATGGTATAGGATATTTGCAATAATCGTTCATTTCATGGCTGGTCATACTCATTCATAGTCATGATACTGGTCGTCCCTAACCCTGCATTACTCGCTCAAGGGCCCGGAGCCAACCACCTTTTTCTGTTTGAACAGCTTCTAATCAGAACGCCTCGCCATCCAACGCCCACTGAGCCGCCCTGATGGCGCTGTCGATTCTCCAAAGCAACCAGAACGCCACCCGCTTAATCAACCTCCTAAACAGTGACCCAGCCTTCTAGGCGGCGTCCGCCGTCGCCCCCTTAATCATGCTGCGCAGGCTCGCCATCTCCCGCTTCAGCCTGGCGTTCTCCTTCTTGACCCGTGCTGTCTCTTCCGACGCTTCCTTCATCTTGGTCATGATCTCCTCCTTTTCCCCGCTCTTACCCTTGAGGGCTCGGACAATCCTGGCCAGCTCCGTGTTAAACTTCTCGTACAGAAGCTCGTTCTCTGCCGTGCTTTCCTTGTAGAGCTGGTCAATCTCCCTCACCTTGATTTCTGTTGCTCGAAGAGTGTTGTCCATGTCTCGCTGTAGCTGCTCATGTTGCTTCGTAAGCTCTTGAACCATGTTGGGTATGGTTGATTCCAGCGCCGCCATGCTTTCCGTCAAGGACTTGATCTCTAGCATTGCAGATCGAGGAACCGATGAGTTCATGCGGGCCATATCCGCGGTGATCCTTGAGAGTTCCGACTGCAAGTTAGCGTCCACCGACTCGACTGCTTGCTTCTCGTTTTGGAGACGCTCCCGAAGTTTCTGTGGTGATTGGAGCCGCAGTTTGCCTGAGTTGGTTTTGGTCGGACTCGACGTGGGACGATCAGGCGAAAGAGGTGAGTCGGCGAGAGGCGGTCCACCCCGTGACGACTTGAGCATCGGGATCTGGGATGTAGATAAACCTCGGGCATGTCCCTTCTTTCCTGATCCTGCTCTCGGCGGCGAGGATTTCTTGGCGGTTTGAATGGCCGACTCTGAAAGATTTTCCTTCTGTGGTCTTGGGCGAGACCCATTAGTTGCGGGACTCATGGGCATCTTGGTTGGCGACATCAAGGGGCTCAGGGGTATCTTGGATGACCCGGTTGACCCGGGATTCATGAATAGTCTACTAGATGGTGAAGGAATCCGGCTACCTGGCGACGGCATCCGGCTAGATGGAGAAGCAAGCCCGGGC
This sequence comes from Apiospora sp. TS-2023a, assembly GCA_038364195.1. Taxonomy (NCBI): domain Eukaryota; kingdom Fungi; phylum Ascomycota; class Sordariomycetes; order Amphisphaeriales; family Apiosporaceae; genus Apiospora; species Apiospora sp. TS-2023a. The sequence goes on from JAQQWQ010000008.1 coordinate 1,394,389, forward strand.
CCCGAGTTGAATTTCTGCGACGTCTCTCTCATGCGTGATAAAGGCTGCAAAGGCTGCAGAGCTGGCGGCAGTTCTGGCTCAGGATCGTCGTCCTCGTCTTCGAGGCTTGCGGCAGCCATCAGAGACTTGAGATCTGACAGCGAGCTTCGCCGCTTCCTTCTGGGGGTCTTCCCAGCCGTATCTTCGTTCTCAGGCTCCCCAATAGTTTCAAGTCTCTGAGAGCTGTTTGGCCGTGAGTAAGAGTCATCGAACGCACCAGCAATAGGGGGCCTATCTCTGGAGCCAGGCCGCCGTAGCTTATTCGGCAAAGTTGGCATCCCCATATCAATTGACTTGGCCCGGGCTATCGAAGCCCTGGACAGGCTGGAGCTTTCTCCAGTGGCGGGATGCCTGCCATTGGTACCATTATGCTTGCTTAAGCTACGCCAAACGGATGAACGCGTGTCGGCTTCTGTTTTGGAGTTTTGGCGCAAGAGCGTGTCGAAACCCAACTTCCTGCGCAGGGAAGAGGCGTTCGAGGTCAATGAGCCAGTATGCGACTTCACGCTACGAGTAGTCGAATTCATTGACTCATAAGCCGAACCGGCCTGTAGAAGAAGAGGACCGAAATCTGTAGGCCCGGTATCGAAGATTCGGTCACAATCATCTACAAGCAGATCGAGTAGATTGATGTAGTTGTGGGCGGAGCCATCATCAACGAGAAGCTCAGCAAACGCTAGCGTAAGAGCCCCGCGGTCCCCGTCGTTGCCACAGCCGTCGAGTAAGTCTGCTAGGAGCTTGATCAATGCAGTAAAGGCCCGCCGGTTTTGAGGAGCCATATCAGAGAACAGGAAATGCACAAAGTCTGCGAAATCGCCCGGCATCCTCTTTGCCGCCCGCGCTTGGAGCGCATCGAGAGCCTTCGTTGACATGATCGGCCCCATCTGCTCTCGCCACGCAATCTTAACGAATTTCTCAAAAGCCACAAACACTACGTCGGTGGTGAGGTCCGAGTTCGTATCGATGTCAAACGGGCTTTCGATGAGCTTGTTGTAGAGATCATTGACGGACAGCTCATCGACGGCGCCTCTGTTCAGTATCAACCGGCCGATGAAATTACCTTTCCGGCTATGGAGACTAGCCATATAACCAGTGAATGTCTGCTCAAGTCGGACAAGAGGGTTCTCAGGCCTGTCCTCCTCTGTACCCAGTTTGATACCGTCTCGGCTTTTAGCTGACCCGTATACGGAATTCGCGTCTTTGGCTGAGCTGTTGGATCTGCTGATAGAAGGCGCGGGGTAGAGTGGCGTGATAGGTGTGCGCGGCTGGTGTTTGGGAGAATTGAGATTTTCTGTACTATTACCACCGCCCAAGAAACTGGTGAGCATCTTGACGGGGGAGGTTGCCAAGAAAGAGCGTGACTTCTCGACACGATTGGTGAGGTTCAGGCCTCGCAGGACCTTGGTGTGATAGTTGACAAGTGCGGGTGCCAGCCCGGGGTTGGACACATTGTGTTGTGTGCTAAGCAATTGGATGGCTAAGAATTGTCAGTCTTCATCCATGTCTGGATATTAGGAGAGCTCAGCATTTTACTTACCTCGTCTGGCGAGAGTAGGCAAAAAGTCCTCAAGAGCAACATCATCTGTGGACTTCTTGCCGCTGAGTCCTACTGTAATGATAACAACCTTGCGCTGCATATCACCAGTTTTCACGTCGGAAACAATTTCCACACCATAATGCCCAATGGGCGACTGCTTCGTTCCTTTCTCGTGATCCACTACGATCCGAATAGGGGCAGGCTCCTTGCGCCCCTCGATCAGTTGATCCAACCCTTCTTGGAACACAGCAGCAAAGATGCCAAGGCCGGTGTCGGGCATTCGCACAGATCTAAGGGTCCAGCTCGGGTTTTCCCTTTCCGCTTCACCAAAACGGCCTTCTACCCGGGCTTTGACGATGTCCTCAAGCCATTTCGTAGCCCTTCCTTCATACGCCTCTTGGAGGAGAAAACACCGCGACGTTATCGCGGTGTTGGAAACGTGTTCCCCGGCATGGTTACCATTCATCTCTTTCGTAGAAGTCATCCAGACAAGTCGTCCATCAACCGATTCCGTGAAGCGGACGTTCGCAAGAGCGTGCCACCCTGCGAATGCCAGCTCGTATGATGCTTGGCCGCCCGCAGCATTAGTCATGGACATGAGCAGGCCCTGTGCCGAGGGTTTGTCAATTTCTCTCAGCAAGTCCCGCGAATGCATGTTTCCCCCATACAGCTTCTTGACCATGACAATACAGTCAGAGAACAGCAGGAATATCCCGGCTCGTTCACCAGTATCAATGTCAATGGGCGCGTCGGCCATATATGGGGCTGGCAACTCGTTAAAGTCAACAGCGAGTATTAGTCTTCCTTTGGGCTCTAGATTACTTGGCCAGCTCTCTATCATGTTCCGCAATCGAGTGGTGATTTGGGGTTTGTCCGCTAGGGGCTCGTCCATTGAGCAAATGTTTGCGATTATGTCTCGGGCTTTCAGCATGAGCTGCAGAGCTGGGTGTGTCATCGGTAGACAATTGACAATCTGATCGATAACAAGACTATATCGTGGTAGTCGTTGAACCGGCTCAATGAGAATCGAGCGAAGGTGTTGCTCGCCCGTAGTCGCCACTCGTTGGGAAAAGCTTGACTGGTTGCTAACAAAGGCCGTAATGAGCTGTGGGAAGTTCTGACTCGCACGAATGTAGTCTTGATAGCAGTCTGTGAACTGCGGGAACCACTCTATCATGACCTTGGCCATGGCCATGGCACCACTAGGATCTTTCGACTTGCCTAAGATACTGTTTCCAAGACCTACTCGCGTAGTCGTCCCAGACTCAATGTCTTTTACAGCCTCCTCCTCGGTATCATCCATGACCTTGCGCAACTCTTGCATGAATGCGGTGTTGACCTGAAGGATCCGATCGGACGATCTGGGAAATAGCTTCTCTACATCCTCCTTCGTTGGACTGAAACTGCCTGTGGTCTTCACCGTGGCCTTTTGCCGATATTCGTCGGCGATATGCTTGACCAGTTCATTCATCTTGAATACGTAGCGCTCTTCAGTATCCATCAGTTCAGCCAATTTCCTCCGCAGCTCACACTTCTGGTCTTTAGTAAATGACTTGGATCTGTTGAGCGCCGTCGGTTTCGAAGGGGCGCGTTTTAGCCTCGACGTGGGCAAGAACATGGGCTCTCCGAATAGCTTGATCAAAGGGGTGTACATGCCGTACTGGCGCAAAGTTGGATCCATGAACTCGTCCTCGTCTTCGGGATCTTCCTCCAGTTCCTGGTCGGGCCGCAATGGGATGATAGAGCCGGGCGGTAAGACCAGGTCAATGTCGACATTGCTGATATGTTGGGTCTGCAGTGCCATATGGAGTTTCTGGACGACATCTGCCGAAGCGTCGGACTTGACCATGGACTGGGCGATATCCGCGGCATGCTGCTCCCCAAACAACGTCGGGGACGAACCCGGGCGGCGGCCCTTGGTGGTGGGAAACTGCTGTCTTATCTGGCTCTTGACAGCCTCGGGCAGTTCGTGGAAGTACTTGTACAGACCAAAGGCGAGGGCACGATAGACCTCGTCGACCTGGAATTCGCGCGGAAGGTGGTTGACGACATTGTAGAAGGGCGAATTGGGCGATATCGTGACTCGAGGGAAGGACTGGAATCCTGCTAGAGTGTATATATGGACTTGGACGCGCGAGCTGTTGAAGGTGTAATTGGCCGTCGTGGAGGGGCCGTGGAAGATGAGGATCGGGAGGTGGCCCAGCAGAGGGTCGGTTGTACGATAAAGAGTGACATGTTCTGGCGACAGCGCCAGCTCTTCGGTGACGCGAACCATGGCCGCTTCAACGGGCCTCGTTCATGCTGGCCAGGATGTTGTTTTCGGACGGTGCTGGAGATCAGCCGTCAAATTCCTGTTGCAGGTAACGATGCGATGCGTAGTGGTGTGGTCCAAGAAAAGGGCGGTGTTTACACGCGGCAACGAGCGACGAGAACAAAAACAACAACAGCGACGACTCGGCTTGAGCCTGACGGATGCAGTGAAACAGTCGACAAGACAAGACAGGACAGAGACAGTTTAAGCTGCAGGGATTCGGCGATTGACGTCGCGCCTATTGTATTTGCCAAAAAGATGAGCTCTTGGGTTTGCACGGGCCTGGATTTCTACACCGTCCTGGATTGGGTAGTACTGGTGCCAGCCTCAAATAAACAAGCCGCCAGTAGTTGGAGGAAGCCCGCTTTTCGTTACTACTGGGGGACTCTAGCCAAAGCTGCATGTGGGATGGATCGAATTGTTTACATGCTTTTTATGGGACTTGGAGCGCTCTACACATGCATGAAATCCTGCAGTCGCCTGCGCTTCCTTTCATCGGGAGCAAATAATCCTTAGCAACTGCATTTGCCATGTAGATAATAGGTCCATCCGTACACGCAATGGGTTATCTAGCTTGGCATCTAAATTGAGCAATTTCTTCCAGTTGCAGCGGTGAAGACATTCATTCGGAGAGGTTAGGTACAAACCAGGCAGCTAGGTAGGAGGGGGGAGGGGAAAAGAGGGATTGATTGATATCAATCGAACCCAGGGCCCAAAGGAACATCAATCCGCGTCTCTAGAACTTTTTGTTATTACATTAATAAGCTTCACGGACTCGGTGTTGTTTTTACTTGCTCCAGGAAAAAGCAAAGGCGAAACATTACACAAACCACGAGAAAACGCGATTTTGTCTGAGTCGGTTGCCCAGTGGCAGCAGCTTTCCCCGAACCACCCCTCTTTCTTGGGCACATAGCTAGGCCTTTGAGCGGGATCCCGATAGGTCAATAATACCTACCAGAGAGGTACGTGTGCGCATGTAACTTTGTGGGGCCCCTCCATCTTAGTTGTCCGAGCTTGTGGGATCTCGCTTCGGCATAGGTACTGTTTTTAGACAGCGGGAATCAACCCGGGTTCACCTACGCCAACGACAGAAACCCCATCGACACAGGTGATCACTGTGATATTAGCCCGCCAGAAAGACCGTTGCAAACCATGTCCAGCCAAGCCGATGCAGGAATACCGCTCGCCCACGCCCCGGATGGCGTAGGGTACAAACTCCTCGAGCTGCCGCCGGAGCTGCTGGCTCTGCTAGAATCGGACGATCCACCCGTGTAAGTCCAAGCCCGGGTCTGGCGTTCGCACTACGATGTCCTTTAAATTGACCTCAATGCAAAAGCTTGAAGCTCGAGTCCTCGGCCGCATCCGCCGTGGTCAAGCACGGCAGCCAGACCTGGGGTCTCCGACAAAAGAACACGTCCAACGCCCTAATTCTACTGGCTCCTGCTCCTTCAACGTCCTCAACGGGCGAGGACTCAGACCAACCCGCGGCAACGGAGCTGAAAGCTATCTCCACAGTCCATGACAGCGTCGAACTGGTTCTCGACACTACTGGAGAGACCGCCAAGCCGGTTGCGCGAGGGAAATGGCATGAGAAATTTGCTAGGACTAGATGAGTGCTTCTGTTGTTGCTGTCTCGAAACGCCACTTGTGTGTGACGCATGACAATCGATGCCTAGCGTACAAACTGCCATCTCGATCCTGATTCTTGACCCTCACTGTCCTGTATGTGCAAATGATTGCTATTAAGAGGCCAGATTGCCATGGATCTACGCGTTACCTTCGCTTATGCGCTTGCGAAGATTCACGCAAAGAAGTCCTCGTACCGGAGTTGTTTTGCGCAAGATACTTCGTCCGGGACTTGCGCTATCAAACGGTGTCGCCCATCCCCCAGCGATTGTCTGGCTCAATCTTGAGGCAAAGGGACCTCTGAGGAGTTAAGCCAATAACACAAGAAACTTCTAAAGAGTTGAACCAATGACACAAGGCATGTTGCAACTAGGGGCTCGTTTTCTATGATTATCAAATCTCTCTACCATATCTCGAGAGCAGGGTGCTGGCCTGTTGTTGCTAACCAGCTTCGATGCCCAAGATGTGATATAAAAGTATAGTAATTGATTCCCTTTTACCTCTACAGTATTGGGGAGTTCTCAAGAACTGCAAGAGTCCCTAACCGACCTGAATTACCACACTGCCCCCTTCCAAACCATCTGCCTTGGCCTCCACCACAACCTCTCCCGCCTGCCCAGCCTTCCCCTTTACGATGGCCAGGGCCAGTCCACTAAACGCCTTCCGAGTCTTGGAAGGGAACGGCGTCTGGTCGGTCGGTTGCCCATTGTCCGTAGCCACAATCTCCCCAGCACCACTACCACTGCCCCCGACCGAAAAGGTAATTTCGTTGGCCGCCTCGGGCACGACGTCCCCTCTGGCGTCCACCACGGCCACGGAAACGAAGGCCAGGTCCTCGCCCGTCGCCCCAATGGCCGCGCGGTCGACCGTGACGTTGAGCCCGACCGCGGCCCCCACGGTGCGCTTGGTGTCCTCGGCCCAGGGCGCGCCGTCCTTGTAAGCGACGACGCGCAGGTCGCCGGGCGCGTAGATGACCTCATCCCAGCGGAAGCGGTACTCCTGCTTGGGGTCGCGCGGGATGCGGCCGGCCGACTTGCCGTTGACGAACAGCTCGGCCTCGTCGCCGGACGAAAAGACGTGGACGGGCGTCACCTGGCCCTCGCGCTCGGCGCCCCAGCTCCAGTGCGGCAGGATGTGCGCCTGGGCGACATCGGGCCGCCAGCGCGCCTGGTAGAGGTAGAAGCGATCCTTGCGGAAGCCCGCGAGATCGATAATCCCAAAGTAGGAGCTGCGCGCCAATGGCTCCTCGTCGTAGGGGGTCGGCTCGCCGATGTAGTCGAAACCGGTCCAGACAAACTCGCCCGCCACGTAGGGGTAGCGGTCCTGCATGGAGAAGACCTTGTCGGGCGACGCGCCCCACGAGGGCCCGTACAGCTCGTAGGCGCTCACCTCGAGCGAGGTATAGTTAGCGCCCGCGTTTGTCTTGCCGACGACGGCGCTGCTGTTGCCGGCGACGGGATAAATATAAGTCCCGCGCGTGCTCAGCACCGACGAGCTCTCGCTCGTCCAGATCATCTTGTCCGGGAAGGCGCCGTGGAAGCTGGGGAATGTGCTCTGCCACGAGTCGCCGTGGCCCTCGCCCTGGTAGTTGAGGCTCACCACGTCGAGGGCCCGAGCAAAGTCCGTGTTGGGGCCCGCGTTGTTCATGGCCGACGTCGAGGGTCGTGTCGGGTCCTCCTCGTGCATGAGCGCCATCAGCTCGGCCGCGATCTGCCCGCCCGCGCTTCTGGTCTGCTCGGGGATCTCGTTGCCGATGCTCCAGACGACGACGGACGGGTGGTTGCGGTCGCGCCGGACAAAGGAGCGCAGGTCCGGCTCGTGCCAGTCGGCAAAGAGCGTGCTGTAGTCGTTCTTGACCTTGGCCTCCGTCCAGGCGTCGAACAGCTCATCGAAGACGAGGATGCCCATGCTGTCGGCCATCTCCATGAGCTCGGGCGCGGGCGGATTGTGAGACGTCCGTAGTGCGTTGACGCCCATATCCTGAAGCATCTCCAGCTGGCGCTGGGCCGCGCGGTTGTTGAATGCTGCCCCGAGAGCCCCGAGGTCGTGGTGATTACAGACCCCCTGAATGTAAGCTTTCTCCCCGTTCACCAAGATACCTCCCTCGTTTGCGCTATAGGTTAATGTACGGATTCCGAAGGGAGTCTGGTATTTGTCGACGACAGTGCCGTTTCCTCTCGATACGCTCGTTACGGCCACGTACTGGTTAGGCTTTTGAGCCGGTAGAGGACCCCAGAGCGCAGGGTTTTGAACCTCTGTCGACTCATTGACGGACTGCCTTGCGCCGGCCGCAACTTGGATCGTAGATCGCGGGAAGGTTGCCACGGCGTCGCCCGTCGGTTGCTTGCTGGCTGCGTCGTAGACGAAAACCTCGGTCGCGACTTCTACCTCCTGGCTCGAGTTGCCCTTGTTTTCGACGTCTACGGCCAGATGAACTGTGGCCGCCTGCGCCGAAACGGCAGGGGTCGTAACGTATGTGCCGAACTGGCTCACGTGGACAGGGTCGACTTTGACGAGCCAAACGTTACGATAGATACCAGCGCCGGGGTACCAGCGGGACGAGTCCAGCTTGTTCTCCAAGCGAATAGCCAGCAGATTGTCATCCCCGACCTTCAGATGGGGCGTCAGGTCCAGTCGGAACGAGGCGTAGCCGAACGGCCACCCTCCCGCGAGCTCGCCGTTCACCCAAACCGCTGAATGCGACATGGCGCCATCGATGTCCAGGAAAATCGTCTTGCCCACATCGGCTTCCTCCAAGGATACCGTTCGCCGGTACCACCCAATTCCGTTGGAGGGAAGACGACCCATGCCGCCGCTGATACCAGGGGCACCAAAAGGACCCTTGATGGCCCAGTCGTGCGGCACGTCCACGGCCTCCCAGGCGCCATCGTCAAAAGAAGACTTCGTGTACTCGACATTGCTTCCGGGATCCGCTCCATCAGGGCGTTCGTGATGGTCGCCATTGTTTATGAATTCGTTGGCCGAGGGAAGGATCCACGGTTTTAGAACATCGTAGGATAAGCCGTCGGGCGCCGACTCGAAACGTGAGAAACGCCAGCCCTGGTTGAGACTGAGTCGCGATCTATCTGCGTCGGCTACACCCACCGCCAGTAATAGCAGTGAGAGCAGGGCAAGCCCATAGGCAGTACCACCGCTGCACGCTGAGCGCAACAATCTAGCCATATTAAGACAGAAAGCACAGATGTGACACGCTCGCTTTCACGACTCTTGTAGTGAGGCATACGAACACCAATGACATTGGAGGCGCACAGTCTATCTTATAGCTACTCTGTGGTCTGTGAGATCCAACCCATTCTGCCGAGGCGGAAGATTATTCGCGGAATGCGCTACACCGAGATGCATGGGCCGGGACATCGCCTTACCAATGGATGTAACATCGCGGAGGAGAGAGACGAGAGCCAAGCATCACGCGCAGGGGACGACGAGTCGGTGGCTAGATAGGCTATATTGGCGCTGCAGAAGAGAGACTAGGCGGACCGCGGCGGACCGGGCATGTGATGTGGGGGGGAATTACATGACGACCTGGCCATAAAAGCAAGGAAGACACACCTTGTGACCATCACCTGTCCCGAAGTGCCTTCAATATATGCAAATAGACTTCTATAAGCGGAGCTGAAGGCCGGTCATTGGAGGGGCTACCGAACATGCGGAGAGATCTATATGCGGGGTCGGCGGGATATACGCGAATCCAACCTTCGCCTCCGATGATCGACGTACGAGTTGTTCCAACAGAGATCGGGCCATTCCATCCTTTCAGACACAAGACAAGCCCCTGCGAGAATAAACCGGCCAAGTCCAACAGATCGAGACGCTATTATTCCAGTTGGACGATTATTACAGCAGGCAATAATAATATAGTTAGCTACGTACCTAATGTTTATACCGGAATAAGCATAGGTATATTCCGTTTACTCTACTATCGTAATAAGGAGTAGGCTAAGTGGAATAATTAACGTGGATAGGTTGTTATTACCTGTGGGCAGTGTACGGTTTATTCCAGCGGATATAATATTACAATCGTCAAGGTCGGGCTCGGACTTGATTATCAATTCATCTCGGAATCCATTGTTTAGTTTCATGTCATAATTGATATAAGACTATGTGCTACCGAGCCGCTAAGCTCATGGGGCCGCACTCAAAAGCGTAAATGCGAACAACCGCCTGCGACCCTGGGTATCAGATTCTTTCCCCTCTGCCATAAAAGTTTCCATCGCCTTGCACATCAAGTGAAAGATGCAGCAAGCTTGAAAGAGGGGCGTAGGAGATGCGCCTGCTGAGAAGGGATTCAAGGTGAAAATTGCATGACTATCGAGTTTGGTCAAGGTGTGAGACAGTGAAGCACCCCCTTCACTTTCTCTTGGGTCTCCTACTCTTGGGTCTCCTTCTTTTGCCCCATCCCCCCATCTTCCCCTTCGTCACTTCTCAGTGTGTTTTACATCATCAAGCAACGCTCCCTAAGCCATGTCGTTATGAGGTGCCGGACCAGGGCCTACTTGGGGTGCCACCTGACGTCTGAGTGAGTTGGCTGCTCCGAATCGTCGGCCTGGCCGCAGTTCCGGTTGCTCCGGATTCCGTAGCACAGCGTGGCATCCCCCTTGCAACATTGGGTTCCCGGGCTGAGGGTTAAAAAAGTCGCCCCTTCCAGGGAATTCGGGTTTCGGTGCCGGTGCGAAGGGGGCAGGGTCGTCTAATAAGTTGAATATCTCCGGGTCCATTATCATGCCTCGTTGTCGTAACACATGATTCGGAGGGCGTCCATTAGGCAGTACTTGGCCATTACCAAGCATTCTTTGTGCTATTTCATTATAACGCCGAACCCCCGGTGGAGCCTCAGCAGACACTGGCGGACGGGCTTGGGCTTGCTCACGACCGTTCCCCTGAGGCTGTAGAGCCGCTCTCGGGCCCTCATGGTTGTGATTGTCATTCGGTCGATAGTGAATTTGTGGTCTTCCCAGCTGTACACGCGCGTTTATGTTTTTTTGATTGACCGCAGGCACTGGGCCCAAGTCCTGATGTGGGATCCCGCCTTGATAATCGGCTGGTCGTCGTCCTTGAGGCATGGCTGGTCTGGCAAATTGTGCCTGGTCTGCCAGCCGTGCAAACAGGTCTCTCTTTCTGTCGTCCAACTGTTTCGCATGTTTCGCAATTTGTTGTTGCGCGCGTTGCACTGCACGAAAGTGCCCCAGTCGCTGTCGGCCGTCAACTTCCCGTTCTACATGCACCTCTGGTCTTGGGGCATCAGCCTGTCTCGCTGGCACATCCGGCCCTGGGGCATTGGCTTGGTCAGGACGTAGTGGTACAGCATTTACTAAAGGAAGCACAAGTGGACGACCACCCAAGAAGTTCAGAGGAAAGCCCCGGCCACCTCTTATCTGGTTGTGATACCGGGGGTCTCTCTCTTTGCGCTTCTTGTCATCTTCCTGGACATTGTTCGAGACTTTGATGTCGAGCGCAGTATTGTCCTGTACATAACCAGTCAGCATTTGATACTACTTCTTTCGGCACTCAAAGCTACAAATGAACGAGGATTCGATGGGACAGCATTCGCAGTAGTCGTAAAAGCTTGATAGTTTGAGTTTGATACGACCGCAAGACCACTGGGCCTGTACGTACATGATGTGCCATCCCAGGTGAGGGTTCATTCGGATAGATGGGGTTAAGGAATACTAGAAATTACCAGATCTGGGTTCTCATCCGCAACCTTCTTTCTCATCTCCTCTTGCGCCCGTTGAACTTCGGCTTCATGACGCTCTTCCGTTGCGTCGAATAGTGGGCATTGACCTTCTTTTCCACCACGAGTAGCATCATTGAAATGGTCGTAACCCTTGACGGTTTGGCGGCAGACATAGCACTGAATCGTCCTGCATCGAGTGCATGTTATCTTGTTGCATCCATCCTGCTTGATAAAGGGGTTTTTGCCTAGATACTTGTCAGTTTCGGTTGGAGCTGTGGCGGGAAATCCTCTTACAAGAGTTGCATCTCCGAATCATGGCCTCGCTCATGGCCTCCTCGATGGTATGGCGAGCTTCGTGCCCTTCCTCAGCAGCAGCTTCAGCGCAAGTTTTAGGGATGTGTGTCATCTTGCGGCATAATCGGCAACTGACAATCTCGCAGTCTGCATTTGCGCACCGGAATTCCTTGTTCTCTTCAACTGGTGGGTATTCCATCGCAAAGGGGCAGAAGGGGCAAGTCTCGAGGCTTTCTATACCTGCCATCTCAAGCATCGCTTGCTGTTCGATACGGTCCAAAGCAACTTGCAACTTCTCGTCAAGAAACATTTGCCTCTGCGATGCCGAGAAACCAGCTTGGCACCCGTCCATAGACATGCATGTGAGCTGGTATTTTTGGTAGCCTATCTGGCTCTCTGCTTGTTTCCTCATGCAGGGCCTACAGAACGAATGAGCCTCCTCTCCGTCGCACTGCACTACGCGGTTGAGGGGCACGTTGTCGAAACAACATCCGCATTCAGCCACCTGTCCGTTCAGGATGGCACTGTCCTTGTTAGCGTTTTCATCCGCTTCTGCAGCTGCCTTTGTTTCATGCTCTTCCCGAATTCGTCTTGCGGCCATAAACTCTTTCAGTGCCGCCTTTTCGTCGGCTGAGAGGTCCCCGTGGAGCAGTTCGTCAATGTTTTGCCGGCTATATTTCGCCTCTAATTTGGTTGCCGTCTTCTTTTCAGTCCATCGCGGTGCGGCATTGTCCCAATTCCGCGCTGCTTCTTCCATGGTCGTGTAGGTATGAAAAACGGAAGATCCATGTTCTGCAAGGAGGTTCTTGATGGTATTCTTGGGCACCTTCGGATAGTCCTGTGAGATCAACGTCACAGCCATGTCCCTATACCGAGACGTGGTCATGATTCTGTTGTACTCTGGATCATGCAATTTTGCTCTGATTGCTGCACTTTCCTCGACCGCGGGAGAACTGCTCCCCCCCGCGTTTCCGTTTCTTGGTGTTCTCACGCTTCGGGTATGGAGTGCCGTTCTCCTGCTGATCAACAATCAAGGCGACGATAACTTCAGCATTGTGATTATGCACTTCGGCAAGTCCTGCCAGATGGGTCGGGCAGATGTCCTCAAAGACGCTTAGAACGTGGGATTGACATGTTTGCTTCTGCTGCATCAAATCAAGGTTGGGATTTCCAGAAGCATCCTCCGACTCGGAATCGACAAGGTCGATTACTTCTGCCGGGGGCCCCATAATAGAACCAACGAGGTAGCTCATGTCTGCGACGTTCTAGTTGTTGGCTTTTTGAGCTGCTCCAGGCGTCACACGAGTCCCACGATCACCGAGATCGGCCACGGGCTAAGGAGCGCGACGACACCCAAACAGCTCCCACGGATTTGTCTGTATCTGAGGTTAGCTGACTGCAAAGAACCCACGCGCCATATGTTAGAGGAAATGGATGCAAAAATGGTGAATGCTGGACCGGCCACACTTATGGCCAACGTGCGACCAAGTTCTGGTTTCGCGGCCACGGGGCTTTGTGCCGAATTGTATGTACGGCCAAATGCTGTGACTGGCCCAGAAGAACAACTAATTGTAAACCGGGAGATCCAGAATCCCATGGCCAGGCCAATCCAGTACACGAAAGCAGGACCAGATGATATGGGTGGCACAATGCCTACTTGTGGGGGCTTGCCAATCGCGGAGAGGCAACGGAGGGGAAGCAGTAGAAGGGTTGAACGAGTAACAAATCCAGAGTCGCACTGGGCTGGATCGAACGACACTTTCTTCCCCCAAAGTCGTAGGGCCGCATTGGTATGGGTCGCCCTTGTCGATGAAAGTAGCGACACCACAATCATGGAGTATTTGGTGCCCAAGTGCTTCGAGTTGTGAAGATATCGCAGGACATCAAGCTATATGTTGCGCTTGGATAGACCAGACACGTAGTGAGGAGCGCTTAAGAAAATTGGACTTACCAAGAGGTCAGGAATCGCCAACAGCTGGGTTGGAGTGCAAGTCATCACACTTGTTTCTGGATTGGCAGATGCGAATGCAATAAATGACTGTGCATCGGATCAGGCTGGGTAGGTGCAGATTTGCGACGAGTGAATTGAAGTGACGGAGACCAAGTAACAAACGGTCTGCCCGAGGGACGTGTTGTTCGGTGTGCTGAATGCGCTGAATAGTGGTAGGTATTATTTTGCCAGGAAATCAAAGGACAAGCCGTGAGGTGAGTGCACCGAAGGCTCCAAAAAGGAAGGGAAGGCGGGGAGACAGCAAGGTTGCTAGCAGCGCTTTGCGTCTACTCTAAGGACCCAACTGTAGAAATAAAAGGAGCTCTGTCTAATTGTTGAACAAGCGAGGGGCAACTTGGAGGCCAGGGAAGATGCAGTCTCGTCTCCCTCGAGTAGTTGCGAGCAGCAGCAGCAGCAGTAGGTGTTATTGTTATTGTTGTTGTTGAAGGGACAAACATCTAGATGCGGGAAACTGGAATCGCTGGTTCCCAAAAGTGAGTGTGCTGCTGGGCCATAGGATAGGTTGCTTTCCTTTTGCGACAGGCCAAAGTGTAGTCCATCTGCAAGGCAAGCCTTCAATCGATGTTACTCGTCAATTCTAGGTTTCTTGCTTTCCAGTATAGGTAGCAGACTTCAGGGCCGTCAATCAATCATAATGTTTTCAATCAGTATGCTTAATATGCTCATTGACGCCCATCCCTCGCCACGGACAGCTCCAGGTATCTGATGGTGAAAAGGTGGATATCAATCAATACTCATCACAATGGAACATGGAGATGATGGGTGCACATGATACACTGACAGGCCTACCTCTCGCTTCATCCTTCATTCGATTGTATACTCGGTGTTAATGCTAAGTTACCTAAGTAAGCTGCTTTTAGCACCTGCTAACGATGAATAGGGCATGTACCCAACTTGCATAGCTGCAATGGAATGCAATGTACGCAGTTCAGATATTTTATGCTTGATTGAGTTGGTGTGCGTACCGTTCTTGAGCTGCAACATACCCAGATTCACGAGTATAAGGACAGAACAGAACCGATTTTGTATATTTCTAAGATGAGTTTAATACCAGGTGAGGATTGTCGTCAAACAAGATCTTGGGTATAGCAACGACTGGTTACTTGAGGCAGGTACTACCATCCTAGCTGCTGAGGTAGGTTCCTAATGAGGTGGCCCAATTTGGTTGAGCTCCCAACTTTAAATATAACCAACTAACCATATGTGGCTATATCGTGGGCGATCTTCTCCATTCCCGACCTGTTCCCCGCAACTGGGCAGCTGGGGGCCAAGCGAAATCGCCTATGATCTATCATCCGTCACTTATGGCATGCAGATAGTCTTGTGTTGTTCATCATGATTACAACATACCACTACCATCTTCAACCAACGCTGGACAAACCAAACCATGGTCCAATCCATTTCAGTAAAACCCGTGTTTGTAGATGCCTAGGTAGATGTTGATTTCATTCATTCTCTGCTGGTAGTTAGCCTTGCTAACTCGACGCTGTGAAGACTGCTCTTTAAAGACCTAAAAATAGAAGTTGTTCGTAAGAAAAAACATATTACCAAGCGCCAGGCGGCTCCCTGCCCAATAGCCCCCCCGGTAGGGTTTTCCGGGCAGTGATCAGTTCCAACAATACTTCTCGTTCGCAACCCATTCCACGTGCTCTCCTTCGTCCTTCCCGTACCACATCATACTGGGAATACTGTCAACGTGCCGCTCGACAATTTCCGACTCCAGCCCACAGGCCTCGATTAGCGAAGAGATGGTGGCCGTGGGATTCCAGAGATCGATCTTGCCCAGCTTCCAGTCTCGTGCGTACTCGTGGGCCTTGCCCATCACGGCAGCAAACGACTCGGCAAGTTCCTCGGCGGGGGCCGCTTCGTCTTCAATCACGAGACGAAGGATGTACATCTTATTTTTGGCCATCTCTTGCGGATTATCGTGGAAGTTTCTGACCCATAGCACCCATACGCGTTTTCCATCCGGACCAGCCACGGCCCCTTTCATCTCTGTAGGGCCTCTCTCCTTGAAGAGGGCCTTCGCGATGACATCGTCTCGATAGAGATGCCATCGCATAATGTCGTAGTCGGGGGCGAAGCAGAACTTCGTCTTTCCATCGCTTCGAGGCTTCGCGAGCTGCTCTCTCATGAGCTTTTCGTCCAGGTCGCAGAACCCCTTGAGGTTGTCGTAGGTAATGAGCCGGGCATGGCGTGCCGCTTCTGCGTCACCTTCTGCTATCCCTCCAGGGATGGCAAAGGTCACATGTAGGCTTGGGTAGGCCGGCCATCCCTTCTTTGCGTAGAACTGTTTCCCGATGTCGCTCCATAGAGCACTGGCGAGGGGAATCTGCTGCTGGCATCCAGGAGGCTCGGCGCCATTCCGCAACATCTTCCCCAGCTCTCTCAGCATTCGGGCCCCATATCGGTTACCCCGGAGCGAGGGATCTGTAAAAACGCTCCCTACCCCGTAGGCGATTCCCTCTTTGATTTGGCCAGCGGCGTCTCCGACGAGAACCCGCTTTCGGATGGTCTCGCAGCTGGACAGCACGGTCCGCTTAGACCCCTCCGGAGTGGTTCCCGTTGTCAGGACCCAATGCTGCATGCCTCCGTCCTTGGACAGCGGCACTGTCTCCATATAAGGTTCTCGGCGGAGGTAGTCCTCTTCAGAAAGGGCACCTTTCCACTCCTTTGAGTTCAAATGCCATGTTGCATATTTCTCATCCTGGGTCGGATGCGTAAGAACCAAGTCAGACGACTCCGCATCGGGGAGGCCTGTGTGGGAAAGAGAGCCCATGGTGGATTGCTTTTGGATACTGGCGAGAAAGTGGACTTGGTTTCTTATATTTTCAGAGCCGGACAGCAACACTAGCGCCTTGTATCAATCTAGCAGCTCGTGATAATAATACTAGAGGTTTTGAGGATATCTAGGTAGGGAGATAGTGGCAATCTGAAAACAATTTGGTGGAATTCGAGTGAGACTTAGGTGTTCAACAGAGGAATGCTGTTGGCGTGGGTGAAAGTGGGTTCTCGATTCCCTTTTAGTCTTCCCATGTTCGGGAATTATCCCAGTTGTGACTAATGGAATAGAATAGACGTAGGGAAGCGCAGGTAGCGATCGACCAGGCGCAACGGTGCTCGGCATAACAAGACAAGTAGGAGCTTGACGGAATCTACAGATCTGACTGCGGAATTGAACGGGGGTCCCCAGGCTCAGTTGCTTAGCAGTGTCCTAATCAACGAGGGCGTGCGTGCAGAGCAATTGCAGGCTAGACCCTCATTGAATCATACCCTCTTTGCCTTATCTCCCCCATTCTTTGGCAAGCAATTGAAGACAATTGAAGCATCTAGACATGGATTGGCGGTATGTTCTTTGAGGCGTTCATCTAGGCCTACCTAATGTTGAAAACCTGGGGGTTAGTGCCAACTCGAAAGCCGACGTCGTGGCTACCCATCTGCCCTTCCTTATCTTGAGCCCAGGTCATATGAACCACTTTAGTCTGCTACAGTGATGAGATTAGTGTGGTCCGGCTCGTCAGCCTCTAACCCAATTATGCAACCACTACGTGTGCGACATCGTCTTATTGACAAAGAGAAATGCAATCTATCAGCCTCAGTTCAAGGTTCGTACACGTTGTTGGATGGTTTGGGTGGACTAGGTTAGGATGGAACGCAGCCGTGGGGCCGATGCCAACCGCCCGGATCTTCGTCTGGGCGATCCCTTCTGACAGCCGAGGTCACGATGTGTTGCTTCTCTACTCACACGCGGCGCCAAACATCAACTCGATTGGCTTCCGCAGATCAAGTGATGAAGCAGACTGCCTGCACGGCCAAAGTCTACTTCATGCTATACAAGTTGCCTCTTGACTAAGAGTCGAATTATCCATCATCTAATCCTACGATGGTAGCTTTCTGCGTAGGAATAGAAATCTTTCTAGGCTTCCCGTACCCTTTCTCTTATCTGATACAGAACGCCCGGATGATAGAGCGGAATAACTCATGGCTCTCAGTGACCGTGGCCATCATCCTCTTCGCCTCTCTGTTCCGGGTCCAGCTTGATCAGAGTATCTATCCTCATGATGGCAATGCAAGCCTCGACCGCACTCTTGAGCTGCCGGATCTTGCTGATGCTAGGCTCCAATACGCCTGCCTTAATCTCATCCACCACCTTGCCCTTTGCCAAGTCCAGACCGTAGTTCTTGTAGCCCTTCATGCGAGCAATCGTCTTTTCGTCCTGTGTCGCGTCGCCCTCTTGCGTCCGTTGAGAGATGGCATGTCTTGATCGCAGCTGCGCTACAAGCTCACTGGCGTCCTTGGCCGCGTTGACAGCCAGGGTCTTGGGAATAACCAGGAGCGCCTGTGCAAACTCTCCAATCGCCAGCTGCTCTCTTGATCCAACGGTGCCGGCGTACTCCTCCAAGTAGATGTGAAGGGCAGTCTCGACGGCACCGCCTCCGGGAACGATGCTTCCGCTTTCCAGAGTTCGCTTGACAGCGCAGAGGGAATCGTGTACCGAGCGCTCCATTTCGTCCAGGGTGAAGTCGTTAGGTCCACGAAGCAGAATGGATGCCGATGAGTGTGTCTTGGTACCCTTGACCATGATGCATTCGTCGTCCGAGATCCGCTCTTGTACAACCTCCTCAGCGGAACCAAGGTATGAGGGCTCGAACTTCTCGTCACCGTTCAAGTCCGACAGGGTGCTAAGCAGAGTCGCGCCGGTGGCCTTGGCAATTCGTCGCAGATCCTCCTTCTTGCATCGTCTAACAGCCATTGCGCCTCGCTCGATGAACAGCTTCAGTACCATATCGTCAATTCCCTTGGTGGTGAGAACCACGTTAGCACCAGCCTTGAGGATCATCTCGACTCTGTCGATGACCATGCCAGACTCTCGGGCACGGATCTGCTCCAGCTGTTGCGGGTCATCAATGGTAATCTGAACACCCATCTTCATACGCTCCTTCTGTAAGTTCATGTCCAAGCACGCAATCTTGGCGTCCGTTATCCGCGTGTTCATCGCCTGAGAAGCCACGGTGCAGTTCAAGGCGTAACCCTTGACCAGGATGGATTCGAGGGAGCTCTTTCCATGTGCCTTAAGGATGTTGACGGCCTTGACAGGGTATTTAACTTCATTTCTGTTGTTGGAGGTTCTGACGGCTTGCATGGCATCGACAACCATCTGGGCAAAGAAATCCGAGTCGGAACCGATGATCTTGCTGGACATGGACGTCTTGGCGATGCTGAGCAAGGACTCCTTCTCCAGCTGCTCGACTTTTATGCTGATATTCTCGTTCATGTACTTGATCGCTTCACGCATGGCCAATCGGTAGCCTGTGATGATAGTCGTAGGGTGAATCTTGTTCTTCATGAGCTCGTTGCCTCGTCGCAGAAGCTCAGCGGCGATCAAAACCACGGATGTTGTGCCATCTCCGACCTCCTTATCCTGTTGGTGGGCCAAATCGACGAGAATCTTGCCAGCCGGGTGTTCGACATCTAATAAGCTGAGGATCGTTGCACCGTCGTTGGTCACTGTAACATCCTGCGAAAAGTGTCAGTACGTCATTTGCAGGTGAGGTAGTTGGCAGCTACTGACACCAATGTCGTCCACCATCATCTTATCCAGACCGCTCGGGCCGAAGGAGCTCTTGACGACATTTGCGATAGCTTGGGTGGCCAGAACTGGAGAAGGCACTGTTAGAACGCATTCCTGGGCAATAGAACCGGTGTCCTACCATTCTGGTCTCTGATATCGGAGCCAGAGATTTTCTGGCCTCCTAAGAACAGAGTCCCGTTTCCGGGCTGCTCGAACATAGAAGCCATATTGTCGGGTCGATCTCGAGCTCTTCCGAATGCGTGCACGGGAAAGAGTGAAACGGGAGATTAGAGAGAATTAGAGGAATTACGATGGTCGGTCGGACTGTGTCGTGTTGCAGCCAGGTAGTAGCCTAGCTTATCGTCGTTGCTACAGGTATTCGGGGCTGCTAGAGCTTCAATAATTTTGTTTAGGGCGGGCCCGAGATTGATCCGGGCCGCTTTCGTACCTGTTAATTGCACAATTTGAATTTATCCCGTACTTGCCCCTCCATGAATGGACCCCTCCTTTCCATAGGAACACATTGGACGACTATCGAAAACGCGGGGCTGATTCTGATAAATTTCCCAGGCACTGCCTCCCCTGTTTTCGCGACAGCTACCCGACCGACTGATTGGGCAAGTGACTCAGGCGGCGAACCGTCCACGAAACCGTCACCACAGCTTCTAATTGAGTCATAAATCACGAACAATCGTGATATCTAACATTGCCCAAAGTTGTCCCATTTCTCTTATCTCGACGGCATCCCTTGCCCCCCACGTCGAAACCATGGCGGACGCAGCTGCACCCGAGCAGTCGAAGAGCGCGATGAAGAAGGCCGAGAAGGAGGCAAAGAAGGCGGCCGAGAAGGCTGCCAAGGCAGCAAAGCAAGCCGCTTTGCCTGTGGTCGGCGGTAAGAAGACGGATGATATCATTGGTATCACTGTCTCCAAAGCCGATAACTTCCCGCAATGGTACCAGGAGGTTGTGCTGAAGGCTGAGATGATCGAGTACTATACCGAGATCTCTGGCTTCTTCATCATGCGCCCGGCCACCATGTACATCTGGAATGTTATCCGCAAGTGGTTCACCGCCGAGATCGAGGCTCTGGGTGTCGACGAGACCAACTTCCCTATGTTCTTGTCAGCAAAGTCACTCGAGAAGGAGAAGGACCATGTCGAGGGTTTTGCTCCTGAGCTGGCCTGGGTCACCAAGGCGTAAGTTGCCTTTCTGGCCTAAATAAATCATATCGTCCCAGCCGGCTAACCTACCCCTCAATAGTGGTGACAAGAACCTTGAGGTTCCCGTCGCGGTTCGTCCTACATCGGAAGCCGTCATGTACCCTTACTATGCCAAGTGGATCCGATCTCACCGAGATCTGCCCTTCAGACTGAACCAGTGGAACTCGGTCGTCCGATGGGAAGCGAAGCAGACCACGCCTTTCCTCCGAGCGCGCGAATTCCTCTGGCAGGAGGGCCACACCGCACACTTGACCGAGAAGCTTGCTGGAGAGGAGGTTCTGCAGATTCTTGAGCTGTACGCTCGAATCTACGAAGAGATCCTGGCCGTTCCCGTGGTGCGCGGTAAGAAGACCGAGAACGAGAAGTTTGCTGGTGGATACTACACGACTACCGTCGAAGGATATATCCCATCCAATGGTCGTGGTATCCAGGGTGCCACATCCCACTGCTTGGGCCAAAACTTCAGCAAGATGTTTGACATCACCGTGGAGGATCCCGCAGAGAAGGGCAAGCATATCAATGTGTGGCAGAACTCTTGGGGTCTCTCAACTCGTGTGATCGGTGTCATGGTCATGATCCACGGTGACGATAAGGGTCTGGTTCTCCCTCCAAGAATCGCCAAGATCCAGGCCATCATCGTTCCTGTCGGTATCACGAAGAGCGTAACAGAGGAGGTCAAGGCGTCTCACAGCGCCCAGCTTCAAGATATCAAGAAGACACTTCTGTCCGCTGGTGTACGGACAGACGATGATCAAAGAGAAGGCTACACTCCTGCCTGGAAGTTCAACGATTGGGAGCTCAAGGGTGTCCCTCTGCGTCTCGAGTTCGGTCCCAAGGATGCTGCCAAGGAAGTCGTCAGTTACGCCCGTCGTGACACAGGCGAGAAGGGTACCATCCCCATTGCTGAGATCAGCACAAAGGTCCCGGAGCTTCTGGAGACCATCCAGAAGGACCTTTACACTAAGGCCAAGGCCGCCTTTGACGAGCACCGTGTTGTTGTTAAGGAGTGGGAGAAGGTCATCCCTGCTCTCGATGCCAAGAACGTCGTCCTCATTCCCTTCTGCCAGGGACCTAAGTGCGAGGACAAGATCAAGGATCTTACCACCAACAAGCAGGACGAGAATCCAGATGCCTCCGTTCCTCAGGCTCCTTCCATGGGCATGAAGAGTCTGTGCATTCCTTTCGAGCAGCCTGAGCAGCTGGCCGAGGGCACCAAGTGTCTCAACCCCGAATGCCAGGCTACTGCCCAGAGCTATACCATGTTCGGACGCAGCTACTAAGCGCCTTAAATGCCCAATTCTGCCCATCATACAACATCGTCATACTACGTCGCCGCGGGCTAAATGAAAGGATGATATAAGCTGGATCGTGGTGGTTCTGGCTGGAGGTGGAATATCAAAGGGAGGCGGGTGGTGCAGATCTACATTCACAGCGTCATTGAACCGGCTCATAGAGAAGAAGAATAAAAAAACGTATCTAGAGCTTCAGAATAGGTAGTAGTAAGAATACTATTTCTATCTGGTCCACAAGAATTATAACATACTGGTCAGTTGAACGCCTCCATCCACATCGTCAGCATCATCTCAGCAAAACCTACAAACTCCAGTGTCTCACTAAATTCAACCCGGAGACGGACATTACATGAGTGCATCATTATTGTTGTTAAACACGGAATCACTTGGAAGGATTTTGATTGTTAATGGGGTGTTAAGTTAATCTTATAGTCTTTTCATATCTGGTGTAATGATGCCCTGCTATTAGGCATGAAAGTCATCAATATGGTTCCATTTAATCTCAAAGAAGTTCGGGCTGTCTTTCTCAAATTAGGGAGAATCCATCCATCCAACCCTGTCCAACCGCCTTTCCCTTCCATCGTCGTCATATTTGCTTTACTTGAGTAGTAGGTACAGATATGTGTGTATTATGTTGTTAAACGCCGAGGGCGGAGTTGAAGGCGTTGGCCGCGGCCTGGCCGGTAGCCGCGTCAGCAGCCTTGGCGGCGGCGTTGCACTCGCTGACGGTCGCGGCGCTGGCCTTGCACTTGGAGCCGAGCTGCTGGCAGATGAACTGGGTGATGATGGCGGGCTTCTGGGCGGAGCCGTGGGCAAAGTCCTTGGTGTTGACGGGGACGAAGGCGGACTCGCCCTTGCGGTCGGCCAGGTTGGAGGAGAACTGGATGGCGGGGGAGCCGCACGAGCCCGTGTCGAGGCCGCCGGCCGCGCGGCGCTTCTTGCCGCCGTTGGCCGAGACGCACTGCTGCTGCTGGGCGTCGCAGTCGGATACCTTGATGGAGTTGTCCTTGCCGCCGTTGACGGCGTTGGCGCAGGCGTTCTTCTGGACGTCGCAGGCGCGCTGGGCAGCGGCGCCCAGATTCACAAACTGCGAGCCGTTGACGCCGAAGGGCTTGGAAGAGGTGTCAGAGGTGATCGGGACAGGGGCAGAGCCCGTGCTTCCGGTGAATTTGTTGAGGTTGCCGCCACTTGCTGTGGTAGCACCGCCGGCGTTGTTGTTGTTGTTGTTGTTCTTGTTGGCGTTGCCAGAGTTGGCAGCACCAGTTTGCTTAGCTCCCGCGGCAGACTTAGTAGCGGAGGCAGAAGCCGAAGCGACAGCACTGGCGCTTGCTCGGCTGGCTCCAGCGTTGTTGGTCGAGTTGCCGGCAGCAGCACCGGAACCGCCAGCGACGGCGGCCTGGATCTCAGACTCGGTGACGTCGGGCTGGAGGAGACCCTTAGTGTTGATGCAACCCTTAGGGTCGATATCGTCACAGGTGTTGCCGGCGCCGGTGGTGTCACCCTTCTTGCCGGGGGCGAAGGTGCCCGACTGGATGGCCAGGGCCGGGTCGGCGCCGATGGCGCTCAGCTGGGTGGCCAGGGTCAGGGCAATCTGCTTGTTGAGCTCAGCGGCGCCGTCCGAGGCAGGGTCCTGGTGCTGCTGGAGAGCGGCGACCTCGGGGTTCTTGGCCGTCTCGGACTTGCAGAGGACGGAGGCCAGGCCGACGGAGCCGGTGTTGCGCTCGAGGGCGCGGAAGATCAGGGCGTTGGCCATGCCATCGACATCATTGGCGGCCTTGGCATTGGTGAAAGCCTGGTCAGCGATGCGTTGCTGAAGGCAGTCCAGGTCCTTCACGTTGCCAGCACCCTCAGCTGCGGCCTTGTTACCCAGTAAGGAGAAGACGGGATCCTGAATGTTGTCAGGGTTATCGAGCTTCAGCGAAGTAGCCACGACGTTGAGGATGTTTTCGTGCGAGTGCTCCTGGGGAACCTCTCGGCGGGACAGGTGACGGTTGAGAGCCTGCAGGACGGCATCGGGACGGGCAGTAGCCACGCCCAGCATGACCGCCAAAGCAGCAGTTGACTCGAACTTCATCTTGTCGGATTTGGATGAATGTATAAAAAGACTGTTAGGATATACTTTGAAGATAAGGCCCGGCCTAAAGAAGGGAAAATCGATCAAGAGCACTAATACTAAAGAGTGTAAATAGAAGGTAAATAGAAGGTAGTTCACAGAACTAGTAGAGAAAAGAACGTCGCAATTAGAGAAGGGCAGGCACTTGTCGTTGGATGAGGATAAGAAGAACAATTCCTGCCGAACTGGCGAGGACTACTGTCCATATATACACACATCAGATCAATGTAAGATCCCGAGGTCTGCCTGTCACCTATGGATGTTTTGGGCGCAGATTCTACCAGCGTCCAAACGGGGTGTCAGTCCGACCCGCCCAGATGTCACCCCTTCAGGGTACCGTGTCTCTGATGCACGGGCAGGAAACGGTTTCGATCAAGCCGATCATCTTGGAAGCGAGCCAGGGCCATGGACCATGGCACCATAACAGGAACGTGCTCCACGAACGGCTGTGGGTAAAGTGGGCGCTTCTTCGGCAGAAGGCGCTGCCGGGCGACCTGCGAACCTCAAGGAGGCCTTTGCATGCGCTGGTTACACTTGCAGCCGTTTCTTGGTAATCGTTAATAGATCTGCCCCTAGTTTTCCTGTCTTGGCTCATGCGCAGGCGCGTGGTTGACGAGGCAGACAGGCGAGACAGGCCTTGAGAGCAAACTTCATGGGACGGCTGGGACGTTTCACGGCCATAAGATGGGTGCCATGAAAAGATCGAGGCAACACTGGTCTACATAGTTGATGGTTGTTGGTCCGCAATGGTCGTGGCCTACCTTAGGTATGTATTCTACATATCATGTCCCAGTATCGCGTAAAGCTTGGCGGTGGTTATATTGTCATGTTGTCAGTCAGTGATTTTGACTTTGATAGACGACGGGCCGCAGTCCCAGGAAAACTAAATTGATGAAGTTCGGCATGGATGGGAGCTCAAGATTTCAGACGAAGTGGTGGTATCTATTGTGGAATCTCGACCCGAAGTGGTGAGTTTTCTCGAATGGGGCAACTGGTAGGCAGGGATGATCAAGCTTAAAAATGCCATGGCTTTACTTGTTAAGGTTAACCTGGGCTCAGCCGATTAGAATCATGAGATGGAGGGGAGATGGAGATGAGACGAAACAGAATGGAGCAGAGATGTACGACGCACTACGTAGGCAAAGTCAGAGAGTCACAACCCGAAACGTCTCAGTTGAGCCGCAACCCCATCAATCCCAGTTAACCTGGGAGCCAAGCTTTTCGGAGATGCACTGCTGATTGGCAATTGGGTGCCGATGGGTGTTCGCGGGGGGCGACTACCGCCTAAGGTTAAACGGTTAAGCCTAACCTTAGTGGTTAATTTGGTGACTTGCAGATAGTAGCGGAGTGTAGGGGGGTGGACATGGGTGCATTCTTTCCTGACAGCAACGGTTTTCAACGTCCCCTTCGTTTCTCTCTAGGCTGCTAGGCCTATGCACGATATACATCGAGACATGCATACTTCTTACTGTACCATTCGGTTGTTCGGTCAATATCTCCCAAGGCATACATGGACGCTTTAATATTCATGTGGCCATCCTTCATCATAAACACGGTCCGGAGCACCGCGTCCCGCAAGCGCTGACTGGGGCGGGTTCATCCCTTGTGGCCGAATATGGAGGCACGCGTTAGGTTCTGATCAACTGCAAGGTTATCTAGTGATTGGCATAGTACCGCCGTACTCAACGGCTGATCAATCCAGATTCTAGACAGAATAGGTTGTAGGGTGGATGGCAAGATGACATATGTAGATGAACGGATGATTGATCGTCTGCCAGCAACGCAGCACGGGCAAGTATTGGCGTTTCCTTGCGACATGAGATGACGAGAAAGCCACACACAAAACAAACACCTTCCCTGGGACCGCATAGCGGACGGACATCCTCTCGCACGGCGATCATACAGCCAAGGCAAGGGTTGCCGCCTACTGTTGCTACTTACCGTATGTACATACATGCCATGCGATCCCGCGTGTTCATCTTCTCTGACAGCTTTGAACGGGCAAAACACTTGGTGATTGACAGTGACAGTCAGTGTTTGTCCCACGCTACATGCATACACCCGGACAGACGTTCCTATATCGTTCGTTCGTACAAGTAGGAGCGGCATGTTTGGCAGCCAGGCAGAATGATGGATCGTGGTACAGTGAATATGAACGTGAAGCGCGCGCCCCTCAAAATAAGATGCACACGCCCTAGATGCTTGGTAGCTGGTTCGATTACCGTCCAAGTCCCAACATCATCGGATGGGGAAGGAGAAATATCGTCCAATGTGAGGTCACATTCCGGAAAGATCGCCTTCCGCACGCGAATCCTCGATCAACTTGGAAGCACGTAGCGCTCTCAGGGGCCATCCGCTGATCGGGTTGTTTGTTCACTCTTCCTTTGATGTAGGATGCACAGTACCTCTGGTACCATGGCTATGTTGCACTGGAACATCAGATTAGGGTGATCAGTCCAGGACGATCAAGCCAGGACAGAAAGGTGCCATATCTATAATCCGGGACTTTCCAGGCTTGGTTGCAGCCAAGAGGCCGTGTTAGTAAACAAGTTAAGCAACACCAATAGCACCTGCTAAACGTGACACATTCTACCCCCATTGCGACTCCCGAGGTTGAAAACAAGAACTCTCTATATGCATATACGCGAGCTCAAGTGTCATCGAACTTCATCTAAAATTACCCTTATTGGTATAAGCTCTTGCATGTAAGGTGGCATTCGCATTACCTTTCAAGAATATTTGATGGGTCTCGGGCAAGTATGGAAGTGAACTTGAGTTGTCTACATGTACGTATCATTGAGTGCCGATACCATAATCTTGACGAGTGCGTGCCTGGGTCAAGTGGTTTTGTTGGAAAGGCGCGAAACCATCGATCATACTTCAGTATGATCCCAGTCCTCACAGGTAACGATTGATTCTGCCCATAATCCTATTTATAACTAAGTCAACTTACCAGGTGGGTGCCTCATGCAATTACAGTCAGTAGACAGTCCAGTACAGCATTTCCAGGCAACTCATCGCAACTTTGACCTAGCCGGTTCATTTCGGGCACGGTTCGGAAATATTTCCATGATTGTATTGGTGGTGGATATGATATGTTCTTTCTTATGCCTAGTAGCTCTAACCTCGTAATTGGCTATTTTCAACACAAAGTTATTGGATGCCCGCAGCACGCATACAGCAGCCGTGGCAGAGACAACCGTCTTAGAGTGCACGATGGGACAGAGATAGACAGCAACTCATATCTGAATGGGCTTGATTTGTACAGGATTAGCGGAGGCTGATAACGTCTAAGAAAAGTCCGAGAATGTCGAGGTGTCCCCCATCGCATCAAGTCTATAGCCGGGAAGCGGACAATGGATGAAGCTTGCCAAATCCCATCTTTTCGGCAGTCTATTATTCGTACATGAGACCCTCGTTTAACCGATGATCAATTTGTCCTCTTCGGGGAACTCGTACTCGGGAATCTCCAGGTTGAGAGGAGCGGGACCCTTCCTTATACGTCCGGAGATGTCGTAGTGAGAACCGTGGCAAGGGCAGAACCAACCGCCAAAGTCACCAGCCTCGCCGATGGGCACACAACCCAAATGTGTGCAGACACCTATTCAATAGCAGCGTTAGTTTGGATTCTGCAAGTCGCTGGCGGTCTCGGGAGATACGCCGCGTTTCAGGGTAGGAATATCAATTGGGCTCGGATGCCTTGCACAAACGGGCGAATTGGCATCATCGGCACACGCGCAGCTTCGCCCCATTGCCAGACATCCCAGTCGAAATTTGCAGTTTGTTTGAACATGACGTACCCAGCATAACCAGCCACTCAGGCTTCTGCACGCGATCCTCGTCGGCCTGGGGGTCTCGCAGAGACTTGACGTCGATCTTGTTGGCCTCTTCGATCTCGCCCTCGGTTCGGTGTCGGATGAAGACGGGCTTGCCTCTCCACTTGATGATGACGTTCTTGCCCTCGGGGATGGCGTTGAGGTCAACCTCGACCTTGGCCATGGCCAAGACATCGGCGGACGCGGACATGTTCTTCAGGAACTCTATAGTTGAGGATGACGGGTCAGCAAGCCATTGGCAATCGGAACTAGTTGATAGACCGCGTCTTCGGGTTCTGGTAGCCATCGAGGACGTAGCCGTGTGCCGATGGCGACCCAATGGCTCCGGGGTCGTCGTTTCCTAATCCCTCTCGTCACTCACCTTGAACAGTCGACTTGGCACCGGCGGCGGTAATGGCACCCATGGCACCGACCATGAAGTAGGAGACCAGGTTGTTGGCGCCGAGAGAGTTCTTGCTCATGTAGCTGCCCCAGTCGGGGATCTTGGAGGCCCGGCTGTCGCCCTTGAAGGGGCTGCTGTAGTTGCCGGCATCGCGGAGCGAGCTGGAGGTCGAGAGAGCGCGGACGGAGCGGAGGGTAGCGGTCTTGGAGGCCTCTCGCGCGAGGGCGCGCGATGCGATAGTCAAAGGCGCCATGACGATGGGAGGTAGGTTGTGGATTCAATTGGGAGGGTGGAATTGGTCGGTCGTCCGGAGAGAATCAACTGCTTTACCTGCTTGAGGTCTTTTCCAAATTTCTGGAGACGGCTACCGAAACGGAACAAGCTCGGCTTGGAGTGGCTGCATACAAATGACTGCCTGGTCTGTGCAGCTGCCAAATTGCGACTTGCTGATTGGCCGAAGCTGGTACTGATGCTCCGGCAGCTGTTCGCCACCAACTCGACAGCTGTCTACATGTAGATAAGCCGAGCACATGTGAGGTAAGCACTTCTTCATCCAGGGGGACACGATGTGGAGGAATTCCAGATCGGTTCCAATGGCATTACACTATTCCTTGAAGAGTGGCTAAAGATGCGAAATAGCAATAAACCACTTGAAGCGAGCATATCCTTGTGGTTTAAATGTTGAAATGTCTGGTCCATACATAAATCCAGGCCTCATTGCTTAATGCAAGCGCTTGAGCTCTTCGACCAAATTCCGCATACTCTCAACATCCGGACCCAAACCTTGGACCATTCCCTCTTGCATCTTTTCGTCCGCGTCTAGGAACCGCTCAATGAGCTCACCGTCTATGTACCTGTATGGTTCGGCCGCCTCCCGCTGCTCATTCCTAAAAGAGCGGAAATCATTAAACTCCAGTTTCCCCACCACCTCGATTTTTTCTACTATTTTCTCTTGCAGCCGGTATAGCAAATCCAGCGTACTGTCCGTCATGGTTCCGAACAGATAAATGCCACCTTCGACCTGATGTTTCTTGTATGTTAGCGGCTATCCATAATTCGTGTAAAGGGAACAAGGTCACGTACCGTGCCGAGGAACGCTCGAGGGACGACAATGGCATTCTCGCTGGCGTCGACCGTTACTTTCTTAATCCTGTTGACCATGTCCCCCAGATTGAATTCGCTGGTGATAGTCATACTCTTCTTATCATCATCCGTGACACCTGATGAATTGCGGCGGAGTACCATTAGATTTCCTTGTGCATCCGACTCGAGCCACGATTCTCCCTCGATGTGGCATATTGACGTTGCCCATGAGGCTTGATAATGTCTTCCCAATTCCTCCAATTTTGCCGGCTGATCACCAGTCGGTGGGGTAAACTTGACGATGCTCATTGACTTCATCAAGTCGGCCACCGCGATGGTATCCCCTTCAATGGCCAGATCAACGGGATATGTCGCCGGGCGGTAGGATGCCACGCGGTCAATCTTAGCGTCTGTTGTTGATACCTCGTTGTACCGATAAACAACGACAGTTTTAGCGAGCGCTGCCACGATGTAGTCGCCAATGACGCCGAAACATCTACATGCGCCCTTGACACCCCGTTGCGAGACCACGTAAGGGTTTCGATCACTGTCGATTCCCACAACCAGAATCCGCCCCCTGGAGTCATCCTGCGAGCCGGAGTTGGGCTTCACATCACTAAGGTAACTTGTGCCAACAAGGAACCGCTCAACCTTCGTCCCATACGAATCTGTGAGTTCAGCTCGGAACACGGCCTCTACCATTTCCGGCCCCGAGGAACCTTCGAGTACCAAGTCTTCGCCAATCTTGTCGAAAACCACCTCGTCTACTAGCCGGAAAGAGCTGGTAATCATCTCTTCGTTATTGACCACTTCTCTCCTCACACATCCTAGCCCAAAGGCCCGCTCATTTCGAGAATAGGCTATTCTCCTCACCGTCTGTTCCATTGGAAGTGTCTGAACATGAGTCCGGCGTTCATCGTCGATGAGAGCAAGTTTCAGCGTCGTTTCGGTTGCCAGAGCTATACAATCCGGGAACGCCTCGGTGTCAAAATGACATACACATGTTGCGTCCTGCGCGGTCACAGCCGAGTAGATGATGCGGCCATGAGACGCATATATCAGGCTAGAGTGCTCGCTCGTAGAAAAGACGTTATACACGCCATCTGGTTTCGGAAGAAGTTGCAGGCGTGCATGCCTTGTACCGAGGACGATACTCTTGCGCCCCGATAGAGCGAAATCTGATTTCGACACATTGAATGTGAACACGAACCCATCTTCCATTGCGACAAACAGGCTGGGCCCGGAAGCCTCGGGTGGCAAAATCTGAGCAAGTACAATGTCACGCGGAACCGAAGTGAGATCGTCCTGTTTCCTTAGCGATTCGCTATGCAAGGGCTGGAGGGTTTTGAGATCCATGATGGATATTGTCCCTGATTTCCAGAAACCTACCACGCCAATGCTCGGGTACTGGGGCGGTAGGTGTATGCAGGCGACCTGCTCTTTTTCTCCGAGGTCGTTATGTTCGGTGCGGATAAGGTCATGTTCTATTTTGAGTGAGATCAGACTGTTGCCGTTGACAGACAAGAGGATCCAGTCATTGTTGGCAGATGCATTAGTAATAGTCTGGCCCGCTGAAGGGCTCCAGCTGGAGATGGCGACGCCGCCCTCAACATCAATAAGTCGAACGCTGCTAGGAGTAACCTGGACCAGGCGGCCATCAGAAAGGTTCTGAGCCACCAGAGTCTGCTCGTTTAAGGAGGTACCCTTGAACACTTCGACTTCTTCAATATCCCCAGACGCACTGAACGAAAAGACTCTGGTCTCTGTGAGGAACGATACTAGCAACGTATCGTACTTCGGAGAAGATCCGGCCCTGATGGGGAATAGTGACCGTACATTGTCCATGTCGGCCAGGATGCCAACGTCTTCGAGTCCGACTCCACTACGGACACTCCTCAAGCTGCCGTCTTTGTGGACACCGCTCCCTGCAACAATTCTAGCTTGCCCAGATGAGTATTCGTTGACTGTCTGCTCTTCCCCCTCGCGGTTGCCCATGTCCATGATAGTGAAATCCAATATTGGTGAGATATTGGTCAGCTCCTGGACTAGCTCAAGGGTATAATTCTCTGGGTCGACTCTGAATAATTGAGAGTTTCCGTAATGAGAAGCGACAAAGAGCATATTGTCTCCCATGTAGACCAAACGATTTGCCCGTGACGTAATCCCGATCTTCTTCATCTCCAGTCCGGTCACCACGGCGCCGTTCTCCAGTTGGATCTCTAACATCCATATTGTCCCGTAGTCGTCCCCAACGAAGTAATGGGACACATTATATTCAGCCCAGGCAACAAAGATGGAGGACTCCAACAGGGCAGCTTCCACCGTCTTCTTGGCAGCGTCGTCGTAGTACAGCAGCCGCGTCTCTCCCACGACAATAAACCCTCCCAGCTGGGCACGGGCTTGCTGAGCGTTCCGGACAATGTAGCGCTTGTGTTCCTCTTCGCCCCGACCAACTGGTATCAATATAGCCGCGCCGGGATCCTGGATTTCAAACCTGTCTATTTGGTCCTTGGTATCGAAATTGGATACTGTATTGTTTCTGTCATCGGAGTAGAGGCGGTACGTAACAAGTTGGGCGTCCGGGTTGTCGGTCCGAGTTTGATATAGGAACGCAACCTTCGGCTGACCTGTTTCCACGTTCAGAAACGTGGCGGACCTTATAAACAGCTCCCGGATGCGAATCTGTTCCTGCCAGTATAGCTCCGTACTCTTGGTCTTCATATGGGGCATGCGGGCTATGTTCAAGACTCCTTCCCAGAGGAGCATTATCATGAATTTTCCTGATGGATCAACAATACACTGGTCCTGGCTCTGCGAATCCCTCATATGCTTCTCGCACCTATCGGCGAAATCTGTGTAAGAATTCAACCCTCCGATTTTATCATGCCAGCCAAGGGTAAAGTATTGGAAGCGATCCGTTCCGATGAATAGCTGGTCTGTGGTGGCGTCTCTTGGCCGCAGTCGCTGCAGCATGGTGATAGTGCCATTGATGACTTTGGAGTCGATCTCGACCAACAGACCTGTTTCGGGGTCGACTTTCCAGATTTCGAGTCGGTTCGCTTTGCTGTTTAGAGGAGAACAGAGATGTTAGTTTGTATATTCGCTGATCAATCATTTGTCGGAAAAGGTGCAATGATAATCGAATAGCACATTGTACCTACCC
Source organism: Apiospora sp. TS-2023a (assembly GCA_038364195.1). Taxonomy (NCBI): domain Eukaryota; kingdom Fungi; phylum Ascomycota; class Sordariomycetes; order Amphisphaeriales; family Apiosporaceae; genus Apiospora; species Apiospora sp. TS-2023a. The sequence goes on from JAQQWQ010000008.1 coordinate 1,426,563, forward strand.
AAGCACCAAACAGTCGTCCTCTTCCCCCGGATACAATGAGGCTCGCAGAGCATGGCGCACGCTCTGTGGCCGGTGAATCGGCACTACGTAGGCCATGATGTTGCAATATGGATCATGGCTCTGCAGCAATGGCAATGGAGGACAGACGGGCGCGAGTCCAGTGGGAGGAACTTGCAAGTCGGTGACACAGGATTTGTCGTCTTTGCGTTGGAAAAATATTGATCTTATCAATCTATCAAGTGCCCCTCCAACGCTTTTGGTATGGTACTGGATATAGTGACAAATCCGAAAGAAGCTGCGTGAGGGTGGTCGAATTGGAGCTTCAATCGGAGCTCTATGATGCCATGGCCGACAGCTACGACCGGGGTTTGCTTATTTGGTGACACTTAAACCCGACCGCATTGAGGAACCTACCTAATGCCTGAGTGTCGAGTGGAGTGGGTGCGCTAGGTGGGATGTAACCGTGCCTTCAATCAATTGACCGTTGTGGCAGCTTCTTAGGATTGACCCAAGTTACCTACCTACATGTAGTCAAGTACATTTATGCCTCTTATAGTTTCGATGTTTCTGAGCTTGTTACGTGCAGCTGGAGACTGGGAGGCAACGTGGAAGAACCAAGAATACTACTTTGTGCTTGCTGCCCTCGTTCCTATTGGTTCTGCCAGCCGTTGGTCAAAAGTATAGAACCCCAATGTTTATTACTGGCTGGCCAGGAAGATACAACAACACCATGCTCAACTAGTGTCTCATGTCCTCTCCATCATACCTATGGATGGACAGCTGCCCCGCCTGAATGGTCCATCCCAGACACCGACTTCTTGCCTGCCCTCTTGCCCTCGACTAATTTCTCCGCATACCAGTTTCTGGCTCGTGTGTGGTTTTGTGAAAGGGGCCAAATAGGAGAGGTGTGGATGGACGATCGGCTCCTCAAAAGTGCATACATTCAAACATAGAAGGCTGCTGTATTCCGAGACCTCTATGGACCAACTCTGCACATAACAAGGACCATTTCTTTTAAACAGACGCCATGCAGACACAAGAACTACCCCGGACCCCAGCGGAGGTGCTTTCCTTGCCCCCGACGCCCACAGAGGGAGCCTTCGAGCTGGGAGAATACGACGAGGAGGATGAGTGCTGGACCCCGCTGCAGCTTGCCGCCAAGGACGGAGACCTAGCCACGGTCGAGAAGCTGCTCCGGGAGGACGGAACAGATGTGAACGCCCCGCCCGCCGGCTACTACGGAAACACGGCCCTCCAAGCCGCATGCCTCTTCGGGCACGAGGCCGTGGTCCGAAAGCTAATAGCCGCGGGCGCGGACGTCGAGGCCCCCGGCGGCAACAACGGGCGGCGGAACGCCCTACAACAAGCCTGCCGGTCCGGCAATCCGTCCGTCGTTTCCTACCTGCTGCAGGAATGCAACGCCGACATCAACGCCCCCGCGCTGCGCTACCATGGTCGCACAGCTTTGCAGGTCGCGGCCGAAGCGCAGGATCTCAAAATTGTGCAGCTCCTTCTCGCGGCTGGGGCCGACGTTAACGCGAAGCCGGCGGGCACAGCGGGTCGCACGGCTCTCACGGCGGCCGCCTCGGTGGGGGACCTAGAGATTGTGCAGCTCTTGCTGCAGCCGCAGCACGGAGCTGATGTCAATGCGCCCCCGTGCCGACACAAGGGCATCACGGCGCTTCAAGCAGCGTGCTGTATCGGCCATGAAGAGATCGTCAAGGTGTTGATCGAGGCAGGCGCGGACGTGAACGCGCAGGGGAGTTCGTTTAAGGGGGCCGAGCGCTACATGCGGCTGCTCAAAAGGGGCACATAAACATACTGGAACTGCTACTCAAGGCAAATGCAGATATCGATGCCGCAGCCGGCTGGGGCGGCCAGAGCGCATTGCAAACCGCGGCCGCTAATGGTCAGGAAGATGCCGTGCAGTACTTACGGAAATCGGGGGCCGGCGGGCCAATCGTCGGAGGCGTCCTGTTATTTGATTAAATAGAACGCCCTACAAGGCACATGCTATCTATCTACAGAAATATATAGCATTACCCCCAAATGTCCGTTTATGTGACCTTGTTCCGATGCCAAGTCTGGGGTGGTGTAAATAAGCATGAATTGTAAAGAATATATTATAGTTAGCAATGCTAAAGATGCTATATAATTGGCGAGGAGCTATCCTAGTGGCTATATTAGGACATCTGATTGTAAGTTGGGTATCCCCTCGTAATACATGTCCGATTCCCGATATGGAATTGCTCTTTGATCAGTCACATCAATTAAATCGCAGGACAGTGGCATATGGCAGCTATCATGACAAACAAGACAGCTGGGATCAACGGAATAACCGGGTGGCTCCAGGGTCCTGTTCCAATGTATTCAATGGGAGACTGACTGTTTATTCCAGTGTACGGGAGTGAGATAAACAGTGTAATAACAGGCGTATACAACTGGCAGTGACCGGGCTTGTCACTTGCTGTGGTCGTGGCAAAATTAACATGATATCTTTATTTCATTATCTAGTCTGGCGGAAGACCAGGCTATCATCTGCTGGTGAGGAAAGCACAGCTAGTCAATTATGTTATAATGACAATGCATCCATGCCCTCAAAGGGGGATGACGATTCACTCATGCAAAGTGATACTGCTGGTGTATACTATAATCCCCAATGCCCTGGCACGATGTGATGGCGCGACTCGCTCGCTCAAGATCCGACAGTGTTCAGCTTTTGCTTCTCGTCATCGGTCAACATCTCGAACCAGTTATGGAAGTCCGGTGTTTGTGCCACCCGTCGGAAGAAGTCGGTCAAGAACCGGTTCGTCTCATCGTCCTGGTGGCGGGTCATACTAGAAGCTTCCAGGTAGCTCATGAGATCGTTCTTGGTACTTCCAAGGCTCAGGTCTACTGTGTCGGGCTCGTCCTCCCAGCCATCATCGTCTTCCTCCTCCTCATCCGCGAACTTGGAAGCAGCGGCAGCCGCCGCCGTTGACGCGTTCTGCGCACCGGAGGCCGAAGAAAGCTCCTCAACCAAGATCTTGATGATCTTGAGGGTAGCAGGTACTATCGTGAATTGATCTGGAGCTGCTCCATGATAAGTACCAGGACAAAGGGAATGGAGGTGCGCCTTACTCTCTTTCGCCCTCGAGCGCGTCATGATTCTATCACTGACAGGGACAATCAAATCACCCTTGACCATGGTCTGCGCTACGCGAGGATCATTCAACTCATACAACTTCGACAAGGCAATGACACTGTCGGGGTATCAAAGTCAGCTTCAACTCTGATAGGTCGCTCATATCCATGGACTTACTTTTGGCGGATTTCATCAAAGCCAGCAAAGATGACCGAGTTTTCGAGCCATTTGGCAAGCACGACTTGCAGGCCGGGCTGTCCGTTACCATGGGCATCAGGGATCTGCAGTTGGCTAAGGAACTCAACAACTGCATCTGCCCTTTCCATTGAAAGTCGTGCGAATACCAAGATGAGCGACTGAATGAACGGCGCTGCCTCTGCTGTTGCGAGGCGCGTAGCAACTGCTTTAAGAAGAGGATCGAGATATTCGCCAAGTCTCTCGGGGCCAGCCTTCTCGACGAGCTCTGCTGCCAGACCACCGACCTCACTAGCTGCGTGGTCCTCTATCTCCGGCTTCAGAAGTCGGTCGATGATTCGGAGGCAGATCTCTACACCAGTAGTACCATTTTCATCTTGATAATTGAAGACTTGATGGTGGCCGTGCTGGAGAAGATATTTGACGGACTCGACACCTGGCCGTAAGACTTCCCCTTCCATGCTTTCCATCAACAAGCGGGTCAACTTGGGCAATGTGGCGGCCACGAAACCGGGAGGAAGGGGCTCGGAGCCATACTGCGTCAGAGCAGCCATCAATTCCGTCGCAAACTATGATTCGTGTCAGCAGGCGCCTACGGGAAGGGGTGAGCAGAACCACGTCGACATACCGTTACGAGGGGGTCATCCGATGTGACATTGGCGGCGTCGAATGTAGACGTCAATGACGGCAGAACTTTCTGGCACAGTGCTTGGTAGAGCTGAGGATCAGCCATAGTCTGTACGATGTCTTCAAATGTTTCGCAGATCATCATGGTAACCTGGAAGTTGTTGGCGCCGTGCTTCGCAATTTGGAAAAGTAGGTCTAGAGCCGGCACATCGTTGGAAAGGGCGACGCGCTTGTCAATGTTAATGGCAGCCCGTAGCGTCTCAGCTAAACTTATTAGGAGATCGTCGGCTTCCTCAAGAGTTGTCATATCCTTGTTCATAATCCACTGGCCAATAGCCTGTACGACCTGGGCTTGGCCACTCGGTAGGACAGCACCTCCTGTAACGAAGCCCTCCAGCGCTCTGATGCAGGCAACCTGAACAATCTCGGTCTCTTCTGGCGCATTTATTGCGGTTAAAACGCGGTCGAGGAACCCACAAGCGATTAGATCACATCGTATCAGCTGTCCAGCGACAAGGAAGCCTCGAGCACGCAACAATGGTTCATCGGGGCGGTTAATGCAGTAATCCACCAATTCGAGGTAGGCTTGGACAATCTCGACTGGCACCTCCTTTCCGCAGTCTAAGAAATCGCTGATGAGCATGTTAAGCAAGAACAACGCGGCTTCCTGGGTTCTCCACGAAGGTGTTTCGGTTGCAAACACGGTCTTGGTGTGAGCGAACAGACCCTCGAAAACCCCATTCTTTAGCCACTCGCCCAATTTGCACAAGAGATCGCCACAAGCAGTTCGGGGGGTGTAGTTGGCGCTGACAGACCACTCCTCAGCGAGGTACAGGGAAACGTCAATGTCCCACAGTTCCTCTTCTTCGGAGGTGATTCTAGCATACGAAGTAGCGAGCTTCATGACATCGAGAACCCAAGGCGTTTCGTGAGCAGTAGGGTGGGCCTTGAGCCTTTCCTCAAGTCCACTTTGTACCGGCTTGGCTTTGAGGCATCCGTTCAGGAAATCGAGTTCCTCCAGGACGAGGAAGTCCAAAGTGTAGGGAAGGCCGTCGGCATCCTCTAACCGACCCTGGGCGCTGCCATTCACGATATAAAGTTGCTCATAAGGGGTAGAGAGGAGCACGAGTTCTGCCCAAGCCGCTTCGAAGAAATGAGGCGTCTGCGGGAGCAGTAAATTGGGGAAAACGTTCTTGACCTTGAGAAGACATCTGACGACCTGGAGCTTCAATGCGATGATGCCATTCCATTCCTCGGGTTGGCTATCGAGTTCGGTTTCCGGAAGTGGCGGTAGCTCCAGTTTCATGGTCTGCAAAAGAAGGGGAACCAGCCTGCCAGAGCCTGCTCGGCAAAGGCCTTGACCTCTTGCGGGTGGTCTTCCTTGACCTGGTCCATCAGGTCGAAGCATCCTCGGAAAACAGAGACTGCCAGAGCTCGAAGGATGGGCTTGCGATCGGTCTCGCTCACGGCCACGTCGTATACGACCTTGACGATGTCCTGGGCCATGCTGAAGAACTGGTCATCGCTCAAGCTCTCATCGACGAGGTCGCAGAGGATTTTGAGCGCGCCGTGTAGATGGCTCTCGTCCCCAGAGTTGATGTAGCTAAAGAGTGTGGGCAGAAGAGTAGGCCATCTCTCGGGGAAGTCTGCATTGGCGATTCTGCCTACGGCAAAGCTGGCTGCTGCCTTGATCTTGCGCTCTGAGTGGAGAGCGAGCTCGAGGAGGATCGGTCGGATTTGGTCCTTTGCGGCGTCGGCAATGGGGATAACGGGGCCATCGTCGCTCTCTCCGCTCCAATTTCTCTCTATGAAGAGGCGGAGGACGGATATGGCTTGTTGGCGGATCTCGACGCCGATGGACGTGTGGCTCGCGATGTTGACGAGGGATAGCGGGTAGGCCGGGTTCGCCTGGGCCTGTTTGAGGTCAAGTTCGGCTTGTTTGCGGGGGCCCTCGGCGGCGAGCTGGGTGTTCGCCAGAACCTGAACGAGCTGGTCTTCCATCGTGACCATTCGTCTGCGCGTAGGGTCAAACTTAGTCGAGGCTCGAAAGATACTGTCCAAAAAACGGTGGTGGAAGTCGAGTCGGGAGGTAAGTTAAAGGTGTCGAGTGTAGGGGTTTAAAGTGGGATTTTCGGAGGGGGTCGTTTCCCCGTTTGTTCGTCCCACTTGCCCGAGAAAGAAAGTCAACAAACTTGTTTGCGCGGGGTCCGTGTTGATGGGACAATAGTGATTATGCCAGCGGGATCACTTGCTTGATTATACGAAATGATTAAAGAAGGAAACGTGGAGTGACCACGTTGAATTATGAAAGAGCGGAATAAACAATTATTATGTGATAGTGGGATAATCAACAGCCCCTTCTGTTACAAATTGATCAGACGGACTGTCGGTCAAGCTATCTAAATAGCATGCGCAGAAATCTTGGATGCTATGTAGAGCTGGCTTGGTTAAACAATGGTGGGGGACCTGCAGGAGTCGTGTTTTGGACTTGGGCAGCAGCAGCAGCGAACAAGCACCATCCCATCCGATGTGTACCTATCCAAACAGCCGACCTGCTAAACATCGGCTTTCTATTACCTAACTTACTAATCGACTTGCATCGGGACTTGACGATCGCGAGGCATCCGGATATCTGCCTTGCCGTGTAAAGTCTGGGAGACCCAGAGTCAATCGAGCCCGATCTCGCATACACTTATGTAGGTATGTATGTACTTGATAACCCTCCGTGCGTTCTACCACTATGTGCAGCCACAGTCACTCAGATGAAACATGCAACAAGAACAAGGTAGGAAGGTAGGTATACTCGATTTATACAAATAGGTAGACATGTAATATTGCAACTTGCGCACCGTCACACCCTCCTGGAAGCAGAAAGACACGTGGAATTTAAGGGCTAGGCCTGGTTAAACTAATTTCGCGTTCTTATAAGATTGGCGTCACACTTTACGCGTTTTCCTCTACCCCTCAACGCGTGATCATTTAAATGACCATCTTGCCATAGGGCTGATCGATACTAAGTCTTGGCACCTAGGCCATGATGCTAATGCATGGTTGACGGACGCCTTTTCTAGTTTGGTCTAACTGCTGCCCGTGACACAGCATTTTCCTCAAACAGTAGTGGGCAAACAAAACAAAAAAACGAGATATCGATCGTCATTGTGCGCCAAATTCTCCGTGGTGGCCGATACGGTGGTGGCCGTGTTCACGCACGTAGGGAATCCGTACCGTCTCGCCGTCGCCGTGCCGTTCCGTTCCATTAAGTGGACCTGCGACAAGGGCCCGTCTACCTACGTACAAAAAGACCGGCACTCAATTAGACCTGCCAGAAGGCCTCTCCCGAGCAATGGCAAGCACCTCACAAGCCCAAGGCGGCCTCCCGGTGTCCCTGGCGCAAGCCTCGCACCTCCTCACCTCCTTCACGCACTTCCTGACCGTGGCCATCCACAACGTCCTCTACTACCGGTCCCTGTACCCCCCGGCGACCTTCCTCACGGCCCGGGCCTACAACCTCGCGGTCCACCAGTCGCGGCACCCGGGCGTCTGCACCTGGGTCAGCGACGCCGTGTCGGCGATCCGCGCACAACTAATCCTGGGCACGGTCGAGCGCGTCGCCCTCGTCATCCACGCGCCGGGGACCCAGGTGCTGGAGCGCTGGATGTTCGACCTCCGCGCCTTCCCCGCCTTCACGGGCGTCAAGGAGCTGGAACAACCATCACCTACTGGCCCCAACGACGGCGCTGGCGGCAGCCGGCGGGACGAGGAAGACGACGGGGTCGGGCCCGGTGGCCCGGGCAGCATCCAGGCCGCCGAAGCGTCGGGCAGTAGTAGCGACAAGATCAACTGGACGGACGTAGACGAGGGATTCCGCGCCGCGGTCCGGAAAATGGCGAGTGCGGCGGAGCGGCTACCGCCCTTACCCGAAAGCTGCACCTACACGGTGGCGGTCGAACTGCGCGACGAGAGCGAGGCGCCCATAGGGTATCCACAGCACTGGATCCCGTCGCAGCCAAACCTGCAGACGCCGTCGAAGACGAAACCGGAGGCTGGGCGCGATATCGGCGGTGCGATGACAGCCGCCATTAGAACTGTAGAAGCAGGCCCTCTTTACTTCGATTGTTGGGTAGAACTAGGAAAAGAATTGGCCTCGACATCGCCGTCGTCTTGACAATAATCCCTGCCCAGGCATTGCTAATACTAAGCTGGATAGATAGTTCCTGTCAATTATAAGCATATCCAGTAAAAATGGCCGAAAATGAAGAAGAGAACTTGAATAAGTCGTGAGATATAGACGAGCCACAAAGTCTGTTAACCACGGACGAATACTTTATATCACGATAGCGCACGAGCACATAGGAGGACCGGTTGTACATGTTGATAGCGGGTTAATCTTTATTAATTAGCTCAATTAAGTGACTGATCACTCCTGTGCTGGTTGTACAGATGCGTAAGGAATGATTCCTGGCCTTTGGTATCATTTTCATCAAATTCGTAACAGCCTGATGTGTACCATCATCCATGAAACCCAGAACGCCCAAGTGTAATATCAGTATCCCATGGTGGACCAACTTATCATACCACTGCTCCTTCGGAGCTTATATGAAATCTCCTCCAAATCCTCCGAAGCCACCATAAGGGTTGTTGCCGCCACCTGGTCTGTGACCACCGAGTCTAGGCATACCGCCGGGTCCTAAGGGGTCGAAACGTGCCCCGGGTGGCGCTTGAGGATCATACTCTTCACCGCCAATGCCGCCACCGCCGATGTCTCCGAAGGTAGGATGCATTCCACGATGTCCACCAGGACGAGGCAGTCCTCCAAGGCTTGGTCGGAAGGGATCGTTGGGTCCTAGGCCAGGCGGATGCAAGTCATCCGCACCTAGACCACCAAATGGCGATGCGCCTGGAGGGAATCCGCGTGGTGGCCTGTTGACTTCGAGCTCATCTTCGAAATCGGGAGGCGGAAAGTCTCCTGCTGGCACTGGACGCCTGGGAGCCGGGTCAACATTGCCACCGTATGGGTTGGGTTGAGCAGGCGGGGGCATGGGCTGGGGCATGACCGGTTGTCGAGGTGGACGGCGCCCTGCGCCTTCGGCATCTTCTCTCGCAGCCCTGTCATCAGGACTCTCCTCATATCCCTCCTTTTGCAAAGACGGTAGTAGCTTCTGTATGATGTTGATCTTTATTAGACTTGCCAGGTCAGTAACCCGAGCTTCGTTGATGAAAACTGCCTGGAGTTTCTGGGACAGATCGCTGCGATCCTCTGTCGATTCAGGTGTCAATGTGATCCGGACAGGCAAGGCACCGTTCGAAACGAAGTCCTTGATTGTGACTTCGACACGAGCAATGCGATCATCATCAATTGCCAATCCACGGATCTCGGCCTTACCGCCCATTCGGTCAACCTTGATAACGAAGCGTAGGGCTGACTGTGAGTGGGCGTAGACGAAGGTACAGTTGTTGAACGATGCGTTCCAATTTTCTGGCAGGCGCGGCGCAAGGTCTCGGCACTTTGCTTCATCGTTTTTGGACTCGTCAAAGCCTGTCAGGCGGAAGCCGAGTGAGGCCATGCAGGCGTGTGCGAAAAGTGCAAGAGCGTCATGGGAGCTGCTCAGATCGGATGTTGTATCCCCTTGCGCGTGCGTGGGCAGGGCATCTGACATGCCCTGGAGAAGGGCAGACGGACTTAACGGGTTTGTAGACATGGTCAAGTATGTGGGCGAGCTAGGTAGTCTAGTTCGATGATTTCGATGATCGTCGTCAAACGGGATGCACCAGATGCGCAATAGAATATGGTTTGGTGGATGAAGGTGACAGTTTGGAGTAGAATGGGAAAATTCCTGAAGTCAAAGTCAAAGTCAAAAGGGAAGTTGGTTGCATTTATATGGTTGTTACCTGGTGCAAACAGAAGATAGGAGTTGTCCATGGAGGCGTTTCGGGATTATGTCATCTGCTTGGTGCCTGCAGCTCAACTAAACGTGGGGTAGATGAGGGGCACCCAAAGCTAAAGTGCATACAGCTGCTCTGAACATCCATCTGCCCTTCTAGAATCCAGCACAATTGCTGGCTATCTCACTAAGACTAATGCTTGATAGAGTGCCAGGCTTTTTGCCATCTATCAAAACACATAAACCCATAGCTCAACTCTGCCCATATCCTGAAGTTAGACTCCGCGAATGCCAGACCGGGCTGTGAAAGCATCAAGATCCTGAAGACCCTGCTCAAGGATCCCCAACTTCTTCGTCACCTCGTTCCTCTCCGCAATGGTGCTGTCGTCTTCAGATCCCAGCCGGTCGATCTGCTCATCTGAGAGATCCCAAACGACCTCCGGTGATAATCTAGTATTGTCAGCGATTTGTCCCGGACACGTAGGTGGTAATCATATAAAACTTACACATCTGGAAGTTTCTGTATTAGGCAAGCCTCAACAGCATTGACACTGACATCGTCAATGAATTTCTTCAGGGCGACCTAGAGGCTGTGTGAGTATAGATTCCCAACGCAATGCTAGTATGATAGGATTTTTCTTACAGTATAGTATGCTGCGGCAACATCGGCAGCAAGAGAAGCAGAGTACTCCCGCACATTTGGACATGTGCCCTTTTCCAGTTCCATGAGAAGTGCTTTCAGCGGCACTCCATTTTGCGGGCTGGCGCTTAGCTCATCCCGAGTCTGCGGGATAATCTTGAGGGTGAGTTGATCAAAGTTACGACTATGCCGATCGTCTTGGATTTTCTGGACCGTGTCGGTCAGGTAGTCGTTGTACGTGATTGGGTGAATTGATAAGTGAGGCAGCAGCAACTCTTCCAGTTTTGCCTTCACATCCTTTCTGAGCCGATGCAGCGAAGGTTGAATCAACCATTTCATCAGGCGGCCATGTGTGTTCTGGTCGCATAGCTCAGACACCATCTTGTTGAATGTAGTAGCTGCTGCTTCGTGGATCTCCTCAACCAGGTTGGTCGTGATGGCCTCCCAGGGCTTGCATTGTCGAGCAAACAGATCACCGACAACCAGAGGATTAGAGGTGCCAGGCAGTTCCCGTCCTCTGCATTCCTCCATCAATTCTTCCACGACTTTGAGATAATTGGTCCTCCACGTATACTTGGACAATGAAGTACGGTTAGGGTGGAGGCCTGTCTCGACTATCTCCAGAGCGTGTCCATCGACGCGCATCTTCTCAGCATACTTAGCAAGTATCTTTTGAACATTTGCTCGTAGGCGTCTCTCGAAGGCATCTGGCTGGCCGGGGTAGGACTCGAAGAAGAAATCGGCGTACACCCCGTCGATGGAAGCTCGCACCAGGACTGCAAGTTGACTACTGATCTTGTGAAGATAGTGATGCTTCTCCCTCGGTGTGCTTCGAGATTTACCCAATTGCTTCAGTTTGCTCGAACAGTCCTTTATTCCGGACTGTACCTCAGATTTGACTCCTGGAAGTCCAATGCGTATCTGGTTCCACAGAGCCTCCCGCAACCGGTCTCGCAAGGCTTCCACACCGAGTTGTGAAGGGTCGAGAACTTGCCAGGCCGAGCTGGAAAAGAAATCAGACTCTCTCGCGTCTCGTTCCTCTGGGGTATCGTCAGAAGATGTATGGCTTTTGTTGCGCAGAACATGCCAGCCCAGAGTAAGCTTCACATTCCCGTTTTGGGCCAACTCAATGTAATATCTTTCGGTTTCCGAGCCTTGATCGATCCTGTCTGGTTTGGTAATAAGACCCAAAGTTCGCGTTCCTGATGGATCAATCTTGCGTGCGAACTTCGTCACCGGCTGGTTAGCGAAAGAGTTGTCGGCTGAAACCACGGCCAATATAATACTGCGGCGTTGTTTCATGTAAGACACCACTAGGTTCTCGACTAGAGACGCATCATCGTCTGACTGGTTCTTGTCCGACGCACCGAACAGGCCAGGTAGATCGACAAGCGTCAAGTTTGGTGCATTTGGCGATGTGCTTTCGATACGGAGCACATCTGTGCTGAACACTTTTGAGTCCTCTCCATCGCCAAGTCCCATGACGCTCTTGGCCGACTCAATAATCTTTGCAAAGTCATCTTGCTCTGTTGCGCCTTCTGAGAAGGCAGAGAGTTTGATCCTGTCCTCCTCGCTTCTGCTGGCGCCCGGCTGAATATGGACCTTAATCTCAGGCTTATCACCTCGTCGCAAGATCAGCTCCGTGGCAAAACGGGTGCAGAGCCCCTCGCTGGTTGGAAAGGCAATGCCCGAGATTGCCTCGAGGGTAGAGCTTTTGCCCGAGGACTGACTGCCGCAAACGATGATCTGGGGGAGGTCGACGTAATGGCTGACACCATGGGACCGGAGAGAGTCAACGATGTCGAGGAGGTCGCGATGGTTCTCGGACTGTATGAAGCCAGATGTCTTCTGGGAGATCTGCTCCGCCAGGTCCTGCTGTTCATCGTCGTTCACAAGACGCCCCATGATTAAGAAGCGCGATTGGCGAAATGAGTGGTTTGGTGTTCCATGAGTTGGCCGAAGCACTTAAAGAGGGGGATCAGTAAGAAGATAAAAGACAGGGCTAGACAGCCATTGATATAGGCCTATACTGATCCTGCTTTGTGATTTCTCATTTGACGAGGCAGGCGCAAGGCAACTGCTGAGTACCTTGGTACGCTACTGCAACACCCCGGGTATTCGCTTTCGTTTGCAAGACGCACCTCAGGTGTTTCCACTTTGAGGCATTTCGCAGGTAGTCACTATACCAAGCCACTCAAGGAAAGGCAAAAATCTTTAGGCAAGAACACGTCCCAAGGAATCGAATTGGTCTTTGAAGGTTATAATACACTTATTATATATGTGTTTTAATAAGCTGATCTTAGGTTATTCGCGAAGGTCTTAGTATCGCCGGATCGTTACTTTGAGCCGGAGTACCAAGAAGGGTCATGGTATACTTCTATCACGGGGTGGTCTGGTTAGGTTGACAGTGCCGGAGTTCATTAATATCTCGTTACCTACCCAATTATGATATCGTGGTATCCCCTAAAGCTTCATACATAAACACAAGAGTCCAAGGCAATCTCCAGTACCGGTACTCAGCATCCTAAGCATATGCGATTTGCAACATGCGCGAACCAAATTGTCCTGAGTGCCGTGCTACCTAGTGGATCGCACAATAAGCCTTGAGGGTGGGGGTTATAGGTTCCCCCCACAGCAGGGGTGCTTAAGCAACTATAACTACTTGAGTATAAATCACAACTGCACTCGCTCACTCTTCAAGGGCATATATAATATCTAATCTATAAATTCTTTCCTCTTTAGTAATAGCATGGCTCAATTTCATAATGAATTGCCTTTCGCTTACTCGGGTCTCACACATATAGTCTCAGGGGTGACTATACTCCCCTGTATAGATTAGGGTCCGGAACCAACCGAACTCCATCCACCTCGTGCCTGTATCCATTCCTTAGGGGCTCCATCCCACTCAGTGTCCTGTAAGGGCTAGGGGGAAAATCATTCTTCACTATAGTGGGGTATATAGTTTTTCAAAAGCGCCAGACTTTCATCAAACAACAGGCCTGGTGGCGAAATGGTATCGCGTCAGATTTCGGTTCACCGATCTCTTATCCTCTGAAGATTGCGGGTTCGAATCCCGTCTGGGTCGATTCTTTTGCCTCTTGAGGCTGTCATTTACTGTTTCTTTTTGCCCTGTTGGAGGTCTTGGTGATGTGAGGTGTTCAGCCAGCGGCAGTATACAGCTATACTCCGCGACTGGGTTTGGTGCTCCAAGTTTTGCGGCGGCTGTATGTGGGACTCAGTACTCGGTAGGAACGGTTAATTTGGTTAATGCCAAGTTCAATTGGGTCATTATTTGAAAATTGGGTGATCAAATTGTATTTGAACAGGTCTTGCTTGAGCTTTAGGTCGGGTGCGTCTCGGGGGCCTTTCCTTTATACCAGGGCACCTGGACGACTACCAAATGCTTCAGATTGAATCGAGGCTTAGTTGTCATTACGGGGAAAGTGAAGTTGGAGCACTGTTTAGTTCAGCTAGACCTGCTCTCGCACTCGGCTTTGATGTCCTCGTTGAACATATCCCAGCCAGGGCCATGGTCCCACTGCTTCTTCTTCCCCAGACGAAGAGGGACGGACAAGGGTCCTGTCCAGTCCTCCTTCTGGACAAAAAGCGTGCTGCCCGGCGTCTTCTCGCTCGGCAAGACGTGGAAGTAATGGCGTCCGACTAAGAGCCCCCATAAGCTGCCGTCCCAAGTGAACGAGTCCTCCGTGATGTCCTAGATACGCCAGCCGGCACTTGATGAGTCGGGGTTCTGCAAACTAAACATATTGGAGGGGATGACCCGGTATAAGACCGAGATAACGTCTCACTTACCACGAGGGTTGGCCGGAAAAACATGCCGCCCAGATCAACCCGGAGGCTGTCGCCGGCCTTCAGGTCCTGTACACTCTTATCCGCTGTGATGGACCAGCGTGACTTGTGCGTCCAGTCTCTGTATCGAGGGAAGTCCATAAGCTGGAAACCAAAGTCAGCAGGGTCTCACTCTTGCTTGTAGACAACAGACCAACTCAGGTACTTACGACAGTTCGAACCAGTGCAGGCGGCGCCCGTATCTCAATCTCGGCTCTGTTGAAGATAGGCTCAGACAGCCCCATAATTTTCAACATATCGAACGTCGTTGATGAGGTTTGATCGGATTGGAGTTTGGTAGTCCAGGCCCCTTCCAAGGGGATTCTGTATTTCAACGTGGCCGGAACTTTGAAAGATGACTGTAAGATGAGGGTTGATGTGTTTACCATAGTCTTTATTGGTATACCACTTGTATCGACGGATGGATGGTAGTTTATATTCTGTCGGCCAGCTGCAAAGGAATCCCATGCGGCGCGGGTTCGGTGTGGACTCGGGACAATTGGAGCGAAACTCGGCCGAATATGTGGCTGGAATCTCGACTGCCACTACCGATTGTCTCATATGCAACTGAATCTCACCGAGAAAATACTGCCTTAGCTCACCAGTGCCAAATCTTATAGAGTGCACGCTTCGGGACAGATGGGCTTTGCAAAAAGATGGAAATTTGGGCATATTGAACTATATTATAGAGTGATCGAACTACCTAGAAACTACATATCAAATATCTTACACCGACACAATCTTACACAGACGAAAGGAAAACTCCGATCCGGACTCGGAGCAGGTTGGAAAGACAAAGGAAATTATAGTCGAAAAGACTAATCAACACCATTCACCACTCACTCGTCGAAGCTGACACTGGCCTGTCTGTTGGCGCCATTTTGCATCTCGTTGGACATGCTGGAGCGGGAGACGAAGCGGCGGATGGTGCGGCTGCCGCTGCTGCTGCTCATGCTGGACTTGGCCTGGGCGCGCATCTGCTCCGACATCTGCTCCTCGTAGCGCTCGAGCTCGCGGCACTTCTCCTCGTAACGGTTGATGGCCTCGTCGCGCTCGTGGTCGGCCGAGTTGCGCGCCTCGATGGCCTTCTCCTTTTGCTCGCGGGCCTCGCGCAACATCGTGCGGAGAGTGGTGAGCTCGTACTCGAACTCGCCGTGGCCCTCGGTGTACTCAGACATGGTCACGCACATCTCCTCGTAGCGCGCCTCGCTCTCAAGCAGCTGCTCGGTCGCGGCGTCGTGCTTCTCGTTGAGCGCCGTGACTTCGGCCTTGAGCGTCGTGATGCTGGTGTGCAGCTGCTCGATCTCGATTTTGAGGTCGCCGCACTTGCTGCGCGCGCCGTCACGCTCGGTCTCGATGCGTTCGATACGCTCGTGGAAAGCGCGAATCGACTCAGTCCGCTCCTTGATGCTGGCCTCGTGGCGGCGGATGGTCTCCTGAAGCAGGTTGATCTTGCGGTGGTGCTCATCGGACTTCTTGCGCTCGGTGTGGAAGTCGGCGCTGATGCGATCCTTCTCCACGATGACAAGGCGGAGCTCTTCCACCTTCTTCTTCATGTTCTCGCGAAGCTCGGTTTTCTCAACCTCAAAGTGGCGGATCTCTTCGCGAGTGGATGTCAACTCACGCTCAGATTGCTCCCACTTGAGCTTCCACTTGCCGCTGCGGTCTTCTGCGTCCTCCCACTTGGCATGCCTCTCGTCAGCCTTGCGCTTCAGCTCCTCGAGGGAGTGGTGCAGCTCGTCCTTCTCGTACTCAACCTTGGAGACGGTTTGCTTGAACTGGTGCAACTCCTGAACTCTCTTCTCGTTCGTCTTGGTCAGCTCCTCAAACTTGCTCGAGAACTCATGGCACTTGTGGTTGGCTTTGCGCAGGCTTTCGTCAAGCTCGCTCTTCACGTGCAGCCACTCGTGCTTCTCCTTCGTAAGAGCAGTCCTGACTTGCTTGACGGATAAAAGCTCCTTGTGGGTGGACTCGTGCTTGCTGGTAACCTCTGTCAGGCCTGCGCTCAGCTCCGAGTACTTCTGAGTGAGGCTACGGAGATCACTGTGGTGCTTCTCTGAGTCCTTGCGTGTGTGGGAAAGCTCCTCCTCGCTGGACACGAGCTTCAGCTGGGTGGCTTCCAGCGTCCGCTTCGTCTCCTCTTGCTCAGTACGGAGACGTGTGGCCATCTCCTTGTACTCGTGAAGCTCTCGGCGAGTATTGCTGAGGTCGTTGTCGCGGTCGGCAAGCTTCTTCTTGTACTCATTGACGCTGGCGAGCACAGTGCTGAACTCGAGGCGCAGTTTGCTACCCTCCTTCTTCTTCTCCTCGTGGTCATGTTGGTGCTGAGCCAATTCCTTGTCTTTGCTGTCGATGATCTCGGTGTACTCTTCGAACTGCTCCTGCATTTTGTCCATCTCAGAGAGGCAAGATTCTCTCTCGGCGATGAGCTTCATCCACACACCTTTCAACGAGGTGCTTCGGCGGGAAATGCTGGACATGAGTTCCATGAGGGCAAAGAATTCGCCCTCACCCTGCAGAGTCAGCTCCTTGGAGACCTCGGAGCGGTGGGATCGCATGAGGCTACCACCGCTAAAGCGGCGGGATACATGGTGCCGGCGCGAGGAGCCGAAGGAGGATCGCACCGACCCGGTAGGACTGGAAGATCGAAGAAGGGTTCGCTTGAAGGGGTGGATAGCCAAACTCCCATGGGATGAGAACCCGTCCCTCAACTCAGGAGATTGGGAACGATCCATGGTAGAGCCACTGATCTCCATATCGGGTGTGATCTCAGTGGTCTGCACCACCGATTCGCCGTTCTTCTCCGAAGACAAGTCGGCGTGGTGGGAGTGACTGTAACTGGTAGGGCTTTCCATGATGATTGATTTAGAGCTTGAAGTTGGAAGAATTGTGAAGAACTTCGAAGGAAGTGTTTCTCTGTTTGCTGTGTATGAGTGTGATGGAGAGGGGAATACTGTTAAGCATCGAGGGAGTTGGCATGTATATATAGATGGCCCAAAGGCCTTCTGTTGCTCCAAAGCTGTCGCTTGACGTACACGATGCACGGTGATCACCCCTATCCACCATAGCTCTCGTTATCAATATCAAAGATGATCTATCATCCGCAAATGGTCTTCCTCCCCTGCGCTCTAACGGTCGAGCCGTGCCGCGCCGCGCATGGTCATCATCGATGCAGAGTCACACAGGCCGCTGGCATGGACGCTTCTTGGGGAAGAGACATAGGGGTTTGGTGTTGTCGAAGATGATGCGCTCGAGAAACCTATCGCAGCTTGCCGCACATACAGTTAGCCAAGACTGCTCCAACTTCCCGAAATGGAAAGCCAGCTAACCACCGTTGGAGACACGGGCTGTGATTATAGGCCAATGCGCATCAAGACGTCGGCGACCCAAACCGCCTCCCGTCCGCCGGTGGGGCTAACCCGGACGAGGCCATAAAATATTGACTCTGCCGTCCTTTATAGCTTAATCCTGTCCCGCTCCATGTCTTTGTTTTTTAGTAACAGTCGATGCCTATCAACTGCACGGATTAGCGAGCCACCAAGTAAACTTCCTTCCTCCCCAACTTTCGCAACGAGCCGCGTTTTTGTGGACCATATATTTCGAACATCACAACTTCACTCGGGCCTGCCATTAGGGATACATAGTTTCGAGTCACTGCTATAGCACTGTTGAATCAGGGACCCTGTCAAGTGGATGCTGATCCGGTCGGGGACGCATCATGTATGTGCACTCCATCAAGCTTGCTCTGTTGTACAACCGAGGTCTCGTTTGGGGGATCGCGTAGTTGTGGGATCTCTGGCACTTGTCCTGTACCATGTCTCGGGGAGTGAACATTGGCAACGGTGGCATGGAACGCTTTGGGGCATGTTCAGCTGCTCTCTGTAGGCTATTGCCAATTCTGGTCCCGACAATACAGACTGGTGCTTGCTTTTATGACAAATTCATATCAATAGACGGAAGAGCCGTGAGTCTTTGGGGTTAGTCAACTGCTGTATCATACTCACGGAGGGGACTGCGCAGGTTCCGAAGCCACAGTTTCCGGTATTGATAGGGACATCATGTCATAGGATGCACCTTCCCGCATCCAATATCAACCCTAGAGCGCTGGTAGGCAAGAAGAACGAAGCACACACCAAGCGCCATACCCAGAAGGGCTGAGGCGCCTTTGCTTGTTATGAATAGAGCTTGATAACGGCGTCGGAAAGGGGCGGTTCTCGTCAGAATGATATCAGAAGTGTGCATCACACTTACTATGCCTCGAGTGAAAAACATGCCGTTGCCAGCCAGTATCGTGTCACTGGTAACATTTAGCACGGGTGACCCCCAGGCTTCCCGAACAATCGACAGAGCTCCAAGGCAAGAGCATTGCCACGGATGCATGCTGGCTTATACTGTATAGCGCACGGAGCACGGGACGGGCTTTTTGCATATTGGTGGCCTTGAATAGTGCAGTCAAGAGGCCATCCGAATATGCCAATGTAGACTCACTCAAGTCAAGTCAACCTTCAACAAGTCGCATTATAACTAAGTTAAGGCTTCATTATACTCGGAGGCAACGACGGACGTACAGTGCATAAATTATCAGCCGAGTCGCACTACAACATGTGGCTGCGATGCGCCGAGCGAGCCAACCACAAGCCGAGAGGACTTGCAACCTGGTATTTGCTGCTCAAACAGCAGCAGCTGCTATCACAAGGCATGGGATAAGCAGGCAGTGAGTAGGGACTTACGAGTCCAGATAAGGGCTGCTAAAGGACCGTATCTAAAGGAAACGAAATAATTCAAATAGCATTACTGTGTTCGAGGTCACAAGAGGCTTTGTCAATGGCAAATCCTGTGTTGATGCGTCGTCGTGATTAGAAATGTACACGGACACATATAATTCTTGCAAGAGGCAGGCAGGTGCGCAGGTCCCTACATGCGTTGCGTAGGGCCATACGAAAAGCTTATCCCCGCTTAAAAACCCCTACGTCGTACAAGCAGCCACTGAAAGAAAGTCAATTCTAGTCGAGTCGAAGCCGCCTTCCTGGCTTAGGTATTCGCTTAGGTAAGCCACGACGTAACCTCGACTTTAGCTCCAACCTAACGATTCGGGAGCCACGCGACAACCTTAGAAGTGGTCTTTCGATTATTTGCAGACGCCCCTCGCCATCCTGAACCCCTTCACAAACCGACCGTCCCACGGGTAAATACTACACAGCCTCTAGCTCCGACAAAAGCAACGAACCCAGGAAGATCCGGGACCGTTTATATATTTTTTCGGCACATCTCAGTAGCACATCGAACTCGAACTTGCCCCCTCCCTTGGTCATCGGGGCAACGAAGACAAGACAAAAACACGGGCGGAAGTCACCATGGCGGACGAACAAATCTCGATCCCGTCGCTGATCCTGATCGTCGTGCTCGGCGGTCTGGCCGTGCGCTACTTCTTCTTCTCGTCGGCCACGCCCTCGACGGGGCAGCAGCAGCCCCGCGATGCCGCCGCCGCCGCCCGCACCCGCGAGGCCGCCGTCGAGCGCATACAGCAAATGTTCCCGCAACTGGACCGGCGCGCGATTCTGTGGGACCTGCAGCGGACTGGGGGCAGCATATCGGCGACGACCGAGCGCGTCCTGAGCGGGCGGATAGAAACCGTGAGTCCCTAGTCCTCCCCTCTGCGCCCCTTCCCCTCAAGGGAAGTATAAAGTATATTACAACGACCGTGCGATGCTGACGATCCCTACTCCTGTAGCCCCCCGTAACTTTCCAACCGCCATCGCCTCCCCGCACGCCTGCCATCGCTGGTTCCGCGACAGCCCGGTCGCAGCAACAAAAACCCGTCGTCCCCAAGTCCACGGAGCCTGATCTCATCACGCGGTACAACTTGCAGAGCCGGGTCAGCGAATCATCCGGCGGCGCCGAGGGCGGTGACTCGGTCGACGGGAAGGGCAAGGCCTGGAGTTCGAACCGGGACGAGAGGCAGAGCGCATTGCAGAGGCGACGAGACGAGATGATAATAGCAGCCCGGCGCAAGATGGAGGCCAAGATTGCTGCGGAAAGGGCCGGGGCCGGCAGTCAATAGTGCTTATAGCAGCGGTATTGGTGATCCATGAGAGCAAAGTGCAAAGAGGACATTTACATAGCGAAACTACTCAACTTGAATTCGGCTACGAAGGACTCCAAGTAGAAGAGACCAAGGGCTAAGGGGATTGAGACATATATATATGTTTTGGTGTTTCATTAATATACCATTGCTATATTGGCATATCACGAGGACATGAAGACAAAGCGGTTGCACCCTCACTGTGCGATTTCCGCCGATGACTTCACTATTTACTTTGGCAAATCGCCCGGTGATATTATGCGACATAGGGGTTGATGAGTTTGACTTCTTCATTTCTCTATTATTCACCATGTTTTGTACATAAAAGTGAACTGTATCGTGCCGTACTCCTCCCATCATACATCAAATCAGAAGTAGAGATTTCCTGTGCGAGGATCATCATCGACCCTATTGCCCCAGCCCATTTTGTGATATGAAATCAAACAGTAAGTAATCCTCAAACTCCAGGCAATGCTGCGCTTTTCCCCAAGTGGTATCTGACCCCAATCAAAAAGTAGCATCACCTGAAACCACCTGACTCAGAGGAGTTCTCGTAATGTACATCGCTCTTCGATATCTATACAGTCGTAAGGGTCAGTTTCACCCTGACGCATCATTAAGCCTCTCATGGTCAAAAGTCATGATACCAAGGTCAGACCATGGTCAAACGCCTAGAAGCTGGCAGAGCTTCGGCCTTGGCCCCTACGGTCACCGTCGGGCCGATCAACTCGCCCAGAAAACTTGCTGTCGAATCGCTGGGGGCGTCCACGGTCGCCGTCGCCGCCGCCGCCTCGGGAGAATCCACCGCCGTCAGATCTTGAGCCGTAACCGCCGCCGCCACCTCGGCTGAAGCCACCACCGCCGCCTCGGCTGAAGCCACCACCGCCGCCTCGGCTGAAACCGCCGCCACCGCCGCGGTCGAATCCACCGCCGCCGCCTCGGTTGAATCCACCGCCGCCGCCTCGGTTGAAGCCGCCGCCGCCGCCTCGGCGAGCGCCTCCAGAACCGCCACGACCACCGAAACCGTCGGAACTCCGCCCGAATTTGCTTTGCTCCTCTTCAATATCATCGTGACCGATTCTTACTCCACGAATTCGGGTGAGGCCTCGGTTGCGTGCACTGTTAGGAGAGATAGCAGGGACTTCTTCCCAGCCCATTCCTTGCATACACCATCTGTTAAGGAGGGTGATGACATCTTCTGCCCTGAACCCTCGGCCGAATTTCTGACCCAGCATGGCGTGGTATGTTTGCTTGAACATGAATTTTGGTACATTTTCATACGCCTTGGCAACGTCGCTGATGTATTTGCCAGCCTCTCCCTGTGCTTCAGTGCTCTGGGTGATATCTACTTGCGCCACCTCAATTGTCTTGTTGGGCTTGATTGGGAGGCCTGGAAGACGGCGTCTTGCCTCATCGACTTCTTCCTCGGAAAGCAGAAGCCAGCCTTCGCCGGCACGTCCAGCACGGCCTGTGCGGCCAATACGGTGAATGTACTGGTCACGATCCGGCGGCAGTCCGATTTGAATAACATGCGTTACGCCAGGGAAGTCCATTCCGCGAGCAGTAACATCGGAAGATAGTAAAATACCTTCCTTAGCGCGGCGGAAATACTCAGCACTCGCGGTACGCTGC
This sequence comes from Apiospora sp. TS-2023a, assembly GCA_038364195.1. Lineage (NCBI taxonomy): Eukaryota > Fungi > Ascomycota > Sordariomycetes > Amphisphaeriales > Apiosporaceae > Apiospora > Apiospora sp. TS-2023a. Next base: position 1,448,591 of record JAQQWQ010000008.1, read on the forward strand.
GGTTGCGACAGCTTGGAGTGGATGTCGTAGATAGGGATGCCTGAGCGACGGTCTGCAAGGGAGGATGATCGGAAAACCTCATTGGCGAACTGTACCGTGGCAGTGTTGCTCATGAACACGATGGCCTTGAAAGGGGGCTTCTCAGGGTCGGCTTCATGTAGCTGACGTGCCTTGGCGGCAAGCTCCATGATCGCGGGGAAGTAGTTTTCGTATCCGCGGCAAACGACCAGGTTCTGGGGGATTCGCTCGTGTGTAGGGGCTTCGTTCTTGTCAATTGTCTGAACAAATTCGAAGTTGTCGGTCTTGACCAGACTCTTGGCAAGATGAACGACGTCACGAGGAATGGTAGCAGAAAACAAAAGAGTCTGTCTGTCGACATCCTCAATCTTAGGCAGGTAAGATAGGATCTCCTGAATATCGTCGGAAAACCCAACATCCAGCATGCGGTCGGCCTCATCGAGTACAAATGCTCTCAAGTTTGGCGCAGCCACGTTAGCGTAGCTGTCGGTGAGGATGTCCTTGAGACGACCAGGAGTAGCAACCAGAATATGGCAACCTTCTCGCTGCATCTTCATCATGGCCTCTCTCTTTCTGGTACCGCCGACAGCGGTTTGTACGACAATGCCGGTGTTTGCAACCAACTTGGTAGCTTCGACACCGATTTGCTCTGCCAATTCACGAGTGGGAGACATGATGATGGCCTTGACATCGTTGGATCGAGCAGTCCGACGCTTGTACTTGTCAACAAGATCAGGTTCGGCGGCTAATAATCGTTGGAGTGTAGGAATCAAAAAGGCCAGAGTCTTTCCGGTACCAGTCTTTGCTTGTGCGACACTGTAGAAAATACCAGATTAGCCATAGCCAAAAACACTGAGGGGAGAGCAAATGCTTACAGATCAACGCCATTGAGGGCGGCATTTATCGTCTTAGTCTGAACATCGGTCATGTCCTCGTACTTCATGCCCACTGTGATGGCTTCAACAAGACGAGGGTGAACTCCGAGCTTGGAGAGGTCGCCGAATTTGGTGATGAGCTCGGGGGTAGAAGCAGAGCCGGCATTATCGTATGTCTGAGGGGCCGCGGCAGACTGGGAGTACAATCTTTGAGATAGGCATCTCAATGAGATAGACTGAGCGCCGATCGGTTGGCTCAGACGACCTGTGTGCTGCTCGAGAGTCTGGAAGCGAATGCCTCTGGTAGAAGAAAGAGCAGATATTTGGCGGCGGGCGGCGGCATGGCCGAGCCGCGCATGCCTCTGCAACGAAGCCTTGAACATTATTAAAACGGTATGGAGTCAAGGCAAACAACAGGCAGTAGGATACTCTGTTTCGTGAAAGAATGGATGGAAGGTGGTGTGATCTCGACTGTCGAGTCACGATGATGCTGTGAACTGAGAAGAGAAGCAATTGGAAAGCGCCCGCATTGAGACTTTCTTTCGCCTTATCGCGTCCTGCCACTTCGAAATTTTTAATGGGTGACGGGGTTTACCGTGCTAAAAGGGCTGCTAGCGGCTGCTTATCTAAGTGTCCAGTGTGGGCTGATTAGTGACCAATCATGGTTAACCAACCACCTATTAGGTGGGACCATGGTCTTATAGTAGATCGATCTGCTTCAAGAAGGAAGTTGTGCACTGTTGTAGGTGCTTACCGTAAGTTGAGCTTATATAAATCTACACAAAGTATACGTGAATGGATCTCAGGGCTTGTTCAATTGCTACCTATCTTATGACTCTATAGCATAAATAATGGCATAATACACCTCTCAAGTAATCAGAGATGTCTACTACATAAAAGCGGAAACACTCTTGGTGGCTGCATGGAATTGCTTTTTCAGTGGTTGCTCAACTCTAGCAGCGCCACACTTTGACCAGATGTTTAACAAATCCCGCCCATTCTTGATCTATTATTGAATTACCTATTTGCCAGTTTCTTTCTTACAGTTGAACGTTACTGATCTTAAAATGCCCACCCGGATTGGGTTGATAGGAACTGGAGAACCCGATCGCAATCAGAGCTGCCGCTGCGCCGACCACCTTCAGGAGATCATCAACGTTTCCCCCTTCACAGCATGGATTACATGTACTTCTTACGAGCACTGGCATATCAGGATGTCTTGAAACAAACGGTGGGAACAAAACACTGCGTGCTCATACATGACAACGGGCGGATGCCCGAGAATTGCTGGACTCACGAACGTCCCGTTTCTGACTTGCGTGTAGTATGCGGTGAAGCAAAATGAGGATAGGGACATGGAACTTGCCCCGATTCGACATGAGCTTTACAAGAGACCAGGCCTACATTATGGCAATGGGGAGAAACGAGGTTATTCCCCGACCTGAGGAGCTCACACCTTGGCATCACTGGAAGGTCGTTCGAACAGATACCTTTGGATGCAGTCATTTTGCTCCGCCGGCCAAGCAAAAGCCACTAACACTTGTACAAATCTGACTATATACAGTATAGTATACCTATCCCGCTACTTTGTGGAGCATTCTCACGGGAAATACCTGGGGTACGACGATTGCTCCAGTAAGTACATGGGTGCCCATGGCAGTTGAGAGAGAGGCAGCCAGTTGATTTATCATCAACCGCCGGCTTCAGCTCGGTGTTTGATGAATACGCAGGCCAGATATGAACTGATATTCTCCTCTAAGCCTCCCCTCTAAGCCTCGATCCTGTCTGCAAGATATTATCCGCTTGTGAGGTTGGTACAGCAGGCACTGTCGGAACAGGGACGATCCCCAGTGGCCATGATATCACGGTATTATGAAAATCCGCTGGAATTCAAGCTGCACGGTGAGGATTATCATGGTATTGGATGATTTTACTCGGATCACATGAGAACCCGGCGGGGGCAATGCAACTTACTATTAGCGTATGGTTGGTGTTGGGAACCTCAAAGTTATAGCCCGGCATGCAATGCAGTGCGAGTAATGGCACGTCAACTGTCCTACTTCCGGCTGGACGCTATCGCCGCATAGTTACAGATGCCGAGAGCCGCTGGTCGATCTTCGCGTCAACTCTCCCGGTCGGTAGCGGGAAGGAGACCAATCGTGTTCATGGGTGCGCGCATAATTCCAAGGTAGCCCGAATTTCTCCTCAAGAAACCGCCCGGGCTCTGCTTTCGCGCCGCAGTATCTCATCTCTTGCATACCCCCTAATAAGGGTCGGCCCTATCGTACTCCCAGACCAGATGACCAGCTAAGCCAGAGCGGGCAAAACACTGGACTCAGTATTCCAGAAAGCATATTGCCTGCATATTGTCGACATTGGAGGCAGCGCGCTATTGACGCGCATCTATCATGGGACTTTTGGTTTGGCGGAGAAGACTTACACGAGTCAACCGCTCCCTGCGGCATATCTTGAAACTATCCGGGAATATGGCAAGATTGCGTTTGTCGTCGTATGATGGCGGGAATCGCTCGGCGAAAGGCGACGTCGCTTGTCTTTATAAAGATACAGAGCCCCGGCGGCTCTCTAGCTGGTAGATGGGATATTCGGATGACAGCCACTGCAATTGTCGCCATGATTTCTAAGATTGCTTCAGACCAAGGCAAATCGCCAGTACTTGTTGGAGCTCAGCTCACTGTATCCGAGTCCCAAGACTTAGACTACAATGAAAAATCGGAAAAACACATTATACAATATTCTACCGTTGAAGATGGAGACCTTGGGAAAGGTTACAGGGATGAGTCCCGGCGTGGCTCTGACGATCCTGAGTATGCCTCGGTTGAGGAGAGGAGGACGGCAGCCGAGAAAGTCGATAATATGGCAGATATTGGACTTTATGCCCTTCATGTCGAGGACGACCCTTCACTGAATCCTTGGACTTTCAGAACCTGGTTTATCGGTGAGTTACCCAGATCCTATATCATACCCGCTGGCAATGGCCTGGCAACAATACGAGCCAGCGATAACTAATACTCGGATACGATTTAGGCCTAGGACTTTCTGCTCTAGCCTCGAGCCTTGCGACGGTGTACATGTTTAAGCCTCAGGGCGTGGGCATCTCCACCATCTTTCTCTGCGTCGTCAGCTATGTTATCGCTCTTGCGATGGAGCTGATTCCACGACGAGGGTGGCTCGGCCGCTTCCTCAACCCCCACCCCTTTAACAGCAAGGAACACGCAGCAATATTGATCATGTCGTCGACCGCGGCTCATTCTGCTAAGGCAACACAAGTCCTTGCTGTCCAGAAACTGTGGTACCACCAGCTACCAAACACAGCAATCTGCATCCTTCTGATCTTCTCCTCCCAATGTCTGGGCTATGGTATTGCTGGAGTCCTGCGTAAAGCGCTGGTCTATCCTACCAAAGTGAGCCGCCACCCCTTTTTTTCTTGCAACGCAGAACGAAAGACTGACGAGTGATGTAGTTTGTGCATCCTGGGAGTTTACCTCTCATGTCACTACTTGAAACCCTGCATCGGAAGAGGAAAGAAGTGAAGCCACAGTTGAAGCTCTTCTACTGGGCTTTCGCTTGTATGTTCGTTTGGGAAGTCATGCCTCAATACATCATGCCTCTTTTGACAGGGGTCAGTATATTCTGTCTTATAAACCAACACAGCATGCACTTCACGCGCATCTTTGGCGGGGCCAACGGCAACGAGGGACTTGGGCTCTTTTCCCTCTGCTTCGATTTTCAATACATTGGGAGCTCCGCGCTTTTTATCCCACTCACGGTAAGTACCTCCCTCGCTTGTGCTGGAGCGGGAGCTTCTTGCTAACAAACCATCAGACTCAAGTCAATGTTGTCGTAGGTATCTGCCTAAACGTGGCAGTCTGCCTGGGCATGTACTACGGAAACATTTGGAGAGCCAAGGACTTCCCCCTGCTTTCTCAACTTCTGTTCTCCCCCAAGTCAAACTCCACGCACTATGTGGTTTACCAGCAGAACGCCATTCTAGACTCGCAGGGCATCGTTGATGATGTCCAGGTCCAGCAAGAAGGCATACCCTACATGGCGGCGAGTTTCGCCCAGTATGTGTTGACTGAGAACCTGGCAATTACGGCCACCATCACGCACATGCTCCTTTACAACTGGAACGACTTGAAGTGTGCTTGGTCAAGCGTAACACTAGCCAACCTGAAGAAGTTGGCCAGGGCCGAAACGTGGATGCCTTGGAAGAAGCAGCCAAAGGAGGAAATGACCGAGGAAGAGAAGAAGGAACTTGATCCCCACTACCGGCTCATGCTCAAATACAAGCCTGCTCCGGATTGGTGGTTCGGCATCATATTTCTCATCGCTACGGCCGCGGGACTGGTTTGTATCCAGCAGACCAATTCCGGAATGCAGTGGTGGGCCTTTCTCATTGCCATCAGCATGGCATGGGTATTCATCCTCTTCATCGGAGCACAAGTTGCTATCACAGGCTTCGGTGCCCCTGTGACATCTGTCATCCAGATGATTGGCGCTTATATGGAACCCGGAAAGCCATTGGCTAACATGTACGGCTTCCATGCTTATGCCCTCCTCGACGCACTTTCTTTTGTGGAACAGTCCTCTAATCATGCGTGTTTAGGTACTTTACTCTCTTCGGCGCGACTTCTGTCTACCAAGGACTCGTCCTTCTGGCCGACTTCAAGCTGGCGCAGTACGCAAAGCTTTCACCGCGCTGCACACTGACGATGCAGCTTGTGGGGACTCTGGCGGGCGGTCTTATCAACTATGCCGTCATGATGAGTATCACAGAGGCGCAGAGAGACATTCTGCTCTCCATCGAAGGAACTCACATTTGGTCTGGCGCTCACCTCCAGAGCTTCAACACTCAAGCCGTCACCTGGGTACGTTAGCCACTCTTGAACCTCTACGCATTTGAATACATGTACTAACGACGTCTTGCACGAAAAGGGCGGCCTTTCGAAATACATGTACTCCTGGGGAAGTACTTACCAATGGGTGCCCCTGGGGCTCGTCCTCGGGTTCGCGGCGCCGCTGCCTTTATACTTTGCGCACCGTTACATGCCCAAGTACCGCCTTGATATGGTCAACATACCCATCATCACATGGCACATTGGCTATCTGGTGTCGGGCATCAACTCGTCTATTTTGACGTATTTCCTGATTGCGTTCTGGAGTCAATTTTATCTTCGCAGGTGAGTCTACCCTTGATACGCGCGCATACACACACGCACATCCTCCATTCCTCTTGTACACATAGGCGCCATGAGCATGGCTTTCTTACTGACCACCTGGGCCTCCTGCAGATACAAGCCGGAATGGTTTCTTAAGTATAACTACGTGCTGTGCGCCGGCCTCGAGGGCGGCACCCAAGTCATCATCTTCATTCTCACTTTTGCTTTCCTTGGCGGGAGCGGAAAGCCGGTTACGTTTCCAAGTTATTGGGGCAACAGGAGCGGCAATGTTGATTTCTGCATGACGGATCCTGCCACTTGATTCTTCATACCCATTTAGATCATGCTGTTATGCACCCCGATGTGTTCCTGTTTCCCCCCTCTTTCGTATGCCCAGCGCCTTACGCGTTCCAACGGCCTGTCTACTTTCAATTGAGTCTGAAATTCACCTGGATACCTACCGTCTTCCTCCCGGTCCAGCTGCCGTCAGGAAATCAAAGTCGGCCCCTTCGTCCGCCTGATTAACCGACCGCATGTAAAGCCCCCTGTAGCCCCTCATGTTCTCCCTCGCGACCCAGTGCGAAGCCGTTTCCCCAGCTTCACCCTGATCCGAACCGATTGCCTCCGCCTCTGCCATCTGCCTCTTCCTCCGAGCAATCCGGCCCTGAATCTCCTCGTCGCTGAGCTCGACCCGCAACGACCTCCTCTCCACATCGCACGTAATCCCATCGCCGTCCTCGACGACGCCGAGCACCGAGTCCAAATCCTCGGACTCGGGCGCCACGTGCAGCACAATGGTCCCGCCCGCGGTGCCGCTCATCCGCCCGTCCGAGATGCGCAGCATGTCGCCCACGCCCTCCGCCGCCAGCCTGCGCGGGATGGGCACCATGCCCGCCTCGGGCATGCCCGGGTTACCCACGGGGCCGATCCCCTGCAGGACCAGCACGCTGTCGGCCGTCGCCGCGAGGCCCGGGTCGTCGATGCGCCGCGCCAGGTCCGCCGTGCCCCGGAACACCACGGCGGGGCCCGAGTGCGCGAGCAGGCGGCGGTCCTTGGACGCGCTGGCTTTGGCGACGGCGCCCTGCGGCGCCAGGTTGCCGCGCAGCACCACGAGCGAGGAGCGCGGGTACAGCGGATCGTCGAAGGGGCGGATGCAGTTTACGGGGCTCTCGGGGGCGAGGGGCCGGACGGGACCTACCAGGTCAAGCTCATGGCCCAGGGTCTGGCCCGTCACGGTCAGGGCGTCGAGGTGCAGCAGGGGGCCCAGCTGGTGAAGCAGGGCCGGCATGCCGCCCGCGGCGTGGAAGTTGGTCATGTAGTTTTCGCCGCTAGGCTTGAGGTCGAGCAGCAGGGGCGTGCGGCGGCCGACCTCGTCGACCGTGTCCAGGGTGATTTGCCCCGCGACGGCCGGGTGGCGGTTCGCAATGGCGAGGAGGTGCACGACGGCGTTGGTCGAGCCGCCGATGGCCTGGAGTACCGTGATGGCGTTGATGAACGATTCCCGGGTCAGGATGGCCTGGGGCGTTAGGTGGGGGTTCTGGGCCAGGAAAACGGCGCGGGCTCCGGCGTCTTCGGCGACGCGGAGGCGGGCTGAGGATACGGCGGCCGGCGTCGCGCCCTTCAGGGGCATCATTCCCAAGGCAACGAGAAGGCAGGCCATGGTGCTTGCTGTCCCCATTACACCGCAGGTGCCGGCCTGAAGACCAAGCGTTAGACAAGTCTTCGTTATCTTATGACAGAATCCGACCCAAATAGTTAACTTACAGTAGGAGCTAACTCATCATTTAGCTCGGCTATCTCTTCTATATCGATTGCCCCAGCACGATATCTGGCCCAATTGTTTCGGCAGTCTGTACATGCCCCTATGCGGACACCCCTATGACTTCCTGGCATCATCGGGCCTGTGACCAGGTGTATAGCTGGCTTGTTTGCCGAGATGGCGCCCATAAGCTGAGCGGGAGTCGTCTTATCGCAGCCTTTGGGGGCCATAAGGATTTAGCGAGATGCAAATCAAATACTTGACAACGGGTCACTTACCCCCGATCAGCACGACCGCGTCCACCGGTTGCGCCCTGATCATCTCCTCGGTATCCATGCTCATCAAGTTCCGCAGGAACATGCTCGTGGGCGCTGCGAAGGACTCGTGCAGGCTGATGGTCGGGAAGTCGACCGCCAGGCCGCCCCCAAGATGCACGCCTCGCTTGGCGGCCTCGAGCAGTTGCGGGCCATTCGCATGACAAGGGTTGAACCCCGAGGATGTGTTCACGATCCCTACGATCGGGCGAGAGAGGGCATCATCGCTGTAGCCCAGTGCCTTGATGAATGCTTTTCGCAAAAAGAGCGAGAAATGCGTATCCCCGTACGACGACAGGCTCTGTCGGAGCCCGGTGGTTGAGGATAGGGGCTTGGCAAGGTCGTAGTCCGAGATTGCCGCTTTGTTCGCTGAGGTTTTGCTTGTTCCATCCATATTGAAATATAGGGGGTGGTCTCTTATTCTGAGTATCTGAAGTAGTGGTACGACTTGTACAACCTATCGCCGGTGAGACCACTGCATGACGGAGCCGAGAGATAGAGCGGGGAGGTTCACTTACATTCGGGGTCGAGCCCCGCCTCCAACCCGAAGTGGCATACAACTCCAACCTTGCAAACCCCTCATCGTCATCCCATCTCTTGTAAATCAGACATCACATCAGTCGAGACCTAGTGCATCGTCTGATCCATTGGACTGCTCATTTCTTTTTCCAGAGTCTTAGGTAAGAAAAGGAAAGCCCTGGCGGATCCATCACATCGGACTTGTGACTCCACCTGCTTGTACAAGACGCATCTCAAATGCTCCAGTCACTGCTCAAGAAATATAGCTACTTATATATTATTATCGTTATCTTATGATTTGATCTTAATGCACTGTTCGTATAATTGAAAAGACGACTCCTATTACTCATGCTAACCCTGGCTAGCTCTGAAAATCTACGGCAGACCTCAACCGGTTGCCCGATACAGTAGATATTGCTCAGAAAGTGTGTAAGCCGCATTACTGTACTACTTGCTCGAACTTGCTCACCAGTAGGCCATTCATGCCAGCTTAACGGGAGATGTATATACTCAACGCCCCAATGCCTCTTGGGCAATATTTGTCTCCATACTTGGCATATAGATAGTATGGCTTGGCACAGGTCAGACGGCAAAGCATACAGACAGCTTGCCTACATATATATACTTTACATATCAGGACCATGGCGACCGAGAATCCTAGTCTTACAACTTATACTCATCAGTTCTCCTTAAGAAACAATCCAGTATCACACAAAGCCTAGCCATCATGAAACTGTTCAGTTCTGGACTGCAAGTATTGCTTCCTTGCCTGTTGCAAGCTGTACTATGCCAATGCAATGATTCAGGCTGTAAGACATCCGGGTATATTTTGACTACGCAAGATTACTAAATCCGCCGTGTAGCCAAGTCGGTCAAGAACATTGGCGTCGTGCTCTTTCCATCGTTCGATGTGTTCGACGTCTTCGGGTCCCTCGAGCCGCTGAACCTGCTTTCCCTCCAACGGCAGCTCAACCTCTACATGATCGCCGCGACCCTGGACCCCGTCCCGACGGCGCCACGGGCCATGAACGCATACAACTCGAGCTTCGGCCAAGCCGTCGTGCCGAGCCACACCTTCGACTCCGTCGCGCGGGACCACAGCATCGGCCTGGACATGCTGCTGGTCCCAGGCGGCATCGGCACGCGGGCGCCCGACCTGAACAGCACCGTCCAGTTCGTCGCCGACGTGTTCCCCCGGCTGCAGTACCTGGTCGCGCCCTACACGGGGGCGGGCATCGCGGCGCGCGCAGGCGTGCTGGACGGCCGGCGGGCCACGACCAACAAGCGCAGCTGGGACGCCACGGTCGCCTACGGGCCCAGGACGTACTGGGTGGCGCGGGCGCGCTGGGTCCGGGACGGGCACGTCTTCACGGGCTCGGGGGTCACGGCCGCCGTCGACACCGTGTTCGCGTGGGTCGGCCACGTGTGGGGCGAGGCGGCGGCGGCGGACCTGGCGCTGGGGATCGAGTACGAGAGGCACACCGACCCGAGCTGGGATCCGTTTGGCGAGCACTACGGGCTGTCAGATGTGCCGCCTCTGAACTGACATTACATATGCGAAGGGACAAGCCATGCCAACGCCGTAAGCTGGTATGTAGGTGCTAGTCAATGCCACCAAACCTTGTGGTATCCCCAGTCAATGATTGTAGAGCCGTGTAACGTCTGGACACCCTGTCCCAGGATGCTGATGTATGCTAGCTAGACAATGAATATCATCATCACAGTCAATATCAAAGAGCGGCCTTGTTGGCGGCAAGGACTTGAACAGCCCTGTATAATGGTAGCAAGTTAGGGATACTCACCAGCAGCAGTTCGTCTTATATTTGTTTTCGAGCAAGTCAATTTCGTCTCAAACGATTGCTTCGATATTAATCGGTCAGCTTACTTTGTGTAAGAGGAGATGAAAACGACTAGGCCAGGGATGTGTTCAGCACTAGTGCAGCCCGTAGTCGCAGGGCCCCAGGGGATATGCATGGGTTGACGTCAAGAGGGTTTTTTCCAGTCTGGTGCGACCGACGACGGAGAGGGCGGATGTAACATCCATACACCTGATGCCTGCGATATTAATTCATTTCGTTATTCCCTTCAATCCTTATGTACCGTACCATGCAAGCAGCCTGGTTTCCTATTATGCAAACCAACTGTGCTCCGTAAGATGCGTGTCAATCTGACCGATCTTGACACCACACAAGCATTACAGAGTACAGCCGCACGAGTCACACAGAAAGTGCTAGTCAAACGTCATTCATCTGGCGTACAAGAAGCGTCGGATAGCTTAGCCGGCACACATTCCATCGGACACGCAGACACGCAGCCGGGTGAATAGGGACCTAACTAAGTGCTAGCCTACAAAAAAGCGCCCAGCGGCTGCACACACTGAAGGTTTAGGCGCTAAGATTGGATACTAGCAGACCCAGGCAGGCGGCAGCAGCGGGTGCAAGTGGGACAGGACGGACATAGGGACAGACGGAGTTGAGGGTTGGAAAAGAATGATTTGCCATCGCCTCGCAGATTCAGATTTGCTTTCTAATCCCTTGCAATCTAACCAGCTACTGCTAGGTTAGCCGAGTGAATAGTATTACATACAGCTGGTGGCCATTACTTAATTCGGCTTGTTTGCTGCTCAGTGCTACTGTGGGCAGAACTGGGGGTACCTGCAGTATTTGTTTGTTCATCATTGCCAGGATTTCCTTGGGCTTGCTTATTCCTGTGCTCAACTGACACCACGATCGATCTTGTTACTTGGTAGCACACCTCGCTTTTGTTTCTTCCCTCCTTCGTTGGTATACTCTATACTCTGAAACCTTTCTATTTTGGGTCGATTTTTTCCCACCTGCTTGCTCGCTTATAGCTACATATCGTACCATATCACCAGAGCTTATTTGCTTGCCTACCATGACCAAATCGAGCTCGATTCACCGGGTTCCGTCGGCCGGCGGGGTCGAACACGGATATCCACAGGGTCATCTTGGCCATCTCACCGCATCCGAAGAGCAGGCGCTCAAGGACTTCAAGGTCCTCCTTCAAGAGAAGAAAGCTTATACTCCGGGACCACCGCCGTCGCACAACGATCCTACATTACTGTATGCGCCTAGTCCTGCCCTGTTGTAGAAGAAAAGGTGGGAGAGAGCTGACACCATTGGGCAACCATCTAGACGATATCTCCGGGCGCGCAAGTGGGTAGTCCAAGATGCCTACGGCCAATTCAGCGAGACCGAAAAGTTCCGCGCCGCCAACGAGATAGACGTGCTCTATGACACCATCGATGTAGATGCCTACGAGACCTCCAAGAAGCTTGTGAGTACCCGAAACGAAACAAAACGAAACGAAACACTATGTGTGGACGCTTACCAAGACGCATGTAGTATCCCATGTTTACGGGACGACGCGATCGACGGTATGACTCGACTTTCCCAAGATAAAACTTGCGGACACCACTAATGGAGGGGACCATAGGGGCATTCCAATCTACGTTTATCAAATACGGCATCTCGACTCCAGCACCGTCGCCAAGTATGAGAAGTCGGCCAACACCAGTTATAGCAGCGCCAAGACGGACGGCACGACGCCGGCGAAGCTCCTGCGACTCTTTGCGCTATACGAGAACCTGACTCGGTTTGCGCAGCCGCTGTGTACCCAGTGCACCGATCGAGAGAACGCCGAGACGCCCATCACCCTGAGCACAAACATCGTGGACATATCCCAAGTTAGCTTGCGCATGTTCTGGAACCTGAAGTCGCACATGCAGACAGCCAGTATGCTTGCGACTGCCCATTACCCCGAGACTCTCGACCGTGAGCATATTCCTTCTCCAGCTTTATTGCCTACATAAATCTTGGTAACTGATCGGATTGGATTTAGGGATTTTCATCATCGGCGCCCCCGTCTTCTTCTCGACGGTATGGGGCTGGGTCAAGCGCTGGTTCGACCCGGTCACCGTCTCCAAGATCTTCATCCTCGGCCCGACGGATGTGCTGCCAGTCTTGACGTCCTTCATCGACATCAAGAACATCCCCAAGGCCTATGGCGGCGAGATGGCATGGGACTTTTTCGAGGAGCCCAAGTTTGACGACGAGGTGAACCGACTTATGTCGTGGGAGAATGGCCACACGGCGCTGCCCCCGGGTCCCATGTACTGGCGACCGTACGACGACGGTAAGCGCCTTGAGCTTTTGGCCGTCGGAACCAAGGACAAGAAGCAGCGGAAGGAGCGCGTCGCCACGATTCCCGTGGCCTTCCCCAACCACAAGTTTGGCGAGGACAAGGTTGTGGAGCCAGCTGCCGCACCGGATGCGAAAGTCACCGCTGCAGCGACAAATGGCGAGACACCCAAGACTGTAGATGCCGCAACTGAAGACCTGAACAAACTCTCGATTGCTGAAGCTACGAAGGAAAGCGAGGCGGCTGAGTCTAACGAGCTCTCCGAGAAGACCGCAACAGACAGCGTTCCTTCGAAAGAAACCACCACGGTTCAGTAAATACGGGCATCTTATCAGGTCATGTATAGAGTATACGAATAACTGAGACTCCTTTGTGTGGCGTTTTGAACACCGAAAGATTTATACCATTCCTTCTGGCGCATCCGTGTATTTAGACAACATATTTTGTGTGGACGGACATGGATAGCATGTCGGATTTGGTTACCTTCTATATACCATAGCTTATGCTAATCTACCAACTCCAAACGCCTCGCTAAATATTAAACAAATTTCCAAATAAGTTGGCCACAGCCTCTCGCGGCGGCCATGTTCTAATACCTGCTCATTGTGCTCATTGTGCCCATTGCAGTCTATAGGCCACTCTAGTTTCTGCCAGCTCGGCGTTTCCTCCAGTCCATGATGCCCTTCTCGACCTCCTGCCACGAGACGCCGTCGCGCACGAGGCGCATCGTGACGCCCAAGCTCTCGGTCTCGCGGTTGCGGCTCTCGTCGTCGAAGAAGAGCATCTCGGTGAAGGGGATGCTCGTCTTCTTGTGGATGGCCTCGAAGTGTCGGATCTTGGAGCTCGGGTAGATCTCGAGCCCGGCGTCGAAGAAGTCGAGCGACCGGCGCGCCTTGTCCTTGCGGCCGAGCGCGGCGGTGAAGGCCGACACGGCGGCCTCCTTCTCCTTGCCGGCGCCGGACCCGCCGATGCCGCTGAAGATGGACCCCAGCGCGGGCACGTGCAGCAGCTTGAGGAGCTCGCGGCCCAGGTCGGGCGCCGAGGTGCGGCTCGCGACGGCGAGCTTGATGCCCGCGATGCCGAGGCCGTGCAGCACCGAGGGCACGTCGCTGTAGAAGGCGAACGTCTCGCCTATCTTGTCGACGGCCGCGGAGTTGTGGCTGCCCGACACGGTCTTGAGGGGCGGGTACACGTGCGTGTCCACCCAGAAGGGCCAGAGGGTGTAGTCGAGGTCGAAGACGATGAGGCGCGGCAAAGGGCCGCCGTCGGTCAGGATCGAGGGCAGCAGGCGGGGCGGGGCCTGGACGGGCGTCGGGCCGCCGCCGTTGATGCTCACGAGGTCCGTCGTCGAGTTCGAGGCCGTCGACGTCAGGGACGTGTTTGTGCTCGCCTTTGAGAGCTTCTTGATCATGTTGGCGATGACTGCGGCGGAGGCGCTGCCGCTCGTGGTTGAGGTGGTAGTGGTAAAGAGGAAATCGGTGGTGGTGGCCCGTTCGGGGGCTGCGGTGGATAGCAGGACGTTTGCAGCGATTGCGATCAAGAGAGTGCAGAAGAGGGACAAGGTTGCTCGCGGAAGCCAAAGTGGCATTCAGATGTACGATCCCCAGTATGCAGGTAAGACTAGGGTAGGATTTGGGATCCTGGGATTACGGTTTTTTGCCTTTCAGCCTTAAGGTTTGTTCTGATGGATGGAGGGGCTGAACTTGGAGGGAGGCCAGTGAGCGATGTCGCGACAACCCCTGCCCGTGCCCTGCATTGATCTGTCCTCCAGGCGGGCTTTTTGGGGGCAATATTGGGGGGGCCTTGGTGCCTGTCGTCATGGGGTTCCAATTTAGAGGGTTGTGGGACTGCAATAGTGCGGAATAAGGTTGTGTACCTACTTTACCTCCGCTCCAGCGGGGAATTATTATATCCAGCACTAGCCAGACACTCACCTCATTCATGCAGTGTCTAAGGTACATATGTAGTGTGTAAAGAAGTGTCTTTAATGTCCTCAACCCCATCCCTTACCTCCTTGTATGCTCGAAGTGTACATGACTTCTGACAGGCCTCGCGAAGGCTAATGAAGACATTTGGAAGCCTACCTATAAAAAGGAGGAGGCTCGGGAGGGAAATATACAACTTACTATATATAAGGTAACTTCTGCGGGGAGGGAACTCTAACTTCTCCAACTTGTAACGGACTTAGAACTATGCCCGAAATCACTTTCATACCATTACTGTCTCGACAAGAGGGCCTTGACCTGTTTGACCTTGCTGGAGTAGAGTCCAACCGTCGACTGACAATTCGGATTTATGGGACGGGTTCGGATTTAGCTGTCTTCGCCTTTTCCGCCACTGCAAGGACATGAGTAGCGCAGGTCGATAAATCATCGTGGCTGGCTAACAACTGGAACATACGCACAGCTGATTCTCGGGGTCGTGCAGTACGATCTGCAAATACAAATAAGGACACGCTTTCTCCAACTCACAATCGGTCCATTTTGGCCCCCCATTCGAAATGCCGATGCCGACTTTGTAGGCATCCTAGGCATCTCGAACCACTCCTGCATCAAATTGCAGCGGGGGATAGAGGCTCCTCTGAGGGCCCTCGCAGGACGGATGCAACGGTGCTGGTCCCCTGTGTCGTAGTGTGCGTGAGCTATCAGTAGAGTGCGACAATGGGCCAGTTTCGCGCCTGCTGATCATCGATTTTACCTCGACCCTCTACCGACTCGGCATTTTCTCTGCTCGATTGGTCCCGATAGGCCCAATCAGTGGTTCTATAGCCAGTCTCCATATGCTCGATTGGGTTAAATCCATAGATACTTTGCGGGGGAAATAGAGGGCGGCCGGAGTCCGCCAGCTAACCCGGGTGTTTTGGCCATCGTCCTATATATCAATGCGCTGCCACTCCTTCCCCAAGGCCTTGTCCGTCTTGAGAAGAAATCATCTTTCCGCGTCCTTTATTATATATCGCCCATAATTTAAGCATTGCTATTACAGACAACGGCCTTTTGAGACCGGTGATTCGCTACTCACTTCCGCTATAAGGTAAAATTGCAACTACATACTACCTTGCACATCTCCCGGCAAATCGTCCGTCCCCACAATGGCTGCCGAGGCACCCCGGAAGATCATCCTGAACCGGATCTGCCATGCGTACTACAAGTACAAGGACATGAACCAGGCGGTCCAGTGGTTCAACGACTTCGGCTTCACGGAGGAGAAGCGGGTCAACGGCGACGAGAAGATCTACTTCCGCGGCTACGGCAAGGAGCCCTGGGTCATCTGTGCGGTGAAGGCGGACCGGGACGAGTTCGCCGGCGTCGGCTACGTCGTCGAGTCCGAGGACGAGCTGCGCTACGCCGCCGAGACCCTGCCCAAGGCCACCAAGATCTACGAGCTCGAGGACGCCCCCGGCAAGGGCAAGTGCGTCACGTTCTACGACCCCGTCGACAACTTCCCCTTCCACCTCGTCTACGGCCAGGAGGAGTCCGGGATCCTTGAGATCCCACTCCCGCAGGAGCCTATAAACTATGTATGTATATCTCTTTGTGCCAGCCCCTAGTCCCCAATTGCGGCTTGAGCCCCCAATACAGTAAGCCTATGTAAAATACTAATACCGTGTTTTTGTTTCGCCTCGATTAGCCTTTCGAGAAGAACCGGCCAAAGAACCACTTCCAGCGCTTTGAGAAGAGACCGGCACCAGTGCACAAGCTCGGGCATTGGGGTCACTGCAGTACCAACTACGCCAAGGACTACGAGTTCTACACATCTCGCTTCAACCTCATCGCGAGTGATGTAAGTCTTATATGTATTTGTTTGGCTTCATTCGGGTCCAGGCAAATTCCTGAATCCAAAGGAGACTCACTGACATCATTCTCTCCCCTAGCTCGTGCACGACGATGCTGGTACCGATATCACCTGCTTCTTGCGGCTGGATCGTGGAAAGGATCCCGTCGATCACCACTGCTTCTTTTTCTACCAAGGTAGGCCTCCTAAGGAAGTCCGATTTCTTGCTGCAGTAACTGATGAAATCCCCGACGGCTAGGCCCCAAGTTCCACGTCCATCACACTTCGTATGAGACGCATGACTTCGACACCCAAGTCCTGGGCCATGACTGGTTGAGGGAAAAGGGCTACAAGAACTGCTGGGGTGTCGGAAGACACGTTCTAGGCAGCCAGATTTTCGATTACTGGTACGTCAAAAACGAAAAGCTGTTCCTTTTCGCCAGCCTCCTTATATGGTGGGCATGTATGAAAATGGGGTATACTGACCAACGTCATCAGGTTTGACCCCACCGGGAACATCATGGAACACTACGTAGACGGAGATCTAGTCGACGACACCCAGCCTCCCCACCGATCCAAAGCCTCGCCTGATAGCTTGCATGTATGGGGTAAGCTGTTGATCCCGAAACCGCTCGCTTCATGATCTCAGCCAGCTAACCAACCAAATCATAGGACCCGACGTCCCTGGAGACTTCCTCGAGTAACTGCAATGTATTGAATCACTTGGAGCCATCCCATGAGCTCGGTTTTCGGGGGTAGTTTTGCCACATAACAAATTCGCACGAGACTTGCAAATACGAGTATGGGAACCGTTGAGCTTTGATTTTGTTATCTCGCACTTCGTTGCTTACAGAAACTTGCGCAAAGCATCTACTGGCATACGCAAACTACATGATGGACACTCCTTTTCAGCAAGCGTAAAGCGTCATCGTGAAAATAGTTGAGATAGGTCACAGGGGGTAAGAAAGTCAGGTTGGAAATCAAAATTGCCATGAGAAAACATCTGAATGTTTATTGTATGTCCAGGTCTTGCTGCATTTTATACACAGTTCAAATAATCCTCCCCCCTATATGCTTTTCGAGAAAATGTGAGAAATCCTATATACAGCGAAGCTAAAAGCCTGCAACCAAATCCACCCGCCCAACTTGGGATCAATATCCCTTAGTTGGGGACACACTGGGAGTAGTAGTCGTTCTGCTTCTTGCAGGTACCCTCGGCGCAAGAGCTGGCACCGGAGAAACCGTTGCCGCCGCACTGAGCGTACAGAGCAGCGCCGGAGCCGGAGCCGCCAGTAGCGGGGGCGTCACCGCCGGCGGCAGGAGCAGTGGTGGTGGGGGCGGCAGCATCGGCGCTGGTGGCGGCACGGGTCTGGGTGGCGAGGGTGGTAGGGGCGGGCGCGTTACCAGCGGCGGAGGTGGTGGGAGCGGCGGCAGACGGGGCGGGCGCGGCCGGGGCAGCACCGCCGGCACCGCCACCACCGACGGTGAAGTCGATGCAAGACTCGTAGGTCTGGTCAATGGAGCGGGCGTCCCAGTAGTGCTGGATGACACACTCACCGGCGGTGGTGCACTTGCCGCCGAGGTCGGGGATGGTGACGGTGACGCTCTTCTCGTCGGCGGCCTGAGCCGCCGAGTTGGAGGCGAAGGTGGCGTAGGTCTTGAGCGGGGTGCCGATGATGCTGTTGGACTTGGTGTCGACAATGGAGATGTTGGCGGTACCGGTGTGAGGGGCGCGCAGGTCGAAGGTGATGGGGACCTTCTGGCCGACGGTGTAAGACTGAACGTTGGCCGAGTTGTCCGCGAACTGGAAGCCCTTGCAGATCCACAGGTTGCAGTCCGCCGTCATGTCCTTGGCCGCCACCTGCAGCTCACCCTGGATGTTGCCGAAGGCGTCCGAGGACTGCTGGTTCTGCACCTGCTGTCCGCATGCGGCGGCCATGGCCTTTCCAGCGGAACGGGGCTTGGGAGAAGAGATGGCACCGTGGGCCGAGACGAGGGCCGGGGCGGCGAGGGCGATGAAGGTAAGTGCGTACTGCATTTTGGCGAAGGTTGCTGTGATTGGGTGGTTGATGTTTTGAGTATATGGCGATGGAGGTTTCGAAGAGAAAACGGCTTAAAAGTTGCACCTGGCTGTGGATATCTCGGTAGAGTGTAGAAAGAACGTGGAGGTCACCGACCTGAAAAGAATGAAGATGGTTAAAGCGAAGGAAGAAGTAATCTGAACTGGACTGCTGAGGAGCGAAACAAAAGAACAGCAGAGGGTGACGCGAATCATGGTCTCTCTATATACTTTCCCTGGGCGCAACCTACAAGCCCTCCTTTCCACCCCACTACTTGGTCAGAGAGTCCTGGCTTCTTCCGAAAAACAAATGGTCCTTCATCTCAGACTGGACGGCCCCCCACGTCTCGTAGAAGAGATGCAGGCAAATGTCGGCTGACATGGACCGAGGGGGGTCCTTGCTTGGTTCCTGATATTGGGTAACGGTTTCGTCCCACGTCTTGTAGCAGCATCCTTGCCAATGACATGATGAGAACATAATCAAACAATGGAGTTGCCGTTGACTCGCAGAGCCTCAAGGTCGCAGGCCCCGGCAGACCCCCGGCAGTGCGGCTGCTCCTTTCAGCTCCTGACATGACTTGAGTCTAGGATCCATGTGTTGTTGCTGTATCTGCGACGATCCAGGTGGAGACGGCGAGTGTGTTGGTCCAATCCGGACTCTTGGTTCGCGCCGAGGTGGTGGAACGGAGAGGTGACGGGGGATCATATCGACCAGGTCGGGCATACTACTACGACGAGGGGAGCAAAAGAAGCGCAAGGGCCCCAAAATCCAGGGGTTAATCATCTGGAAACACGCAAGTGGGGCCGCAACGGGGTGTTGCTTCTGAGACGGGCTAGCAATGGGCAACTCCAGACGACCACCTCGTCTGGAAATTGGCCAGCACGTCCCATCTCCAGGCTCAGAATCGATGGCTAACCCTGCTTATCGTTGGTTGTACGCCGCAAGCAGAAATTTCCGTCTGATGTCGTCAACTGCGTAGTTTCTCCGTCGGCCAATCAGCCGTCACGAGATCTGTCTAGCATGAGCTTGTCGACCTGCCCCTGGCAGATCATGGATGGCTTGCTCTCGGCACTTGCCTAAACAGGCACTTTGAACGAGCAGAGTTGGCAAGTGCTTTGCGCCATAATACGAGGCTTTCTGGAGTAACCTGCTCGCTCTTGCCGACACGCTTCTTGACCGACGTAGTTCATCGCACGCCGAGTTTGGGTTTTTCGGGGCAGAGCGGATAAATCGTTTCCAATGGCAATGTAATACCTATGCTTATTGAATAATACCAAACACCGGCAACGAGGCAACAACTCACCACTGGCAAATATGTTATCTGGGCCGTCATACTTTCCGCGTTGGCTGTTTCCACAGCTCATATGTAGACCATGCTCTCCCAAGGTAACCAAAGCCAGAAAGCCTCGTTTCTGTCCCTTTTCGATCTCTTGGTGGGTTCGTCCCACCTTACCCATCACCCATGCGCCAAGAGAGTGATAGGTAGATGTTTGTCGGGCAAGACAACGAGTTTCAGCAGAACAAGAAGCCCCAGTGATGAAGGCACCTCGGAAAATTGTAGGTAAATGTTACCCATTGAGATCGTCAACGGGCAGGGCAGATCAATGTTTGCCTCGATCTTCCGGGTACGACGACCCCGATCGGGAGCCCATGGAAGCTGTTGGCAGCCCATAACCGGACGTTGGCCGATAGGATCGGGCGGAACAATGCCGCGACCTACGAAGTTTGTCTTACAAAGCACGACGCTCATTACTGCATAATGTGCGATGGTGGGAACTGCGGCAAATTCTTCCGGTAGTCCCATGGAGTGCAGGAGCATTGATGCCTATCGCATCATCGTTGCGTGCCTGGCGGTCCAAGTGGTTTAGACTACGGCGGGCTCGGGTAGCCACCTCCCCTTTTAACGTACCGCGCGCCAGTTGGGCATGCTTGACTACCTACTAGACCGCTTGGATAATATTGAAGCGGTACTCCCAAATGCAAACTACCAGGGACGGAACCTCCTCTTATCAACTTATAGTGCCCTATCATAACAAGACAGACATAATGTGCGCTGTGGATGCGACCCGGCTACTGCCCGTTCGCCGCACTTCGGCCTCTTGGAGCCAAGTTCCAGATCATCCAGATGATTCCAAGGACGGCCGAGGGACGAGCCACGGCCGATAACCGTGGTTACCTCAGTGGTCGGTTCTTTATCTCTCTTCTGGGCGGGCGGCCCTGTGCGGTTCTTTCGGCTTGAAAGCCATGGAAGCGGCGCAGATCGAGTTCCACGTTATTGATGGCGTCAATATTATGCTGCTACATAACAACATCCTCGAACAGGGCGCCGATGCAGGTGCAACCAACGTCAACGGCGATACACTGGCTCATTATGCGACACGGAACCAGGGGCCACGGGTCCAAAGAATTGTCACAGGACAACGAAGATATGTTCAATGTGTTCGGTATATTCGAGGCTGTTATTCACATTGCGAGCCTTCGCGACATGCCTAAAGTTGTGGGCGAAACGCCGCGCAGGAACAATAATTGAGAGTTTAAGAGATAGGGGAAACTAAGCGAGATGAAACCAGGTCGACAGATAACGACTGACTTCTAACGTCGCTCACTAGATGCTCTACCAAGTGGTCCTTCTCTTCATATAGAGGAAGCTACAGATCCCTAATCGCTCAATGGGTCTATAGTTCGTGGTCATTGCATGGGTAAATGAGATATAGTGGTCGAACTAAGAGAACAGTCGATCAACCAAACCGGGATAACCACAAAAACAAATACGGGTTGAAGGTTTGGGCCAAGCAAAGAGAGTCGCGGGAGCCCAGATCAGCCGACCAAATATCACTAGAATTCGGCATTGGTCGCAAACGCGCTCTATCGATCTATAGAGAAAAATACGTTTCATCTTGCATCCTCGGTTCCGGGAAGTCGTCAGTGAGGCGAATGTTTACCAGCTGGTCCATATTCGGCAGATACCGACGGAATACTGGCCCGACTGTCCAATTGTCGAGGTTTGCGACGCATGCCTGTTCACAGTCGTTGTAAGTGTCCACCACAGCAAGGGATTTATACTTTGTGTTACTCAGGATTGGAACGCATACCTTTGCGCAGGCTGTGAAGTCCGGTTGGCCAGTGATCTTGTTGGAACAGATGATGTCGGAGAAGTCCATCGCAAAGTTGCATCTGCAATTACACTGAATTAGATGACGCCTGCATCCAGCATAAGCGCTGTGTGTGATGCTGGTTTCAGAAGGGGGCCCCCTACCTGCAACCTCGGTATGCATCCATCAACCACAAGAGGTTGGGGTGGGCCTGCATAGGAGGCCGGGAAGTTACCGCGTCTCTCAGTTCGGGATAAGCAATCGAGTCGACAATCTCCACATGGGGATACAAAAGCTGCTTGATTGTAGGTCGCATCCATTCCGGCATGGCCGCGTACGATTCGGGCGACGGGTCAATTCGCCATCGCATCAGGCCCCAAACACGCCAGGCGGCAGCAATGGACGTGAGGCTGTGCGTCGTGCCCGTGACGCTGAAGATGAACCTAGCCGCCCATTGGGACAGAAGCGACGACCGGGAGAACTCGGTGGCGCTGGCGATGGCCAGTACGTTGTGGTGTTCGCCCGTGATCTCGCGCGCCGGGGTGCCGGCGGCTATTAGTTGATGGGCGATATCCAGTATCCCCGAGAGAGCGCCCTTGGTTGAGTACCCTGCACCGTGTCAGCTACCCATGAAGAGCCAGAGGTTGGTTACCTGCTGGGATACAGAGACAAAAACAAACAACGCACCACCGGAGCGGCAGTTGGCTGGCATAGCTGCCCAGATATCATTGCAAATGTTCGATACCTGCAACGCCTGGACGTTCTTCGGGTAGTGGTTTGCCAGTACTGCGCTCGTGAACGGCAAGTTGCCGAAGTATCGGAGCTAGAAGAAAAGGTCCGGTCTCAGATGTAACCTATCTAGTATGGCAAGTCGGGGATTTTATTGTGGCTTACCTGTAACAACGGCTCTTGCCATATTTCCGTTTCATACTGCTTCGTGTCTGTGTCGCCTCCTCCTTCCCCGACAACCCCTTCTCCTCCTTTGGCATCCCATATGCTGCGATCAAACAGTGGCACGAGGAAGCTTTTTTCGAGTGCGCGCAACGACCAAGCCGGCCTTTGCGGATCTGAGGGAACCGGCTGAGTGTCTGTGCCGGCAGGACAGGAAGCCGGGGTTGAATCGCGGGCTTCCCGCAGGAGCTCCGCGATGGCGCTGACGTCCATCCCCATCCTCAGGTGTGCCAACATCTCGGCTGATTCGCTGTCGCTCCCGCTTTGTAAAGCCGTGAACACGCTTTTGTAGTCTTCCTCCCGCCGTCTCTGGGCCTCTAAGTTGGCGTGGGCATTCTGCAGAGAAATCTTCTCGCTGGAGACACTGGAAACGCATTCTATCTCACGCAGAGTACAACGCGTGCATGGCAAGTTCCCATCACACTAACACACGTTCGATTGCTTATTAGAGATGGGTAATAAGGGACATGCAGCCACGCTGCCCGGCCTTGGAACACATACCTTGACCTTTTTCGCTTGACATGGCTTGCACTTTATATGACGAACAGTTTAGCAATGGCTCAGGATTGGGAAAGTGATCGTTGAGTATTTTTCTTCTTCTTTTTTTAATCTTTTGTATAATGCCGTTTAGACTTACGGCATGCTTGGTTATCTGGCGCCTAGGCCTTATACTGCCCTTCAGGTCAGGGTGAGGTGCCAGTACTCTGGGGCGGGGGCTGCCTTTGGGCGCTAAAGGGCGGCGCTGGATATGTTGGCCGTTGTGATGGGGCATGATAGGAAAGTATGAGTGATAGACGAACTGGTGTTGACAACTACCCACCAACAAAAATGAGCAAAGGAGAATGGTACAGGTTATAGATAAGGGGGAATTCACTTGACATCGCCAGTTTAGCTGCCCGAGCAGAATGAATGGGAGAGTTTGGTGGGTACCTAAGTAAGACAGACAGATGTGTAACCTGCATGGCAAGGGCCCTCAACTCCGGGTGTCTCTCTCGCCGAGGCTAAAGAATGTGCCATACGTATTTTTCTGTCTCTGGAATCATCTGCTGTCATCTCGTTGCGGCCCTAGTAACTTGCATAAAACCTCTTTAGGACCCTTTCCCAGCCCTCTACCCCGACCCTTGGTTCCATCCGTCATTTACACGTCATGCATAGGGCCAGAGCAAGGGTGCAGGAACCCTTGTCATGGCATTTGGCAAATTTCCATAGTGGATTACCATCTCGTGATGGTTGTTGCGCAGGGGTGAATACCATGAGCTGCTGTCTGTCTGCATACTGCAACGACGAGCCACAAAACCTGCCTCCCCCACCGGATACAAACAACTCATACATACTGCACATACATTAGGGGACTATGAAAAGAATAGGACTTGATGCCATCGACTACCTGTCATACGGCTGACTGGCAAAGCTGTAATTACCTAATGCTCCGTATTGCTACATTAAATGTGTTGGGTGTTGGTAAACAGGTATTTATTTGTCTTGGTTTAGTAGTTCCTCTTCTAGGTAGTTCTGCACTGGTTGGCCATGGTGATCTCAAACGTGGAGAAAAGAAATCGGAGAAAAGTCCGAGTATCTCTGACCAATCAGTCGTCGAGCTCTCCTCAACCAAGGGCCGTGTATGAGTAAGGTAAGTAGGTACCTAAGGTAGGGAGCTTGGAACAGTTGAATCGTGTCTCGGCTGCGGGTTCTTCAAATGGAAGGTGCAGCCTGCAGGTTTTAAAGCGAACTGCACATCAATAGATCTAGACTCTGTAGGTTCCAACTCCCAATCTGATGCTCATAATTCCTAAGAAGTACATACTAATTAATGTCCAAGAGATAGAATCAAATAACTGCGGACTTTTTGATGTAAACCTCTCATCTCGCACGTGCTGGGTAAGAAATTAGGCTGACAGATGCCCGCCAAGATACCCCAAGCATCGTTTTCCAAGGACGAAGACCGTCGTCGTCTTCTCATTCGTCGGCTTCGATGTATTTGATTTCTCCGTTGCCTTCCTCCATTGGTGGGCCATCCAGCGGGTGCGCAACCGCGTCAACAAGCTGGTCGTGGAAGCCGCGGCAGGTCGGCTTGTGCGGGCCTCCTTCGACAAACTTGATGGCCGCGCACTGTATGAAGGGTACTCTGTCAGCTCATCTATCTCTATTTGGTGGGGAAAGGGGTGGCGAGGGGGGAGGGAGGGGGGGTTAATGATTGATCTTCCCAAACATACCGTGAAGTTGTAGCCGACGCCGGGGATGTACTGCTTGGCCTGGAAGAGAGCGGGCTTGCCGATCCACTCCTTGACGCCGCGGATGCGCATGAAGCAGTAGTCGTCGGCGCGGTGGATGTGGATACGGGGCCGCAGGTCGCGGAAGTCGTAGAGAGAGCCCTCGTTGACCACGGTCGCCTGCAGGGTGACGTAAGAGTTGGCCTCGGAGAATACGAGGCCGACGTCGTGGCCGTTGACCGGCCATTCTTCGACGTGTGTCCGGTCGTGGGGGTCCATCTCGTCGCAGGGGCCCTCGCGCCCGAACTTGGTGATGGGCGGCGGGCTCGTCAGCTTCATCTCGGACCGCGCCTGGCTGGCCAGCAGGCCGAACAGGGCGAGCACAGTGGTTTGCACACGCATCGTAGGCAGGGCAAGGAGACGGGTTCAGTGAGTGGAATGGACAGAGAGAGAGAGAGAGAGAAGGAGGGAGCGTGGTTGAGACAAGTCGCAGCAACCTTTCGATGCCCTCGTGTGAACGAGGATGATCAGGGGGGTCTATTATAAGGATCTGCTCTATAGACTAGAGCAGGTTGGAGTACATTAACACGAGAGGTGTTGTTAGTATACAGTGACCGTTGAAGCCTATGCCTCTACCTGGCCTGGCATAGCGTGGCAATCAGAAGATACGTTGGGCAACATAGGCCAAGGTCATCGACTAGACTACCCTCTATGGGCTTAGCTGGATATTGCAGTGTCTAGGCGAGTCTATTATGGTGTTTAGATTCAAGTGCAACCAAAATCGTTCGTAACAGCTTCAACGTCCTTCAGCTGCGTCAGCATCACTCTAGGGATGGGGACACTGGGTATAGATAGGCCGAAGCACATCATTGATTTCCTCCTTCTCTTATGTCCCAGCCTACTGCATCGATCCGCGACATGTACAATTTAAAATTTGCTGTAGCTAATACATCATCATAGCCTTTTCTCCCTCGGTTTTCGTCACCTGGCCCTTCTCGATTTAAACCGTTTGTAATATCTTCGTGAGCACCTGAATGGATACAATGGCTCTTGCATGCCTTTAACATGTGTCCATCGGGGTGGCCATGCCGTAGATGCTTCTAGCGAGCGACGGTGCTCTCTTATGAGGTAAATATCAGGTACAATTTATAATCCATGTGTGGCCGTTACAAATCCATACCGGCATGTATGATCCTGACCAGTAACCATGAGGCCGTCAAGGTGCAGTGCTGAGCACTAGGACAGTCCGCAGTCATTGGCCCGCATACGCGGAAAACTAGAGGGCGGCCAAACAGGTCTCTCAGAACGAAAACACTCGTTCACACTAAACTCATCTAGTATCAAGATTGTACATATGGGCATCAAAGATGAGTCCCATTCTGTTCGCGATGTGACTGAAGAGATTAGGCTTTGTGTCATGGTTAACCCTTGAGCCCCAATTGGACTGGCTGGCCTTTTTTCTGTTTGTGGGAAAATGAAGCCGCCAATTTTCTTCTCCTAGCAGAGATATTGATTCTTTTCAGCAGAAAAATAAAACGTTTTTGCACGTTTTCTAGGTACTTCTGTCTTATTCAAACATCACATTGTCTCAACCAAACTCGGCCAGCAGGAACTCAAACAAGCATTATTACTACACGCTAAAGATATACATCATATGGTGGGAGGATTAACAGGTTCATATTGGGTGTGTCTTAAAGCATCATTATCAAGTAGCCAATTGAAGCCAAAGGATTCCATGGCCGGTCAATGACGACCAGAGAAGTGGTCGAATGGACTCGATCCTACCGCATCCAAACATGGAATTCCGACGGTGGGTATGTGTCGCCAGTCACACCAAAGAGACGAACCATTCAACATGCGACATGAACAGCTACAGGATATGATCGAAGATTTGGGACTTATGGCGATCTTCGACAGTAGCGGCGAGCAGAAGCGAGAAAAAGCCGCCCTTTCCCGATATTCTTACCAAATAGTATAAATCTGTATATAGAGCGAGCCGAGCGAAACGCGTACATAGGTGTATGCACAAGGCATCGTCCGGCGTGGGAGTGTCTGTCTCGGACCCCAGAAGGCAGACGACTGCGACGGCCCTAGTTGTAGTAGCATGCTTCTATAAATCTGTAATCAGCCCATGGCGCAGTAGTGCCTATCCGTTCGGATGTAGGAAGAAAACAAAGTGGGAGAGAACATGTCCAGTGTGCGTTCTACGAGCTGCCCCGATAACAGTCCGATATCAGGGGCTAACCTCGCCCGAATACAATCACAACTCACATATGATAAAGAAATGACTATTAAAAATCCTGAAAATGAAAGCTTTTATATACGCCTCTATACCGGGCAGATACTATTAAGTCTAAGTATACAGCTTGTCTTGATAAAAAGAAATACGCAGCGCGAAAATCGAGCAACGAGAGCATGACTAGCGTCTCCTCTTTCCACCGCCGCCGCTGTCGTCTGCCTTTCGCTTCTTGCCCTCTGCACGCCAGTAGTCCTTGGTCTCCCGCTTCTCGCGCGATTCCTTCTTTTCTGCGAGGGTCGCCATCTTCTTGCGGAACTCCACGCGCTTCTCCTCCTTCTT